>OY997266.1:152915480-154165480 GCA_963921465.1 Triticum timopheevii | reverse complement strand
TTGTGTGAAAGTTGAAAAAGTTTGAGATTACTAAAGTATGAAACAATTGCTTGGCTTGTCATTGGGGTTGTGCATGATTAAATACTTTGTGTGATGAATATAGAGCAACAGCCAGACTATATGATTTTGTAGGGATAACTTTCTTTGGCCATGTTGTTTTGAAAAGACATGATTGCTTTATTGGTACGCTCGAAGTATTATTGTTTTTATGTCAAATGATAGACTATTGCTTTGAATCACTCGTGTCTTAATATGCATGCCATGATTAGACATATGATCAAGATTATGCTAGGTAGCATTCCACATCAAAAAATATTTTTTATCATTTACCTACTCGAGGACGAGTAGGAATTAAGCTTGGGGATGCTGATACGTCTCCGTGGTATCTATAATTTTTGATTGTTCCATGCCAATATTCTTCAACTTTCATATACTTTTGGCAACTTTTTATACTATTTTTTGGGACTAACATATCGATCCAGTGCCCAGTGCCAGTTCCTGTCTGTTGCATGTTTTTTGTTTCGCAGAAACCCAATATCAAACGGAGTCCAAACGGGATAAAAATGGATGGAGAATTATTTTGGAATATTTATGATTTTCTGGAGGAAGAATCGACGCGAAACGGTGTCCGGGGTGGCCACGAGACAGGGGGACGCGCCCTCCCCCCTGGGCGCGGCCTGGGCTCTCGTGGGCCACCTATAAGGCGGTTGACGCTCTTCTTTTGGCGCAAGAAAGCTAATTTTATGAGAAAGATCTGGGCGAAAGATTCACCCCAATCGGAGTTACGGATCTCCGAATATTGAAGAAACGGTGAAGGGGTAGAATCTGAGAACGCAGAAACAGAGAGATAGATCCAATCTCGGAGGGGCTCTCGCCCCTCCCACGCCATGGGAGCCAATGACCAGAGGGGAAACCCTTCTCCCATCTAGGGAGGAGTTCAAGGAAGAAGAATAAGAAGGGGGGCTCTCTCCCCCTTGCTTCCGGTGGCGCCGGAGCGCTGCCGGGGGCCATCATCATCACTGCGATCTTCACCAACAACTTCATCACCAACTCTTCCTCCCTCTATGCAGCGGTGTAACCTCTCTCTTACCCGCTGTAAGCTCTACTTAAACATGGTTCTCAACGCTATATATTATTTCCCAATGATGTATGGCTATCTTATGGTGTTTGAGTAGATCCGTTTTGTCCTATGGGTTAATTGATGATCATGATTGGTTTGAGTTGCATGTTTTATTATTGGTGCTGTCCTATGGTGCCCTCCGTGTCGCGCAAGCGTGAGGGATTCCTTCTGTAGGGTGTTGGATTGCGTTCATGATTCACTTATAGTGGGTTGCGTGAGTGACTGAAACACAAACCCGAGTAAGGGGATTGTTGCGTATGGGATAAAAGGGGACTTGATGCTTTAATGGTATGGTTGGGTTTTACCTTAATGAATCTTTAGTAGTTGCGGACGCTTGCTAGAGTTCCAATCATAAGTGCATATGATCCAAGTAGAGAAAGTATGTTAGCTTATGCCTCTCCCTCAAATAGAATTGCAATAGTGATTACCGGTCTAGTTATCGATTGCCTTGGACAAATAACTTTCTCGTAACAAAAAGCTCTCTACTAATACTTACTTTATTGCTTCTTTATCTAAATAGCCCCTAGCTTTTTATTTACGTGTACTTTATTATCTTGCAAACCTATCCAACAACACCTACAAAGCACTTCTAGTTTCATATTTGTTCTAGGTAAAGCGAACGTCAAGCGTGCGTAGAGTTGTATCGGTGGTCGATAGAATTCGAGGGAATATTTATTCTACCTTTAGCTCCTCGTTGGGTTCGACACTCTTACTTATCGAAAACTGTTGTGATCCCGTATACTTGCGGGTTATCAATCGCCAGGCCAGAAAATGGGCCGAACTGGCGGAAATCGGCATCCTAGGGGCGTGACTGGGGGATTTTTCGCCGCCAGCGGAAAAAAGCATGCCCTGGGGGGCCTGTTGGGGCCGCGAGTGGAGATGCTCTAAGTTGGGACATAGGTTGGTGTTTCCATTGCTCCTGGCCCTATGTGATATGGTCATATCTATGACCACTTGACCAACCAGCAACATGGTGCTATTTTTTTAATAGAGCAACAGGTTGTTTTTAGTCCTCACTAAATTGTCTTGGAAAAATTTCTTGCCACTGTTAGAATAATGGGCTTGGCCCATGTAATTTTTTGAAATTCCTAAAAGAAAATCTCAAAAGCCCATGTGTAAAATGGCAAGTGGATGGTCTAAAGTTTAGTCTGACTTCTGCGGAGGGGTGAGACCTCTTTATATAGTGGGTTCTCCCCACTCCCTATGCGTTGTGTTAAGGAGAGAAATAGAAGACCACATGCTCATTGGGCCAGGCCGGGCACGCGCTCGGGCCGAGGCCGGGGAGATATGGCACGGGCATGTGACATGCACCACGGGTCATCTTTGTCATCGTCAACGACATCACTCCAGTGGCAGCTACGGCTACTAACGAACAACATGTGTGTCGTGATTGGTTGTTGTTATATGTGCATTGTTGTTGTGCATGTTTTGCTATTCATCTAGTATGCATGAAACCTATGATCTCCCACACTCAGAGCATCTTCATTAAGACTAGAGCATCCATGAAAATTTTATGTATGTGTGGAAGTATGCAAGGCGGTTGTGATGTACTAACACTCTAGGCCTCCTGTTAAAGATGGACATAAAAAATAAGGCCTTTGATTCCGTTCGTTGGGAGTATATGTTGGATATCATGCAAAAGCGAGGGTCCCCGCCTAGATTTCGAGACTAGTTGGTGGCTCTTCCTGGGACTGTATCCTCTCTGGCTTTCCTAAATGGCATTCTGGGCAGCCTATCCTCCATGATCGGAGCCTTCGCTAGGGAAACCCACTATCGCTTGTATTGTTCGTTCTTGTCATCGACTCACTTCAGAAAATTTTGTACAAGGCGATGACGCTTGGGCAGCTTCATAGTTTGAGGGTGAGGGTATGCACCTCTTCACCTCCATTTATGAGGGTGATGCAGCAATTTGATGGCTCCAATCACGTAAGATACGATCAACCTTTCAATTAGACTGTTACATGCTAATTATTGTTGTAGTCACGAATTATTTACTTAATTACTTACGAATTTGCTGAATATTTTGACACTCCGAAAACCTAATTATAGGTGATTTCTTGAGTTAGTATGGATACATTAATGCACTAAGGCCAACCGGTGTGCACTTTAAGAGGTGGCAGCCGAAGTCCAAGCTGGCTTACTGCTCTAAAAGGGATGCCGTGAATGCTAAATTTGGAGCAGCAAATGTAGGCAGTGAACTGTACATCATGGAGAGCTTCCATGACTACAAGATGGCAAATAATTGTTTTGTAATTGAACAAGCTCATGAGATATAGTGCATTATAAAAGAACTACAACTCCTTACATCACGAAGAGCTTCCACGACTACAAGATGGTAAATAACCATTTTGTAGTTGAACAAACTCATGAGATACAGTGCATTGTAGAGGAACTTGAACTCCTTAAGTGTGATTTACCCGATAAAATTGTTGCTAGGTGCATGACTGCGAAGTTGCTTCCTTCATGGAGGAATTTCGCCACTACTCTGGAACATAAGAGATAAGATATATTAGTTGAAAATATGATAGCATCTCTTGATGTTGAGGAGAAAGCTCGGTCTAAAGACACTACTGATAAATGAGGTGCGGTTCCTCCTACTGCCAATATGGTACAGAGTTACCCATAGTACAAGAAGAAAGGGGAAAACAAGTATGTTTTCAACAAACCTGTCAAGACTACTACCTTCAAGAAGAAGAAGCTGACAAGGCTGAGCTAGAGTGCTACGCTTGTGGAAAGCCCAAACACTTTTTCGAGAAATGCCCATAACATGCAGACCCTAGAGGGAAAACGAGCTCCAAGAATGTCAGCATGGTGACCACTAGCAATACTATTGGGTATAATAATTTACCTATTGTTCTTTTAGAATTAAATCATCATCTTTGGTGGATTGATTCAGGTGCTAACGTTCATGTGTGTGCTGATGTCTCTTTGTTCACTTCTTATCAAGTCACATGAAATTCTTCCTTCCTAATGGAGGAATGGCTCGCATGTCTGTTCATGCAACATGTCCCTACCGTGAACAAGAATCTAGTTATCAGCCCTTATATATTGGAATGGTTTAAGATAGTTTTAGAGTCAAATAAGGTAATCTTTTTGAGATATGGACAATTTATAGAAAGGCAATGAGTGTGGAGGCTTGTTCTGCTTTTCCCTTTCATATTTTTGCAATAAGTCAGTAAACTAAATCTGTGCTAGTGCCAATGATGATGCAAGTGTTTGGCACTCTCATTTATGCCATGTTAATTTTTGTTTGATGTCTCGGCTATCCAGTATGAGTTTAGTCCTGAATTTCACTATTGCCAAAGGTTCTAAATGCCAAATTTGTGTGCAATCAAAGCAACCTCGGAAGCCTAAAATGGTAGTTGAGGGAAAATACTTGATACTTCTAGAACTCATACATTATGATCTATGTGAGATGAATGGTGTGTTAATAAAATGTGGAAAGAGATACTTCATGACATTGAATGATAATGGGCATTTTGCTATGTTTATTTGTTGCAAACTAAAGATGAAGCTTTAGACTATTTTAAAATATATATAATGCTAAAGAAGAAAATAAATTAGAGAGAATGATCAAGCGTTTTAGGTCGAATTATGGTGGTGAGTATTTTTCTTAAAATATTTAATGAATTCTATGAGGAACACGACATTATTCATGAGAGGACAGCCCCTATTCGCCCCAATCAAATGGGGTAGCCGAGAGGAAAAACGGCACGTTGACTAAGTGAATGAATGCCATGCTAGACACTACAAGTTTATCTAAGGCATGGTGGGGGGGGGGGGGCTTTGTTGACTTTATCTCATGTCTTGAATATAGTTCTAACAAGAATAAAGAGAAAACCCCCTATGAGTAGTGGGTTGGGAGGAAACCATCGCTTTCTTATTTGCGCATTTGGGGATACTTGACAAAAGTCAATATTCCAAACCCCAAGAAATGCAAACTTGACCAAAGACATTGGATTTTGTTTTTCTAGGTTATGCTCAACGGGGCATTGCATATAGATTTCTAGTGGTTAACTCTGAGGTACCTATATACATGTTGATACTATAATGGAATCTCGTGATGCAAGATTTTTTGAGAATATGTTTCCTATGAAGATATGCATAGTATTATATTTTCTTTTGATATAATTTTTGAGTCTAGCATTTGATGAATATTTCAAACAACCACCTGAGGAAGTCCTTGCGAAGGATTACAATGAGGCTCCTACAATGAGCAAGAGACATAGGATTGAAAAATCCTTTAGTAATGACTTCATTGTATACTGTGTGGATGATACTCCCATGTCTATTGTAGAGGCATATGCATCTCCAGATGTAGATGACGGGAAAGAAGCATTCCATAATGAGATGGACTCGATTCTTTCTACCGAGACTTGTAGCTAACTGAACAACCATATGGCTGTAAACTTGTGAGTTGTAAATGGGTTTTCAAAAAGAAACTAAGGCCTAATGGTACTATTGAGAAGTACAAAGCGTGGCCTGTGGACAAGGACTACACTCGGAAAGAAGGCGAAAATTACTTTGACACCTATCTACCTGACACTAGACTAACCACATTCAAGTACTACTTTCCCAGGTTGCCTATTATGGTCTTATTGCTCATCGAATGGACGTAAAGACAACTTTCTTAAATGGGGAGTTGGAAGAGAAAATCTACCACATGTACGAAATACAACACCGGGGTGTGAAACATCCCTTTTTGGTTAGGTGTCGGGGCGCTAACTCGCACGAATCTTCTACCTACGACATGGCCGAAACGTGTAATACCGTACCGCCTGCTCGATTATATTCACTAGAGTGATGAACTGGTGTTATAATGATGAACTTTCCTCATACGGGCTTGCCAGGCCAGGGAAAGGGCACTCGCGTGTGAGCTGTGTACTCTCCAGGAGTCAAAAGAATATGTAGGTAGCATGGACCTCCTTTTATAGTTGCAAGGGGCCACCATGGTGGCTACAATGGTAAATATATACAATACATATACAACAGAATACCTACCACATTAAATGCGGGGGGGGGGGGGGGCATATGTGTATTCACATCTTGTTGTCGGGGTCGAACAATTGTCTTGTCGAAACATGCTTTTACTGGCGCAACTCTCTCACCGCGGCACATTGCCAGTAAGGTGTCACGCATAGAGTAAATGGGGTGATGAATCGCCATGCATGCCAGCAAATCCCATTGGATACATGCTCTCCTCATGACAGCTCGCCATGCACCATCGTAGGCTGCCGCATGCCTATTCCTAGCCCCATCACCATACCCCTACGTCTGACTTTCTCTAACTGGTCATTGACGGTGCAGAAGCCGTTGGTGGGGTGTTGGTGCTGATGGAGCTGTTGTTGGGTGGTGAACCTCTTCCAAGGGGATCATGGCCTTGGCATTGTCAAATGGTGTCAAATGACTCTTCCTCAAGCGTGATGGCCTTGTCGATGAAAGTCTTCACAAGATGTTCATATTGAGGTTAAAGCATTTGACAAATATCTACATATATATCACCATGTTGTCGGGAGGCAAGGTAGGAGTATGGACTCCTTATGGATGTTGTAGTCAACAATAGTGCAATCATCCTTGAGTTGCGTGCCCGCAATGAGGTGGTCACCCTGCCCTTGAGGTAGGTTTCCTCTATCTTAGATCTTGACGAAGATCTACATGCCCCCTTAGAAGGAGCATGTATGAGTGTTTCTTGAAGGAAGCTGGTATTACCCTGCCAAGCAACACTGCCACGACCCACACTCGATGGGTCTGTAATACACCAGTCTTCACGGGACCGACAAAATTTATATGGACCAGCCTGATGAGTTTATGGTAAAGGGTGAAGAGAGAAATGTGTGTAATTTGTTAAAATTTTTGTATGGCTTAAAACAAGCACCTAAGCAATGTCATGAGAAGTTTGACAGGACTTTAACTTCTGCAAGCTTTGCGATTAATGATGTTGTTAGGTGTGTTTATCATCGCCATGGTGAGGGCAAAAATGTTATATTATGTTTGTCTGTAGATATCATACTGATTTTTTGTACAAACATTAATGTGATCAAAAAGTTTTGATAGGAATGATCTGGGAGAAGCTGATATGATTCTAAAACATCAAACTAATTAAGGGTGAGAGTGAGACTTCTTTAAAGCAATCTCATTACATTGAGAATGTCTTGAAGCGATTCGTCTTTATGGATAGCCAGTCTTTTCCAACATCTTTTCCTAGTGTGACACTCATAAAGAACAAAGAAGAAATGAGAGATCAAATAAGATATCCTCAAATTGTTGGTTCAGTCATGTACTTAGCTAGCACAATAAGGCCAGATCTCTTTTGTTGTGAGAAAATTGAGCAAGTTCATGTCCAACCCGGGTGACGATCATTGGCATGCACTAGAAAGGGTCTTGCGCTATCTGAGAGGTACTATGAGTTATGGAATTCACTATTCCTGGCACCCTGATGTGCTTAAAGGATATAGTGATTGAACTGGATTTCTGATGCCGATGTGCTCTAAGCTACAAGTGGGTATGGATTAAATCATGGAGGTGGTGCAATATCATGGATGTCTTGTAAGAGGACCATTTTGAGGAGGCCAACCATGGAAGCAGAACTTACAGCTTTAAACACAACCACCGTTGAAACAGAGTGACTGTGTGAGTTGTTGATGGACTTGCATATGGTTGAAAAATAGTGTCGGGTGTTCTTATGGATTGTGACAATCAAACATTTATTGTTAAAGTGAACATTTACTGCTTTAAACACAACCACCGTTGAGACATGAAATGGAGAAACTCCAAAGTAATAATTGTTATGTATATTCAAGTAGACAAAAATCTAGCAGATCCCTTTACAAAGGGTTTATCATGAAATGCTATAGATAATGCATTGGGGGAGATGAGTACTGAGACCCATATGTGTTACACCATAGTAGTAACCCATCCTTTGTGATTGGAGATCCCGTAAATTAGGACCTTGGAAGAACAAGGTATTGGTTAACGGAGGAGAGTAACCAGTAGCCCTCTTTGTGTGAAGATACAAAACTCTCAGAACTATAATAGAACTATAATTCAGGTTGGCAACATGGCTTACTGTGCATCTGTTGTCTATATGTAGCAAAGATGTTGTCGTACGAGGCATTCTTGAAAGAACAAACCTATACGAGTCTCGGCTGTTAAATGCCATACTCTATGAAACTTGGGTGTTCTCTAGTAAGCTTAGGAAGAGTCCAGGGAGTATGATGTATATGCTCCACCCACGGGGTAGGTTACTGGCAGCCATGTACTGGTTATGACTTTGAATGAAATCTATTCGCAAAAAATTAGCAATTCAAGGCATAGTCCATTGTCAAGTTGTGAATGGATGTAACTTAAAGCTCTAGCCTCTAGGTAGAAGTTCATCTTAACAATCTATGCTGAAACACTAGTATATTAAAGACAAATCCCTAAATGGATATTTGAGATCCAGCGGAGGGTTGTTAGAATGATGGGTTTGGACTGTGTAACTTTCTAAAATTCCTAAAAGCAAATATCAAAATTCCATGTGTAAAATGATAAGTAAAGGGTCTAAAGTATAGTCCCAACCCGAAAGTTGAGGACTTGTTAGACCTTTTATATAATGGATCCTCGCCACTCCACTAAGTATTGTGTCGAGGCGAGGAGAAGAACGCGCATGCTTGCCTCACTGGGCCATGGTGGGTGGGGGGCAAGGCCATGTGTCCAGCCGTGCGAAATCTGGTCAGTGTCCTTGCAGGAGTGCGGGAGAGCATGTCTCCAAAACTGTTTGTCCTTATGATCCTGCATCGGGAGAGAACGAATTAGGTTTTTAGGACGCCCTCCACACAACTGCTCAAGTTCGTCACCATGGGTCGTCTTCTATCTAAGTCGGGCGACATCGCATACGGGCGTCTCCAACCTCATCTGCATCGTCTGCTATTCACCAACATCGTCGTCAACATCGCTGCTGGCACGGCTACTAACGAATAGTATGTGCATTGTGATCTATTCATATCCCTAACTATCATTGTTGTGACATGTGCGTTGCTGTTGTGCATGTTTTTCTGTTCATTTACTATGTTAGATTGTTGCATGCTAATTACTGTTCCAGTCATGAATTATTTATTGAAATTAATTACAAATTTACCTAATACTAGTAGAATGCCCGTGTGTTTCTACGGGCTATGATGCATATAAATGAATCAAATAAATTATTAAAGTCGTCTTCAAGGTTGAATCTCATTTCTTCCTCATACGTCCGGATGTGTTTGTACATCAAGCAGGCGCGCCATGGTCCCTTTTTTTCTTTTCATATAAAAATAATGCGCATAAAATTCACATGTATGAAAGTATGAAACAATGACCATAAAAGTCTAAAAAAAATTCCTTGTCGTCTAAAATATATGCGTACAAAGCTTAGAATTCGGCCTCATAAGTGTAGAAAACAATGATTCAACTAAGTAATGTAGCATATCTACTTTGGCATGCGTACAAAGCTTAGAATTCGGCCTCATAAGTGTAGAAAACAATGATTCAACTAAGTAATGTAGCATATCTACTTTGGCACGCTTACGAAATTCATGTACAGCGTAAGACACGTTGTCTTTTGGCTTTCACATGGTATTTGAGCCAGTGTACCAAAAAATGTCTTCCTTAGATTGTAACAATCCGACACGAGCAATATATGTCGGTAGCATGAAGATATTATGTGGAATTTGTAAGAATATGCATTATAAAATACACATCGTGAAAATTGGATGAACCAATTAGACAAATGAATACACTATCATCAAAATAATAAAATAATTTCAAGTATTTAACTATCCGGGTAGGTTGAAACACCAACTAGTGATTTAAATGTCCAAATAAATATCTTTAGAATACCAACCGGTGATTTATGTGACTAATCTTCAAGGTTGCAGGCATAATCTATCGCGCGCGAGTCAAATTAGTTACATACGAAACTAACCCAACGAAAATTAAATCACAATAACCATAGTGAATCAAGTCCCCCGAGGGATGACTCCTCAATTTTTACAGGCCTAAGTTTGGGCTGGAGTAGAGGCTTCGGCAAGAAATCGAAATACAGCAAATACACGCAGACTTGATCTAATGCACAAAATAAAGTAAGTGCTACAAAACATGATATCACTTGGATGCCTTTTAAGACTGACCGTCTCACGAAGCATATCCATTGTTGTTATTCACTAATTAAAGACAATACATGGAGGACTTTGCTCCCTTCAAATAAATGTTCCAATATACTACAACCAGAAACTTGATTGCATTATGCAGAATGAAAATTGCCTGGCAAACTATTACATATGAAATTAGGGACTTGGAACCATGGCAACACAAAATATTTCAACCCTTCCGCATCTACTATTCATATCTCACAAGATGATATACTTTTAGACGTGTCAGTGCAAACTCACCTGCCTTTGCTTCCTTTTCTCTATCATACATTAGCAGCAGCAGGCAAACACGCACAACAACGGCAGCGGCACACCCACAACACGCGCAACAGCAACACAACCACACGGGCGCGCAGTAGCAGCAGCAAGCACATCAAATCAAGTAGCAAGCACGCAAAGCAGCGACAACACCAGATACCCTGACGCCCAACTCACCAATTCACTCCGTGCCCCTCTTGTTTTTGTTACTCTTTCTTCTTCTTTTTTCGAGGGTACGCCAAAGGCGTACCTTAGCTTTATAGAAGGGAGAAAAATATGTACAAGAGATTACAATTTTGCCGGTTAGGCCACAACCAGCCTTACCAAGCCTCCACTCCACTCACACGCTACTCTACTACTCTAACATACGTTGATCTCCAAAAGCTCCTGCCATGGCCCAAATCCTTAGGTCGTCGAAGATCATGTCCACCGTGTCGTGCTCATTCTTGATCTGACGCGATCCAAACACCCACGCGTTCCTTTGTTTCCATAACGTCCAGCAGATAAGCATAACGAAAGAATCAAAACCTTTCCGAGATTGCTTATGAAATCGCTTTCTAGCGTCCGACCACCATTGCACCAACCGTGAGTCATTGGTTGGGCAAAGCTCCATCGACAACCCCATCCTAGTGATGCAACTGAACCACACTTGCCTCGAGAACACACATTGCTGCAGAATGTGATCCACCATGTCCTCCTCTTGATCACATAAAAAGCATTTTGATGTTTGATCTTGCAAGTTGTGCCTAGCTCTTCTGTCAGAAGTCCATAGCCGATATTGGACAGCCAGCCACATGAAAATTTTGCATGCCAGAGGGGCCCAACACTTCCAAATAGCTCCAAAAGAGTGGAATCTAACTCCTCCCTCACATAGCATCTTGTAAGCAGAAGATGCAGTGTACGTTCCTGACGCATTCCATGCCCAAATGGGGCTGTCCTCGGACTGAGCATCCAGTTGAACCTCATCAAGGATCTCCCAAAGGCCTCTAAACTGGGTTAAGCCTTCCGTGCACAGGTCACCCACCACATCATTCATCCAAGAATGCATACACAAAGCCTCTCGGACAAGTCTCCTGTTAGCAACTTGCATACGAACTGACGTCGCCACCAGAGGAGCGACCTCCGCAATGGTAGCACCATGGAGCCACCTATCCTTCCAGAACAAAGTTTTGTCACTAGCTCCAACTCTCCATCTTACCAAGCTTCCAAACGCTTGCACCACCGGTTTGTCCGCGGTCAGGAAGAGCCCTTGCCACGGTCTGGAAGCATCCGTGCGTCTAAGCCATTCCCACCTCAATCTTAGAGCAATACCGTGCTTGTGTAGATCAATGACGCCTAGCCCTCCCATGTGCTTAGGCCTGCACACTCTCGCCCAAGATACTACACATTTGCCTCCCTTGACTTCCTCAGTCCCGGCCCAGAAGAAAGCCCTACAGCCTTTGTCCACTCTATCCAGAGCCCATTTTGGCGCCTCCGCAACCATAAGGTGGTGGGTAGCCCGCGCTCTCATGACCTGGTTGACAAGAACCAGCCTGCCGGGTCTAGTCAGCAGACCCCTTTGCCATCTCGGCAGTATGTGGAGTGCAGCGTCAACCATAGGCTTCCACTCCGATCTTTTCAACTGCCAAATGCTTAACTGCAATCCAAGATACTTGCATGGAAAGGTGACAATCTTCCAGGGCAGCGCCGACTTCACAATTTCCTCATCCTCAGGCTCTACCCGAATCATGATGGCCGCCGATTTTGCAAAATTCACTTTCAGTCCAGAAGCAACTCCGAACATGGTAAGAGTTTCTTTGACAAACAAGAGATCCAGCCGTGTGGGTTTGATGAAAAGAACCACATCATCAGCATACAAAGACAGTCGCTACATAGGGCTACATCCATTGATGGTACTCATGACTCCAGCCTCATGTTCCTTGATGATGATATGCGTGAGGACATCCATGCGATGACAAAGAGTAAAGGGGAGATCGAATCCCCTTGCCTAAAGCCTTTAGCATGCATAAACTTATCTCCCGCACAACCATTCACGATCACTCTGGAACTAGCCGTAGTAAGCAGAGTTGTGATCCAAGAAATCCACCGCTCCGAAAAACCTTTGGCTCTTAACACTTCAAACAAGAACGGCCACGCCAATGAGTCAAAGGCTTTAGTGATGTTGAGCTTGAGCAATACTCCTTTAGCTTTCCTTCTATGCATCATCCGCGCCATTTGTCTCACAAGAAGGAAATTATCATGCAAGCATCTCCCTTTTATGAAAGCGGACTGATTCACCTGGACAAGATCCCCCGTGCGCAGTCTAAGTCTCGCAGTAAGAAGCTTAGAAGCAATCTTGGGCATGCTATGCACAAGGCTAATCAGCCGAAAATCAAACACCGAAGATGCATCTGGGGACTTCGGTAAGAGAGTGATCAAAGCTTGGTTTAGCCTCCCAAAACCCCTACCATTTCCAAGGAAAAGCTTATGAATAGACGCCATGAGATCTGCCTTGATCACCTCCCAAGCTTTTTGAAAGAACAAGCCAATGAACCCGTCCGGACCCGGAGCCTTGTCGGAGGGTAGATCCTTGATGACTGCCCAAACCTCCTCCTCTATAAACACCCGGTCTTGCTCCGAGAGATCAACGTGAGCGACTGCAAGACCCTCCAAATCAAGCGTAAACTCTCTCGCAACGTCCTTGCCCGACAAATTCTTGTAAGCATTATAAAAGGTTTCCTCCTTGCCTTTCTGATTAGTGATAGTGCACCCCTCCATGCTCAAAGAAGGTATGTAGTTCTTCATTTGCCTCCCATTGGCCCCAAATGAAACAATTGCGTGTTAGCATCCCCTTCTTGAAGCCATGGTATTCTGGACCTTTGTCTAGCAATGGTTCTCTCTAGGGATGCCAGCCCTAGCACAAGTTGCTTCAGTGTTCTTCTCAGCCATCTTTCCTCCTCCGTAAGCCTATGATTTCCCATAGCGCAGTCGAACTGCATGATAACAATATTCGTTATGGCAATCTGCAACTTGATATTTCCAATCTCCCTTTGCCCCCATGCGGCAAGAGCTCTAGCCGTGTTGCGTAGCATGATATCAAGCCGCATGAAAGGATCCGTGATGCCTGGATCACATGTCCACGCCTCCTTCACGATATCCACGAATCCCTCCATTTTGACCCAAAACTTTTCAAAACGGAACCTCCTTTTATAATGCATAGGCTGATGGAGAGTGAGATGCAAGGGGCAATGGTCCGAGTGCTCGGTGGACAAAGCTTGCAACAAACAATCCGGGTGATCAAGCTCCCAATCAACTGAAACGAACGCCCGATCAATCTTGGTAAGCGTGGGCGTCTCCCTTTCGTTACTCCACGTGAACTTGCGCCCATGCAAAAAGAGCTCCTTGAGCGCATTATTATCCACAAAACGCTTGAAATTCCCCATCATTCTCCGATCTAAATTCGAGTTGTTTTTATCTGCCGCGTATAGGATAAGATTGAAGTCACCAATCACTAGCCATGGGCCCGGGCATAGTGATCTTCTCTCCGAAAGTTCATTCAGGAAATTAATCTTATGCTCATCCTCCTGTGGCCCATAAACTACGGTTAACCACCAAGGTGTCCCCTCCTTAGGCGAGACAAATCCCGTGATGCAATGAGAATCATTAGCAAAGTTCGTCACCATCACCCTGGTGGTGTCCCAGGCCACAAAAATACCACCTCTCGTCTCCGACGCCGGTAAGTAAGTAAAACCATCATAGTTTGGTCCCATGCATTGCAAGATTACATAAATGTTCACTTCCTCTAGCTTAGTTTCTAAAATACATACAATCACCGCACGAACAAAGTCCACAAAACCTCTTAGTGCCTTCCTCTTGGCCAGGTTGTTAAGGCCTCTGACATTCCAACACACCAACTCCAAGGCGTTGACAGACATCGGACTCGGATGACTCCAACACCATCACAGCCCTCGCACCTACTGTGCCATAACAGGCTCATCCATCCCTGCCTCCCCTGCTAGATTGAGCGGTATGGCCTTCCCAAAGATGGCCGCGATGGCCCTCAGTTGTGGCTCCTGAAGCGGTGAATCGAACACCGTACGAAGCTGACCTAGCGCGTCCTCAGAGACGGCCAAATCCTCACAGTTAAAGCCTAACGTCTTGAGCAGCACCGTTTCAGCAGCAGATGCCTTTGTCTTCCTGGATCCACTGGAACAAACAGACCGAGTCGTGTGTCGTGGCGTGAATGGGTCTTGTCCGGTCCTTACTCCTCTAAGTCCTTCAAACTTCTTAAGGAGAGGTGGCGCAAGTTTCTTCAACAACCCGGCACAGAGCGCTTTGATGTTACCCAGCGCGGTGATCTCCTTGGCCGAGAGATTCTCGTCATGGCGCTGCAGTGAACCATCCGCGCGAACCACCGCATCAACAGTAACAGCAACAGAACCACTCGAAATCCCCTGCCCGCATGCAATGTACGTAGTCACATCGGTGCATGCAGCAGTGGGCTGCAACTCCTGTAGCACGGGACCCACACCAGACGAATCAGCATGCCTCTCCACCTCTCCTGTCTCCATCAATGTCTGCAGCAAATCCTCGACCGGGGCCCATCCATCTGCTAATTTGTCGGGCACCACTGGCAACAACTGCGTGGCCACTTCCTCGGCCCTTGTGCCCTCCTGGATTGGCGCAGCCCCAGACGGCCGACCCACCTCTTGTCCCTCAGACGCGCCCAGATTGGCCGAAATCAAATTCTCGATCCCCCTCGAAACCTCTGCAACCTCGGGATCCCCTCGGCCCTCGCCGCCAGCCCGTTGCAGGTTCACCTCCTCCACAACTTTATCCACTACACTTGCCACCTTGGGATCTGCCTCGGACTGGATCAACCGCTGCGGCACAGGATTGGCTGGCCCATGCTCCGCGTCCCCACCTTAGTCAAAAGCCACCTGTGCAGTCCTCGCCATCACCACAGCGGGCGGATCTTCTGTGGCCCGAACCTCCCTTCCCGGATCATCTGCGGCAACATGTGCCACAGAATCCACCAACACGTCCTCGACAGCCAACAGCCTGCTCACTCCAGCCCCGGTTGCCGCCGTGGTGACCGCGGTGACTACCGGCATGTGATTCTTCACCACTGTGCTCTAAGCCATGGGCAGAATTCTCCAGTCAGACGGCCCAATGCGCCCCATCAAGGCACACATGTAGGAACCACCCGGCGCCCGCTGCCCGACGCACCTCCGCGTCGATCATGAACACCTCTCGTCCACGGCAGCACACGCCACTCTCCCCGACCAAAGAAGTCACCGGAGTCCTCAGGCATCCCGCTCTGGCCGCTACCATCTGAGCTTGGCGGCCTCAACCAGTGCTCCGGACCCTCGTGATCACGAACCCTGCCAATGTGAATCAGAGTTTTGTACTCCAGCAGCGCCCAGGATGTGGGCATCGTCGCCGCCAGTCCTCCGTTCACCACCGGCTCCGAAACCCAAAGCCGCCTGTCTGCAAGCACCTCGTCCGGATCCACGCACCAGGCCCGCAACTTGAACAGGGACAAATCCTCCCTGTTCTCTGTCTCCGGCGCCAAGCTCTCCACCAGACATGACGAGCCCAGAAGCTCCGCCGCCGTCTTGGACGTCCACGCGTGAGAAGGGATTCCCTCGATCATGAGGTCAACTTGCGAACGCATCACCCTCGAAACAGCTTGTGCTTGCTTGAGACATGGCTTGACAAAGAGCTTGAAGAACCCATGCTCAACTGTACCCGCAGCCAACGCCTTGTTACTCTTTCTTCAATCCCCAGCATTGATGTGACTACAAGTTGTCGTCCTGGTCTTTCTCCCGATCGAGACCATCCAATCCATCACCGACAGGGCCATATCCTCTTGTCTTTCCCTCAAATTCCTGCTGACATCACCAGATTGCCTATCTTCCAGATCTAGGCAGAGCAAGGCTCTCCCCTCAATGTCCAGAGCCACTGTGCCTACATGCCACCATCCTGGATCGAGCCTATCTTGCCCATCTCAAACATGGCAAGCCACTGAATTTGAGGGAGATTAAGAATCACTTCTTCTCCAGGCCCCTCGCCCAGCATAGTAACTGATGAGTCTTAAGCTACAATCCTCTTATTCCAGCGATAACTACGACACCCTCTTGAGGAAGGAGAGGTAGCCGTGTTTGAGGTTCTTGAACCTCTGCAACAAAGATCCATGAAACAAATGAAAGCCAAATATCAAATCATGATTCTTAAAATAATGTCCATCAGTAAACAGGTTCATGAGGAGATGGAATTACCACCTCCCTTCAGAGGAAGTTTCATTAAGTTTATGTAATAATCAAATCAACGAAATATCTTGAGTTAGATACAATTGGCATTCCAGTTCATCTAATCAAATTAGTGAAACATAGTTGGTAGGCTTAAATTGATGGTGTCATTAGATAGAAGAACATGAAACTATAAACTCAAGTTGTATGTTGAGAGTTAGAAGCAAAAATGTTATCATGCAATAGAAACTAAGTGAATCCCTACCTTGCCACAGCCTAGATGTAGGCACACAAAATCCTTTTGTCCTGTGTGAGTAAGGTGGTGCCCCTTCAACATGAAGCTATCTACAAATTTCTGCAAAACAAAAAGAAAGGTAGTCATCAATCAAAAATAAACATTCAAATAGTTAGGAACTATATTCACCCTTCAAAAGTATATTGTACATGTACTGGTTGTGCAATTCACAAGTAATCGGTACAGGACGCAACCAGAGGTTCTAGATGTATAGTTCTACTTGAACAAATCACTGGGCCTTAAATATACCCATTAATAAGTATGAAAAATAGAGAAAGGTCTTTGCGTGAAATAAAGATAAAGAACTTAAAACCATTTCTCCTATGAGCCTCCCATGCAATATGGTGTAAGCCCTTAAGTCTGAAGCATATATAGATAGATAACCAAGAGACTGCCATGCATTTTTGAATTTTAGCATTTGTAGAACAGTCCAACAAGTGTGAGGTATAACATCTGTAGGGATTCCAACAACCCTCGATTCAAATGTCTCCACGATGAGTAATTGATGAATCCTTCACATGAATAGCAGTTGACAATGGTCTTTAGCATAGACACGATTGACATTTGTCCACCCAGATTTATTCGTAACATCTTTCACTCAAGAGTTTCTTACCATAGACTGAAACTGTTGTACTAAGAATGTGATAATAAGTCTATGCTCCTGTGCGTAGATGAACAATGGATAGTACTCCCCCCGTTCCTAAATATAAGTCTTTTTAGAGATTCCAATAAAAGACTACATACGGAGCAAAATGAATGAATCTACATTTTAAACTACTTCTATATACATCCGTATGTAGTCCATAGTGAAATCTTTAGAAAGACTTATATTTAGGAACGGAAGGAGTAGATGCAAAGCAGGGTCATCGAGTCATACTGCCTCGTCTGACAGCACCACACACAGTTGGTGAATAGAATAGATATTTAGAGAACCTTTAAGATACTGGACATAAGCATATTGCTAAGCAATGGAGTTTACATTTACCTGCACTATTATATATCTTTTTAATTTCACTTTAGATTTTCCTGCAAAAATTAATGGTTAGTTGTTGACTGTCTAAGCAGTCCATCAACATAGACAATAAACAAGCAGGTGAAAATAAGACTACATTATGATGTAATTCTCTCCTAAATTGAAATGGCACAATGTTTGACATCTCGGAAAATTTCTGACAGAGGATATCAATGGCCTTGCAAAAATACCACGAATTATGCTAAATCAGCCTAAAACTGCCCATCTTTTGAAAAATTCATAGAAGCATTTAGATCATAAAAAAAGTTGCATATCTTAAATAAAAGACGTATTCAGTCTAGGCCATGTTTCTGTAAGCATAGTAAAGCAAATGATAGTTCAAGTGATGGCAGACGAAATATGCAGCTATCTTTAGTATTGATCTCATCGCCAACAAACTGACTAACTCGATAGCCAACACTTCATACCTTCAGCATCATAGATATGTATGAATTGAAATCGAATGATCAGCGAAGTCACTCCCCAGGGCGACGTTGGGTCGAACCCTGGCGCCGCCAGAAAGGTACCCCACTCGTCGACTGCCTTGCGGCTGCTGTCACCGAGGTCGTCCACGGTGACGGCGGGCCCAGTGCCGATGGTGCTTGGGGGGCTGGAAGATTGTGGCAGCGTCCCGCTGGTGGTGGCTGCTGGGGTGGTCTTCGTGGCGCTTATAAGGGTGCGGTGGCCGGGGAGGATCAAGGTCAGGCCGACTCCTCGCCGCCTCGAATGTGATGGCTGCGGCGTCAGGCAAAGCGAGGAGATCGAAGATCAAGGTTAGGCCGGCTCCTTGCCGCCTCGGATGTGACGGCGGCGGCTGGGCGCTGGGGCACCGAGGAGTTGTCGGCGTCGGCCAGTTCCCGGGGCGCCGAGGAATCGGGCAGGGCGAGGAGATCGGAGAGAAGAAGAGGACTGCGGCGCGAGGACGCGGGGAGTGCAGGCATTGTCAGGATCGCGCGTCGAGGGCTTGCGTCAACGAACACGTTAATGGGCCCGCCCAAGTACATTGTAAGAGGTGGGCGATTTGTCGGCAATGGGCGATATAGGAGTGGTGGGATGAGGTGCGAGTGAGGCGAGACTACCAACTCAGACGTTAGGTGTAAAGATTCCAACAAGACCACCTTGCACGCCTAATTCTTTTCTCTGGGTTGCCATTGACATTGATATGAAAGGTTACATGAGGGTTTTACTTAAAAGCTGATGTGGTGGTAATTAATTGGGCCAGGATTATGGCCTGGGCCCACCACCGATGAAATTCAGGGGGCCGAGAGGATTATGCCACAGTCTATTCGTAGACTAGCATTATCGCTAGAGAGATCCAAGAGCCACCTTCTTCCAAACCACGTTTCCTCATGACATGCAAGATGCGACAGAATTATGCCTCCGTTTTGAAAAAAAATGCAACAGAAAAGGCTACGAGACTGTCAAAGGCTCTCGCAAAGCGGTGCAATTCAAACTTGTCAACAAACTATATCATGTCAGTTATACGAAGAGAGATAAGCCGATTTCCACATAATTTCACCGTCCACTACAGCGTCCGCACGCACAAACACACACGAAAAGACAAAAGCTGAACTGTGACTCTGTGAAGGGAAGTGATTGAATTCCCTCAAAAAAAAGAGGGTGGGGGGGGGGGGGGGGGGGTGATTGAAGGTGACATGGGCGGGTGCGGGCGATATTAACTGGAGCAAGGTTTGAGAGCAAGACGGGCCGGCGGCGTCAATGGCGGCGGTGACGGGCGTTCACCGTCACCACTGGTCGGGCTGGAGGATTGGGGGAAGTTCCCAGTTCGTTCCTCTCAAAGTTATGCACACCAATGGCGGCGGTGCAGCGCGTTCGCTCGGCCGCGGCCTCTCCCCAGCCAAACGGGCGCCGCTGGTATTTCTCTTCCTCCTGTTCGTTGACGGCGCCCTGTTTGCCGCGTCTGCCACCACGGACACCATCCTCCGCGGCGAGGGCATCTCCGGGAACGAGACCCTTGTCTCCAGGAGCGGCGGCTTCGAGCTGGGCTTCTTCTCCCCAGGCCCCGGCATCCACTACTTCCTGGGCGTCCGGTTCAGGAATATGGGCCACAGCCCTACCTTCTGGCTCGGGAACAGGGTCGTCATCACCGACCTGCCCGCCGCGTCGCTGGAGATCTTCGGCGACAGTCTCTGCATCAAGCAGAATGGAGCCAGCCTCTGGTGCACGCCGTCGCCGGGCGGCAATGTGTCGTCCGCCGCCGTGGCGGTCCTCCTCGACAACGGCAACCTGGTGGTGAGGGACCAGGGGAACTCCTCCCTGGTCCTTTGGCAGAGCTTCGACTACCCCAGCGACGCGCTGCTCCCCGGAGCGAGGCTCGGGCTCGACAAGGACACCGGGAAGAACGTCTCGCTGACGTTCAAGAGCTTCTCGCACAACGGCAGCCTCAGCGTCGACGGGACCCGCAGGAACGGGTTCGTGCTCACCACCGACGGCCATGCCAACCGCGGCACCTTCCCGGACTGGATGGTGTCCTCTCAAGACAATGGCAGCTCGCTGCTGCTGAGCCACACGGAGGGCCCGAACAGTACCGAGTTCTTGCAGTTCCATCTGGGGCAAGTCAGCCTGATGCGGTACTCGGAGCCGGATCCGGCCGCAAACGGCACCGGTGGTTGGGTCGCTCGCTGGTCCTTCCCTTCCGATTGCAAGTCCGGCGGGTTCTTCTGCGGTAAGTTCGGCGCCTGCACGAGCAGCGGGAAGTGCAGCTGCGTGGACGGGTTCACGCCGTCGTACCCGATTGAGTGGGGGCTAGGGTACTTCGTCACCGGCTGCTCGAGGTCTCTCCCGCTGAGCTGCGAGACGGAGCACGACGACTCCTTCGTCCCATTGGACAAGGTGCAAGGACTTCCTTACAACGCCCAGGATGAGGTGGCCGGAACCGACGAAGACTGCAGAGCAGCTTGCGGGAGCAAATGCTACTGCATCGCCTACTCGTATGGCCATGGATGCAAGCTATGGTACCACAACCTGTACAATCTGAGCTTGGCTGCTAGGCCTCCGTACACCAAGATCTACCTCCGTTTGGGCTCCGAGCCCAGGAGCAAGAAAGGCTTGCAAACAAGAGGAATTGCATTATTGGTCACTGGATTGATATGCTTTGCTTCTTTGATACCGATATCGATGCTGCTATGGAGATTCAGGAGGAATTCGTTTGCCGCCGGGAAGTTTGAAGCGGAAGGCCCTCTTGTGGTCTACACTTATGCACAGATCAAGAAAGCCACGATGAATTTTTCTGATAAAATCGGCCAGGGGGGATTCGGAAGTGTTTTTAGGGGAACGCTGCCGGGATCAACTGCCATCGCTGTGAAGAATCTCAAAGTAATCGGGGAAGCAGAGAAGCAGTTCAGAACAGAGGTGCAGACACTTGGAGCGATCCAACATAATAAGCTGGTCCGTCTGTTGGGATTCTGTGTCAAGGGGGACAGAAGGTTGCTCGTCTATGAGTACATGCCAAATGGCTCCTTGGACGTTCATCTCTTTAGGGAGAAATCTGGTGTGTTGAGTTGGAATGTTCGGTACCAAATTGCACTGGGCATCGCCAAGGGTCTCGCCTATCTGCATGAAGAATGTGAGGACTGTATCATACATTGCGACATCAAACCTGAGAACATACTGCTCGATGCGCAATTCTGCCCTAAAATTGCCGATTTCGGCATGGCGAAGCTGCTGGGAAGAGAATTCAACTCGGCGCTGACCACCATGCGAGGAACCATGGGATACCTCGCACCAGAGTGGCTATCCGGGCTGCCCATCACCAGGAAGGCCGACGTGTACAGCTTCGGCATTGTGCTCTTCGAGATCATCTCGGGGAGAAGGAGCACCAAGATGATGCAGTTTGGGAGCCATCGGTATTTTCCTCTCTACGCGGCTGCTCAGGTGAACGAAGGGGAGGTTCTGTGCCTGCTGGATGCTAGGCTGGAAGGCGATGCCAATGTGGAGGAGCTGGAGGTCATCTGTAGGGTCGCCTGCTGGTGCATCCAGGACCAGGAGAGCGATAGGCCATCAATGGGGCAAGCTGTTCGGATGTTGGAAGGTGTCGTAGACGTTGATATGCCTCCAATGCCAACTTCGCTTCAGGACCTTATGGAGGGTGATAGAAGTGATACATATTCTGATTCCTGAAGGAGGTTGCTAAAGAATTAGTCACTTATTATTGAGTTGAGAACTGAATCTGTGTTCTGATTTGTTTTTAGTTTCAAATTATGAGCTATCTACTATTAAAACAAATCTACTATTAAGACAAACAACGCATTGTACACTGTACAAATTTCCTCTATTGATTGTTGTACGGATTCAGCGAAGTTAGATTATGAAGAAACAGTTTCTTATAGCGAAAGTGCCGAATGGAGGCTGAGGTCCATCAAGGCCTTAATTTTGAAAAATTCAAATTCATACTTTTACATGTCAAAACAACTTGAAAAAAATTACGCACTTCTTGGCACATGTTGTTGAAATATAGCAAGAGAAACAAGAGATAAACAGTAATGAATCTGGTGTCATTTATTATTGATGAAGATTACATATATACTCGAAGGGTTGGGCGTACTTTGTTGTGCTGTTGGTGTTGTTGGCTTCCTTAAGAAAAAATCACCCAGTTTCAAAATATAAGGTGTATTATTTTTTTGAAAAGGCAAACATTTTAAGTTTGATCAAATTTGTAGAGAAATATATCAAAATCCACCATATCATATCGGTATTTTTAGATTCATCATGAAATGAATTTCCATACTTCTTTTATTAATATTGTCAATGTCGATATTTTTTCTCTGACTTTGGTCAAAGTAAAAGAAATTTGACTTTTTGAAAAACTAAGACCCCTTATATTTTAGAATTGATGGAATATTTAGTTTGCAGGTGGGTGAGATGATAGGGTGTGTTTTATTTTTACTTATAATGCGTTGATTTAGTGGGCCTTTCGTGGTGTGTTTCTGTGTTATCCGCTAACCAAACTATATTTATGTGGAGAAGTTTCGGTGTTGGTGGTTGCGTATACTATATTGGTGTTATCACATGGTGGCACTGCTTTTTTCTAGGTGGCGGGAGGGTTTGTGGGATTGATATGTTTTTGCAGGCCGGTTGATGCTGATTGATTTGAAAAATTGTTGGCCACGTCAAAATAGTAAACCAAATCGAAATGTGAATACCTCAATTGAATGAAAGAACTTCAAAATTAGGAAACATAATGAATTAAAAGAATTAAATGGGAGAGCTTGAAAAATTGTTGTCCCGGTCAAAATCAGATGATACGATTCTAAATTGAATACCTCAATTAATTATGAGCCCTTAGAAATTAGAAAGCATAGCGTATAGTATAAAACAATTTAATGAGAGAGCCTTGCGAAATTGTTGACCCGGTCAACATCGGATGACCCAATTCTAATTGAAGACCTTAATTGAATGTGTGCTCTTTAAAACTAGGGAGCTTAGTGTTATAGAAGATAGCCCCCGAAGGGGTGCATCCAGGGGATGCGTCTGTTGAGACAGAGAGGGAAACGACATGACGGTTAGCGAGAGACTAACCGCAAGTCCGTTATAGAAGTGGAGATTAACCCCATTAATTAACTACTTATTAATTAAATTCCAACACTCCCCTAATCTACACTTGCTCATGTAATATCATCATCTTCATTAGAGACTCCAAACCCTGTGGGAAAAATGAGGAGTATATTGTTTGATATGTTGCTAAACTCCTTCAAACCCACTGGGAAAATAAGGAGAAATTGATGCAACATATAATGGTTATTGCCTATTTTAACTCAATATGGGAAAACCCATAGAGTTCAGAACACAATTAATATGCCATATATACTTTCCTAAAAACCCTGGTGGGGAAAACGGAAAGTACGACATATGAACTCGTGCTGATAACGTGTTGAAATATAGCAAGAGAAACAAGAGATAAACAATAATGAATCTAGTGTATATATATATATATATATATATATATATATATATATATATATATATATATATATATATATATATATATATATATATATATATATATAGAGAGAGAGAGAGAGAGAGAGAGAGAGAGAGAGCCCGAAGGGGTGCATCCAGGGGATGCGTCTGTTGAGACAGAGAGGGAAACGACATGATGGTTAGCGGGAGAAAGCCTGCAAGTCAGTTATAGAAGTGGAGATTAACCCCTTAATTAACTCCTTGTTAATTAAATTCCAACACATGTGACTGCCACCACTTGGGCCAGCCAAGGGGGGAACCCTCTAGGGCCTCCTGGAACCTTTTCAGACCTTTCCGTGCCTTCATGGTTACCTTCGGAACCTTCCCAATATAATCTTGCTACCTTTGGAACCTTCCCAATATAAACTTGCTTTACTGGCTAGACATGCTTGGAGAGTTCTACATGATCCTTCTTCTTTCAATTCCTGAGTTCTTAAGGATGCATACTTCCCGAATACAATAGTTTCGGAAGCCGAGTTTGGAAGCCGCCCATCTCAAATTTGGCAAGCGGTCCTTGACGGGCGGGACATATTGAAACAAGGCATCATATGACGGATTAGGAATGACAACACCACAGATATATGGAGCCATAACTGGCTACTGAGGGCCGGAATGATGCGACTAATTACCTCATTGGTGGCTGAACCGCCATGCCTGGTCTCCGAGCTCATAGACGCTACGTCGACGACCTGGCTCAAGGAGCAGGTGTGCTTGGTCTTTTTGCCGACAGAGGAATACTTGTGATCCCTTTTGCACGAGGAACATACCGGACTTTTGGGCATGCAGTGGAGAAAGACGAGGAAAGTTTTCGGTCAGGTCCTCTTACACGATGACCTTGAACATGAAGTTGAACAAGGAGAATTGGCTTAAAAAAATGATGGCCTCTCTAACACCTCGGCTGTGAATAGTGCATGGACAACACTTTGGCAAATCCGAGTCCCTTCTAAGCTCAAGATTTTTTGTGGCGCATTGCCCAACATTCGATCCCTTTGGCAGATATTCTACATCATAGAAACATGTGCACAATGGTTGCGCGTGATGGTGTCCCAGTTGGGGGCCCCTCACCATGTCGACTCCTAGACTGGTGGGCTGGGTTGCGGACCTCCTTATCGGTTCCGTCCTGGGCCACTTTAGGCGGCCCATGGCGATCTACGAAGAAAACTCACGTGACAGGCATATCTTTATGCTGATCTTAGCAAAAAAGGACTGAGCTATTTCGAAAATATATTAAACCAACTCCAATTCTTTTACCAATTGACATCCTAGAAGATTTCACAAAACCATTCACCCCCCCCCCCCTCTGTTTTTGGGAAAGTTCTAGAACCTTCCCAATTTAGTTTTTTTTTTCTTTTTTTCTTTATTTTCTCTTTTTCTTTTCTGTTTTTTCTTGTTTTCTTATTTCCTTTTTCCGTTTTAGTTTTTTGTTTTTCATTTTTTTAAGTTTTTTCCTTTTCTTTTTTCATTTCACTTTCTTTCTTTTCCATTCATTTTCTTTTTCATTCCGCAAAGATCTTTCAAATTCATGAATGTTTTTTGAAATCATGAGCATATTTTCAATTCGTGAATATTTTTTAAATCACAGACAATTTTGAAATCATTAATATTTTTTAAATTCTCGAACATTTTTATAAATCATTAAAATCTTTTAAAAATTCGGAACTTTTTTGAAATTATAATCATTTTTATGAAACTCAGAAGGATTTTTTGAATCAACGATTATTTTTTTGAATTTTGGGAACACTTTTCGAAATTCAAAAATATTTTTTGTTTCTAATAAAACCATTCTTCGAAATGCATGAACACTTTTCGACTTGATGAACATTGTTTGAATCAGCAAACATTTTTTGATTCAATGAAATTCTTTTGAACTTTGGGAACATTTTTTTTGAAATTCACACACATTGTTTTATTTGTGTGAATAATTTCTGAATTTGTGAATATTTTTTCAATTTCATGATTTTTATGAATACACGAACAATATTTAATTTCCTAATATTTTTCAAAATCATGAACATTTTTTTGTAAACAAGAACATTTTTTGATTCCGCGAACATTTAATGATTACATGAACATTTTTAAAAATTAAGAACATTTTATCTATATCTATACCTACTAATAAAGCAAGGTGCGTTTCGTCAATTTTTTCATCCGTTCACCGCCGAAAATAATATTTTTTTCTATTCAAGGTGGTACTAAATTCTTATGCGTTTGTCTGCTAGAAAAAGAATTGTCGTACGTGGCCGCGCAATGTAGCCCAGCGAAGCCAGCCCACATATTATTCTGCCCATGCAGCTGATATACTCTATTTTCCGCACAAGGCGCCAAATAGAAGGTGTTTCGCTCTTGAGAACCAATAAGGGGCTGGCCCATTTTTCTTAATTTCCGTATTTTACTTCTATTTTTATTCTCCTTTTCCTATCTCTTTTTCCCCTTCCAATTTTTCTAGAATTTATTTAGTAACTTGAAAATACTCAAAAAAAGTTCAGAATTTTAAAAATAATTTTTGGAAATTGTTGGAATTCCAAAAAAAAAATCTATTTTGGAAAAATATATTTGGAACTTGCAAAAAGTTTCCCATTTTTTAAAAAAATATATGAATTTTCAAAATTCTTGGAGATTTCTGAAATTAAAATGGCATTAAAAAATTCTCCAAATTTGAAAAATATTCCTGTTTTTGGGAGTTTCTTACAATGAAAAAGAATGTTCATGTATAAAAGATAAACATTTTCTAAAAATCTTATGAATTTTCAACACATGTTTCCATTTAATAAAAAATGTTCACAAATTCAAATAATGTTCATGATTTTTAGTCATAGTTTCCCACAGTACAACCAGTAATCGGCTCGCCGATTTTTCGTTGTTTTAGTTCTATTTTTATTCTTCTTTCCCTATCTATTTTTTCATTTCCAAGTTTATTTTTCTATAATTATTTCGGGAATTAAAAATTCACAAAAACCATTCAGAATAAAAACAAATTTCGCAAGATTTTCAGAATTCCAAAAATTCCTTGCAATATTGAAAATTATTTGAAATTATTTGACATGTCTCAAAAGTTTTATTGTTTTTCGAAATTATTTGACATGTCTCAAAAGAAAATTGCATTTAAAAAATGCTCCAAATTCAAGAAATATTCATGTTTTTGTGAATTTTCACCATTAAAAATAATGTTCATTTATCGAAAATAAACATTTTCTAACAATCTTACGAATTTTCGATACATGTTCCCGTTGTAAAAAAAGTTCACAATTTGAAATAATGTTAATGTTTTTATAAAAAAAAGTTGGTGTTTTCAAACTTTTTTTGTGAATTTGAAAAGATGTTTCCTTTTATATTTTGTTCGCATTTTTTCCAAAAGAGTACATAGTTTTCAAAAAAATGTACAAGATTTAAAAAATTGTTCATTTTTCTTTGAATATTCAGAAATTTCTTACCTTAAAATCCCCTCGATTGAAAGGATTGAAAGGAAAAATAGACTGAATAACTCTTGGGCCTTCTCTGGCGTACGATAACGTAACAAAACTCTTAAATGCCCTCGATTAATGAATGGAAAATAGCGGACTGATTTCTTCACAGGCGGTGAAACCGAGAAACTAAATATTCCTTTTTCGTGTGCATACAGGGTTTTGCTTGCACATATAATTCTCACTGGCTTGAAATGCATACTATTTTATCTCCCGTTGCAACGCACGGGCATATGTGCTAGTCAATTCATAAACATTTTATGATTTCTCAGACATTTTTCAGATTTAATGCTAATGAGAAAATTCTCATTAGAATCATTGCTCGTTTTCTTAAAAAAAATGGAGATGTGTACATGCACCGTCAAATATAAGGCAAAATCATTTTAATGTCGCCAGGGCGACTATCATTAGAATGTTTTCTTTTGAACATAGTACAGAAGCAGACGCTCATACATACACACGTATATTGATAGCCGACATATTATCTTGGGATTGACGAACTCGTCATAGACGCATTCGTTGTCAACGGGAACATCTACTTCATTCCATTGAAAGCACATCGTCGAAAGACCTGAAATAAATCCAGGAAATTTCGAGGACCAGTGTCAAGTCTGCGAACCTGGTGGGTATGGGATATTATTGTCCTCCTAACTATCCAATTACAGATTAGTTTGTGACCTTCATTAGAATCATTGCATGTTTTCTTAACAAAAAGGATTTGTATGCATGCACTGTCAAATATAATGCAAAATCATTTTAACGTCGACGCATCTTCATTTGAATCATTGCACATTTTCTTAAGAAGAATGATATGTGTGCATGCGCTGTCGAATATAATGCAAAATCCTTTTAATGTCGACGCGAGGATCGTGCTCTCCCGCTATATAGGAGTATATAACAAGTTTGTATAGAACAAGAAATGTGATGCGAGCTCATTGTAATGTCTATGCAAAACTTCTCTTACAGAAAATTAAGGATGCTCATGCTTAATTGCGCTGTCCACGAGCGATGGAGAACGTAACACGAGCTTATTTTTAATGTCACAAAGGCAAGGATCGCATCCTATGAGAGATATTGCAGTTTCTCAAAAAGAGAGAGAGAGAGAGAGATTGCGTGTTCTCTTAAAACGAATGAGATGGGTGCTATCCTTGATCGAGAACTAACAGACATATTTCAATAAGTGTGAGCGCCAGGATCATGCTGGCACTATATAGTTAGCAAGTTTATTAAGCACTATATTTTTTAACACGGTACAGACGCAAGTGCTCATATACACGTGCATACACTCATTCATGTGAACGCATGTACGCATGCCTTACCCCTATGAGCATCTCCGAAAGACTGAGTTGACATATCATCTTGAAATTTATGAAGTCACCGTAGATAACTCGTCGTCGATGGGAACGTCTTCTCCCACGTCTCCTCCCACTGAAAGCGCATCGCCGGAAATTCTGAAATAATTCAGAAATAAATGCGAGCAACAGGACTTGAACCCTGATGGACTCTAACCATCCAACCACATGAGTTTGTATATTACTTAACTACTCAAAACACGAGTAGCATTAAACTCTCTTTCCCTCATATATAAACCTAGCTAGTTGGGGTGTTGACTCTCGAGTCTTGACCCCGAGGCATGAGCTAACAAGCAATTGATCAGAGCTCTGACTTCTCTGGGCTAGAGCATCCGCTGCTCGCTGACAGTATTATCACGCTTATCATGCTAGAGATTCTACCTTCCAATGATGGTGTATTACACCATTATCCAGAGTATATAATCACGCTTATCATTTTAATTGATGTGAGCGCGAGGATCATGCTGACACTTATATAATTAGCGAGTTTGTACGTATCACTAACTACTCAAAACACGAGTAGCTTTTAAATTCTCTTTCCCTCGTATATAAACCTAGCTAGTTGGGACTTGGATGCCTACAACTCTCAATACAGTAAATACACTACAACTCTTGAAACAGCAAAAAAAAAAAAAAAACAGTATGAGCAGCGTGGTGATCAGCAAGTCCCCGTTGGTGGTCGTCCGGCCATCCGAGCCGGTCACTGCGACCGGCAGCGAGATCGCCCTCTCCACCTACGACAAAGTAGTCCCTATGGTGGAGACGGTGTTCTGTGTGTACGAGCATCCCATCCACGAGCCTGCCGAGATCATAAGAAGAGGGCTCTCGCAAGCACTAGTCCACTACTACCCTGTCGCTGGCCGCCTTGCCACCGGAGCCACCTCCGGCGACGTCGTCATCAAATGCACCGGCGAGGGCGTGTCGTTCGTTGCAGCGTCTGCCAACTGCGCCATCAAGGACGTGGCGGACCTGTGTGACTCATCGCTGCAAGAAGAGCTCGCGCTCTACTACCCGGCAGTTGGTTTCAGCCACTCGGAGCCTTTGATGCTGATGCAGGTGACGGTCTTCTCTTGCGGCGGGTGTATCGTGGGGCTAACATGGAACCACCAACTCTGCGATGGCATTGGGCTCGCTCAGTTTTTCCGGGCGGTCGGCGAGCTTGCCTGCGGGCTGCCATCGCCGTCCGTCGTCCCGGTCAGATCGGCTGACTCGATCATGTTCGATCTGCCTGCATCCGTCGCAAACTGTGCGCGGATTGCGGCTACCCTCCAACCATTCCCGAGGGCGTCCCAGAACATCACTCTACCATCTAGCTTAATCGATGGCATCAGACGCAGGTACTCCATGAGTAGCAATGATGGGCCATGCACGGTGTTCGAGGCAGTGGCCGCGGTGCTATGGCAGTGCCGGACCCGTGCAATCCGGTCCGACCCGGACAGCCTCGTCATGCTCTCTTTCACGGCTGATGCACGAAAGTACGCGTCGGCCAAGAAGGGCTATTACGGCAACTGTGTCACCATACACCTGGTTGCGGCGACCAGTGGCATGGTGACAAACGGAGACGTCGTAGACCTGGTGAAAATGATCCACCGTGCCAAGGTTCCGATGCCCGACCAGTCCATCATGGATGAGTTGCAGCGCCTGCATGGATACAATCTTCTTAGTTTGTCGTCCTTGCGAAACTTTGGCGTAGGTTTTGATTTTGGCGCAGGGGGGCCGGCGAGGTTAATGAGCTACCGGCGACAGAGGATTGGGCTGCCCTTCTGCGCGGTATGCGTGCCCTGCAAGGACGAGCACAACGTCATGGCCAAATGTGTGAGGGAGGAGCACGCCGACGCCTTCCTCCAAGAAATATCAAATATTCAACTCAATTCTACTTGCCTTTCAGCTCCATCCAAGCCTTGACCAAACAGTTCCCTGATGGAGGCATGCTTGATTTGTTCGTGTTTCCGTTTTCTCCTACACCTAAATATGTTTCTTTGGAATAATGCCCACCCTACACCACCCAAACCCACACACACAAGCCTCAATGAGCTACTTTTACCATTTTGTTTTTGTGAATTCAGGCTTCTTGTATTTGCAATTTCATACCAAATCATGTGGGTTTGTATATTTCAAGATATATTCAGTGCAGTGCTATGTCCATTTTTCGTTCCTGTATGTCTGCAATGGTCCTATCTTCACAATTCCACCTATGATAATTGCAATGTACTTCTCTTCTCCGGCCAGGGAATCTGAGCCATCGTCATCATCATAAAGATTTCACGGCAATACTATGTTTATGGAATTTAGGTAAAGGCGCAAAAGTATGATCTAGTTATATATTTATAGTGGGATTTTGTCCAAATTCGGACCCTATATATGAGATGTAACCCTACTACTGCTTAGTGTTTATCGGCCACATGTGAGAATAAATACATGGATTGTACAAGTGTGGTGTCTATGCATAAACACATGTGAGCCTGCCGGCACAAGGGTGCCCTCGCCTCGCCTTATGTAGGGCTCACGAGGCCATGTAGTACAACGGCCGTGTCGGCCGCGTCATGGTAATGTTGCATCGATGATGTGTCTACCCCTAGCTTAAGCATGCAGTAATAACACCTCGTTTTATTACGGCGTAACACTTGTGTCGATATCGTGCATAGCGGGTATCCACGAACCCGTCTGCGCGCGGTCAACAACAGTGGCCCCCTTGACAGGAGATCATCAAGGCATTGTCTTGGCAAGGCACAACCATGTCTCCTTTCTAGAGATATGGTGATACAAGACTAAGAAGACCTCCAGGCGGCCCTCGACTTACACACCAACAAGGGGCATAAAGACATACTTCCTTCTTTCCGCTTTATAGGGCTTATCTCAAAATTTTAGTTTTTTCATTTTATAAGGCTCAATTTGGTTGTTCTTCATCACATGTTCAGATTTCAAAGTGCATTAAATCATTGCATGCAAGTATTAAGAGAAAATTAACCAATGCATGTACTTTATGCATGCATGCATTGCAATTAATGCATTGATAAACATAATTTTTTAAGGAAAACAAGAGCATTAATTAGGTGTTTTTGCAAACTACAAAAAATATTCCACCACTCACTATCTATCTTGGTTTATGAGATTTTTGAATTGAACCTTATAAACTGGAAAGGAGGGAGTAGTAAGGCTTTAACATCTTCCAGGGAACGCCTAAGGCATGGACTCCCGTGAAGGCATCACTCCCCCGGGAACGTTGCATATCTCACTGCTCCACCGCGCTATCGGGCGCTTTCAGATCCGACCCGTTAAGGCGACAAATCTTTGTTTCTTGTCCTCGACTATCGGGGGCTCGACCCAACAATGATGTGGCCTGCAGGCCATGTGGCACGCAGGAGGCGCCTCTCGCAGGACAGTGGCAATGTGTAGCAGTGACTCACCTTTACCACGCACACAACACCTGCTATGATGCGTGGCGCATTAATAAGAGGTAGTTACGCCCTGCAGTAGCTATGGGTCCTGTGTCCGCTTCTAGGCACATGAATAGAAGACAGATACCCCCGCATTGAATGTCTGGGTACCATTCATTGTACTTATGTGTCCTAATACTGTTTTTAGCCAATATGGTGACCCCTTGCACTGTAAAGGGAGGCTCAGACTACGGTATTAAGGCTGGTCACAATGAGCAAGAACATAAGCTAGTAACTTACACACTTCCTTAGACTATGTTACTACCTCCATAGTGGGTAGGAACATCTATGTAGTGTCATGCAACGATGTATTTATTAGGTTATAGACTCATTGTTTCTTAGAGTGTGTGATGTTTCGGTAACTTAACTAGTTACCACAAGCCCCTCTCTCTTCATTAAATATGTGCTACATAAGCAAAGTTGTATTGGAGTAGTGGGTAGGAACATCTATTTAGTGTCATGCAACGATGTATTTATTAGGTTATAGACTCATTGTTTCTTGGAGTGTGTGATGTTCCGGTAACTTAGCTAGTTACCACAAGCCCCTCTCTCTTCATTAAATATGTGCTACATAAGCAAAGTTGTATTGGAGTGTGTGACGTTACTCCTAAGTTTCTCCCCATTGTGACCAGCCTAAGGGCTCGAGCCCCATGAGGATTAGACATATGTGTATAGCACTCTCACATTCCCTTTCCGGGGCAAGCTACTACACTTGTAATATTTAGATACTCTTCAGCCTTAGAGTAAATCTAGCAGGAGTAGGGTATACGCGTCCGCCCGGCCCGAACCTGGGTAAACCTTAGTGTGTTTGATGAGTTCCTTTGACGTTTTTGTTAAGTATATGTGTTATGTGAATATTGTGTATTGGACCCGCTTCCTAGTTTCTTGTATAGTTGAGGTTAGTAACGCATCTTTTTATATCATATATACGTGCCTATGCACAAAGAATAATACATCGTGTAATTCACATATTCTACACGGTATCAATTTTCGGGTTCTAACCATAGCTTTCCGCCGCCGCCGCGCCTCAGCCGCTGTCGCCCTCGTGCCCAGCCTGCTTCCTCTCTGCCCAGCGCGGCCGATCCCATCGCCAAACTCCGCTCGTCGCCCGCCAGACGCAGCCCGCCCGCCCATCTCCCTCCGCGCGATGCAGCAGCCCGATCCCGCCACGCGACGCACCTAGCGCCGCGTTCCCGCCGACGCCCGCCAGCAGCTTTCCCGCCAGCCGCCGCGCGCCATCCTTTCTGTAAGCAGTACTTAATCTGCTCCTGCCCTGCTGCCGCGTACACCAGCGTAACCACGCGTGTGCCTGCCGCGCTGCTTGCCCTTGCAAGCATGCAACGCCACTCTTGATTTTTTTTACTCCTCACACGATCTTGCATGCACGCAGCATCATCTAAGGGAACCTGCTTTTCCAGCAATAGTAGTGTCTTTTTCAATTCCTACTAATTCATCTTGTGTACTTACTTCGCTCGATCGCCCGCCGCCGCCGCTGCCTGCCCGCGATGGCGTTGCCCGGACCGTCCGCCGCCGCCTCTGCCGTCCCGCTGCCGACGCCCTACGGCGCGGCCCCGCCGCTGTACGAGGCGGCCGCCACCTACGGCGCGTCCGGCTTTGCCCTGCCAGCCCGCCCCGACTTGCTGCACGGTTCGGCCCCGCTGGCGTATGTCGACGCCCCACCATCGGCGCCCTCTAGCCAGTCCGTCATCGCTCCGCCGCCGGCGCCCTCCGGCGCGGCCCCCCATGCGCACGTTCCCACGTACGGGGCATACGGGTCTTCCGAGTACTGGTGGGGGTCGTCAGCGGGCCAGCACCTGCAGCATCTGTAAGCGGGCCCACAGGTTTTTCCGGCAAACCATCCGGCCTACCCGGCACCGCAATTGCCGCCGGGGCTGCTATCCATACCGTACGGGCCTCCCGCCCCTCCCGCGCATCATGCGTACTACGCAGCTCCGCAGCCGTATGGCGAGTACCCACCGCCCCAGCTGAGCGGCGGTTACTGCTTCCTCATGGCGTCTCCGCCCCCCTCGCCGGCCCTGCCGCCGGCGCCTTGGGACTTGGTGCTCCTCACCGGGTTGCATGGCGCTCCTACGCCGAACAACTACACTGGATGTGGTGATTGATACATGGACACCGGTGCCACGGCTCACATGTTTACTCATTCTAGTAACCTTGCCTCCTTCACTCCTGTCTCCACCGACCGCCGCATCATTGTCGGCGACGGTTCCACACTTCCTATCACACATGTTGGGCACACTTCTTTTCCTTCACTTCTACACCTTTATCTTTGTCTAACAGACTTGTGTCTCCTCATCTTATTAAGAATCTTATCTACGTTCGTTGTTTCATTCGTGAAAATCCTGTCACTGTTGAATTTGACGAACTTGGCTTTTGTGTCAAGGACGCTCGAACCAGGATGGTACTCCACCGATGTGACAGCCCCGACGAGCTCTATCCGGTGCATTCGCCCTCACCCACCACCATCGCACCGGTCACTCTCTCCGCTGGAGTTGATATCTAGCACACTCGCTTGGGTCACCCCAACCCCGTCACACTTCGTCATATTCTTAGGAGTTTCAGTTTCAGTTGTCATAAGATTGAGGACCACAACTGTCATGCCTGTCGTGTTGGCAAACATGTTTGCCTCCCGTTCAATAACTCCACCACCATAGCTTCTTTTCCTTTTCAGTTGATCCATGGCGATGTGTGGACCTCTCCGGTTCCTAGTAATTCAGACTATTTATATTCTCTAGTTATCCTTGATGATTATTCTCATTATGTGTGGACTTTTCCTTTGCGCAAAAAGTAGGATGCACTCTCCACTTTGACGCCTTTTTACTATTATGTCAGCACGCAGTTTGGGCGTCCCATCCTTGCTCTTCAGACTGACAATGAAAAAGAGTTCGACAACCTTGCTTTCCACACTTTTCTGTCGCACCACGGCACAGTTTTTCGTCTCACATGCCCGTAAACTTCACAGCAGAACGGTCGAGCCGAACGCGTCCTTCGCACTCTGAACGACTGCGTTCGCACGCTCCCGTTTCATGCTAATGTGCCGCCTCGTTTCTGGCCGGACGCACTCGCCACTTCTTCTCTTCTCCTTAACCTTCGCCCTTGCCGCCCACGGTGGAACTATGCACCTCGCCATCTTCTCTTCGGTATGCCCCCATCTTATGATGGCTTGTGTATTTTCGGGTGCCTTTGCTATCCTAGCATTGCCGACTCCGCTCCTCACAAAATCACACCTCGTTCTGTCGCTTGCATCTTCATCGGCTACCCTTCCAACTCCAAGGGATATCAGTGCTACGATCCCGTCTCCCACCATTTGTTCACTTCCCGGCACGTTTACTTTGATGAGCATGTGTTTCAATTTCACCAGGTACCCCCGGTGAAAGATCGAGGATGTCGCCTAGAGGGGGGGGGGGGGTGAATAGGCGCTTCAAAATAATTATGGTTAAGGCTTGAACAAATGCGGAATAAACCTAGCGGTTAATTTGTCAAGCACAAAACCTCAAACAACTAGGCTCACCTATGTGCACCAACAACTTATTCTAAGAAAGATAAGCAACTATGTGATAGCAAGATATATGACAAAGAACAACATGGCTATCACAAAGTAAAGTGCATAAGTAAAGGGCTCGGGAAAGAGATAACCGAGGCACGCGGAGACGATGATGTATCCCGAAGTTCACACCCTTGCGGATGTTAATCTCCGTTTGGAGCAGTGTGGAGGCACAATGCCCCCAAGAAGCCACTAGGGCCACCGTAATCTCCTCACGCCCTCGCACAATGCAAGATGTCGTGATTCCACAAAAGGACCCTTGAGGGCGGTTGTCGGTGTCAAAACCGGCGGATCTCGGGTAGGGGGTCCCGAACTGTGCGTCTAGGCGGATGGTAATAGGAGACAGGGGACACGATGTTTTACCCAGGTTCAGGCCCTCTTGATGGAGGTAAAACCCTACGTCCTGCTTGATTAATATTGATGATGTGTATTACAAGAGTGGATCTACCATGAGATCAAGGAGGCTAAACCCTAGAAGCTAGCCTATGGTATGATTGTTGTAATGGAGGTTATGTCCTACGGTAAAGCCCTCCGGTTTATATAGACACCGGAGAGGGCTAGGGTTACACAGAGTCGGTTACAATGGTAGGAGATCTACATATCCGTATCGCCAAGCTTGCCTTCCACGCCAAGGAAAGTCCCATCCGGACACGGGACGGAGTCTTCAATCTTGTATCTTCGTAGTCTTGGAGTCCGGCGGATGATGATAGTCCGGCTGTTCGGACACCCCCTAGTCCAGGACTCCCTCAGTAGCCCCTGAACCTGGCTTCAATGACGATGAGTCCGGCGCGCATAATGTTCGGCATTGCAAGGCGGGTTCCTCCTTTGAATAATCCAGAGAAGATTGTGAACACCCGGATAGTGTCCGGCTCTGCAAAATAAATTCCACGTTCCACCGTAGAGAGAATAATATATACACAAGTTCGATCTGCTGACGTATTTTGCGGCATGACGTCACACCACTACCAAGCCTTTACTTGAATCGCTTTTTATTATACCACCTCAGCGCGTTTAGCGAGGCGGTTTCCTTGGCGCGTCTTGTGGAAGCAGAGATCGTGTTCCACTTATTCCGGGATTCTCATCAATACGGACGTGGGTAACCCAACTGCGCCCGTCGCCACGCCTCCTCTATCGAAGGCGGATCCCGAACAGTCACGGAGACGGCTCTTGGTATTCCCCTTGTTTATAACAGGACCAAGGCTCGTTCTTTTCTTCAATCTTCCACCGAATCTTCTCCTTGCTCCAAGTTCCAACACCCAGAGCCCCAGATTCAAGCGCTTCGGACCTTCAACCATGTCCGGCTCCGACCTTCAGGGCCGGTGGATGCCCTCCTCTGTTACGGAGGAGGACGTGCTAAAGCTGCGAGAGGCCAAGTACCTGTCCTACGAGATTTCGCACAGGCTTCCCGCCGAAGGGCAGGCCATCCCCACACCCGAGCCCGGCGAATATGTCGTCTTTGTATCCCACCTCCGTCGGGGTTTAGGCTTCCCGACGAATCCGTTTGTGAGAGGGCTCATGTTCTACTATGGGTTGGAATTCCATGACTTGGCTCCGGAGTCCATCCTCCATATCTCCGCATTTATCGTTGTCTGCGAAGCCTTCCTCCACGTCACCCCCCACTTCGGCTTGTGGCTGAAGACCTTCAATGTGGAGCCAAAGATGGTCGAGGGGCGTCAAGCTGAGTGCGGCGGGGCGGCCGTAAGCAGGAGGGCCGATGCCCCGTGGCCTGAGGGCTCCTTCCAAGAGGAGCTCGGCTTATGGCAGCAGGAGTGGTTCTATATCACCGCTCCGAGGGGCAGCAGGCATAAGCCGCCGCCTCCGTTCCGCTCGGGACCTCCACGACGGTTGATGTCGTGGGTCAACCAAGGGCTCAATTGGGGGCCGTCAAAAGACGTGCCCCTATTGCAGGGCCGGATTCGAGACCTCCAAGCGAGGGAGATCGATCTGGTCGTGGTGATGCAGGTTATGCTAATTAGGCGTCTCCTGCCCTGCAAACGCCGTCCTCTCCGGCTATGGGAGTTCAACCTGGAGGGACCACGGATTCTCCAACACTTCATGGGTACGACACCCGTGGAGATGTACAAGTTGTTCTTCGGACCACAAGTGGCGTGTCCGGAATTGATCGAGGATGTCGGCCTAAGCTACAATCGCCCGGATACCCAAGTAAGTAGCTCAGAGTTCGGACGTACCATTTGCTTGCTCCTTTTCGATTCGCCTTTTAACCTGTTATCCTTCGGCGGGAGTGGATAGCGCAAGCAAAGATGATACGGTGTCCGCCCCCCCTCCCAGAGACCGCGCCGGAGCCCGTGCTGGTCAGAATGTTGGAGGTTGCGCCTTCAGAAGAAGGCGAGGGGGAAAACATAGGAGCTACCGCCCCGCCTAAGGGGGCGCTTGAAGAAGGGGGGATCGAGAATCCCTCCCTCCAGGGGGAGAAGAGGACCGCCTCCGCAGACCTGGAGGCCAAAGCCCCTAAGTGGGGTAAGAAATCTTCGCCGGAGGGTCCTGCGTCCGGGGAGGCCCCGGCCGCACAGTCTTCTCTAAAGAATCAGCCCTCTAGCGAGCCGTGAGTAGAAAAGGGGAATTTATTAATGAAAAACATCCCTATTTGTGCTTCTGAGGATAACCGAAATTTTTACCTTGTAGTTCGGATCTGCCACCTTCTCAGATGAGCTCGTCTTCGGGGGATCTTCGTCCGGAGATGATGGAGAGTGAGACGCCTCCGTCTGCTGTGCCGTCGGATAGGGCGGACAAGCCTGAAGTGTCGTCACGGAGGGTATCCCCGAGCCCGGCAGAGCCGAAGAGTTCGGCGCCGACTAGTGTTCGGCCGGGGGAGCTGAAGGATCTGCTTGAGAGGGCGTCCGTCTCAGAAGATCACCGTGCGTTGATGAGCATGGTGATCGGAAGGATTTCGTCCGCCGAAAGCGGATTGCACAATGCCGTCAGGAGTTTGCTGGCGGGGTTTGAGGTACGTAAAAACGACGCGCCTTTTTGATAGTTTTGCACATGAAAGTGCGCCCTGTGTAGATAGTAGCCCCTGAGACTCGGTAGGTTGTCGAGAGCGACAGCGTGCCGAGGATCAAAATCGCAGGTATTGAGTGTCGCCTTTCCTATGCAGGTGGCGGATAGTCCGGGGGCTAGCCGGACTGATGGAGTTACCGAATTAATGTGGCAACTCGATGTAGCGGATGCGGACATCGCGCTAGTCAACAAGCGACTTGACGAGTCACAAGGTAAATTGATTCTCCGCAGTCACCTATTAAGGGAGCTAAAGCTCTCCTCTTACAATATTTATGCTTGACGCAGATGGTGCTGCTGCTGTGGAGAGCCTTCGGGCAGAACTTGCTCAAGCCAAGGAGCAGGCCAGAAGAAGCAACGCGGCTGCCTCGAGGGCGGCCGAGGAGTTAGAAGCCGAAAGGGCTGCACACTGCCGAAGCAGGGAAGAGGTGGCCGAATTGGCCGTTAGATTGAAGGATGCTACCGACCGCAATGAGGTTCTTTAAAAGGAGCGCCTATCGGAGCGAGAAGACCTGGTGAAGGCCACCGCCGAAGCCAAGGATGCCCGTTCTGCAATGCGGGCTATGAAGGAGGAGCTGCGTTAGGCCGGAGACATTGTGGCTGGCAAGCCTTTTCTGCTGCGCCGCAGGTTTACGGATCCAAAGTATGTCCAGCTTGGCCAGCTATGGGGTCCGGAGGATCCATATATGGACTTAGCGGTGAGTGCAGCAGATGCCGTTGTGCACTTCCGAAGCCAGAAGGATCACAAGACGGAAGAGCTATTTTGGTCTCAATTCCATAGTCCGGATCGTTCAGTTCCGCTGACCGATCGGTTGGCCGAATGGGCTGAGCTGAACAGGCTGTCCGGACTTGCCATGACGGATATCGTGGCTCATGTCTGGCTAGAGAGGCCCAAGGCGACGAGCTATTTTGGCTTATTGCAGCAATTTCTTGGGGCGGTGCCGCATATCAAGGAGATGAAGCGGTCGGCCTGCATAGAGGGTGCGCGGATGGCCCTTGACCGTGTGAAGACACATTGGACAGAGATGGATGCCGCCGCTGTAGCAACCCAGGGTTCGGACGAAAGCCGGTTACCCGCCGAGCACTATTTTGGGGAAGTTATGCGTGGTGCTCGTGTAATAGAGTCGCAGTGCTCGAAAAATGTAACGTTCAAATGAACGTTTTTATTTTGTAAAACAATGGTTATGATGTAATCGCTTTTTATACTTGTGCGTTCCAAGTATTGAAATGTCTCCTATGCGGCCGTTTATGTATATGTGTGTATAACCTGAAAGATGGCAGTCTTCGGCTTCAGCCCCCACGCACAAGGTGCGGGGGTGTTTGCAAAAATAGCGCATTTTCACACTTAATCTGACGTCTCGGTCCTGTTAAGGAGGTGGTAGCGTAGCAAACGAGGCAACCGAACTATAACGCTTTATCACTTTCACTTAGCCATTGGAGTTCGAGGGTGGGGCTACAATATAGCCCCCGGGGGCACCACGCTCACCGAATTCGGGGCGTGTATGTGCCTGACCGGGAAACGGTCCTTCGTCAAAGCGGAGGAATTCTAAACATTCCAGTGGTCGATCGAGTGGTTGACCAGTCTCTTGCTGTATCATGACAGTCAGTTTGCGGCTTTCTCTACTGAGGTGCTCGCCCAGCCGAACTGGGGCACAATCGCAGTAGTTCTCTTGGTGCCGCGTTAGCCGATGATACGGAATGTAAGGCAGCAAAACACAGGAGCCGGGCAAACCCAACATTTGACCAAAGACATGATTCGGAGCTGATGCATATAAGGCCTAACTCGAGACGCCGAACACTCCCTAAGGTGTTCGGTCTTTATGATGATGGGCAGAACAATGCCCTAAGCCCCTAGTGTCCAGGTACGGGCAAAGTCTTCTGACGCAGCCGATGCCAAAACGTCAGTCTCCACTCTGGCTATAATGAGAAGCCATGGGATTATAGCAACAAGAGATAGTAAAAAAGGTTTACGCAGGGTCTTAATCTGAAAAGAATCCTTGCCACGGGTCCCTACTGCACGTCTGCGCCAGTGTCTCCTTGTGCCGTTATCCTGGACGGGTGTGCACGTTGTTCATCTATAAAAAGAGAGGAACTTAGTTTGAAAGGAAATCGTGCGAAAAAAGGTATATGAAAAATATTAATAAGTAAAGCGGAGTCTATATTAGCTCGTTGTTGCTTATACACTCAGCCCCTTGTGAAGGGGCGTGTGGCTAGGGAGCCCCTAGCTTACTTGTGCCGGACTCGTCTAGCCGTGTCCGGGGTCTTTACATGACCCTCGCAATGAAATGATGCCACGTGGACCGAGCATTTTAAGTGTAAGAGTCGCGTAATGTGGTATGGCGTTGAAGCGGACAAAAGCTTCACGTCCCAATAGTGCTTGATAGCCACTTTTGAATGGGGCGACATGAAAGATTAGTTTTTCGCGTCAGAAGTTGTTCGGTGACCTGAACACAACTTCTAGTAATAAGGAGCCCGTGCACTTGGCGTAAGGGCCTGGCATTACTCCTTTAAAGGAGGTGCGGCTATGTCGAATTTTAGTACGGTCTATCCCCAACTTGCGGATTGTGTTTGGATATAGCAGATTTAAATCGCTGCCTCCGTCCATCAGGACTTGTGTAAATTGTAGTCCGTCGATTATAGGATCCAATATCAGAGCAGTCCATCCTGCATTCCGAATACTTCTGGAGTAATCCAGGTGGTCGAAAGTGATTGGTTTTGACGTCCAATCTCGAGGTTCCGCTGGGGTGGACCGTGCGAGACCCGTCTTAGCGGGTGCCGCATTGTTTTTCCGTATTATCACATGAAGTGAGTTTACTGCTTTGACTTCTTGTGGGAAAGTCTTTTGTTTTCCTGTGCTCTGCTTGTGGGGTTTATCATCATCCTCGCTTGATGCGTCGAGCCCCTTGTGTTCGGCATTTAGTCGGCCGGACTGTTTGAAAACCCAACAATCTCGGTGGGTGTGGTTTGCAGGCCTTCCGGGGATACTGTGGATTTGACATATCCGACCCAAAATTTTGTTTAAGTTGGATAGCTCATCACTGTTATTCTTAAGAGGTAGTGTTTTGTTGTTTGGCCGCGAGCTTTTGAATCCGGCGTTGACCGCCATATTCTTTGGGCTTTTTTCTTTATTCCGGCGCTGATCCTTTCTGCGCCGTGATTTTCCGTTTCCATCTCTACTCTCGGATGTACTTGGGTCGCTGGTGCTGCATCTTACTAGCCAGCTATCCTCGCCCACGCAAAAGCGGGTCATGAGGCTTGTTAGCGCGGACATTGTCCTCGGCTTCTCTTGGCCGAGGTGTCTGGCAAGCCATTCGTCTCGGACGTTGTGTTTAAAAGCTGCTAAGGCTTCGGCGTCCGGACAGTTGACTATTTGGTTCTTTTTAGTAAGGAACCTGTTCCAGAATTTGCGCGCTGACTCTCCGGGCTGTTGAGTTATATGACTTAGATCATCTGCATCCGGAGGGCGGACATAAGTCCCTTGAAAATTTGCTCTAAACGCGTCCTCAAGCTCTTCCCAACTTCCAACAGTGTTTTCTGGGAGGCTTTTGAGCCAGTGCCGAGCTGGCCCTTTGAGCTTGAGGGGTAGATATTTTATGGCGTGGAAATCATCTCCTCTAGCCATATGTATGTGTAGTATGAATCCTCTATCCAGACTCCAGGGTCTGTTGTTCCGTCGTAAGCCTCTATGTTTATGGGTTTAAACCCTGCTGGGAATTCATGATCCAGCACATCATTGGTGAAACATAGTGGGTGTGCGGCGCCCCTGTATTTGGGTGTGTTGTTGACTTCGAACACTTGACGTGTTGTGCTGCTTCCTGGGGCCCTCTTTTTTGGCCCGTAAATGGACCTGGCTGGGCCATCTGTTTTCCCAGGGTCATGAGTCGGCTTATGTGCGGCGCCGCTTGTAGATTTGGGCCTATCATCTGGTCGTCTATCCGGCCAGGCGGCCTCTTTGTTTTTTGACTGTGGGGGCTCTATGGCTTCCTCGTCAAATTCTGGCAGCAGCTTGCGCTTCGGATAGCTCTTTGATTGATGGCCATTGCCGTATTTGTCTGCGGTCTTGAGCACTTTGCTCCACCTCGCTCTGAGTATGTCTTCCGCTGTTTTGAGCTTCCGTTTTTCCTTCTTCAGGCTTCTTGCGGTGGCGACGAGTCTTCCGTGAAGGTTTTTGTGTTCCGGTAGTATGTCCGGTGTGAGGTCGTCCGGACTGTTGGTTTCGCTGGGATTGGATTGGTTATCCGATTCGTCCTGTTCGGACGGTTGCTTGGTTGCATGTTCGTCATCCACTGGTTTGCCCTGCTCTAACACTGGGTCATTAGGAATGCTGTCTTTGTCGAGGCGGGTCTTAGGGCGGCGCTTGCGTCGCCGCTTTGGTTGTTTATCGGCGGGATTATCCTTTGCCGCGCCCCGTTGTCCCTCGTCGTCGCTTCCTTTTGGGGTATCCACCATATATACGTCATGTGTTGGGGTGGTCTTCCAGTGCCCTGCAGGCGCTGGTTCTTGATCGTCTCCAGCATCGTCGTCCATACCGTCGATGTATTCGGAGTCATAGTCTAGCATGTCTGTTAGATCGTCGACAGTGGCTACAAAGTGGGTGGTGGTAGGGCTTCGAATTTCTTCGCCGTCCGCATCCCAACCATCCTGGCCATAATCCGGCCAGGGTTCTCCGGATAGTGAGAGATGTTTTAGCGAATTTAGGATGTCGCCAAAGGGTGAGTGTTGGAAGATGTCCGCGGCGGTGAACTCCATGATCGGCGCCCAATCAGATTCGATTGGCAGTGGCGCAGGAGGTTCGGAGTCCGGCAGGGAGTCTGGCACCTCGGAGTCACGAGCTTTACAAGGGACAAGGTTAGTGTTCGGCTCCACCGCCGTGGAAGGTGTAGCCCCCGAGGCGGTGTCCAGCCACCGGTCCTCGATCTGGGCGATCGGCTCCGGACTGAGGGCCGGAGCGGATTTGTGTGCGGCCGCCAAGGCACTGTCCGGCGGCAGAGCTAAATCATGCCCATCGTGACAGCGCGGCACGCCCGGCTGTGGCTCGAGTCCGTCGAAGATCAAGTCCCCGCGGACGTCGGCCATGAAGTTTAGGCTTCCGAACCTGACCTGATGGCCAGGGGCGTAGCTTTCGATCTGCTCCAGATGGCTAAGCGAGTTGGCCCGTAGTGCGAAGCCGCCGAATACGAAGATCTGTCCGGGGAGAAAAGTCTCACCCTGGACGACGTTGTTGATTGAAGAAGCCATCGAGCCTATCGGTGACGACACAGAGGAACTCTCAATGAAAGCACCAATGTCGGTGTCAAAACCGGCGGATCTCGCGTAGGGGATCCCGAACTGTGCGTCTAGGCGGATGGTAACAGGAGACAGGGGGCATGATGTTTTACCTAGGTTCGGGCCCTCTTGATGGAGGTAAAACCCTACGTCCTGCTTGATTAATATTGATGATGTGTATTACAAGAGTGGATCTACCACGAGATCAAGGAGGCTATACCCTAGAAGCTAGCCTATGGTATGATTGTTGTAATGGAGGTTATGTCCCACGGACTAAAGCCCTCCGGTTTATATAGACACCGAAGAGGGCTAGGGTTACACAGAGTCGGTTACAATGGTAGGAGATCTACATATCCGTATCACCAAGCTTGCCTTCCACGCCAAGGAAAGTCCCATCCGGACACGGGACGGAGTCTTCAATCTTGTATCTTCGTAGTCTTGGAGTCCGGTGGACGATGATAGTCCGGCTGTCCGGACACCCCCTAGTCCAGGACTCCCTCAGCGGTCACTGAACCCGTACAAATGGCAACCCTTGGGGGCGGTTACCGAACCAGTACACTTTGGCCACCCTTGGGGGCGGTCACCGGTACCCGTCAAATTGCTCGATGCGATCTCCACAACATAATTGGAGACCCCGACGCTTGCCCGGAGCTTTACACCACAATGATTGAGCTCCGAACAACACCGACCGTCTAGGGCGCCAAAGCACCCAAGAGGAACAAGCTCTAGGGTGTCCAAACACCCAAGAGTAACAAGCTCAAGGGTACCAAGCACCCAAGAGTAATAAGCTTCTCAACTTGTAACTTCCACGTATCACGTGGAGAACTCAAACTGATGCACGAAATGCAATGGCAAGGGCACACGGAGTGCCCAAGTCCTTCTCTCTAAAATCCCACCGAAGCAACTAATGCTAGGGAGGAAGATGATAGGAAGAACAAGAAGGAGAACACCAAGAACTCCAAGATCTAGATCCAAGGGGTTCCCCTCACATAGAGGAGAAAGTGGTTAGTGGAAGTGTGGATCTAGATCTCCTCTCTCTTTTCCCTCAAAAACTAGCAAGAATCCATGGAGGGATTGAGAGTTAGCAAGCTCGAAGAAGGTCAACAATGGGGAAAGAACACGAGCTCAAGGGATGAGGTTCAATGGGGAAGAAGACCCCCTTATATAGGCGGGGAAAAATCAAACCGTTATGCTCACAGCCCGCATAGAGCGGTACTACCGCTCCAAGGAGCGGTACTACCGCTAGGGCGGTAGTACCCCTTTGAAAAACAACAGTGAGGAGGCAAAAGGCCAGTAGAACTGCTGGAGCAGTACTACCGCTCGTCCTCACGGTACTACCGCTAGGGATTGGTACTACCGCAAAGGGTAGTGGTACTACTGCTTGTGAGTGGTACTAAAAAAATCCATCCGGGCCTACCACCACAAGACCTGGGACGAGTTTTTGGTCCGGAGCGGTACTACCGCTGTAGGAGCCGCGGTAGTTGTCGTGGTTCTAAGACTGACAGTAGAAAGGGGGGTAGGTATGGAGAGGCAAGATCTCAGCTATGGCGAAGGTGTACACACGGGTTTTACGAGTTCAGGCCCTTCTCGGAGGAAGTAATAGCCCTACGTCTTGGTGGTCGATTGGATTAGATGTGTGATATTACAGGGGGTGCCAACCCTTGTGCCAGAGGAGGAGGGTGGCTTATATAGAGTTCACGAGGACCTCTCCCGCCCTTCATTACAAGGCAGTTAATGTACATAAAGTGGTGGCGTTACTGGTAACGCCAGCCTTAAGTGCTGTTAATGACCTTAAAGACTACGGAGTGAATGCGTGTCCATTGCACCCTCAGTGACTCTTGGTCTTCAGGAGGTCGAGTGATTCTCTTGTAGGTCGAGTGATAGTAGGTAGGGAGACTCCCGAGTGACATGATGTCGAGTGGATTGCACTCGACATCTTCGACCGGGGGTCTCATGGCGTCTCTTGACCTTCTTGCCTTCTTGGGTAGCGACCTTGGGTAGGACGTATGGGTCAGGCCTATGACCCTACCCCAGGTCTATATCCTCATCAGTAGCCCCCGAATGGATTAAGGTTCGAGTGGAAGTTAGGTTGGAGTTGAACTTGTTCTGACTCTTGTGCCTTCGCGAGCGTTTCCTACAAGATGGAAAACTCGCGTTGGTGCTTCAACGTCGACTCAGTCGCCTTGATCCATTCAGGGAGTAGTCGACTGAACTTGTGACGTCATTTGTCGAGTGTTGTATTGGAATGCAGGATTTTGGGCGTGATTGACTGCTACACATCCCGGATTTCGCGGGATACGAAATTTCGGGGAAGCGCGCGGGATGGGGCCGAAACGGGCGGAGCGGATAAACAGTGATGCCTCGATTTCCGTGCCACCTTTTTCGCCACGTACGCTGTGCGTGACTGTTGCAGGATTTGACAGGATTGCCTGGTCCCACGCGTCAGTCACTCGGAAGTGGCGCTTTATAAGGTGACGGGACCGAGGCATCTACATTGTGCACACCCTTTCCTCCTTCTCCCTCCTCCGCTTCTCCGTCGTGCCCAACTCTTCCGTTTCGACGCTGCAGCTCCGTCGCCATGGTGAAGGACAAGACGGCAGCGCTAGAACGCGCGAAGAAGACGAAGAGGGTGGCGTAGGGCAAGAAGTAGCAACGCGGGTCGTCGTCGCGTGCTGGGCTGCCGCCGGGATGGATCCAGGGCGATTGGATCCGGTCTTCGATTCGGCAGGAGGATCTGGACGAGCTGGCGGAGTCTGGGCTAATCGCCAAGGGAGCGGCAAGGCTGCCGGAGGGGGAGATGAATCCCCAGCCTCGACCGGTGAGTGCGTTCTGCTTGCCACCCACATCGACCACGGTTTTTCGCTTCCTCCACATCCTTTCTTTCAAGGGTTCTTGAACTTTTTCGGTGCTCAACTCCACCACTTTTCTCCTAACACCATCACTTATCTGGCCGCCTTTGTGTCGATGTGTGAAAATTTCCTGGGGTGTCGACCGCACTGGGGTCTTTTCAAACACATCTTCACCATCCGATCCCAGTCGGTCAAAAAGGCGAAGTCAAGTGACTCAAAGACCAATGTCATCCAGATGTGTGGGGGATTAGGCATCCAGAAAAGGCATAGGAGCTCTTTCCCTGCCATGACGCTTCCTGAATCAGTCAGAGGCTGGCAGTCGACCTGGTTCTACTGTCAGTACCAGGCAGCTCCAGGTCAGTCGACAGGCCTCCCTCACTTCACATTTGACCGTGTCCAAACTCCTTCTCCACTCAAAGTGACCGCGGCTGAGAACGTGGATACGAAGATGCTGGTAGAGAAAGTGGTTCAGCTTATCAATGAGGGTGTTACCGGCCTGGACTTGCTGGAAGTGTTCCTCAATCGATGCATCCAGCCCCTCCAGGTCCGTGATCATCCCATGTGGCTGTATTCTGGACCTGAAGACACCACTCGGGTCCATCCAGAGGAAGTGTCATCCGAGACTGTGGCCATGTGGTTGACGAGTATCACAGGCAATCAGGACAATCCCAGGGGATCCAGGCGAGTTATTCCTTTCGGAGACAACAACCCACCCGACAAGGTATGCCTTTTTGTTTTGACTGCTTGGCGCATAAATTCCGACTGCATTCGAAGTCGACTGATTCTTGCTTGACTTTCATCTTATAGGTCTTCACTGAAATGTACTCAATGCCCAACGGCGAACAAGCCCTGGAGCAAGGCTAGGAGGAGGAGACCAGTGCAGACGAGAGCGGCGAATGGGAGTCTTCGGATGGAGAACATGAGGAGGAGAGCGAGGAGTCAGACGACGAGGAAGAGGTCGACTCGCCGCCGCGTTCCGAGAGCCGATCCAAGAAACATCACGACCCGGCGGGCGGGCGCGGGAAGAGCGTGGCTCCGAGTACTCACGCTCAGAAGCGCACTCGGACGTCAACTCCGGAAACGACAGAGAAGACCGCCAAGCAGCTCAAAGTTGCCCCTCCTAAGACTCGAAAGACTTTGTCGCGGATCAAGATGGGCGTCCCAGTGGCTTCGGGGTGAGTAACACACTTGTGCTTATACATACCGATTGACCTTTCTGTTCTGACCGATTGGGTTGTGCATCTTTCCAAACCCACCTCTGCTGCTACTGACATGGATGTCGATAAGGCCCCAGGAGACAAGGAGGCCACCTCCCGAGCTGGTAAGTCCGTTCAACCAAGTTCCATTTAGTCGAGTGGGCGGTCAATCGGCTGAAAATTTGATACTTCTCTCTTTCTATAGCTCCGTAAGAGATCGTTGTGCTCCCAGATGACGAAGAAGAAGAAGCGCCTCTACAGGAGAGGAGGAAGAAGAGTGGAGGCTCATGCAGGAGGAGGCTTGAAATCCAAGTTCCTCAGTCGACACCGGTGCTTGAGGCGGTGGTCAAATGTTCCGAAGGGCCGGTTCGGACCAACGTCACATTCGCCAACCCGCTGACAACTGATCGTCCGTCGGGGTCGACTGCACAGACACCTGCTGCACTGGTGCAACTCCACTCGTCCGACCCGGTAACTACTTCGACCACCCTGGAGCCATCACTCTTTGCTACGTATCGAACTCCAGACGACTCGCCGGGCGCCACTAGGGAAGCTCTTCGTCAGGTGAACCTTGTCATGGAGCAGGTGAAAGTGATGCATGAAGCTAGTCAGGTAGCTTACAACGCCAGCACTGCCCTTCAGACCATTGTTCAGGTCAGCAAAATTCTGACTGAACTTTTGAGTGTTGCTTTATATCTGATCACCCACTGGGTGTTTTCAACTCCGCTTACCTCGAGCTGAGTCTCAGTAAACTGTTCGAATCAGTGGGGGCACGCCGAGTGCACCCACTGGATGTAGTCCCTAAGATCACGATCGACTAATGGCAGTTTACTGAGGTCTAATGATGTATCTTTTTTTTTGAACTCACAGTGGGCAACCCTTGCTGAGTATTGACCTAATTCAGTGTGGGCACGCTAAGTGCACCCACTAGGTGTAGTCCACGAGACTACTGTTGAATATTTGATTCATTAGTAGTCTTAGAGTAATTTTTCTCCGTCACCGTCTCTTATTTCTGTCGACTGACATGTCTCTCTTGCTGGCTGCAGAAGTCTTGTGATCTTGGAGTTCGGCTCACTGAATTAAAGAAAAAGCATATCAGCGTTGAACTTGATCTTGAACTCGTGAAGAAGAATCTCAAGACTTCTCAAAAAGAAACGGCCATCATGGGAGGTAATCATTCGGCTGTTTTGTCTGCTTTGTAGTTTGCACTCCGCACTGGTTTTTATTTCAGTCTCTTTGAACCGAGTGGTTTCACACAAGCAGATGTGCGTAGTGAAAATTGCCAACTTCAGTCTCGTCTGAAGAGTGTTGTTTCTTTAGAGAGGATGAAGGAGGCTTTGGAGAAGGACCAGGACCTTGCCGCTGCTCAGAAGGAAGCACGTGAGAAGACGAAGCTTGCGGACCAGAAGCTGGCTTCAGTCGGCAAATTGGAGGAGGAGAATGCGAAGTTGAAGGCCACCATCTCAGAAGCTAATCAGGAAGTCGAGCAGCTGAGGAAGGACAAGGAGAACCTGACCACAGAAGTCGGCGGCCTTAGAGCCAAGACAGACAATCTGGAGTCTTATCTGGAACAACTTGCTCCGAAACTTGTTCTGAAGCTTGAAGGTATGATCATTCGACTAATCAATTTGTCGTCGACTAAACTTTGCTGTCATGTTGTCGACTCATCATTTATCCCAATGAGACAGAACTGTGTCAGGACTTCGAAGCTGAAACTTGGCGGGTCGAGACAGGTCTCGACCCCATCAATTGTCCCGTGAAAGATGATGTTGCAATGAATCTGCTGCGATTGGAGCCGCGCTTGGATGGTGCAGTTGCTTATCTGGCTCGACTGAAGGCGGCGATGACCCAAGTGGATGATGAACTCTGGCCTCAGGCGGAGCTGTCTCAAGACCTTGAGTCCCTGATGACTCAACTTAACCAGATTCCAGGCCGAGTGCAAGAGTGGAAGAAATCTTACGCTCGCTGTGGTGCCGTTGTCGCCTTATCGTTGGTCCGAGTGCACTGCAAGGAGGCTAAGGAAGACAAGCTGACAGCTCTCAAAGTAGCGAATACTAAGAAGCACTCCTTCCAGACCTTCGTGGACACCTTCCTCGAGGCAGCCACTCGCATCGCCGACAGCATCGACCTCGAGAACTTCTGCGATCTGGCCAGTCCTTCTCCTGCCGAGTGATTAAAAAAACATTATGCTTCACCTTTATTTGCCTCGGAATGCCGAGTAATTTTGTAACCCTTAAAATTCCTTCAGGCCTGGTGCCCGAGCACTTTAGTCTACGGTTAGGAATCTTTGTATTTATCTTCGAATATATTGCGTTTGTCTTTGAGCGAAATTCGTTTGTCTCTCGGATTTGTCTCTGTTTGCTTGATGCAACTTCTGGAGAAGAGTCACCAGTCGACTAGTCGGACGATCCTTGAGCAGCATTGATCAGCTCATCAGCAAGGCACTCAACAATGGTCTGGACGTTCCTGTCAACCGATTGGACGATCTTTGAGCAGCATTGATCAGCTCATCAGCAAGGCACTCGGTAATGGTCTTGACGTTCCTATCAACTGTTGGAGAGGCCTTTGACAGTGCGCACAATCTCGTCCTTCTTCTTGATCGTGCAGCCTTTGGGGGGGGGGGATTTTGGAAACTTAGGCGAGTACTGGACTACAGCTAAGCCCCCGAATGGGAGGATTGCTCCCCACTCGGTAGGGTTTTTCAAACTTAGGCGAGTATTGGACTGCAGCTAAGCCTCCGAGTGGAAGGATTGCTCACTACTCGGTAGGATTTTTCAAACTTAGGCGAGTACTAGACTGCAGCTAAGCCCCCGAGTGAGAGGATTGCTCACCACTCGGTAGGATTTTTTCAAACTTAGGCGAGTACTGGACTGCAGCTAAGCCCCCGATGGGAGGATTACTCACCACTCGGTAGGATTTTTTCAAACTTAGGCGAGTACTGGACTGCAGCTAAGCCCCCGAGTGGGAGGATTGCTCATCACTCGGTAGGATTTTTCAAACTTAGGTGAGTACTAGACTGCAGCTAAGCCCCCGAGTGGGAGGATTGCTCACCACTCGGTAGGATTTTTTCAAACTTAAGCGAGTACTGGACTGCAGCTAAGCCCCCGAGTGGGAGGATTGCTCACCACTCGGTAGGATTTTTTTCAAACTTAGGTGAGTACTGGACTGCAGCTAAGCCCCCAAGTGGGAGGCATACTCACCACTCGGCAGGATTTCGTATTACTTAGGCGAGTACTGGACTGCAGCTAAGCCTCCGAGTGAGAGGCAGACTCACCACTCGGCAGGATTTTCATATTACTTAGGTGAGTACTGGACTGCAGCTAAGCCTCCGAATGAGAGGCAGACTCACCACTCGGCAGGATTTTCATATTACTTAGGCGAGTACTGGACTGCAGCGAAGCCTCCGAGTGAGAGGCAGACTCACCACTCGGTAGGATTTTTATATTACTTAGGCGAGTACTGGACTGCAGCTAAGCCTCCGAGTGAGAGACGGACTCACCACTCGGCAGGATTTTTATGTTACTTAGGCGAAACGGATTCACGGCTAAGCCTCCGAGTGAGAGACGGATTCACCACTCGGCAGGATTTTTATGTTACTTAGGTGAAACGGATTCGCGGCTAAGCCTCCGAGTGAGAGACGGACTCACCACTCGGCAGGATTTTTATATTACTTAGGCGAAAAGGATTCGCGGCTAAGCCTCCGAGTGAGAGATAGATTCACCACTCGGCAGGGTTTTTAAAACATGTAAAAACCGAACAACAATCATTCGGAAGACTGTAAAATCATGTCTTTTGATAATCAAACTAAAGGGGTACTTCTTATTACATCTCATCAATTCTAAATACTTAAGAGTAAAAAGGGCGGAGCAAATCCGCATTCCAGGCGCGTGGCTCATCTTTATTATGCTTGACGTTGAAGAGACGATACGCTCCATTGTGGAGCACTTTGGTGACGACGAAAGGGCCTTCCCAAGCAGGAGCGAGCTTGTGAGGTCTCTGCTGGTCCACTTGAAGAACCAGGTCTCCTTCTTGAAATGCCCGACCCCTCACATTTCTGGCATGAAATCGACGCAAGTCTTGCTGGTAAATGGTCGACCGGATCAAAGCCATCTCTCTTTCTTCTTCTAGGAGATCGACTGCATCTTGCCGAGCCTGCTCTGCTTCTTCCTCTGAGAAGTGTTCGACTCAAGGCGCGTTGTGGACCAAATCACTAGGGAGAACGGCTTCGGCTCCGTAGACTAGGAAGAATGGAGTCCTTCCAGTCGACCCGTTAGGGGTTGTCCTCAATCCCCAAAGTACTGATGGGAGCTCCTCGACCCAAGCTCCTGCTGCATGCTTCAGGTCATGCATCAACCGGGGTTTCAGTCCTTTGAGAATCAATCCATTTGCCCGCTCAGCCTGCCAATTCCACTGAGGATGAGCGACCAAAGCGTAGTCAACTCTCGTGCCTTGGGAGGCACAAAAGGTTCTGAATTCTTCAGAATCAAAGTTCGAGCCATTATTTGTGATGATGCTGTGTGGGACGCCATATCTGAATATCAGTTCTTTGATGAAACTTACAGCTGTACTTGCTTCAAGGTTTTTAATGGGCTTGGCTTCGATCCACTTGGTGAACTTATCGACTACCACCAGCACATGAGTGAATCCACTCCTGCCAGTCCTCAGAGGTCCAACCATGTCCAATCCCCAGACGGCAAAAGGCCAGACGAGCGGAATTGTTTTCAGAGCTAACGCAGGTTTATGAGACATGTTGGAGTAAAACTGACAGCCTTCACACTTGTCCACTATTTCCTTAGCCATCTCATTGGCCCGTGGCCAGTAAAATCCGGCTCGGTATGCTTTGGCCACGATGGTCCGAGAGGACGTGTGATGACCACAGGTTCCCGAGTGAATATCATTGAGGATCACCCGGCCTTCCTCTAGCGTGATGCACTTCTAGCAGACTCCGGTTGCACTTTCCCTGAACAACTGCCCCTTTATCACAGTAAAGGCCTTAGATCGCCGGACGGTCTGTCGAGCCTCTTCTTCATCCTCCGGAAGTTCTTTCCTAAGAATGTATGCAATGTACGACACTGTCCAATCGGGAGTAATGACCAAAACCCCCATGACCAAGTCGACCATGGCTAGGATTTTGACTTCAGTCGAATCCGTGGCACTCTTGGGCTGTGGCGACTCTTGGGCTGTGGGATCCTCCTGAACTGAAGGTGAATAAATATGTTCCAAGAACACATTGCGGGGAATGGCCTCTCTCTTTGAACCTATATTTGCCAACTCATCTGCAGCTTGGTTTTTCAATCGGGGTACATGGTGAAGCTCTAACCCTTCAAACTTCTTTTCCAGATTCCTAACGGCATTGCAATAACCAGTCATGGCTAGACTTCTGACATCCCATTCCTTCATCACTTGATTAACCACCAAGTCCGAGTCGCCGTATACCATGAGGCAACGGACGCCGAGTGAAATGTCCATACGCAACCTGTATAAAAGTGCTTCATATTCCGCCTCATTATTGGAGGAATCAAAATGAATCTGGAGAACATAATTAAGCTTGTCTCCACGGGGGGACACCAATACTACCCCAGCACCTGATCCGTTTAGCATCTTGGAGCCATCGAAGAACATAGTCCAATGTTCTGAGTGAACTTGAGTCGGTAGTTGCTGCTCAATCCACTCGGCAAGGAAATCCGATATTGCTTGGGATTTGATAGCTTTCTTTGCCTCAAACTTGATGTCCAGTGGAAGGAGTTCAATCGCCCATTTTGCCACTCGACCAGTTGCATCTCTGTTATTCAGAATCTTAGACAACGGTGCGTCGCTGACGACTGTAATAGAGTGATCAGAAAAGTAATGTGCAACCTTCTTCATGGTCATGTATATTCCATAGACAAGCTTCTGATAATGAGGATATCGTTGCTTGGATGGAGTCAAAACTTCAGAGAGACAATAAACTGGGCGCTGAACCTTGTAAGCTTTTCCTTCCTCTACTTGCTCGACCGTGAGTACTGTGCTGACAACTTGTCTAGTGGCTGCAATATAATGTAGTAAAGGCTCTTTGCTGATTGGCGCAGCGAGCACCGGCTGGGTGGGAAGCCGGGTTTTGAGTTCTGCAAATGCTGCATCAGCTTCCTCAGTCCACTCGAACTTATCAGATTTCTTCATCAGTCGGTAAAGAGGCAAGGCCTTTTCACCGAGACGAGAAATGAATCGACTCAAGGCAGCCAAACAACCAGTCAATTTCTGAACGTCATGCACTCGCACGGGGCGTTTCATTCAGAGGATGGTATCAACTTTTTCTGGATTGGCATCGATCCCTCGTTCGGAAACGAGAAATCCGAGTAAGTTTCCTTCGGGAACCCCGAATGTGCACTTTGACAGATTAAGCTTGATATCGTACCTCCTTAGGTTGGCAAAGGTTTCTGCGAGGTCAGTCGATAGGTTGGAACCTTTGCGAGACTTGACCACGATGTCATCCATGTATGCTTCCACATTCCGACTGATTTGGGTGAGCAGGCACTTCTGAATCATCCTCATGAATGTGGCTCCGGCATTATTAAGCCCGAATGGCATGGTGACATAGCAAAAGCACCCGAATGGGGTGATGAAGGCTGTTTTTATTTCATCGGGACCATACAGTCGGATTTGATGATACCCGGAATATGCATCTAGAAAAGACAAGAGCTCACACCCCGCAGTCGAGTCAACAATCTGATCGATACGAGGGAGAGGGAAATGATCTTTTGGGCAGGCCAGATTGATATGCTTGAAATCAATGCACATACGAAGTGAATCGTCCTTCTTAGGGACCATGATGACATTGGCAAGCCACTTGGAGTGGTAGATCTCTCGGATGAACTCTGCTGCTAGCAGCCGAGCCACTTCTTCGCCAATCGCTTTCCTCTTCTGCACGGCGGACCGCCGAAGGTGCTCTTTCACGGGTTTTGCCTTGGGGTCGACACGCAAATGGTGCTCAGCCAGTCCTCTGGGTACACCTGGCATGTCAGAGGGTTTCCATGCAAAGATGTCCCAGTTCTCACGGAGGAACTGGATGAGTGCTTCTTCCTATTTACTGTCGAGTATCATTGATATATGATTCGGCGCGGCATTGGGATCGGTCGGGTGAATATGAATCAGCTTCGTTTCACCAGATGACTGAAATGTAGAATCTGTGGCCGGCTTATTGTCTCGAAGCAAATCACTCGAATATTCATTCTTCTGATACTCTTGAAGTTCAACAGCTGCCATCTGTGCATTGGCAATTTTGGAACCCTTCTAGAAGCATTCCTCAGCTTTTTGCCGATTGCCAATAACTGTGATCACACCCTTGGGGCCAGGCATCTTCAACTTGAGGTATACGTAACACGGTCAAGCCATGAAACGTGTGTATGCAGGCCTCCCTAGAATGGCATGATAAGCACTCTGGAAATCCACGACTTCAAATGTCAACTTTTCTTTATGGTAATGCTTGGAATCACCGAAAACCACGTCCAAAGCGATCTGGCCGAGTGATTCGGCTTTGTTTCCGGGGATAACACCGTGGAAGCTCATATTGCTCTCGCTAATTAAGCTTGGACATCAGGATGCCCATCCCCTTCAAGGTTTCAGCATAAAGGATATTCAGACTGCTACCACCGTCCACCAGCACTTTAGTCAGTCGAGTGCCTCCGACCACTGGGTCGACCACCAGTCCTTGCCTCCCGGGGGTGGCTACACGAGCAGGATGGTCTGACTGGTCGAATGTGATGGCTGTCTGGGACCATTTCAGGTATGTGGTCATTGTCGCCAGAGCAACCATATTCACCTCTCTATTGATAACCTTCAACCGACTCTTGCTCTCAACATCAGCAAAAATCATGAGAGTGGAATTGACTTTGGGATAACCATCGTCTTCCTCTTCGTCCTCATCTCTGTCGACTCTTTCTCCTTCTCATTGGGCTGTTTCTCTCAGAACTGTTGGATCAGGAGTCGACATTGTCGAGTGGTATGCTTTGAGTAAATCAGATTACCTTCTTCATCTTTCTTCGTGTGGATGTGACACGGCAAATCCAGCACATCATTTCCTGCTTGATCCTTTACCTTCTTAGGGGGCCTGGGCCCCTTAGGTTTTCCCTTAAACTTTCCTTGAGCCACTGCTGCAATCTCACCGGGTGCCGCTGGCTCACCTTTACACTTCTGTTTCCGACTGGAGTTACCCCCACCGGCCTCTTGGCCGATTGGTTTACTCTTCCCGCTACGGAGTCGATCCTCTTCTTCTCCATTAGTGTACCGGGTGGCTATGTCCATCATACGGGTCAGAGTCATATCCCCAGTCCGACCGAATTTCAGGACTAACTCTCGGTACTTGACGCCTTCCTTGAAAGCGCACACTGCTTGATGCTCTGATACATTTTCGACGGTGTGATGCAAAGTGGTCCACCTCTGAATGAATTCCCTCAAAGTCTCATTCGGCTTCTGCACACAATGCTGCAACTCGGGCAACCCTGCTGGTCGCTTGCACGTGCCCTCAAAAGTTCTTACGAACACTCGAGCTAGCTCCTCCCAACTATGTATACTGTGTAACGCCCCGGATGTAACTTTCCATAATTGTAACTCCAACTCTTTTCCGGCTATGTGTTATGTTTTTTTCCTCTATGGTTGGGTTTTTGTCTTTCGTTTTGCATTTTGTTCATGTCATGCATCTCATCTCATATCATCATGTGCATTGTATCTGCATATTTTCATAAAACTTGCATCCACTCGTAGTTGTCACTCCTTGCTTCTCTCCGTTGTGTTCGTTGACCGTTCCGAGACCAACCGTGTTTTCAATTCCCTCTTGTCAAACCCCCCCTCGCGTGTGTCCGAAACTTACCAGAACCCAACACGCTCAGTCATCACCGTTGCATTCGGTTCATCCCCAAACGTCTATAAAACATCTCCGTTTTCTTAATTGGACTCCCTAACCTATTTTCTCAACCGTCCGATTTCGATCGGAGGGACTAGGTAGCCCCTAAGCTAACCCTTCCTATAAATAGACCCCTAGCCCTAAATTTTAGGAGCAATGTCCCATCCATCCCTCCAGCGCTGCCGCTTCCTTCCTCCTGCTGTCGCGCCCCTTCTTCCTCTGCTTCGAGGATGAGCCAGGCGCCCGCGTTGACTTCTCGTCGCGAGGCTCCTGCCGACCCCGTCCGCATCGCCAAGGCTCAGCAGCCGCATCCAGATTTGTCGGCCCGCGAACCCCCTCTCCTCCAGTTGGCCTTTGAGCCCATGGTGAGCAGCCCAGTCGATCTAGATTTCGGCCCGATTCGTGTTTTTTTCCCTGTTGTGATTTTAGCATTTATCCCAGGTTTTACAGTTTTACAAAAAAGTCCCTCTAGATCATGCATTTAATAACTCACAAACCGTGCATCGGATTAAAATGATTTATACATGTAAAATGCTTAGAATTTTGTGTAGATTAATAATTTGCCACTTTCATCCATGTTAAAAATGTTTAAAATGCTATTTGTTTAAATTTGCTCAAATGCCATGTTAAAATGATTTATTTCATAACTAAATAACCGTAGCTCCAATTTTAATAAACTTTATATGTAAATGGGGTGGAAAAATGCATAGATTAACATGGTGGCATCACTTTGCATGTTTAACAATTCTAAAATTGTGTATAGGGCAGAACAGTAGCAAATTCATAAATTGCATATGAGGATTTTTCAGAATTGTTGTTTCTTATTCCGGCCTCATTTAAACTTGCCTAGATAGGTAGTTTTATTATGTTTCACCTCTTGCCATATTACAACCTTTAATATTGTTGGGTAGCATAAATGGGAGAGAACAAAATAATTGCTTGTGGTGTTTCGTCAATATGCAACTCGTTGCATATTGAGCTCCATTTAATTTGTAGTGTTGTTTATCGTACTTTGCCATGCCATGAGTCTTTAAACCGAACATGCATCATACTTGATTGTGCATCATGCCATGTTTATGTGATGGTTGTTTACTATGTTGTTTGCTTCTTTCCGGTGCGCTTCTCCTTGATAGTTCCGGTAACGTTGCGTTTGTGAGGATTCGTTCGACTACGTTGGTTCGTCTACTTCATGGACTTGTTATTATTCCTTGCGGGATCTCAGGCAAGATGACCATTACCCTCGATATCACTTCTATCTTTGCTTGCTAGTTGCTTCGTTCTATCGCTATGCTGTGCTACCTATCACTTGTTTACCATGCCTCCCATAGTGCCATGTCAAGCCTTTAACCCACCTTTCCTAGCAAACCGTTGTTTGGCTAAGTTACCACTTTAGCTTAGCCCTTCTCATAGCGTTGTTAGTTGCAGGTGAAGTTGAAGATTGCTCCATGAGGGACAGGATTATGTTGGGATATCACAATATCTCTTATTTAATTAATGCACCTATATACTTGGTAAAGGGTGGAAGGCTCGGCCTTATGCCTGGTGTTTTGTTCCACTATTGCCGCCCTAGTTTACGTCATACCGGTGTTATGTTCCTTGATTTTGCGTTCCTTACATGGTTGGGTGATTTATGGGACCCCCTTGACAGTTCGCTTTGAATAAAACTCCTCCAGCAAGGCCCAATCTTGGTTTACATTTGCCTAACAACCTATTACCCTTCCCTTGGGTCGGCCAACCCAAGGGTCATCTTTATTTTAACCCCCCCGGGCCAGTGCTTCTCTAAGTGTTGGTCCGAACCGGGTAGCCTGCGGGGCCACCTCGGGGCAACTTGATGGCTGGTTTTTCTCGTAGCTTGACCTATCCGGTGTGTCCTGAGAGCGAGATACGTGCGACTCCTATCGGGATTGTCGACACATCAGGCGGCTTTGCTGATCTTGCTTTACCATTGTCAAAATGTCTTGTAACCGGGATTCCCAGACTGATCGGGTCTTACCGGGAGAAGGAATATCCTTCGTTGACTGTGAGAGCTTGTGATGAGCTAGGTTGGGACACCCTTGTAGGGTATAAACTTTCGAGAGCCGTGCCCACGGTTATGTGGCAGATGGGAATTTGTTAATATCCGGTTGTAGAGAACTTGACACTTGACTTAATTAAAATGCATCAACCGCGTGTGTAGCCGTGATGGTCTCTTTTCGGCGGAGTCCGGGAAGTGAACACAGTCTTGGTGTTATGATTGTGCGTAAGCAGTTTCAGGATCACTTCTTGATCACTTGTAGCTTCTCGACCGTTCTGTTGCTTCTCTTCTCGCTCTTATTTGCGTATGTTAGCCACCATATTTGCTTAGTGCTTGCTGCAACTCCACCTCATTACCACTTCCTACCCATAAGCTTAAATAGTCTTGATCTCGCGGGTTTTGAGGTTGCTGAGTCCTCGTGACTCACCAGATACTATCACAACAGTTGCAGGTGCCGATGATACCAGTGCAGGTGATGCAACCGAGCTCAAATGGGAGCTCAACAAAGATCTTGGTCGTTGCTATGTTTCGTTTCATGTTGATTAGTAGTGGAGCCCAGTTGGGATGATTGGGATCTAGCAGTTGGGTTATCTTCTTTTCTTTTGGCTTTGTCTGTAATCGGACTATGTGTGTGCTTTGAATGATGTATGAATTATATGTTCATTGTGTGAAGTGGCGATTGTAAGCCACCTCTTTATCCCATTCTTATTCATTACATGGGATCGTGTGAAGATGACCCTTCTTGCGACAAAACCACCATGCGGTTATGCCTCTAAGCCGTGCCTCGACACATGGGAGATATAGCCGCATCGTGGGTGTTACAAGTTGGTATCAGAGCCATCCCCGGCTTAGGAGGCCCCCTGCTTGATCGAATTGCTGACGTTGTTGAGTCTAGAACGAAAAAAGTTTTGAGTCTTCGGATTATATATATCGGAGAGTAGGATTCTTTTACTCCTCAGTCCCTTCGTCGCTCTGGTGAGGCCTCCTGACGTAGATGTTTTGTCTTTCCTCGCCTCAAATTTCACTAATTTTTTTAGGATCACGCGGGTATCTTGGGATTGTTCAGATATTCTTATGACGAGAACATTGTTCTTGGTGCCTCCTGACATTTAGGGGTTGTGGCAGTGTCCCGGGGAGTTGAGCTCCGAGGTGTTGTCGTCATAGTTTTATCGTTGTAGTTCTGGAATACCTAAGTTTGGTCGACATCGAAAATCTCTTTTATGCAGCTAGTGGTAAGATAACCTCGACGCCACCCAGTACTGGGGAGTCCGGGAGTATTTCCATAGCTCGTCTAACGGATGTTTTTCAAAGGTTGAGGTACACGATTTCCGAAGGTTTCTTGGTTATGTGTTGATGGATGGATATAGCTGGATGTAGGGATTGTTAGTTTTGGGTGAGATATATATTGCTTCCCCTGTATCCCCAACACCAGATTGCATAACCAGAAAGTTTCGGGAGTTTATAGGTGGGAATTCAAGTAGCTCCTAAAATATCTTTCCGACAGATGCATGATATGGGATTGGGTAAATCTCTATCATATGTGTTTGTTCCGGCTTATTATGCAAGCCAAATCCTTTGTTTTGTTTTATTTGTGGTATTCTAGTTGCTTCGATGTCAAGTGTTGATTCCATACCTTTCCTAAGCGGTGTTCTCATATTTCTATGTGAATTCTAATCCTTCTTGATCATCGAGCTTGCCATGTTAATTCTTTCCAACCGGCGTGCTTCTCTTCAAGTGGATCCGATCATTTCAACATTCGTAAGATCACCCCTCAGTTTTCCCAAAGTTGTTTGTTTCATTCCATCCCCAAGTTGCCTTTGTTTTCCCGCCCTCCCACCCTTTTTCTTCAAGGACTTAGATTTCTTAAGCAAGTATCCTTTTATTGATGGGAAGTCTCTCCATTCTTTTTCGTCAATGCTATTATCCGGTGATTCTCAGGAAGATACTAACGGAGCTTCAAGTTCATCATTCTTCATCCTCGTATTCTTTTCTGGTGGATTTAATTCAAGATTTTAGTGTTGATCATTTTCTTTTCCTCGTGTCAAATGCTTTTTCATGCCGGTGCACCTCTTAATCTTTCACTTCTCGCTATTCATTTGTTCTGGAGTGCTCAAGATATCTCAGAAGAATCATGTTTCCATTCTTAATTCCGTTCGAGTTACTTTAAGGTTTTTCTCTTATTCAAGCTATTTAATTCTACCGGTGCAATCTCTATTTCAAGCAATCCTTCAACGATGTTTCTTTTTAGTGGGCCCTAACCCACAAGTCTTTTTCCAGGATCTTACCTGACTCTTCTAATTTTCTCGGAGCTATTCCCAAATTCTTTTCGAAGTTTGACGTAAGAATGAATTTCATTAGTCAGATGTTTTCCAAGATCGATTTCAAATTAATTTTCATTGTTGGCTCAACCTCTTTGTTTTTCATCCTTTTGAAATGTCTCAACAATTCATGGTGGTGTTTCTCATTCAAATTCTCGGATTTTGAAGACCAAAGAAGAGTTCCTCGTAAATCCTTACCCGTTCTACCAAAGATGCATAGTTCAAGCTTGATCTCATCCTCGCGTACTTGTTTTCGATTGTGAGAATTCTTTTCACCCATCCGGAGCAATTCAGGAGTCTTTTCAGTTTCATTCTCCGGAGCCAATCATCTCAGAATTATTCATTCTCAGTGTTCAGCTCTCGTTCTCGAATTCTTCCGGTGCATCGTCCAAATATCCTCTAATCAGTTCATGATCTCCTCATTCTCTTGTATCTAAATTCTCTCAAGCATCTTCATTCGTTTTCCAATTCTTCCCGGTGAATTGTGCCTTTGCTACGTTCATTTTCAATTCTTACGGTGGTTCGGTCAAGATTTCTCTTCCTTCATTATAGTATCAATTCACTCGTTCTTTCGTTGTTTCAATCCTACCGATGGTCGTTGAAGACCTTCCTCAAGTTCACGCTATATCTCTCTTTATCCTTTCTACGAGAATAAGTAGTATGCCAAATCCGTTGCTTGTCATCAATTTAATTTGATGAAGGATAAGCATACAATAAATCTTATTCTTATTTCCTTGAGGTGATTCAATTATTTTCTTCCGAAGATTGTTCATGATGAAGTAATTCTCGATTCTAGTGTTTCATCTTTTCCTTTTCCGGAGTTCCAAGTTTTCTTGGTCATATCATCGTGAAGCTCCATCTAAATCATTGCAAGGCTTCACCTTGTGTTTTCAACCTCTCTTTCTTTCTATCATCCTTTTATTATCGGAGTTCTTCATGGAGGTTCTACATGGTGCTTCATCAAGGATTTAATTCATTCTCGAATTGTTCTTCAAGATTTTTGTTGGAGGAGCTCAAGTATTCTTCATCTTGCATCCCGAAGTGCAATTCCTTCTATCTTGTCTTTGAGATGGTGCTATGTCATCCTTGACAATTTCTCTTCATGTTTCATGAGTCACATGTTGTCAAGAATGAGGTATTTTAAATCCATCAATCTCTTTGTTGGAGTTATCTTGGGTTATATTTCACCTAAAGCCTTCCCTAAGGAATGTTGCTATTGTGGTGCTTATCAATGATCCAAGTTTTCTCCTATCCTCTCGGCGAAAGCAGTTTTCATCTCTTCATTGATCTCAAGCAAGCAATTGTTTCCGTTAGTGGCCGGTTGTCACCTCATAATTTTGAGAAGTTTTTCATAAGCCCACTACAAGCTTATTCGTTTCGTTGTTGGTTTTCCAACAACCCCATTGTAACCTTCTTGGAAGGGAGCTTTCCAAGCTCATTTGTGGCAGAAGTTGGCATTTCCTTCTCCATTCTGTTATTCCAATGATCTATTTTCTATTCTCTCTTCCGGAGGCTTTGTGAGGTTGCTCTCGTTGACTCATCATCTCGTTTTGTGAAGATCATGTTATTTTTCTTGATTATCCATTTAACCGGAGTGTTGTCGTAATTGATCTTTATCATTCCTTGTACATCTCGTTTCAACTTGAGTGCTTGCATGTACTTCTTGTCAATTGTAACCATTTTCTTATGTCTTTCAATCTCCAAGGTTCACATGGTGTCCCTTGTTTCTATTTTCTACCGCAGTGCTCTCAATTGTGTTCAACTCTGTTATGTTCTTTCTTTCAACTTTTCAACCTCTCAAGGTTCTTTGGTTTCACTCATTTGTCGAAGAAGCAACTTAGTTTTACCTCCTCTCTTCCTCTTCTGTTTTCTCTCTGGTGCCATCCTAGATCTCGGCATGAGATCCTCTTGTAGTGGTGGAGCGTTGTAACGCCCTGGATGTAACTTTCCATAATTGTAACTCCAACTCTTGCCATTTCCGGCTATGTGTTATGTTTTTTTCCTCCGTGGTTGGGTTTTTGTCTTTCGTTTTGCATTTTGTTCATGTCATGCATCTCATCTCATATCACCATGCGCATTGTATTTGCATGTTTTCATAAAACTTGCATCCGCTCGTAGTTGCCGCTCCTTGCTTCTCTCCGTTGCGTTCGTTGACCGTTCCGAGACCAACCGTGTTTTCAATTCCCTCTTGTCAAACCCCCCCTCGCGCGTGTCCGAAACTTACCCGAACCCAACCCGCTCAGTCATCACCGTTGCGTTCGGTTCATCCCCAAACATCTGTAAAACATCTCCGTTTTCTTAATTGGACTCCCTAACCTATTTTCTCAACCGTCCAATTTCGATCGGAGGGACTAGGTAGCCCCTAAGCTAACCCTTCCTATAAATAGACCCCTAACCCTAAATTTTAGGAGCAATGTCCCATCCATCCCTCCAGCGCCGCCGCTTGCTTCCTCCTGCTGTCGCGCCCTTTCTTCCTCAGCTTTGAGGATGGGCCAGGCGCCCGTGTTGACTTCTCGTAGCGAGGCTCCTGCCGACCCCGTCCGCATCGCCAAGGCCCAGCAGCCGCATCCAGATCTGTTGCCCCGCGAACCCCCTCTGCTCCAGTTGGCCTTTGAGCCCATGGTGAGCAGCCCAGTCGATCCAGATTTCGGCCCGATTCATGTTTTTTTCCCTGTTGTGATTTTAGCATTTATCCCAGGTTTTATAGTTTTACAGAAAAGTCCCTCTAGATCATGCATTTCATAACTCACAAACCGTCCATCGGATTAAAATGATTTATACATGTAAAATGCTTAAAATTTTGTGTAGATTAATAATTTGCCACTTTCATACATGTTAAAAAATGTTTAAAATGCTGTTTGTTTAAATTTGCTCAAATGCCATGTTAAAATGGTGTTATGTTCCTTGATTTTGCGTCATACCGGTGTTATGTTCCTTGATTTTGCGTTCCTTACGCGGTTGGGTGATTTATGGGACCCCCTTGATAGTTCGCTTTGAATAAAATTCCTCCAGCAAGGCCCAACCTTGGTTTTGCATTTGCCTAACAACCTATTACCCTTCCCTTGGGTCGGCCAACCCGAGGGTCATCTTTATTTTAACCCCCTCGGGCCAGTGCTTCTCTAAGTGTTGGTCCGAACCGGGCAGCCTGCGGGGCCACCTCGGGGCAACTTGATGGCTGGTTTTACTCGTAGTTTGACCTATCCGGTGTGTCCTGAGAACTAGATACGTGCGACTCCTATCAGGATTGTCGACACATCGGGTGGCTTTGCTGATCTTGCTTTACCATTGTCAAAATGTCTTGTAACCGGAATTCCGAGACTGATCGGGTCTTACCGGGAGAAGGAATATCCTTCGTTGACTGTGAGAGCTTGTGATGGGCTAGGTTGGGACACCCCTGCAGGGTATAAACTTTCGAGAGCCGTGCCCGCGGTTATGTGGCAGATGGGATTTGTTAATATCCGGTTGTAGAGAACTTGACACTTGACTTAATTAAAATGCATCAACCGCGTGTGTAGCCGTGATGGTCTCTTTTCGGCGGAGTCCGGGAAGTGAACACAGTCTTGGTGTTATGATTGTGCGTAAGCAGTTTCAGGATCACTTCTTGATCACTTGTAGCTTCTCGACCGTTCTGTTGCTTCTCTTCTCGCTCTTATTTGCGTATGTTAGCCACCATATTTGCTTAGTGCTTGCTGCAACTCCACCTCATTACCACTTCCTACCCATAAGCTTAAATAGTCTTGATCTCGCGGGTTTTGAGATTGCTGAGTCCTCGTGACTCACCAGATACTATCACAACAGTTGCAGGTGCCGATGATACCAGTGCAGGTGATGCAACCGAGCTCAAATGGGAGCTCAACGAAGATCTTGGTCGTTGCTATGTTTCGTTTCGTGTTGATCAGTAGTGGAGCCCAGTTGGGACGATCGGGGATCTAGCAGTTGGGTTATCTTCTTTTCTTTTGGCTTTGTCCGTAGTCGGACTATGTGTGTGCTTTGAATGATGTATGAATTATATGTTCATTGTGTGAAGTGGTGATTGTAAGCCAACTCTTTATCCCATTCTTGTTCATTACATGGGATTCTGTGAAGATGACCCTTCTTGCGACAAAACCACCATGCGGTTATGCCTCTAAGCCATGCCTCGACACATGGGAGATATAGCCGCATCATGGGTGTTACATACTGCCTGGAGTCAACTGAGTCAACCACGCTCGGGCCGACCCTTCCAACATAAGAGGGAGATGTTTCATCTCTATCTCATCGTTTCCGCCTCCAATTTGCACAGCCACTCGGTAATCCTCAAGCCAGGTTTCAGGCTTGTATTCTCCAGTGAACTTACTGACTCCAGTTGCCAACCTAAAGTTGGGAGGAATCACTTCTGCCCTGATGGCTCTGCTGAAACACTCTGGGCCTGAAACATGCAATTTGCTGCCACTCGGATGATCTCTGCCAGGGTCTTCCCTATGCGCTTTGTTCCGGCCGACCAGGCCTTGGACGAGAATGGATCTCACATCGAAGCCTAGCTCTCTTGGGTCGACTGGAGCTTTGCGCTTGTCCCTAAGACGGCGTTTGTCATTGTTCTGCCAAGGCACGTACGACGCACTCTTCGGAGGAGGTGTAGGCACTCGACAACGATTGTCGCGGTCGAACTGATGATCATACTGCCCATGGTCTTCACGTCGCAGGGGCGATCTTGGGCTATGGGCTGGCTGGACTGTATCTGCTACCATGGATCTGCTGTGGATCCTATTCCGCGACTGAGACACTACAGAATTCTTCTCTCCTGCTTCTCGGAGCAAGGCCCGGATCTGCTCCAACCCTCAGCCAACCTCTGACTGGGAAGGTTGGATCAACTCTGCAATTCGGGCCGCAACTATGAGGTTCTGAATTGGAGTACGGTATACCTTAGGTGGAGGCGGGAAAAGCTGTCGTCGACTGGACTCAGGGACCCACTCCCGAGCTCGCTCGTCGAGAGCGCGCTGTAGGTTCTCCAGTCGAGAGCGCTCAGCCAAATTAGCCAAGCGTGCCTCCTCCAAGGCCCGACCCTCGGGGGTTTCTCCAACGATGGGTGTGTGGAGTGCATCCATGTTGCGGCGACGAAGTTCCTCCCTCTGCTGCGAAGAAAGAGGTTCGGGATGATACTCCTCGTGGACTCGTGACGGATCGCCGCCAGCATCTTCGCCGTCCTCGCGGCAAAATGCAGGTGGGCCACGCAGACCATCGACCACCAGGACTTCAGCCGCAGGATCGCTGCTATCGCACTCGGATGCAGTCTCCGCGGAGCCAGTCGACAAATCGAATAGGCCGTGGAGAGTTTCGTCGGGCTCGATTGCCGCGACTTGATGGGTGGTCGAACGTCAAGCCACCGCGTGTTTTACCCACCGCTGAAGCCGTGATCGACCGGATCTCTTGTGGCGGCGTACAACGGGGAGGGAAGACACCGTCGGAGCCGACTGATACTGGGTCGACGGCTGCTGAAGAAGGACGCCGCGAACGCATGCGCGAAAGTGCGTCGCCCCTCAGACGGGAAGCGCCTCAACGTCAAGCGGAGCTTCTTGAAGCCACGCCGAGTCGTCGGCGACGAAAATAAGCGCGCCGAGACGTATCTCACGGCCCTCAACCAACTCGCCGCTGGAAACCATGATAATGATCGGAAAAACTTGCAATTTCGCCAATAAGTTGCTAAGACACCTGCCCCACAGTGGGCGCCAACTGTCGTGGTTCTAAGACTGACAGTAGAAAGGAGGGTAGGTATGGAGAGGCAAGATCTCAGCTATGGCGAAGGTGTACACACGGGTTTTACGAGTTCAGGCCCTTCTCGGAGGAAGTAACAGCCCTACGTCTCGGTAGTCGATTGGATTAGATGTGTGATATTACAGGGGGTGCCAACTCTTGTGCCAGAGGAGGAGGGTGGCTTATATAGAGTTCGCCAGGACCTCTCCCGCCCTTCATTACAAGGGAGTTAATGTACATAAAGTGGTGGCGTTACTGGTAACGCCAGCCTTAAGTGCTGTTAATGACCTTAAAGACTACAGAGTGAATGCGTGTCCGTTGCACGCTGAGTGACTCCTGGTCTTTGCGAGGTCGAGTGATTCTCTTGTAGGTCGAGTGACAGTAGGTAGGGAGACTCCCGAATGACATGATGTCGAGTGGATTGCACTCAGCATCTTTGACCGGGGGTCTCATGGCGTCTCTTGACCTTCTTGCCTTCTTGGGTACTGACCTCGGGTAGGACGTATAGGTCAGGCCTATGACCCTACCCCAGGTCTGTATCCTCATCAGTAGTACCACTCTGGAGCGGTAGTAAAAATTACATCTGCTCCAATTCGCGGTAGTACCGCTGCAGTCTTTTCAGAACACCAAAACTGCCACAACTTTTGCAAACGGACTCCGAATTTGATGAAACCAAGTTTGTTGGAAAGCTATCGACAAGGGCTAACACAATCTTGAAAGAAATATCAATAAGAAGAAAATTAGAAAAGGCCCATAAGAAAAAGGTGAGAACCCTTCCTCGGATAAGACCGGTAAAACCTCCAACACTGAAAACATCATAGAAGACGCATGCGAACTCCATTTTTGATGACCTCAAGCTTGTCATCAAGATGACCATAAGCTCTAATACTCACAAAGAGAACCAACCAAGAACCAAGAAACATGATGCAAGGATGCAATGGTTTGAGCTCTCTACTAACGATACGATCAAGCTACCAACTTGAGAGCCCCCCTTGATAGTACGGCAAACGATCCTATAACCCGGTCTCCTAACTATCACCACGAGACCGGTAAAATAGAAAACCTATTAAGGGCAAACCTTTGCCTTGCACATGGTCCACTTGAGCTATATGATGACGATCTTGACTCCCTCAAGTTGGACCACCTTTCTTGATTACGTTAGCTCGATAAAGACTAGATGATTGCTCCCCCATAGTCCACTATAGGTGAGCCTCTCTTCGGCACATCTTCATAAGACCATTGACACCACAAAGGATGGCAAGATTCAAGCACTTGATCTCTTTGTGATGCTCCAGTTGAACTTGCACACGGCAATCATGATGACGATCAACACTTGATGTCATCCTTTCCATGGGTTGTATGATATCTTCCTCTTGACGCAAGCCCATGGACACGTACCTAACCCCACATAGAACTCTCACGTAGACCATTGGTTAGTACACAAAGTGCAATGGACAATGCTTACCATGCCATGGGATCACTTGATCCCTCTCGGTACATCTTCTACGCTTTGTGAGTTGATCAACTTGATTCACACTTGACTTAGTCTTGATCAACCTTGAATCTTTCCAACTCTCTTCATTTGGATGATGTTTTGAAGGTAAACATGAATGATCACACAATCTTATTCTTCAAGACATGTTTGCAATAAGCTCAACACTCACATGACCAATCTTTGGATAATTCCTTAATAGCACCTTGGTCAACTCATAAACTCCTTGAAACCAACACATGGACTTCAAGAAAAGCCTATGGACAAAACCTTCAAATATAACTCAAGGCAACCATTAGTCCATAGATATTGTCATCAATGACCAAAACCAAACATGGGGGCACCGCATGTTCTTTCACCCGGCTGTTCCTCCCGCCACCGGTGATGTGCGCTCCTCGACGCCTCTCCTAGGGCGCTTGCATGCCTCTCTTGGCCCGTGCTACGTCTTGAGCTTGCGTTGGTTTTCCTTGAAGAGGAAAGGGTGATGCAGCAATAGTAGCGTAAGTATTTTCCTCAGTTTCTGAGAACCAAGTTATCAATCCAGTAGGAGGCTTCTCAAAAGTCCCACGCACCTACACAAACAAACAAAGAACTCGCAACCAACGCAATAAAGGGGTTGTCAATCCCTTCACGGCCACTTGCGAAAGTGAGATCTGATAGAGATAGTATGATAAGATAAATATATTTTTGGTATTTTATAATATAGATGCAAAAGGTAAAGATGTAAATAAAAGTAGATTGAAAGTTTATATGATAAAAGATAGACCCGGGGGCCATAGGTTTCACTAGAGGCTTCTTTCAAGATATCATAAGTATTACGGTGGGTGAACAAATTACTGTCGAGCAATTGATAGAAAAGCGAATAATTATGAGATTATCTAGGCATGATCATGTATATAGGCATCACATCCGCAACAAGTAGACCGACTCCTGCCTGCATCTACTACTATTACTCCACACATCGACCGACTCCTGCCTGCATCTAGAGTATTAAGTTCATAAAGAACAGAGTAACACATTAAGAAAGATGACATGATGTAGAGGGATAAACTCAAGCAATATGATATAAACCCCATCTTTTTATCCTCGATGGCAACAAGACAATACGTGCCTTGCTGCCCCTGCTGTCACTGGGAAAGGACACCGCAAGATTGAACCCAAAGCTAAGCACTTCTCCCATGGCAAGAAACATCACTTTAGTAGGCCAAACCAAACTGATAATTCGAAGAGACTTGCAGAGATAACTCAATCATACATAAAAGAATTCAGAGAAGATTCAAATATTATTCATAGATAAACTTGATCATAAACCCACAATTCATCGGATCTCGACAAACACACCGCAAAAAGAGTTTACATCAAACAGATCTCCACAAGAGAGGGGGAGAACATTGTATTGAGATCCAAAAAGAGAGAAGAAGCCATCTAGCTAATAACTATGGACCCGAAGGTCTATGGTAAACTACTCACAACTCATCAGAGGGGCTATGGTGTTGATGTAGAAGCCCTCCATGGTCGATTCCCCCTCCGGCGGAGCGCCGACGAAGGCTCCAAGATGGGATCTTGCGGATATAGAAGGTTACGATGGTGGAAATTGTGTTTCGTTGGCTCCCTGTATGTTTTTGGGGTACGTAGGTATATATAGGAGGAAGAAGTACGTCGGTGGCTACCTGTGGGGCCCAGGAGATAGGGGGCGCGCCCAGAGGGGGTGGGTTCGCCCTCCTGTCTCGTGGCCGCCTCGCAAGCTTCTTGACTTGCACTCCAAGTTCTCCGGATCACGTTCGTTCCAAAAATCACGCTCCTGAAGGTATCATTCCGTTTGGACTCCGTTTGATATTCCTTTTCTTCGAAATACTGAAATAGGCAAAAAAAAAACAGCAATACGGGCTGGGCCTCCGGTTAGTAGGTTAGTCCCAAAAATGATATAAATACTAGCACAAATGCCCGTGCGTTGCAACAGGAGCAAAAAATATCACACGCTCCCAGCCCAATAAACGTGGATCAAGACTCGACCACGATGTTCACCTGATCACAATCCATCCGAACGTGGTTAATCTCTAGGTAATGAGCTGAGCCACTGCACAAACATGTCTGCAAGGGTCGGCCGGGTTGAGGAACTTGGTCATGTGACGTTGGTTTAAGACATACGACATGAGTAAGGAGTAGCTGGTTCGACGAACTAATGTCTGTGGACTCGCGGGATATCAAGCTCGAAGCCCTACTACTTGAGCCTCTCAAGAAACCCAAGCGCCTGAAATCAGAAAGCCCAGGCAAAATCACACACGTGTGTTGTTCTAGCATACCATGTTCTGGTAACTAACAACAACTATGAAGAATGCGACATTGACAAACAAAAGATGGTTGCTTTTGTAACATCATAAATTGCTTTCTCATGGTTTTGTAAATCTGATTGCACATATGCCGATAGGATGACATTGGAGCATCCAATAAATCTAAACCAACTAAGAAAAAGTACAGCAAAAGCATGCCTTTCAAGTGAAAGATGGCCTGTAAATATCATGTTTAGGGGTGAAACTAAAGAACCTCAGAGGCGGTAAATTCAGATAATTTACTTTTCGCACAATTGACAGAGGACCAAGTAGCAATGATACCCAGTTAGAACAGGGTAGAGAGCAATTAATATAATACAAATAATAAAAAATAAAGCACATAATTATGGACCATGCATGCATGTCACGGGTCTCTCTTTCAAAGCACTACAAGTTAATTTCGCCCGAATAGCTTCCAAAATTTCTTCTTCTAAAACTAAAGCCCTCCCTTCGTTCATGCTCATACCAGCGTAATTTATTCCTTCCGTTAATTCATTTCCTTCTTGTTCATGACAGCCAAATTTATTCCGTCTACTAATTTCTTTCCTTTTTGCGCCGGGCTGCCATTTTTAATTTCCATGCTGCCTTCTCAGCCAGTGTCTTTGAAGTAGGGTACCAGATCTAACCAAGAAAAGATAGAAATGAGATAACTGCAAAGCCCAGCTGAAAAATGGCTGCACCGTAACATATGCACAACTGAAATACAAGTTGCTATTGCATCTGCAGAACCATATGTGATTTCAGATTTCTATCTCATCAAACAAACTCTGCACTTCTTGCAGTAACCAACTGCGCTGAAGGATGCAGATAACCCTTTCCTATCTTGCTTAACAGCTGCAGTGTTTTTGTTGGCATAAATAATTTAGTAACTGCACCTTTTGCAAGGTGGTTGTATCATCTCACCTCGTTCTTGTCGCAGTAGTCGATGTCGGTTCAGCAGCGCTCATCGAGGACCTCCTCGGCCGGTCGCCCCGGGCTAGGCACGACGGCGGAGACGGACGTGGTCTCCATCACCCGGCGCACGCCCCTGGCGTCCTTGGCGTGCGCAACACATTGAGCGTCCCCTCCATGGGCGACACCACCAGCTCCTTCTGCGGCCACAAAACAAGACAGACGCCACCCCGTACTGAGAGGTCTGAACTCTGAAGGAACAACGGCAGGACGGTCACAGGGCAGCAGTACCTCGGGGTTGAGGACGCGGTTGATGATGCAGGGCGAGGCGAGGTGGAAGATGCCGGAGCAGCCACGCGCGGCGGTGAGCATGGTGGCGCCGCCGAGGAGGTCACACGGGAAGAAGTGGACACGGGCCTCGTCGCCGCCGGCCAGCGCCAGGAGGTGCTCCTTCTCGGCCTTGTCATCCGCGCCACGGAACCACAAAATCAAACTGTGACCTCCGCACTCCTTACACATAGGTCCACATCCCTTACTTGCGAGGATATATGGCTGCAAGTCCATATTCAAGTTAAGAAAGATCACAATGCATATCATTTATCTTATAAATATATCATACATGAAAAATTCAACCTTTGAAGAAAATGAGGTGAAAGAGTGAACTTCTGGAATAAACGTAAAAGCCAAGTGCCTTTTGGGGCAATGTAAGAGCTGCAATCAGAGGAAGTGGGCAAGAATGGCAATTAATATAAATGGTAAATAACATTCTAACGAAATAGTACAGTACTTATAGAAACGGGTAACAAATTTGGAATTTATAATTTGATTGAATGGAAAAAACCCTCCGCATTATTAGTGATGCCAATCCTGAAATAAGATGACAAGTTGAAGGAAAGAGAAAAGCAATTTATTCGGAGCTCGTAGCTCAGAATACGAATTGCAGTTTCCAGCTTGACAGGTAAACATATATCAGTTTCCCTTACATGTGTGCCCCTTCAGAATATTGCATTGCTCTCATTACAAAATAGAGGACATCTCTCATGAAAAATATGAGGTCATGCAGAATGCAATCAACCTTGGTTCATCGGGGAAACCGAGCAAGATGTGTTATCCACGGCCATGTCCTTGGCCAGCCTCCTTTGTTGCTCCGTTCTCTCCCAATCGTCGGATAACAGCAACCACACCAACCCTCTTGAATTCCAACTTTGATCCACCACCATCGGTCACTGTCCAGCAGCTCCCTGCAGCATGCCGACACAAAACCCCCGCTGCCGCCACAATCTCCTAGTTGCACTCAATAAAGAATTCAGTGTGTTGAACAGGCACACAAATACCTTGAAAGTAACTTCCTTGTATAAACAGGCAAGAAGGAAAAACTTACAGTGAGCAGGTTGGGCAGCTTCTCGTTCACCCTCTTTTCAAGAGCTAGAGCCAACTCCATTGCTAAAACCACAAGAGGCGCTCAAGTAAGAACACATGAACATTTCACAAGCTAGGTTCCACAAAAATGAAAGCAGTAAATCAGAGAAATATTTGGATTCAACAGATTGCTAATTTCTTTTTGATTTGTTTCGTGTCCTCCATGGATATTTGACCGACGGCATTTTGAGTTGAAAAGGTCATCGGAGAGCAGCTACATAACTGACCAACATGTAAAAACTGACATTTGTTTGACGAAGCTACATAACTTTACATACATGTACCAACTTTAATACCCTGTGATCAAGTGTTACTTTCCCTAGATGATTAACCTGGAACAAATGAGAATAAATACGATCAGTGCCGGTACCAATAATCAGTACAAATATCTAAAAGTTTCTGTCTCGAGCAGGAGCACAAAGAGCATGACAGAGCATCACATAACTGATCCAAATCATATCTTCCTGTACAAAATTGCCCCAAGCAGAGCAAAGAACAGCATACACAGCAGCAGGGTATGATACAAATCCCCATCTGAACCGCTTCAAAATTTCCCTAGCTAAGCCCCTCACATACATTAGAAAAGATGCTAAGTGACGTGTTCACAAACTGACAATTATTCAAATCAGGGGAAAGATGAGTAGATCAATTGTAGCACCTTCAGATTTGGTGTATCTTCTCTTATTATATTCATGTAGTGCTGCTGCTTGCCATGTACGTATCAATCAAAATCTCTAATTTGTAAGATTGAAAAGCAACACATGAATGCATCTGCAAGACCAATGAATTTCTACATGGGAAAGAAAGAGGCAGCAGGTCAGCAATCGCAAGACTGACCTGGCATTGGCGTCAGCACGTGATGCGGGAGGCCGCAATTCCGTCTCCCGGATGGCCGGCGAGCCACCGGTGAGCAGCATCAGCAAGACCACCGCCGCATCTCACCGCTCCCTCTCTCTCTCCCTCCGGCCTTCCATCCTTCCTTTTCTCTCCCGCTCATCTCTCTCTTCTCTCACAGGTACCCGAAGCAATGCCGCGCCCACCAGCCGTCGTGCTCCAAGCTCCGGAGGTCTTCCTTCCAGATCCACCGCCTGCGCGCCATTTCCCACCGGATCCGGCGAGATCCGGCAGGTCCTCGCCGACCGTGCCACCGCGAGCCCCTGCAAGGCCGCCATCGGTCTTGTGTGTGTTGTGGGGAACACCCCAGACCTTCCCGCTCGCCTGCCTCTCCTCAACGCCTCCCATTTTCTCCTCCTTCGTCTCCGCGCGCGGCTCCCGCCTCCCTGCCGCCGCATCGAGCGTAGCGCTGCCTCCACTTCCTGCCGCCCCTGCAAAGAAACGAAATGAAAGGACCACGGGTTGAATGTGCCAAAACACATGGTCTCTTTTGCAAAAACGAAACGTTTTCCAGATATCCACTAAATAAAGGACCGCGGGTTGAATAACGAAAACATCAGGGACTTTTCTGCAAAAACGCCGACGACGTACGACCAGAAGCGATCGCTGGTTTATTAGTAGGTAAGATAAGAGGTAAGATAAGATGTAAAATAAAGCCCATAAATATCCAAAAGTGGTAATATAATAGCATGGAACAATAAAAAATTATAGATACGTTGGAGACGTATCAAGCATCCCCAAGCTTAATTCCTGCTCGTCCTCGAGTAGGTAAATGATAAAAACAGAATTTTGATGTGGAATGCTACCTAGCATAATTCTCAATGTAATTTTCTTTATTGTGGCATGAATGTTCAGATCCAAATGATTCAAAATAAAATTTCATATTGATAAAATAAATAGTAACACTTCAAGCATACTAATCAAAGCAATTATGTCTTCTCAAAATAACATGGCTAAAGAAAGTTCATCCCTACAAAATCATATAGTTAGGCTATGCTTCATTTTCGTCACACAAAGATGTTCCCAACTTCTATACCCCCGATGACAAGCTAAGCAATTGTTTCGTACTTAAATAGTCTCAAACTTTTTCAACCTTCACGCAATACATGAGCGTGAGCCATGGATATAGCACTATGGGTGAAATAGAATATAATGATGGGGATTGTGTGGAGAAGACAAAAAAGGAGAAAGTCTCACATTGACGAGGATAATCAACGGGCTATGGAGATGCGCATCAATTGATGTCAACATGAGGAGTAGGGATTGCCATGCAACGGATGCACTAGAGCTATAAATGAATGCTCAACAAAATAAAACTAATGGGTGTGCATCAAACTTGCTTGCTCACGAAGACCTAGGGAATTTGAGGAAGCCCATCTAGGAATATACAAGCCAAGTTCTATAATGACAAATTTCCACTAGTATATGGAAGTGACAACTATGAGATTCACTATATGAAAAACATGGTGCTACTTTGAAGCATAAGTGTGGAAAAAGAGATAGTAACATTGCCCCTTTTTTTCTTTTTTTCTTTTCTTTGGCCTTTTTTTTCATTTGGGCAATGCTCTAATAATGATGATCATCACACTTTTATTGATTACAACATATGAATAACAACTCGAAACTAGAACAAGATATGACTCTATATGAATGCCTTCGACGGTGTACCGGGATGGTGCAATGAATCAAGAGTGACATGTATGAAAAATTATGCATGGTGGCTTTGCCGCAAATACGATGTCGACTACACGATCATGCAATGGCAATATGACAAAAGTAATGTATGTCATGATGATGAATGGAACGGTGGAAAGTTGCATGGCAATATATCTCGGAATGGCTATGGAAATGCCATAATAGGTAGGTATGGTGGCTGTTTTGAGGAAGATATAAGAAGGTTTATGTGTGGTAGAGCGTATGATACGTCCATTTTGCATCATGCTTTTATATCGATATTTATCGCATTATGGGCTGTTATTTCACGATATGTCACAATACTTATGGCTATTCTCCCTTATTTTACAAGGTTTACCATGAAGAGGGGGAATGCCGGCAGCTGGAATTCTGGTTGGAAAAGAAGCAAATATTGGAGACCTATTCTGCGCAACTTCAAAAGTCCTAAAACTCCACGGAATACCTTAAAAGAAATAAAGAAAAATCGTCACCAAAGATGAAGGCCAGGGGGCCCACACCCTGCTCACAAGGGTGGGGGGCGTGCCCCTCCCACTGGGCGCGCCCCCCTACCTCGTGGGCCCCCTGGTGGCTCTCCGACGCCCATATTCTCCTATATGAAGTCTTTCGATGAGAAAAAAATCAGAAGCAACCTTTCGGGACGAGACTCCGCCGCCACGAGGCGGAACCTTGGCGGAACCAATCTAGGGCTCCGGCAGAGCTGTTTTCCCGGGGACACTTCCCTCCGGGAGGGGGAAATCATCGTCATCATCATCACCAATGCTCCTCTCATCGGGAGAGGGCAATCTCCATCAACATCTTCACCAGCACCATCTCATCTCTAAACCCTAGTTCATCTCTTGTATCCAATTCTTGTCTCCAAGTCCGGGATTGGTGCTAGTAGGTTGCTAGTAGTGTTGATTACTCCTTGTAGTTGATGCTAGTTGGTTTATTTGGTGGAAGATCATATGTTCAGATCCTTTATGCACAATATTACCCCTCTGATTATGAACATGAATATGCTTTGTGAGTAGTTACTTTTGTTCCTGAGGACAAGGGAGAAGTCTTGCTATTAGTGGTCATGTGAATTTGGTATTCGTTCAATATTTTGATAAGATGTATGTTACCTAACCTCTAGTGGTGTTATGTGAACGTCGACTACATAACACTTCACCATTCTTTGGGCCTAGAGGAAGGCATTGGGAAGTAATAAGTAGATGATGGGTTGCTAGAGTGACAGAAGCTTAAACCCTAGTTTATGCGTTGCTTCGTAAGGGGCTGATTTGGATCCATATGTTTCATGCTATGGTTAGCTTTACCTTAATACTTTTGTTGTAGTTGCGGATGCTTGCAATAGAGGTTAATCATAAGTGGGATGCTTGTCCAAGTAAGGGCAGTACACAAGCACCGGTCCACCCACATATCAAATTATCAAAGTACCGAATGCAAATCATATGAGCGTGATGAAAACTAGCTTGACGATATTCCCATGTGTCCTCGGGAGCGCTTTTCCTATTATAAGAGTTTGTTACGGCTTGTCCTTTGCTACAAAAAGGATTGGGCCACCTTGCTGCACTTTATTTACTTTTGTTACTTGTTGCTCGTTACAATTTATCTTATCACAAAACTATCTGTTATCACTTATATCAGTACTTGCAGAGAATACCTTGCTGAAAACCGCTTATCATTTCCTTCTGCTCCTCGTTGGGTTCGACACTCTTACTTATCGAAAGGACTACGATAGATCCCCTATACTTGTGGGTCATCAAGACTCTTTTCTGGCGCCGTTGCCGGGGAGTGTAGCGCCTTTGGTAAGTGGAATTTGGTAAGGAAAAATTTATATAGTGTGCTGAAATTTTATATCACTTGTTACTATGGAAAGTGAATCTCTAAGGGGCTTGTTCGGGGTATCTTCACCCCGTCCAGTAGAGCAAAGATTTGCTCCTCAACCTACTGAACCTGTTGAAAATGAAACTCCTTTTGAATTTCCTCCGGGTATTATGGAAAAACAGCTGGCTAATACTTTTACAGGAGATGGGACAAAGCATCCCGACGAGCATCTACGCTATTTGGATGATATTTGTGGATTATTTAAGCTTGCATGTATACCCGATGATGTTGTTAAGTAGAAGTCTTTCCCTTTATCTTTGAAGGGAGACGCATCGACATGGTATAGGCTATGTGATGATACGAGATCATGGAACTATAAAAGAGTGAAATTGGAATTTCATCAAAAGTATTACCCTATGCATCTTGTTCATCGTGATCGCAATTATATATATAATTTTTGGCCTCGCAAAGGAGAAATCATCGCTCAAGCTTGGGGGAGGCTTAAATCCATGCTATATTCATGCCCCAATCATGAGCTCTCAAAATTGACAATTCTTCAGAATTTTTATGCTCGGCTCTCTGATAATAATAAAACCATGCTCGATACTTCTTGTGCTGGCTCTTTTATGATGAAGCCTATTGAATTCAGATGGAATTTATTGGATAGAATTAAATGCAACTCTGAAGATTGGGACCTCGACGAAGGTAAGGAGTCAGGTATGACACCTAAGTTTGATTGTGTTAAATCTTTTATGGATACAGATATTTTCCGTAAGTTTAGCACTAAATATGGACTTGACTCTGAGATAGTAGCTTCTTTCTGTGAATCCTTTGTTACTTATGTTGATCTCGCCAAGGAGAAGTGTTTTAAATATCATCCTCCCATAGAAGTAAAAGTAGCTGCACCTATTAAAGTTGAAGAAGAAACCATCACGTATAATGATCCTATTGTTCCTACCTCTTATGTTAAGAAACCACCTTTCCCTGCTAGAGTAAAGGATCATGCTAAAGCTTCGACTATTGTTCGTAAAAGCAATACTAGAACTTATACACCTCCTGAGCAAGTCAAAGTAGAACCTAATATTGCTATTGTTAAAGATCTCTTGTCCGATAATATTGATGGGCATGTCATTGAATTCTCTGGTGAAACTGCTAGAATTGCTAAACCCTGTGATAGAGATAAACATAGACCCGTGGTAGGCGTGCCTGTTATTTCTGTTAAAATAGGAGATCATTGTTATCATGGCTTATGTGATATGGGTTCTAGTGCTAGTGTTATACCCATTGACTTATATAAAGAAATTATGCATGATATCGCACCTGCTGAGTTAGAAGATATTGATGTTACAATTAAACTTGCCAATAGAGATACTATATCTGCAATGGGAATTGTTAGAGATGTTGAAGTCTTGTGTGGGAAAACCAAATATCCCGCTGATTTTCTTATTCTTGGTTCTCCACAAGATAGCTTTTGTCCCATTATATTTGGTAGACCTTCTTGAATACTATTAATGCTAAGATAGACTGCAAAAAGAATGTTGTTACTATTGGCTTGGATGATATGGTTCATGAGTTTAATTTCTCTAAATTTAGTAATCAACATCGTGAGGAAGAATTGCCTAGTAAGGATTAAATTATTGGTCTTGCTACTATTGCTGTACCTCCTAGTGATCCTTTAGAACATTATTTGCTAGACCATGAAAATGAGATGTTCATGAATGAAAGAAGGGAAATAGATGAAGTATTCTTTAAACAAGAACCTATTCTGAAACACAATTTGCCTGTTGAAATCCTAGGCGATCCTCCTCCACCCAAGGGTGATCCCGTGTTTGAGCTTAAACCGTTGCCTGATAATCTTAAGTATGCTTATCTTGATGAAAAGAAAATATATCCTGTTATTATTAGTGCTAACCTTTCAGAGCATGAAGAAGAAAGATTATTGAAAACTCTAAAAAAGAACCGTGCCGCTATTGGATATACTCTGGATGATCTTAGGGGCATCAGTCCCACTCTATGTCAACATAAAATAAATTTGGAAGCTGATGCCAAACCAGTTTGTGATCCTCAATGATGTTTGAATCCTAAAATGAAAGAGTGGTAAGAAAGGAAATACTCAAGCTTCTGGAGGCAGGTATAATTTACCCCGTTGCTGATAGTCAGTGGGTAAGTCCTGTCCATTGTGTCCCTAAAAAGGGAGGTATTACTGTTGTCCCTAATGATAAAGATGGATTGATCCTGCAAAGAATTATTACATGTTACAGGATGGTAATTGATTTCCGCAAATTAAATAAAGCTACTAAGAAAGATCATTACCCCTTACCTTTTATTGATCAAATGCTAGAAAGATTATGCAAACATACACATTATTGCTTTCTATATGGTTATTCTGGTTTCTCTCAAATACCTGTGTCGGCTAAAGATCAATCAAAGACTACTTTTACATGCCCTTTTGGTACTTTTTCTTATAGACGTATGCCGTTTGGTTTATGTAATGCACCTGCTACCTTTCAAAGATGCATGATGGCTATATTCTCTGATTTTTGTGAAAAGATTTGTGAGGTTTTCATGGATGACTTTTCCTTCTATGGTTACTCTTTTGATGATTGCTTGAGCAATCTTGATCGAGTTTTGCAGAGATGTGAAGAAACTAATCTTGTCTTGAATTGGGAAAAGTGCCACTTTATGGTTAATGAAGGTATTGTCTTGGGGCCCAAAGTTTCTGAAAGAGGTATTGAAGTTGATAAAGCCAAGGTTGACGCTATTGAAAAGATGCCATGTCCCAAGGACATCAAAGGTATAAGAAGTTTCCTTGGTCACGTCGGATTTTATAGGAGGTTCATTAAGGACTTCTCAAAAATTTCTTGGCCTCTGACTAATTTATTACAAAAAGATGTACCATTTGTCTTTGATGATGATTGTGTAGAAGCATTTGAAATACTTAAGAAAGCATTAGTCTCTGCACCTATTGTTTAGCCACCTGATTGGAATTTACCCTTTGAAATTATGTGTGATGCTGGTGATTATGCTGTAGGTGCTGTTCTAGGGCAAAGAGTTGATAAGAAATTAAATGTTATCCATTATGCTAGTAAGACTCTAGACAATGCTCAAAGAAATTATGCTACTACCGAAAAGAAACTTTTAGCGGTTGTATTGCTTGTGATAAATGCAGACCCTATATTGTTGATTCTAGAGTAACTATTCATACAGATCATGCTGCTATTAAATATCTTATGGAAAAGAAAGATGCTAAACCTAGACTCATTAGATGGGTTCTCTCGCTCCAAGAATTTGATTTACATATTGTTGATAGAAAAGGAGCTGAGAACCCCGTTGCAGACAACTTGTCTAGGCTAGAGAATGTTCTTGATGACCCACTACCTATTGATGATAGCTTTCCTGATGAGCAACTAATGTCATAAGTACTTCTCGTAGCACCCCTTGTGCCCTCTGGACTCCGTTTTCTTGCACGATACATATTTTGGTCAGTAAAAATTCATTATATATTCTCCCGAAGGTTTTGACGACCGTATCACGCAAATATCCTCTGTTTTCGTTTCGAACTGTTCCCGTTGCAGATTTGAGGATTCTGGAGACTTGATCATCCTTCTATGAGGGTGAGCCTATGAAATGGAAGGTGGACGACAAGCTTCCATCATCAACAACACCTCCACCGCCAACAACAAAGGAGATATAATCACATGGGTATGGGCACTCCCCTTGGCAACTGCCAAGCTTGGGGGAGGTGCCCCGGTATCGTATCACCATCACAACTCCTACCTTTACCCTTTTTCTTAGTTCAATCCTATTAGTAGTATCTTGATTTAGTAGAATAAAGTCATGGCACAATCTAGTTTTGAGTTTTGCTTTATGATCCCTCTATGCAATTGAGTCCGTGAGCTATATATAATAAAGATTAGTGTTGAGTCAAGGGTTTGATTACTTTGCCATGATCTTGGGTGAATAAAGAAAAGAATAAAAAGAAACAAATAGTTCATATTGATCTTATTGAGAGTAATGACTTCACATAAAAAGAGTATGATGATTAAAAGTTGTTGGGAGTTGGAAAATATAGCTTTGGTCATCGTTGCAATTAATAGGAAGTAATAAGGAGAGAGAGGTTTCACATATAGATATATTATCATTGACATCTTTTATGACTGGGAGCACTCAACATGCTAAAGAGTTGATGTTGGACAAGGAAGACAATATAATGAGTTGTGTTTTCTTACATCTGAGATAAAGTATGTTGTCATGGTTCCTCTACCGTGTTGAGCTTGCCTTTCCCCCTCATGCTAGCCAAATTCTCAGCACTAAGTAGAAATACTACTTGTGCTTCCAAATACCCTTAAACCAGTTTTGCCATGAGAGTCCACCATATCTACCTATGGATTGAGTAAGATCCTTCAAGTAAGTTGTCATCGGTGGAAGCAATAAAAATTGCTCTCTAAATATGCATGACTTATTAGTGCGGAGAAAATAAACTTTGCACGAACTTGTTGTGGACGCAATAAAAGCGATGGACTGCATAATAAAGGTTCACATACAAGGGGCAATGTAAAGTGACATTCTTTTGCATTAAGATTTTGTGCATCAACCCTAAACGCGCATGACAACCTCTTCTTCCCTCTACGAAGGGCCTATCTTTTATTATCTTCCTCTACCTTATGCAAGAGTCACGGTGATCTCACCCTTCCTTCTTTTTATTTTATCCTTTGGCAAGCTCAGCATGTTGGAAAGAACATGATATATATATATATCTAATTGGATGTGGGGGAGCGTGAATTATTATTGTTGACACTACCCTTGAGGTAAAAGGTTGTGGGGCAAAAACTATAAGCCCCTATCTTTCTCTGTGTCCGATTAAAACTCCGTAACCATAAGTATCGCGTGAGTGTTAGCAATTATGAAGGACTAAGTGATAGTTGAGTATGTGGGCTTGCTTTTAAGCTCTGGCATAGACTCTTTCCAATGTTATGATAAATTGCAATTGCTTCAATGACTGAGATTATAACTGTTGGTGCCCAATAAGGTTCCTGATTCATACTTTGGCTTTGTGAAAAGATCATCACTTGAACATAAGTAATCATATGACAAATCTATATATGTTTCTGTTATGAAAATAATCATGATGCCTTCATGTTCGTATTTTATTTTTATCGACGCCTCTACTTCTAAACATGAGGACATATTTATTGTTATTGGCTTTTCGCTTGAGGACAAGCGAGGTCTAAGCTTGGGGGAGTTGATACGTCCATTTTGCATCATGCTTTTATATTGATATTTATCGCATTATGGGCTGTTATTTCACGATATGTCACAATACTTATGGCTATTCTCCCTTATTTTACAAGGTTTACCATGAAGAGGGGGAATGCCGGCAGCTGGAATTCTGGCTGGAAAAGGAGCAAATATTGGAGACCTATTCTGCGCAGCTCCAAAAGTCCTGAAACTCCACGGAATACCTTAAAAGAAATAAAGAAAAATTGTCGCCAAAGATGAAGACCAGGGGGCCCACACCCTACTCACGAGGGTGGGGGGGCGCGCCCCTCCCCCCTGGGCGCGCCCCCTACCTCGTGGGCCCCCTGGTGGCTCTCCGACGCCCATCTTCTCCTATATGAAGTCTTTCGATGAGAAAAAAAATCAGAAGCAACCTTTCTGGACGAGATTCCGCCGCCACGAGGCGGAACCTTGGCGGAACCAATCTAGCACTACTGGAATCAGCTACTTTGCCATCTGCCTGATCTTTGCCGTCGGCTAGCGAACGGCAAAGAAGCTCTTTGCCATCAGCTACCGAAAAGCCGACGGCAAAGAAACGGCGGACGACAAAGAAGCTCTTTGCCATGAGCCATTTCGTTGCCGTCCGCCAGCTGACGGCAAAGATTCTTTGCCGTCAGCCAGCTAACGGCAAAGAGGGAGGTGGCCCCCACCCACCCGCCCGTTTAAAAAAACTTAACACCCCCACCTAGCAGACAGCAAAGAGAGATAACGGTGGACGGCAAAGAGTGGCGGATGGCAAAGAGCCGAGTAACTAACGGACGCCACCCCCCCGCCCGTTACTCTCCTTCTCTTCCTCTCTCCTCCCCGACGGCCCGCCCTAGATCCACCGCTGCCCCCGCCCCTGCCGCCTGGCGCCGCCCCCGCCCCCGCCCCCCGCCGCCCGGCGCCGCCCCTGCCGCCCCTGCCGCCCCCCACCACCCCTCCGCCCCCACCCCACCTGCCGACGCCCCGTCGCCCCGCCACCCGCCGCCCGGCGACGCCCCGTTGCCCCCCCCGCCGCCCGGCGCCGCCCCTGCCGCCTGGCGCCGCCCCCGCCCCCCGCCGCCCGATGCCGCCCCCGCCCCCCACCACCCCTCCGCCCCACCACCCCCGCCCCCCACCACCCCTCCCCCCCACCCCACCCGCCGCCCGGCGACGCACCCGCCTCCCGGCGCCGCCCCGCCGACCGTCCCATTGCTCCGGTGAGGGAACTACTTTTTTTTCCTGTTTTTTCATTTTTTTGCTGTTTAATTGTTAGTGCTAGATTGTGTTAGTGTTAGTGTTAGAAAAGAATTAGAAGAAGTAGAAGTAGTAGAAAGATGAAAAAAGAAGAAGAAGAAAAGAAGTAGAAGAAGTAGAAGAAGAAGAAAAGAAGAAACGAAAAGAAGTAAAAAAGTAGAAAAAAGATGGAAGAAGAAGAAGAAGAAAGGAAAGAAGAAGAAGAAGAGAAAGAAAGAAGAAGGATAGAAGGAAACACCCCGACCCCCTGACCCCCGACACCCCGACCCCGACACCCCGACCCCCTGACCCCTGACCCTGACACCCCGACCCCGACACCACACCCCGACCCCGACACGACACCCAGACACCCCGACACCCGACCCCCCAAGGCCGACAGGGTCTTATATTTGTGAATTATTAGTTAGGTCATATATTTTCCGATTTTGTTATGAAAAACATCATATAAAATTGTGTTGATCGGGTTGATTTAAATGTGCAGTTGTTTCACCGCTGCGAGGTTTGGTGTTCGACGACCTCGCCGTGCGTTTGACGAGCTCCGCCCCTTCGTTCGTGAGTGAGCACAAATGACATGTCCTCCTCCCCCATTAATTATTTGCTCTGTTCCGGTGTTCGTGCCGATGAAACTTGATAGCTAGCTATATATGTGTCTTGAATCATCAGTATGCGTAACAAATATGTGTCTCCCGTTCAAAAGCGTCATAGTTATAAATATGCATGCATTTGCATATTTATAACCTTGATTCTTTTGAATTGTCCAACGCTATCCATGGACAGCCCGAGTATGTGTAGATTGGGATCATTTTCCCATATGCTTTGCTCCGGATCCGACGCATAAATTTCGTTAGTGCCTCCCCTGTTGTTCTCCGGGTACACATCCTCTCTATTTATTGCAGAGACGTGTATCAGGAGAACAGCGGGGAGGTGCTGCCGAAATTTTGCGTCGGATCCGGAGCATAGCTTGGGAAAATGAACCCAATCTACACATACTCGGGTGGGATTAGGACCTATCATTACCTATTAGAGTGTAGGTTGCATGGACGTAATAAAATTGACAAAGTAGATCAACTGATGAATATATACATGGTGAATTATATATATAATTGTTGTGTGTCCAGTAGCTCTGAAAGTCAAGATGAGTGATCGTGCGTGGATGTATACCGGTCACACTGGTCAGTACAAATGGAGCGCTGAGTGGTTCACAAAAACCAAGGGGTTTGTGCAAGCCACATTTGCAAATGGCCAGAGGAAAACTTGGTGCCCCTGTTTCCGATGCGGCAATTGGGAAAAGAGGATAGAGGCTGAAATGGGTAAACACCTGCAGAAGAATGGTTTTACGCCCGATTATACGGTGTGGACATTTCATGGTGAGTCTGCCCAACGTGACCGAGCTGAGGTGGATCATCGTCGCACCGACGAGCATGGTACATGGATGGAAAACATGGTGCAAGACTATGATGATGCTCGGGATTCGGACGAGGAGATGGAGGAATCTGCAAAGGCCTTCAATGAAATGTTGGAGTCTTCAAAACGTCCGCCCCACGAGCACACTGAGCTTTGTCAGTTGGATGCCATCTCACAAGTAATGGCTTTGAAGGCTCAGTTCAACTTGGGCAGAGAATGCTATGACGCAATTATGACAGTATTTGGACGCTTTCTACCCAAAGGCCATGTAATGCCTGAAAACCTGTACCAGTCGGACAAAATCCTCCGTGCAATGAAGATGCCCTATGAGAAGGTACATGCCTGTGAGAAAGGTGGCCTTCCCCAGAGGAGGGACAAGAAGAGACGGAACAAGAAGAGGTTACTGCTGTGGACGACCTCTCAATGCTTGACTGATTACGTAAAGGTGGCCTTCCACATGTTGATGCCACTGAACCCTATGAGCCCGTCATTGATTATAGTGATGATGATGATTATGCATTTATTGATGATACTGATCGAGATTATTAGTAGTGTCAGGTATTCCATTTTTTTATGTTGTACTTGATGATGATACACTTAAGTGATATACATATTATTATTCATGTTAGTATTTTTTTATGTTGTACTAATTTCGTTTACTCTTTGTCATGGCAGGTGTTGAAAGATGGAAGGGGAGCCGACTGAGGCCAAGGACAAACTTGCCCAAATTGAAGGTGTGCCACACCATCAAGGTAGCTCCAGCTTATATCAGTTCGGACGGAATTGGGTAATGTGGTTTGCTTCATGATTAATGCAATTCATTCATCATGCTAGCTTGAGCCCTTTAATTACTAATTTACTTTGTTTCTCTCTTTCAGGCATGCTACAATAAGACAGATAAGGTGCCAGAGGGGTATGACCTGTATGCCATGGCCCACACTGCCTCTTACAAGCAAGTCAAGGGGAAGGCGAGGAAAGGGGAGGAGTTTAACCCGAGCCAGATCCCCTACAATCCAGAGAAGGTGATGATATCTAGTGGCGGGAGGTCCCGTGGCTCCATAGCCATTGATCCAGAGATTGCTCCTGAGACCACGGTGAGTTTAATTTGAATGGACGTTACTTGCTAGTCTTAACATTTGAGTGTCATCATGCTAACGAAACATTGGAAATGATCTTTGGTGCAGCGTTACTCCACACAAGCATCACACGATCCTTCTCCAGCTACTGGCATGAGCCAGCCCGCTCCCACACCTCCATGATCAAGGTAAGTTTCTCTAGTTTTTTGCTTAACAAATGCATAAAGACCTAGACTTAGCTTTATTTCATCCAATATGCTTACCTTAATGACCTAGAGTTAGCTTCTTTTCCTGCAAAATGACTTAATAAGCTTACTGACCTCCAAAACCAGCCATTTTACCTAAGTTAGCTCTAAAACGATCTATACTTAGCTTTGTTTCCTCCAAAATGACCTAAGTTAGTTATAATATGCTTAGTTAACTAGGTTTGCTCAATAATGACATGTACTTACCTTACTTATGTAAAAAACGGCATAATTAGCTTAGTTAGCTCATAAACGATCCATTTTACCTACATTAGCTCTAGAATGATGCATTTTACCTAAGTTAGCTCATAAACGATCCATTTCACCTAAGTTACCTCACAAACGATGGTGTGCTTCTTCTTCTAGTCTTCTTCTTCTAGTCACCTTTTCCTAACTTTCTTATTTGCCATTTTGCAGATTTCATTCACTTCTCGGAAGCTAGCTTGCTATGATGGAGTGCTTGTTTTTCTATTTCATTCTCTTCTAGTATTCTTCTAGCTTGCTACGATGGAACTTGCTATCTTGATGAAACTTTGCATTGTAATATGTATGTGCAACTTCCTAATGGTTGCAACTTATGTGTATGTGCAACTTGCTATGTATGAGTGGATGGAACTATATATGTATGTACGATGAAACTTATGTGCTGTTAAATAGCCCTGTGAAATATATCTATATATGTCATATATATTTGCTGTGAAAATTGTTGGATTTAAAAAAAACAGGGAAAAAAGCCATTATGCAGGCTCTTTGCCGTCTGCCACCGACGGCAAAGGGCTCTTTGCCATCAGCAGCGGACGGCAAAGAGGCCACGTGGCAGGCAACTGTGCTTCCTGGGAGGCTGACCTATTTGGTCAGTTTGCCAACAGTGGCTGGCGGCAAAGAGAAAAAAACTTTGCCTACAGCGGCGGACGGCAAAGGCCTTCTAATGTTTGCCGTCAGCGGCCGACGACAAAGGCTTGCGGTTAACCACCTAACAGAGTAACAGTGCAATTATTGCCGTCAGCATTCTTTGCCGTCGGCAGCTGATGGCAAAGGACCCTTTGCCGTCAGCCGCCCGAAGCGGACGACAATGTAGCTCTTTGCCGTCCCTTACATTGCCGTCCACTTTTGCCGTCCGCGGCGAACGACAAAGACCTTTACCGTCCGCCATCCATGCCTTTGCCGTCCGCCGTGGCTGATGCCAAAGTAGCCGATTCCTGTAGTGTAGGGCTCCGGCAGAGTTGTTCTGCCGGGGACACTTCCCTCTGGGAGGGGGAAATCATCATCATCATCATCATCACCAACGCTCCTCTAATCGGGAGAGGGCAATCTCCATCAACATATTCACCAGCACCATCTCATCTCTAAACCCTAGTTCATCTCTTGTATCCAATTCATGTCTCCAAGTCCGGGATTGGTGCTAGTAGGTTGCTAGTAGTGTTGATTACTCCTTGTAGTTGATGCTAGTTGGTTTATTTGGTGGAAGATCATATGTTCAGATCCTTTATGCACAATATTACCCCTCTGATTATGAACATGAATAAGCTTTGTGAGTAGTTACGTTTGTTCATGAGGACAAGAGAGAAGTCTTGCTATTAGTAGTCATGTGAATTTGGCATTCGTTCGATATTTTGATAAGATGTATGTTGTCTAACCTCTAGTGGTGTTATGTGAACGTCGACTACATAACACTTCACCATTCTTTGGGCCTAAAGGAAGGCATTGGGAAGTAGGGGGTCAGGGGGTCAGGGCGGGCCGTCACCTGTGCCCGTACGGGCGTTTTTCCCCCGAGCTCGCGCTACGCCTTGGATGACTACGTCCATGCAGTGTCCACCTCTGAGCCGTTGCTGTTGCCCTCCTACGTTCGAGCTGCTCTTCGTGACCCGCTCTGGATGGCTGCAGTGCAAGAGGAGTTTGACGCCCTGTTGCGCAACCGAATGTGGCAGCTTGTTCCCCGTCCCCGGCACGCCAACGTGACTACCGGGAAGTGGGTCTTTAAATACAAGCTCCGTCCTGATGGTACCCTTGATTGCTACAAAGCACGCTGGGTCGTTCGTGGCTTCCGGCAGAGTGCTGGCATCAACTTCACCGACACCTTCGCTCTGGTCATCAAGCCCGGCACGATACACACGGTTCTCCACCTTGCGGTCTCCCGTGCTTGGCCGGTGCACCAGATGGACATCTCCAACACCTTCCTCCATGGTCACCTCAAGGAGCAGGTCTTCTGCCAGCAGCCCACCGGGTTTGTTGACCCGGCGCTTCCCGACCACGTGTGCCTGCTTTCGTGGTCCTTGTACGGACTCAATCAGGCTCCACGCGCTTGGTACCAGCGCATCGCGGCATTTCTCCACCAGCTTGGGTTCCACTCTACCCGCTCGAACGCCGCGCTCTTTGCCTATCATCAGGGCTCTGACACGGCCTACTTGCTACTCTATGTCGATGACATCATCCTGACGGCATGTGCGAATGGTCTCCTTAGTCAGCTCACGGCTCATCTTCGCGCTGAGTTCACCATCAAGGACTTCGGTCCTTTGCACTACTTCCTCGGTCTCAAGGTGGGGCGCCGTCCGGATGGCTTCTTCCTTCATCAAAGAAAGTACGCTCATGAGCTCCTAGAGCACGCCGTCATGCTTAACTACAAGCCCGCTGCTACACCCGTTGATACGAAGGCCAAGCTTTCTGCCACGGATGGGTGTCCTACTTCAGATGATGCTTTTTGTCGGTCTACTGTTGGTGCTCTCCAGTACCTCACTCTGACTCGACCGGAGATCCAGTTGCCGTGCAGCAGGTGTGTCTTCATATGCATGCACCTTGAGACGTTCACTGGGCTGCCATCAAGCGGATTCTCCGCTATATCTGTGGCACTATGGACCTTGGCATCACGCTTCACGCCTCCACCGACACTGCCCTTACGGTCTACTCCAATGCAGACTGGGTGGATGCACTGGCGAAGTTTGCACCAACTCTCAAGGTGAGAAAGGGCAATGCACGATACCGAAGAGGCTAGCAATGGTGGAAAGGTAAAAGTGCGTATGATCCATGGACTCAACATTAGTCATAAGAACTCATATACTTATTGCAGAAATTTAGAAGTCATCAAAAATCAAGCACTACGCGCATGCTTCTAGAGGGATAGATTGGTAAGAAAAGACCATCGCTCGTCCCCGACCGCCACTCATAAGGATGCACAAGCCAGGTACACTTCATGTTTCAAATTTGTTACACAACTTTAACCATACGTGCATGCTACGGGACTTGCTAACTTCAACACAAGCATTCTTTAAATTCGTAATCACCCAACTAGCATGACTTTAATATCACTACCTCCATATGTCAAAACAATTATCAAGTATCAAATTGATCATAGCATCCAATTCACTTCCTATGATAGTTTTTATTATACCCAACTTGGATGCCTATCATTCTAGGACCAATTTTATAACCGTAGAAAATACCATGCTGTTCTAAAATAATCTCAAAATAATATAAGTGAAGCATGAGATACTAGCAATTTCTACAAAATTAAGCCACCGCCGTGCTCTAAAAGATATAAGTGAAGCACTAGAGCAAAAACTATTAAGCTCAAAAGATATAAGTGAAGCACATAGAGTATTCTAGCAAATTCAATCAAGTAGGCTTCTCCCAAAAGGTGTGTACAGCAAGGATGATTGTTTAAAACTAAAAAGCAAAGACTAATATAATACACGACGCTCCAAGAAAAACACATATCATGTGGCGAATAAAAATATAGCTCCAAGTAAAGTTACCAATGAGCGAAGACGAAAGAGGGGATGCCTTCCCAGGGCATCCCCAAGCTTAAGATTTTGGCTATTCTTGAATATCTTGGGGTGCCATGGGCATCCCCAAGCTTAGGATTTTGCCACTCCTTATTCCATAGTCCATCAAAGCTTTACCGAAAACTTGAAAACTTCACAACACAAAACTCAACAGGAAATCTTATAAGCTCTGTTAGTGAAAGAAAAGAAAACCACCACATAAGGTACTGTAATGAACTCATTATTTATTTATTTTGGTGTTAAACCTACTGTATTCCAACTTCTCTATGGTTTAGAAACTATTTTACTAGCCATAGATGCATCAAAATAAGCAAACAACACACGAAAAATAGAATCTGTCAAAAACAGAACAGTCTGTAGTAATCTGTAACTAACGCAAACTTCTGTAACTTTAAAAATCCTACAAAAATAGGAAGTCCTGGACAATTTATCTATTGATCATCATCAAAAAGAATCAACGCAAAAGCACGTTTCTGTGATTTAAAAAAACTAATTTCGTGCGTGCAAAGTTTCTGTTTTTCAGCAGAATCAAATCAACTATCATCATAGGTTATCCTATAGGTTCTACTTGGCACAAACACTAACTAAAAGATAAAAACACATGTAAACAGAAGTTAGATACAAAATTTATTAGTAAACAGGAACAAAATCAAAAAACACCAATAAAATTGGGTTGCCTCCCAACTAGCGCTATGGTTTAACGCCCCTAGCTAGGCATTGATAATTTTAATGATGCTCACATGAAAGACAAGAATTGAAGCGCAAAGAGAGTATTATGAAACACGTGACAAAAACATCTAAGTATAACATACTTCCTATGCATAGTCATATTATAAGCAAACAAAATTTCAAAGAAAGCAAAAACTAGCATATGCAAGGAAGAAGACGATAGCAATCTCAACATGACGAGAGGTAAAGTAGTAAGATAAAAACTTCTACGACCATATTTTGCTCTCTCATAATAATTACATGTAGGATCATATGCAAATTCAATAAAATAGCTATCACATAACATATTCTCAACATGATCCACATGCATGCAAAGTTGACACTCTTCCAAAATAATGGGATTATCATTAACTAAAGTCATGACCTCTCCAAACCCACTTTTATCAAAAATACCATAAGATTGAACATTCTCCAAATATGTGGGATCTAAAGTTGAAACTCTTCCAAACCCACTTTCAATATTATTGCAAACACTATTATCAATCTTATATTCATCATGGGGCTTAAATAGACTTTCAAGATCATAAAAAGAATCATCCCAATCATGATCATTGCAACAAGTAGTAGACATAGCAAAACTAGCATCCCCAAGCTTAGGGTTTTGCATATTATTAGCACAATTGACATCAAGAGAATTTATAGTAAAATCATTGCAATCATGCTTTTTATTCGAAGATCTATCGTGAATCACTTCATAAAGTATTTCATCACAATTGTCAGATTCACGGATTTCAAGCAAAACTTCATAAAGATAATCTAGTGCACAAAACTCACTAGCAATAGGTTCATCATAATTGGATCTATTAAAGAGATTAGCAAGTGGATGAGGATCCATAGACTTTTAGCAAGCAAAAAGAAGGTACATGGAGACACAAGCAAGCAAGAAGGCAAGCAAAAGAGAGAGGAGATTGGGAAAGAGAGGGCGAATAAAATGGCAAGGGTGAAGTGGGGGAGAGGAAAACGAGAGGCAAATGGAAAATAATGTAAATGGGAGGGAGATGAGTTTGTGATGGGTACTTGGTATGTCTTGACTTGAGCGAAGACCTCCCCGACAATGGCGCCAGAAATCCTTCTTGCTACGTCTTGAGCTTGCGTTTGTTTTCCTTGAAGAGGAAAGGGTGATGCAGCAATAGTAGCGTAAGTATTTCCCTCAGTTTTTGAGAACCAAGGTATCAATCCAGTAGGAGGCTCCTCAAAAGTCCCACACACCTACACAAACAAACGAAGAACTCGCAACCAACGCAATAAAGGGGTTGTCAATCCCTTCACGGCCACTTGCGAAAGTGAGATATGATAGAGATAGTATGATAAGATAATTTTTTTTGGTATTTTATAATATAGATGCAAAAAGTAAAGATGCAAATAAAAGTAGATTGAAAGTTTATATGATAAAAGATAGACCCGGGGACCATAGGTTTCACTAGAGGCTTCTCTCAAGATAGCATAAGTATTACGGTGGGTGAACAAATTACTGTCGAGCAATTGATAGAAAAGCGAATAATTATGAGATTATCTAGGCATGATCATATATATAGGCATCACGTCCGCAACAAGTAGACCGACTCCTGCCTGCATCTACTACTATTACTCCACACATCGACCGACTCCTGCCTGCATCTAGAGTATTAAGTTCAGAAAGAATAGAGTAACACATTAAGAAAGATGACATGATGTAGAGGGATAAGCTCAAGCAATATGATATAAACCCCATCTTTTTATCCTCGATAGCAACAATACAATAAGTGCCTTGCTGCCCCTGCTGTCACTGGGAAAGGACACCGACAGATTGAACCCAAAGCTAAGCACTTCTCCCATGGCAAGAAAGATCACTCTAGTAGGCCAAACCAAATTGATAATTCGAAGAGACTTGCAAAGATAACTCAATCATACATAAAAGAATTCAGAGAAGATTCAAATATTATTCATAGATAAACTTGATCATAAACCCACAATTCATCGGATCTCGACAAACACACAGCAAAAAGAGTTTACATCGAATAGATCTCCACAAGAGAGGGGGAGAACATTGTATTGAGATCCAAAAAGAGAGAAGAAGCCATCTAGCTAATAACTATGGACCCGAAGGTCTGTGGTAAACTACTCACAACTCATCGGAGGGGCTATTGTGTTGATGAAGAAGCCCTCCATGGTTGATTCCCCCTCTAGCGGAGCGCCGGCGAAGGCTCCAAGATGGGATCTCGCTGATACAGAAGGTTACTGTGGTGGAAATTGTGTTTCGTTGTCTCCCTGGATGTTTTCAGGGTACGTAGGTATATAGGAGGAAGAAGTACGTCGGTGGCCGCCTGTGGGGCCCAAGAGATAGGTGGCGCGCCTAGAGGGGGTGGGCGCGCCCTCCTGTCTCTTGGCCGCCTTGCAAGCTTCTTGACTTGCACTCCAATATCTCCGGATCACGTTCGTTCCAAAAATCACGCCCCCGAAGGTTTCATTCCGTTTGGACTCCATTTGATATTCCTTTTCTTCGAAATACTGAAATAGGCAAAAAAAACAACAATATGAGATGGGCCTCCGGTTAGTAGGTTAGTCCCGAAAATGATATAAATATGTAAAATAAAGCCCATAACATCCAAAAGGGGCAATATAATAGCATGGAACAATCAAAAATTATAGATACATTGTAGACATATCAGACCGCCCTTGGCTTTGAGGCGCGCCCCCCGCATGCGGTGCCTCCTGCAGCCGCGGCGCTGGCTCCCCCGGCATCCCCGACGTTGGCGCCCGCGGCCCCCGCCCCCCCCCCCGGCGCCCGCGGCCCCCCCGGCGCAGGTGGCCGTCACCTGTGCCTGTACTGGCGTTTTCCCCCGAGCTCGCGCTACGCCTCGGATGACTACGTCCATGCGGCGTCCACCTCTGAGCCATTGCTGTTGCCCTCCTACGTTCGAGCTGCTCTTCGTGACCCGCTCTGGATGGCTGCGGTGCAAGAGGAGTTTGACGCCCTATTGCGCAACCGAATGTGGCAGCTTGTTCCGCGTCCCCGGCACGCCAACGTGACTACCGGGAAGTGGGTCTTTAAATACAAGCTCCGTCCTGATGGTACCCTTGATCGCTACAAAGCACGCGGGGTCGTTCGTGGCTTCCGGCAGAGTGCTGGCATCAACTTCACCGACACCTTCGCTCCGGTCGTCAAGCCCGGCACGATACACACGGTTCTCCACCTTGCGGTCTCCCGTGCTTGGCCGGTGCACCAGATGGACGTCTCCAACACCTTCCTCCATGGTCACCTCGAGGAGCAGGTCTTCTGCCAGCAGCCCACCGGGTTTGTTGACCCGGCGCTTCCCGACCACGTGTGCCTGCTTTCGTGGTCCTTGTACGGACTCAATCAGGCTCCACGCGCTTGGTACCAGCGCATCGCGGCGTTTCTCCACCAGCTTGGGTTCCACTCTACCCGCTCGAACGCCGCGCTCTTTGTCTATCATCAGGGCTCTGACACGGCCTACTTGCTACTCTATGTCGACGACATCAGACTGACGGCATGTACGAATGGTCTCCTTAGTCAGCTCATGGCTCATCTTCGCGCTGAGTTCACCATCAAGGACTTCGGTCCTTTGCACTACTTCCTCGGTCTCAAGGTGGTGCGCCGTCTGGATGACTTCTTCCTTCATCAGAGAAAGTACGCTCATGAGCTCCTAGAGCACGCCGTCATGCTTAACTACAAGCCCGCTGCTACACCCGTTGATACGAAGGCCAAGCTTTCTGCCACGGATGGGTGTCCTACTTCAGATGATGCTTTCTGTCGGTCTACCGTTGGTGCTCTCCAGTACCTCACTCTGACTCGACCGGAGATCCAGTTGCCGTGCAGCAGGTGTGTCTTCATATGCATGCACCTCGAGACGTTCACTGGGCTGCCATCAAGCGGATTCTCTGCTATATCTGTGGCACTATGGACCTTGGCATCACGCTTCACGCCTCCACCGACACCGCCCTTATGGTCTACTCCAATGCAGACTGGGTGGATGCACTGGCGAAGTTTGCACCAACTCTCAAGGTGAGAAAGGGCAATGCACGATACCGAAGAGGCTAGCAATGGTGGAAAGGTAAAAGTGCGTATGATCCATGGACTCAACATTAGTCATAAGAACTCATATACTTATTGCAAAAATTTAGAAGTCATCAAAAATCAAGCACTACGCGCATGCTCCTAGAGGGATAGATTGGTAAGAAAAGACCATCGCTCGTCCCCGACCTCCACTCATAAGGATGCACAAGCTAGGTACACTTCATGTTTCAAATTTGTTACACAACTTTAACCATACGTGCATGCTACGGGACTTGCTAACTTCAACACAAGCATTCTTTAAATTCATAATCACCCAACTAGCATGACTTTAATATCACTACCTCCATATCTCAAAACAATTATCAAGTATCAAATTGATCATAGCATCCAATTCACTTCCTATGATAGTTTTTATTATACCCAACCTGGATGCCTATCATTCTAGGACCAATTTTATAACCATAGAAAATACCATGTTGTTCTAAAATAATCTCAAAATAATATAAGTGAAGCATGAGATACTAGCAATTTCTACAAAATTAAGCCACCGCCGTGCTCTAAAATATATAAGTGAAGCACCAGAGCAAAAACTATCAAGCTCAAAAGATATAAGTGAAGCACATAGAGTATTCTAGCAAATTCAATCAAGTAGGCTTCTCCCAAAAGGTGTGTACAGCAAGGATGATTGTTTAAAACTAAAAAGCAAAGACTAATATAATACACGACGCTCCAAGCAAAACACATATCATGTGGCGAATAAAAATATAGCTCCAAGTAAAGTTACTAATGAACGAAGACGAAAGAGGGGATGCCTTCCCAGGGCATCCCCAAGCTTAAGATTTTGGCTATTCTTGAATATCTTGGGGTGCCATGGGCATCCCAAAGCTTAGGATTTTGACACTCCTTATTCCATAGTCCATCAAAGCTTTACCGAAAACTTGAAAACTTCACAACACAAAACTCAACAGGAAATCTTAGAAGCTCTGTTAGTGAAAGAAAAGAAAACCACCACATAAGGTACTGTAATGAACTCATTATTTATTTATTTTGGTGTTAAACCTACTGTATTCCAACTTCTCTATGGTTTATAAACTATTTTACTAGCCATAGATGCATCAAAATAAGCAAACAACACACGAAAACAGAATCTGTCAAAAACAGAACAGTCTGTAGTAATCTATAACTTACGCAAACTTCTGTAACTTTAAAAATCCTACAAAAATAGGAAGTCCTGGACAATTTGTCTATTGATCATCATCAAAAAGAATCAACGCAAAAGCACGTTTCTGTGATTTAAAAAAACTAATTTGGTGCGCGCAAAGTTTCTGTTTTTCAGCAGAATCAAATCAACTATCATCATAGGTTATCCTATAGGTTCTACTTGGCACAAACACTAATTAAAACATAAAAACACATGTAAACAGAAGGTAGATACAAAATTTATTAGTAAACAGGAACAAAAACAAAAAACACAAATAAAATTGGGTTGCCTCCCAACTAGCGCTATAGTTTAACGCCCCTAGCTAGGCATTGATAATTTTAATGATGCTCACATGAAAGACAAGAATTGAAGCGCGAAGAGAGCATTATGGAACACGTGACAAAAACATCTAAGTATAACATACTTCCTATGCATAGTCATATTATAAGCAAACAAAATTTCAAAGAAAGCAAAAACTAGCATATGCAAGGAAGAAGACGATAGCAATCTCAACATGACGAGAGGTAAAGTAGTAAGATAAAAACTTCTACGACCATATTTTGCTCTCTCATAATAATTACATGTAGGATCATATGAAAATTCAATAAAATAGCTATCACATAACATATTCTCAACATGATCCACATGCAGGCAAAGTTGACACTCTTCCAAAATAATGGGATTATCATTAACTAAAGTCATGACCTCTCCAAACCCACTTTTATCAAAAATACCATAAGATTGAACATTCTCCAAATATGTGGGATCTAAAGTTGACACTCTTCCAAACCCACTTTCAATATTATTGCAAACACTATTATCAATCTTATATTCATCATGGGGCTTAAATAGAGTTTCAAGATAATAAAAAGAATCATCCCAATCATGATCATTGCAACAAGTAGTAGACATAGCAAAACTAGCATGCCCAAGCTTAGGGTTTTGCATATTATTAGCACAATTGACATCAAGAGAATTTATAGTAAAATCATTGCAATCATGCTTTTTATTCGAAGATCTATCGTGAATCACTTCATAAAGTATTTCATCACAATTGTCAGATTCACGGATTTCAAGCAAAACTTCATAAAGATAATCTAGTGCACAAAACTCACTAGCAATAGGTTCATCATAATTGGATCTATTAAAGAGATTAGCAAGTGGATGAGGATCCATAGACTGTTAGCAAGCAAAAAGAAGGTACATGGAGACACAAGCAAGTAAGAAGGCAAGCAAAAGAGAGAGGAGATTGGGAAAGAGAGGGCAAATAAAATGGCAAGGGTGAAGTGGGGGAGAGGAAAACGAGAGGCAAATGGAAAATAATGTAAATGTGAGGGAGATGAGTTTGTGATGGGTACTTGGTATGTCTTGACTTGAGCAAAGACTTCCCCGGAAATGGCGCCAGAAATCCTTCTTGCTACGTCTTGAGCTTGCGTTTGTTTTCCTTGAAGAGGAAAGGGTGATGCAGCAATAGTAGCGTAAGTATTTCCCTCAGTTTTTGAGAACCAAGGTATCAATCCAGTAGGAGGCTCCTCAAAAGTCCCACACACCTACACAAACAAACAAAGAACTCGCAACCAACGCAATAAAGGGGTTGTCAATCCCTTCACGGCCACTTGCGAAAGTGAGATATGATAGAGATAGTATGATAAGATAAATATTTTTTTTGGTATTTTATAATATAGATGCAAAAAGTAAAGATGCAAATAAAAGTAGATTGAAAGTTTATATGATAAAAGATAGACCCGGGGACCATAGGTTTCACTAGAGGCTTCTCTCAAGATAGCATAAGTATTACGGTGGGTGAACAAATTACTGTCGAGCAATTGATAGAAAAGCGAATAATTATGAGATTATCTAGGCATGATCATGTATATAGGCATCACGTCCGCAACAAGTAGACCGACTCCTGCCTACATCTACTACTATTACTCCACACATCGACCGACTCCTGCCTGCATCTAGAGTATTAAGTTCATAAAGAATAGAGTAACGCATTAAGAAAGATGACATGACGTAGAGGGATAAGCTCAAGCAATATGATATAAACCCCATCTTTTTATCCTCGATGGCAACAATACAATAAGTGCCTTGCTGCCCCTGCTATCACTGGGAAAGGACACCGAAAGATTGAACCCAAAGCTAAGGACTTCTCCCATGGCAAGAAAGATCACTCTAGTAGGCCAAACCAAATTGATAATTCAAAGAGACTTGCAAAGATAACTCAATCATACATAAAAGAATTCAGAGAAGATTCAAATATTATTCATAGATAAACTTGATCATAAACCCACAATTCATCGGATCTCGACAAACACACCGCAAAAAGAGTTTACATCGAATAGATCTCCACAAGAGAGGGGGAGAACATTGTATTGAGATCCAAAAAGAGAGAAGAAGCCATCTAGCTAATAACTATGGACCCGAAGGTCTATGGTAAACTACTCACAACTCATCGGAGGGGCTATGGTGTTGATGTAGAAGCCCTCCATGGTCGATTCCCCCTCTAGCGGAGCGCCGGCGAAGGCTCCAAGATGGGATCTCGCTGATACAGAAGGTTACGGTGGTGGAAATTGTGTTTCGTTGTCTCCCTGGATGTTTTCAGGGTACGTAGGTATATAGGAGGAAGAAGTACGTCGGTGGCCGCCTGTGGGGCCCAAGAGATAGGGGGCACGCCTAGAGGGGGTGGGCGCGCCCTCCTGTCTCTTGGCCGCCTTGCAAGCTTCTTGACTTGCACTCCAAGTTCTCCGGATCACGTTCATTCCAAAAATCACGCCCCCGAAGGTTTCATTCCGTTTGGACTCCGTTTGATATTCCTTTTCTTCGAAATACTGAAATAGGCAAAAAAACAACAATACGAGCTGGGCCTCCGGTTAGTAGGTTAGTCCCGAAAATGATATAAATATGTAAAATAAAGCCCATAAACATCCAAAATGGGTAATATAATAGCATGGAATAATCAAAAATTATAGATACATTGGAGACATATCAGCCCGCCCTTGGCTTTGAGGCGCGCCCCCCGCATGCGGTGCCTCCTGCAGCTGCGGCGCTGGCTCCCCCGGCATCCCCGACGTCGGCGCCCGCGGCCCCCGCCCCCCGGCGCCCCCGACCACCTGGGCGCCCCCCCCCCCCGCGCCCTCGGCTCCCCCGGCGCCCGCGCCCCCCCGGCGCAGGTGGCCGTCACCTGTGCCTGTACGGGCGTTTTCCCCTGAGCTCGTGCTACGCCTCGGATGACTACGTCCATGCGGCGTCCACCTCTGAGCCGTTGCTGTTGCCCTCCTACGTTCGAGCTGCTCTTCGTGACCCGCTTTGGATGGCTGCGGTGCAAGAGGAGTTTGACGCCCTGTTGCGCAACCGAATGTGGCAGCTTGTTCCGCGTCCCCGGCACGCCAATGTGACTACCGGGAAGTGGGTCTTTAAATACAAGCTCCGTCCTGATGGTACCCTTGATCGCTACAAAGCACGCTGGGTCGTTCGTGGCTTCCGGTAGAGTGCTGGCATCAACTTCACCGACACCTTCGCTCCGGTCATCAAGCCCGGCACGATACACACGGTTCTCCACCTTGCGGTCTCCCGTGCTTGGCCGGTGCACCAGATGGACGTCTCCAACACCTTCCTCCATGGTCACCTCGAGGAGCAGGTCTTCTGCCAGCAGCCCACCAGGTTTGTTGACCCGGCGCTTCCCGACCACGTGTGCCTGCTTTCGTGGTCCTTGTACGGACTCAATCAGGCTCCACACGCTTGGTACCAGCGCATCGCGGCGTTTCTCCACCAGCTTGGGTTCCACTCTACCCGCTCGAACGCCGCGCTCTTCGTCTATCATCAGGGCTCTGACACGGCCTACTTGCTACTCTATGTCGACGACATCATCCTGACGACATGTACGAATGGTCTCCTTAGTCAGCTCATGGCTCATCTTCGCGCTGAGTTCACCATCAAGGACTTCGGTCCTTTGCACTACTTCCTCGGTCTTGAGGTGGTGCGCCGTCCGGATGGCTTGTTCCTTCATCAGAGAAAGTACGCTCATGAGCTCCTAGAGCACGCCGTCATGCTTAACTACAAGCCCGCTGCTACACCCGTTGATACGAAGGCCAAGCTTTCTGCCACGGATGGGTGTCCTACTTCAGATGATGCTTTCTATCGGTCTACCATTGGTGCTCTCCAGTACCTCACTCTTACTCGACCGGAGATCCAGTTGCTGTGCAGCAGGTGTGTCTTCATATGCATGCACCTCGAGACGTTCACTGGGCTGCCATCAAGCGGATTCTCCGCTATATCTGTGGCACTATGGACCTTGGCATCACGCTTCACGCCTCCACCGGCACCGCCCTTACGGTCTACTCCAATGCAGACTGGGCGGGCTGCCCTGACACTCGTCACTCATCTTGTGGTTATCCAAGATGGACCCTCACTCATCTTGTGGTTATCCAAGCGGCAGCCTACGGTCTCTCTTTCCAGTGCTGAGGCTCAATATCGTGCGGTGGCCAACACCGTCGCCAAGTGTTCGTGGCTTCGCCAGCTGCTCTAGGAGCTCTCTTGCCATGTTGACCGTGCCACGGTGGTCTACTGATGTCTACTACACAACCTTCTTCTTGTAGACGTTGTTGGGCCTGCAAGTGCACAGGTTTGTAGGACAGTAGCAAATTTCCCTCAAGTGGATGACCTAAGGTTTATCAATCCGTAGGAGGCGTAGGATGAAGATGGTCTCTCTCAAACAACCCTGCAACCAAATAACAAAAAGTCTCTTGTGTCCCCAACACACCCAATACAATGGTAAATTGTATAGGTGCACTAGTTCGGCGAAGAGATGGTGATACAAGTGCAATATGGATGGTAGATAAAGGTATTTGTAATCTGAAAATATAAAAACAGCAAGGTAACAAGTGATAAAAGTGAGCGTGAACGGTATTGCAATGATAGGAAACAAGGCCTAGGGTTCATACTTTCACTAGTGCAAGTTCTCTCAACAATAATAACATAGATAGATAATATGACAAGCCCTCAACATGCAACAAAGAGTCACTCCAAAGCGACTAATAGCGGAGAACAAACGTAGAGATTATGGTAGGGTACGAAACCACCTCAAAGTTATTATTTCGGATCAATCTATAGAAGAGTTCGTACTAGAATAACACCTTAAGACACAAATCAACCAAAACCCTAATGTCACCTAGATACTCCATTGTCACCTCAAGTATCCGTGGGCATGATTATACGATATGCATCACACAATCTTAGACTCATCCAACCAACATAAAAGTACTTCAAAGAGTGCCCCAAAGTTTCTACCGGAGAGTCAAGAACGTGTGCCAACCCCTATGCATAGGTTCCCAAGTGTCACGAAACCCGCAAGTTGATCACCAAAACATACATCAAGTGGACCAATAGAATAACCCATTGTCACCATGGTTATCCCACGCAAGACATACATCAAGTGTTCATAAAAGACTCAATCCGATAAGATAACTTCAAAGGGGAAACTCAATTCATCACAAGAGAGTAGAGGGGGAGAAACATCATAAGATCCAACTACAATAGCAAAGCTCGGGATACATCAAGATCGTGCCATAGAGGAACACGAGAGAGAGAGAGAGATCAAACACACACTACTGGAATCAGCTACTTTGCCATCTGCCAGCTCTTTGCCGTCAGCTAGCAGACGGCAAAGAAGCTCTTTTCCATCAGCTACCCGAAAGCAGACGGCAAAGACCTGGTTGATGGCAAAGAAAGCCTTTGCCATCAGCCTGTTCTTTGCCGTCCGCTAGCAGATGGCGAAGAGGGAGGGGGGCCCCATTGAGGAGCTGGTTAAAAAATACTTAACGGCAAAGGTGGCGGACGGCAAAGATTAAACATATCTAACGGCGCGCCCCCACCCCGCCCCTCTCTCTCCGTTTCTCTCCCCTGCTCCCACACGCGCGCCGCCGCCCCCACCACTCGCCGCCGCCCAGTCGCACCACCGCCCCGCCGCCCCACCGGCCCCCCGCCCCGTCGCCCCATCGCCCCCGCTGCCCTGCCATCTCGGCGCCGCCGCGCCCCGGCCCCCCGCCCCCCCCCACGCCCCACCGCCCCGGGCCCAGCGCCGACGCCCCGTCCCCCCTCCTCCACCTGCCCCCCGCCTCGTCGCCACTGCCGCCAGGCGCCGTCGCCCCACCGGCCCCCCGCCCCGTCGCCCCTGCCGCCCTACCGTCTCGGCCCCCCGGCGCCCCGCCCCCCCCCCCGCGCCCCACCGCCCTGGGCCCGGCGCTGCCGCCCCAGGCCGCCCCGCCCCCTCCTCCACAGGCCACCTCCTCCACCGGCCCAGGTGAGCTCTACCTCTCCTCTGTTTTTCCTTTTTTCTGTTTTTTTAGTTTTAGGTTTATGTTTAGTTTAGATTTAGTTTTGGTTTTAGTTTTAGGTTTAGGTTTAGTTTTAGTTTAGATTTAGGTCTAGATTTAGTTTTTTCCTTTTTTTTCTGTTTTTTTTAGTTTTAGGTTTATGTTTAGATTAGATTTAGGTTTAGTTTTAGGTTTAGTTCAGTTTTAGGAAAGAAAAAGAAGAAGAAGAAAAAAACAGGAGAGGAGGAGAAGAAGAAGAGGAAAAAGGAAAGGAAGAAGAAGAGGAGGAGGAGGAGAAGAAAAAAGAAGAAGAGAAAGAAGAAGAAGAAAAAAGAGGAGAGGAGGAGAAGAAGAAGAGGAAAAAGGAAACGAGGAAGAAGAAGAAGAAGAAGAAGGAAAAAAGGAAGAAAAGGAAGAAAAGGAAGAAGAGGAAGAAGAAGAAAAGGAAAAAAGAGGAAAAAAATCCCGACCCGACACGGCACCCCGACCCCGACCCGGCACCCGACACGACACCCCGACCCCGAGACACCGACCCCGAGACACCGACCCCGACCCCGACACCGACACCCCGACCCCGAGCCTGACCCGACACCCTGACCCCGACACCGACATGGCACCCCGACCCTGACCCGGCACCCTGACCCGACACCCCGACCCCGACCCCGACACCCCGACCCCAACCCCGACCCCGACACCGACACCCCGACCCCGAGCCTGACCCGACACCCCGACCCCGACACCGACATGGCACCCCGACCCCGACCCGGCACCCCGACCCTGAGCTTGACCCGACACCTCGACCCCGACACCAACACGGCACCCCGACCCCGACACCGACACCCCGACCCCGACACCGACACGACACCCCGACCCCGACCCGGCACCCCGACCCGACACCCCGACCGCGAGACCCCGACCCTGACCCCGACACCGACACCGACACCGACACCCCGACCCCGAGCCTGACCCGACACCCGACCCCGACACCGACACGGCACCCCAACCCCGACCCGGCACCCCGACCCGACACCCCGACCCCGAGACCCCGACCCCGACCCCGACACCGACACGACACCCCGACCCCCGACACCTCCCGAAAAGGTGTTCTTTGGCCTTCCAGAGGCCGACGGGGTCATATATTTGTGAATTATTAGTTAGGTCATATATTTTTCGATTTTGTTATGAAAAACATCATATATAATTGTGTTGATCAGGTAGTTTTAAATGTGCAGTTGTTTATGTTGTACTTGATGATGATACACTTAAGTGATATACATATTATTATTCATGTCGGTACTTTTTTCATGTTGTACTAATTTCGTTTATTCTTCGTCATGGAAGGTGTTGAAAGATGGTGGGCGCTGGTCGGGAGCGCGCCGAGGCCCCTTCTTTGTCGGCGCGTAGTGTGAGGTCTTCCATTCCACACGCACCTCTCTGCCGAGCGTTGCTGGACAGTATGGCGACACCGGAGGGCCCTTCTTCGTCGACCGCGGTGCCCAGCAGGGGACGAGGTAAGAAGAAGAGAGGAGGTGGAGCACGTGGTCGCGGGAGAGGAGGTAGGGTGACTCTTACGGCGCCTTCCTCGCCACCTCCCCCAGCTGTTTCACCCGAGCACGTGACTGCTAGGGTGGACTCGTCTGAGGAGGAGGCTACACGGACTCCGGTCCACGAGCCTCCGGTCCACGGGTCTTTGGCCCACGAGCCTCGGGTCGACGGGCCTTCGGCCCACGAGAGTTGGGACCACAAGACCCCGGAGGAGCACACGTCTGGATGGGGTACTTGGTCGGGTCAGCCTGAGGAGCCGAGTGGCCATGCTGATGATGGCGGGGAGCCGAGTGGCCATGCTGATGATGGCAGGGAGCCGACTGATTTTGAGGAGGAAGGGGAGGAGTGGGAGGGCAACGTCTACCAGCGTGGTGCTACACGGCTCCCGTCCGTGCCGGCGACCCGCGAGCAGAGGTGGTTGATTTTCCCTGATGGGGAGAGGTAAGTGCATTTAATCTTTTTGTACCTTCTGCATTCACGTTTCTTTAAATAACTAATGAGTTGGCCTTGTCATGCTGCAGGGGTTGGGACCACCATGAAAGTGTCTGCCGGCCCAACTCCGTCCTTGGAGTTCTGATTCGGCAAAACTTTCCGGGGTTTGTCACGTTGCCTGGTGAGGGTCGGCTTCCAGAGGTTGGATTGAGTTGGGAGCACTACTTGGCTGCCCCGTTCCCGCCGGGTGAGATTATCGACGGTGTCTTGTGCAAGACGAGGGCAGACGTGGTGATCAAAAAGTTCTGGGTAATTTCTCCTTTACACAATTAAAAATCTTCAACTAGCTAGTTATTAATTGTACTAATCAATATTTTCTCATTTGATTGCAGACATTCTATAGGTGTGAGGAGGGATACGAGGAGGAGGCGGCAAATGTTATCCACAAGGAGTGCAAGCGCCTACTTCAGAACTTACGGCATGAGGCTCGGGTGCAGTCTGTTCGAGACTACTATGCCGACCGTGGTATCAAGAAGTCCAAGCAGGAGTGCAGCGATAAGTTCTTGAGTAAGGAGCAGTAGATGAAGGTAATTCTTAAGGCCTTGTACTTAATTCCTTCATTTAGTAATTCATAGTCGTAGCGCTGAAGTTTCTATTTGCTAACTTAGGCCCCTCAGAGATGGTGTGCGGATCGGATGGATTGTTGGGAGGTGTTGGTCAATGCGTGGTGCTCAAAAGAATGGCGGGCCACCCACAACGAGGCCAAGGACAAACGTGCCCAAATGGAAGGTGTGCCACACCACCAAGGCAGCTCCAACTTATTTCAGTACGGGCGGAACTGGGTATGTGGTTTGCTTCATGATTCACGCAATTCATTCATCATGCTAGCTTTAGCCCTTTAATTACTAATTTACTTTGTTTCTCTCTTTCAGGCACGCTACAATAAGGCGGATAAGGTGCCAGAGGTGTACGACCTGTATGCCATGGCCCACACTGGCTCTTACAAGAAAGCCAAGGCATTCTCTGTGTCTGACCTCAATGATCCAAAGAACTTCACCAACATCTCCGCCCACGACAAGCTCGTGCAATATAGAGACCAGGGGAAGGCGAGGAAAGGGCAGGACTTTAACCCGAGCCAGGGTCCCATTGATACAGAGTTGCTGATGATATCTGGTGGCGGGAGGTCCCATGGCTCCATAGCCATGGGAGATGGACTTATCCGTTGTCCTAGCACTCTCCCGGAGATCAAGGCGCGCCAGTCGAGCTCCGCTCCTGAGATAAGGCCTTGTGAACGGCCAGTCCAACTCGCCATCAAGGTTAGTTATACGTACTCAGCAATCTTTCTCCACTACATTGTGTGCGCTTCCATCAATGATTACAAATGGTCATGTTAGTGGTGTTGCAGGCTGCTATACAGAGTGAGAGAGATAGAACGGAGAAACTTCTGGCGGAGGCGGCGGAGAGGCAGCGGGAGTTGGAGGAGAGGACGACAAAGATTTTGGAGGAGGAGAGGGCATGGAATGACATGCAGGCAAGGGCCATGTATGAGCTCCTTGTGGTAAGTTTCTTCTGAAGATTACTTGCTAGTCTTAACATTTGAGTCTCATTACTAACTAGTATGACTCTGTTGTGAAAACCAAATGTGCAGTCTGTGTGCGAGAAGTCCGGTCAGACCGCTCCGCCGATGCCAGTGATTGCTCCTGGGAGCACGCTGAGTTTAATTTGAATGGACATTACTTGCTAGTCTTAACATTTGAGTGTCATAATGCTAACGAGACATTGGAAATGATCTTTGGTGCAGCTTAACTCCAGAAGCGCATCGCACGATCCTTCTCCAGCTACCGGCACGAGCCAGCCCGCTCCTACACCTCCCTGATCACGGTAAGTTTCTCTAGACTTAGACTTAGCTTTATTTCCTCCAATATGCTTACCATAATGACCTAGAGTTAGCTTCTTTTCCTTCAAAATGACTTAATAAGCTTACTTATGTCAAAAATTGCATAATTAACTTAGTTAGCTCATAAACGATCTATTTTACCTAAGTTAGCTCTAATATGACTCATTTTACCTTAGTTAGCTTACAAGTGATCCAATTTATCCAAGTTAGCTCTAAAATGACCCATTTTAGTAGATTAGCTCGTAAATGATCCATTTTACCTACGTTAGCTTTAAAATGACCCATTTCACCTAGGTTAGCTCCAAAATGACCCATTTCACCTAGGTTAGCTCCAAAATGACCCATTTCACCTAGATTTGCTCCTAAACAATCAATTTCACCTAAGTTAGCTAAAAACGATCCATTTCACCTAAATTAGCTTTTAAATGATCCATTTCACCTAAGTTAGGTCATAAACGACCCATTTCAACTAAGTTAGCTCATAAAAGCTCATAAATGATCCATTTCACCTAAGTTAGCTCAAAAACGATCCATTTCACCTTACTTAGCTCAAAAACGATGCCCTTCACCTTAGTTAGCTCATAAACGACCCATTTCAACTAAGTTAGCTCATAAATGATCCATTTCAACTAAGTTAGCTCATAAACAACCCATTTCAACTTTGTTAGCTCATATATGATCCATTTCACCTAAGTTAGCTCATAAATGACATATACTTCTTGTTCTAGTCTTCTTCTTGTTATAGTCACCTATTTCTAACTTTCTTATTTACCATTTTGCAGATTTCATTCACTTCATGGAAGCTAGCTTGCTATGATGGAGTGCTTGCTTTTCCTTTGATGAGACTTTACATTGTATCTAGCTTGCTATCATGGAACTTGCTTATGTATGAACAATGTGTATGGATGGAACTTGCTTATGTATGAACAATGTGTATGGATGAAACTTATGTGATATGTGATATGAAACTTATGTGCTGGATATGTGATATGAAACTTATGTGTTGGATATGTGATATATATTTGCTGTCATATATATTTCCTGTGAAAATTGTTGGAGTAAAAAAATAGAAAAAAAGAGACAATATGCAGGATCTTTGCCGTTTGCCACCAACGGCAAAGGGGCCTTTGCCATCAGCAGCGGACGGCAAAGAGGCCACGTGGCAGGCAACTGTGGCAGGCCAATTTGGTCAGTTTGCCCACAGTGGCTGACGGCAAAGGCTTTGCCGTCCGCAGCGGACGGCAAAGGCCTGCCGTTAACCACCTAACGGAGTAACATCGCATTTATTGCCGTCCGTCTTCTTTGCCGTCCGCTGCTGATGGCAAAGGCCCCTTTGCAGTCAGCTGCCCGAAGCAGACGGCAACGCAGCTCTTAACCGTCCCCTACTTTGGCGTCACCTTTTTCCGTCTGCAGCTGACGGCAAAGGTCTTTGCCGTCCGCCATCCATGCCTTTGCCGTCCGCCATGGCAAATGGCAAAGTAGCAGATTCCTATAGTGACATAGCTACTGGTACATACCCTCAGCCCCGAGGGTGAACTACTCCCTCCTCGTCATTGATAGCGCCGGGATGATGAAGATGGCGTCCGGTGATGGGATCCCCCTCCGGCAGGGTGCCGGAACGGGGTCCCAATTGGTTTTTGGTGGCTACAGAGGCTTGCGGCAGCGGAACTCCCGATCTGTTTTTTGTTTTGGAAGTTTTAGGGTACGTAGGTATATATGGGTGAAAGGAGAACGTCGGTGGAGCTACGGGGGCCCCACGAGGCAGGGGGCGCGCCCAGGGGGGGAGGGCGCGCCCCCCACCCTCGTGAGCACCTCCCATATCTTCTGACGTGGGGTCCAAGTCCATCAGGCGGGTTTCCTTCCAAAAATAACTTCTCCAGTTGATTTCGTTCCGTTTTGACTCTGTCTGATATTCCTTTTCCTCGAAACACTGAAATAGGCATAAAACAGCAAATCTGGGCTGGGCCTCCGGTTAATAGGTTAGTCCCAAAAGTAATATAAAAGTGGATAATAAAGCCCAATATTGCCTAAAACAATAGATAAAGTAGCATGGAGCAATCAAAAATTATAGATACGTTGGAGACGTATCAAGCATCCCCAAGCTTAATTCCTGCTTGTCCTTGAGTAGGTAAATGATAAAAAATAATTTTTGATGCGGAGTGATACTTTGGCATAATTTCAATGTAAATCTTCTTAATTGTGATATGAATATTCAGATCCGAAAGATTCAAGACAAAAGTTCATATTGACACAAAAATAATAATACTTCAAGCATACTAATCAAAGCAATTATGTCTTCTCAAAATAACATGGCCAAAGAAAGTTATCCCTATAAAATCATATAGTCTGGCTATGCTCCATCTTCCCCACACAAAATATTTAAATCATGCACAACCCCGATGACAAGCCAAGCAATTGTTTCATACTTTAACATTTTCAAAACTTTTTCAATCTTCACGCAATACATGAGCGTGAGCCATGGATATAGCACTATGTGGAATAGAATGGTGGTTGTGGAGAAGACAAAAAGAGGGAAGATAGGCTCACATCAACTAGGCGTATCTACGGGCTATGGAGATGCCCATCAATAGATATCAATGTGAGTGAGTAGGGATTGCCATGCAACGGATGCACTAGAGCTATAAGTATATGAAAGCTCTTACAAAAGAAACTAAGTGAGTGTGCATCCAACTCGCTTGCTCACGAAGACCTAGGGCATTTTGAGGAAGCCCATCATTGGAATATACAAGCCAAGTTCTATAATGTAAAATTCCCACTCGTATATGAAAGTGACAAAACAAGAGACCCTCTATCATGAAGATCATGGTGCTACTTTGAAGCACAAGTGTGGTAAAAGGATAGTAACATTGTCCCTTCTCTCTTTTTTTTGTTTTTTTTATTTGGGCCCTTTCTCTCTTTTTTTATGGCCTTGTTTTATTTGGGCTTCTTTGGCCTCTTTTATTTTATTTCGTCCAGAGTCTCATCCCGACTTGTGGGGGAATCATAGTCACCATCATCCTTTCCTCACTGGGACAATGCTCTAATAATGATGATCATCACACTTTTATTTACTTACAACTCAATAATTACAACTCGATACTTAGAACAAAATATGACTCTATATGAATGCCTCCGGCGGTGTACCGGGATATGCAATGAATCATGAGTGACATGTATGAAAGAATTATGAATGGTGGCTTTGCCACAAATACGATGTCAACTACATGATCATGCTAGCAATATGACAATGATGGAGCGTGTCATAATAAACGGAACGGTGGAAAGTTGCATGGCAATATATCTCGGAATGGCTATGGAAATGCCATGATAGGTAGGTATGGTGGCCGTTTTGAGGAAGTTATATGGTGGGTGTATGATACCGGCAAAAAGTGCGTGGTATTAGAGAGGCTAGCAATGTTGGAAGGATGGGAAAAAGTGCGTATAATCCATGGACTCAACTTTAGTCATAAAGAACTCATATACTTATTGCAAAAATCTAGAAGTTATCAAAGCAAAGTATTACACACATGCTCCTAGGGGGATAGATTGGTAGGAAAAGACCATCGCTCGTCCCCGACCGCCACTCATAAGGAAGACAATCAATAAATAAATCATGCTCCGAGTTCATCACATAACGGTTCACCATACGTGCATGCTACGGGAATCACAAACTTCAACACAAGTATTATTTCAATTCATAATCACCCAACTAGCATGACTTTAATATCACTACCTCCATATCTCAAAACAATTATCAAGTATCAAACTTTTCTTAGTATTCAACACACTCATAAGAAAGTTTCACATATCTTGAATACCAAGTATATTAACATCAAGCAAATTACCATGCTATTAACGACTCTCAAAATATCTAAGTGAAGCATGAGAGATCAATAGTTTCTTTAAAACAAATCCACCACCGTGCTCTAAAAGATATAAGTGAAGTACTAGAGCAAAAATTATCACGCTCAAAAGATATAAGTAAAGTACTATGAGCAAAAACTATCAAGCCCAAAAGATATAAGTGAAGCACATAGAGTATTCTAGCAAATTCCAATTTGTGTAAGGCTCTCTCTCATTAAATAATTTCAGATCTTTATACTTATTCAAATAGCAAGCAAAGCTAAAGAAAACTACATTGCAAGGATAGCACAACTCATGTGAAGAAGCAAAAACTTAGGCTCAACCGATACTAACCGATAGTTGTTGAAGAAGAAAGGTGGGATGCCTACCGGGGCATCCCCATGCTTAGATGCTTGAGACTTCTTGAAATATTATCTTGGGGTGCCTTGGGCATCCCCAATCTTGAACTTTTGTGTCTCCTTAATTCCTCTCATATCATGGTTTCTCTTCTTTTTATCAAAAGCTTCATTCACAACAAACTCAACAAGAACTCATGAGATAGGTTAGTATAAACCAATGCAAAACCTTATCATTTTCCACTGTAACAAATCACTATAATTATTATTAAACATTGCATACTAAATGCCTCTGCATATTTAATACTCCTATCACCAAATAGAATCATTAAACAAGCAAACATATGCAAACAATGCAACCATAACAGCAATCTGTCAAAACAGTACAGTCCGTAAAGAATGCAAGAGTCATCATACTTCCCTAACTCCAAAAATTATGAACTAAAATTACCACTGTAATAAATTTATCAGAGCTCAATATGCAAAAAGATTCAACGTTAAACCACTCTCTGACTTTTCTAGGGAATGTTTGCAACAGCGGTAAACTTTCTGTTTTCAAACAGCAACATGTATACTAGCAAAATAAGCATGGCAAAGGCTATCCTTGACTTCTTTATTGAAACTAAAGATGCAAAACATTATTCTAACTAACAGCAAGCAAAAACTAACAAAATTAAAATGACGCTCCAAGCAAAACACATATCATGTGGTGAATAAAAATATAGCTCCAAGTAAAGTTACCGATAGACGAAGACGAAAGAGGGGATGCCTTCCGGGGCATCCCCAAGCTTAGTTGCTTGGATGTCATTGAATATTACCTTGGGGTGCCTTGGGCATCCCCAAGCTTAGGCTCTTTCCACTCCTTATTCCATAGTCCATCGAATCTTTACTCAAAACTTGAAAACATCAACCACACAAAACTCAAAACAAAACTCGTAAGCTCTGTTAGTATAAGAAAATAAAACCACCACTTAGGTACTGTAATTAACTCATTCTAAATTCATATTGGTGTAATATCTACTGTACTCCAACTTATCTATGGTTCATACCCTCCGATACTACTCATAGATTCATCAAAATAAGCAAACAACACATAGAAAACAGAATCTGTCAAAAACAGAACAGTCTGTAGTAATCTGTATAAAACGTATACTTCTAGAACCCCAAAAATTATGAAATAAATTTCTGGACCTGAGCAATTTGTCTATTAATCATCTGCAAAAAGAATCAACCTAAAATCACTCTCCAGTAAAATATTCCAGCTAATCTCGTGAGTGCAAAAGTTTCTGTTTTTCACAGCAAGATCATATAAACTTCACCCAAGTCTTCCCAAAGGTTCTACTTGGCACTTTATTGAAACAAAAGCTATAAAACATGATTACTACAGTAGCATAATAATGTGTACACACAAAAACAGTAAGGATAAATATTGGGTTGTCTTCCAACAAGCGCTTTTCTTTAATGCCTTTCTAGCTAGGCATGATGATGGCAATGATGCTCACATAAAGATAAGAATTGAAACAGAATGGGAGCATCATGAAGCATATGACTAGCACATTTAAGTCTAACCCACTTCCTATGCATAGGGATTTTGTGAGCAAACAACTTATGGGAACAATAATCAACTAGCATAGGATGGCACAAGAAGCATAGCTTCAAGAATTTAAGCACATAGAGAGGAAACTTGACATTATTGCAATTCCTACAAGCATATGTTCCTCCCTAATAATAATTTTCAGTAGCATGATGAATGAATTCAACAATATAACCAGCACCTAAAGCATTCTTTTCATGATCTACAAGCATAGAAAATTTACTACTCTCAACATAAGCAAATTTCTTCTCATGAATAGTAGTGGGAGCAAACTCAACAGAATAACTATCATGTGATTGAAAATTAAGATCAAGATGACACGTTTCATGGTTATCATTATTATTTAAATCATACGTGTCATCACAATAATCATCATAGATAGGAGGCATGCTTTCATCATAGTAAATTTGCTCATCAAAGCTTGGGGGACAAAAAATATCATCTTCATCAAAAATAGCTTCCCCAAGCTTGTGGCTTTGCATATCATTAGCATCATGGATATTCAAGGAATTAATACTAACAACATTTCAATCATGCTCATCATTCACATATTTAGTTCCAAACATTCTATAGATTTCTTCTTCTAGCACTTGAGCACAATTATCCTTTTCATCATACTCACGAAAGATATTAAAAAGGTGAAGCGTATGAGACAAACTCAACTCCATTTTTTGTAGTTTTCTTTTATAAACTAGACTAGTGCTAAAACAAGAAACAAAAAGATTCAATTGCAAGATCTAAAGATATACCTTCACTTACCTAGCCTCCCCGGCAACGGTGCCAGAAAAGAGCTTGATGTCTACTACACAACCTTCTTCTTGTAGACGTTGTTGGGCCTGCAAGTGCACAGGTTTGTAGGACAGTAGCAAATTTCCCTCAAGTGGATGACCTAAGGTTTATCAATCCGTAGGAGGCGTAGGATGAAGATGGTCCCTCTCAAACAACCTTGCAACCAAATAACAAAAAGTCTCTTGTATCCCCAACACACCCAATACAATGGTAAATTGTATAGGTGCACTAGTTCGGCGAAGAGATGGTGATACAATTGCAAAATAGATAGTAGATATAGGTTTTTGTAATCTGAAATAATAAAAACAGCAAGGTAACAAGCAGTAGAAGTGAGCGTAAACGGTATTGCAATGATAGGAAACAAGGCCTAGGGTTCATACTTTCACTAGTGCAAGTTCTCTCAACAATAATAACATAGATAGAACATATGACAAGCCCTCAACATGCAACAAAGACTCACTCCAAAGCTACTAATAGCGGAGAACGAACATAGAGATTATGGTCGGGTACGAAACCACCACAAAGCTATTCTTTCGGATCGATCTATAAAAGAGTTCGTACTAGAATAACACCTTAAGATATAAATCAACCAAAACCCTAATGTCACCTAGATACTCCATTGTCACCTCAAGTATCCGTGGGCATGATTATACGATATGCATCACACAATCTCAGATTCATCCAACAAACATAAAAGTACTTCAAAGAGTGCCCCAAAGTTTCTACCGAAGAGTCAAGAACGTGTGCCAACCCCTATGCATAGGTTCCCAAGTGTCACGAAACCCGCAAGTTGATCACCAAAACATACATCAAGTGGACCAATAGAATAACCCATTGTCACCACGGTTATCCCATGCAAGACATACATCAAGTGTTCATAAAAGACTCAATCCAATAAGATAACTTCAAAGGGGAAACTCAATTCATCACAAGAGAGTAGAGGGGGAGAAACATCATAAGATCCAACTACAATAGCAAAGCTCGGGATACATCAAGATCGTGCCATAGAGGAACACGAGAGAGAACACGAGAGAGAGAGAGATCAAACACATAGCTACTGGTACATACCCTCAGCCCCGAGGGTGAACTACTCCCTCCTCGTCATGGATAGCGCCGGGATGATGAAGATAGCCTCCGGTGATGGGATCCCCCTCCGGCAGGGTGCCGGAACAGGGTCCTGATTGGTTTTTGGTGGCTACAGAGGCTTGCGGCGGCGGAACTCCCGATCTATTTTCTGTTTTGGAAGTTTTAGGGTACATATTTATATATGGGTGAAAGGAGAACGTCGGTGGAGCTACGGGGGCCCCACGAGGCAGGGGGCGCGCCCAGGGGGGAGGGCGCCCCCCCCACTCTCGTGAGCACCTCCCGTATCTTTTGACGTGGGGTCCAAGTCCATCAGGTGGGTTTCCTTCCAAAAATAACTTCTCCAGTTGATTTCGTTCCGTTTTGACTCCGTCTGATATTCCTTTTCCTCGAAACACTGAAATAGGCATAAAACAGTAAATCTGGGCTGGGCCTCCGGTTAATCGGTTAGTCCCAAAAGTAATATAAAAGTGGATAATAAAGCCCAATATTGCCTAAAACAATAGATAAAGTAGCATGGAGCAATCAAAAATTATAGATACGTTGGAGACGTATCATCTACTGCGATAACGTCTCGGCGGTCTACCTCTCCGCTAACCCGGTGCATCATCGATGAACCAAGCATATTGAGTTGGATATTCATTTTGTTCGGGAATAGGTGGCCCTTAGCCATATTCGTGTTTTACACGTCCCTACTTCCCAACAATTTGCCGATATCATGACCAAGGGCTTGCCTACGGCGTCATTTGAGGAGTTCCGGTCCAGTCTTTACGTTAGCCGCGGTGCCGCTTCAACTGCGGAGGGGTGTTGAGTATATGTGTTATGTTCATATTATGTATTGGGCCTGCCTCCTAGTTCCTTGTATAGTTGAGGTCCGTGGCCCACCTTTGTACATCATATATACGTGCCTATGCACGAAGAGCAATACATCGTGCAATTCACATATTCTACAGTTCTCTATGTTGTTCGATGCGCCTCCCACTGAATCGACAATGGGGCTTTCATGGCCTTTGGTGTCTTGTGTGTCACACACGGCAACAACTTAGCTTGATAGCACACAAATAGTCCAACCGAGTGGTATTTTTGGTGTGGCCTAGTCGAGTTCTTTTGTGAGGTATCAACGCGTAATTTAATTTGCCACGAAAAGTCTATGAAGGTTCGGAGGCTGTCTAAAGGTGTACCACTAGTGGTTGAAAATTGTCTTCATGGTGATATCTCAAAAAGTAGGCCTTCGTGGTGTTGGTGTGCCTTCATGCTAACACCCATCCCTCCAATGGTGACCAGCTTCCCTCCACGAAATACAACTTGGGATACATCCTCATCTCCAAAGCATTTGGTTATCCCTAACTCTAAAAATTTACTTGTGGTTTACTTTGTTCGCTTGACCATGTGTTCACTCACTCGGGCACCGTAACAATGGTTTTGGCACAACTTTAATGTTTTGCAAAACCTTAACTTGCTAATAATCAATTAAAGTTTGTAGTTGCCACTATCCATTTTCCTTCTTGAAACTAACCAAAGTTTTAATCAAACCATGTTAATAGAAACAAATATATGGGTCAATCTACTTTGATCCGATTTCAGATGCAGATAATTTTCATTTTTTTTCTAGAGGTGACCCTAGGTTACCGAGCTCATGATAAGCTTTGATACATACAAGGTGATTTCTACAAGCAATTGTTAACCAATAGTTTAACTTTGGACCAAATATGTGCAGTTTAAAGGAAGAAACAATAATATGAAAAGTATAATCCAGGGCTTAAGGTTTTACCATCAACCGTATACTCATGCTTGGGATTCTATCTAGATAACATGGCTCTAGTAGCCAACATGTTGTTTGTGGAAGTTGCATCCATATAACTCCATGATCGCCAAGGCCTTTACCCTCTTGTGGGGTTACCTTGATTGTTAAGGATGAGTCTAGACCAACACTTAGGCGCTTAATGTTTGCGTCATTTATACCCCAAAGATTGGTTTTTCACCGTCATACTTGTCTTACTGTTACCGATGTTCGGCATAGCCTTTCACGTCTCTATGCACTTTACCTCTCCTTGATTGATCCTCGAGGTCCCAGGTACCTACGAGGCCTTAATTAGAACAAGGTAGATATGAGTGACAAATTGTTCCATAACACACATAAACAATGTTACTTTAAAGTAAACCAACAATCCCATTGCGCGAGTGCATGGGGCTGCGAGGTTAGGTCTCAACCCTTAGCCCAAGAGGAGTACTCACACATGAGAATTAAATAACAGGAAAGATACATTGTAGATGGTACTTGAAGATGAGTGATTGATGATAGTCTTACAATGTCATTGTATGCGACGTACTCTTGATTACATGTGTATGGCTATGTATATGCGGATCAGGACTATGGAGATGGGAATGGTTGCATTGTAGATGCGAATGCCGACAGCTGCGAAGAAATGACTTGGTGGATAATTAACTCCGTCTGCCAAAGGATTTTCTTCTCTTTTTATTGTCTTGGTGTGCAGAACAGGGTTTCTGAGTCTACGTCTTGCAAACTTACCCACGGTGTCTTCATGCAAGTTGTCAGTGCTGATGTCATGGAGGCCGTGGCAGGATGTACGACCGCTGGTACTAGCAGGTTGGCTCGTACTGGATGTCGTCCATCTACTAGTGCCTTATGTGTGCCTCCAATTAATTGGGATTTATCTCCTTGACCATTACCATATATGGCTTTTTTATCTCCTAAAATATCACATTCCAACAAGGAACCAAAATAAACAAAGGGATTTGCGATCTTCCGGTTTTATTTGTCATTAGAGATCATCTTGAAGTGATTATCTGTGAAAATATGAGATTATCCAGTTTAGACACGGGTAAAAATTGAGTGCAAAAATACACTCATCAACTTCACAAGCTTAAACCTTGATCATTCTCGAGAAACTAACAAGACCGTAATGAACTCAGTGTTTAAACTGAAATAATAACAAGGTTATAGTTAACTTACAATCAATATACCTTGGTAGCCCACCACTTTTGTTACCTAAAAACTTTTAGCATAGATGTAGCAAAGTAAATAGTTATTATGCAAGGTCATTATGCTAAGATAATTAAAACAAAATTTTCATTAGCTTGGACAAAGTAATCAATTGTTCAGTTTTTCTAGCTAACACTTGCTTTCTGGGAACACTTTGGAAGAACTTTGCAATGGAAACATCATTTACGGAAGTGAGAGGCATGTCAAATATAGCATGGTGTTAGAGTAGCTCACTAATACCCACAATTAGTGTGTCATCAAGGCGCAATAGTGCTTATTCTTTCATTATTTGGTGGAACTTTTTCATAATTGACAATGTCGAAAAGTGTGAACATGTAATTTGAGGTATTGCTGGGGGAAGCTGGACACTCATGACGATACTGGGTTTTATCCAATATGCATTTATAATCACTGGACATAGGATTACGCATCTTTTCAGACAAACACACACTCTTGAGAAACCCAAAATATTAACCATTTTAACATGACTATTACATGCAATAACCAACTATATTGCCTAAATACGACCCAAAACTCTATTCGATAATTCATAGGACAACAAGTGCTACTTGTGAGTTGCGTTGGGATTTCCTCGAAGAGGAGATGATGAAGCAGTACAATAGAGATAAGTATTTCGCTAAGTTAAGAACCAAGGTTATCAATACAGTAGGAGAACCACACAAAACCTCATTAGCGGCACCTTCACACACAAAAGGAAATACTTGCACCCAACGCAAACAAGGGGTTGTCAATCCCTTGGCGGTTAATTGGAAGGATCAAATCTCATAGTGATAGATAGATTAAAACACAAAATAAAATAACGGTAAATAAATTGTAGCAGGGTATTTTTGGTTTTTATATGTGATAAAATATAGACTCGGGGCCATAGTTTTCAGTAGAGACTTCTCTCTTGAACATAGTGATACGTCCCAAACGTATCTACTTTTTGCCAAACACTTATATTATTGTTTTGGACTTTAATTTGCATGATTTGAAAGGAACTAACCCGGACTAACGCTGTTTTCAGCAGAATTGCCATGGTGTTATTTTTGTGTAGAAATAAAAGTTCTCGGTTGGAGTCCAAAATTTACAAAGAATTATTTCAGAATATATAAAAAATTCTAGCGAAGAGAAATACAGAGGGGCCACCATGGCGCCACAAGCCCAAGGGCCGCGCCACCCCCCCAGGATGCGCCTGGCCCTCTTGTGGGCCCCTGGCATCTCCCGTAACCCTGTCTCACTCCATAAGTACCTATTCGTTTAGAAAAAAAAATAGAGAGAAGGAATCATCCTGTTTTACTATACGAAGCCGCCACCACCTCCTGTTCTTTATCGAGAGGGTTGATCTGGAGTCCGTTCTGGACTCCGGAGAGGGGTATTCGACGTTGTCGTCATCATCAACCCTCCTCCATCACCAATTTCATGATGCTGGGAGTGAGTATTTCCTTCGTAGGCTTGCTGGACGTTGATGGGTTAGATGAGGTTTATCATGTAATCGAGTTAGTTTTATTAGGGCTTGTTCCTAGTATCCACTATGTTCTGAGATTGATGCTGCTATGACTTTGCTATGCTTAATATTTGTCACTAGGGCCCGAGTGCCATGATTTCAGATTTGAACCCTTTATGTTTTCACGAATATATTTGTGTTCTTGATCCTATCTTGCAATCCACATAAGCTGAGGTGACAATAATTGGAATTCTTTCTGGTGATTACTGTAGTTTGAGGAGTTCATGTATTCACTATGTGTTAATGCTTTGTTTTGGTTCTCTATTAAAATGAGGCCTTAATATCCCTTAGATTTCCTTATGGACCCCGCTGCCATGGGAGGGTAGGACAAAAGATGTCATGCAAGTTCTTATCGCAAGCACGTATGACTATATACGGAATACATGCCTACATTACATTGAAGAACTGGAGCTAGTTCTGTGTCGCCCTAGGTTATGACTGTTACATGATGAATGTTATGCAACATAATTATCCATCAGTGATCCAACGCCTATGAACTTTTCATATATTGATTTTGCTAAGTTACTATTGCTGATGCTTTTGTTACAATCACTACAAAATATTACTATTACTATTACCATTACTATCAAGTTACCATACTACTGTGCTACTGATCACACTGCTACAGATATTTAGTTCTTCGGGTGTGGTTGAATTGACAACTCAACTACTAATACTTGCAAATATTCTTTGGCCCCCCTTGTGTCGAATCAATAAATTTGGTTTGAATACTCTACCCTCAAAAACTGTTGCGATCCCCTATAGTTGTGGGTTATCACATAGCGTACGGTGGGTAAACAAATTACTGTTGGGCAATTGATGAAAAGTGCATAGTTATGACGATATTCAAGTCAATGATCATGTATATAGGCATCACGTCCGAGACAAGTAGACCGACTCCTTCCCGCATATACTACTATTACTCCACCCATTGATGGATATCCACCATGCATCTAGGGTATTAAGTTAACAATAACAGAGTAACACCTTAACCAAGATGGCATGATGTATAGAAAGTAAACCTAATCAATATGAATAAGCCCCATCTTTTTATCTTTTATGGAAATGATAAAAAATACGTGTCGTCTCCCTTTCTGTGACTGCGATTGAGCACCACAAGATCGAACCCATCACAAAGCACCTCTCCCATTGCAAGATAAATCAATCTAGTTGACCAAACCAAACGGATAAATCAAAGAGAAATATAAAGCTATAACAATCATGAATATAAGAATTCATAAAAGACTCAAATAATATTCATGAATAATCTAATCATAAACCCACAATTCATCGATACCAACAAACACACCGCAAAAAAGGATTACATCGAATAGGTCTCCAAGAACATCGAGGAGAACATTGTATTGAAGATCAAAGAGAGAGAAGAAGCCATCTAGATACCAGCTATGGACCCGTAGGTCCGTGGTAAACTACTCACGCATCATCAGAAAGGAAGCAAGGTTGATGAAGAAGCCCTCCGTGATCGATTCCCCCTCCGACAGAGTACCGGAGAAGGCCTCCAGATAGGATCATGGAAGAACAGAGGCTTGTAGCGGGGCAAAAAGTGTTTCGGGTGGCTCTCTGATGTATTGGCAATATTTGGGAATTTATTAAAGTGGAATTAGGTAAAGAGGTTCCATGAGGGGCCCACAATCCTAGGGGCACCCCTCGTGGCGCGCCAGCAAGCTTGTCGCTCCCTCGTGACTCTTTAGGTCTTCTCCCGAAGCTTCTAGGGTCCCTTCTGGTCCAAAAAAATTGTCAAAAAGTTTCATAGAATTTGGACTCCGTTTGGTACTGATTTTTTGAAAAGCCAAAAACCAGCAAAAAACAACAACTAGCACTCGGCACTAGGTTATTAGGTTAGTCCCAAAAAAGATATATAATTGCATAATAAAAATCCAAGATTGGTAGTCCCTCCATTTTTGTATAGCCATAAACTTGGATTACAGGTACCAATGTAAAATTTAATGCCTGCTTTATAAGTCAACTTTTCTTCTTGTTTACTGGTATCATTAATACTCCACATGCATGCAAATAAATTGAGTGGAGGAAGTAGCTGAATGTCATTATGACTGCATGTATGCAAGTATTAAACAAGTTGTTATTACGAGAAAATATCATTAATTTTGCCTCGATTACTATTGGTCGCCTTGTATAGATGCAAAATGTATATTCCATAGTGGACTTGTATATAAAAATGGAGGGAGTACTATAATATCATGGAACAATAAAAAATTATAGATACATTGGAGACGTATCAGCATCCCTAAGCCTAATTCCTGCTCGCCCTCGAGTAGGTAAATGATAAAAATAGAATTGTTGATGTGAAATGCTACCTGTCATATTCATCATGTAATCTCTTTTGTGGTATGAATATAAAGATCTGAATGATTAAAAGCAATAGCCTATAGTTTGATATAAAGAATTCAATAGTCATGCATACTAACAAACAATCATGCCTTTCAAAAATAAAAATGCTAAAGAAAGTTGTCCCTACAAAATCATATATTCTCGTCATGCTCCATCTTCTTAACATATAGTATTTATAATGCACAACCCTGATGACAAGCCGAGCGATTAGTTCATACTATTTGACGCGCTTCAGCTTTTTCAACCCCATGCAAATACACGAGTGCAAGCCATGGATATAGCACTATGGTTGGAATAGAATGCGGTGGTAGAGATTGATAAGGAGAAGTCAAAAAAGGAGGATAGTCTCAAATTAACAAGGCTAATCAATGGGCTATGGAGATGCCCATCAAATGATGTCAATGCAAGGAGTAGGGATTGCCATGCGACGAATGCAGTAAGAACTATAAGTGTATGAAATCTCAAAATAAAAACTAACTGTATGTGCATCCAACTTGCTTGCACATGAAGACCTCGGGCATTTGAGGAAGACCATCATTGGAATATACAAGCCAAGTTCTATAATGAAAAAATCCCACTAGTATATGAAAATGAAAGCATTGGAGACTCTCTATATGAAAAACATGCTGCTACTTTGAAGCACAAGTGTGGAAAAGGATAATAACATTGCCCCCCCTCTCTCTTTCTGTCATTTTTCTTTTGTTTTCCTTTTTTTCTTTCTTTTTTTCTCTTTCTCTTTTTTCTCTTTCTTTTTCTTTTTCTTTTTTTCTTGGGAACTTTTTGGCCTTTTTTTAATATTCCCTCACCGGATCAATGCTCTAATAATGAATAATGATGATCATCACACTTCTATTTACTTACAACTCAAAATTATAACTCGATAGTAGAACAAAATATGACTCTATATGAATGCCTCTGGCAGTGTACCAGGATGTGCAATGATGCTAGTGTAACATGTATAAAAAATGATGAATGGTGGCCGAGCCCCAAATACTATGTGAGCTATATGATCATGCAAAGCAAACAATGATGATGTGTGTCATAAAAACGGAACAGTGGAAGTTGCATGGCAATATATCTCAGAATGGCTACGGAATGCCATAGTAGGTAGGCGTGGTGGCTGTTTTAAGGGAGATATAAGGAGGCTTTGTGGTAGAGTGTATCATATCACGGGTTGGGAAGCACCGGCAAAGTTTGCACCAACTCTCGAGGTGAGAAAGGGCAATGCACGTTATCGAAGAGGCTAGCAAATTGCGAAAAGGTGAGAATGTGTATAATCCATGGACTCGCATTAGTCATAAAGAACTCATATACTTATTACGAAATTTTATTAGCCCTCGAAGCAAAGTACTACTATGCATGCCCCTGGGGGGGATAGATTGGTAGGAGAAGACCATTGGTCGTCCATGACCGCCACTCATAAGGAAGACAATCAATAATAAATCATGCTCCAACTTCTTAGTATAACGAAAGACCATACGTGCATGCTTTGGGAATCACAAACCTTAACGCCAATATTCTTACTAAACAACAATCCTTCACTAGTACCTCGCACATATTATCATTTTAATATTGCAAAACTATTGCAAAGAATCAAACTTATCATATTCAGCGATCTACATGATAGTTTTTACTATATCCCTCTTGAATACCTATCATATTAGGACCAATTTCATAACTCGTGCATATTGCCATTACTATTTATGAAACTCTCAAAATGATATAAGTGAAGCATGAGAGTGCAACTATTTCTTTAAAATATAACCACCGCTGTGCTCTAAAAAATATAAGTGAAGCACTAGAGCAACTGCCTAGCTCAAAAGATATAAGTGAAGCACAAAGAGTATTCTAGAAAATCACGAATGAGTGTGTGTCCTTGTCAAAAGGTGTATCCAGCAAAGATGATTGTGGCAAACTAAAAATCGAACAAATAAAAGACTCATATAATACATGATGCTCCAAGCAAAACTTATATCATGCGATGAATAAAAAATATAGCTCCAAGTAATTTACCGATGATTGGTAGACAAAAGCGGGAATGCCTTCCGGGCCATCCCCAAGCTTAGACACTTGGGTCACCTTGAATATTACCTTGGGCTGTCATGGGAATCCCCAAGCTTAGTCTCTTTCCACTCTCAATTCCTTCATCATCGCGATCTCACTTAAAACTTGAAAACATCAGCACACAAAACTCAACAGAAACCTTCGTGAGATCCGTTAGTATAACAACCAAATCACAAACTTTAGGTACTATTATAAACCCATTCATATTTTATTATTGCATAATACCTATTGTACTCCAACTTCTCCATGACTTATAGCCCTCGATACAATCCATAGATTCATCAAAACAAGCAAACTATGCAACAAAAACATAATCTATCTAAAACAGAACAGTCTATAGTAATCTGAATAATGACTATACTTTTGTAACTCTAAAAATTCTAAAAAACTATGAAATCATGGATAATTTATATATTAATCATGTGTAAAAACATTCAGGTGAAAGACACTTTTTAGTGAATTTAAACAATTCTGCCACTGGGCATGAAAGTTCTGTTAATTCACAGAATCGAGTTAACTATCAATCAAATCATCCCAAAGGCTTTACTTGGCACAAACACTAATTAAACCACCAATACACAACCATAACAATAGTATAATTGTGTGCACACCAAAAAACAGGAAATGATAACTATCAAGTTGTCTCCCAAGTCCCAATAAGCTCTTTCTTTATAGCCATTAAGATAGGCTTGAGATTTTATTGATGCTCACATGAAAGATAATAATTGAAACACAAAGAGAGCATCATGTGACATGTGAAAAGAGTCTAAAATAATTCCTATGCATAGGAATTTTATAAGCAAACAATTTATCATGACAAGAAAAATCTAGTATGTGCAAGGGAGAAGAATAAAACATTGACGATCTCAACATGACGAGAGGTAATTTAGTAATATGAAAATTTCTACAACCATATTTTCCTCTCTAGTAATAATTACATGTGGGATCATATTCAAATTCAACAATATAGCAATCACATAACATATTCTCTTCACATGCATGCAAAGTTGACACTCCTCCAAGTGGGATTATCATCAACTAAAGTCATGACCTCTCCAAACCCACTTCATCAGAAAAGTCACAAGATCAATAATTCTCCAAAATAGTGGGATCGTTATTGCCTAAAGTTGACGCTCTTCCAAACCCACTTTCAATATTTTTGCAAACATTATTATCAATAGCATATTCAGCATGAGGCTTAAATAAATTTTCAAGATCATAAGAAGCATCACCCCAGTAATGAGCATTACAACAAGTGGTGGACATAACAAAATCAACATCCCCAAGCTTGTAGTTTTGCATATCATTAACATAATTGACATGAACTGAATTTCGACATCATTGCAATCATACTTTTCATTCAAGGAGCTATCATGAATCAATTTATAAATTTCTTCTTCTAAGACTTCATCACAATTTTCAGATTCACGAATTTCAAGAAAAAACTTCATAAAGATAATCTAGTGCACTCAACTCACTAGCAATTGGTTCATCATAATTGGATCTTTTAAAAAGATTATCAAGCGGATGAGGATCCATCTTATTTTTATTTTCTTTCTATTGTTTTCAGTGTTGACATGAAGACAATAAAAGCAAGCAAACAGAATATTTTTATGTTTTTTGTAAAACTGTTTTAGGAGTAGGGGAGATGAAAACAAGAGGCAAATGGCAAATTAAAGTAAATACAAGTAGATGATAGTTTGTGTGCACGTACTTGATAGGTTTTGGTGATATATCCCCCGCAACGGCACCAGAAATTCTTCCTGCTACTTGTAAGTTGTGTTGAGATTTCCTCGAAGAAGAGAGGATGAAGCAGTACAATAGAGATAAGTATTTCCCTCAGGTAAGAACCAAGATTATCAATCCAGTAGGAGAATCACACAGAACCTCGTTAGCAGTACCTACACACACAAAAGCAACAACTTGCACCCAACGCAAACAAAGGGTTGTCAATCCCTTGGCGGTTAATTGCAAGGATCAAATCTCGTAGTGATAGATAGATATATAGATAGATAGATTAAAACACAAAATGAAATCAGGGTAAATAAATTGCAGCAAGCAATTTTATATATGATAAAAGTAGACCCCGAGGCCATAGTTTTCACTAGAGTCTTCTCTCTCGAACAAAAGCATACGTTGGGTAAACAAAATGTCGGGCAATTGATAGAAAAGCGCATAGTTATGACGATATTCAAGACAATGGGCATGTATATAGGTATCACATCCGAGACAAGTAGACCAACACCTTCCTACATCTACTACTATTACTCCACCCATCGACCACTATCTAGCTTGCATCTAGGGTATTAAGTTAGTAAAACAGATTAACGCCTTAAGAAAGATGACATGGTGTAGGCAAAATAAACGAAATCAATATGAATAAACCCCATCTTTTTATCCTTGATGGCAACGATACAAATACGTGGAATGCCCCTTTTTGTCACTAGGATTGAGCACCGCAAGATCAAATCCATCACAAAACACCTCTCCCATTGTAAGATAAGTCAATCTAGTTGGCCAAACCAAACGGATAGATCGGAGAGAAATACAAAGCTATAATATCATGCATATAACAATTAAAAAAACTCAAATAGTATTCATGAGTAATCTGATCATAAACCAACAATTCTTCGGATCCCAACAAACACACCGCAAAAAAGGATAACATCCAATAGATCTCCAAGAACATTGAGGAAAACAATGTATTGAAGATGAAAGAGAGAGAGAAGAAGCCTTTTAGCTACTAGCTATGGACCCGTAGGTCTGCGGTAAACTACTCACACATCACCGGAAGGGGAGCAAGTGATTGCTGCTAACTACGTTGGTATTTCCCCGAAGAGGAGAGGATGATGCAGCACAACAACGGTAAGTATTTCCATCAGCTATGAAACCAAGGTATCAATCCAGTAGGAGGATCCACCCAAACTATGTAAGCAGTACCTTCACACAAATAACAAAAACTTGCAACCCAACGCGTAAGAGGGGTTGTCTATCCCTCCTCGGTATTGAGATAGATCAAATTGTATGAGACTGGATAAATAGATCTAACAAAAACACAAAATAAAGGAAGTAAAGAAAAAGTGTAGCAAGGTATTTTTGGATTTTAGGATTAATAGATCTGAAAACAATATGATAGGAAATAGACCCGGGGGCCATAGATTTCACTAGAGGCTTCTCTCAAGATAATAGCATACGTCGGGTAAACAAATTATTGTTGGGCAATTGATAGAAGAGCAAATAATTATGACGATATCCAAGGCAATGATCATGTATATAGACATCACGTGCAAGATTAGTAAACTGACTCCTGCGTGCATCTACTACTATTACTCCACACATCGACCACTATCCAGCATGCATCTAATGTATTAAGTTTGTGGAGAAACGAAGTAATGCAATAAGAACGATGACATGATGTAGATAAGATCTATTGATGTAGGAATAGGCCCCATCTTTTTATCCCTAATAGAAACGATACATGTGTGCCTCGCTGCCCCTTCTGTCACTGGGTGAGGACACCGCAAGATCGAACCCATCACAAAGCACATCTTCGCATTGTAAGAAAATTCAATCTAGTTCACCAAACCAAACCAACGTTTTGGAGAAGTAATACGAGGCTATAACAATCATGCATAAGGCCTTGTTCGGTTGCACAGGGTTTGAGGGGGATTAAAGGGGATTGTGAGGGATTACATCCCCTGTAAGTCAAATTCCTTCCCAATCCCCTTCAAACCTCTCCAATCCCCTTGGGGAAGGGATTAAACGAACAAGCCCTAAGAGATTTCAACAAAGACTCAAATAATATTCATAGATAGATCTTATCATAAACTTGTAATTCATCGGATCCCATCAAGCACACCGCAAAAAAGAGTTCCATCAAATAAATCTCCAAGAACATCGAGAAGAACATTGTCTTGAGAATCAAAAAGAGAGAAGAAGTCATCTTGCTACTGCCTACGGACCCGTATGTCTGTGGTAAACTACTCACACATCATCGGAGGGGCAAGGGAGTTGATGAAGAACCCTCCATGATCGTTGACCCCTCCGACAAGGTGCAGGAAAAGGCCTCTAGATTGGATCTCGTAGTTCTGGAACTTGCGGCGGTGGAAACTCTAATCTCTCTACTCCCCTAGAGCTTTTGGGATTTTAGATTATTCATAGAGCTAATAGGCGGTGGATAGGGGGCCTATGAGCCCCACTACCGACCAGGGCATGCCGGGGGCCTCTAGCGCGCCCTGGTGCCTTGCGGGCCCCACGGGCCTCCCTTCGGGCACTTCCTTGGCTCCCAAGTTGTCTTTTGTCTGGAAAAAAATCACCAAATTTTTTTGTGGATTTGGACTTCGTTTGGTATTGATATTCTGCGATGTAAAAAACAAGCAAAAAACAACAACTGGCACTAGGCACTACGTCAATAGGTTAATCCCAAAAAATGATATAAGGTTGTTATAAAATGAGTATAAAACATCCAAGATTGATAATATAACAGCATGGAACAATAAAAAAATTATAGATATGTTGGAGACGTATCAACATGGTTGATGTGGAAGCCCTCCTTGATCGATTCCCCCTTCGGCAGAGTACCGGAGAAGGCCGCAAGATGGGATCATGGAAGAATAGACGCTTGTGGCACCCCCCTGGGGTGCGCCTGGCAGGCTTGTCACTCCCTCGTGACTCTCCAGGTCTTCTCCCAAAGCTTCTAGGGTCCCTTTTGCTCCAAAAAAATTTATCAAAAAGTTTCTTAGCGTTTGGACTCCGTTTGGTATGGATTTCTGAAAGACAAAAACGCAAAAAATATAGCAACTGGCACTGGGCACCAGGTTAGTAGGTTAGTTCCAAAAAATGATATATAATTGCATAATAAATATCAAAGATTGAAACTATAATATCATGAAACAATCAAAAAATTAAGATACGTTGGAGATGTATCAGCAAATTGTCAGTATTTCTTAAGATGGGTGATAATGGTTCATTAGACATGCATAAAGAAATATTTTATATGATAGAACTAAAAGATTTGGCATGTAATAACCTCTAGCACCTCCAACTTGGCGGCGCTTGCTCATCCTGCACAGATACCAGCACCTGGCCCCATTGTGATAAGGGCTCGTAATGCCGCGATGCCCGTACAACTGGAAGACAAGCCCAAGTAGGGAGGGGGACGCCAAAAATAGAAGGCGGAGAATGATAAGAATGTTGAGGTCAAAGCTAACCTAGATAAGAATTTGCAGTTTGATATGTCGGCTATACAAAATACAGTGAATGTGTATCTATGAACTCTAGAAAACAAAGTGTTAAATGCCTACTTGGGCGCTAATCCTATAGAATTGGCATGTCAGTACAAGCATGAGTGGAATTCCTTCTACCAGAAGACTTGAAGAAGGTATGCTCGAATTGCACGGCGTTGCAGAACTGGTTCCTCAAGCGAATGGAAGAATTTCCGAACAAATAAGGTTTCGATGTACACTTTGAGCTTCAATTTTAAACAGGCCCGGGTTCGTTCATTTTATGCTAAGAAGATTTGTTCTTACTCTTCAACTTCAAACCTCTTGACACGAGTCTTATGAGATGCTTTGTCTTGTAAGTATGTCCTCATCATTTTTTGTTGAAATGCCTCTGAATGATAAATGATGATTCCTTTGTTCTCTTAGTCTAATGGTGACTAAGGGCAGAGTAAATATTGAAATAGTGGGTTTCTTCGACCTAGTAATTACCTCGAGAAATTTTATTAACATGCAGAAGAACGTTGCCTTCAAACATGTCATCACTACACTTCATAAGCAACAATTTGTAGATTACTTGTCATTTTCATACTTCGAATAGTAAGTTCATCACACATCTACATTATTTTGTCTCCATTAAACATATATATTTCTGATGAAGTTATTTCTTCTCGTAGTGACCACGGGATCTCGATTGTGATTGTGTCAAAGATTAGCAGAGCCTACGACCTTGATTCTCTCAAGATCTCTATCCATCATCTAGATTGGACATTCATTCAACAATTCTTGGGAGGGTATTGGCAATTTTACCAAATAACCCGTACACATCTCCCATTTTATAATTGATTACACAACTGTCCGTCTTGTTTTCTAGAGCATTTGCCGAGTACAACCAGTGCTTAGGAGCGAACTGGCCATCAATAACAAAAAAGGAGATGCAACACATAGTCGATATTAAGGCATGTGATATACCAATAGCTTATTATACTCCTCCATTAAATAATGGAACCAGATCCTCTGACTTGCACAAGAGATGCCAGGTAAGCCACAGTACCCTGGCATCCATTCGTCAGATTCCCCTAAAATGTAATGTAACAGAGAGTCTACAAACAGTAATTATCTACAGTAATCAACATACAGTACCGGGTCTATAGTGATCTGTGAATAGTGATGCCCTCCCTAACACCCCTTCTCTGTTTTGTACACAGATTTCACTATAGCTTTGTGACATCCCTTATGCAAGTCAGAGGATCTGGTTCCTTCCATAATGTAGTGCATATAGATTTTTTGAAAAATCAAACTTTGCGAACTTTGCTAAGTTTATACAAAAACTATTTATATCTACAATATCAAATATGTAAAATATAAAACTAGATCTTATGTTGAATCTAATGAGATATATTTGGCATCCTAGAAGTAAATGTTTTTCTCTACAAACTTGGTCAAAGTTTGTGAGGTTTGACTTTCTAAAAAAAATCTATAGGCACTACATTGTGGAACGAAGGGAGTACATTGTAGTATTGAAACCCTTTTCGTAATGTAGTAATGTGTTGAAGTTTCTTTGCAAACACATTTGTAATTATATGATTAAGTGTCAACTTTTATTGTATGTTCTTATTAGCCATATGTCATAACTCAATTTTTGCACATAATTTCAGTGTCCTTAGCAGCCAGTTAGACCAGCCATTGTGGCTACTAATTTTGCAAACATATGACTAGAGTTGCCCAAATTCGAAGACGAGGACTATACACAACTTAATCTCGGTACGTCCATATCTCTAGTACTTGACTACTCTGAAAGCATGCATGGAAAATCTTAACATAATAACACAACACGGATCCTAACATTGACGGATGAGCAACCGATGCCTGATGATGACATGAGGGAGATGGAGACAAATATTGCTTCATTCCTTGTCACGCCCAATATGCGACCCTATCCTAAAGGAACTCGAAGGTCCCACCAAGGATAGAAGCGCATATTGGAGACGCTTTTGCAAGGTGGATATCATTACATCGTACCATTACATAATAGTTGGGGATACATACAAGAGGCACACAATGCCAGACGAATACAACAACATCATACATAAGAGCAACATCCGACTACGGATGAACACAAACAGAAACTCAAATGAAATCCACCCTGCTAGCCCAGGCTGCCGACCTGGAACCTATCCCCTGATCGAAGAAGAAGCAGAAGAAGAACTCCAAAACAAGTAAACATCGCTCTCGTGTCATGATCATCGCAATACCTGTACCTTCAACTGTTGTTGTAGTAATCTGTGAGCCACGAGGACTCAACAATCCCATTACCATGGGTATCAAGACTAGCAAAGCTTAATGGGTAAGGAAGGGGTAAAGTGGTGAGGTTGCAGCAGCGACTAGCAAGTATGGTGGATAAATTACGCAAATAAGAGCGAGAAAAGAAGCAAACGGAACGGTCATGAAGCTAGCAATGATCAAGAAGTGATCCTGAACTCCTACTTACGCACAATCATAACACAAAGACCGTGTTCACTTCCCGGACTCCACCGAAAAGATACCATCACGGCTACACACGCGGTTGATGCGTTTTAGTTAAGTCAAGTGTCAAGTTCTCTACAATCGGATATTAACAAATTCCCATCTGCCACATAACCACGGGCACGGCTCTCGAAAGTTTATACCCTGCAGGGGTGTCCCAACTTAGCCCATCACAAGCTCTCACGGTCAACGAAGGATATTCCTTCTCCCAGGAGGAACCGATCAGTCTCGGAATCCCGGTTTACAAGACATTTCGACAATGGTAAAACAAGACTAGCAAAGCCGCCCGATGTGCCGGCAAATCCCGATAGGAGCTGCACATATCTCGTTCTCAGGGCACACCGGATGAGACATCCTACGAGTAAAATCAGCCCTCAAGTTTCCCCGAGGTGGCCCCACAGTCTACTCGGTTCGGACCAACACTCGAAGGAGCACTGGCCCGGGGGGGTTAAATAAAGATGACCCTCGGGCTCCGAAAACCCAAGGGAAAAAGGCTTAGGTGAGGCAAATGGTAAAACCAAGGTTGGGTGTTGCTGAGGAGTTTTATTCAAAGCAAACTGTCAAGGGGGTCCCATAAATCACCCAACCGCGTAAGGAACACAAAATCAAGGAACATAACACCGGTATGATGAAAACTAAGGCGGCAAGAGTGGAACAAAACACCAGGCATAAGGCCGAGCCTTCCACCCTTTACCAAGTATATAGATGCATTAATAAAATAAGAGATATTGTGATATCCCAACATAATCCTGTCCATCATGGAGCAATCTTCAAGTTCACCTGCAACTAACAACGCTATAAGAGGGGCTGAGCAAACAAAGCCAAGCAACGGTTTTGTAGGAAGGGTGAAAAGGTTAGAGGCTGACATGGCAATTTGGGAGGCTTGATCAACAAGAGATAGGTAGCGCGGCATAGCGATAGAACGAAGCAACTAGCATAGCAATGATAGTAGTGAGACCCAGGGTGACGGTCATCTTTCCTGAAATCCCGCTAGGAAGAAGAACGAATCCATGAAGAATACGAACGAACGAAGACGAACCAAGCGAAGGCGAATGAATCCTCACAATCGCAACGAAACAGGAACTAACGAGAAGAAGCACAACCGGAAAAAAGCAAAGAACAAGGTAAACAAACATCACATAAACATGGCATGATGCACAATCAAGTATGATGCAAGACAAAGGCTATATAATGCTACTCATGGCAAGAGATGATGCAAACAAGAACAACACATCAAAGCAAGTTTAAATGAGGCCGGAAACAACATATAACAATTCCGGTAAGTCCTCATATGCAAATTTCAAAATTGGTCCAGATCTGAATAAACCTTATGTTCAAGTAGTTAAACAGCAATTTAAGATGCACCAAGATGATCTACACGAAATTCTAGTCAAGTTACATATGAAGTTCAATTAGTTCGAAGCTACGGCCTAGAAGATATGAGCAAAACAAGTTAAACATGGCACTGATGCAAAATGCATTCAAACATCAAGCAAACACATTCAAAATTAAGATGCAACTAGATAAGATGGAACTACATGCAATTCTAAACAAGTTTCATATAGAGCACACTCCAAACGGAGCAACGGTGCAACACATACACTCCAAACAAGATATAACAACAACCTGTCCAAAACAGCAACTAGGCATCTTGCAAGCATCATAACCACATGCTACAACACCTCAACATGAAAACAAAAGGCACGGACGTGATGTACAGATGAAGCATACCAAAACATGAACACTGAGCTATCTCCAGAAAATAATAGAACATGCTCAAAAGGACAGGGCAATATTGCAAATAATAACAGTTTACAGATTTAGCAGAAATAACATCAGGTTGCAATGTTTAGAGCCATCAAACAACATGCTACAGGAACTTATCATGGCAAACAAAGGCATCGCATGCTAATACTAAATACAAAGAACAAAACTCCGTTACTGAACTAATTCCAAAGATCAACAGAAAAGATGGTAGCACCCATGCAAACATGGCAAGTAATATGACAGATTCAGACATGGCAGGAACAACGATAAGTAGGCATGTTGGTGAGCTTGTACCACTCACCACAGAGCAATACATGGCATGTGAAGTCAACCAACTGTAAGATGACATAATTATGAAGCTACACACGGCAAGAACAAGTTCACAGGGTGCATGGATCACTAGCAAAACTCATGGCCAAAACTGAACTTAATGTTAACAGGCTGACAGCAACATTATTTAGCATTTCGAGAGCAAGATTACAACAAGCTAAAGCAGGCTATAAATGCAACCAAGGTCATGGATGGATATATCATGACATGTGTAACAAAATATCCTTAGTGAACATCTCCAGATTATGCATATAATTACTTGTAGCAGTAGGTTTACATAGCATCATGATATAACAGATTCAGCCTAGCAAAACAGTAACAGCAAGTACCCTTCTTCACAAGCTTGATCCACTCATCACAAGGCACACAGAAACACATGGATTGCACCACTATAAAGATGGCATGATTTAACTCAAACCTCATGTAGACATCAAGCTCAAAGGATGCACCCACAAAATGCAATGAAAAAGACAAATCACCAAGTTCTGTTACCAGACAGCAGTTAACATCATATAGCACTCTTGCAACGATTATAAGGGCATCAAGATGGATTCAAAAAAGTATGGCACAATGGAATGAAATGAAGATCATATCACAATGAACATTTTGATGTATTATGCATGCAAAACGGATCTACTGTCATGGAGACATGATGCAATGAACATGACAACAAAATGTTGAAAACTTTGGGACTTAAGAGGAAAAACTACCAGCACGAAAACGGGATCCAGATCGGGGGAACTCCATTCCTTGTACAGAGCAGCCATGGCGGAAGTCAACACCAACAGGGAGGGGGCGTGGGACTACGGTGGGGCTCGGGATGGCTGGGAATGGGTAGATCAGGTCGTGGGCAGCCGGATCCGGGCAAGGGCGGCGGTGGACGGAGCTTGGGGCAGCGCTGGCTGGACTTGGAGCTTGGGGCGCCATCCATGGCGGCCTTCTGCATCACGGGAGAGAGAGGGGGGAGATGAGCACGGGGAAGAGGAAGGAGAGGGAGAAGGAGGAGGAGACGAGGCTCATCTGCGGCGGCGGAGCTCTGCCGGCTAGGTCCGGCGACCGGCGACGAGGACGAGGCGCGGAGGAGCTCGGACACGGGTGCGGGGTAGCTTGGGCACAGATCCGGCCCGGGCGGGTCTGCTGTGGGCCGTGATGTCTACTACACAACCTTCTTCTTGTAGACGTTGTTGGGCCTGCAAGTGCACAGGTTTGTAGGACAGTAGCAAATTTCCCTCACATGGATGACCTAAGGTTTATCAATCCGTAGGAGGCGTAGGATGAAGATGGTCTCTCTCAAGAAACCCTGCAACTAAATAACAAAGAGTCTCTTGTGTCCCCAACACACCCAATACAATGGTAAATTGTATAGGTGCACTAGTTCGGTGAAGAGATGGTGATACAAGTGCAATATGGATGGTAGATAAAGGTATTTGTAATCTGAAAATATAAAAACAGCAAGGTAACAAGTGATAAAAGTGAGCATGAACGGTATTGCAATGATAGGAAACAAGGCCTAGGGTTCATACTTTCACTAGTGCAAGTTCTCTCAACAATAATAACATAGATAGATAATATGACAATCCCTCAACATGCAACAAAGAGTCACTCCAAAGCCACTAATAGCGGAGAACAAACGTAGAGATTATGGTAGGGTACGAAACCACCTCAAAGTTATTCTTTCGGATCAATCTATAAAAGAGTTCGTACTAGAATAACACCTTAAGACACAAATCAACCAAAACCCTAATGTCACCTAGATACTCCATTGTCACCTCAAGTATCTGTGGGCATGATTATACGATATGCATCACACAATCTCAGATTCATCCAACCAACATAAAAGTACTTCAAAGAGCGCCCCAAAGTTTCTACCGGAGAGTCCAGAACGTGTGCCAACCCCTATGCATAGGTTCCCAATGTCATGAAACCCGCAAATTGATCACCAAAACATACATCAAGTGGCACATGATATCCCATTGTCACCACAGATAATGACGGCAATACATACATCAAGTGTTCTCATAAAAGACTCAATCCGATAAGATAACTTCAAAGGGGAAACTCAATTCATCACAAGAGAGTAGAGGGGGAGAAACATCATAAGATACAACTACAATAGCAAAGCTTGGGATACATCAAGATCGTGCCATAGAGGAACACGAGAGAGAACACGAGAGATAGAGATCAAACACATAGCTACTGGTACATACCCTCAGCCCCGAGGGTGAACTACTCCCTCCTCGTCATGGATAGCGCCGGGATGATGAAAATGGCCACCGGTGATGGGTTCCCCCTCCGGCAGGGCGCCGGAACGGGCTCCCGAGAGGTTTTTGGTGGCTACAGAGGCTTGCAGCGGCGGAACGCCCGATCTATCTTCTATTCTGGAAGTTTTAGGGTACATATTTATATATGGGTGCAAGGGGTACATCGGTGGACCTCCGGGGTGCTCACGAGGCAGGGGGCGCGCCCAGGGGGCGCCCCCACCCTCGTGGGCAGCCCGGGACTCCCCTGACGTGCACTCCAAGCCCATCAGGTTGGTTTCCTTCCAAAATTAACTTCTCCAGTTGATTTCGTTCCGTTTTGACTCCGTCTGATATTCCTTTTCCTTGAAACACTGAAATAGGCATACAACAGCAAATCTGGGCTGGGCCTCCGGTTAATAGGTTAGTCCCAAAAATAATATAAAAGTGGATAATAAAGCCCAATATTGCCTAAAACAGTAGATAATATAGCATGGAGCAATCAAAAATTATAGATACGCCGGAGACGTATCAAGCATCCCCAAGCCTAATTCCTGCTCGTCCTCGAGTAGGTAAATGATAAAAAAGAATTTTTGATGCGAAGTGATACTTTGGCATAATTTCAATGTAAATCTTCTTAATTGTGATATGAATATTCAGATCCGAAAGATTCAAGACAAAAGTTCATATTAACACAAAAATAATAATACTTCAAGCATACTAATCAAAGCAATCATGTCTTCTCAAAATAACATGGCAAAATAAAGTTCATCCCTACAAAATCATATAGTTCGGCTATGCTTCATTTTCGTCACACAAAGATGTTCCCAACTTCTATACCCCCGATGACAAGCCAAGCAATTGTTTCATACTCAAATAATCTCAAAACTTTTCAACCTTCACGCAATACATGAGCGCGAGCCATGGATATAACACTATGGGTGGAATAGAATATGATGATGGGGATTATGTGGAGAAGACAAAAAAGGAAAGTCTCACATTGACGAGGCTAATCAACGGGCTATGGAGATGCCCATCAATTGATGTCAACATGAGGAGTAGGGATTGCCATGCAACGGATGCACTAGAGCTATAAGTATATGAAAGCTCTACAAAATAAACTAAGTGGGTGTGCATCCAACTTGCTTGCTCACGAAGACCTAGGGCATTTTGAGGAAGCCCATCATTGGAATATACAAGCCAAGTTCTATAATGAAAAATTCCCACTAGTATATGAAAGTGACAAAATGAGAGACTCTCTATCATGAAGATCTTGGTGCTACTTTGAAGCACAAGTGTGGTAAAAGGATAGTAGCATTGTCCCTTCTCTCTTTTTCTCTCATTTTTTCCCTTTTTTGGGCCTTTTTTTCTTTGGCCTTGTTTTTTTTCTTTCTTTCTCTTTTTTTTCTTCTTTTTTTCGTAGGGAGTCTCATCCCGACTTATGGGGGAATCATAGTCTCCATCATCCTTTCCTCACTTGGGACAATGCTCTAATAATGATGATCATCACACTTTTATTTTTCTTACAACCCAACAATTACAACTAGAAACTTAGGACAAATACGATGTCAACTACATGATCATGCAATGGCAATATGACAAAATTAATGTATGTCATAATAATGATGATGGAAGTTGCATGGCAATATATCACGGAATGGCTATGGAAATGCCATGATAGGTAGGTATGGTGGCTGTTTTGAGGAAAATATAAGGAGGTTTATGTGTGACGGAGCGTATCATATCACGGGGTTTGGATGCACCGGCGAAGTTTGCACTAACTCTCAAGGTGAGAAAGGGCAATGCACGGTATCGAAGAGGCTAGCAAAGGGGGAAAGGTGAGAGTGCGTATAATCCATGGACTCAACATTATTCAAAAGAACTCATATACTTATTGCAAAAATTTAGAAGCCATCAAAAATCAAGTACTACGCGCATGCTCCTAGGGGGATAGATTGGTAGGAAAAGACCATCGCTCGTCCCCGACCGCCACTCATAAGGATGCACAAGCCAGGTACACTTCATGTTTCAAATTTGTTACACAGCTTTAACCATACGTGCATGCTACGGGACTTGCAAACTTCAACACAAGCATTTCTCAAATTCACAATTACTCAACTAGCACGACTTTGATATTATCACCTCCATATCTCAAAACAATTATCAAGCATCAAACTTATCTTAGTATTCAACACACTCATAAGAAAGTTTCACATATCTTGAATACCAAGTATATCAATATTAAGCAAATTACCATGCTATTAATGACTCTCAAAATAATCTAAGTGAAGCATGAGAGTTCATCTATTTCTTCAAAATAAAACTACCACCATGCTCTAAAAGTTATAAGGGATGCACTAGAGCAAATGACAAACTACTCCGAAAGATATAAGTGAAGGTCAATGAGTAGCTAAATAATTATGCAACTATGCGAAGACTCTCTCTCATTTAATAATTTCAGATCTTGATACTTTATTCAAACAGCAAGTAAAGCTAAAGAAAACTACATTGCAAGGATAGCACAACTCTTGTGAAGAAGCAAAAACTTAGGCTCAACCGATACTAACCGATAGTTGTTGAAGAAGAAAGGTGGGATGCTAATGGGGCCATCCCCAAGCTTAGATGCTTGAGACTTCTTGAAATATTATCTTGGGGTGCCTTGGGCATCCCCAAGATTGAGCTTTTGTGTCTCCTTAATTCCTCTCATATCATGGTTTCTCTTTTTATCAAAAGCTTCATTCACAACAAACTCAACAAGAACTCGTGAGATAGGTTAGTATAAACCAATGCAAAGCCTTATCATTTTCTAGTGTAACAAATCACTTAAATAATTATTCAACTTTGCATACTAAATGCCTCTGCATATTTAATTCTCCTATCCTCAAATATAATCATTAATTAAGCAAACATATGCAACCATAACAGCGATCTGCCAGAACAGTACAATCTGTAAAGAATGCAAGAGTCATCATACTTCCCTAACTCCAAAAATTATGAACTAAAATTCCCATTATAATAAATTTATCAGAGCTCAATATGCAAAAATATTCAACATTATACCACTCTCTGACTTTTCTAGGGAATTTTTGCAACAGCGGTAAACTTTCTGTTTTTCAAACAGCAACATGTATACTAGCAAAATAAGCATGGCAAAGGCTACACTTGACTTCTTTATTGAAACTAAAGATGCAAAACATTATTCTAAATAACAGCAAGCTAATACTAACAAAATAAAATGACGCTCCAAGCAAAACACATATCATGTGGTGAATAAAAATATAGCTCCAAGTAAATTACCGATGGAAGTGGACGAACGAGGGGATGCCATCCGGGGCATCCCCAAGCTTAGGCTCTTGGTTATCCTTGAATGTCTTGGGGTTCAATGGGCATCCCCAAGATTAGGCTCTTTGACACTCCTTATTCCATATTCCATCGAATCTTTACCCAAAACTTGAAAACTTCACAACACAAAACTCAACAGGAAATCTTATAAGCTCCGTTAGTGAAAAAAAATAAAACCACCACATTGGTACTATAATTAACTCATTATAAATTCATATTTGTGTAATATCTACTGTAATACAACTTATCTATGGTTCATACCCTCCGATACTACTCATAGATTCATCAAAATAAGAAAACAACACATAGAAAACAGAATCTGTCAAAAACAGAATATTCTGTAGTAATCTGTATCAAACGTATTCTTATGGAACTCCAAAAATCGTACCAAATTAGGAAATCCTAAGCAATTCGTGTACCAATCCAGAGCAAAAAGAATCAGATCAGAATTAACAAAACTAATTTACTGGGTGCAAAAGTTTCTGATTTTCAGCAGGATCAACACAACTATCACCGTAAGCCATCCTAAAGGTCTTACTTGGCACTTTATTGAAACAAAAGCTATAAAACATGATTACTACAGTAGAATAATCATGTGAACACACAAAACAGTAAGGATAAGTACTGGGTTGTCTCCCAACAAGCGCTTTTCTTTAATGCCTTTCTAGCTAGGCATGATGATGACAATGATGCTCACATAAAAGATAAGAATTGAAACATAACGGGAGCATCATGAAGCATATGACTAGCACTTTTAAGTCTAACCCACTTCCTATGCATAGGGATTTTGTGAGCAAATAACTTATGGGAACAATAATCAACTTGCATAGGAAGGTAAAACAAGCATAACTTCAAGATTTTAAGCACATAGAGAGGAAACTTGACATTATTGCAATTCCTACAAGCATATATTCCTCCCTCATAATAATTTTCAGTAGCATCATGAATGAATTCAACAATATAACCAGCACCTAAAGCATTCTTTTCATGATCTACAAGCATAGAAAATTTACCACTCTCCACATAAGCAAATTCCTTATCATGAATAGTAGTGGGAGCAAACTCAACAAAATAACTATCATATGATTTAAAATTAGGATCAAGATGACAAGTTTCATGGTTATCATTATTCTTGAAAGCATACATGTCATCACAATAATCATCATAGATAGGAGGCATGCTTTCATCATAGTAAATTTGCTCATCAAAGCTTGGGGGACAAAAAATATCATCTTCATCAAACATAGCTTCCCCAAGCTTGTGGCTTTGCATATCATTAGCATCATGGATATTCAAGGAATTCATACTAATAACATTGCAATCATGCTCATCATTCACATATTTTATGCCAAGCACTCTATGTAATTATTCTTCGAGTACTTGAGCACAATTTTCCTTCCCATCATTTTCACGAAAGACATTAAAAAGATGAAGCATATGAGGCAAACTCAATTCCATTTCTTTGTAATTTTCTTTTATAAACTAAACTAGTGCTAAGACAAGAAACAAAAAGATTCGATTGCAAGATCTAAAGATATACCTTCAAGCACTCACATCCCCGGCAACGGCGCCAGAAAAGAGCTTAGTTGACGGGGTGTGAGTGAGTGCCCTTTTACCTAGCCTCCCCGGCAACGGCGCCAGAAAAGAGCTTGATGTCTACTACACAACGTTCTTCTTGTAGACGTTGTTGGGCCTGCAAGTGCACAGGTTTGTAGGATAGTAGCAAATTTCCCTCAAGTGGATGACCTAAGGTTTATCAATCCGTAGGAGGCATAGGATGAAGATGGTCTCTCTCAAGCAACCCTGAACCCAAATAACAAAGAGTCTCTTGTGTCCCCAACACACCCAATACAATGGTAAATTGTATAGGTGCACTAGTTCGGCGAAGAGATGGTGATACAAGTGCAATATGGATGGTAGATAAAGGTATTTGTAATCTGAAAATATAAAAACAGCAAGGTAACAAGTGATAAAAGTGAGCGTGAACGGTATTGCAATGATAGGAAACAAGGCCTACGGTTCATACTTTCACTAGTGCAAGTTCTCTCAACAATAATAACATAGATAGATAATATGACAATCCCTCAACATGCAACAAAGAGTCACTCCAAAGCCACTAATAGCGGAGAACAAACGTAGAGATTATGGTAGGGTACGAAACCACCTCAAAGTTATTCTTTCGGATCAATCTATAAAAGAGTTCGTACTAGAATAACACCTTAAGACACAAATCAACCAAAACCCTAATGTCACCTAGATACTCCATTGTCACCTCAAGTATCCATGGGCATGATTATATGATATGCATCACACAATCTCATATTCATCCAACCAACATAAAAGTACTTCAAAGAGTGTCCCAAAGTTTCTACTGGAGAGTCAAGAACGTGTGCCAACCCCTATGCATAGGTTCCCAATGTCACGAAACCCGCAAGTTGATCACCAAAACATACATCAAGTGGCACGTGATATCCCATTGTCACCACAGATAATGACGGCAAGTCATACATCAAGTGTTCTCATAAAAGACTGAATCCGATAAGATAACTTCAAAGGGGAAACTCAATTCATCACAAGAGAGTAGAGGGGGAGAAACATCATAAGATCCAACTACAATAGCAAAGCTCGGGATACATCAAGATTGTGCCATAGAGGAACACGAGAGAGAACACAAGAGAGAGAGATCAAACACATAGCTACTGGTACATACCCTCAGCCCCGAGGGTGAACTACTCCCTCCTCGTCATGGATAGCGTCGGGATGATGAAGATGGCCACCGGTGATGAGTTCCCCCTCCGGCAGGGTGCCAGAACGGGCTCCCGAGAGGTTTTTGGTGGCTACAGAGGCTTGGGGCGGCGGAACTCCTGATCTATCTTCTGTTCTGAAAGTTTTAGGGTACGTAGGTATATATGGGTGCAAGGGGTAAGTCGGTGGACCTCCGGGGTGCTCACGAGGCAGGGGGCGCGCCCCCCACCCTCGTGGGCAGCCCGGGACTCCCCTGGCGTGCACTCCAAGCCCATCAGGTTGGTCTCCTTCCAAAATTAACTTCTCTAGTTGATTTCGTTCCGTTTTGACTCCGTCTGATATTCCTTTTCCTCGAAACACTGAAATAGGCATAAAACAGCAAATCTAGGCTGGGCCTCCGGTTAATAGGTTAGTCCCAAAAATAATATAAAAGTGGATAATAAAGCCCAATATTGCCTAAAACAGTAGATAAAGTAGCATGGAGCAATAAAAAATTATAGATACGTTGGAGACGTATCAGGCCGCGCGGGCCGGCAGCGGTGGGAGGCACGGGGCGACACATGGCGGCGCACGGTTGGCTGCGGAAGGCGATGAGGACGACGTGGCGTCCTCGGATTGGTCCGGACGACATGGTTGCGAGATGTGGACATGTCCGGTGGCGGCGCGGACGTGTTCGGCGGCGCGAGGATGAAGAAGACTAGGGTTTCATCCGCGAATTTGGACGGGGAGGGCATATTTATAGCTAGAGGGAGCTAGGAGAGTCCAAATAGGGAGCGGTTTTCGCCCACACGATCACGATCCAACGAACGAGAGCATGGAGGGGGTTTGGATGGGCTCATGGGCTGTGGTGAAGAGGGACTGGGCTGCAAAGAGAGAGGGGTTATGGGCTACGCGGTTAACCGTTGGGTCATCAAACGACCTCCAAATGGAACGAAATTTGACGAGCGGTCTACCGGTGATATACCAAGGCCACTCGGCAAATCTCGGCCCATTTTGAGAAAGTTTTACGGAGGCTCACAAAACAAGGTCTGAGAAGGGTGACGGGCGCGTGCGGGTGTGTCTGGGCTCAGAACGGACAACGGAGAGACCCAACAGAACCCGAACGGATGCAAGTTTTGAAAAACATGCAGATGAAATGCAGATGAAGACATGGCAAAATGCAACACGCAAGCAAATGACATGGCAACAACGACGAATATCTGGAAGACACCTGGCGCATCAGATCTGGGGCGTTACAACTCTCCTCCACTAACAAGAGATCTCGTCCCGAGATCTTAGGACCGAGACGAAAGAGAAAAAAAGAGAGGTGAAATAAGAACAAAAGAGAGAAGATGAAAAAAGTCAAGAGCACTCGGTTAGAAAAGATGAACGGCGAATATGACGAGAATCAAATGCTCATGGAAACAAGATAGACTCTGAAACTACTCTGGTTAGAACAAGATAGAAAAGGAATGAATAAAAGAATTTCGGCAACATTCTGACTGGAAATGGAAGGACTAGAACATGAACTTCACCCAATGATATGGCACTTGACGAGATGAACAATGCAATGCCTCCGGAAGAATTGAAAGAATTGAATGAAAAGAACTTAGAAGGAAGGATTGAATGGAGTTGTTGAGAAAATCAACAACGAAAGAATAAGCTTGTTGTGGACTTATTAAAAACATCTCAAAACTTGAGGTGAAATTATACCACAACCAATGTCTGAATAGCTGAGAAGAACAAAGAAATGCAAAACTCCACTTCAAAAGAATACGGAGAATTAATTGCACTTCGAGAGGCAACAAGGAAAGATACTTGAGCTCCTCCAAAGAATCTTGATTAACTCTTGAAGAATGAATTAACTCATGAAGAACCACCATGAATAACTCTGGTGACAAAAGGATGATGAGATAGCATGAAGGATGAAAGAATAAGATGAGCCTTGCGATGATTTAGATGGGCGTTTCGGCAACATGGCCGAGGAAATTTGAACTCCGGAAAAGAAAGATGAAAACACTTGGAACTAGAATTTATTCATCAAAAACTCCGAAGGAACGGATTACTCACTTGGATGAAATAAGAATAAGATTTATTGTATGCTTATTCTTCATAAAATTTAATTGATGATAAACGGATTTGGCATGCAACTTATTCTTGTTGACAAGGATTAAGGGGAATATGGCGCAAAACTTAAGAAAGTCTTCATGAACCACCGGTAGAGTTTGGAAAGAACGAATGAATTGATATGATAACAAAGGAAAAGGAATCTAAAGGAACCACCGTAAGAATTCAAAAAAGACTGATGAAAGAGAATGAATCACCGGGAAGAATTAGAAGAACAAATATGCTTGAGGGGATTTGATGCAAAAGAACAAAGAGATAACGAGCTGATAAAGAATACTTGACAGATGCGTCAGGATAATTGGGTAACGATAGCTAGAATGATGGCTCCGGTGAAAAGAAATTGAAAAACAACTCATGAAATGCTCCGGATGGGTGAAAAGAATTGTCACAATCAAAAACAATTATGAGTATGGCATGAAGCTAGAACCATGAATCTTCGAGAGCTGGGACAATATTTAGAGGAAACACTTCTTCGCTCTTCAAATGACGACGAGAAACACCACGAAAATTACTGAGATACACCGGGAGAATGGGAAGCGAAGAGGTTGAACCCAAGATGAAAAGAATTTGAAAATGATCATGGAGAAGGCATGCGACTGATGGAATCCATTCTTACGTCAAACTCTGAAAAGAATTAGGAATGGCTCCGGAATAATTAGAAGAGTGAGGTAAGATCCTGAGAAAAGACCTGTGGGTTAGGGCCCACTCAAAAGAAAACACCGTTGAACAATTTTAAAGAGAGGTTGCACCGGTTTAATTAAATGGCTTGAATGAGATAACAACCTCGAAATATCTTGATTGGATTGAGAATGGAAACACAAGTCTTGTGAGATATCTTCAGCACTCCAGAACAAATGAATAGGAAGAAGTGAATGATTAAGAGGTGCATCGGCATGAGAAAGCATTAGAAACAAGGAAAGGAATATGATGAATATCGAAAGCTTGAATTGGATCCACCGGAGAATAAACAACAATGAAGGATGATGAACTTGAAACTGTTGAGCATCTTCATGGGAAATCACCGGATAAGAAGATTGAAAGAAAAGAATGAAGAGACTTCCCACAAATAAAAGGATACATGATTAAGAATTCTAAGTCCTTGAAGAAAAAGAGTGGGAGGGCGGGAAAACAAAGGCAACTTGGGGACGGATGAAACGGATACCATTGAGAAAACTTATAATTGATCTCACAAATGTTGAAATGATCGGATCCACTTGAAGAGAAGCACACCGGTTGGAAAGAATTGACATGACAATCTCGATGATCAAAAGGATTAGTACTCCCATAGAAATATGAGAACACTGCTTGAAAGGTATGGAATCAACACTTGACATTGAAGCAACTCAAATACCACAACTCAAAATCAAACAAAGGATTGGCTTGCAGAAATAAGCCGGAACAAATACATATGATAGAGATTTACCCAATCCCATATCAGGCATCTGTCGGAAAGATATTCTAGGAGCTACTTGAATTCCCACCTATAAACTCCCGAAACTTTCTGGTTATGCAATCTGGTGTTGGGGATACAGGGGAAGCAATATATCTCACCCAAACAAACAATCCCTACATCCAGATGTATCCATCTGTCAACACATAACCAAGAAAACTCCGGAAATCGTGTACCTCTCGAAAAGCATCCGTTATACGAGCTATGGCAATACTCCCGAACTCCCCAGTACTGGGTGGCATCGAGGTTATCTCACCAACAACTGCATAAAAGAGATTTTCGATGTCGGCAAAACTCAGGTATTCCAGAACTGCAACGATAAAATTGTGATGACAACACCTCAGAGCTCAACTCCCCGGGACACTGCCACAACCCCTAAATGTCAGGAGGCACCAAGAACAATGTTCTTGTCACAAGAATATCGGAACGATCCCAAGATACCCGCGTGATCCTAAAAAAACTGTGAAAAAATTAAGGAGAGGAAAGACAAAACATCTATGTCGAGAGTCCTCACCAGAGCGACGAAGGGGGCTGAGGAGTAAAAAGAATCCTACTCTCCGATATATATAATCCTAAGACTCAAAATAGTTTTCTTCTAGACTCAACAACGGCCAACAATCAAGGGGGCTCCTATGGTTGGTCGAGGCTCTGATACCAACTTGTCACGCCCAATATGTGACCCTATCCTAAAGGAACTCGAAGGTCCCACCAAGGATAGAAGCCCATATTGGAGACGCTTTTGCAAGGTAGATATCATTACATCATACCATTACATAATAGTTGGGGATACATACAAGAGGCACACAATGCCACACGAATACAACAACATCATACATAAGAGCAACATCCGACTACGGATGAACACAAACAGAAACTCAAACGACATCCACCCTGCTAGCCCAGGCTGCCGACCTGGAACCTATCCCCTGATCGAAGAAGAAGCAGAAGAAGAACTCCAAAACAAGTAAACATCGCTCTCGCGTCATGATCATCGCAATACCTATACCTGCAACTATTGTTGTAGTAATCTGTGAGCCACGAGGACTCAGCAATCCCATTACCATGGGTATCAAGACTAGCAAAGCTTAATGGGTAAGGAAGGGGTAAAGTGGTGAGGTTGCAGCAGTGACTAGCAAGTATGGTGGCTAACTTACGCAAATAAGAGCGAGAAGGAAGCAAACGGAACGGTCGTGAAGCTAGCAATGATCAAGAAGTGATCCTGAACTCCTACTTACGCACAATCATAACACAAAGACCGTGTTCACTTCCCGGACTCCGCCGAAAAGAGACCATCACGGCTACACACACGGTTGATGCGTTTTAATTAAGTCAAGTGTCAAGTTCTCTACAACCGTATATTAACAAATTCCCATCTGCCACATAACCGCGGGCATGGCTCTCAAAAGTTTATACCCTGCAGGGGTGTCCCAACTTAGCCCATCACAAGCTCTCACGGTCAACGAAGGATATTCCTTCTCCCAGGAAGACCCGATCAGTCTCGGAATCCCGGTTTACAAGACATTTCGACAATGGTAAAACAAGACCAGCAAAGCCGCCCGATGTGCCGACAAATCCCGATAGGAGCTGCACATATCTCGTTCTCAGGGCACACTGGATGAGACATCCTACGAGTAAAACCAGCCCTCAAGTTTCCCCGAGGTGGCCCCGCAGTTTACTCGGTTCGGACCAACACTCGAAGGAGCACTGGCCCGGGAAGGGGGGTTAAATAAAGATGACCCTCGGGCTCCGGAAACCCAAGGGAAAAAGTCTTAGGTGTGGCAAATGGTAAAACCAAGGTTGGGCCTTGCTGGAGGAGTTTTATTCAAAGCGAACTGTCAAGGGGTTCCCATAAATCACCCAACCGCGTAAGGAATGCAAAATCAAGGAACATAACACCAGTATGATGAAACCTAAGGTGGCAAGAGTGGAACAAAACACCAGGCATAAGGCCGAGCCTTCCACCCTTTACCAAGTATATAGATGCATTAATTAAATAAGAGATATTGTGATATCCCAACATAATCCTGCCATCATGGATCAATCTTCAACTTCACCTGCAACTAACAACGCTATAAGAGGGGCTGAGTAAAGCGGTAACAAAGCCAAGCAACGGTTTTCTAGGAAGGGTGAAAAGGTTAGAGGCTGACATGGCAATTTGGGAGGCTTGATCAACAAGAGATAGGTAGCGCGGCAAAGTGATAGAACAAAGCAACTAGCATAGCAATGATAGTAGTGAGACCCAGGGTGACGGTCATCTTGCCTGAAATCCCGCTAGGAAGAATAAACGAGTCCATGAAGAAGACGAACGGACGAAGACGAACCAAGCGAAGGCGAACGAATCCCCCTGATCGCAACAAAACAGGAACTAACGAGAAGAAGCACAACCGGAAAGAAGCAAACAACAAGGTAAACAAACATCACATAAACATGGCATGATGCACAATCAAGTATGATGCATGACAAAGGCTATATAATGCTACTCATGGCAAGAGATGATGCAAACAAGAACAACACATCAAAGCAAGTTTAAATGAGGCTGGAAACAACATATAACAATTCCAGTAAGTCCTCATATGCAAATTTTGAAATTGGTCCAGATCTGAATAAACCTTATGTTCAAGTTGTTAAACAACAATTTAAGATGCACCAAGATGATCTACACAAAATTCTAGTCATTTACATATAAAGTTCAATTAGTTCAGAGCTACGGCCTAGAAGATATGAGCAGAACAGGTTAAACATGGCACTGATGCAAAATGCATTCAAACATCAAGCAAACACATTCAAAATTAGGATGCAACAAGATAAGATGGAACTACATGCAATTCTAAACAAGTTTCATATAGAGCACATTCCAAACGGAGCAACGGTGCAACACATACACTCCAAACAAGATATAACAACAATCTGTCCAAAACAGCAACTAGGCATCTTGCAAGCATTATAACCACATGCTACAACACCTCAACATGAAAACAAAAGGCACAGACGTGATGTACAGATGACTCATACCAAAACATGAACACTGAGCTATCTCCAGAAAATAATAGAACATGTTCAAAAGGACAGGGCAAGATTGCAAATAATAACAGTTTACAGACTGAGGAGAAATAACATCAGGTAGTAATACTTAGAGCTATCAAACAACATGCTACAGGAACTTATCATGGCAAACAAAGGCATGACATGCTAATACTAAAGACAAAGAACAAGACTCCCTTACTGAACTAATTCCAAAGATCAACAGAAAAGATGGTCGCACCCATGAAAACATGACAAGTAATATGACAGATTCAGACATGGCAGGAATAACGATAAGTAGGCATGTTGGTGAGCTTGTACCACTCACCATAGAGCAATACATGGCATGTGAAGTCAACCAACCATAAGATGACATAATTATTAAGCTACACATGGCAAGAACAAGTTCATAGGGTGCATGGATCACTAGCAAAACTCATGGCCAAAACTGAACTTAATGTTAACAGGCTGACAACAACATTATTTAGCAATTTGAGAGCAATATTACAAACAACTACAGCAGGCTATAAATTCAACCAAGGGCATGTATGGATAGATCATGACATGTATAACAAAACATCCTTAGTGAACATCTCCAGATTATGCATAGAATGACTTGTAGCAGCAGGTTTACATAACATTATGATATAACAGATTCAGCCTAGCAAAACAGTAACAACAAGTATCCTTCTTCACAAGCTTGATGCACTCACCAAAAGGCACACAAAAATACATTGATTGCACCACTGTAAAGATGGTATGATGTAGCTCAAAACTCATGTAGACATCAAGCTCAAAGGATGCATACACAAATTGCAATGAAAAAGACAAATCAGCAAGTTCTGTTACCAGACAGCAGTTAACATCATATAGCACTCTTGCAACGATGATAAGGGCATCAATATGGATTCAAAAAAGCATGCACAATGGAATGGAATGAAGAGCGTCTCACAATGAACATTTTGATATATTATGCATGCAAAAAGGAGCTACAGTCATGGAGATATGATGCAATGAACATGGCAACAAAATGTTGAAAACTTCGGGACATAGAAAAACTACTAGCGCGAAAACGGGATCCAGATCGAGGGAACTCCATTCGCAGCCATGGCGGAAGTCAACGCCGACGGGGAGGGGGTGTGGGACTCCGGTGGGGCTCGGGATGGCCGGGAATGGGTAGATCAGGTCGTGGGCGGACGGATCCGGGCAAGGGCGGCGGTGGACAGAGCTCCAAGAGGCGCTGGCCGGACTTGGAGCTTGGGGCGCCATCCATGGTGGCCTTCTGCATCACGGCAGAGAGAGGGAGATGAGCACGGGGAGGAGGAAGGAGAGGGAGAAGGAGGAGGAGATGGGGTTCATCTGCAGCGGCGGAGCTCTCCCGGCTGGGTCCGGCGACCGGCGGCGGCGAGCCGGCGATGGGGACGAGGCGCAGAGGAGCTCGGGTGCGGGTGCGGGGCAGCACGGGCCCAGATCCGGCCCCGGGCGGGTCTGCTGCGGGCCGTCCGGGCCGGCGGCGGTGGGAGGCGCGGGGCGACACATGGCGGCGCGCGGTTGGCTGCGGGAGGCGGCGAGGACGACGTGGCATCCTCGGATTGGTCCGAGCGACGTGGTTGCGGGCGGTGGACATGTCCGGTGGCGGCGTGGACGTGTCCGACGGCGTGAGGATGAAGAATACTAGGGTTTCATCCGCGAATTTGGACGGGGATGGCATATTTATAGCTAGAGGGAGCTAGGAGAGTCCAAATGGGTAGCGGTTTTCGCCCACACGATCACGATCCAACGACTAAGAGCATGGAGGGGGTTTGGATGGGCTCATGGGCTGTGGGGAAGAGGGGCTGGGCTGCAAAGAGAGAGGGGTTACGGGCTACGCGGTTAACCGTTGGGGCATCAAACGACCTCCAAATGGAACGAAATTTGACGGGTGGTCTACCGGTGATATACCAAGGCCACTCGGCAAATCTCGACCCATTCCAAGTACGTTTTACGGCGGCTCACAAAACAAGGTCTGAGAAGAGCGACGGGCGCATGCGGGTGTGTCTGGGCTCAGAACGGATAACGGAGAGACCCGACGGAACCCGAACGGATGCAAGTTTTGAAAAACATGCAGATGAAATGCAGATGAAGACATGGCAAAATGCAACACGCAAGCAAATGACATGGCAACAACGACAAATAGCTGGAAGACACCTGGCGCATCGGATATGGGGCGTTACATTCCTCATCAAATATGCTATCCGTGGGAAGCATTGATTTACAATGTTGAATAATTCCTAATTAATTATATGGTTGAATATCTGCCTTATGTGCTCCTTTGGAACGTCTCGTGTCCTTCCTACATGGCAGTTTTCCATCATAATTTCATTCTATGTTCATGTGGCTGTAAAACTACCATATCATTACGTTCATTATTTGATTCTATATGTTAATGTGTGATGATGGTGTATTGCACATGCTTTTTGCAAAACGGTGTATTTGGTCAAATGTGCAACGCTGATAAATTGAAATTAATGCAGAAATGAACTCAAGCAGTCGCACACTATTTCAAATAACCAGTCGTGTGTGTGAACAAACAAGGAGCACATGCGTGTGACTCCGCAATCGTGTGTGATGTAGAAAACAAAGAGCACAAGTAAAAGTAGAACAATCGTCTAAACTGGCAAAGGTATATCATGCGGACAACATATATAATCCGTGTGCTTAAAACCCGATTGCGTACAATCAAGATTACAAACTGTGTGTAACGAATAAACATCGCACACGTTTTAAACCAAGAAATCGTGTTTGATCACTACGGCTATCTCCAACAATTTGTTCGTGGCAAATGTGTGAGATGAGTTGAATGATTGCATACATTTACATAGTTCCTCAGAGGCAGTCATCCGTGTTTAACGACCTAATGGTACACAATTGGCTGCTACTGACCGTGGTTAATGAGCTCATCCAGCACACATGATTTTCCTTACCGTTAGCATTTGACCCCCCCCCCCCCAATCCCAACCCACTCGAGCACACGATTTAGGAAAACTGTCTGCGATTGGGGTAAAAACCGTGTGAAATAGCGGTCGGATTGACTAGTGGGGTCCGGTGGCTGTAGTGAGCCGACCAACAGAGTTGGTGTTGCAAAGAGGGGGTGGTGCCGGTGGACGGCAGCTACTTGCCGGAGTTGTGTGGATGATGCATGCGCCACACAAAAGTTGGGAAAGGTGGTGGCGATGATTGATTGGGGAGGAATCGAGTGGCTCTAATCCATCATAGCAGTGCAAATCAGAAGGCTAAGTTTTTTTGAGGGAAAAATCAGAAGGCTAGGTAGCAGTTGATCCGGCTGACGCCTATCAGCGACCTGGGCCTCCAACCAGTGCCTAGCCCAGCTCAATGCTACAAGGGACTACAAATACCTGGGAAGCATCTACGCACAAAATCGGCTTGGACGGATGGGCTTTGGCCTAGGCTTGGTGAGGCGTGCTAGTTCTTCTCTCTTAGTAGCTTGTCTTCCTCCTCTACTCTCCTTCCTCTCAGTTCTCCTCTAAAATTCAAGAGTTGTAGCCGAACCCATGGCTAATAAAATGAATTGGTACTAAGATCCTAACAATTGGCATCAGAGCCGTCCGATCCTCCTCCAAATTCCTCCAAAATTCCACCAAATTTTTCTTCTCTATAATTTGCTTGCAACCTGTTTGACAGAATGACAAGCCACAAATTCGCCTGCCCCATGGGGGTTCTTCACGCTCGGATTAGTGATGTTCATCAGGCGCTCATCGTCGAGTCGATTCGCTAGCTATTTTGTTGCTCCGTTGATGGACATGTGATCTGTGCGTACGACTGGGTGGTGGACGGGATGTACGGCGTGGAGGCGTACGTCGAGTTCCGGTCTCAGTGGAGGGCATCCCGAGAGCTCGAGATGCCCTGGATGGCCATGCTATCTACGATGGCTGCTGCATCCTTGCCGTCAACCTCGTCCCGTCGGTCTACACCAACATCACCATGCCGGATAACAACACGTTGGCGCTTTCGTACTTCTACGACAACTTTCCCCACACAGAGTGGGCTGCAACGTTGGTCGCGGTCGAGCATCGTGATGAGGCGCCCGCTACATCCACCGATGACCTCCAAGTCGAGGTGTCCATGCGCACCATCAGCGCGACTCCGTCCGAGCTCACCGCACCTACAACACCAAGTCCGTCCGCGACCACCACCAACACCATCCTAGAGCTCACTTTGAGCGACAAGGTACTCGAAGTGGACAACACCAACGATGCCGCTCTGGCTCCCACTTTCGTGGTTCTAAGTCTGACAGTAGAATGGGGGTTAGGTATGGAGAGGCAATATCCTAGCTATGGAGCAGTTGTGAAGACAAGAGATGTACGAGTTCAGGCCCTTCTCGGAAGAAGTAACAACCCTACGTCTCTGGGCCCGGAGGCGGTCGACTGGATTATGTGTGTATAGATTACAGGGGTGCCAACCCCTTACACTGAGGAGGGGGGTGGCTTATATAGTGTCTGCCAGACCCCTCCAGCCCTCAGTTATATAGGATTTAAAGTACATTAAGGCTAGGCGTTACTGCTAATGCCTTACATAAAGTGTCCTAAATGCCATAAAGACTACTTAATTACAGACCGTTTGGATGCAGAATGACTCTTGATCTCCTGGTGGTCGAGTGAGTCTTCATGGTCGAGTCCTTCGAGTCTGTCGAGTGAAGTCTCTCTTGGTCGACTGGAAGGCATTTCTTCTGAAGGTGTCCTAGGGAAGGGTACTTAAGACAGGTTCGTGACCCTACCCCAGGTACATGACTTCATCATTAGCCCCCGAATGGATCAAGGTTTGAGTGAAGAAGGAGTTGATAATATTTCCGACCTACTTTCGTGTTCTGAACATGTCTCATCTTGTTCCAATAATCTTTTGTTGATGACAACAACTTTTATTTCAGTCGCCTTGATCCATTCCTTTCTTATGTCGAGTGCACTTTTGCACTTAATAAACTTCCGAGCGACGGATCGCAGGAAATCCATCGTCTGACAAATTGATCTGCTGTTAGCGGATTTTGTGGGATCCGAATTTTGGGAAGCGCGTGAAACGGGGCGGACCGCGGCGCTCGGACGGGATAGGGCATAGACGCCTCGATTTCTGTGCCACCTTTTTCGCCACGTATCACGCGCACGCGACTGTTTCGGGATGTGATAGGATCGCCCGGGCCCACTTGTCATTCACTCGGAAGTGTCCTTATAAAATGCGTCGGACTAGGGTTTTTGAATAGTACCCCCCCATTCTCCCTTCTGTCCTCTCCACCTCCGCCCACAGCGCCTGCTCTCACCTCCGCCCAACCACTGCTCGTGCGCTTCGACGGCAATAATGGTGAAGGAGAAGACGGCGGCTCTGGAGCGCGCGAAGAAGGCGACGGCGACGGGGAAAGCGAAAGGGAGAGTGACCAGTCGGGGCGGATCCTTGTCAAGGTCCCGCCTGCCGCACGGCTGGGTTCAAGGGGATTGGATCCGGTCGACCATCACCGAGAAGGATCTTACCGAGATGGCCAACGAGGGTTTGATCCCTCACGGGGCAGCGAGGCTCCCGGGGAAAGAGTGGCAACCGCAGCCGCAGGAGGGTGAGTGTGTTCTTCTAGCCACTCACGTAGACCGTGGGTTCTCCCTGCCTCCGAGTGTTTTCTTCCGTGGTTTCTTGAATTTCTTTGGAGCGCAACTCCACCATTTCAATCCAAATTCCATCGCCTACCTTGCTGCCTTCGTGTCCATGTGCGAGAACTTCCTGGGTTGTCGACCGCACTGGGGTCTCTTCAAGCACATATTCACTTGTCGCTCTCAGACAGTGAAAAAGGCGAGTCCAGATGATGATAGGACTAAGGTTATTCAGATGTGCGGGGGTCTGGGGATTCAGATGAGGAGCAAGAGCACTTTTACAGCCATGACCCTCCCTGAGTCGGTCAGAGGATGGCAGTCGACTTGGTTCTACTGCCAAGACGAGTCGACGCCGGGGCAGTCGAGTGGTCTCCCTCCGTTTTCCATGGATCGAGTGAACAAACCCTCTTCTCTAAAAGTGCTCCCTGAGGAGAAAGCCCAAGTAAAAATGCTGATGGAGCATGTAGTCCAGCTAGTTCGGGAGGGAGTGACGGGCATGGACCTTCTGGAGGTCTTCCTTAGGCGGCGCATCCAGCCACTTCAGTACCGAGGCCACCCAATGTGGTTGTATTGCGGAACCGAGGATGAAACTCGGGTCCATCCAGAAGCAGTCGACGACGCCACCCTGGAGAGGTGGATGGCCGCGATAACAGGGAATAAGGACAACCCTCGAGGAGCCAGGAGGATTCCACCACTCGACCATTCCTATACTCCGGACCCGGTACACCCACTTTATCTTCACTTGTAGTCTTGCTATACTCATTCTGCTTTTGCTGCAAATTGGTCGATTGACCCTCATTTTGTTGTTTGTCAGGCCACCACTGAATTATACTCAATGCCCAATGGAGCTCAGACGCCGACTGAGGAGGAGGAAGGAAGTGGGGGCGAAAGCCAGGAGGACTGGGATTCGGATGCCGCTGATGATGATGAAGGTGATGACTCTGATGGGGAGGAAGAAGAGGAGGAGGAGGAGGAAGTTGCACCGCCTCGCTCGGAAAGACGGTCGAAGCTCATCCATGACCCTGCAACCGAGCGTGGTAAGGGGGTCGCAACTGTCGCTCAGTCAACCAAGCGCCCTCGAACCACTTCTCCGGTGCCGACCGAGAAAGCTCCGAAGCAATCCAGGGTGGCACCATCGAAGCCGGCCAAGGTCTTGCCGAAGATGAAGATGGTGATCCCCACTATCTCAGGGTAATGATGCTATTTGAGTTTTTCTGTTCCCTATAAACTTATTCTTGGTCGACTCATGAATCAACCGAGTGACTTTTGGAATTGCAGCGCTGCTACTTCTGATTCCTCGGCCAGGGCTGACGATCATGAGATGGAAGATGCTGCCACCTCAAAACCTGGTATTACTCTCATAGTTCCGTCTTTAGTCGATTGGCTCTTGGTCTCTAACTTTGATTCTTTTCTGTAGCTCCGTCTAATGTCGTTATCACTCTTCCTGACGACAACGATGAGGAGTCGTTGAAGCAAAGGAGGAGCAGGAAAGCGTCTGCTGGCAAGGTGACTCAGGACGTGCCAGCGCCCAAGACACTGGTCGCGGAGGGAGGAAACATCACTCGACCTACCGTATCTTTTGCGGTGCCGTTGGCGAGTGCTCACCCCGCGTCGTCGAGTGCTGCACAGCCTTCACTTTTCTCGACCCACTACGTCCCAGAGGACCAAGCCAGTGCTGCAAAAGAAGCAATACGCCAGGCGGGAGTCATGATGGAGCAGGTGAAGGCCATCCGGAAGCTAGCCAGGCAGCCTATGACGCCAGTTCCGCTCTTCAGAGTAACGTTCAGGTCAGTCGGTCACCGCCTGTTCTGTTAGGATATGATGTCTGAAGATTCTTCTTTCCGAAATTCTTAGTGATTGTCCTACACCCACTGCGTGTGTCGATTGAAATTCCGAACTGGTGGGGGCACGCTGAGTGCACCCACTGGGTGTAGTCCCCAAGGCTATGGTGCACTGCTGGTAGTCGACCATAGTCTTTATGTCTTGAACTTTTTCCTTCATTCGATTAGGTCGAACGGATTTTCAGACCGATGGGGGCACGCTGAGTGCACCCACTGGGTGTAGTCCCCGAGACTGTGGTCGACTGCTGGCAGTTGACTACAGTCTGAAGAACACGTCCTGTTTTTTTTGTTGATCGACTGGTCGACTCTATCTTGATAGAACTAGTGGGGGCACGCTGAGTGCACCCACTGGGTGTAGTCCCCGAGACTATGGTCGAATGTTTGCATTCGGCCGTAGTCTTAGAAACGTATGGTTTTTCCTTAGTCACTCGGAAGTGAATTGTCTTTGACATCTGTCGATTGGTTCTTCGTAGAAATACTGCGACCTTGCGGCTCGTTACACCGAGTTGGAGAACAAACATATCCAACTCGAGCTTGATCTGAAGCTGGTCCAGGAGAATTTGGCGAAGGCAAAGGAAGAAGTTAAAGGTATGTTTGGTGAGGCTTTCGACGACTGCCTTTGATCCTCATTTGTTTCAAAGTCTGACCTTGCCGTAACTTTGCACGCAAAGTGAAGGATGCACAGAAGAAGAAATACCTTGAGTTGGCTGAAATGCAGAAAACAGCTTTAGAGAAGACCAAGCTCGCAGACAAGAAGTTGGCTTCGGTCGCCAAGCTTGAAGAAGAAAACACCAATCTGAAAGCTGCTCTTGATGTTGCCAACAAAGAGGTCAGTCGACTGAAAAGTGATAAGATTGCCCTGAGTGACAAGGCCAGTGAGTTGGTGGGGAAGAAGAATGATTTGGAGGCTTATCTGGGCGGACTTGCCAAGAAGCTGTTCCTCATGCTCGAAGGTAATCTTTTGCACCAAACAAGTATTTTAACTGTGATCTTTCCATTCGACCGTTGCTTTGACTCGGTAGTTGTGTTTTGCAGAATTTTGCCAAAATTTTGAAGAAGAGACTGGTCGACTGGAGCCCAACTTGGATCCCATCAACTCTCCAGTTAATGATGAAGTCGCCATGAACGTGCTCCGGCTCGAGTCTCGTGTTGCTGTCGTCGTTGACTATCTCGCAAGGCTGAAGGTTGCCACTTCCCGCATCGATGCTATGCTCTGGCCCCGGGAGACGCTCCAAAATGACCTCGAGTCTCTGATGATTCGACTGAACACAGTCCCAAGTCGAGTGCAGGAGTGGAAGAAGTCTTCTGCCAGGTGCGGTGCAGATGTTGCTTTATCTCTGGCCCGAGTCCATTGCAAGGATGCACGAGAGGACAAGCTGGCGGCTCTTCGGGTGGCTAACACCAAGAAGCATGATTTCTGGTCTTTCATGGAGACTTTCATCGCTGCTGCCACTCGGATCGCTGATGGAATCGACCTTGACGAGTTTGTTGCACCTTCCAGCCCTCCACAGGAGGGGTAAAAAACTTCTTGAGCTCGACACTTTAAATTTGCCTCGGTATGCCGAGTGATTTTGTAACCGATAAACCTTAATAGGCTTAGCGCCTGAGCACTTTCGGTTCCGTTAGGTGTTATCCGAATTTGGATTCGACGTTTTAAATATTCTTGCATTTGGTTTGAGGTATCTTTTGCAGGTTAAAGCGAGGTGCTTATTGCAATCGACTTGTTCCCCAATTCACTTAGGCAGGCACTGGGCTGCAGCTAAGCCTCCGAGTGGGAGGTCTGCTCTCCACTCGGTAGGATTTCAAAACTTAGGCGAGCACGTGGCTGCAGCTAAGCCTCCGAGTGGGAGGTCTGCTCTCCACTCGGTAGGATTTTTAAAACTTAGGCGAGCACTGAGCTGCAGCTAAGCCCCCGAGTGGGAGGTCTGCTCTCCACTCGGTAGGATTTTTAAAACTTAGGCAGGCACTGGGCTGCAGCTAAGCCTCTGAGTGGGAGGTCTGCTCTCCACTCAGTAGGATTTTTAAAACTTAGGCGAGCACTGAGCTGTAGCTAAGCCCCCGAGTGGGAGGTCTGCTCTCCACTCGGTAGGATTTTTAAAACTTAGGCAGGCACTGGGCTGCAGCTAAGCCTCTGAGTGGGAGGTCTGCTCTCCACTCAGTAGGATTTTTAAAACTTAGGCGAGCACTGAGCTGCAGCTAAGCCCCCGAGTGGGAGGTCTGCTCTCCACTCGGTAGGATTTTTAAAACTTAGGCAGGCACTAGGCTGCAGCTAAGCCTCTGAGTGGGAGGTCTGCTCTCCACTCAGTAGAATTTTTAAAACTTAGGCAGGCACTGGGCTGCAGCTAAGCCTCTGAGTGGGAGGTCTGCTCTCCACTCAGTAGGATTTTCGAAACTTAGGCGAGCACTGGGCTGCAGCTAAGCCCCCGAGTGGGAGGTCTGCTCTCCACTCGGCAGGATTTTTAAAACGTCCTTCTTATGGAAGGCACATTGTACTTGTGGCGTAGCTCGGAGGAGAAGGTAACAGTCGACCTGCACCTCGTCCTCCGTGCGAGCGCACGTTGTACTTGTGGCATAGCTCAGAGGAAAGAATAGCAGTCGACCTGCACCTCGTCCTCCTTGCGAGCGCACGTTGTACTTGTGGCGTAGCTCGGAGGAGAGGGTAGCAGTCGACCTACACCTCATCCTCCGTGCGAGCGCACGTTGTACTTGTGGCGTAGCTCGGAGGAGAGGGTAGCAGTCAACCTGCACCTCGTCCTCCTTGCGAGCGCATGTTGTATTTGCCTTAGGTGAGTACTTAGACTGCAGCTAAGCCCCCGAGTGAGAGACTGGCTCGCCACTCGGTAGGATTTTATTGAAACTTAGGCGAGTACTTGGACTGCAGCTAAGCCCCTGAGTGGGAGACTGGCTCGCCACTCGGTAGGATTTTATTGAAACTTAGGCGAGTACTTGGACTGCAGCTAAGCCCCCGAGTGGGAGACTGGCTCGCCACTCGGTAGGATTTTATTGAAACTTAGGCGAAACGGATTCGCAGCTAAGCCTCCGAGTGGGAGGCTGGCTCGCCACTCGGTAAGGATTTTTTTTTACAAACTTAGGCGAAACGGATTCGCAGCTAAGCCACCCACTGGGGGAATTTTACTGAACAAATAAAAGTGACAAAAAATCATCGGGGAAATTACGATACAATTATCTTTCAGAATATGAACTACAGAAGTACTTTTATTACAACTCATCTGAGTGAATACTTAAGTGTAAAAGGGGCGGAGTAACTCCGTGTTCCAAGCTCGGGGCTCGTCGATGTTGTGCTTGACGTTGTAAAGATGGTACGCTCCGTTGTGGAGAACCTTGGTGACGATGAAGGGTCCTTCCCAAGAAGGAGCAAGCTTATGTGGTTTCTGCTGATCCACTCGGAGAACCAAATCTCCTTCCTGGAAGGCTCGACTCTTCACATTTTTGGCATGGAAGCGACGCAAGTCTTGTTGGTAGATGGTCGATCGGATCAGATCCATCTCCCTTTCTTCCTCTAAAAGGTCGACTGCATCTTGCCGCGCTTGTTCCGCTTCAGCTTCGTTGTAGAGCTCGACTCGAGGAGCATTGTGGAGCAGATCACTCGGCAAGACCGCTTCAGCTCCATAGACCAAGAAGAATGGAGTTCTTCCAGTTGACCGATTAGGCGTGGTCCTTAGACCCCAAAGCACCGAGGGAAGTTCGTCGACCCATGCTCCAGCCGCATGCTTGAGGTCACGCATCAGTCGGGGTTTCAACCCTTTGAGGATCAAGCCATTGGCTCGCTCCGCTTGTCCATTCGACTAGGGATGGGCGACTGAAGCGTAGTCGACTCGTGTGCCTTGAGATGTGCAGAATGCTCTGAATTCATCCGAATCAAAGTTTGATCCATTGTCAGTGATGATGCTGTGCGGGACTCCATATCTGAATATTAGTTCTCTGATGAAGCTGACAGCAGTACCGGCGTCAAGGTTCTTGATGGGTTTAGCCTCAATCCACTTGGTGAACTTGTCGACTGCCACCAGTACATGCGTGAAACCGCTTCGACCTGTCCTCAAGGGGCCCACCATATCCAACCCCCATACTGCGAAGGGCCAGACGAGTGGTATGATCTTCAGAGCTGACGCAGGTTTGTGTGACATGTTGGAGTAAAACTGACATCCCTCGCACTTGTCCACTATCTCCTTTGCCATCTCATTCGCCCTTGGCCAGTAAAATCCGGCTCGGTATGCTTTGGCCACGATGGTCCGAGAGGACGCATGATGGCCACAGGTTCCCGAGTGGATATCATCAAGGATTATTCGACCTTCTTCTGGCGTTATGCACTTCTGACCAACTCCAGTCGTGCTCTCTCTGTATAGCTGCCCCTTGATCACAGTAAAGGCTTTGGATCGATGGACGATCTGTCGAGCCTCTTCTTCGTCCTCTGGGAGCTCTTTTCTTAGGATATACGCGATATATGGAACTGTCCAATCGGGAGTGATCACTAAAGCCTCCATGACCAAGTCGACCACCGTTGGAACTTCAACCTCAGTCGGATCTGTGGCACTCTTGGGCTGCGGAGCTTGTTCAGTAAAAGGATCTTCTTTGACTGATGGAGTATGGATATGCTCCAAGAACACACCACTGGGAATGGCTTCTCTCTTGGAACCTATCTTTGCCAAATCATCAGCCGCTTGATTTTTCAGTCGGGGTATATGATGGAGCTCTAACCCCTCAAACTTCTTTTCAAGCTTCCTCATTGCATTACAGTATCCAGTCATGGCTGGGCTTCTAATGTCCCACCCTTCATCACTTGGTTGACCACCAAATCTGAGTCGCCATAAACCATAAGGCGACGGACGCCGAGTGAAATGGCCATGCGCAACCCATACAAAAGGGCCTCGTATTCTGCCTCATTGTTGGAGGAATCAAAGTGAATCTGGAGCACATATCTGTGCTTATCTCCTCTAGGGGAAACCAAGACTACCCCAGCACCGGAACCATTTAACATCTTAGAGCCATCAAAAAACATGGTACAATGCTTCGAGTGAACTTGAGTCGGCTGCTGCTTTTCGATCCACTCGGCAAGGAAATCTGCTATTGCTTGGGACTTAATGGTTTTCTTTGCCTCAAACTTGATATCAAGGGGAAGGAGTTCAATCGCCCATTTCGCCACTCGACCAGTTGCGTCTCTGTTGTGCAGAATCTCTGAAAGTGGAGCATTGCTGACGACTGTAATGGAATGATCCGAGAAATAATGAGCAACCTTCTTCGTGGTCATGTAGATCCCATACACAAGCTTCTAATAATGAGGATATCTTTGCTTTGATGGAGTCAGAACTTCAGAGAGATAATACACTGGGCGCTGAACTTTGAAGGCTTTCCCTTCTTCTTCCCGCTCGACCGTAAGTACTGTACTGACGACTTGTCCTGTGGCTGCAATATAAAGCAACAGAGGCTCTTTGCTGATTGGAGCAGCCAGCACCGGCTGGGTGGAGAGCAGAGCTTTTAGCTCTGCAAACACTGCATCAGCTTCTGGAGTCCACTCGAACTTGTCTGCCTTCTTCATCGGTCGGTAAAGAGGCAATGCCTTTTCACCGAGGCGAGAGATGAATCGACTTAACGCGGCCAAGCATCCAGTAAGTTTCTGGACGTCGTGCACTCGCACAGGGCATTTCATTCGGAGTATAGTGCCAACTTTTTCTGGGTTAGCATTGATTCCTCGTTCGGAAATGAGAAAACCGAGTAACTTTCCACCTGGAACTCCAAATGTGCACTTTGACGGATTGAGCTTGATATCATACCTCCTGAGGTTGGCAAATGTTTCAGCAAGGTCAGTCAATAGGTCGGAACCCTTTCGTGACTTGACCACAATATCATCCATGTACGCTTCAATGTTCCGACTGATTTGAGTGAGTAAACACTTCTGAATCATCCTCATGAACGTGGCTCCGGCGTTCTTGAGGCCGAATTGCATGGTGATATAGCAGAAGCACCCGAATGGAGTGATGAAAGCTGTTTTTATCTCATCGGGTCCGTACAGACGGATCTGATGGTACCCGGAATAGGCGTCTAGAAAAGAATATCTCTTGCATCCCGTAGTCGAGTCAACAATTTGATCGATGCGAGGGAGAGGAAAATGATCTTTCGGGCAGGCCTGATTGATGTGTTTGAAATCGATGCACATGCGGAGTGACTTGTCCTTCTTGGGAACCATGACGACATTGGCGAGCCACTCGGAGTGGTATATCTCTCAGATAAATCCTGCCGCCAATAGTCGAGCCACTTCCTCACCAATGGCTTTTCTCTTCTGGATGGCGGACCGCCGAAGATGTTCTTTGACCGGTTTTGCAGCTGAGTCGACTCTAAGGCGATGCTCAGCCAGTCCCCTGGGAACACCCGGCATGTCAGCAGGTTTCCATGCAAAGATGTCCCAGTTCTCACGGAGGAACTGGATGAGAGCTTCTTCCTATTTAGGGTCGAGTGTTGTGGAAATATGGGTCGGAGCTGCATTGGGGTCGGTCGGGTGAATGTGAACGGGCTTTGTCTCACCGGACGACTGAAACACTGACTCTGTGGCAGGCTTCTTAGCCCGCAACAAATAACTCGGATCTGCATTTTTCTTGTATCCCTCCAGCTCGACCGTTGTCACCTGGGAATCGGCAATTTTCGAGCTTTTCTGGAAACACTCTTCTGCTTTTTTCCGATCACCAGTGATAGTGATCACGCCTTTGGGGCCGGGCATCTTCAGTTTGAGGTACACGTAACATGGTCGAGCCATGAACCGTGCGTAAGCTGGTCTCCCCAAAATAGCGTGGTAAGCGCTCTGGAAGTCCACGACTTCAAACGTCAGCTTCTCTTTGCCGAAATGCTTCGAATCACCGAACACCACGTCCAGAGCCATTTGGCCGAGTGACTCAGCTTTCTTTCCAGGTATAACTCCATGAAAACTCATGTTGCTGGTACTCAGTCAGGACATCGGAATGCCCATTCCTTTCAGCGTGTCCGCATATAATAAGTTCAGTCCACTACCACCATCCATTAGCACCTTCGTGAGTCGAGTGCCTTCGACGACCGGGTCGACCACCAAAGCTTGCCTCCCAGGGGTGGCTATATGAGTCGGGTGATCGGACTAGTCGAATGTAATGGGAGTTTGGGACCATCTTAGATAACTGGGTGTTGCCGGAGCGACCATGTTCACCTCACGGTTGATAACCTTCAGTCGGCTCTTGCTTTCCACATCCGCAAAGATCATCAGAGTGGAGTTAACATGAGGATATCCTCCCTCACTGTCCTCCTTGTCTTCGGATTTGTCCGACTCCTTTTCCTTGTCCTTGGGTCGTTTACCTTGGAACTGCTGGATCAGGAGCCGGCACTGGCAAGTGGTATGCTTCGGGTAAATGAAATTACCCTCTTCATCTTTCTTCATGTGGATGTGGCACGGCAGATCCATCACGTCATTTCCTTCTTTATCCTTCACCTTCTTGGGGTTCAAGGATCCTTTGGGTTTTCCCTTGAACTTGCCCTGAGTCACGGCCAGGGCCTCCCCAGGAGCTGCTGGTCGGCTTTCCGCTTCTGCTTCCGACTGGAGTTTCCCTTCTCCGACTGACTCGGCTTGTACTTGCCGCTTCGGAGTCGGTCCTCCTCTTCACCATTGGCGTACTTGGTGGCAATTTCCATCATTCGGCTCAGGGTCATATCTCCGGTCCGCCCAAACTTCAAACTTAACTCTCTGTTCTTAACACCATCCTTGAAAGCGCAGACTGCCTGATGATCAGACACGTTCTCCATGGTATGATGCAAAGTAATCCATCTCTGAATGCACTCTCTTAAGGTTTCATTCGACTTCTGCACGCAGACTTGCAGCTCTGTCAACCCAGCTGGTCGCTTGCAGGTTCCCTCAAATGTCCTGACGAACACTCGGGAAAGATCTTCCCAAGTGTAAATGCTGCTTGGAGTTAACTGATTCAACCATGCCCTGGCCGAACCTTCCAGCATGAGTGGTAAGTGCTTCATAGCCACCTCGTCATTCCTGCCGCCGATCTGTACAGCCACTCGGTAGTCCACAAGCCAAGTTTCAGGCTTAGACTCACCAGTGAACTTGCTTACTCCAGTCGCCAACCTGAAGTTGGGGGGAATCACCGCGGCTCTGATAGCCCTGCTGAAACATTCCGGACCTGAAACATGCACTCGGCTGCTAGTGGGCGCATCTCTGTCGTGGCCACCTCGATGAGCCCTGTTTCGATCGACCAAGCCTTGCACGATGATGGATCGCGCGTCAAAGCCTGGTTCCCTGGGGTCGACCGGAGCTCTTCGCCCCACACTGAGTTGACGCCTGTCATCTTGCTGCCGATGAGCGTAAGATCCACCCCTCGGGGGAGGAGTGGGCACTCGACGCCTATCATCACGATCGCATCAGTCACCATATGGTCTCGTCGATTCTCGCGTCCTTCACGCCGCGGAGGCGATCTGGGGCTGTGAGCCGACTGAACCGTATTCGCAGCGACGGATCGACTGTGAATTCTGTTGCGTGACTGTGACACGGCTGAATTCTGATCTCCTGCTGCCCGGAGCAAATCCCTAATCTGCATCAAGCCTCTGCCAGCCTCCGACTGAGAGGGCTGAATTGACTCTGCTATACGGGTTGCAGCTGCTAAATTCTGAATCGGGGTTCGATATACCTGAGTCGGCGGGAAGAGTTGACGTCGACTGGAGTCGGGCACTCGTTGCCGCACGCGCTCGTCGAGTGCTCGCTGGAGGTTCTCCAGACGAGTGCATTTAGCCAAGTTGGCCAAATGTGCCTCCTCCAAGGCGCGAGCTTCGGGGGTTTCTCCTGCGATGGGAGTATGCATGGCATCCATGTTCCTGCGGTGAAGTTCTTCCCTTTGCAGGGAATTAAGTGGCTCGGGTTGGTACTCCTCATGGACTTGAGCGGGGTCGCCTCCACCGTCCACCCCGTCGTCGCGGAGGAAGCCGGGAGGGCTACGAGGTCCGTTGACCATCAAGACCTCCGCCGCTGGATCACTGCTATCGCACTCGGATGTAGTCTCTACGGAGCCAGTCGACAGATCGAACAGGCCGTAGAGGGACTCGTCGAGCTCGATTGCCGCAACTTGGGTGGTGGCCGACTGGCGAGCCACCGCATGCCTCACCCACCGCTAGAGCCTCGACCGACCAAAGCGCTTGCGCTGGCGGGAGACAGGAAGGGTGGACGATAGGGGAGTCGACCGATATGGAGTCGACGGTTGCCGCAGCAGAACGCCGCGGACACATGCGCGAAAATGCGTCGCACCGCGGACGGGGAGCGCGTCGATGTCGAGTGGAGCCTCCTGGAGCCAAGCGGAGTCGTCGGCGATGAAGGTGAGCGCGCCGAGACGGATCTCACGGCCCTCGACCAAAACTCCACCAGAAACCATGATAAAAGCAATCGGAATAATTGCAACTTCTCCAAAAATCGCTAAGACACCTGCCCCACAGTGGGCGCCAACTGTCGTGGTTCTAAGTCTGACAGTAGAATGGGGGGTAGGTATGGAGAGGCAAGATCCTAGCTATGGAGCAGTTGTGAAGACAAGAGATGTACGAGTTCAGGCCCTTCTCGGAAGAAGTAACAGCCCTACGTCTCGGGGCCCGGAGGCGGTCGACTGGATTATGTGTGTATAGATTAAAGGGGTGCCAACCCCTTACACTGAGGAGGGGGTGGCTTATATAGTGTCCGCCAGACCCCTCCGGCCCTCAGTTATATAGGGTTTAAAGAACATTAAGGCTAGGCGTTACTGGTAACGCCTTACATAAAGTGTCCTAAATGCCATAAAGACTACTTAATTACAGACCGTTTGGATGCAGAATGACTCTTGATCTCCTGGTGGTCGAGTGAGTCTTCATGGTCGAGTCCTTCGAGTCTGTCGAGTGAAGTCTCTCTTGGTCGACTGGAAGGCAGTTTCTTCTGAAGGTGTCCTAGGGAAGGGTACTTAAGACAGGTTCGTGACCCTACCCCAGGTACATGACTTCATCACCCACCACCTGTTCGACGGGGTGCCCAAGCTGCAACGCGCCCGAGGTGTCGGCGCACAGCTCGTCCGCAACACTACCTTCATCCACGATCATCGACAACGTCGATCGTGAGCATGGACTCCGCCATGACAATGATAAGGATGAACCCATGGTGGCATGCCCGGCCCTTCGGAGTGTGCCGGTCGTCTCTGCATTGACCACTGTCGCCGTCGTTCCTGAGTTCGCTACAACAATTGACAGTGATGAGGTCATTAATGTTGTCAACACTAATGTCGCTGCCCTGGTTGTGTTCCCTATCAATGGCAATGTCAGCATCACCAACGAGCAAGCAGAAGAAACTGAATCTGATGTCAATCACAACCTTGTGTTGCTTCAAAGAAAAATTAGAGAAGGAGTAGTCAATATTCAGTTCCCTAGAAGTCAAATGGAGGGCTCTGAAGTGGAGTTGCAATTCTCTATTATCAGTGGTGCATGTGAGTCATCACCATGGGATCCTCGCTAGTGGGCAGTTAGAAACTACCACATTGGTCAGGACAACCAAGCCCCTTATTCTGGATGGAAAATTGCTTGGGTATTTTATTTGGAATATTCCGATGGTGAAGGAGACAAGCTCAGGCAACAATTATGTCAAAAGGAAGAGAAGGTCTTATAGTGAATGGACTGAAACCAACACGTGCCGTTAACAACAACATCGACATCACTAAAGGGCAAGCAGAAGAAATGGGTATTATTTCTCTGATCAGAGATTATTTGCTTGTAAATTCAGGGCTGCCTTGGGATCCAGGGACTAGCAAGTTGAATGTTAGTGGTGGAAAATCTGATGAGAAAGTATATGTAAAGCTTGTTTTGGACAGGGAGGATTTGAGCGATATGATCTTCAGTAGTGCGGTGGTCTTTGTTCATATCTAGAGGAGGTGCATCATCATTCCTCATTCCTCATACAAAGTTTTTGTTGATCGCATGGGTTTGGTGCAGACTACTCAACCGAGGGCCAATCCTATGAATGGAGCAAGTTATTTTTCTGATGAAGACATGCCTGTGAACTCACACGATGAAGATGACAGCGAGGTTCAGAATGAACCAAATTGGGTGGGGGTAAAGCTTGAATTATCATATCTCTTGTACAAACCGAAGGAGTTGGTTGATTTAAGACAATTGTTAATTAGTACTGCCCTTACTGCTCTGGAATCATATATGTTGCAACTATTTTGTAGCGATCTATGCATTCCTAGTTTGTTGTTCTGCTTGGATAAAGTGCTTGGAGGAATTGAGAAATGGTGGTCACATCACCAATATGTGCAACCAAACACTGATTTTTTTAGGCTTCTCCTTGGCATGTGTGTTATGTTCCTGGAAATTCCTTGCAAGTGAGTGCTATGATTTTAGCCTGGCATTTTCTTCCTTGGGCTAACCTACAGAAAGGTGGCACTAGTGGGTCTGTAACCAGGCATTGTTGGGAAGATTTTGTTTTGGCAGAAGAATTCACTTTGCCACATTATATACTAGAAGGCCTTCTCGATATGGTTCTGACCAATTTCAGTTCCTGATTGCTTGGTCAATGGATTGGGAATTCTCTATTGTTGGCAACAAGGCGAGACAACTACTATCTGTTGCAACATTGGGTTCGTTTGTTGGTTGCGTTTCTGGATTGCAATCGTCATGGGATCCTGGCAAGCAACACTTGTTCTTACTTTCCACACAAGATGAAACTAATGAGTGCTGCTACAAGGTTATAAGCTTCACATTTGTTGCTGCTTGGTACATGTTCAGTTCAAGATTCAGAACTGAAAATGCATATCTTGCTGAACTCCACAAGTTCGCCATGTTGTACGCAGTTCGAGCGAGCATCTACACAACCATGAACTACATATATGGTGATGCTAATGTTGAAGAGGATGCATATCATATCGAATACAATAGTACTTTGGTTACTTTGTTGGATATAGACCAGATGCGATGGAAAATTTCTTGGATGCTAAGTCACACTCTTATCTTGGAGATCGGAACTTATTTTGCACTGGACATGGTTATCAAAATGATAAAATGGGCTCTGAGTTTGTGCAATTGGAAATTGCCTGGACAATTCGTCTCAAATCTGTGAAGTCTTGGTGCCCGGCTGGTTTTGGTGGTGACAATTTTCCGTGGACCATTGCTTGGTCTTTCGGTTCGAATTCTCATATACCACAATTTCAGGCTCAACTAGCATGTGACATGGCGCAGCTCAATTTTCCATCCAACTACCAAGGCAGAAGGTGCAGGTTTTTGATGCTACTCCCTGAAGCAACAACACTGAGTTCCATGGGGAAGAACATTGCTGTTATTATACATAGGTCACTGTTCCTACCACGGAATACTAGTGGCTATGCAATTACCCAGGGACATATGCAAGATATCCCTCTACCCATGCAACACATTAACAAGGAAGGAAGAACATTTTTTGATAGAAAGACAGTAAGGGAACCCCCTACAGTATAATTGGTGCAACAAACCCAAATTGCAAGTACCATGCCTTGAACCTGGGTGGGTGGGAAGGCATTAGCCCCTTCCCACCACTAGGCTATGCCTTAGTCTGCAGGAAGGAAGAACATTGAGCAAGGGAACAACAGTACATGCTCCACATTTCTGCCTACCTTAGGACCCTGGCGATTCAAAACATGGAGTCGAAGAAGATACTCTGAAGAGTCACGTGCGAGTCATAGGGGATCATGGTGGTTTATCACGATGTCGGCTTGGAGGCAAGCCGAAATTTATGAGGGAGGGATTGTCAGCGACCTGGGCCTCCAACTAGTGCCCAACCCAGCCCAAAGCTACAAGGGACTAGAAATACCTGGAAAGCATCTACACACAAATCGGCTTGGACAGATGGGCTTCGGCCTAGGCTTGGCGAGGTGTGCTAGTTCTTCTCTCTCTGTAGCTCGTCTTCCTCCTCTGCTCTCCTTCCTCCCAGTTCTGCTCTCCTTCCTCCTAGTTCTGCTCTGAAATTCAAGAGTTGTAACTGGATCCATGGCTAATAGAGTGAATTGGTACTGACATCCTAACACGCCCAAAATAAATTGAGAATACACGAAACGTTACATACACATATGATCTTAGGTGTTGCATGGTTGATATTGATGCTCTCTATTGTACGTTGGTGATCACTTCCACACAATTTTTTGGATCATGTTCTTTGTTTTTATTTTTGTGATTGCTTGGTTGTATGCTTACTTGATGACTACACTTTTCCTTTTTCTTGTTTTTGCCAATGGTATACGATAATTCTTGACATAGTGTTCCTACAGAAACCAGTTGTCCTTTATCCAAAGATCTATTGCAGTCATGGAGACATAGGAATTTACTTAGTTGTGGTCACAGTTAGATAGTTTTCAAAAAGGTAAATACACAAGCGAAAAATGTTGCAGAGGAGAAAAAAAATCCTTAAAATTAAATAACAAATAACACGCTTGGAATGTTACACACAGATAAAATGTAGTACAGTACAAGAAAGAAAGAAACACAATAAAAACACCGACATGATTTATGGACACTTGGTAACAGCTGTGGAGACAGCTGCTAGGCTCATTCCCCTGGTTCGTTCACCTTGTGACGTGAACAATGAACTCCTCCATATCCTGCCACGACGAGCCGCCCTTGGAAACGGCTGCACGCGCGTCCTCGGCAAGCGCCTTGGCCGTGTTGCCCATAGCGATTCCTTGGTCGGAGTCGGACCCCATTGCCCTCTTGATGACCTCTTGGATGGCCGTGGCGGGAAGCGTCTCCCGGTTCTTCTCCCACGGCCGAACGATGATGCCCGCCCGGAGATGGTTGCACACGTACTGCGCGTTCCATGGCTGATCAGAGTGCATCGGCCATCCGAGGATTGGTTTCCCGTGACTTAGGCTTTCCAGTATCGAGTTCCAGCCGCAGTGGCTCATGAAAGCAGCTGTTGCGCCGTGCGCCAGGATCTCCAACTGCGGTGCCCACCCTGTGATCACCACCCCTCTCCCTTGGATCTTATCCCTGAATGCGTGCAGGAGATGGGCATGCCGGCTCTCGCCAGCCTCTCCCATTTCGTCCGCGCGGTCGGCGTCGCGCAGCACCCAGATGAACCGCTGCTCGCTGTGGTGCAGCGCGGTCGCCAGCTCCTGGATTTGCATGCTTGACAGCGAAGACATTGTGCCAAAGGACACGTACAACACCGACGCCGGCGGTTGCGCGTCGAGCCACTCCAGGCAATCGTGCCGTAGGTTTGGGGCTTTGCCTAGCACTAGCAGCGGGTTTAGTGGTCCGATTGAGAAGACCTTGCCGCCAGCACGAGCCAGGCCCTTGCGGCAGGCATCGATGAACTGGCCCTCGAGAGCGTTGAACGAGTTAAGAAGCAGTCCGGCGCCGGATACGCCGAGCCGGCGCTGCCGCTGCATCATCTCCATGAACTCCTGGGTGAAGATGGACTCAGGGGGCGGCGGAGGCAGGCCGAGGGCGCTCACCAGGGGGTGCCTAGGGTCCCTCAGCACCGTGCAGAACGATTGCCCCAGGCAACAAAGGGCGTACGACTCGCCGTTGGGGAGACGCGACGCCTCCGCTTCCGGGAAGCCCACCGTAATGTCGTGCACGACCACGACCCGACGGCGCGAGGCAGCGAGCTCGTCGAGGAGGCGCCTTAGCGGGGCCGCGGCGTGGTCACAGAACACGTCGAGGGCCGACTGCAGGTGGCATGGGAACGCGTGCCAGTGGTCGGGGTCGGGCGGTGCCGTCGCGTAGGCCCGCGGGATGTCGAGTACAGAGAAGTGGAGCGAGGTGAGCGTGGCCGCGTCCCAGCCCTGCACGCGCGAACGCGCCTGGAGGATGTGCGGCGCGGGCGCTGCGTAGTGGACGTCCAGCCCACGTGACGAGAGGAGCAGCGACAAGTTGAGCATTGGGTTGAGGTGCCCCTGCACCGGGAGAGGCACGGCCACGATTACCACCCCCTCTTGCGACATGCCGGTTGCTGATGATGTGCTATTTCGATGTCAAATACTGTATTTGTAGCACCAGCGATGGCACGCGGCTGTATTTGTAGCGCATGCCCGTACACAAGCTGGTGGGTGGATTCCAGCGCCAGGCTAGCTCAACAACTGTATGCAAATTTGTAATGGATATACCTAGACACAGTTTAATTGGGAGAAATGATTGCAGGCTTGTCGCAACGATACATATGCTTAGTCAAACTCATTGATGATCACATTATTAGCCTATACTTTAAAAAAAGTTTTAATGAATTTCATGCGGGATTAAGTATACTCCTGTCACTTAGAAAAATGGCTACCAGACCTGTAGGTACATAGTCAAACTCATTGATGATCACATTATTGGGAAATTCTCAAGTGTTGCGACATGAGAACACGCGAGCCTCAAATACTAGTATATATGTTCTCAACCTGTGAGAGAAGAAAGGTTGGGAGATAGACTGTATAGCTCAAGCACCAGAAGAAAATTAATGGATACTATCCGCAAAAATAAAATAAAATTAATGGATACACCTTGGACGCGTTTTAATTAGGAAATATATTGACGGCTTTGTGGGATGAATTATATTACTTTGAAAATAGGCGACAGGAAAAACTTTATGGACCCGAATAACTGGGAACGTTCCCCTGAGTGTTTACGAGCGAAATATTCCCGGGGAATGTTCGGTTCCAGCGAACGAAAACGTTTGCCACAGGGAGTCCCTCCCAGCGAACCCCTCCTCTGTACGTACCTGAGCCTCCCAGTCGGCCAAAGAAAATACCATTTTCCTGTGATGCTTTTTTTAGGGGTATTTTCCTGTGATGCTGCTGAACCATAAAAAACTGATATATTGGACTTTATTTAACAAGTTAAAACAACATAGAAAAATGCCATCACGTATAAATCGAAATGCTGTCATGTTAGAAATTGAGTATACCAGAAATTTTACAGAAAGAAATAAAAAAGAATTTGACATGCTAAACACAAAAAAATGTATATAGCAAAAACCACTAGTTGCAGTGTGAAAAAATAGTATTTTAACTAAAAATGCCATCATATAAAATGGTACATGGTAAATTTGAAAAAATGTATAAAAGGAAATTGTCATGATCAATGATGATTCAAAATTGATATGTTTAAAAAACAAAAAGAAATTGCAATGATCGGGATAATAGAAAAGCCATGCCATTAAAAAATAAAATGCCATGATACGAATAATAAAATTGCAGTGCCCTATATTTTCTTTGTTGAAAACAAGATATCACACACAGAACATTGCATGATTAAAAGAATAGAAAAATGACATGCCATTAAGAAATAATTTACCATGCCATAGATTAAAAATTGTCATGCTTTTAGTAAAAGAAAAAGACATGGACTTAATGATAAAATTGCCATGATCTTAATAATAAAAATGACATGCTCTTCAAAATAAGAATGTCATGTTCTTCGGAGTAAAAATTTCCATTCTATAGATATAGATCCTAATAGCAAACTATTATGAGCTTGCCATATGAACATAGCGGGGTTTATATAAAACTTATCATGCTAACAAACAAGGTGGTACATATGAAACAATGTGTTTTTGTGTACACACAACATTATGAATGTTGCCATGTTATTGTTACAAAAATGACATGACAAATTACAAAAAAAATGATAGAAAGGTTTTCTTATTTTTTGGAGTACATAAAAGGTATGAATTTTTCCATGTTATTGTTACAAAAATGCAATGGAAAATTACAAAATTTGCCAAAGGTTTTCAAACACTTTCTATCTTTTGTGACATTTGCCTTTTCTTCTTCCTACATACAATTCAGAAATGCCATGGGTTTCCCATGTTCTTCCTACATACAAAGGTTTTAGAAATTTTTAGTCCATTTCACATAAGATTTTTTTAAAATTCCATGGAATTTTTCCATTTTCTGAATTCTATGAAAAAAATACCATGAGTCAACATTTATGTGATGTTTGTTACCTACAGTATTTCCACAGGAAAACAAATTGCCATGTAAAAAATTAAAGACAATTAATAAAAGTTGCCATGTGAACGTATCTAAAACATTCATACTATTATCCAATAGGAAAAGAGATATATACACTTTCCCACACAAGTTTGCATCACAAAAATTATGAAACTACCATTGGCAAGATTATTTTTTTGCCATGGCAACAAAAAAACAGGATTTAGACACATGGGAGTAGATAGTTTAGATTCCATTGCAACATGATACTTTACAAAAAATGCCATGTGACCAAAAACCAATTTTTTGTTAAAACACCATGATACTATATGAAACACTTGCAATGGCATCTTTTTGTGGGATACACACTTGAAGTTAGAACAAATCATGTAGAAATTGCCATGGCAAAATAATGCTAAAAAATGTCATGTGCTGAATTTTGCCATGTCATCTAATAAAAAAAAAATCCTATACCACTAAGTAACAAAATGCCATTTTTAGAACAAAATCATGTAGAAATTTCCATTGCAAAACAATGTAAAAATGCCTTGTTCTTGTAGTTTTTGCACCTACTTTGTCATCTATTAAAAAAGCTAAAAGTTGCCACGGCAAAGTATATTTAGTTGATAATTCCCATGGTTTCTACAATATAATTTGACATGTGGACACATGTTAAATTTCCATGGGAACAAATAGCTAAAATGCCATGTGAAAATTTAGAAACCAAATGTATCACATCAAGTAAAATACCATGGCAAGTTAATTGTGTACATCATGGCAAAAAGGGACAAAAACTACTTACATTAGGAGGTGCCGACGCCTGCATCCCCAACCAGCCCTGGTGGACTTGTGGACATGAGCCTTGGACTCCTTCGGCCGCCGCCAAGCCGAGCTTGGACGACGCCAAATCCGAGATCACTGGTGCCGCACAACACGACGAGGATGCAGTGTCAGGACCACCACCACAACTCACCGCGCCCCGTGAGGACAATGCTCCCCGCTACATCTTGGGCCGAGCCCAAACCTCACCTACCCGGAGAACCACCTCGCTCCACCTTGGGCCCAAATCTGGCCTGCCCAAGCGCAAACCCTAGGTTAGGGGAGCCGCCTCGTGCGCGCAACCGGCCGGCCCCGCACGCCACCGGCTCCAACCCAGGAGAAGGGAGACCTCCACGCCACTAGCTAGACCATAACCGCCGCGTAGCCGAAGCCCGCAGCTCCGTCCTTGATGGCCCACAAGTATAAGGGATCGCGACAGTCTTCTAGGGTAGTATTTCACCCAAATTTATTGGTTCGACATAAAGGAAGCCAAAGAATATTTATAACCTTAGCAGTTGAGTTGTCAGTTTAACCACACATGAGAAGTTGTTTCTCAGCAATAAATTATTAGTAGCAAAGTGATATGATAGTTTTGATAGCAGTAGTAACGGTAGCAATGGTAACAATAACAGTTTATAGCCACTACTAGGGAAAACCTTATACACAGAATCTTACCAGCAGCGAGGTTTAAAATAAGGCTTTACTGCTACTTAGCAGTAGCGCGTGACAACAAACCGCACAACTGATACCCACGTAGCAGTAGCACGTCCGGAGGAAATAGTGCTACTACTACAATTGCCACGACGTTGCCGCCAGACTAGGTATAGCAGTAGTGCCGGTCTCGTAACAGCGCTATTGCTATTAAACTTAGCAGTAGCGCTTTTCGCCAACCCTCACTGCTGCTAAATTTAGTCCACTCCTTGCAACTAAGTTTAGTCCCACCTCGCTTCGCGAACAGGGTGTTTACCACCTTAAATACGTTACTTCTCAAACTATCACAACCACTTGGTCTTTATTGAACTCTATGTGTCGTATTGTGGTCGCAATATGAATCTTCACCGGTTCCTAAACCGGTGAGGATTCATACTGGCAATTTAGATTCTATATAAAAAGATCATTGATGACCAATGCATTTTCGATTTTTTACATGCTTAGCCTTAGCACTAGCGCGTTTTCTTAGAAGGTGCTACTATTGTCGGCATAGCAATAGCGCGGCAAGAAGAAAGGGTGCTACTGCTATGGCGTTTAGTAGTAGCGCTTTACCCTGATGCGCGCTACTGCTAGAGCCATCCTATCTTCTCCACTGGCCGCCCCTCACTCTCCCCTCTCCACTCCACTCTCACTCTCCCCTGCACCCCATCGTCCGCTGCCTCTGACGTTCGGCCCTCCCCGACCACCGTCGTCGCCCGTCGTTGCTGCCGCTCCTGCTCCTCCTCCACCGAGGTAGTTCTTCCATCCCTCCTCCTTCTACCTCCCTCCCCTCCTCGTCCCTAGCTCTCCCGAACCCTCCCTCCCTCCTTCCACCTGCCTCTCCCTCCTCACTCCCGCCTCCTCCCTCCCACCTCCCTCCCTGCCTCATCCGTCCTCCTCCTCCCTTCCTCCCTCACTCACACCTCCCTTCGTTCCTACTCCCTCCACCTCCCTCTGTTTTTGAAAATTTAATAATAGAAGTTTAGTAAGTTTGTAATAAGAAAACTTAGGGTAGAACTAGGGTAATAGAAATTTTAGTAAGTTTTCAATAGAGTAGAACACTTACATTGCATTGTTTTTAGTAAGTGTTTAATAGAACTAGTTTATTTAGTAAGTGGTTAATAGAACTAGTTTAGAGAGAGAGAGACCTATACTGCCAAATTTAGTTATGTTAGGATTATATATAAGATATATTGAAATGTTTTTGTTAATATTTTCAACTATTGAATTGCAATGAGCATCAAGTTTGAATGCTCATGTGTGAATGCTCATGTGGCGCAGAGTATGTAGATCGTCGATGAGCCAGTCGCCGCCGCCAAGAAGATCACCGACGACACCCGCACCCTCGACAACCATCGTCTATAGTGAGTAAACATGTATATCTAGTGTTGTGTACTAGCTAGTGTTGCTCAAATATGATGTAGATATAAACATGTATATCTAGTGTTGCTCAAATAGGATATGTGCTTGACCAAGTGGCCTATGTTTGCACGGAACACCTCTGAGTGGCCTATGTTTTGCCAGAGTGATGTTTACTTTCCGTTCTGGCAAATTTCAAGCGCTCGATATGTCCTTTTTTGCCGAAAGGAGCATTAAACGCCATTTTTGGTTTTGCCGTCGAGTTATAATCTTTGAATTTTGAACACATGAGATGTCTGATGATGATGGGATCCCGGAGTGCGGGTACTGCTACGATGACCGGGGTTTGTGCGACAAGTTTCCTCACCTGCAAAATGATAGGTTTTTCACCGTGAAGCTGGAAGAGACCTTTGATGTTTGTACGGTACGCAACGACAAGCATTTCATCGTAATTAATATCATCATTTGTGCTTCTTTTGTTCAACATGTAATTTCTGTATTTTTTTCAATTCGATTAGTACATCCCGTGCCATGCTAGACCATATGTATTGGAGAATCTTGGTTTCGAAGACTTTGAGAATATGGAGATGAGGAGGACTCACTTAAGAACTATACATGGTTATGAGTTTCTGGTTAGGCTGTAAAATGCGGTCAATCACTCCCATTTCGGTTGCTTTAGTTGGGAAGCTCTCTGCAAGGCATATGGATTTGAGGAGGGTATGCAAATAAGATTTGATATTCGTCCAAAATATTATGACGATGATGATAATATCGACATCTAGGTGGATGTGGAAATGCCTCCAGTTTTGCCTAGATGTGAGTTTGTCAAACTAATTGTTGAGTTAAGTATTTTCTATTGTTAATTTAAAAATATTTGGTGTTCGTCGGTACTAAACTTATTTATTTATAATTTTCAGCTTATTTCTTATCTCAAGAAATACTCGGAAGGTTGTAGACATCACATACTACAACTATGACTCCGAGCTTAACTGTGAGGAGAAAGGTTATCTTATCTCATTCATAGAAGATGTTGAAGCCTTTAAAATCAATCACACTATCATCCCAAACTATACTAGATACGTGCCACTAGTCAATAAATTGCTTGATGGTAACTTCATTGCCCAAAACTTGGTATGATTTTGTTAATGATGGTAACTTCATTGCATATATTATTCTTAAGTAAACTACATTGCTAACTATATATGTTACTATTACATTTTCCAACAGAGGCTCCCGAAGGAGGTTGTGCCTGACTTGGTGTTTATCGAAGGTGATATGCATATGGTTAGGACCAACTCGTTCTAAGGCTTACCAAAGTGCATACTCAATTTCTTCAAATGATGGAAGACTCAAAATCAAAGAATGGAGCAAAGTGATGAATGCGCATATGCAACTAATTGGAGACAAAATGAATGTGTGCAAGCCACAAGTTGGAGATAGGTTTATCTCCATTCTCCATTATGGAGATGGACCGGTTTATCTGCCTTATGGTATTTTACCTAGGAAAGAGGAGTAGGTCCTAGGTATTAAGAACAATTAGTTAGTGTTGATTATATATGACTATGATGATGATGAGAAGTTGTTATTATGTGGCACAATGTGTTAGAGTTGATAATGATGATGATGAGGAGTAGTAGTAGTGATTATGAGTACTATGACGATGATGAGGAGGAATTGTTATTATACCTAGTGACCAAGTTGTTTTATGATGTCTCATGGACAAAAATGATGATGATGAGTTGTTATATGACAATGATGTATTATGATGATAATTTGTTAATGATATCATGATGATGATGATGATGATGATGATGATGATGATGATGATGATGATGACGATGATGAGTTATTATGTCACTGGGTGAAAGAACAACAGATTAGTTTCATGTGGATGGATCCAAACTGACCAATGGTCACTTTGGATCCATCCACTTGAAACTAATCCGCGGTTCTTTCACCCAATGATGTAATAACTCATTATGATGTAATAACAATATCAAAATTGCTACTGTATGAAAACTTGTATAATGGTGTACGAATAGGACATAAAATAAAAAAGAAATAGAATACATAATAATAGTAGTAGGTCGGGTAGAGCAGCGCTGCTAGTAACTACCAGGAGCGCGTTCTTAATAAAGCGCTACTGCTAAGTAGGTATAGCAGTAGCGTGGGTGAACTAACGCTACTGCTACCCTTTAGCTGTAGCGCCGTAGCAGTAGCGATGTCCCCCGCGCTATTGCTAGCCCAAAAACCAGCACTACTGCTAGGCTTTTTCGTAGTAGTGAATAGTTGGAACAGTAGTAACAATTGTAGTAACTTAGCAAAGACAATATGAGCAAATAGTAGGCATGGAGTAGTGATGGATATTTGGATAACATTCGTCATATGACGGTCACAATCTAGAGCGATACACAATAGCTCCAATTCATCAATCATATGTAGGCATGTATTTCATGTATAGTTATACACGCTTATAATAAGAACTTGCATAACATCTTTTGTCCTACCCTCCCGTGGCAGTGGGGTCCTAATGGTAATTAAGACGGTCCTTTTAATAGAGAACCAGAACAAAGCATTAACACATAGTGAATACATGAACTCCTCAAATGGCAGTCCTCCCTAGAGAGTATCCCAATTATTGTCACCTTGGGGTCTACGGTTCAGAACAATAACATGTGTATATAACTTGCAGATAGGATCAAGAACTCAAATATATTCATGAAAATATAATAGGTTCAGATCTGAAATCATGACATTCAACCCCTAGTGAAAAGCATTAAGCATAGCAAAGTCATAGCAACATCAATATCAGAACGTAGTGGATAGTAGGGAACAAGCCCTAACAAATTGGCTTGATTACATCACAAATCTCATCCATCTCCATCTACCTCCAGTATGCCTACAAAGAAATTACTTAGTCCTGGTGGTGAGAATCATGAGGTTGTTCATGGAGAAGGGTTGTTGATGACAACGACGAAGAATTGCCCCCTTGGGACCCCGAACGGTCTCCGGATTAGGCCTCTCGATGAAGAACAGGATGTGGCAGCGGCTCCATATCGTAAAACATGATGAAACTTTCTCTTTGATTTTTTTCTTGGGAAGAGGTACTTATGGACTTGGAGGTAGGGCAAACGAAGCCTTCTGGGGCCCACAAGCTTAGGTGGCCGCCCTAGTTGGGGGGGGGGAGGGGGGGGGGGGAGGGGCGTGCTACCTGAGTTTGTGGCTCTGTGGTGGTCCCCTCTAGTAACTTCTTGCACCATTATTTTTATGTAATCCAAAATAATTCCCCGTAAAATTTCACCCGAATTCGTGAATATTTTATTTCTGCAAAAAAAACACCAAGCTAGTTCTATTGAAAACAACGTTAGTCCAGGTTAGTACCATTCAAATCATGCAAATTAGATTCCAAAACAAGAGCTACGCTTCGACAACGTGTTGTGTGAACGAGAGAGGAAAGGGTTGCATGAGACGATTGGGGCTAGGCATCTTGTTGTGGGGCGCGTGTTGAATCAGTTCCTCACCAGAAAGGAGGAGGACGCACAGTGGTGGTCACTGATGCCGAGCACCTTCCATGCATTGAGCTCCCATTAGCCCCACTCCACACCCCTGCTGCGGCTCCCTGTTATACAAGGTCGTGGCATACACCTAGACATACACCTACACAGAGTTTAATCAAAAGAAACATTGGAAGCCTTGTCGAAGTGATATAGTATTTTATTAGCCTTAATGCAATTTTAATCATTGTTATAATGAATTCCAAGTGGGTTATATTACTTATTGATGAGGTCATGGGTGCCAATGCAACCCAAGAAGGCTACATGTGGTCCACTAGCCACAAGGTAGAAAAGCACAAGGGTTCGTAACCTAGGCGGGGCCCTCAATGCACCATCTTGGAGTACAAACCATGCCAAGTTTGTTGAATGCGGATTCCAAGAGATATTCCTTGTAACCGGTCAAGACCAAATCCAGTTTATCACGTTAGGGTTTATCACTATCTCAACCATCATGTAAAACGACTCAGCCTCCTTGTAAGCCTAATTCCCAAAAGTATATATGGGATAATAGGGGGTTGTTGAGCTGTATGGTTTAACACAACACATGTTGGGGAATGTAGCAGAAATTCAAAATTTTCTAAGCATCACCAAGATCAATCTATGGAGTAATCTAGCAACGAGGGAAAGTGGAGTGCATCTACATACCCTTGTAGATCGCTAAGCGGAAGCGTTCAAGTGAACGGGGTTGATGGAGTCGTACTCGTCGTGATCCAAATCACCGATGATCCTAGTGCCGAACGGACGGCACCTCCGCGTTCAACACACGTGCAGCCCGGTGACGTCTCCCATGCGTTGATCCAGCAAGGAGAGAGGGAGAGGTTGGGGAAGACTCCGTCCAGCAGCAGCATGACAACGTGGTGGTGGTGGAGGAGCGTGGCAATCCTGCAGGGCTTCGCCAAGCACCGCGGGAGATGAGGAGGGAGAGAGGTAGGGTTGCGCCAAGGAGAGGAAAACTCATGTGTTTGCAGCCCCCAAATACCTCAAGTATATATAGGGGAAGGGGAGGGGCTGCGCCCCCATCTAGGGTTCCCTCCCTAGGGGTGGAGGCAGCCCCAAAACCCATCTAGGGTGCGGCCAAGGGCGGGAGAGGGGCAAACTTGCCCCCCAAGTAAGGTGGAGGCGCCCCCTCCCCAAACCCTAGGCGCCTTGGACCCTGGTGGGGGGGCGCACCAGTCCACCTGGGGCTGGTCCCCTCCCACACTTGGCCCATGCTGCCCTATGGGGCCAGTGGCCCCACTTGCTGGACCCCCGGGACCCTCCTGGTCGTCCCGGTACATTACTGATAGCACCCGAAACTTTTCCGGTGACCAAAACATGACTTCTAATATATAAATATTTACCTCCGGAACTCCTCGTGACGTCCGGGATCTCATCCGGGACTCCGAACAACATTCGGTAACCACGTATATCTATTCCCTATAACCCTAGCGTCATCGAACCTTAAGTGTGTAGACCCTACAGGTTCGGGAGACACGTAGACAGGACCGAGACAACTCTCCGGCCAATAACCAACAGCGGGATCTGGATACCCATGTTGACTCCCACATGTTCCACGATGATCTCATCGGATGAACCACGATGTCGAGGATCCAATCAATCCCGTATTCAATTCCCTTTGTCTAGCGGTATAGTACTTGCCTGAGATTCGATCGTCGGTATCCCGATACCTTGTTCAATCTCGTTACCGGCAAGTCTCTTTACTCGTTCTGTAACACATCATCCCGTGATCAACCCCTTGGTCACATTGTGCACATTATGATGATGTCCTACCGAGTGGGCCCAGAGATACCTCTCCGTCACACGGAGTGACAAATCCCAGTCTCGATTCATGCCAACCCAACAGACACTTTCGGAGATACCCATAGTGCACCTTTATAGCCACCCAGTTATGTTGTGACGTTTGGTACACCCAAAGCATTCCTACGGTATCTGGGAGTTGCACAATCTCATGGTCTAAGGAAATGATACTTGACATTAGAAAAGCTTTAGCATACGAACTACACGATCTTTGTGCTAGGCTTAGGATTGGGTCTTGTCCATCACATCATTCTCCTAATGATGTGATCCCGTTATCAACGACATCCAATGTCCATGATCAGGAAACCGTAACCATCTATTGATCAACGAGCTAGTCAACTAGAGGCTTACTAGGGACATGGTGTTGTCTATGTATCCACACATGTATATGAGTTTCCTATCAATACAATTATAGCATGGATAATAAACGATTATCATGAACAAGGAAATATAATAATAATAACTAATTTATTATTGCCTCTAGGGCATATTTCCAACTGTCTCCCACTTGCACTAGAGTCAATAATCTAGTTCACATCGCCATGTGATTAACACTCACAGGTCACATCGCCATGTGACCAACATCCAAAGAGTTTACTAGTGTCACTAAACTAGTTCACATCATCATGTGATTAAGACTCAATGAGTTCTGGGGTTTGATCATGTTTTGCTTGTGAGAGAGGTTTTAGCCAACGGGGCTGCAACATTCAGATCTATATGTACTTTGCAAATCTCTAGGTCATATTGTAAATGCTGCTTCCACGCTCCACTTGGAGCTATTCCAAATTGTTGCTCCACTATATGTATCCGTTTTGCTACTCAGAGTCATTCGGATAGGTGTTAAAGCTTGCATCGACGTAACCCTTTACGCCGAACTCTTTATCACCTCCATAATCGAGAAACATATCCTTATTACTCCAAGGACAATTTTGAGCGCTATCTGGTGATCCACTCCTTGATCACCTTTGTACCCTCTTGCCAGGTGCGGTACACAGCATAGTATACTATGGAGCCTACGTCTAAGCATAGGGGACGACCTTCGTCCTTTCTCTCTCTTCTGCCGTGGTCGAGCTTTAAGTCTTAACTTCATACCTTACAACACAGGCAAGAACTCCTTCTTTGACTGATGCTACTTTGAAGCACAAGTGTGTAAAAAGGATAGTAACATTGTCCCTTCTCTCTTTTTTTTATTTTGGTGGGCTTCTTTGACCTCTTTTTTATTTGGGCTTCTTTGGCCTCTTTTATTTTTTTGTAAAGTCCGAAGTCTCATCCCGACTTGTGGGGGAATCATAGTCTCCATCATCCTTTCCTCACTTGGGACAATGCTCTAATAATGAAGATCATCACACTTTTATTGATTTACAACTCAAGAATTACAACTCAATACTTAGAACAAAATATGACTCTATGTGAATGCCTCCGGCGGTGTACCGGGATATGCAATGAATCAAGAGCGACATGTATGAAAGAATTATAAAGGTGGCCTTGCCACAAATACGATGTCAACTACATGATCATGCAAAAGCAATATGACAATGATGGAGCGTGTCATAATAACCAGAACAGTGGAAAGTTGCATGGCAATATATCTCAGAATGGCTATAGAAATGCCATAATAGGTGGGTATGGTGGCTGTTTTGAGGAAGGTAAATGGTGGGTGTATGATACCGCGAAAGTTGCACGGCACAAGAGAGGCTAGCAATCGTGGAAGGATGAGAGTGCGTATAATCCATGGACTCACATAATCATAAAGAACTCATATACTTATTGCAAAAGTTTATTAGCCCTTGAAGCAAAGTACTACTACGCATGCTCCTAGGGGAAGGGTTGGTAGGAGTTAACCATCGCGCGATCCCGACCCCCACACATAAGGAAGTCAATCAAAAGAACACCCCATGCAACAAATTTGTTACAGAACTTTTACCATACGTGCATGCTACGGGACTTGCCAACTTTAACACAAGTATTTCTCAATTTCATAATTACCCAACTATCATAACTCTAATATTACCACCTTTATATCTCAAAACAATTATCAAGTATCAAATTTCTCATAGTGTTTCATGCACTTTCTATGATAGTTTTTATTATACCCAACTTGGATGCCCATCATATTAGGACAAATTTTATAACCAAAGCAAATACCATGCTGTTCTAAAAGACTCTCAAAATAATATAAGTGAAGCATGAGAGATCAATAATTTCTACAAAATAAAACCATCGCCGTGCTCTAAAAAGATATAAGTGAACAGTGAAGTACTAGAGCAAAATTATCTAGCTCAAAAGATATAAGTGAAGCACATAGAGTATTCTAATAAATTCCGATTCATGTGTGTCTCTCCCAAAAGGTGTGTACAGCAAGGATGATTGTGGTGAACTAAAAAGCAAAGACTTATATCATACAAGATGCTCCAAGCAAAACACATATCATGTGGTGAATAAAAATATAGCTCCAAGTAAAGTTACCGACAGACGAAGACGAAAGAGGGAATGCCTTCTGGGGCATCCCCAAGCTTAGGCTTTTGGTTTTCCTTGAATTTACCTTGGGGTACCTTGGGCATCCCCAGTCTTAGTCTCTTGCCACTCCTCATTCCATAATCCATCAAATCTTTACCCAAAACTTGAAAACTTCACAACACAAAACTCAACAGAAAATCTCATGAGCTCCGTTAGTGCAAGAAAGCAAACCACCACTTTAAGGTACTGTAATGAAATCATTATTTATTTATATTGGTGTTAAACCTACTTTATTCCAACTTCTCTATGGTTCATACCCCCCTATACTAGCCATAGATTCATCAAAATAAGCAAACAACACACGAAAAACAGAATCTGCCAAAAACAGAACAGTCTGTAGCAATCTGTAACTTTCGAATACTTCTGAATTCTAAATATCCTACAAAAATAGGAAGTCCTAGTAAATTTGTCTATTAATCTTCTTCAAAAATAATCAACTAAAAAGCATGTTTCTGTGATTTATTAAAATTATTCTCGTGCGTGCAAAAGTTTCTGTTTTTCAGCAAGATCAAATTAACTATCACCCAAGATGATCCTATAGTTTCTACTTGGCACAAACACTAATCAAAACATAAAACCACATCTAACCAGAGGCTAGATGAATTATTTAATACTAAACAGGAGAAAAAGCTAAGAACAAACATAAAATTGGCTTGCCTACCAACAAGCGCTATCGTTTAACGCCCCTAGCTAGGCATAAAAGCAAGAATAGATCTAAGTATTGCCATCTTTGGTATTCAATTCACAAGTGGCTCTCGTAATAGATTAATAGGGTAATTTTATTTTCTTCCTAGGAAAGTGTTCCATGCCTTTCCTTAATGGAAATTGGAATCTATTATTTCCTTACTTCATATCAATAATTGCACCAATCGTTCTAAGGAAAGGTCTACCAAGAATAATAGGGCATGAAAGATTGCAATCTATATCAAGAACAATAAAATCTACGGGCACATAATTCTTATTTGCAACAATGATAACATCATTAATTCTTCCCATAGGTTTTTAATGGTGGAATCCGCAAGGTGCAAGTTTAAAGAGCAATCATCAAAATCATGGAAACCTAGCACATCACACAAAGTTTTTGGAATCGTGGAAACACTAGCACCCAAATCACACAAATCATAGCATTCATGATCTTTAATTTTAATTTTAATAGTAGGTTCCCACTCATCATAAAGTTTTCTAGGGATAGAAACTTCCAATTCAAGTTTTTCTTCATAAGATTGCATTAAAGCATCAACGATATGTTTGGTAAAAGCTTTATTTTGACTATAAGCATGAGGAGAATTTAACACGGACTGCAACAAGGAAATACAATCTATTAAACAACAATTATCATAATTAAATTCCTTGAAATCCAAAATAGTGGGTTCATTGATATGTAAAGTTTTGACCTCTCCAATCCCACTTTTACCAATTTTTGCATCAAGATCTAAAACTCCGAATCATTGGGACGCCTTTTAACTAAAGTTGAATCATCTCTAGTCCCATCATTATCAAGATTCATATTTCAAAACAAAGATTTAACAGGAGACACATCAATCATCTTTAGATCTTCATCATTATTATCATGAAAACTAGAAGCACATGCTTTTACAAAGCAATCTTTCTTAGCACGCATCCTAGCGGTTCTTTTTTTGCACTCATCAATGGAAATTCTCATGGCTTTGAGAGACTCATTGATATCATGCTTAGGTGGAATAGATCTAAGTTTAAAAGAATCAACATCAAGAGAAATTCTATCCACGTTCCTAGCTAACTCATCAATCTTAAGCAAATTTTCTTCAAGCACAGCATTTAAATTCTTTTGAGAAATCATAAATTCTTTAACACTAATCTCAAAATCAGAGGGCATCTTATTAAAATTTCCGTAAGAGTTGTTGTAGGAATTACCATAATTATTAGAGGAATTATGAGGAAACAGCCTAGGATTAAAGTTTCCTCTATATGCATTGTTACCAAAATTGTTCCTACCAATAAAATTCACATCCATAGATTCATTATTATTCTCAATAAAAGTAGACAAAGGCAAATCATTAGGATCTATAGGAGCACTCTTATTAGCAAACAATTTCATAAGTTCATCCATCTTTCCACTCAAAACATTAATCTCTTCTATCGCATGAACTTTTTTACTAGTAGATCTTTCGGTGTGCCATTGAGAATAATTAACCACAATATTATCTAGGAGTTTAGTAGCTTCTCCTAAAGTGATTTCCATAAAAGTGCCTCCTGCGGCCGAATCTAAAAGATTTCTAGAAGCAAAATTCAATCCGACATAAAATTTTTGTATGATCATCCATAAATTTAATCCATGTGTAGGGCAATTGCGAATCATTAATATCATCCTCTCCCAAGATTGTGCAACATGTTCATGATCAAGTTGCTTAAAATTCATAATATTGTTTCTAAGAGAGATGATACTGAGAGATAAAAGCATCTTTGCACTTATTCCATGAATCAATACTATTTTTAGGCAAAGACAAAAACCATGTTTTAGCATGATCTCTAAGTGAAAACAGAAATAACTTCAATTTAACAATATCATTATCCATGTCTTTCTTCTTTTGCATGTCACACCAATCAACAAAGTTGTTTAGATGAGTAGCGGCATCTTCACTAGGAAGGCCAGAGAATTGATCTTTCATGACAAGATTCAACAAAGCAGAATTGATTTCACAAGATTCAGCATTGGTAAGAGGAGCAATCGGAGTGGTAAGGAAATCATTATTATTGGTATTGGAAAAGTCACACAATTTAGTATTATCTTGAGCCATCGAGACAAGCAATCCAGCACACAAGAGGCAAGCTAAAAAGAGGCGAACGGAAAAGAGAGGGCGAATAAAACGACAAGGGTGAAGTGGGGGAGAGGAAAACGAGAGGCAAATGGCAAATAATGTAATGCGAGGGAGAAGAGTTTGTGATGGGTACTTGGTATGTCTTGACTTGTGCGAAGACCACCCCGGCAACGGCGCCAGAAATCCTTCTTGCTACCTCTTGAGCACTGCGTTGGTTTTCCCTTGAAGAGGAAAGGGTGATGCAGCAAAGTAGCGTAAGTATTTCCCTCGGTTTTTGAGTACCAAGGTATCAATCCAGTAGGAGGCTACACGCAAGTCCCTTGTACCTACACAAAAAAACAGGAACCTCGCAACCAACGCGATAAAGGGGTTGTCAATCCCTTCATGGCCACTTGTGAAATTAAGATCTGATAGAGATAATAATAAGATAAATATTTTTGGTATTTTTATGATATAGATTGAAAACTAAAGATTGCAAAATAAAGTAGATTGGAAACTTATATGATGGAAAATAGTCCCGGGGGCCATAGGTTTCACTAGTGGCTTCTCTCAAGATAGCAGAAGTATTATGGTGGGTGAACAAATTACTGTCGAGCAATTGATAGAGAAGTGCATAGTTATGAGAATATCTAGGCATGATCATGTATATAGGCATCACGTCCGCGACAAGTAGACCGACTCCTGCCTGCATCTACTACTATTACTCGACACATCAACCGCTATCCATCATGCATCTAGAGTATTAAGTTCATAAGAACAGAGCAACGCATTAGGCAAGATGACATGATGTAGAGGGATAAACTCAAGTAATATGATATAAACCCCATCTTTTTCTCCTTGATGGAAACAATGCAATACATGCCTTGCTGCCCCTGCTGTCACTGGGAAAGGACACTGCAAGATTGAACCCAAAGCTAAGCACTTCTCCCATTGCAAGAAAGATCAATCTAGTAGGCCAAACCAAACTGATAATTCGAAGAGACTTGCAAAGATAACCAATCATACATAAAAGAATTCCGAGGAGACTCAAATATTTCTCATAGATAAACTTGATCATAAACCCTTAATTCATCAGATCTCGACAAACACACCGCAAAAAGAGTTACATCGAATAGATATCCAAGAAGATCGAGGAGAACTTTGTATTGAGATTCAAAGAGAGAGAAGAAGCCATCTAGCTAATAACTATGGACCCGAGGGTCTGTGGTAAACTACTCACAACTCATCGGAGAAGCTATGATGTTGATGTAGAAGCCCTCCATGATCGATTCCCCCTCCGGCGGAGCGCCGGAAAAGGCTCCAAGATGGGATCTCACGGGTACAGAAGGTTGCGGTGGTGGAAATAGGGTTTCTTGGTGCTCCTGAATGTTTTCAAGGTATGCAAGTATATATAGGCGAAAGAAGTCGGTCAGGGGAGCCACGAGGGTCCCACAAGGGTGGGGGCGTGCCCACCCCCTAGGGCACGCCCTCCTGCCTCGTGGCTTTCTCGTATGCTTCTTGATGTCCACTCCAAGTCTCATGGATTGCGTTTGTTCCAAAAATAACTCTCTCGAATGTTTCATTCCGTTTGGACTCCGTTTGATATTCCTTTTCTGCGAAACAATGAAATAGGCTAAGAACAACAATTTGGGTTGGGCCTACGGTTAATAGGTTAGTCCCAAAAATGATATAAATGTGTATAATAAAGCCCATAAACATCCAAAACATGTAATATAATAGCATGGAACAATAAAAAATTATAGATACGTTGGAGACGTATCAGTAGACATCGAGAGGCGTGGGGACAGCTTATCCTTGTCAAGCTGGTAGCTGGGGACTTAGTTCTCAATGTTATTAGCGTGTATGTGTAACGCCCCGGATGTAACTTTCCATATTTGTAACTCCAACTCTTGCCATTTTCGGCATTGTGATATGATATTCCCTCCGTGGTTGGGTTTTTCTTCATTTTGCATTTTGTCCATGTCATGCATTTCATATCATGTCATCATGTGCATTGCATTTGCATACGTGTTCGTCTCATGATTCCGAGCATTTTCCCCGTTGTCCGTTTTGCAATCCGGCACTCCTATGTTCCCCGGTGCTCCCTTTTACATTTTTCCGTGTTCGGGTGTTGAACATTCTCGGAATGGACCGAGCCTTGCCAAGTGGCCCTGGTATACCACCGGTAGACCACCTGTCAAGTTTCGGATCATTTGGAGCTCGTTTGATACTCCAACGGTTAACCGCACTCTCGCAAAGGCCTCTTTTGAGTTGCAGCCCAAAACCCCTCCAAAACAGCCCAATAACCCATCTAAGTCACTTCCATGCTCTCCGTCGTCGGATCACGATCGTGTGGGCAAAAACCGCACCACATTTGGAGTCTCCTAGCTCCCTCTACCTATAAATAGACCCCCTCACCCGAAATCTCAGATCAAATCCACCCCTAAACCTAGTATTCTTCCACCCCGCACCGCCGGACACGTCCGGTCCGGCCGGACAAAAATCCCGCCGCCGTCGCCGCCCAATCGGGGCACGCCACGTCGCCACCTGGGCCGACCCGCCACCGCGCCTCCACCGCGGGCCCGCCGGGCCCGTGGCCGGCCCTCCCAGCCGCCGACCGGGCCGCGCCCCGCGCCCCGTAGCCCGCGAGCGCCCGCCGCGCGCTGCCGCCGCGCGCCTCCGCACTGCGCCGCCGGCCGCCGCGCCCGGCGTCCGCCTCCGCCGCCCGGCCGCGTCGCCCCGCCGCCGCGCGTCGCGCCGCCCCGCGGCCCCCAGCGGAGTCCGCGCCGCCCGCGCCTCCGGCCGGCCCCGCCGCGCCGGCCACCGCCGGATCCGGCCGCCTCGACCCCGCCGGTGTCCTCCTCCAGCCCGGGCTCCTTCCCACGCCGGCGAACCTCAAACTCCGGCGACCCCGATCCGGATCCAGATCAAGAATCGCTACGGTTGACTTTCCCCGACCCCAAATTTCGTCTAAGTCATTTTTCTGTGATAATTTTGTTGCATTTTCATCGCATCACATCTCTGCACCCGTGGCTCCGTTTTGGGCGTGTAGCATATCAAATTGTTCGCCTCGATGAGTACATCATTTCATCTCATTGTGTCATTTTCATTTGAGCTCATCTTGATGCCCGAAATGCTATTGGAAGAGGGCTATGTGATGTTAGTTTCTGTTTCTTAACAGAACTTGCACTTTTATCATTTTTGCCGTGGTTAATGTGTGCACCTTATGAACTTGAGTCCTACATGTGTGTTGAACTATGCCATGCCATCTTTACAGGGGTGTATGCCATGTATTTTTGTGAGTTATGTGGTGACTAGAACAAGCATGCAAACTAGGGATGATAATGTTGCTGATTTCAGGAACTTAGTAATTTCACTGTCATGTCCTGCTGTTATTTTTATGCCACGTGTTCATGTTGTTACAGAGAGATCTATGCCCATTTTGGGCATGATCAGTAAGGGTGTTTTGAACATATGGATGTGCTCTATCCATCCATGCCTTTGTTGGCATTTATGGAGTAGCCTAGCATGTCATTTTTGTGCTCTACTTTTGCTTCAAAATGTTTCCTGGCAGATTGTTAACATGATATTCAATTTTCACAAGGTTGTTGTAGTTGATCCTTTTATGCTATGATGTTGTTCTTTCCATGTATAGCTTCTATGCCATGTCTTCTTGATGGGTGTATGCTTATTTTATCATGAGATGCTCTGTAGTGAGTGCATCGAGCTCACGAACATGCCTACTTGTTATCTGTTTTTGCCATGTCCAGTTTTTCTGCCAAGTCTGAGATCTGTAATGAAACTTGCTATGTTTACATGGGTGCCATCATTTCTTATGGTCCTTTTTGGCTTATGGTCAGTAAGGGACTTTTGATCTATGCTTTTGAGTAGATTCCTGCCATGTCTTGTTTTGCTATTATACGTTCCTGTAGCTTGTTTGCTTGCTCTAAACATGCCTTCCTGATGTTAATTTCTGGCATGCTAGTATTTTCACTAAGTCTGTGAACCTGATATTTTTTGCACTTTCACCATGCTTGTTTGAGCCTGTTATGATGTGATTTAGCCATAGCTCAGTGTTCCTCTTTTGTTAAGCATCTCCTGTAGATCACTGCCATATGCTTTGTTTTTATGTTGGGGTGCTGTAGCATAGTTTCTTGTTGCATGCTAAGTAGCATCGTGCTGTTAAACGCAGATTCTCGTCGTTCTTGTTTTGCTTGTCATTTGCAAACCGTGCATCCGATTCCGGTGATCTTTATATCGATTTCAACCTGAATCATCTCATCTTTCTAGCGGCATACTTGGTTTGCCAAGTTGGTGCCTTGTTCATCATTTTCCTTTCCGGAGCACACATATGCATTGCATATCACATCTCGCATAGCATGTCATGTATTGCATCATATTGCTTGTGCATTGCTCCTTGTTTGATTGTTGTTCCATTGCTTGTGTTCTTGCTGTGGGTAGAGCCGGGAGACGAGTACGTGTACGAGGAACCTGTTGAGAACGCCTACGAGGATCAAGCCTTCGACAACTCTGAGAACCTTGCAGGCAAGATGATCATACCTTCGATATCACTTCTATCTTTGCTTGCTAGATGCTCGCTCTTTTGCTATGCCCATGCTACCTTACCTACCACTTGCTATATCATGCCACCCATATTGCCATGTCAAACCTCTAACCATCCTTTCCTAGCAAACCGTTGATTGGCTATGTTACCGCTTTTGCTCAGCCCCTCTTATAGCGTTGCTAGTTGCAGGTGAAGATGAAGTTTGTTCCTTGTTGAAACACGAATATTTTGGGATATCACAATATCTATTGTTTTAATTAATGCATCTATATACTTGGTAAAGGGTGGAAGACTCGGCCTTATGCCTGGTGTTTTGTTCCACTCTTGCCGCCCTAGTTTCCGTCATACCGGTGTTATGTTCCTTGATTTTGCGTTCCTTACACGGTTGGGTGATTTATGGGACCCCCGTGACAGTTCGCTTTGAATAAAACTCCTCCAGCAAGGCCCAACCTTGGTTTTACCATTTGCCACCTAAGCCTTTTTCCCTTGGGTTTTCGCGAGCCCGAGGGTCATCTTTATTTACCCCCCCCCCCCGGGCCAGTGTTCCTTCGAATGCTGGTCCAACCTGGGCGATGTCCGGCGTCCCCTGGGCAACCAGGGTCTATACCAACCCGACGTCTTACCCATCCGGTGTGCCCTGAGAACGAGATATGTGCAGCTCCTATCGGGATTTGTCGGCACATTCGGGAGGCTTTGCTGGTCTTGTTTTACCATTGTCGAAATGTCATGCGAACCGGGATTCCGAGACTGATCGGGTCTTCCCGGGAGAAGGTTTATCCTTCGTTGACTGTGAGAGCTTATGATGGGCTAAGTTGGGACACCCCTACAGGGTATTATATTTCGAAAGCCGTGCCCGCGGTTATGAGGCAGATGGGAATTTGTTAATGTCCGGTTGTAGAAAACCCGAAGTTGACCTTAATTAAAATACATCAACCTTGTGTGTAACCGTGATGGTCTCTTCTCGGCGGAGTCCAGGAAGTGAACACGGTGTTAGAATCATGTTTGACGTAAGTAGTTTCAGGATCACTTCTTGATCGCTACTAGCTTCACGACCGTGCCTTGCTTCTCTTCTCGCTCTCTTTTGCGATCGTAGCCACCATATATGCTAGTCGCTTGCTGCAGCTCCACCTCATTACACCACCCTTCCCTTAAGCTTAAATAGTCTTGATCTCGCGGGTGAGAGATTGCTAAGTCCCCGTGACTCACAGATTCTACCCAAAACAGATGCAGGTACCGGCGATGCCAGCGCAGATGGCGCAACTGAGCTGAAGTGGGAATTTGATGAGGCCCTTGGTCGTTACTATGTTTCATTTCCAGACGATCAGTAGTGGAGCCCAGTTGGGACGATCGGGGATCTGTGTTGCATTTGGGGTAGTCTTCTTTTATTTTGGTTCCGTACTCGGACCTTGAGTGTAAACTGAATGATGGATGTTTATTTATGTATTGTGTGAAGTGGCGACTGTAAGCCAACTATGTATCTCTTTCCCTTATGTTTTACATGGGTTGTGTGAAGATTACCTCACTTGCGACATTGCTTTCAATGCGGTTATGCCTCTAAGTCGTGCTTCGACACGTGGGAGATATAGCCGCATCGAGGGCGTTACAAGTTGGTAATCAGAGCCTTCCCCGATCTTAGGAGCCCCACTGCTTGATCATTTTTAGCGGCCGAGTTGTGTCTAGAAAAATGTTTTGAGTCATTTAGAATTATATATATCGGAGAGTTAAGAATTCTTTTTACTCCCCAGTCTCTTCATCGCTCTGGTAAGGCATCCTGATGTAGAGTTTTGACTCTTCTCTTCTCAAATTTCACTAAAAAAAATTTTAGGATCACGCGGGTATCTTGGAATCGTTCCGATGGTTTTATGGTGAGAACATTGTCTTGGTGCCTCCTCTCAGGGGTTTAGTGGAAGTGTCCCGGGGAGTTGAGCTATGAGGTGTTGTCGTCATAATGTTATCGTTGCAGTTCTGGAATACCTGAGTTTAGTACGCCGACATCGAAAATCTCTTTTATGCAGTTGTTGGTGAGATAACCCCGATAACCCAGTACTGAGGTGAGTACGGGAGTATTGCCATGACTCGTATAACGGATGCTTTTCGAAGGTTGAGGTACACGATTTCCGAAGGTTTCTTGGTTATGTGTTGACGGATGGATACAGCTGGATGTAGGGATTGTTAGTTTGGGTGAGATATATTGCTTCCCCTGTATCCCCAACACCAGATTGCATAAGCAGAAAGTTTTGGGAGTTTATAGGTGGGATTCAAGTAGCTCTAGCACTTCTTCCCGCAGATATTTGGTTTGTGATTGGGTAATCCTTACCACTTATTTGTTCCATTCATACCTTGTTTTTATTTTCTTTCATCAATATCTCTTATCAAGTGGCTTCTCACCTTAATGGACGTGATTTTTACTTTGGAATTCATTTGTTCATCCCTGTTCGAATGTTTATTGTGAAGACTATATGTTGCAATTTCTATCCGTTGATTCAACTTGTCTATCTGTCAATCAAGATGCTAACGGATGTCACCCTCTTTTGGATGGCTCCGCCAACGCGTCAGAATCCGGAACGCAGTGATGGGAGTCAGGCGAACCCTCCACCACCACCTCCGCCTCCGGAGGCATGGAAAACTTTGATGGCAACCACTAACGCCAATGCTCAGTTGTTGATTCAGCTGATGCAAGAGCATAACCAAGGCCAAGGCAACCAAGGGAATCAAGGTCAAGGGCAGTTCTACCATCAGCCTCAGTTCCCTACCCTCAACCAGTTCCTTGCAAATCAGCCAAAGTCTTTCAGCTACTGTGTCGAGGCCACAGACGCCGACTATTGGCTCATGGATATCAACAAGCATTTCGAATGCAGCAATGTCAGACCTGAGCACTACGTCAAGTTCGCGTCTTTTCAGCTCAAGGATCAGGCAGCTGATTGGTTCCAGCAATACAAGGATTCCAGAGGAGGTCGAGTGATTACTTGGACTGATTTCTGTCGGGACTTTAAAGCTCACCACATTCCTACCAGTGTTGTTGAGACCAAGCGTGAGGAGTTCCGCAATCTCAAGCAAGGCAACATGTTAGTGTCCGAATATAACAAGCAGTTTCAAAAACATGCTCGCTTCGCTAAACGAGACGTTCCTGATGAAAAGAGTATGATCTATCAATTCAGAGGTGGCCTTAGAGAGGATCTGCAGTTAGCTCTTGTTCTTGTTGAGCCTACTCAGTTTGATCAATTCTACAATATGGCCCTCAAGCAAGATGGTGCTCAGCTCAAGTGTGAGGCTTCTAAGAAGAGAATCAGGGATGCATTTCAGTCTTCCTCTCAAGTGGCAGCAAAGCAGCAAAAGTTCTACCTTCCTCCTCCGTTCCGTCAGCCTTACCAACAGAAGAACTCAGGTGGTCGTGGATCATCCCACCCACCCAACCCAAGCTACCAGAACAAGTCTCAGCCTCAAGCTCCAAGGTCAAATGCTCCTTATCACCGTCCGCTCTCAGAGATGACCTGCAACAAGTGTCAGCAGAAGGGTCACTATGCGAACAAATGTTTCAACCAAAGGCGCCTTCCTCCTCCTCCTCATGTGAGGTCTTCAAGAAATGCAGTGGTCAAGCATAATCCCAAGTCTGCAAAGTTGAACATGATGAATGCAGCGCAAGCAGAGGATTCTTCTGACGTGATAATGGGTAATCTTCCAGTTAATGATATTCCTGCAAAAGTCTTATTTGATACCGGTGCATCACATTCTTTCATGTCATATCCTTTTGCATCGAAGCACAATTTTGACACAGAGGAATTACCTAGAGCAATGCAAGTTATTTCTCCGGCTAAGAGTTTGAGATCTACCTTATTGGTTCCGAATGTCGGTATCAAGATGGGCGATTATAAATTTCTGTCTTCTCCAATGGTCCTTGGTGACTCTGATATCGATCTTATTCTCGGGATGGACTGGCTTTCTCAGCACAAAGCTCAACTTGATTGTGCTGCCAGGGAAATTCAATTGACACACTCTTCTGAGGATGTTATCATCTATGCCGCTCGTGATGAAACCATTCGGTTGTTTTCTCTCAATGAGAAGGGCGAGCTACACGCAATCTTGCAAATTCCAGTCGTTTGTGAGTACCAAGATGTCTTTCCAGAAGAGCTTCCGGGTATGCCTCCTCATCGGCCAGTCGAGTTCGTTATCGATCTTGAGCCCGGCACTGAACCCGTTTGCAAGCGTCCTTACAAGCTTGGACCTGAAGAACTGAAAGAATTGAAGAAACAGCTCGATGAACAAGAGCGTCTGGGTTTGATCAGACCGAGTTCATCTCCATGGGGATGTGGAGTTCTTTTTGTCCAGAAGAAGGATGGCACGGACCGACTTTGCGTCGATTACCGTCCATTGAACAAGAAGACAATCAAGAACAAGTATCCACTTCCCAACATCAATGAGCTATTCGAGCAACTCAAAGGTGCTAAAGTATTCTCCAAGCTTGACCTTCGTATGGGTTATCATCAGATTCGCATTCGTGAACAAGATATCCCCAAGACAGCATTCAGAACAAGCTATGGTTCTTATGAATATATTGTCATGTCTTTCGGCCTTGTCGATGCTCCTCCAACATTCTCTCGCATGATGAACTTTATCTTCAACCCCTACACCAATGATTTCGTCTTGGTGTATCTTGATGATATTTTGGTCTTCTCCAAGAACAAGCAGGATCATGCCAAACATTTGCGATTGGTGCTCGACAAGCTCAGAGAGCATCAATTCTATGCGAAGTTTTCCAAATGTGAGTTCTGGCTTGATGAAGTTCTTTATCTTGGTCACATCATCTCCGCCAAGGGCATCGCTGTTAATCCCAAGAAGGTGTCTTCAATTGTGAATTGGGAACCTCCTCAGAATGTCAAGCAGCTCCGCAGTTTTCTCGGTCTTGCAAGCTATTGCCGAACATTCGTTGAGAACTTCTCTAAGATTGCAAAGCCTCTTCCCAACCTCCTCCAGAAGCATGTCAAGTATGTCTGGACGCCTGAGTTTGACGTTGCTTTCAACACCCTCAAAGAGAAACTCGTCACAGCTCCTGTCTTGACTCCTCCTGATGAATCCAAGCCATTCGAAGTATTCTGTGATGCTTCTCTTCAAGGTCTCGGTGCTGTGTTAATGCAAGCGAAGAAAGTTGTGGCCTATACCTCTCGTCAGTTGAAGCCCAACGAAAAGAACTACCCCACTCACGATCTCGAGTTGGCGGCAGTTGTCCATGCATTGATAACATGGAGACATCTCTTGTTGGGATGGAAAGTGGACATTTTCACCGATCACAAGAGCCTCAAATATATCTTCACTCAACCAAACCTCAACCTCAGGCAAACTCGATGGGTCGAAATGATTCAAGAGTACAATCCAAGTATTGAATATACTCCTGGCAAGGCGAATGTGATTGCAGATGCTTTGAGCAGAAAGGCTTATTGCAACAGTCTAATTCTCAAGCCATTTCAACCGGATCTTTGTGAAGCTTTCCGCAAGCTGAATCTTCAAGTTGTTCCTCAAGGCTTTCTTGCCAACCTCATAGTCCCTCCTACTTTGGAAGATCAAATTCGTGAGGCACAACTCCTGGATACCATGGTGAAGAAGGTGAAACGTGGTATTGACAAGGGCATTTCCAAATACAAGTGATATCGCTTGGATGACAAAGACACTCTTTTCTTCGAGGATCGAATTGTGGTTCCCAAAGGCGATTTGAGAAAAGTCATCATGAATGAGGCACACAATTCCCTCCTATCCATTCATCCTGGAAGTACGAAGATGTACCATGACCTCAAGCAGTCATATTGGTGGACTCGAATGAAGCGAGAAATTGCTCAATTCGTGAATGAATGTGATGTCTGCAGAAGGGTGAAAGCAGAACACCAAAGACTAGCTGGTCTCCTCCAACCTTTTGCTATTCCGGAATGGAAATTTGATCATATCGAGATGGACTTCGTGAATGGATTTCCTAAGTCCAAACGTGGAAATGATGCGATCTTCGTTGTCATTGACAAGCTTACTAAAGTGGCTCATTTTCTCCCTGTCAAAGAATCTATCACAGCAGCTCAGCTGGCAGAGCTATACACCTCTAGAATTGTCTTCTTGCACGGTATTCCACAATTGATCTCTTCAGACCGCGGAAGCATCTTCACTTCTAAGTTCTGGGACTCCTTTCAGAAGGCCATGGGCACCAACATTCGTTTCAGCACAACTTTCCATCCTCAAACTAGTGGCCAAGTCGAGCGAGTCAATCAAATCCTTGAAGACATGCTCAGGGCTTGTGTCATTTCCTTTGGCATGAAGTGGGAAGATTGTCTTCCATATGCCGAGTTGTCCTACAACAACAGCTTCCAAGCGAGTTCGGGCAAGGCCCCATTCGAAATTCTCTATGGCAGGAAGTGCCGTACTCCTCTCAATTGGTCCGAGACAGGTGAACGCCAACTTCTTGGCAACGACTTGATCACAGAAGACGAAGAAATGTGCAAAGTCATTCGTGAGAATCTCAAAGCCGCACAATCGCGCCAGAAGGGCTATTATGATGACAAGCACCGTGATGTGGCTTTTGAAATCGGAGACCATGTCTACCTCCGCGTCTCTCCAATGAAAGGCACTCGTCGCTTCGGTATCAAAGGGAAGCTTGCCCCTAGATACGTGGGTCCTTTCAAGATCATTGGCAAAAGAGGCGATCTCGCCTATCAACTTGAGCTTCCATCCAACTTTGCAAACGTGCACGATGTGTTTCACGTGTCACAGCTCCGCAAGTGCTTCAAGATTCCTGAACGCACTATCAACTTTGAAGAAATTGACCTCCAAGATGATCTCTCTTATCCTGAGCACCCCGTTGCTATTCTTGAAGAAACCGAGCGCAAGACTCGCAACAAGTCAATCAAATTCCTGAAAGTGAAGTGGTCACACCATTCCGACCGAGAAGCCACCTGGGAACGCGAGGATCACCTTCGTTCTGAATATCCAGAGTTCTTTCAGTCCTAGATCTCGGGACGAGATCCTCTTGTAGTGGTGGAGTGTTGTAACACCCCGGATGTAACTTTCCATATTTGTAACTCCAACTCTTGCCATTTTTGGCATTGTGATATGATATTCCCTCCGTGGTTGGGTTTTTCTTCATTTTGCATTTTGTCCATGTCATGCATTTCATATCATGTCATCATGTGCATCGCATTTGCATACGTGTTCGTCTCATGATTCCGAGCATTTTCCCCGTTGTCCATTTTGCAATCCGGCACTCCTATGTTCCCCGGCGCTTCCTTTTACATTTTTCCGTGTGCGGGTGTTAAAAAATTCTCGGAATGGACCAAGCCTTGCCAAGTGGCCCTGGTATACCACCGGTAGACCACCTGTCAAGTTTCGGATCATTTGGAGCTCGTTTGATACTCCAACGGTTAACCGCACTCTCGCAAAGGCCTCTTTTGAGTTGCAGCCCAACACCCCTCCAAAACAGCCCAATAACCCATCTAAGTCACTTCCATGATCTCCGTCGTCGGATCACGATCGTGTGGGCAAAAACCGCACCTCATTTGGAGTCTCCTAGCTCCCTCTACCTATAAATAGACCCCCTCACCCGAAATCTCGGATCAAATCCACCCCTAAACCTAGTCTTCTTCCACCCCGCGCCGCCGGACACGTCCGGTCCGGCCGGAAAAAAATCCCGCCGCCGCCGCCGCCGCCCAATCGGGGCACGCCACGTCGCCACCCGGGCCGACCCGCCACCGCGCCTCCACCGCGGGCTCGCCGGGCCCGTGGCCGGCCCTCCCCGCCGCCGACCGGGCCGCGTCCCGCGCCCCGCAGCCCGCGAGCGCCCGCCGCCCGCTGCCGCCGCGCGCCTCCGCGCTGCGCCGCCGGCCGCCGCGCCCGGCGTCCGCCTCCGCCACCCGGCCGCGCCGCCCCGCCGCCGCGCGTCGCGCCGCCCCGCGGCCCCCCGCGCCGTCCGCGCCGCCCGCGCCTCCGGCCGGCCCCGCCGCGCCGGCCACCGCCAGATCCGGCCGCCCCGACCCCGCCGGCGTCCTCCTCCGGCCCGGGCTCCTTCCCACGCCGGCGAACCTCGAACTACGACGACCCCTATCCGGATCCAGATCCAGAATCGCTACGGTTGACTTTCCCCGACCCCAAATTTCGTCCAAGTCATTTTTCTGTGATAATTTTGTTGCATTTTCATCGCATCACATCTCTGCACCTGTGGCTCTGTTTTGGGCATGTAGCATATCAAATTGTTCGTCTCGATGAGTACATCATTTCTTCTCATTGAGTCATTTTCATTTGAGCTCATCTTGGTTCCTGAAATGCTGTTGGAAGAGGGCTATGTGATGTTAGTTTCTGTTTCTTAACAGAACTTGCACTTTTATCATTTTTGCCATGATTAATGTGTGCACCTTATGAACTTGAGTCCTAATTGTGTGTTGAACTATGCCATGCCATCTTTACAGGGGTGTATGCCATGTATTTTTGTGAGTTATGTGGTGACTAGAACAAGCATGCAAACTAGGGATGATAATGTTGCTGATTTCAGGAACTTAGTAATTTCACTGTCATGTCCAGCTGTTATTTTTATGCCACGTGTTCATGTTGTTACAGAGAGATCTATGCCCATTTTGGGCATGATCAGTAAGGGTGTTTTGAACATATGGATGTGCTCTATCCATCCATGCCTTTGTTGGCATTTATGGAGTAGTCTAGCATGTCATTTTCGTGCTCTACTTTTGCTTCAAAATGTTTCCTGGCAGATTGTTAACATGATATTCAATTTTCACAAGGTTGTTGTAGTTGATCCTTTTGTGCTATGATGTTTTTCTTGCCATTTATAGCTTCTATGCCATGTCTTCTTGATGGGTGTATTCTTAGTTTATCATGAGATGCTCTGTAGTGAGTGCATCGAGCTCACGAACATGCCTACTTGTTATCTGTTTTTGCCATGTCCAGTTTTTCTGTCAAGTCTGAGATCTGTAATGAAACTTGCTATGTTTACATGGGTGCCATCATTTCTTATGGTCCTTTTTGGCTTATGGTCAATAAGGGACTTTTGATCTATGCTTTGAGTAGATTCCTGCCATGTCTTGTTTTGCTATTATACGTTCCTGTAGCTTGTTTGCTTGCTCTAAACATGCCTTCCTGATGTTAATTTCTGGCATGCTAGTATTTTCACTAAGTCTGTGAACCTGATATTTTTTGCACTTTCACCATGCTTGTTTGAGCCTGTTATGATGTGATTTAGCCATAGCTCAGTTTTCCTCTTTTGTTAAGCATCTCCTGTAGATCACTGCCATATGCTTTGTTTTTATGTCGGGTTGATGTAGCATAGTTTCTTGTTGCATGCTAAGTAGCATCGTGCTGTTAAACGCAGATTCGCGTCGTTCTTGTTTTGCTTGTCATTTGCAAACCGTGCATCCGATTCCGATGATCTTTATATCGATTTCAACCGGAATCATCTCATCTTTCCAGCGGCATACTTGGTTCGCCAAGTTGGTGCCTTGTTCATCATTTTCCTTTCCGGAGCACACATATGCATTGCATATCACATCTCGCATAGCATGTCATGTATTGCATCATATTGCTTGTGCATTGCTCCTTGTTTGATTGTTGTTCCATTGCTTGTGTTCTTGCTGTGGGTAGAGCCGGGAGACGAGTACTTGTACGAGGAACCTGTTGAGAACGCCTATGAGGATCAAGCCTTCGACAACTCTGAGAACCTTGCAGGCAAGATGACCATACCTTCGATATCACTTCTATCTTTGCTTGCTAGATGCTCGCTCTTTTGCTATGCCCATGCTACGTTACCTACCACTTGCTATATCATGCCACCCATATTGCCATGTCAAACCTCTAACCATCCTTTCCTAGCAAACCGTTGATTGGCTATGTTACCGCTTTTGTTCAGCCCCTCTAATAGCGTTGCTAGTTGCAGGTGAAGATGAAGTTTGTTCCTTGTTGAAACACGGATATTTTGGGATATCACAATATCTATTGTTTTAATTAATGCATCTATATACTTGGTAAAGGGTGGAAGACTCGGCCTTATGTCTGGTGTTTTGTTCCACTCTTGCCGCCCTAGTTTCCGTCATACCGGTGTTATGTTCCTTGATTTTGCGTTCCTTACGCGGTTGGGTGATTTATGGGACCCCCGTGACAGTTCGCTTTGAATAAAACTCCTCCAGCAAGGCCCAACCTTGGTTTTACCATTTGCCACCTAAGTCTTTTTCCCTTGGGTTTTCGCGAGCCCGAGGGTCATCTTTATTTACCCCCCCGGGCCAGTGTTCCTTTGAATGCTGGTCCAACCTGGGCGATGTCCGGCGTCCCCTGGGCAACCAGGGTCTATACCAACCCGACGTCTTGCCCATCCGGTGTGCCCTGAGAATGAGATATGTGCAGCTCCTATCGGGATTTGTCGGCACATTCGGGAGGCTTTGCTGGTCTTGTTTTACCATTGTCGAAATGTCATGCGAACCGGGATTCCGAGACTGATCGGGTCTTCTCGGGAGAAGGTTTATCCTTCGTTGACCGTGAGAGCTTATGGTGGGATAAGTTGGGACACCCCTGCAGGGTATTATCTTTTGAAAGCCGTGCCCGCGGTTATGAGGCAGATGGGAATTTGTTAATGTCCGGTTGTAGAAAACCCGAAGTTGACCTTAATTAAAATACATCAACCGTGTGTGTAACCGTGATGGTCTCTTCTCGGCGGAGTCCAGGAAGTGAACACGGTGTTGGAGTTATGTTTGACGTAAGTAGTTTCAGGATCACTTCTTGATCGCTACTAGCTTCACGACCGTGCCTTGCTTCTCTTCTCGCTCTCTTTTGCGATCGTAGCCACCATATATGCTAGTTGCTTGCTGCAGCTCCACCTCATTACACCACCCTTCCCTTAAGCTTAAATAGTCTTGATCTCGCGGGTGAGAGATTGCTGTGTCCCCGTGACTCACAGATTCTACCCAAAACAGATGCAGGTACCGGCGATGCCAGCGCAGATGGCGCAACTGAGCTGAAGTGGGAATTTGATGAGGCCCTTGGTCGTTACTATGTTTCATTTCCAGACGATCAGTAGTGGAGCCCAGTTGGGACGATCGGGGATCTGTGTTGCATTTGGGGTAGTCTTCTTTTATTTTGGTTCCGTAGTCGGACCTTGAGTGTAAACTGAATGATGGATGTTTATTTATGTATTGTGTGAAGTGGCGACTGTAAGCCAACTATGTATCTCTTTCCCTTATGTTTTACATGGGTTGTGTGAAGATTACCTCACTTGCGACATTGCTTTCAATGCGGTTATGCCTCTAAGTCGTGCTTCGACACGTGGGAGATATAGCCGCATCGAGGGCGTTACAGTAGGCCATAATGAGAACACCAATTGGGATTTTTGGGGTGGCCTGGAGGACATGGTTAGGAGTGTACCTATCGGTGAGAAGCTCTTCATAGGAGGACACATGAAGGCATGAACCTTTAAGATCATGCAAAGGCATGAATAACTAATGATCACATGCATTGGTGGTGATGCAGGGCATATTGGGGCTATCTTATGAGATTGTGATATTTTTGTTTGTCACACTTCATAACTGTTTGAGTTTGAGTTGACGTTAGTGATGTTCTTGTTGTGCTTCATATAGTCTTCCTAGTGTGATGTGAGGTTTGATTTTGTGCAGATTTATACATCTTAAGTATGTAACTAGTGGCTGACATTTTTTTTGCCTAATGTGTATATTATCTTCTATTGGAAGATGCATGTATATGTGATATTCTCTTACAACATGTTATGTTATTGTTTATGTGATCTTCTATGCACTTGGGTGCTATGTAGCACCCAACAGCTACTTTTTTGTGCCCTTCACAACACATCAGTGACCGACCAAAAACACATCAGTGACAAGCCATTTTGTCAGTTAGTGATGAGACATTAACCGGCCAGATTCTATTCACTCATGATATGATTTGGCCTATCAGTGACATTTGATTCTTCAGTAGTGAAACTTAGTTTGGATACAAACATACTTCAACTACAAACTCCATAGAGATTGTCCCCGTCAATATCGGAGCACGACTTGTCATCCTTGTTCTTCACCTCTTCCTCCTTCTCCTTCACCTTCTTCTTCACCAACTTGTTCTCATGTGCCAAGTACTCATACTCCGCCTACATGAGGTGCGGATTTTCCATCGCAAACCTTGCCATGGCAGCCTTATCCCACTGACGAACATCGCACTAATTCAAGATGATCCGAGTCTCCTTCTTCTCAGTGGGGGTCCTATCTCAGGACCAATGAACTCCGCATCGCCCTGAGATTTTGATCACTGGAAAGTTCAACTCCCGCCTTCGTCGGCCGATCAGCCAACATGCGATTTTGATGGCGCAGGCGGTGATGTCCGGCGAGTCGAACGTGTCGAGCCAATAGCACCAGCCGTTGTGCATTAGCTCGGAAGAGTAACGACCGGAGTACTACTGATGAACTCCGTGGAAGCCGGTCTAGATACTTGGTTAGCGGCGTGTTGGCATCATCACGGATCCAGATGGTAGGAGGTGCTAGCGACCAGAGATATGAGGGGCAACAGTGGATCTGTGGCGGCGGTGCAACGGGGTCCGATTTGGGTCAGCAGTGGTGTGGCCGGCCGGATTTAGTTGAGTCGGAGGATTATGAGATGCGTGTTTGGTGGTGGCAGAGGCGGTGGGCTGCGGTGGTGCCGACTGACGAAGAGGGGAGGGGAGTGGTGGATCTACGGTGGGGTGGTTCAACAACCATAAGGTGATGGATTTGATGGCTACCACCCGCGGAGGGGAAGCGGACGCATGCATGCTGCTCCATCTCAAAGTTTTAGTTGGCGGTTGGCTTGCATGGGGTTGTGGGCAGCTTTAGTTTTTGCATTTGGGCACCTGCGCATGTAATGTATGTTTCATTACACGGGGCTGGTTTTTGGGCAGCGGGAAAACATGACACAAAAATATGTGTTTAGGGCAGGTTTGAAGCTTGTTTTTTTGCCCAAGTGATGCTAGCAAAGGTTTTTTGAGTAGCTTCTCTATTGTTGGAGGTGCTTCCACTTCAGTTTCTATAGGAGCGGCAAGATGGACTTGTACAGGATGAAAGTGCGAAAGGTGCACAACGAATCTTGGCATAGTGTACACCATGGATAAGGTAGAGACACTGCTACTTCTTGAGCTTGCGCTGATTTTTCCCTTGAAGAGGAAAGGGTGATGCAGCAAAGTAGTGGTAAGCATTTTCCTCAGTTAAGAACCAAGGTATCAATCCAGTAGGAGGCACAAGCAAGTCCCCAATAGATGCACCTACACAAACTAACAAACACTTGCACTAAACACGAAAAAGGGGTTGTCAATGTTGGAAATATGCCCTAGAGGCAATAATAAATTAGTCATTATTACTATATTTCCTTGTTCATGATAATCGTTTATTATCCATGCTATAATTGTATTGATAGGAAACTCAGATACATGTGTGGATACATAGACAACACCATGTCCCTAGTAAGCCTCTAATTGACTAGCTCGTTGATCAATAGATGGTTAGGGTTTCCTGACCATGGACATTGGATGTCGTTGATAACGGGATCACATCATTCGGAGAATGATGTGATGGACAAGACCCAATCCTAAGCCTAGCACAAAGATTGTAGTTCGTATGCTAAAGCTTTTCTAATGTCAAGTATCATTTCCTTAGACCATGAGATTGTGCAACTCCCAGATACCGTAGGAATGCTTTGGGTGTACCGAACGTCACAACATAACTGGGTGGCTATAAAGGTGCACTACAGGTATCTCCGAAAGTGTCTATTGGGTTGGCACGAATCGAGACTGGGATTTGTCACTCCGGTAAACGGAGAGGTATCTCTGGGCCCACTCGGTAGGACATCATCAAAATGTGCACAATGTGACCAAGGGGTTGATCACGGGATGATGTGTTACGGAACGAGTAAAGAGACTTGCCGGTAACGAGATTGAACAAGGTATCGGTATACCGACGATCGAATCTCGGGCAAGTACAATACCGCTAGACAAAGGGAATTGTATACGGGATTGATTGAGTCCTTGACATCGTGGTTCATCTAATGAGATCATCTTGGAACATGTGGGAGCCAACATGGGTATCCAGATCCCGCTGTTGGTTATTGACCGGAGAACATCTCGGTCATGTCTACATGTATCCCGAAACCGTAGGGTCTACACACTTAAGGTTCGATGACGCTAGGGTTATAAAGGAAGTTTTTATGTGGTTACCTAATGTTGTTCGGAGTCCCGGATGAGATCTCGGATGTCACGAGGAGTTCCGAAATGGTCCGGAGGTAAAGATTTATATATGGAAATTTGTTGTTCGGGTTCCGGGAAAAGTTCGGGTTTTTCCGGTATTGTACCGGGAAGCTTCCATAAGGTTCCGGAGGATTCCGGAGGGGTCCGGAGGTCCGGAAATTGTTCCACCACGTACAATACAGTAGCATGGGCTGTAGGGGCACGCCCTAGCCTTAATGGGCCAGGGGCACCAGCCCCCCAAGGCCCATGCGCATGGGAAGGGGGAAACCCTAAGGGGAGGGCCTCCACTTGACTTGGGAGGCACTCCTCCCCCCTTGGCCGCCGCCCTCAACCCTAGATGGGATCTAAGGGGGCCGGCCCCCTCTTTTCCCCACCTATAAATAGTGGAGGGGTGGGAGGGCAGCAACACCCAAAGTTCTGGCGCAGCCCTCCCCCTCTCCCAAGTACTCCTCCTCTCTCGCGGTGCTTGGCGAAGCCCTGCAGGATTGCCACGCTCCTCCACCACCACCACGCCGTTGTGCTACTGCTGGATGGAGTCTTCCTCAACCTCTCCCTCCCTCCTTGCTGGATCAAGGCATGGGAGACATCACCGGGCTGTACGTGTGTTGAACGAGGAGGTGCCGTCCGTTCGGCACTAGGATCTCCGGTGATTTGGATCACGACGAGTACAACTCCTTCAACCCCGTTCTCTTGAACGCTTCCGCTTAGCGATCTACAAGGGTATGTAGATGCACTCTCCTTCCCCTCTTTGCTGGTTTCTCCATAGATAGATCTTGGTGACACGTAGGAAAATTTTGAATTTCTGCTACATTCCCCAACAGTGGTATCATGAGCTAGGTCTATTGCGTAGATTTTTTGCACGAGTAGAATACAAAGTAGTTGTGGGCGTTGATTTTGTTCAATATGCTTACCGTTACTAGTCCAATCTTGTTTCGATGGTATTGTGGGACGAAGCGGCCCGGACCGACCTTACACGTACTCTTACGTGAGACAGGTTCCACCGACTGACATGCACTTGTTGCATAAGGTGGCTAGCGGGTGCCAGTCTCTCCCACTTTAGTCGGATTGGATTCGATGAAAAGGGTCCTTATGAAGGGTAAATAGCAATTGGCATATCACATTGTGGCTTTTGCGTAGGTAAGAAACGTTCTTGCTAGAAACCCATAGCAGCCACGTAAAACATGCAAGCAACAATTAGAGGACGTCTAACTTGTTTTTGCAGGGTATGCTATGTGATGTGATATGGCCAAGAAGAATGTGATGAATGATATGTGATGTATGAGATTGATCATGTTCTTGTAATAGGAATCACGACTTGCATGTCGATGAGTATGACAACCGGCAGGAGCCATAGGAGTTGTCTTAATTTATTGTATGACCTGCGTGCCATTAAACAACGCCATGTAATTACTTTACTTTATTGCTAACCGGTAGCCATAGTAGTAGAAGTAATAGTTGGCAAGACAACTTCATGAAGACACGATGATGGAGATCATGATGATGGAGATCATGGTGTCATGCCGGTGACGATGATGATCATGGATCCCCGAAGATGGAGATCAAAAGAAGCAAAATGATATTGGCCATATCATGTCACTATTTGATTGCATGTGATGTTTATCATGTTTATGCATCTTATTTGCTTAGAACGACTGTAGTAAATAAGATGATCACTCATTAGAGTTTCAAGAAAGTGTTCCCCCTAACTGTGCACCGTTGCGAAAGTTCGTCGTTTCGAAGCACCACGTGATGATCGGGTGTGATAGATTCTTACGTTCACATACAACGGGTGTAAGCCAGATTTACACACGCGAAACACTTAGGTTGACTTGACGAGCCTAGCATGTACAGACATGGCCTCGGAACACAAGAGACCGAAAGGTCGAGCATGAGTCGTATAGTAGATACGATCAACATGAAGATTTTCACCGATGATGACTAGTCCGTCTCACGTGATGATCGGACACGGCCTAGTTGACTCGGATCAGGTAATCACTTAGATGGCTATAGGGATGTCTATCTGAGTGGGAGTTCATAAGATGAACTTAATTATCCTGAACATAGTTAAAAGATCTTTGCAAATTATGTCGTAAGCTCACGCTTTAGTTCCACTGTTTAGATATCTTCCTAGAGAAAATATAGTTGAAAGTTGACAGTAGCGATTATGCGGACAGTAGAAAGCTTATGTCCTTAATGCACCGCTCAGTGTGCTGAACCCCAAACGTTGTCTCTGGGTGTTGCGAACATCGGACATACACGTTTTGATAACTACGTGATAGTTCAGTTAAAGGGTTTAGAGTTGAGGCACCAAAGATGTTTTTCGAAACGTCGCGGAACATATGAGATGTTTCGAGGGATGAAATTGGGATTTCAGGCTCGTGCCCACGTCAAGACGTATAAGACCTCTGACGATTTTCTTAGCCTGCAAACTAAGGGAGAAAAGCTCAATCGTTTAGCTTGTGCTCAGATTGTCTGAGTGCAACAATCACTTGAATCGAGTGAGTTGATCTTCCAGACGAGATAGTGATGTTTCTCCAAAGTCATTGCCACCAAGCTGCTAGAGCTTCGTGATGAACTATAACATATCAGGGATAGATATGATGATCCTTGAGGTGTTCGCGATGTTTGACACCGCGAAAGTAGAAATCGAGAAGGAGCATCAATTGTTGATGGTTGGTGAAACCACTAGTTTCAAGAAGGGCAAGGGCAAGAAGGGATACTTCATGAAACAACAAATCAGCTGCTGCTCTAGTGAAGAAACCCAAGGTTGAACCCAAACCTGAGACTAAGTTCTTCTGTAATAAGGGGAACAACCACTGGAGCAGAATTACCCTAGATACCTTGTAGATAAGAAGGCAGGCAAGGTCGTCGGAAGTATATTGGATATAAATTATGTTAATGTGCACTTTACTAGCACTCCTAGTAGCACCAGGGTATTAGATACCGGTTCGGTTGCTAAGTGTTAGTAACTCGAAATAAAAGCTACGGAATAAACGGAGACTAGCTAAAGGTGAGCTGACGATATGTGTTGGAAGTGTTTCCAAGGTTGATGTGATCAAGCTTCGCACGCTCCCTCTACCATCGAGATTTGGTGTTTGTGTTGAGCATAGACATGATTGGATTATGTCTATCGCAATGCGGTTATTCATTTAAGGAGAGTAATGGTTACTCTGTTTATTTGAATAATACCATCAATGGTCTTGCACCTAAAAGAATGGTTTATTGAATCTCGATCGTAGTGATACACATTTTCATGCCAAAAGATATAAGATAGTAATGATAGTACCACTTACTTGTGGCACTGCCATGTAAGTCATATTGGTGTAAAACGCTTGAAGAAGCTCCATGTTGATGGATCTTTGGACTCACTCGTTTTGAAAAGTTTGAGACATGCGACCCATGTCTATTGGTGTATACGCATGAAGAAACTCCATGCAGATGGATTGTTTGGACTCACTTGATTTTGAATCACTTGAGATATGCAAATCATACCACATGGGCAAGATGACTGAAAAGCCTCGTTTTCAGTAAGATGGAACAAGATAGCAACTTGTTCGAAGTAACACATTTTGATGTGTGCAGTTAAATGAGTGCTGAGGCATGTAGTGAATATCGTTATGTTCTTACTTCACAAATGATTCGAGTAGATGTTGAGTATATTTACTTGATGAAACACAAGTCTAAATTATTGAATGGTTCAAGTAATTTCAGAGTGAAGTTGAAGATCATCGTGACAAGAGGATAAAATGTCTATGATATGATCATAGAGATGAGTATCTGAGTTACGAGCTTTGGCACGCAATTAAGACATTGTGGAAATTGTTTCACAATTAATACCGCCTGGAACACCATAGTTTGATGGTGTGTCTGAACATCATAGTTGCACCCTATTGGATATGGTGCGTACCATGATGTCTCTTATCGAATTACCACTATCGTTTATGGGTTAGGCATTAGAGACAACCACATTCACTTTAAATAGGGCACCACGTAATTCCGTTGAGATGACACCATATGAACTATGGTTTAGAGAAACCTAAGCTGTCATTTCTTAAAGGTTTGGGGTTGCGATGCTTATGTGAAAAAGTTTCAGGTTGATAAGCTCAAACCCAAAGGGGATAAAATGCATCTTCATAGCACACCCAAAACAGTTGGGTATACCTCCTAATTCAGATCCGAAAGCAATAGGGGTTGTTTCTTGAATCGGGTCCTTTCTCGAGGAAAAGTTTGTCTCGAAACGTTGAGTGGGAGGATGGTGGAGACTTGATATGGTTATTGAACCGTCACTACAACTAGTGTGTAGCAGGGCACATGAAGTTGTTCCTGTGGCACCTACACCAATTGAAGTAGAAGCTTATGATAGTGATCATGAAACTTCGGATCAAGTCACTACCATACCTCGTAGGGCGACAAGGATGTGTACTGCTTCGGAGTGGTACAGTAATCCTGTCTTGAAGGTCATGTTGCTAGACGACAATGAACCTACGAGCTATGGAGAAGCAATGGTGGGCCCAAATTCCGACAAATGGTTAGAAGCCATGAAATCCAAGATAGGATCCATGTATCAGAACAAAGCATGGACTTTGGTGGACTTGCCCGATGATCAGCAAGCCATTGAGATAAATGGATCTTTAAGAAGAAGGCGGACATGGACGGCGATGTCACCGTCTATGAAGCTCGACTTGTGGCGAAGAGTTTTTCACAAGTTCAAGGAGTTGACTACGATGAGATTTTCTCATCCGTAGCGATGCTTAAGTCCGTTGGAATCATGTTAGAATTAGCTGCATTTATGAAATCTGGCAGATGGATGTCAAAACGAGTTTCCTTACCAGTCTTCGTAAGGAAAGGTTGTATGTGATGCAATCAGAAACTTTTTGTCGATCCTAAGGATGCTAAAAGGTGTGCTGGCTCCAGCGATCCTTCTAAGGACTGGAGTAAGCATCTCGGAGTTGGAATGTGCCCTTTGATGATCAAAGATTTTGGGTTTATACAAAGTTTATGATAAACTTGTATTTCCAAAGAAGTGAGTGGGAGAACTATGGAATTTCTGATGAGTATATGTTATTGACATATTGTTGATCAGAAATGATGTAGAATTTCTGGGAAGCATATAGGGTTATTTGAAAAGTGTTTTTCAATGGAAAACCTGGATTAAGCTACTTGAACATTGAGCATCAAGATCTATAATGATAGATCAAAAACGCTTAATGGTACTTTCAAAATGAGCACATACCTTGACATGATCTTGAAGGTGTTCAAGATGGATCAGTCAAAGAAGGAGTTCTTGCCTGAGTTGTAAGGTATGAAGTTAAGACTTAAAGCTCGACAACGGCAGAAAAGAGAGAAAGGACGAAGGCCGTCCCCTATGCTTTAGACGTAGGCTCTACAGTATGCTATGCTGTGTACTGCACCGGAAGTGTGCCTTGCCATGAGTCAGTTAAGGGGTACAAGAATGATCCAGGAATGGATCATTGTAAAAATTGTCCTTGGAGTAAATAAGGACATGTTTCTCGATTATGGAGGTGATAAAGAGTTCGGCATAAAGGGTTACGTCGATGCAAGCTTTAACACCTATCCGAGTGACTCTGAGTAGCAAACCGGATACGTATAGTGGAGCGACCATTTGGAATAGCTCCAAGTGGAGAGTGGAAGCAGCATTTACAATATGACCTAGAGATTTGCGAAGTACATACGGATCTGAATGTTGCAGACTCGTTGACTAAAACCTCTCTTACAAGCAAAACATGATCAAACCCCAGAACTCATTGAGTCTTAATCACATGATGATGTGAACTAGTTTAGTGACACTAGTAAACTCTTGGGTGTTGGTCACATGACGATGTGACCTATGAGTGTTAATCACATGGCGATGTGAACTAGATTATTGACTCTAGTGCAAGTGGGAGACTGTTGGAAATATGCCCTAGAGGCAATAATAAATAAGTTATTATTACTATATTTCCTTGTTCATGATAATCCTTTATTATCCATGCTATAATTGTATTGATAGGAAACTCAGATACATGTGTGGATACATAGACAACACCATGTCCCTAGTAAGCCTCTAATTGACTAGCTCGTTGATCAATAGATAGTTACGGCTTCCTAACCATGGACATTGGATGTCGTTGATAACGGGATCACATCATTCGGAGAATGATGTGATGGACAAGACCCAATCCTAAGCCTAGCACAAAGATCGTAGTTCGTATGGTAAAGCTTTTCTAATGTCAAGTATCATTTCCGTAGACCATGAGATTGTGCAACTCCTGGATACCGTAGGAATGCTTTGGGTGTACCAAACGTCACAACGTAACTGGTTGGCTATAAAGGTGCACTACAGGTATCTCCGAAAGTGTCTATTGGGTTGGCACGAATCGAGACTGGGATTTGTCACTCCGGTAAATGGAGAGGTATCTCTGGGCCCACTCGGTAGGACATCATCAAAATGTGCACAATGTGACCAAGGGGTTGATCACGGGATGATGTGTTACGGAACAAGTAAAGAGACTTGCCGGTAGCGAGATTGAACAAGGTATCGGTATACCAACGATCGAATCTCGGGCAAGTACAATACCGATAGACAAAGGGAATTGTATACGGGATTGATTGAGTCCTTGACATCGTGGTTCATCCGATGAGATCATCGTGGAACATGTAAGAGACAACATGGGTATCCAGATCCCGCTGTTGGTTATTGACCGGAGAACGTCTCGGTCATGTCTACATGTCTCCCGAAACTGTAGGGTCTACACACTTAAGGTTCGATGACGCTAGGGTTATAAAGGAAGTTTGTATGTGATTACCGAATGTTGTTCGGGGTCCCGGATGAGATCCCGGACGTCACGAGGAGTTCCGGAATGGTCCGGAGGTAAAGATTTATATATGGAAAGTTGTTGTTCGGGTTCCGGGAAAAGTTCGGGTTTTCCGGTATTGTACCGGGAAGCTTCCAGAAGGTTCCGGAGGATTCCGGAGGGGTCCGGAGGTCCGGAAATTGTTCCACCACGTACAATACAGTAGCATGGGCTGTAGGGGGGCGCCCTAGCCTTAATAGGCCAGGGGCACCAGCCCCCCCAAGGCCCATGCGCATGGGAAGGGGGAAACCCTAAGGGGAGGGCCTCCACTTGACTTGGGAGGCACTCCTCCCCCCTTGGCCGCCGCCCTCAACCCTAGATGGGATTTAAGGGGGCCGGCCCCCTCTTTTCCCCACCTATAAATAGTGGAGGGGTGGGAGGGCAGCAACACCCCAAGTTCTGGCACAGCCCTCCTGAGGGAGTCCTGGACTAGGGGGTGTCCGGATAGCCGGACTATCATCATCCGCCGGACTCCAAGACTATGAAGATACAAGATTGAAGACTTCGTCCCGTGTCCGGATGGGACTTTCCTTGGCGTGGAAGGCAAGCTTGGCGATACGGATATGTAGATCTCCTCCCATTGTAACCGACTCTGTGTAACCCTAGCCCTCTCCGGTGTCTATATAAACAGGAGGGTTTTAGTCCATAGGACGAACATCCATTACAACAATCTTATCATAGGCTAGCTTCTAGGGTTTAGCCTCCTTGATCTCGTGGTAGATCCACTCTTGTACTACCCATATCATCAATATCAATCAAGCAGGAGTAGGGTTTTACCTCCATCGAGAGGGCCCGAACCTGGGTAAAAACATCGTGTCCCTTGTCTCCTGTTACCATCCGCCTAGACGCACAGTTCGAGGCCCCCTACCCGAGATCCGCCGGTTTTGACACCGACATTGGTGCTTTCATTGAGAGTTCCTCTGTGTCGTCACCAATAGGCTTGATGGCTTCTTCAATCAACAACAACACAGTCCAGGGTGAGAATTTTCTCCCCGGACAGATCTTCGTGTTTGGCGGCTTTGCACTGCGGGCCAATTCACTTGGCCATCTGGAGCAGATCGAAAGCTACGCCCCTGGCCATCAGGTCAGATTCGGCAGCCTAAACTTCACGGCTGACATCCGCGGAGACTTGATCTTCGATGGATTCGAGCCACAGCCGAGCGTGCCGCACTGTCACGATGGGCATGATTTAGCTCTGCTGCCGGACAGTACCTTGGAGGCCGCACACGAGTCCGCTCCGACCCATAGTTCGGAGCCGACCGCGCAGATCAAGGACGGGTGGCTGGACACCACCTCAGGGGCCGCAATCTCTACGGCGATGGAGCCGAATACCGACCTTGTCCTTCGCAAAACTCGTGACTCCGAGGTTCCGGACTCCGAACCCCCTGCGCCCCTGCCAATCGAATCCGATTGGGCGCCGATCATGGAGTACACCGCTGCAGACATCTTTCAGCACTCACCCTTTGGTGACATCCTGAATTCGCTAAAGTACCTCTCGTTATCAGGAGAGCCCTGGCCGGACTGCGGTCAGGATGGTTGGGATGCGGACGACGAAGAAATTCAAAGCCCACCCACCACCCACTTTGTAGCCACTGTCGACGATTTAACCGACATGCTAGACTACGACTCCGAAGACATCGACGGTATGGACGACGATGCCGGAGACGACCAAGAACCAGCGCCTACCGAGCACTGGAAGGCCACCTCAACTCATGATGTATATATGGTGGACACCCCAAAAGGAAGCGATAACGAGGAACAACGGGACGCGGCAAAGGATAATTCCGCCGACAAACAACCAAAACAGCGACGCGGGCGCCGCCCTAAGTCCCGCCTCGACAAAACAGCACTCCTAATGACCCAGCAATAGAGCAGGGCAAACCAGTGGGCGACGAACATGCAACCAAGCAACCATCCGAACATGACAAATCGGATAATCAATCCATGCCCGGCGAAAACAACAATCCAGACGATCTCACGCTGGACACACCACCGGAGCATAAGAACCTTCACAAAAGACTTGTCGCCACTGCAAGAAGTCTGAAGAAGGAAAAACGGAAGCTCAAAACAGCGGAAGACATACTCAGAATGAGGTGGAGCAAAGTACTCAAGACCGCGGACAAATGTGGCAATGGCCACCAAACAAAGAGCTACCCGAAGCGCAAGCTGCTGCCCGAATTCGACGAGGAGGCCATTGAGCCCCCACAGTCAAAAAGCAAAGAGGCCGCTTGGTCGGATAGATGACCAGATGACAGGCCAAAAGCGACAAGCGGCACCGCACACAAGCCGACACATGATCCTCGTAAAACAGATGGCCCGGTCAGGTCCATTTATGGGCCAAAAAAGAGGGGCCCAGGAAGCAACACAACACGCCGCATGTTCGAAGATAACGGCACGCCTAAATACAGGTGCTGGATCATGAATTCCCAGCGGGATTCAAGCCCGTAAACATAGAGGCATATGACGGAACAACAGACCCCGGAGTCTGGATTGAGGATTAAATCCTGCACATACACATGGCTAGAGGAGATGATCTCCACGCCATAAAATATCTACCCCTCAAGCTCAAAGGGCCAGCTCGGCATTGGCTCAAAAGCCTCCCAGAAAATACTATTGGAAGTTGGGAAGAGCTTGAGGACGCGTTTAGAGCAAATTTTCAAGGGACTTATGTCCGCCCTCCGGATGCAGACGATTGAAGTCACATAACTCAACAGCCCGTAGAGTCAGCGCGCAAATTCTGGAACAGGTTCCTTACCAAAAAGAACCAAATAATTGACTGTCTGGACGCCGAAGCCTTAGCAGCTTTTAAACATAATGTCCGAGACGAATGGCTCGCCAGACACCTCGGCCAAGAGAAGCCGAGAACAATGGCCGCGCTAACAAGCCTCATGACCCGCTTTTGCGCGGGGGAAGACAGCTGGCTAGCAAGATGCAACACCAGCGACCCGAGTACATCCGAGATCAGAGATGGAAACGGAAAATCATGGCGCAGAAAGGACCAGCGCCGAAATAAAGAAAAAAGCCCAAAGAACACGGCGGTCAACGCTGGATTCAAAAGCTCGCGGCCGAACAACAAAACACTGCCTCTTAAGGACAACAGTGACGAGCTATCCAACTTAAACAAAATTTTGGATCGGATATGTCAAATCCACAGTACCTCCGGAAGGCCTGCAAACCACACCCACTGAGATTGTTGGGTCTTCAAACAGTCCGGCTGACTCAACGCCGAACACAAGGGGCTCGACGCGCCAAGCATGGATGACGACGAACCCCACCAGCAGAGCACTGGAAAACAAAAGACTTTCCCACAAGAAGTCAAAACAGTAAACTCACTTCATGTGATAATAGGGAACAATAGTACGTCACCCGCTAAAGCACGTGTCGCACGGTCCACCCCAGCGGAACCCCAAGATTGGATGTTAAAACCAATTACTTTCGACCACCTGGACTATTCCAGAAGTATTCGAAATGCAGGATGGACTGCTCTGATATTGGATCCTATAATCGACGGACTACAATTTACACAAGTCCTGATGGATGGCGGCAGCGACTTAAACCTGCTATATCCAGACACAATCCGCAAGATGGGGATAGACCCTACTAAAATTCACAATAGCCACACTTCCTTCAAAGGAGTGATGCCAGGCCCTTACGCCAAGTGCACGGGCTCCTTACTACAAGAAGTTGTGTTCGGATCACCCGACAACTTCCGTCGCGAAAAGTTAATCTTCCATATCGCCCCATTTGAATGTAGCCATCAAGCACTGATTGGGACGTGAAGCTTTCGTCCGCTTTAACGCAATACCGCACTACGCGTCTCTTACACTCAAAATGCCCGGTCCACGCGTCATCATCTCATTAAAAGGTCGTTCAAGACCCCGGACACGGCTAGACGAGTCCGGCACAAACAAACTAGGGGCTCCCTAGTCGCACACCCCTTCACAAGGGGCTGTGCGTATAAGCAATAAAGAGCTAATAAAATCTCAGCTCTATTCACTCATTCATATTTCGATTTTTAATACATTCTTTGCACGACTTCTTTTCAAACTAAGTTCCTCTCTTTTTACAGATGGACAGCGTGTACACCCGTCCAGGATACGGCACAACGGAGACACAGGCGCAGACGTGCAGCAGGGATCCGTCGCAAGGATTCTTTTCAGATTAAGACCCTGCGTAGACCTTTCTTACTGTCTCTTGTTGATTCACATCCCACGGTTTTTTACCATAACCAGCAAGGAGGCTGGCGTTTTGGCATCGGCCGCGCCAGAAATTCTCGCCTGTACCTGGACACTAGGGGCTTAGGGCATTGTTCTGCCCGTTATCATAAAGACTGAATACCTTAGGGAGTGTTCGGCGTCTCGAGTTAGGCCTTATATGCATCAGCTCCGAATCATGTCTTTGGTCAAATGTTGGGTTTACCCGGCTCCTGTGTTTTGCTGCCTTACGTTCTGTATCATCGGCTAACGCCGCACCAGGAGAACTACTGCAATTGTGCCCCGGTTCGGCCGGGCAAGCACCTCAGTAGAGAAAGCCGAAAACTGACTGTCATGATACAGCGAGAGACTGGTCAACCACTCGACCGACTACCGGAATGTTTAGAATTCCTCCGCTTTGACGAAGGACCATTTCCCGGTCAGGCACATACGCGCCCCGAATTCGGAGAGCGCGGTGCCCCTAGGGGCTATGTCGTAGCCCCACCCTCGAACTCCTATGGCTAAGTGAATGTGATAAAGCATTATAGTCCGGTTGCCTTGTTTGCTACGCTACCACCTACTTCATAGGACCGAGACGTTGGATTAAGTGTGAAAATGCGCTATTTTTGCAAACACCCCCGCACCTTGTGCGTGGGGGCTGAAGCCGAAGACTCCCATCATTCAGGTTATACACAAGTATACATTAACGGCCACACAGGAGATATTCCAATACTTGAACGCACAAGTGTAAAAAGCACTTATATTATATATATCATCCTGCGAACCATAAAGTTCATTCGAACATGACATTTTTTGAGCACTGCGACTCTATTACACGAGCACCACGCAGAACTTCTCCAAAATAGTGCTCGGCGGGTAACCGGCTCTCGTCCGAACCCTGGGTGCAACATCGGTGGCATCAATCTCCGTCCAGTATGTCTTCACATGGGCGAGGGCCATCCGTGCACCCTCTATGCAGGCCGACCGCTTCATCCCCTTGATATGCGGCACCGCCCCAAGAAATTGTTCCAATAAGCCAAAATAACTCTTCGGCTTGGGCCTATCCGGCCAGACATGAGCCACGATATCTGTGATGGCAAGTCCGGACAGCCTATTCAGCTCAGCCCACTCAGCCAACCGATCGGTCAGCGGAAGTGAACGCTCCGGACTATGGAATTGAGACCAAAAAAGCTCTTCCGTCTCGTGATCCTTCTGACTTCGGAAGTGCACAACGGCATCTGCCGCACTCGCCGCTAAATCCATATAAGGATCCTCCGGACCCCACAGCTGGCCAAGCTGAGCATACTTTGGATCTGTAAACCTCCTGCGCAGCAGAAAAGGCTTGCCCGCCGCAATATCTCCGGCCTGACGCAGTTCCTCCTTTATAGCCCTCATTGCAGAACGGGCATCCTTGGCTTCAGCGGTGGCTTCAGGCTTTCTTGCTCCGCTCGACGCTCTTTTTTGAGAACCTCAAAGCGGTCGGTAACATCTTTCAGCTTCACGACCATTTCAGCCATCTCCTCCCTGCTTTGGCAGTGAGCAGCCCTTTCAGATTTTAGCTCTTCGGCCGCCTTCGAGGCAGCCGCATCACTCCTCCTAGCTTGCTCCTTGGCTCGAGCAAACTCTGCTCGAAGGTCCTCCACAGCAGCGGCACCATTTGCATCAAGCACACATATTGTAAGGAGTGGGCTTCGGCTCCCTTACTAGGTGACCACGGAGAAGAAACCTACCTTGCGACTCGTCAAGTCGCTTGTTGACTAGCGCGATGTCTGCATCCGCAACGTCGAGTTGCCACTTTAGTTCGGCAACTCCATCAGTCCGGCTGGCCACTGGACTATCTGCCACCTGCATAGGAAAGGCAAAAATTAAAACCTGCGATTTTGATCCTCGGCACGCTGTCGCTCTCGACAACCTACCGAGTCTTAGGGGCTACTATCTATACATGACACACTTTATGTGCAAAACTATCAAAAGGTATCTCATTCGTACGTACCTCAAACACCGCCAGCAAGCTCCGGACGGCATCATGCAACCCGCCTTTGGTGGACAAAATTCTTCCAATCACCATACTCATCAATGTACTGTGACCTTCTGAGATAGACGCCCTCTCAAGCAGATCCTTCAACTCCCCCGGCCGCACACCAGTTGGTGCCGAACTATTCGGCCCTGCCGGACTCGGGGATACCCTCCGTGATGACACCTCAGGCTCGTCCGCCCTATCCGATGGTGCGGCAGATGGAGGCGTCTCGCTCTCCATCAGCTCCGAACGAAGTTCCCCCGAAGACGAGCTCATCTGAGAAGGACGGAGATCCGAACTACAAGGTAAAAACCTCGGTTATCCTCAGAAGCAAAAATAGGGATGTCTCTTATTACAAAACTCCCCCTTTTCTACTTACGGCTCGCTGGAGGGCTGATTCTTTAGGGGAGACTGTGCGGCCGGGGCCTCCCCGGACGCAGGACCCTCTGGTGAAGATCTCTTCCCCTGCTTCGGGGCTTTGGCCTCCGGGTTTTCGGAAGCGGTCCTCTTCTCCCCTTGGAAGGAGGGATTCTCGATCCCCCCTTTCTCAAAAGCCTCCTTGGTAGAGGCGGTAGTTCCTCTGTTCCCCCTTCGCCTTCCTCTGAAGGCGCAACCTCCAGCATCCTGACTAGCACGGGATCTGGCCCGGTCTCTGGGAGGGGGGCCGGACACCGTATCAATTTTGGTTGCGCTATCCACTCCTGTTTAGAGGACAATTGGTTGAAAGGCGAATCGTAGAAAGGCAAACAAATGGTATGTCCGGACACAGAGCTACTTACTTGTGTATCCGGGCAATTGCAGCTTAGGCCGGTGTCCTCGGTCAATTCCGGACACATCTCTCGTGTTCCGAAGAACAATTTGTACATCTCCACGGGTGTCGTACCCATGAAGTGTTGGAGAATTCGTGGTCCCTCATTAAATTCCCACAGCCAGAGAGGACGGCGTTTGCAGGGCAAGAGACGCCTAATCAGCATGACCTGCATCACCACGACCAGATCGATCTCCCTCGCTTGGAGGTCTCGAATCCGGCCCTGCAATAGGGGCACGTCCTTTGACGGCCCCCAGTTGAGCCCTTGGTTGACCCATGACATCAGTCGTCGTGGAGGTCCCGAGCGGAAGATGGGCGGTGGCTTCTGCCTACTGTCCCTGGGAGCGGTAATATAAAACCACTCCTGTTGCTACAAGCCGAGCTCCTCTTGGAAGGAGCCCTTGGGCCACGGAGCATCGTCCCTCCTGCTTACGGCCGCCCCGCCGCACTCTGCTTGGCGCCCCTCGATAACCTTCGGCTCCACATTAAAGGTTTTGAGCCACAAACCGAAGTGGGGGGTAGTGCGGAGGAAGGCCTCGCAGACAACAATGAATGACGAGATGTGGAGGATGGACTCCGGAGCCAAGTCGTGGAATTCCAGCCCATAGTAAAACATGAGCCCTCTCACAAAAGGATCCATCGGGAAGCCTAAACCCCGACGGAGGTGGGACACAAACACGACGCTTTTGCCGGGCTCGTGAGTGGGAATGACTTGCCCTTTGGCGGGCAGCCTATGCGAAATCTTGTAGGTCAAGTACTTAGCTCCTCTCAGCTTTTGCACGTCCTCTTCCGTGACGGAGGAGGGCATCCACCAACCCTGTAGGTCGGATCCGGACATTGTTGAAGGTCCGAAGTGCTTGAATCTGGAGCTCTGGGTGTTGGAACTCGGGGCGAGGGGTAGATTCGGTTGAGGGTTGAAGAAAAGAAACGAACCTTGGTCTCATTATAAAGAGGGAAGAATACCAAGAGCTCCCCGTGACCGTTTGGGACTCACCTTCAATAGAGGAGGCGTGGCGACGGGCACGGTTGGGTTACCCACGTCCGTATTGATGGGAATCCCGAAATAAGGGGAACACGATCTCTGCTTCGACAAGACGTGCCAAGGAAACCGCTTCGCCAAACGCGCTGAGGTGGTATAATAAAAAAATGATTCAAGTAAAGGCTTGGTAGTGGCGTGACGTCATGCCACAAAATACGTCAGCAGATTGAACTTGTGTACATATTATTCTCTCTACGGTGGAATGTGGAATTTATTTTGCAGAGCCGGACACTATCCTGGTGTTCACAAATCTTCTATGAATTATTCGGAGGAGGAACCCGCCTTGCAATGCCGAACAATATGCGCGCCGGACTCATCGTCATTGAAGCCTGGTTCAGGGGCTACTGAGGGAGTCCTGGACTAGTGGGTGTCCGGATAGCCAGACTATCATCATCGGCCGGACTCCAAGACTATGAAGATACAAGATTGAAGACTTCGTCCCGTGTCCGGATGGGACTTTCCTTGGCGTGGAAGGCAAGCTTGGCGATACGGATATGTAGATCTCCTACCATTGTAACCGACTCTGTGTAACCCTAGCCCTCTCGTGATGTCTATATAAACTGGAGGGTTTTAGTCCATAGGACAAACATCCATTACAACAATCATACCATAGGCTAGCTTCTAGGGTTTAGCCTCCTTGATCTCGTGGTAGATCCACTCTTGTACTACCCATATCATCAATATCAATCAAGCAGGAGTAGGGTTTTACCACCATCGAGAGGGCCCGAACCTGGGTAAAAACATCGTGTCCCTTGTCTCCTGTTACCATCCGCCTAGATGCACAGTTCGGGACCCCCTACCCGAGATCCGCCGCTTTTGACACCGACACCTCCCCCTCTCCCAAGTACTCCTCCTCTCTCGCGGTGCTTGGTGAAGCCTTGCAGGATTGCCACGCTCCTCCACCACCACCATGCCGTTGTGCTGCTGATGGATGGAGTCTTCCTCAACCTCTCCCTCTCTCCTTGCTGGATGAAGGCATGGGAGACGTCATCGGGCTGTACGTGTGTTGAACGCGGAGGTGCCGTCTGTTCGGCACTAGGATCTCCGGTGATTTGGATCACGACGAGTACGACTCCTTCAACCCCGTTCTCTTGAACGCTTCCGCTTAGCGATCTACAAGGGTATGTAGATGCACTCTCCTTCCCCTCGTTGCTGGTTTCTCCATAGATAGATCTTGGTGACACGTACGAAAATTTTGAATTTCTGCTACATTCCCCAACAGTCAATCCCTTCATGATCACTTACAAGGGTGAGATCTGATAGTGATAAGTATAAAAGATAAATAAAAGTGCAAAATAAAGTAAATATAAATAAAGTGCAGCAAGGTATTTTTGTATTTTTGGTTTTATAGATCTGAAAATATATGATGAGAAATAGACCCGAGGGCCATAGTTTTCACTAGAGGCTTCACTCTAAAAGAAATATACGGTGGGTGAACAAATTACAGTTGAGCAATTGATAGAAAAGCACATAGTTATGACGACATCTAAGGCAATGATCATAAATATAGGCATCACGTCCGTGACAAGTAGACCAAAACGATTCTGCATCTATTACTATTACTCCACACATCGACCGCTATCCAGCATGCATCTACTGTATTAAGTTAACAAGAACAGAGTAACGCCTTAAGCAAGATGACATGATGTAGAGGGATAAACTCAAGAAGTATGATATAAACCCCATCTTTTATCCTTAATGGCAACAATACAATACGTGCCTTGCTACCCTTCTGTCACTAGGTGAGGACACCACAAGATTGAACCCATCACAAAGCATCCCATTACAAGAAAAACCAATCTAGTTAGCCAAACCAAATTGATAGATCGGAGAGAAATACAAAGTTATCTTAATCATGCATAAAAGAGTTCAAAAAAGACTCAAATAATATTCATAGGTAAGCTGATCATAAATCCACAATTCATCGGATCTCAACAAACGCACCGCAAAAGAAGATTACATCGAATAGAACTCCAAGAACATCGAGGAGAACATTGTATTTGGTTCCTGATGTAGATGGAATATTTGGGTATTTATGGAGCAAGAATTAGGGTTGGAAGGACGACGGGGGGCCCACAAGCCTGGGGGCGCCCCCCCGGGTCGCGCCCCTAGGGCTTATGGCCGCCTTGCAGGTATTCTAGCCTCCTCTCAAAGTCTCCTAGGTTTCTTCTAGTCCAAGGAAAATCATCGTAAAGTTTTATTCCGTATGGTATTGATTTTTTTGTAAAAGACAAAAACAAGGAAAAAACACCAACTGGCACTGGGCACTAGGTTAATAGGTTAGTCCCAAAAATGATATAAAATTGCATATTAAAGCATATAAGACATCCAAGATGGATAATATAATAGCATGGAACAATAAAAAAAATATATATACGTTGGAGATGTATCAAGCATCCCCAAGCTTAATTCCTGCTCGTCCTCGAGTAGGTAAATGATAAGAACAAATTTTTTGATGTTGAATGCTACCTAACATGTTTATCAATGTATTCTTTCTTATTGTGGCATGAATATTCAAACCCATAAGATTCAAAACAAAAGTATAATATTGACATAAAACAATAATACTTCAACCATACTAATAAAGCAATCATGTCTTCTCAAAATATCATGGCTACAGAAAGTTATCCGTAGAAAATCATATAGTCTTGTCATACTCTATCTTCATCACACAAAGTATTTATCATGCACAACCCCGATGACGAGCCAAACAGTTATTTCATACTTTTACTGTTCTCAAGCTTTTTCAACTCTCACGCAATACATGAGCGTGAGCCATGGATATAGTACTATAGGTGGAATAGAATATGGTGAAGGTTGTGAGGAGAAGACAAAAAGGATAAAGTCTCACATCAATTAGGTGAATCAATAGGCTATGGAGATGCCCATTAATTTATATCGATGCGAATGAGTGGGGATTGCCATGCAACGGATGCACTAGAGCTATAAGTGTATGAAAGCTCAAAAGAAAACTAAGTGGGTGTGCATCCAACTTGCTTGCTCATGAAGACCCAGGGCAATTTGAGGCACTACTAGGAAAAGGACTACTAATGGCGCACTAGTTTTGCCTACTAATGGCGCATTACCAGTGCGCCTTTAGTATCATGCCACTAGATTTTTTTACTAATGGCGCACCACTGGTGCGCCATTAGAATCTGGTATTCTAATGGCGTACCACTCAGTGCGCCATTAGTATTGCCCACAGTGCGCCACTATTATCTGCTATACTTATAGCGCACCACATGGTAGTGCGCCATTAGTAACAATTTTTTTTCTTAATCTCAGGTCACTATTTCACATATGAGATATTCAACACATATATATACAACAAGCATCCATATAACAATCATATCCAACACACAAGTTTCATCATATATACATACATAGCCAACACATAGTTCCGTCGTTACATATTACAAAAGTTTCACATTGTCCATCCAACACCGTTATCTATCAATTCACAAAAGTTTCACATTGATACAAAATAAAAACACAAATGGAAAAGAAGCACTCCATCCACGCAAGCTTCCGTCAATTAAATCAAATCTGCAAAATGATAAACAAGAAGTTAGAAGAAGAAGAACTAAGGTAACTTAGGTAAAATGAAGCTAACCTATGTCATTTTGGAAAAGAAGAAGAATAAGAAAAAGACTATAAGCTTATTATGTAAACTTGATCATTTTGTGCTAACATAAGTTATTTTGGAGCTAACCTATAGGAAACTAAGCATATAAGCTCTTAGTTAGTATATTAGAGCCAACTTAGGTAAAATGAAGCTAACCTATGTCATTTTGGAAAAGAAGAAGAATAAGAAAGACTATAAGCTTATTATGTAAACTTGATCATTTTGTGCTAACATAAGTTATTTTGGAGCTAACCTATAGGAAACTAAGCATATAAGCTCTTAGTTAGTATATTAGAGCCAACTTAGGTAAAATGAAGCTAACCTATGTCATTTTGGAAAAGAAGAAGAATAAGAAAAAGACTATAAGCTTATTATGTAAACTTGATCATTTTGTGCTAACATAAGTTATTTTGGAGCTAACCTATAGGAAACTAAGCATATAAGCTCTAAGTTAGTATATTAGAGCCAACTTAGGTAAAAATGGAGCTAACCTATAGGAAACTAAGCATATTAAAGATAACATAGGTAACTAAGTATATATATATATCATTTTGGATAGCTAACCTATAGGAGATCTGACATACCTGACAAGGTTCAGTTCTCATGCATTGTTCTTCTCCTTATTCTCCTTCCTCTCCCTGATGCGCCTAGAGCGGCGAGGCGGTGGAGGCAGTGGAGGCAGTGGGATGTAGTCTTCTACCACAATTGACGTGGTCATGTCGGCCAGCTGTGGGATCGCCGGCGCCACCACCGGTGCGTGGTCATTGTCAGGCACCACCACCATCGCGAGGCCACCTTCAGGCACGACCATTGCTAGGTCATCCTCAGCCAGCTCCATCTCTTGCCCATGGTCAGCCACCACCATCACTTGCCCTTGGTCAGCCACCACCAGCGCTAGGTCATCCTCAACCTAATGCCCATTGTCATCCTGCAGCTCCTCATCCTCACTCTGCTCCTCTTCTCCCGCACTTCAGTCTGGATCATCCTTCTTGTTGTCTATGCTACTGCCAGAATCGTTGTTGCTTTCGCTACAGCCAGAATCGCTGCTGCTTTCGCTACAGCCATAGTCGCTGCTGCTTTGGTTGTAGCCAGTGTCGCTGCTGCTGCTCCCATTACCTGTCCAAAATACAACAATGATTGTTAACAATCGATGTGAGACAAAGCCAAATGTAGAGGAATAAGAAGAGGAAGAACGTACCGGTATCATCATCGGCAGCGTAGCGCATGCGACACATAGTCTTGTTTTACACCTTCACGATGAGCATGTTGGTGTCGTCGTCATACCTGAAGAGAAGGAAGTACCCCAGCTGCAGGTCGTAGGCACGGTAGAACTTCTCCCACCCACGAGACAAGTACATGTGGCCCTTCTTGATCGCCAACTGCACATCCCACTGCCTGCAAAACCCGCTGCCGGCCTTTTGCAGCTTCACATTATTTGGCGGATCTTCACCCATCAGCATGTTCATAAAACTGTCAGGCAGCCTCTGCAGTTTGGGACAATGAGTGATGTAGCAAACAACAGATATCATAATGAGATGGGTGAAGGGAGATCTCTCGTTTTATATACCTGCGTCATGGGTGATACTGAAGCCTCAAGTATGATAGTGAAGAACTCAGAAGCATCCAACTCGTACTGCGGTGTCGCAGATCGGCGGTGGCTGCTTCCCGCCATCTCTGATAAGCATCAGAAGAGACCAATTAGTACACATGCATGATAACAGGCATTAGTCACAAGTACCTGATATGTCCTATTTTTAGCAAAGTAATGCTAAAATTCACGGAAAATTTCAGCATTACCTTTGCTGAAAATAGGATATATGGAGTACCCGAATTTGCCAGAACGGAAGTTAATCGACATTCCGGCAAACTCAAGGGCCTCTCGGGGTACCTGCAAATTCATCACGACACAATGGTCGGAGACAAAACCCAGCAAACTAGCACCACAAAGCACATAACAAAATTCAGTAAATTTCCAGCAACTACTCCTAATGCAAACAAGATTCACCTAGCAAGGTTTATTTGACATGGAGTAGTTTATTTCATAGAGTAAACATTAGCACTATTTGACAGTAAAAGTATTTAGCTAATATTTTGCAATACTCCTAAGTCTTTGGTACTGGACAGTTGTGTCAAACATTAAACTGAATTTGTGTCAAACATTAAACTTGGAGTATATGTTGGTGCTTAACATTGCTTGAGGGAAAATATTGAAAGAAATTTATTTTATGAATTGCGTATAAAACAGACCAAGGATGTTGAATTCTCTTCTAAGTTTCCCCTACACTGAATGAATTAAGGCGATTTACTTATGAACCAGAACACTTATAATATTGGATGAGTGGTCCATACTCTGTTTTTTGTTTCTACTGTTCAAAGCATAATTTTAATTAAAAGCATAATTCTCTTGATCTTGCTGTCCAGGACATGGAGAGAGAGGGAGAAGGGGCAGGGAAGCTCACCTTGGACGGCGCAGAGAGGAAGCAGGGGACCTCGGGGTTGGCGGCGAGGGTCACGACACCGTCCTTGGCTCGCCGGCTGCTGCGGAGGTGACCGGTGGTGGAGGACGGCAGGGGCAGGCGGGGTGGGCGTGTCGGGGCCGCGCTTGCCGGCTGCTGCAGGGGCCGGAGGAGGCCCTGGCTCGTTGGAGAGAGGAGGATAGGAGAGGAGCGGGCGGCGGGGTGAGGAACCCTAGCGCGTGCGCGGGGGCGGCGGGGGTGGAGTTCGGCGGCGGTCGGGGCGGCGACGTCGGGGCAGCACAAGAACACAGCCAGGAGAGGCGGCGGCGTCGCCGACGGCGTGCAGGCGCGGCGGACGGAGGGGGCGGAGCAAGGCGGGACGGCGAACACGGGGGGGGGGGGGGAGGGGGGGCAGCGGGTGAGATCGATGAGGCAGGGGAGAGATTAGAGAGATTGGGGATTTAATTAGTGTACGACTATTCTAATGGTGCACCACCATCTCGTGCGCCATAAGTACGACTATTCTAATGGCGCACCAGCGCTCGGTGCGCCATTAGAATTTTGTTCTAATCTAGCCCACTAGCCCTATCTACAACCTAACCCTATCTACAACATAACCAACCCACTAGCCTGACTGGTCAGCATGCAGCACACACACCAGGAGGTCCTGGGTTTGATTCCCAGGCTCCCTAATATTTTTTATGCATTTTAAATGCTGTTTTTATATTTATTTGTGTTTAAATATGTTCAAACTTGTTTAAATCATAACAGTAATATTTTTTTATAAAAATAGTAATAATTTTTTAAAAAATATGTTCAAATTTGTTACTTGGAAATATCATCGGCGGCGGCGGGGGAGCGGGGGAGGGTGTGGGGGGTGCCCGTTGGCGGCGGTGGAGCGGGGGTGGGTGCGGGAGGGGGGGTGCTCGTCGGCGGCGGTGGAGCGGGGGAGGGTTGCGGTGGGTCGTCGGCGGTGGTGGAGCTAGCAGGGGAGGGTGCGGGGGGTGCCCGTTGGCGGCGGTGGAGCGGGGGAGGGTGCGGGGGGGCCGGGTGCTCGTCGGCGGCGGTGGAGCGGGGGAGGGTTGCGGTGGGTCGTCGGCGGCGGTGGAGCTAGCGGGGGAGGGTGCGGGGGGGCCAGGTGCTTGTCGGCGGCGGTGGAGCGGGGGAGGGTTGCGGTGGGTCGTCGGCGGCGGTGGAGCTAGCGGGGGAGGGTGCGGGTGGGATCAAGATCGAGATCAAAAAGTGTCTATGAAAATATACACGGTGCGCCATTAGCAGTTTTGCAAAAAAGTAAAAAAATTATATATTAATGGCGCACTGCTTACAAGGTGCGCCATTACTTGGTAGAGTAGTAATGGCGCACTTTGGCACCATGCGCCATTAGAGTGTATGGAAAAATGGAAAAAAAATTCAATACTAGTGGCGCACCCTGTGCCTGGTGCGCCATTAGTGTCTTCCACACTAATGGCGCACCTCCGGCCGGTGCGCCATTAGTATATAGTAGTGGCGCACTGCTTGCCGGGTGCGCCATTAGTATCAATCCTATCTATAGCCCTTTTCCTAGTAGTGAGGAAGCCCATCATTGAATATACAAGCCCAGTTCTATAATGAAAAATTCCCACTAGTAATATATAAAAGTGTCAACATAGGAGACTCTCTATCATGAAGAACATGGTGCCACTTTGAAGCACAAGTGTGGAATAAGGATAGTAACATTGTCCCTTCTCTCTTTTTCTCTCATTTTTTCTTGGGATCTTTGTCCTCTTTTATTTTTATTTTTTTGTTCGGAGCCTCATTCATACTTGTGGGGGAATCATAGCCTCCATCATCCTTTCCTCACATGGGACAATCCTCTAATAATGATGATCACCACAATTTTATTTACTTACAACTCGATACTAGAACAAATATGACTCTATATGAATGCCTCCGGTGGTGTACCGGGATGTGCAATTATCTAGCGTTACATGTATAAAAAAAGGTGAACGGTGGCCAAGCCACAAATATTATGCCAACTATATGATCATGCAAAGCAATATGACAATGATGGTATGTGTCATAATAAAATGGAATGGTGGAAGTTCCATTGCAATATATCTTGCAATGGTATGGAAATCCCATAATAGGTCAGTATGGTGGCTCTTTTGAGGAAGGTATATGGTGGGTTTAATGCACCGGTGAAAGTTGTGCGGTACTAGAGAGGCTAGCAATGGTGGAAGGTTGAGAGTGCGTATAATCTATGGACTCAACATTAGTCATAAAGAACTCACATACTTATTGCAATAGTTTATTAGCCATCGAAGCAACATACTAATACGCATGCTCCTAGGGGGGTAGATTGGTAGGAAAATACCATCGCTCATCCCTGACCGCCACTCATAAGGAAGACAATAAAAAATAAATCATGCTCTAACTTCATAACATGACGGTTCACCATACGTGCATGCTTCGGGAATCACAAACTTTAACACAAGTATTCTCAATAATCCAAAATTACTCACTAGCATGACTCTAATATCACCATCTTTATATCTCAAAAAAAATGTGAGGAATCAAACTTCTCATATATTCAATGATCTTCATGAAAGTTTTTATTATATCCCTCTTGGATACCCATCATATTAGGACTAAATTCATAACCTAAGCAAATTGCCATACTATTTTTAAGACTCAAAATAATATAAGTGAAGCAGGAGGGTTCATCAATTTCTAAAAAATAAAACCACCGCCGTGCTCTAAAAAGATATAAGTGAAGTACTATCAACTGCCTAGCTCAAAAGATATAAGTGAAGCACATAGAGTATTATAATAAATTCACGATTAATGTGTGTCCCTATCAAAAGGTGTGTACATCAATGATGATTGTGGCAAACTAAAAAGCAAAGACTCATATAATACAAGACGGTCCAAGCAAAACACATATCATGTGGTGAATAAAAATATAGCCTCAAGTAATTTTACCGATGGATTGAAGACAAAAAAGTGGATGCCATCTGGGGCATCCCCAAGCTTAGATGCTTGGTTCTCCTTGAATATTTCCTTGGGGTGCCTTGGGAATCCCCAGGCTTAGGCTCTTGCCACTGCTTACTCCGTAGTCCATCAAAACTTTACCCAAAACTTGAAAACTTCACAACACAAAACTCAAAAGAAAACTCATAAGCTCTGTTACTATAATAAAACAAATCACCACTTTTAGGTACTGTTGTGAACTCATTCTAAATACATATTAGCATTATATCTACTGTAGTCCAACTTCTCCATGGTTTCATACCCCCCCCCCCCCCCCCCCGATACTACCCATAGATTCATCAAATAAGAGAACAATGCATAAAAACTAGAATCTGTCAAAAACAGAACAATATAAGCAATCTGGAAACTATCCATAATTCTGTTACTCTAAACATTCTGAAAAATTAGGACAACGTAGGAAATTTGTATATCAAACTTGTATAAAAACTTCAGATCCAATACAGGTTTCTGTGAATTTGTAAAATTCTCCTACTGAGCACAAAAGTTTCTGTTTTTCAACAAGATCAAATTAACTATCACCATAGATCATCCCAAAGGTCTTACTGGCACAAACACTATTAAACCACTAAAACACAATTATTACAAAAGTAATATTGTGTATTCACAAGAAAAGAGAAAATAAAAAACTATTGGGTTGTCTCCCAACAAGCTCCTTCTTTATAGCCATTAAGATAGGCTTGAGATTTCATTGATGCTCACATGAAAGATAATAATTGAAGCACAAAGATAGCATCATATAGCATGTGAGAATCACATTTAAGTCTAACATACTTCCTATGCATAGGCATTTTATAAGCAAGCAAATTATCAAAACGAGCAAAAACTAGCATATGCAAGGAACAAGAATAAAACATTGACAATCTCGACATGAAGAGAGGTAATTTAGTAACATGAAAATTTCTACAACCATATTTTACTGTCTCATAATAATTACATGTGGGATCATATTCAAATTCAACAATATGGCTATCACATAACATATTCTCTACATGATCCACATGCATGCAAAGTTGACACTCTTCCAAAATAGTGGGATTAACATCAACTAAAGTCAAGACCTCTCAAAGCCCACTTTATCAAAATTTCATAAGGTTGATCATACTCCAAAGTAGTGGGATCATTATTACCTAGAGTTGCACTCTCCCAAATCCACTTTCAATATTATTGCAAACACTACTATTAATATCATATTCATCATGAGGCTTAAATAAATTTTCAAGATCGTAGGAAAAATCACCTCAATCATGATCATTACAATAAGTAGTGGACATAGCAAATTAGCATCCCCAAGCTTAGGGTTTTGCATATTATTAGCACAATTGACATTAATAGAATTTATAATAACATCATTGCAATCATGCTTTTCATTCAAGGAGCTATCAAGTGTGGGTGCAATAGCAATAATTTCATGTTTAACATAGAGAACTATAGCAAGTTCATCTCCATAAGTATAAGTAATATTGGCATCATGGCCATAAGAATAGCAAGCATCATGTTCATCAAGGGGGGATATTTCAATCAAACCAACGAAATCATAATTATCTATAGATTCATGCATATCTTTATTTTCTCCCAAAGTAGCAGACATTCTCTCAATAAATTCTTTAACATAGGCATTAGAAGCATAGTTTTCATAGCAATATTTAAGTATGTAAAAAATTTCAGATTTGTAGAGAGTAATATCATACTTTTGAATCAAAGAAGCAACTTCATAAGAACCCTTAAAAGCAACAAATTCTGCAATTTGTTCAATATCATAGTAGCTATAAACACCTTTGGCATAAAAAGTTAAGATTTCATTATCATTAAACTCACAAAGGTAGGGAAGGTGGTTTTTAGGGTTCCTCGAGCAACAAGTAAAATCATAAGTTTCATATAGATTCAAAGCATATCATAGCAAACAATTTATTTGATTCCATAAGAGTCCCCCTTTTTGAGACAAACGATGATGCACAAAATGAGCATGCTCATCTAATGATTTTCCCTCAACTAAACTAGTTGGGGTTTCAGCACGAGCACATATGGATCGAAGATGATCCAAGTAAAAAACTTTCATTTGATCCATATCAATAGATTGTTAGCAAGCAAATAGAAGGCACAAGGCAACACAAGCAAAGATGGCAAACGAGAAAAAAGGCATACGGAAAGAAGGCGAATAAAAAGGAAAATATTTTTGTGTTTTTCTAAAAACGTTTTAGAAGTTGGGGGATGAAAACGAGAGGCAAATGGAGAATAATGTAAATGCAAGAGATGAGAGTTTATGATAGGTACTTCGTAGGTTGATGTATATCCTCCCCGACAACGGCACCAGAAATTCTTCCTGCTACTTCTTGAGCTTGCGTTGATTTTTCCCTTGAGGAGGAAGGGTGATGCAGCAAAGTAGAGATAAGTATTTTCCTCTGTTAAGAACCTACGTATCAATCCAGTAAGAGGCGCAAGAAAGTCCCCAATAGATGCACCTGCACAAACTAAAAAAACACATGCTCTCAACGCGAAAAAATGGGTTGTCAATCCCTTCACGGTAACTTGCAAGGGTGAGATCTGATAGAGATAGGTATAAAAGATAAATAAAAGTGAAAATAAAGTAAATATAAATAAAGTGTAGCAAGGTATTTTTGGTTTTATAGATTTGAAAATATATGATGAGAAATAGACCCCAGGAACATAGTTTTCACTAGAGGCTTCTCCCATGAAAAAAACATACGGTGGGTGAACAAATTATTGTTGAGCAATTGATATAAAAACACATAGTTATGATGACATCTAAGAAAATGATCATGAATATAGGCATCACGTCCGTGACAAGTAGACCGAAACGATTCTGCATCTATTACTATTACTCCACACATCGACCGCTATCCAGCATGCATCTAGTGTATTAAGTTAACAAAAACGGAGTAACGCCTTAAGCATGATGACATGATGTAGAGGGATAAACTCAAGAAATATGATATAAACCACATCTTTTTATCCTTAATGGCAATAATACAATACGTGCCTCGGTACCCCTTCTGTCACTGGGTGAGGACACCGCAAGATTGAACCCATCACAAAACACCTCTCTTGTTGCAAGAAAAACCAATCTAGTTGCACAAACCAAATCGATAGATCGGAGAGAAATACAAAGCTATCTTAATCATGCATAAAAGAGTTCAGAAATAATATTGATAGATAATCTGATCATAAATCCACAATTCATCGGATCTCAACAAATGCAACGCAAAAGAAGATTCCATCGAATAGAACTCAAAGAACGTCAAGGAGAACATTGTATTGAAGATCAAAGAGAGAGAAGAAGCCATCTAGCTACTAGCTATGGACTCGTAGGTCTGTGCAAAACTACTCACACATCATCGGAAGGGCAGCAAGGCTGATGTAGAAGCCCTCTGTGATCGAATTCCCCTCCGGCGGAGTGCCGGAAAAGGCCCCAAGATGGGATCTCACGAGAACAGAAGCTTGCGGCGGCGGAAGTATTTTCGTCGACGCTTCTGATGTAGATGGAATATTTGGGTATTTATGGAGCAAGAATTAGGGTTGGAAGGTATACGGGGGGCCCACAAGCCTGGGGGGCGCCCTCCCCCCGGGGCGCCCCCCTAGGGCTTGTGGCCGCCTCGTAGGTCTTCTGGCCTCCTCTCCAAGTCTCCTGGTTTTCTTCTGGTCCAAGAAAAATCATCGTAAAGTTTTATTCCCTTTGGACTCCGTTTGGTATTGATTTTCTGTAAAAGACATAAACAAGGGAAAAAACAATAACTGGCACTGGGCAATAGTTTAATAGGTTGGTCCAAAAAAAGATATAAAATAGCATATTAGTGCATATAAAACATCCAAGATGGATAATATAATAGCATGGAACAATCAAAAATTATAGATACGTTGAAGACGTATGAGACGCCCAAGGTGCATTGGTATGAAGCAACAGTATAGGCACCAGTACCTTGAAATTAAAATTGAGTGAGTGCAACATCGGGGAAGTCCCAACCGCCACCACCGACGAGAAGCACCTTCTCCGCCAGCAACCGCTGCGCCGGTGCCAGAGGGCTGGCCGGGGAAGCCACACCACGCCCTAGGTTGGTGGCGGTGGGGCGGATCTGTCCCCCTCGTGCACCCTCACCCCTGCCCCGCATCCCCGTGATCCACTAGCCGCTGGATCGCTTCCGTTGCGACGCCGCTGGAGGGCCGGCCGGCGAGGCCGCACCACGCTCCGGGATGGTGGCGGCCGGGTTCGTCCCTCCCTCACGCGCTCCACCCATCCTCCACTCTCCCTGCCTCGCATCCTCGAGTTCCTCCTTCTTGCATCGCAGACACAAGCCTCCCAACTGTTGTATGTTCCTGCTGGTTCGGCGATGGGTGCGGCGTGCATTGCCACGGCCATGGACGCCCTCCCCTGCGGTCCCCTTCTTCCCTCGGTCGCGGCCCAACCATGCTGGTGCTGCTGTCGGCCGTGGGTGGGGCGCGAGACCTGCGGCCGGTTACATGGGTGTTCGTGGCCCGCTTTTCGTGTGCAAACGGCCCCCCTCGTCTCCGGCGGCCCTTCCTCCCCCTGAGGCACGGTGATGGATCTCGCAGAGGTGACGAGGCTACAGTGCTAGTGGCGGCCATGGAACTCCTCAAGGTGGGTACTTGCTGGCACTGCTAAGGACCCAGTGACCTTGGGCTCGCATCTCTATGGTGTCGGGTGGCTCCGGCCTCGGAGACCCAACAACTGTGTGCCTTCCAACCCGCCTGGCGCACCGACGTCCCGACGCAACGTTAGCTCGGATCTTTGTCCCTGTAGTCCTAGCTGACCGGCGTTGTTGATCGCCGTCGCCCCACCCCCTCGTGGCTTGCTTCACCTCCTGCCCTACCCTGTACCTGTGTTTTGATTTTCGGCCGAAAAAACAATTTTCGGCCGAATTTCGGTCATCTCGCCCAGGCCCGGTAAATGTCTGTGCCGGCCAAAAATTTTGGCCCAGTTTGAACTTTTTTCTGGCCCAATCCAACTTCTGGGCCTTCCCACGGTTTGCCTGAGTTAAAAGCATCGATGCGAACTCCTGAACCCTAAACAAATCACGATCCCCCTGCGGCCCATGTGTTTGCGGCGGCGGCGCTGCGCCCGTACACGGCTCCTCCACTCGTCGGCGCTTGCCTCCCCGCTCGAGCAAGCCGCTCCTGCCCCAGTCGGGCCGTTCCTACGACCCGGCCCTTGCTGCTGACCTCTGCCCGGCTGCGGGCTGCGGCTAAATCCATCGGGAACTCCTCAACTCTGGAGCACCTCTCTATATCCTTACTTCAATCTTTTCTTTTGGAGTTTTCAATCCCCAAAGCTAGTTTGGTAAAAGTATATACGTACTCCTCAGTGTTGTTCGACTGCTGTAATTTTGCTCTGCTTGATTTCAAAATTTTCGGTCGAATTTTGGCCAATTTTTAGTCAAATTTTGTTTAAAATTCAAATTTTGGTTTTGTAATTTCGTCCGAGATTTTACCAAAATTTTTAAAATGGCCGAATTTCGGCCATCTCGTTCATGGGCGAGAAAAATCAAAAACCGAAAACCAAAACACAGCCCTGTACACCACAAAGCCCCCGTTTTTCTAGATCCAATCGTAGGTGCATCCCTGTCAACCCCCTTCCGACATGATAGCTCCAACATTGGCTTCCTCATTTTCGGTTCCAGATACTGCGGCTATGGGATTGCTGAGCCTCGGGCCAACGTGAAATCCCTGCTCGGCTTTCCGGTGCTGGTAGTGACGGCTTCTGCTGATGTCTTTTCCTTCTTGCAGGCGATGTCAAGGCCCTTAGTTGCGCCCCTCTTCGAGCTCAGGGGAAACCCTGGGTCTGCTTCCTCCGGACCGGGTGGCGACGGTGCCATCTTGCTCGCTCGCGGTGTCCCTGGTTTTTGGTTTTGGCAATGTTGGAATTCTTTCTGGTTCGGCATTGTCGCTCCTGGTTCGAGCTTGATTGGTTTAGCTGTGATGTATTCTCTGTTTGGGCCGAGCATTCCTTGTCTGCGTGCTCCAGTTATCACTAGATCATTACGACGCGCGTTGCCGCGTCCGTCAATCTTTGTCGTAGAATGTTAGGAATTTCTTTAATGTGGGGACACTCAGCTGGGTCTAATGGATGGTTTGTCACTAAGTTGCAAGTCTTGCTTAACTCCAAGTATTTCTTCGTTTAACATGAAGTCAAGCAATTCCGAGCAACTAAATTTAGAGGAAGGCAAACCAGATAAAAAATGTTAAGAGAAAAAAGAACAGATTACATAGCTATGTATAATGGGAACTTCTCACAAACTGGACGTCGCTGAACATGCCTATCTTGGCACACGCCATCTCATTACCCCAGCCTCACCATAGCTGCAAAATAAGCAGTGCCAATTGGACTGTATTTTTTAAAGCAGGCAAATACTTCACAAAATTTACTATAACTAATACATGGCTTGCACAGTCAGAACAGAAAATGTAAAATGATTTCTTCAGATTAAAAATGATATGAGCAAACATAGACTTGTGATGAACTCATCCAGATAATTTTGTTATGATCGATCAATGCTTTTCTGTGAATTTCTTTAAGCACAACATGTCTTGCACAGTCATCAGCGATGACACAGAATGGCGGTGGTTCTCTTCAGTGGCATCACATACCTTAATGATCCATCATGCGATGCATTCCATCGATTTATCATGCCCCATAAATCACCCTGTTATCTTTTAATAAGGTAATTTCATCCAACAATGCCAACTACTACTACAACTACTAAAAGGAAGGTTCATCTATTGAAGAGAAGGCAGCTTACATTTGTCAAGTCTAGTAAAAAGATTTACCTACACTCTCAGAAACAATGAACAGCCCTTCATCCTCTGCATCATATTCGTATGATATTTTGTAATCTAAACAGAATAGTAAAGTCAACTGAGCATGGATTTACGGCTGTATATCACACACGTTGCTCTAGAATCTCCTAGATACACTTGATGAAATAGAAGTCCTGTTCTATCCATATATAGTAACAGACCTGTTTAATTCAATGGAATCTTGATTCTCTCCTAAAATAGCACGATTAATCTTTATCTTGGAGGTAGCCCTCGCCAGAAGTTTCATCCGCGTTTATGTTACAGAAGGTTTTTGTTTTTTGAATTTCAAGACAAACATGAATCCCCTGGTTTAGACAATGTGTTAGATGCAATTTTGAACAACAGTATGGCCAACTATATAATTTTTGTCCCTTATTCACTACTAAAGAGGCGGTCGAACATCATTTGAGCAACATAAAACTTTGTAGGTAAAAAAGGATACCTGAGATTTTGCTAGTAGTTGCGGATTTTACAATTGGTAAAAGTTGCAGACTTATCAAATCTCCGGTGCATGTAAAGCAATATTTGATCAATAATAACACCACGTTTGGATGAATTTCACTAAAACAAAGCATTCAAAATACATCTTAAACCGATGTCCTCCATCTTTCATTGGTGAAAACAAAGACAGGAGTGGCATAACCACGAGTCATTATCCAACTACAGTAACAAACATGTTCTCCATACTGTGTACATTGACACAAACTACAAGATTGCACACCCAAAGTTTGTCGTATGGAGAACTGCAAAGGTATATTTGTTACGAGAAGGAACACATACCAGTATAATAAAATTTGCCTGCATAATTCGATATTTCCTAGTTCATGCATCACCTTCTAAATTGGTAATGCGTAAACCTTCTAATCCAGCAGAACGGATCTGAAAAATTCTTCAACATAGAGAACCTGTTTGTGAGCAGGAAGAATTGGTTAAAAAAGCAAATTCTAAAATTAGATGAAGAAATGGGGGAACAGGGGATGTATGAAGGAGAGAGGATTAGAACGAATTAGAGATCTAAGCATCAGTGCATCACCCATGGCTGCGGGAGGATGGTTTGCAGAAGCGAGGGGGGTGGGGAAGGAGCTGGACAGGGAGGAGATTATATGGCCTGCGATAATTAAAGGAAAATCGTGAATCAGCTCGTAACTGACCTGCAATTATCGGCAGCTAGCTCGTCGATTACCATTGATGGGCTCTGATTAACTTGTCAATGAATGTTGGCGATAAAGTCGAATCGACATCGGACTGTTCGCCGCCCCTGCCAGCGACCACCGCCCCGCGTGACCGGCTTGGCAACCAAACGGATCCCATGCGGTCGTCCGGCACGGCGGCCCCATCGCATTCGGACCCAAAGCGTAGCCGGCATGAGACTAATAACGAGATTTGTCCAGGGAAACGATGGCGGCCTGGATTGGCGCAGTGAGTTGGAGTCGGAGGGAGACTACCCTGGAGTCCGGAGATAGTGTCCGCAGCGGCGCAGTATATCACGGATTCACAAGGAAAGGCGTCGCAAGTTCATCGCAAGAACCCCCGATATCCACCTGCCTCTTCGAATGCTGATTGATGTAGAGTGCCAGAGAGTGGGGAAGGAACAGCGAGATGGTGCATAGTGTATGGGCGTGCGTGGGGTGAAATAAGAACACGAAGCGGCATGGTAACCGTCCTGACATAATTGGTCGGCGGCGATGCACATTGATTGCCATTAAAGACCTGTAGCAATGACAATTTATTTCCACAAATGCCGGCGAGTGGACTCCCAAATCCCAATCGGTTCGTTTTGTTGCCCTATCATCTCCCCGGCTTGTGGTGTCCCAATCGATTCTGTTCTTTTCTCGTCGGGCCACTCGTGAGGCTCATGGCTGCCTACACTAAATTGTCCATAGTTTTAGTTGCTTGCGGATGATAAAGCCCACAGGCCCAAATAACCGAGGAGCTCCGATTTTGTTACGGGAGCAGCGGCCTAGCCCATCCAGCGACCTCTTTTCGCCAAGGAATCCCAAACGGGATTGGCATCACATCCAATGGTCATAAACATCCAGAAGTGTACATCCGACGGCCGAAAACGTTGATGGTCTGTGAGGGCTGAAAGAGTGCTCGGTTGTAATGTTTCTAAATGTACACATTTGCCTTCATTCATGTCATGTCTTGTACCCCTCTCTGTACTCATTATATTCCTTCTATCAATGCAATAATAATATGCAAGCTTTGCACGTTCAAAAAAAAGTGTGAGTGCAACCTGATCCCATGATACATGCATTTGAGCAATACATGAGACAAACGACAGTACGCAGGCAGCCTGCAGCAAACAGTACTTTTTCGAAATAAATACAACAACATCAGTTCAAAGTTCAAACTTGTTCAACTGCTGCAATTGACCTCAGCTGCTGGATGAATCCGTGAAGGTAGCTCTCGTGGAGCTTCTTGTCCGCCACGATCTCCTGCCACTTCTTGGCATTGGCTGCAAACATGCTCCCGCTGCCTTCCTCCACCACGACTGACTGAACCGCCACTCTGATGCCTTCTCGATCGAATGATCCATCGTCTTCGTTTCTTGCCACTTGCACCCCGACCTTCCTCCCCTCCATGAGACGTGCAATCGAGCCTTGGTCGTTCCTGATCGGCAGCATGACCAGAGGATGCGCAAACAGGAGCCCCTCAATGGTGGAGTTCCACCCGCAGTGCGTTAAGAATGCGTACACGGCCTGGTGCGCTAGAACAGTGATCTGAGGAACCCACCCCATGATCACAAGCCCTTGCCCGTGTGTGCGGTTCAGGAACCCCGTGGGCAGCAGGTCCCCGTCGGGCACGCCGTTCGGCTTCCGCAGAGCCCAGAGGAAGCGTATCCCAGCCAACTCCAGCCCAAGGGCTAGTTCGTGCACCTGCTCCAAGCTGAGCGGCACCTCGCTTCCCATGGCGACGTACAAGACCGACCTGGATGGCTGTGCGTCCAGCCAACGAAGCACGGTGGCGTCCTTGCAGACACCGCGACCTCCCTCCAGTGATGGCGGCAGGAGGCCAAAGGGGATTACCGGCTTGCCGCGGAACGTCGCCGCGAGAGGAATAAACTCGGGCTCCCACTCGAGGCAGCTCCGGATGGCAATGACACTGCACCTCTCGATTGTCAAGTAGCAGCGCTTGGCCATGGACATCCCCGACGCGTCTTCTTCATAGAACGACTTTTTCGACTCCATCTCAAACTTGGGCGCTGCTGATGTTGGTCCTTGTTCGGATGGTGTGCTGATTATACTTGCAGAGCTCAAGACAAGCATGGCACATGGAACCTAACGATGCACACCAATCAGAAGATACAGTTAGAAAGAAAGAAATTGAAATGGATCGGTCAGCTGATGGGATGGAAGCAACTGAGTCGTGGAACCTGGTTTTTTATGGCAGCCGCGGCCGCCCAGTGGTGGTAGCTATCGACGATGATCCAGTCCGGTTTCTTTTGCCCATCGGCGCACACAGAGCCCAGGAACTCCGAGAATGGCGCGTTGAGGCCGTCGAAGGCCTTCCTGTGGAGCTCGAACTGCTCGTAGGCTAAGTCGTTGGTGGACTCGGCACCATCGGGTAGCCCATCGACATTCGGCATCGCTAGCGCCACGAAGTCGATGAGCAGCGCCACGGCGGGGCGGACTGGTGGTAAGCGGGCGATGTTGCGCGGCGTCGAGACGTACGAGACGCGGTGGCCGCGCAACGCCAGCCGCTCGGCGAGGTCGAGGCAGGGGAGCAGGTGCCCGAATGCGAGCCACGGACAGATCACAATGTTGAGCGGAGAAGACGAAGAGGACACGACTTCCATAGCGCGCATGAGACAAACAATTGCCGATTGGGTAGTGGCTAGTGGACTAGTGCTTGGGAGAGCCCTCTTCTTACGGTCTCAGCTGGCTGGTGGATGGGATGCTAGAACACACAGAACATTGTTGGGACTGTCTATTTAACAGGTGCCTGAAAAAATAATTCCATCAGTCACTTTATTTCACTATCCAACGGCCTTCATCTTCTTCCTCCAGATGGCAGCTCCTCATCCGCAGCCTACCCTGCCCCATCCGCCTGCCTCCACCCCCCCTAAGCCGGTGGCGCTACCGCGCACCGCCTCGCCGCCCCACCCTCCTCTCAACCTCCCTCCACCGCCGTTGCTAGGCACCGCTCCGGCCATCCCTATAATCCCCGCACCACCGGAGAAAACCTCCGGCGATCCCCTGCATCCCCACCCCTAAGATAGACAATGGGGTTGTGACTCCCCCTAGGGAGGCCATGGCTTCCCCTAAGATAGATGGTGGGGCCGGGCTATGGCTTTCTCCGGCAAGGTCCGTCTTCTTCGGCGAGCTCGGGGTGAACTAGAATAGGTGACTGACGCGAATAAAATTTTCAAGCAGCTAAGATATAGCAAAACCGAACATTGTTTCCTGGATAGGGACTACTTTGCCGTAGGTGGAGCGTGGCATCTCGGTGCCAGTTGTCGTGATAGGCTCTAATGGCTGAGCAACCACCAATGGGACTTGCCGATCACCACCCTGCTCAAACTGTTCTTTTATGAGTGTTTGACAAGAAACTACCACAATTGGGGTTCGCGTCCCACAGAATTACCAGTTTCAAAAAAGTGACTGATAACCACCAAAAAATTGGAATCTCGTGACTAAAAACTACCACTTTCGAAAAATAGCCAGTTTAGAAGATTTAAACGTGTTTATGACATGTGGGGCCCGTCTGTCAGGGCTGACGGGGTGGGAAAGTCAACTCTGTTTATTTTGATCGTCAAGTTAACCGTTATGACAGGTGGGACCCACACGTCATCCTCAACCTTCTTCCTCCCCTCCTCTCTCTCTTTGGCATTTCAACAAACACCTCTTGTGCATGAGACGGAAGCAGGGGAGCTCCGGCCGCCTGCTCGCTTTACACCACGTCGGACCCTAGCACGAGCGCCGGGTGAACTAGCTCCGGGTCGGCTCTGCCTCGCACTTCACCGCCTGCAGCGGCGCAGCCCAATGGCAACGGGGGCGGCAGGAGGCGGAGAGGCGAGCAGATCCCGGCGGCGGCCATGGCGCCGTTGCTCCTGTCCAGGACAAGAGGAGAAGAGCGGGGAGGTCAGAGAGAGAGAGAGAGAGAGAGAGAGAGAGAGATGGAGAGAGGAGGGCAGGAGAAACAGAGGGATGAGGGAGGAGGCATGGCATGGTGGCGTTGGTCAGCGGAGCTCGCCGGAGAGGGTTCCTGAAGGGCCGTAGGAGCTGAGGAGGCCGGCTACTGGAGATGAGGAGGTGACGGGGTCACGACGGGGATCTCCTCGGGCTGGCGCGCGAGAGGAACGGGGTAAGCAGGAAGGCTGCAGGACGCCTGGTGGACGGCTCGCCGTCTCGCGCCTGCTCCGGCGCTGCCTCCGTCATCGTCGACTTCGGCAGCCTCTAGGTGTGCGACCTGGACGACAACAGTGCTCGCCGACGAGGTGTTTGTTAAAATGCCTAAGAGAGATATAGGAGGAGGAAGAAGAAGATAGATACTGGCGTGTGGGTCCCACCTGTCATAACGGTTAACTTGACGGTGAAAATAAACAGAGTTGACTTTCCCACCACGTCAGCCTTGACAGACGGCCCCACATGTCATAAACACGTTAAAATCTTCTAAACTGGCTATTTTCCGGAAGTGGTAGTTTTTAGTCACGAGATTCCAATTTTTTGATAGTTATCAGTCACTTTTTTAAAAGTGGTAGTTCTGTGGGACGCGAACCCCAATTGTGATAGTTTTTTGTCAAACACTCGTTCTTTTATCCTAATTTGAGAGTTGTAGTGTAGTTACTGTAGCCTCAAGGCTCTAGCGAAAGATTGGTCTTGAGCGATGGTCGATGCAGGTAATGACAACGCTCATGCGTGTCTTTCCCCTTCTTGGAGGCCTTGTCGATAAGTGCTTCCTTTCTACTGGATTGTGCCTGCATGGGGATGGGGTTTATATGCTGGTTGTTGGGTTTGGTCGGACTTTTATTCAAGGTTTGGCCAGAGTCATGTGCAGTTCTGGGCAAAAACTTGGTCTTCGATTGCGATCGAAGCTAGTCGGTGACAATGGCATCTGCGGATATCTTTTTCCTCCTTGGGGACATTTTCGAAGGTTTTGCTAAATACCTCCTGGGCGGAGGTCATGTTGGCGGCGGTGGCCTAGCTTAGTCGGCATCAGGTTTTTTTTTCGATTGCGGTCGGAGCTAGCCGGTGACGACACCATTTGCGGATATCATTTTCCTCCTTGGGGACATTTTCGAAGGTTTTGCTAAATACCTCCTGGGCGGAGGTCATGTTGGCGGCGGTGGTCTAGCTTAGTCGGCATCAGGGTTTTTTTTTTCTTTGGTTTTCGGCAAAGTTTTCCTCATAAACCACGTACCCCGTGTAATTGTTTGTTTTTTCTCTATCCATATGAAATCAGCACGGCGCCTGCCTTGCAAGTCAAAAAAGAAGAGTAACTAGCTATATTTATATACGAGGGAAAGAGAATTTAAAAGCTACTCGTGTTTGAGTTGTTAGTAATTTATACAAACTTGCTAATTATATTGTGCCAGCACGATCCTCGCGCTGACATAAAATTAAAATGAGTCTATGTGTGTGTGTTTTGCGGGAAAAAAAAAGTCTCTGTTAGTTCTGGATCAAGGACGGCATCCACATCTCTCTTTTTTAAAGAGCCTAGCCCTGACATTAAAAATGAGCTCGTGTTACGTTCTCCAACGTTCGTGGACAGCGCAATTAAGCATCCTTAATTTGCTGTAAGAGAATTTTCCCGTAGGCATTAAAATGGCCTCGTGTCACATTCTTGTTCTAGTATACAGATCTGTTATACATAGCGGGAGAGCATGATCCTCGCGTCGAGATTTATAATGATTTTTCATTATATTCGATAGCGCATGCACACATATTTTTTTTCGAAAAAAAATAACGTCCACACGTGTGGCATTTTGCACATCGCCCACACGCCTTCATCACCACTCATTTTGCCACGTATAAACAGATGACTTCAGTAGGAATCTTTTTGGTTTCGGCTTAAAAATGTTTTATCTCCTAATTAAAAAAATTGAATTAAAAATCCGTTTTCACCATTAAATCCGTCTTGACGAGATCTTCAAAACTAGACCCCATGTTGATATATTTCAACGATTTTTTTTGCCCAAAAATTGCCATGATGTTTACACTGCCATAGTGCTTAAACTAAAGTTATCATGTGACAATTTTAGTTTGTAGAGCCTGGCAATTTTAGTTTTTTGATGATGGCAATTCATATACTTTGACCATGAAAATTATTTTTTTATGAACCATGACGATTTTAAGTGCATGTATCATGATAATTTTAGTTTATGGCTCATGACAAGTCTAGTTTCTTAATTCCCTATTTTATAATATGTCAAAATTTACTTTTAAATGCAGAAAATAGCTGAAACATATCATAGCAACTTCAATGTAAATATCATGGCAATTCATGTGCAATAGACATGGCAACTTTTAACCTAAAAAAAATTCATTGAAATATATTGATATAAGATCTAGTTTCGAAGATCTCACCGCGAGAGATTTAATGGTGAAAACGGATCTTCAATCGGATTTTTCATTTAAGAGATAAAATATTTAAAAAACTGAAAATCCAAAAAAATTCACACATGCGTGCATGCGATGACGTGGCGCAGTCTGTGTGTTATATTGCGTGTGGGCGGGTTTGGCTCCAACCACATGTGCCGGCATTAGCGTTGTCCTTTTTTTTAAGAAAACATGCAACAATTCTAATGCAAGTCGTCACGAAGATACCTAAATGATTTAATGTTATATTGGACGGCGCATGCACACAAATCCGTTTCTTAAGGCCTCTTTAAACATATTGATACTTAGATGAGGTGTTAATTGTATTAAAATTCTTAACAACTAATCATTTCTCGTGCATAGGTGTTTGGCTTTTGTAGCAAAGTTTCTCTTATTCAATTGTTTAGCAACTAATCTCCTTCATTTATCGATGTCAAAAAAAATCTCCTTCATGTACTGGTTGATAGGCATTTTTCATAAGTCCAATGCTTAACATCGTTCCTCATAGAGTCATCATAATGGTCTCTCTTCTCTTTAATTGCTTGCCACATCTTTTTTTTTGTCTATGTGGCATTCTCAGTACATGTATACCATGAAACACTGAAAAGGTTCTAAAAAACGTGCAATGATTGTAATGAAGGTTGTCGCGTTGACATTAAAATAATTTTGCATTATATTCGACAGCGCTTGCACACATCTCCTTTTCTTTTAAGAAAAAGTGGAATGATTCTAATGAGAAATTTCATATAAGCACTAACATGAGCACACATCAAAATTTTGTTTTATACAAACTTGTTACGTATGGCTTCTTTCCGCGAAACAAACTTGTCAGGCAGGGGATAGAGTTCTTGGTAGCAGGTACTCCCTCCGTTCGGAAATACTTGTCATCAAAATGAATAAAAGGAGATGTATCTAGACGTATTTAAGTTCTAAATACATCCATTTTTTATCCATTTTGATGACAAGTATTTTCGGACAGGGGGAGTACTTGATTAGGGTTTTCACGCCTCGGCGAATGCTGAAGCGCTACTCTGTGGGCTGCTTCGCTTTGTTGTCGACCGCTCCCCAACTGGAGGAATTTGGGTTCTTCTACACCCAAGCCCCTCCTGCCTTGGCGTTCTGGTACCCTGCCACCGCAACATCCCACCACTCTGTGTCGTCACAGGCGAATCCAGCGGCTTTGTTCGTCGAGTAGTCATGTATACATTATTGTCGCACGTCCGAGACTAGCGGTTGCGGTGGCAGCCATGGGCGAATGGACCCACCCTGCGCTCCGTGCGTCCAGATCCGAAACTCTCGTGGCAATTGCCATGGAAGTTCCACTCTCCCTTGTCCGCCATCTTTGGATCAGGAGGTCTTGGGGAGAAGAAGCTACCGTCATAAACGATCTTAGATCTCCCCCTATCCTCCCCTCCTACCACTGCATAGAAGTTGTCCCCCGATCTAGGGTTCTTGGGCGCTGCCCAGAGATGGGAGAGGGCAATGTCTATGTCAGGAATGGTCGCAGATGCACAAGAATGAGTTTTTATACCAGTGAGCGGAGACTTCAATGAGTCATGGAGATCATGATCGTCGATCACATGCTGAGAATCTGACCCCTGCGTCGCACCGATGGAGCTAGGGGCCACGCCAAGGATGCCCGAGGAGGATGACGAGTGGGGAAGCTTGCGACCATGCACAACACGGACGTGGAATAGGTCCTTGTCCACCTTTGACTGATCATCTGCCGCAGTCACTAGCGGCGAAGTCGTTGATGCAACGGGGAGCCGGATCTGAGCAAAATGACATAGAAACTGAACCAAACCTCCTATCTCGATCACTTCGCTCTCACGAAGGAAACAAGTGTTCGCCATGGATCCCCTCTCGCTGAGGAGCACTAGACGGGAAGCATCGCGTTGGAAGAGCAGCACATCGTCAAAGAGCGTTAATGTTTTCGCCGCTCGCAAGTCAGCGGTCTAGCGGGCTTGCCATCGTGTATCACGCCCCGTCTCTCAGCCAAGTGAACAACTCCCTCCATCCTCTTGTCTTAGACAAGTAATTTGGGACTGAGTGTTGGGGAACGTAGTAATTTCAAAAAAATTCCTACGCACACGCAAGATCATGGTGATGGCATAGCAACGAGAGGGAAGAGTGTTGTCCACGTACCCTCGTAGACCGTAAGCGGAAGCGTTATGAAAACGCGGTTGATGTAGTCGTACGTCTTCACGATCCGACCGATCCAAGTACCGAACGTAGGGCACCTCCGAGTTCAGCACACGTTCAGCTCGATGACGATCCCCGGACTCCGATCCAGCAAAGTGTCGGGGATGAGTTACGTCAGCACGATGGCGTGGTGACGATGATGATGTTCTACCGACGCAGGGCTTCGCCTAAGCACCGCAACGATATGACCGAGGTGGAATATGGTGGAGGGGGGCACCGCACACGGCTAAGAAATGATCACGAAGATCAACTTGTGTGTCATGGGGTGTCCCCCTGCCCCCGTATATAAAGGAGCAAGGGGGGAGGAGGCCGGCCCTAGGAGGGGGCGCGCCAAGTGTGGAGTCCTACTAGGACTCGAGTCCTAGTAGGATTCCACGTCCCTTGTTGGAGTAGGAGAAGGGGAAAGAGGTGGAGAGGAAGAAGGAAAGGGGGGCTGCGCCCCTTGTCCAATTCGGACCAGAGGGGGGGCGCAGGCCTCCTTCCTTTTGGCCTCTCTCCTCTATTCCCGTATGGCCCAATAAGGCCCATATACTCCCCGGCGAATTCCCGTAACTCTCCGGTACTCCGAAAAATACCCGAATCACTCGGAATCTTTCCGAACTCCGAATATAGTCGTCCAATATATCGATCTTTACGTCTCGACCATTTTGAGACTCCTCGTCATGTCCCCGATCTCATCCGGGACTCTGAACTCCTTCGGTACATCAAAACTCATAAACTCATAATATAACTGTCATCGAAACCTTAAGCGTGCGGACCCTACGGGTTCGAGAACTATGTAGACATGACCTAGAACTATTCTCGGTCAATAACCAATAGCGGAAGCTGGATGCTCATATTGGCTCCTACATATTCTACGAAGATCTTTATCGGCCAAACCGCATAACAACATACGTTGTTCCCTTTGTCATCGGTATTTTACTTGCCCGAGATTCGATCGTCGGTATCCAATACCTAGTTCAATCTCGTTACCGGCAAGTCTCTTTACTCGTTACGTAATGCATCATTCCGTAACTAACTTATTAGCTACATTGCTTGCAAGGCTTATAGTGATGTGCATTACCGAGAGGGCCCAGAGATACCTCTCCGACAATCGGAGTGACAAAACCTAATCTCAAAATATGCCAACCCAACATGTACCTTTGGAGACACCTGTAGTACTCCTTTATAATCACCCAGTTACATTGTGACGTTTGATAGCACCCAAAGTGTTCCTCCGGTAAACGGGAGTTGCATAATCTCATAGTTACAGGAACATGTATAAGTCATGAAGAAAGCAATAGCAATATACTAAACGATCAAGTGCTAGGCTAACGGAATGGGTCATGTCAATCACATCATTCTCCTAATGATGCGATCCCGATAATCAAATGACAACTCTTTTGTCCATGGCTAGGAAACATAACCATCTTTGATAAACGAGCTAGTCAAGTAGAGGCATACTAGTGACACTATGTTTGTCTATGTATTCACACATGTATTATGTTTCCGGTTAATACAATTCTAGCATGAATAATAAACATTTATCATGAAATAAGGAAATAAATAATAACTTTATTATTGCCTCTAGGGCATATTTCCTTCACTGAGGCACTACATGATAAGAAATTTCAAAACTAGTCCATCCGTCCTTAAAAGAGTGTACTTCCAAGTTTGTTGAAAAGTCAATTTTTTTATGTTTGACCGTATTTATATAATAATAGACCAACATCTATGCCATCAAATTAGTAGCATTAGATTCATGATAAAATATATTTTTGTCATATACCTATTTGGTTTCTCAAGTATTGACATGTTTTTGCACAAACTCGGTCAAACTTTGACATGGTTTGAGCTTTCAACAAAGTTGGAAGTACACTCTTTCAAAGATGGTCCTAGACGACTTTCAGACTGTCTACTAGTACAACAAATTTTTCCCGGCTCCGGCGAGGGAGGAGTGATGACGGCGACACGTGCCTTTGTCTCGCTTAAGTGTTTTGTAGCCATCGCAAGTTGGTTTATGAACCTGGATATCTTTTTATTATTTCTAATGTACATTGTATTGTTATGATTGAAGATAAATAGATTGAAAGGTTTCCGAAAAAAAGAGTTTGATCAGGTGACCTAGCTTAATAATGGGTTCAATGGTGTAATATGCTAAAGCTAGGACAAAGTTGAGACACTTAGGTCCCGTTCGGGAATACTCCGCTCCAGGCTCCGCTCCGGAAGCGGACGGAGCTCTAGTACAAATTCTGGGAGCGAGAAAACCGCCGCTCCGCAGATTCTAGGAGCTGGTGAATTCCCGAACGCGGCCTTAGTTTGAGATGTAGGGAGTACCACCATAGGAAGCTAAGATCTCTAGCATGATAAGCGTGATAATATTGTCAACGAGCATTTCACCTCCCTCCTAGGCACCAAGCAAACTAGGGGCAGCTCCATAAACTGGGATGCGATTGACCTTCCACGCGTGCAAAATACTGGGCTGGATAACCCCTTCACTGAACCTGAAGTGTGGGCTGTCATCCTCGCCTCCCCAGTTGACAAAGCGCCAGGGCCGGACGGCATCTCAGGTGCCTTCTTTAGAGCATGCTGGAGCACAATCAAGCACGATGTCATGGCTGTTTTCGACCATTTCTACAGGCTGGCAGGGGGAAACTTCTCCGACCTGAACTCGGCCATGATTGCATTACTGCCAAAGAAAGACGGAGCGACGAGTATGGGCGACTTCAGGCCTATAAGCCTCATCCACTCCATCGCCAAGCTCATCGCCAAGGTGCTCTCGATGAGGCTGGCTGCTATCACTGACACGATCATCTCCCCTGCGCAATCTGCATTTCAGAAGGCCAAGTGCATCCACGACAACTTCCTCTTCGTTCAGAATAGTGTTCGTGCTCTGCATCGCCGCAAAACTCCCACCTTGCTGCTGAAATTAGATATAGCAAAGGCCTTCAACAGTGTGTCTTGGGAGTACATCTTAGAACTGCTAGAAAAAATGGGCTTCCCGGCGCGCTGGAGGGACTGGGTGGCGCTGCTTCTCTCGACCTCGTCATCTGCCTGCCTACTCAATGGCGTTCCTGGTCGCCCCATTGAGCATCGTCATGGCTTGCGGCAGGGAGACACGCTCTCTCCCCTCCTGTTCATCCTCTGCATCGATCCACTGCATAGACTGTTAGAAGCTGCAACTAGAGAGGGTCTCCTTCATCCTATCCCTGGTAGAATTGCGCGCATGCGCACCAGCCTGTACGCCGACGACGCAGCCATCTTCATCAATCCCGTGCGGTAGGAGATCGACGAGCTGTTGCACATCCTGCGCCTCTTCGGAGAGGCAACCGGGCTGCGCGTCAACTTAGGAAAGTCATCAGCCACCCCAATTGCGTGTGATGGAATCGACCTGCATACGGTGCTGCAAAATTTCGGGGGCACGATCGCGTCCCTGCCAATCCGTTACCTTGGCCTGCCAATCACCACGGGTAGGATTAGACTAGTGCACCTCCAGTTCATCTTGGATAGGATCCGCGCACGCCTAGCAGGCTGGAAAGGGAGGCTCATGCCCTTCGCCGGTAGGCGCGTCCTAGTTCGCTGTGTCCTCTCGGCAATGCCCACTTTCGCCCTCACTGTGCTGCGGGCGCCCAAAAAGTTTTACAAGGAAGTAGACAAGGCAAGACAAAGGTTCCTCTAGGCGCAAGACGAAGTAGCCACCGGTGGTAAGTGCAAGGTGCGATGGCAGGCGGTGACCGCGCCAGCACGCGCAGGTGGCCTGGGCATCCATGATCTGCCGAAGTTTGCCCGGGCCCTGCGGCTGCGATGGCTATGGCTTGCATGGACGCAGCCCTCCCGCCCCTGGGTGGGCACTGACTCCCTGTGCGACGACGCCGACCGCGCCCTGTTTGCCACCTGCACGGCGGTCACCATCGGGGACGGCTCTACGGCCTCCTTCTGGCACTCTTCCTGGCTCAACGGCAGGCAGCTATGTCAGGCATACCCCGCAGTGTTTGCCCACTCCGCCCGCAAGAACAGGTCCGTTAAAGAAGCCCTGCATCAAGACCGATGGGTGCTCGACCTCCGCAGCGGCGACCATGGCGACATCATGCACACGGTGCTGCAGCTCGCCAAGGAGATCAGAAGCGCCGGCATCATGCTTTAAGCTGGCAGGGCCGACACCATCACCTGGACTCGTGGCAACTCCGGCAACTACTCCACGCGTTCCGCCCATGACGCCCAATTTGAGGAGCGACCGGCACTTGACTTCACCAACACCATCTGGAAGGCCTGGGCCCCTGATAAGATGAAGGCCATCCTCTGGCTGCTACACTTAGACCGGCTCTGGTGCAACGATAGGCTGCAGCGTCGCGGATGGATCAACAACTACTTCTGCCAGCTCTGTCTTCGCAACCTTGAGTCCTCGACGCACCTGTTCTGGGAGTGCACCGTGTCCATCCAGTGCCGGAATGAGATGGCAACCTGGCTAGGCTGTCACTCTTTTAGTCACTCCATCTGGAGCGCCGGAAGGTCCACGGCAGAAAGGGTTCGTCTGATCATCGACGGAGCCAACCCTGGCACGAGGAAGGGCACTAGATCGCTGCTCACTCTGATGATCTGGCAAATCTGGCTGGAGCGGAACGCCTGCACCTTCAGAGGGAAAACACCATGCGCCGGCAGCATCATCGCGGCATGCCGCCGTGACATGGAGCAGTGGAGGATCGCCGGAGCTAAATGCATAGCGCACCCCTTCGGGGACGTACCGTGAAAGTAACTTTCTGAGGCCCCTCTAGCCAGCTTAATCTCCTGTTAGGCTGGCCATGTAATCTCTCTTTCACCCATCGATCACTTGATCAGACCATGTATTTTTCTCGCTCTCTCCTGCTCTGAATGAAAGCCAGAAATGGCCGCTTTCAAAAAAAATATTGTCAACGAGCATCGGATTCTCTAGCCCGGAGAAGTCAGAGCTCTCATCAACTGGTTGTTAGCTAGTGCCTCGGGGTCAAGACTCGAGAGTCAACACCCCAACTGCTGGATTATATATGAGGGAAAGAGAATTTAATAGGTACTCGTGTTTTTTAGATCAAAGCTACTCGTGTTTTGAGTAGCTAGTAATAATATACAAACTCGCTAATTATATAGTGCTTTCAAAAATAAACTTGCTAATAGTATATAGTGCCAGCATGATCCTGGCGCTCACATTAATTGAAATAAGTCTGTGTTAGTTCTCGATAAAGGACAGCACCACATCTCTTTTTTTTTAAAGAGAACGCGCAATGTGATATCTCTCATAGGATGCGATCCTTGCCTTTGTGTGACATTAAAAATGAGCTCGTGTTACGTTCTCCATCGGTCGTGGACAGCGCAATTAAGCATCCTTAATTTTCTCTAAGAGAATTTTTGCATAGGCATTAAAATGAGCTTGAGTCACATTCTCGTTCTATACATACTCCTACTTGTTAATATACTGAGCGTGATCCTCGCGTAGTAAACTGATTTTCATTACCATGCAAAAAAAAACTGATTTTCATTATATTCGACAGCGCATGCATACATCTCTTTTTTAAGAAAACGTTCGATTAGGCGGTTCGGCGTGGAGGGGATGGCGTGTGACGTTCGCTGGCGGGTCTCGTACGTGATCGACTTCGCGTAGACGCGCGTTGCACACATCGACTCCGACGACGTGTACGGCGCAGGTGTGTCGTGGCGAGCCGAGGCGTGACACACAGAAAGAACGGCTGCGGCGCACGCCAACATGGCGCATGCAGACAAACCTAGGATCCTGGGCGCGGGCCCGCAGATGAATCCCCAGCAGCCCCCAGGGGCCAAGCTCGGCTCCGTGTTTTACAAGTAGCACAAAAGCAGAAAAATGATACTCCTATAAAGTAGCTGAGGATTCATCTGCGGGCACTTGTAAGACAAGGAGCCGACGGAGACACAGAAGATGAAGATGAAGACCAAGGACTTGACGGAAAGAAAAGATTGCCATACAGATGCATATGGTGACGGGGAATGGCGACCTCCTCGTCCTAGGTAGTGGATGGGGAGAGGAAGAAGCTCCGACAGCCAGAAATAGGGCTTTAACGGGAGAATTGCGATGTGTCAATGATTCTGATGCAGGGGAAACATATTCGAAGAGTCGGTTGAACTTCCTATACGCGCCTATCAATTTGGCAGCGATACAAAAGTATATGTTGGAGGATCTGACTACTTACCATATGCCCCAAACAGCTAGACTAGTTAAGTAAACTACACCGGATGGCGTGATAAAATTGACCAGAATGTCTGAAAAGGAAAATAGTTAAGACGCCCTGGTAAAAAAATACGCGTCAATCACTTCTGCGGATCAGTAGCGGAGGCATCCAAAAATAATGTCCGACACTTCAGCATCGTAAAAGTATGTGCCTAATAAAAAGCCGTGTCCATGGACAAATACGCCTTACGCTGTGACTATACATGCAAAACTGTTAACGCGCCTTTTCACCATGCACGTCAGGAGTGCGCCATGCTGGCGGCACGAACGACGACTATGAACCGTGACTGGAAGGCGGCATGATGTACTGCGGCTTCACGTGTAAGTTATGCGTCTGACAGTCAGGCGTGAATGTAGGGACAGACGACGAAATAATTTTTTGATAGGCCAGTGGACGAAATAAGTTTCTTCAGGGGTCATTTAATTAGTAAAAATAACACCATATAGTTGCATAGACAGACTGGGATGTGTTTGCCAGGGAGCTTGGGCCTTCAACGTCCAATCATTCTGTTTAGTTTCCCGTTATAAATGATATTCGTGTGCCTACCTTTGCCTCTCATCAGATTTTTTGGATTGGACGAGATAGGAACAAGCTAGCCGAGGAACTAGCCGCAACAGCCAAGTGCCAACTGCTGATTGGTGATGTTCGAGCCAACCTACGGGAGGTGATGTTGACTGTGATTGTATTCAACCCGGAGTGTAATTCTTTGGTTGGTACCTTAAAAGAAGGATAAATCTTGGATGCGTTAGGTCTAGTATGGAACGTCTAGTGTTGTATAAATATATCCCTCCTCCCTACACCAGAATAGTCACAAGCAAGAAGAGTGTAGGTTCATGGAGGCTAATCTATGGCAATCCCTGGGCACTGTCCTCAAGCTACTCCTGGCCTCGAGGGCAGTATGGTATCTAGTTTGGAGGCCGTACACGATGACCTCGTGGTTCCGGCGGCAGGGAATCCGAGGGCCGCCTTACAGGTTCCTGGTTGGCTCCCTGCCGGAGCTAAAGAGGATGCTGGCCACCGGGAGAGCCAAGGGTCTTGACGTCGTATCCCACGACTGTGTCGCCACCGTGATACCCTTCTTCCGGAAATGGGAGTCCGACTACGGTAATTTTTCGGGATAAGTGTATTTTTTGTCCTCAAACTCTTCTCAAAGTTGAGAAATCGTCCCTCAACTTCAAAACCATCAAAAGTCAATCCCTGAACTATTTAAACCGGATACTTTTCGTCCTTCAACTATTTAAACCGAATACTTTTCGTCTCTCATAACACTTAAGATGGTTTTACTGTGACTTGGACCCTGTTTTAATCAAAACAGGCCACATTAACTGGTTTGACTGCCACGTCAATTGAGTGTTTATGCATAAGTATGTGTGTGTGCGTGTGTACAAGTGAGAACAAGATACAGGAAAGTGTTTGCACTTCTTCTACTTGTGTGTGAACAAGGGAAAGGCAACTGTACTGAATATAGCTTAACAAAATCTGAATATAACTGAACAAGGGAAAGACATTTCAGAGCATTGTACTGAATTTAGTTGAACACAGTCTGAACCCAATTTAGTTAAAAATTGTCTGAACATAGCCTGGACCCAATTTAGTGAACATAGTTTCCTGAATATAGCTTCCAATCAACAAGGTCTCGCATAAGAATAGACAGCAGCAAATAAGCCATTCATAAGAACAGACAACAACAAATAAGTCTGTGCCCAGCCAGCAGTCACAACGCAGCCGTGCTCAACCAGCAACCGCAGGCCTCAATCACCGCCGACCATGAGGGAATCGGCGTCGTCGCCACCTCCGCTGGCGCCCAGGACCGGTCGTGCTCAAGGTCGCCGCCGCCGTGCCCTGGCAGCCACCACCACAACGGCCGTGCTCAGCCAGCAATCAACGACAGGCCATGCCGCCACCGCCGCCACCGCAGCCGTAGCCACGCCTAACTGCCCGCCGCCGGCGCCGCCGCTCTGTTTAGGGTTCGTGAATGGGAAAAGGGATCGAAAGAATGCGAGAGCAGAGAGTGTCGGCAAGTGTTGTTTAGTCAAAATCAGGCCACGTGGTCCGTTTAGGTCAAAACATGGTCCACGTCCCTGTAAAACCACCTTAAACCTTATTAGGGACGAAAAGTATCCGGTTTAAATAGTTGAGGGACTAACTTTTGGTGTTTTTGGAGTTGAGGGACGATTTCTCAACTTTCAAAAGATTTCGTGGACGTAAAATATACTGCTAAAACGTCATATATTATGGTACAGAGGGAGCATTTCTGTATGTGTGCATGCATGCATAACCAGCTTTACTCCAACAGGAAAGACATTTCTCTACTGGTTAGGACCGATACCAGCCCTTTGTTCTACTGACATGGACCTAGTGAAGCAAGTGTTGACAGAAAGGACGGACTTGTTCCAAAAGGACTACATGAATCCTAGCTTGGACGCAGTCCTAGGCAATGGGGTCATACTGGCAAATGGAGATGACTGGAAACGGCGCCGCAAATTCGTCCACCCAGCTTTCAACCAAGAGAAGATCAAGGTGAACTACTTCCTCCGTTTCAAAATCATTGAAGTTCTATGATTGTCCCGAGTCAAATCTGTTAAAATTTGACCAAATTTATAGCAACTTTGTACTAAAATCTACAATATCAATACATACAATTACGAAATATATTTCATAATGAATCTAATGAAGCAAATTTAATGTTGTAGATGTTGTTAGATTTTCATATAAATTTGGCCAAACTTAATGAAGTTTGATGATTTTTTTTGCCAGAAATGAAGTTCGACTTAAGGCAAACCTAAAACTTGAATTACTTTGAAACGGAGATAGTTACTTAAATTTATTTGTTGGGCCTACGTTAGCTAGTCTGTACAGCATGATCTGAAGGAGATGCTTTTACTTTTGGCTGTTCATCAGTCCATGTCAGCGATGGCTTGGGAGTGCACACAGCAGACGATGGACCTGTGGTGCGCCAAAATGCAAGCGGGGAACAGCCAGGAAGCCGAGATAGACATGAGGCACGACTCAGGCGAGATAGCCATGAGCGTGATCGCACGAGTGATGTTGGGCGACAACTACAAGGATGCCTGGGAGGTGTTCGTCGCCAGCGAAGAGCTGCTGGAGCTCGCGGCATACGCGTTGGCGGATCCTCCAATACCTGGATTCAGGTGGTAACTTGCTTGCCCCATCATAACCGTACGTAGTGTCATCCGACTGAAATTGGTTTGCTTCTGTATGTAAGGTACCTTCCGACACGCCGCAACCTCCGAACGCGGAAGCTCGACAAGCTTGTGACATGCAAGATCTCGCAGATCATCGCGGCGCGGCTCGCGACCGGCGTCTACGGAGACGACCTGCTTGGGCTGATGCTGCAAGCATGCAGCCAGCCAACCGCCGGTGCTGCGAGACTGAGCACCGCAGAGATGATAGGCGAGTGCAAGACTTTCTTCGCGGCAGGGCACGACACAAGCGCCAACCTCATCGCCTGGGCCATGTTCCTGCTCGCCAGATACCCACGCTGGCAGGAGATGGTCAGGGAGGAGGTGGGCCGAGAATGTCCTGACGGCGCCAGCATCGAGTCCCTTGGCAAACTCAAGCTGGTAGGTACCGTACATCAATGAATTTCTCCATCTATGTCTAGCTAATCACTAGTTCCGACAGCTTCAGAAAGAGGGCGTACTCTAAAATGTACTCCGTCCGTTGCATATTTTTTGTCGTGGTTTTTTGACAGTATCAACAAAAAATTTGGTAGAATCAAGTTAAAGGAAGTACTGACACATATAGCTATATATGCAGCTTAACATGCTGCTCTTGGAGACGCTGAGGCTGTACGGCCCCCTAGGCTATCTGCAGAGGAAGACCGCCTCCGACACCGTGCTCACAAACATCATGGTGCCCAAAGGAACAATGATAACGATCCCGCTGATGATGCTGCACCGGGACAAAGAGGTCTGGGGCGCCGACGCCGATGAGTTCAACCCCATGAGGTTCCAGAACGGCGTCTCCAGTGCCGCTAAGCATTCCAATGCGCTCCTGGCATTCTCATATGGGCCGAGAATCTGTGCCGGGCAGAACTTCGCCATGGTCGAGGTGCAGACCGTGATAGCCACGATTGTCAAGAGGTTTTCCTTCTCACTCTCTCCTGGGTACGTGCACAAGCCCAGCAGCTTTCTCACGCTGCGGCCCAGGTACGGCCTCCCTCTCATCGTCAGGAAACTGCAGCCGGATGCGTGCGTGATCTAGGAACGTACTAGAGCTCGATGAACCAAGCCCGCCAATTTGGTTTGTGCATGTTTGAGTCCTACTCCGTATAAACGTAAAGGTTATGTGACTTATGTCCCGATTCATTCCCCGGTGTTGTTGCTCCAAGATAGTACTAGTACATATGTTCTCGTATCACGTGGTGTATATCCAAACGTCGTCTTCCAAATTTGTTGTATATTTGTGTCGTTGTACAATTATGTTTGTGTCTGGCTTTTTTCCGAATTGGAGTTGCCTTGTCCATTAATTAAGAAGTATGATGAACATTGTCCACAATAATTCTTCTATTCTGGATGCCTATCCAGTTATTCTGCTATTCTGGGTGCAAAATCAGTGTGATTGCATGGCCACATCAATTAGACTCGGTACATTGTTTTCTCCATGCCGAATTATGTCAAAATTCATGGTATGGCTTTTCGCCCAAAAGAAATTCATGGTATGACAGACAGGTCCACGCCAATCAACCAAAAGCCGTTTCCCGAAAGACGACCACCAAACTAGATACTGCACGGCAGTGATAAATATTGGGGACCTTGCTCTCGAAAATGGAGGCATTTCTAGTTTCCAAATTTCCCAAACCACTAAGAGGATGATCTCCATAAAGAAAGGCTCGTTGAGACCTAATTTTAGAGGTGACACACATTTCAACCTTGTGTTGTGGTCTTTTCCCGACGCGGGATTTTATGTTCGGAGGCGTCGTCCTCGGAGATTTAGATGGTAGCGCACGGGAGAAAGTTTTATACAGGTTCAGGCCTCGGCGAACAGTGTCCGATACAAACCTACTTCCTGTTTGTGGCAGCTTAATTGATTATCTGTCGGTGCTCTTGGCAATCTCGAGGTTTGCTCGATCTTGCTTATGGTCGGTGCATGATGATGAATGTATGAGAATGTACCGTACAGCTTGGCATGCCTCTATTTCCCCTTATCTGGATGGTGGGAATTAGGATTACAAAGCACTGAATTAGTTTAGAGCATCTTCAGCCGTTCGGCCCCTCGGGGCGCCGAAAAAGAGCGGCCTGGGGGTGCGCCGGCGATAAACTCGGCGCTGGGGCGGTTCGGCACCCAGCCGTCGCCCCCCCGGGTCGCCCCCAGACGCCGATTTCGACCTAGTGTTCGGTTCAATTATATCCAAAAACGGCCTGATATCTGCGTGAATCGGCCCATATTCGGCGCGGTTCGGCGTGTTTCGGCGTGAATTTTCGCATACAAATAAAAATCAATTAGCTCGTCACATAGTTCGGCATGGTTCGGCGTGTTTCATCGCATAAATCAAATAGTTCATTCCATCAAATAGTTCACGCCATCAAATAGTTCAACAAATAGTTCAATACAAATTATATAGTTTAACAAATAGTTCAATACAAATTATATACACCTCGTCTCGGTAGCACCAATTGCATCAACTCGGTGAGACCAAAGTGAAGCAATAAGGCAATAGAGAATTTGTCAAGCCATCTCGGTGAGACCGAAATAATTGCAACAAGTAACAGAGAGTTGGCAAGGCCATCTCGGTGAGACCAAGATCCGTATCAGTGAGACCAAACTATTAGGGTTTCTGGCAGTGGCAGTGTCATATGAACTCGGTGCCTCCGGATAGAAAGAAATGGTGGGGCCAAGTTAGAGTTTTGGGTTTGGACATATTTGCATGGAGAAAGTGGCTGAGGGTTTTGGAGAAATATCACTAAGCATTTGAGAGAGTAAGCCATTAAGCAACACCTCCTCCCCTTTTAATAGTATTGGCTTTCCTATGGACTCAATGTGATCTTGTATGACTAAAATAGAGATAGAGGGTCTTGAGCTTTTGCCAATCTTTGTCATTAGCATTTTGAGGGGTCCACATCTCTAGTCCATGCCATACCAATCATTGAACATCCTAAAATATTTATCTTGAAAGGATATTAGTTCAATGAGCTATATGTTGTTATGAATTACCAAAACCACCCGGGGATTAATTGCACTTTCAGTCTCTCCCTTTTCCGTAATTGATGACAAATATAGATCAAAGCTTCGACAATGATAAAATGAATGAAATACATCGTCACTTTGAGAAGTATGTGATAATCAAGAGCCCCACCCCCTAAATTTGTGCGTTATTTAAAATTTGCGTTTGAATGCAAATGCACAATCGATTAGGATCATGGGTCAGTGTTCCATGTCACCACTACAAAAAAAGACACATCCGTGACATTTAGGGTTGAACGAATTTTTTTTCTGTCATACATATGACACTTCTATGATGATAATTGTGACAAAACCCGGTATCATCATAGATGTGGTGGGCTCCTACTTCTATGACAAAAATCATGACAGAAAATGGGCTTTTCGTCCTAGCCAGGCCGGAGACGCAGCTGGATGACATTCTTTGGGCCGTCCATGACGGAAAAAACCGTGGTAGAAGCGAGGGCGAGGAAAATTTCGGGGAGTTCCCGGTTACGGTGGGTAGTCGGGGGCCGAGCGATGCGCGTTTCTCTCGTACACGTACGCGCATGTGTGCGAGGCGTTGGGCTGTAACTGAACCCGAGCGAGGCGTTGGGCTCTAACTGAACCCGAGCGATTGCACTAGCTACGTTACTGAACCCGAGTGATTCCTTCGCTACTGTTGCTAACTGAAGCCGATCGATGCTGCCTCTGGATGAACAGTGAGCGTTTGCTGGGGGGGTTTGGATGAACAGTGAGCGTTTGCTGGGGGGTTTGGATGAACAGTGAGCATTGCCGGGGGTGGGGGGGGGGGTGGATGAACAGTGAGCGGTGGGGGTGGATGAATGTGGATAAACAGGACCCCGATCGATCGAGCCGGTTGGGGCTGGATGAACAGGACCCCATGGAGGGCTGGATGAACAAGACGACCCCGTGGAGGGCTGGATGAATAGTAGACGGTGGAGGGGTGGATGAACAGTAGCCCGTGGAGGGGTGGTTGAACAGGAGCCCATGGAGAGGGGTGGTTGAACAGTAGCCGGTGGAGTAGCGCGCGGTGGAGGCTGGATGAACAGGAGCCCGTGGATGAACAGTCGCAGGTGGAGGCTCTAGGAGGTCAACGGTGGATGAACAGTAGCCCCGTGGAACCTGGAGGAGGTCAACGGTGGAGATGAACAGTATCCCGTGTAGTCCCGTTTTGCGGTATGCCACACCCCTCCCGATGAACATGACCCCCGTTTCGACCGTAGCGCAACAACACAAGTCTGTTTTCTCCGTTTTGCGGTACACCACACCCCTCCCGATCAACAGGACCCCGCTTCGACCATAGGAGATCCAACACAACTCCATTTCCTCCGTTTTGTGATACACCAGACCCCTCCCGATGAACAGGATCCCATTTCCAACGTGGCCGGTCGAACACAAAGCTATTTCCATCGTTCAGCGGTACGCCAGACCTCGTTTCCATCGCCTATTTCGTCCAAGCCCTCCCGATGAACACGACGACGCATTCCGCTCCGACCCAGCCGGTTGGCTTCCCATGAACACGACGATGACGCTGTTTCTCCGTTCCGACCCAGCCATGTACACGAGCCTTGGCCGTACGTATGCGCGAGTAGGCGTTCGAGACCTTGCCCGTATGTACGTACGTGGCCGTATATACTTTCTTGCACCCTGGCCGCTGTACGTATGTGTACATGCTACGTGCGCACCTCTACTATGACACGTGCGCGCCTCTACTACGACACGTGCGCACCTCTACATCGAACAGTATGTATGTACACGTTCGCGACCAGAATGACAACACTATGTATGCTTCGACCAGGTGGGTCCCGATTGTCAGGCACTTCCCTGCGTGCAAAGATGTACCTGGTGGGTCCCAGCAGTCGGCGGGGGGGGGGGGGGAATCTTTTTTTGCCCAGACGCACATCCTTGCGCGCGAAGATGTAGATGGTGGGTCCCAGCAGTCAGGGGGTGAATTTTTTTTTGCCCATAATATGGACACACTTCCTTGCATGCGAAGATGTAGCTGGTAGGTCCCAGCAGTCAAGGGGGAAATGTTTTTTCACGAAATACGATGGCCCATCTGGTGGGTCCCTGCTATCAGGTGGAGGAATCATTATTTTCCGCGTAATAAGGAGGCACTTCCTTGCTGCGGCCGTGGACCCAGCTGTCAGCCTCTCCACATACAGTCCACGTCAGATGGAAGTCATTCTTTGACCATGCTGACCACGCCGCGCCGAGAGCACCAGGGCAGTGGACGGCGGCGAGGCCTAGGAAGGGGACGACACGGAGCCGGGGAAGACGCGACAGTGGATGCCCACGCGGAGAGGAGTACGAGGGTTCACTGGTTCGGCAGCGGTGTGAGGCTGCCGTCGCCGCTGAATAACAGGGGGTGTGGGTGAGTAGAGGGATGGCTTGGCCAACGATGGGAGTAGTAGGGGGCGGTGAGGCCTCCACGGCATCACAGCCGACCACGGGAGGCAGGAGCACGCGGCACGACCGACGCTAGTTTGGGCGGCTGGAGCAAGAAGACCAGAGGTTGAAGAAGCACTACAGCCGTTGGATGAACATCGTACGCTAACAAGAGCTAGAATCGTTCATATTGACTAAGTTGACAAAGCCATCCATCCCTGTCAACTTGGTAGGCCTACAAGTCAGCCTCCCACTATGCTATGTTCTAGCTGGCAGGGGGAGTGTTCATTTTTTTGTGCGTAATAAGGAGGCACTTCCTTGTGTGCGAAGATAGCTGGTGGATCCTACCTGTCAGCGGGGGGCACGTTTTTTTCGTGAAATACAGAGACCCTTCCGGTGGGTCCCGATGTCAGGTGGAGGAATTGTTATTTTACGCGTAATAAGGAGGCATTTCCTTGTGTGCGACCGTGGACCCAGCTGTCAGCCTCTCCATGCACAGTCTACTTCCGATGGTGTCGTTCGTTGACCACGACGCGCCAAGCGCATCCAAGGTGGTGGACGACGGCAACGCCCCGGACAGCAATGACCGGAGATGGGAAGACGCGGGAGTAGAGTCGCAGACGAAGAGGTGTACGAGGGTTAACTGGTTCTAGTGCGGCATGGTTCGGCAGTCGGTGGAGAAGAACAGGAGGTGTGGAGGGTGGGAGGGATGGCCTGGCCAACGGTGGAGTAGCGCTTCACAGCGAAGCGTGCTAAGCAGAGCTGCTAGCAGTAGGAGGCGGGAGGTGGTCCCGGTGGCGCTGGAGGAAGAAGACGAGAGATTGAAGATGGATGCCGGTCGTTGGATGTAAATCCAACGGCTAACGATGTCAGAATCATTTGTTGATTAAGTTGACAACGACTTGCGTTGGCTTCGACCTATTGGCCCACATTTCAGCCTCCAAAAATGTGGCATGTATTCAACCCATTTTTTCAAAATTTATAGTTTTTTTTTGCACGGTAGAATTTACAATCAATTTGATCTTTTTTTATTGAATTACAGTCCATTAGCTGGGCTGGTGAACAAATAATGTAGCGTCCATGCGGCCCATTTATTTTTTTCCTAAAAAACTACAGGCTATTTGCACTTTCTCGAAATACATGATTTTGCTAGGCTGATTCTAATTATAATGTCGGGTTTGGCCAGCAATGTTATCAAAATATAAACAGGGGCTGAGCATTTTGTTATAAATATATTTAAATAATAAGTGATATTATTACATTCATCCTTAAATCTTACCAAGCTTTTGTACACAATCACTAGGATTTGCGTGCCAAAACAATCCAGGATTTTATTGTTAAGAAATTATTTTTATAAGTTAATAAGATGTGGGATATTGTTTTCTTACATATGTAAGAATTTTTAAATATATGATGACAATAAAAATAATATATAAAATAAAATATATATAATATAGTTAGAAGGGAAACATAAGTTAGACCTGGCGTTCCTATTCTTATATAGAAAAATAGAACAGACCTCTGCGTTTTCTTGAAAAAAATACATAATTTGGGCTGCCGATGTTTCAGGAAAAATAAAACCTCATATGTCTGAGGTCGTGGGCTGCGCATGTTAAAAAAGAAAGCCTAGACAGGGCAACCCAAAACCCAGCTGATACTTGCTGCCCCAGTGATAATAAATGATATCTGCCAGCTCCCCGGCCTCGTTGTGAATTTATATCCTATAGTAACTACGTTGAAGCACCTAAAAAAATGTAATTATGTTGACAAACCCATGGGCCCCAACATCAGTATAGCATTAGGAGGAAGTATTTTTTTGATGAGGCACTTGCTTGCGTACGGCCATAGACCTGGTGGGTCCCGACTGACCGCCTCTCCAGGTACAGTCCTCTCCAGATTCCTCTCGTTTGTTCAGCATGTTCACAATAGCAGACATCGGTGTCGTAGCGAGCGCACAAAGGCGCAGGAGGGGATCCGACCACCTGAGGAAGTGCCTTATTATTAACGAAACTACTGAACTAGCCTAGTGGCCAAGTGACACTACCCGACAGCTGTTCCGCCCGGGTTCGATTCCACCTGTGCAGGGAAAATATCTCCAAATTTTTCCCTCTGCCTTTATTGACATGTGGGTCCCCATTGTCATCTACGCACACCACGTCCAACACTTGCCAAAACTGCGTCCCTCATTTTCTCTGTGTTTCACACACTCGACATTGTGTGGGCATTTTGAAAATAACATATCTTTTTGACTATGCATCATATGAAGATGTGCTATGCATGAATGTTGATCAGCATGATGTTAACTGGCTGGTAGTTCCATTTTCGACCATGAATAAAACTTCCAACATGATGTTAACCCTGTTTGAAAAGGCCGTGTTAATATAAATGCTCTGCCTCTGAAAGTTGCAGTTTCTTATCTGAAACTAAACTTGCAGTTTCTTATCTGAAACTGAAACTTGCAGTTTCTTCTCTGAGAATCACATTGTCTGCACTTTTATACTCCTATGAAACTACATTTTTTTAACTGCTAAAAATACATCTAGAATTCATAAAATACTTCATATGCTCAATACTGCAAATCTGAAATTCAAAAGACATTCATATCTGAAAGTACTCTCAAAATACACAACACAAAACACAATTTACAACTGCAAATACTGACAACCCTAAGCTCCTCCTAACAATTCACAACCTGCCCGACTATTGGGCTGGGGGCAGTCCCCTCCTATTCCCCGGCGGCAGACAACCGCCCCGTGAGATGATGTGAACGGCGAGGGAGAGGATGGTAGGGAAGCATCGTTGGGCCAACTGTTTTTCTCCTCTTGCAGTTGGGTTCGGTCGATGAAGACTCCACCGACTCGCTCTGGCAGGACACCCTCACAAACGGCACCCTATAGATGCTCGATCCTTCAACCTCTGGTGGCTGCTCCATCTCGGATCGATACTCCCACCACCGCTCCCTCACAATCGGATTTGGTGAATCTGTTTGCTCCATGGCCCAGAGGAGCAGCTCTATGTACTCCCACGCGACTCCCTTCGGGAGTATCGCTGCCTTTTCGCTCTGTTGTAGATATTTGGCCATGGATGTCGTCGTCGCCGCTAGTTGGTCCTTGTTGTGAAACCAAGACTGTATCTCCAACATCCTAGCTAGCTTCACAGGGTCGCCGTCTGTGATCCTCACGTATCAGTTGTACTCCTCCATCGATCTACTTCTCCACCGCACCTTCACTTGCCGGCGGTGGTTTTTGAATGGAAGAGGAGAGGAGCAGCACTAGTTTTGGATTAGAACGGGAGAGGAGCGACGCTAGTTTTGGACTGGAACAGGAGAGGATGGATGGTGGTTTTGAAATGGAAGAGGAGAGGAGCAGCGCTGGATTTAGATTGGAATAGGAGAGGAGCGGCGGTGGTTTAAGAGGAAAAGAGCGGAAGAGCGGCCCTGGTCTTGGAAGTATTTTTTTTGTTTTGCGTATTTCGGGTCAAAGTTTGACCACATACTGTATTTGACAAGCAAAATGTGAATGCATGTCGCCAAAAATTGTATCATTTGGTTCGTATCTGAATGTACTTTCAAATTATTTTATTTTTGCAACGTATAATATATATTTTATGTGCAAAAATCATGGTTAATTATGACCCAGAATTAAAGGGAGACTAGTTAATGTGGGGTCGCTTTCTTAATTGAAGGGTAAATTGATTTTGATTTTGATCCAGTGATAGCGCGCCAGCCCTCTCGTCCAATCCTAAATCGCTGCCGCACGCTTCTCTCCCTCTTCTCCATTGCAAAACCACCTCCTCTCCTCTCCATCATCTCCATTCCAAAACCACCGTCTCACCTCTCCCTCTTTTGATCTTCTCCATTGCAAAACCACCTCCTCTCCTCTCCATCATCTCCATTCCAAAACCACCATCTCGCCTCTCCCTCTTCTCTATTGCAAGACCATGCTCTCTCCTCCCATCTTCCAACGCTAGCACCGGACCACTCAGAAGGACATCTATGGAGAGGATGCAACAGCAAATCAGGCAGATCACCGGTGGCCACCAAGCAAAGTTAGCCAGGTTGAAGGAGATCCTTACTTGGTTTGACAATGAGTGGGAGATTTCGAGGACAGTGAGGGCCATGTGCCAATGTATGTTAAAGAGCAAGACGGCGGCGATGAGGGCGACGATGTACATGTACTCCTCGGCGGTAGTCACGCCGCAGTCCACCAAGTTCATCGAGTATCTCCTCTGGGCGATGGAGCAGACAGATTCGCCCGAGGCGACAGTCAGGCGGAGGTGGTGGGCATAGAGGTCGAAGATCGAGCACCTAGAGGAAAATGAATCGATCGAGTATGGTGTACCGTTCGTGAGGGTACAGAGCCAGCCGAAGCCACAGGAGTATTCATTTTCCCACCGCAAGAGGAGGCTGGATGGCGCGACGTCGCTTCCCCGCCGTTCTCCATGGTTCCCTCGACGCTCGCCTCGTTTCAACGGCGGTGGTAGGGTTTAAGGTAAGCTTCGCACTAACCTAATCTTCCACCTGCTCATGCTTACAATCAGGGTGACAGCTAATGAAAATCATGCTTACAATCAGTCTCCGAGTGCTACGCCAATCACCCTAAAATATCTCTGGACCTTTGGGTCAAAGTTGTGACACGGTGTACAAATAAAGAAAAATAGATTGGTGCTTCTTTCAGAAAAGAGTACTCCCTAGAAAACTGCCAATATAAGCTACTAGTATTTGGTTAGAGGATTTGCTGCTGAGAAAGATCCGTCCACAGAGAGCGCCACACACCCCACTGGTGGTGGTGGATGCCAATGCGTGCATGGAGCATGGTTGGTGTCGGTAATTTTTACTTGGCACACCTTGCACTCTGCATATATGCCGGTTCCATACGTACATTTGTGCAGTTCCACCAAAATGCAGTTGAATAACCCTATTTGCACAGATAATGAAAAAGCGTGATTACATTATAGTGGCACTAGTTAATGAAACACACAAAATAAATAGAAGAAAATATTGTGATAGTATCATAGTATGCCATGCTGCGAGGGCGAGATGGGCCCTGCGATGCCTCATACGGTACGCCTCATACTGGAAATCGTCCCAAGTCTCCCAGATACACCTTATGCCAGTGATGAACATCAGTGTACAGCGGTAGTACAAGGAGGCGCCTTGAGACATTCAAATCTCTATTTTTGTATAGATCAACTAAAATTAAACACCCCAGTTTGCAGGAACGCTTAAACATTAACAATGGGACTAGGTGATGAAACATACATTAACAAAGAGAAGCACTTTCTTTATCTACATTGGAAATGAAATGATAGAGAGGACACTCGCTCTATTTTAACTGTATTATTACTTCATTTTATCAGTGACACTAGGGTCGAGCAGGTGGAAAACGAGGTGTACCGTGCGTCGCAAGGATGGAGGCCGGGGGTGCTTAGACTGGGATGCTGAAGCTGGCTCTTTCAGTCACCAACACAGATGATTCAATTCATGGGACCTTTTGGTGCAGTTCAGCTAAAATGAAGCAATGTCCCATGAGCTAGCAGCTTCTTCTTCATTTCTTTAAAGAAAAGGGCTCTAGCCCCGGTTCCATTTCCATCAAAAAACGAAACCCACAGAGCTTCTTCTTCATTAGTTGCAATAAAATTGAGCAATATCAAGGTTGGTTGTGAAGCTCCTGGAATGTTCAACTATAATTTGGATATCATTTGTGCAGTTCAACTAAGATCGAGCGTGAAAGGTATATCTCTGTTTGCACAAAAAAGGTGGAATGGAGGGTGACTAACAAGTGATGAAACATGCATCAAATGAAAAGAAGCATGTTCCTTATCTGAATGGCAATCCTACAAGGACAATAGCAATTTCTAAAGCAGTGGCATTGCTAGATATTAGTGTGGGCATTAGGATTAACTATGACAACCATTAAATACGACATTAATTTGGGCACGGGAGAGTAGGCGGATCAGGACACTTGCATTTCTAATGAAAAGAACCAACTTATCTTAATGAGAAATTTAGCAGGACATGTAAAAAAGTGCCATTGATTCATAGTACTGGAGGCATTGCATTGAAACAAACATTTGTTTAACATGTACTTACTTCTAACAGTGCGACTGCTACATTTTACCAGTGGCATTACATAAGAGTGGCTTGGGGCAACAAACATCAGAACATGATATCTGGGTTGGTCCCATTTTTGTTCGGTATAGCCACCTTATACCGTGTGAGGCTTGCAAATCTAGTGCTGGACTTACTCTGTTGACTTGTCCCCCAGTCCCCCACTTTCTTTCCTTTTTAAACCAATAGATCGGGTTTATATTGAGTTTGTACTGCGTTTCCCTTTATTTCACTACAAAAAAAAGACACATCCTGACATTTTGGGCCGAACGATTTTTTTTCTGTCATACTTATGACACTTCTATGACGATAATTGTGACAAAACCCGGTATCATCATAGATGTGGTGGGCTCCTACTTCTATGACAAAAAATCATGACAGAAAAAGGGCTTTTCATCCTGGGCGGGCCGGAGACGCAGCTGCATGAAATTCTTTGGGCCGTCCATGACGGAAAAAACCGTGGTAGAAGCGAGGGCGAGGAAAATTTTGGGGAGTTCCCGGTTACAGTGGGAGGTTGGGGGCCGAGTGATGGGCGTTTCTCTCGTACACGTACGCACATGTGTGTGAGGCATTGGCTCTAACTGAACCCGAGCGATTGCACTGTAGGCTACGCGTTACTGAACCCGAGCGATCGATCGATGGCTGTTAACTGAACCCGATCGAGCGATTCCTTCACTACTGCTGCTAACTGAAGACGATCGATGCTGCCCCTCTGGATGAACAGTGAGCGTTGCGGGGGGGGGGGGGGGGGGGGTGGATGAACAGTGAGCGATGGGGGTGGATGAACAGGACCCCGTGGCGTTGCCTCGATCGAGCCAGTTGGGGCTGGATGAACAGGACCCCGTGGAGGGCTGGATGAATATGATGACCACGTGGAGGGCTGGATGAACAGTATACGATGGAGGGGTGCCCGTGGAGGAGTGGTTGAATAGTAGCCGGTGGAGTAGCGCGCGGTGGAGGCTGGATGAACAGGAGCCCGTGGAGACTGGAGGAGGTCGACGATAGCCCGTGGAGGCTGGAGGAGGTCGATGGTGGAGATGAACCGTATCCCGTGGAGTCCCGTTTTGTGGCCGCTCCCGATGAATAGGACCAGCGTTTCGACCGTAGCGCTCCAACACAAGTCCTTTCGTCCGTTTTGCGGTATGTCACACCCCTACCGATCAACATGACTTCCGTTTCGACCGTCGGAGGTCCGTTTCCTCCGTTTTGCGGTACGCCACACCCCTCCCGATGAACAGGATCCCATTTTGAATGTGGTTGGTCGAACACAAGGCCGTTTCCTCAGTTCTGCGGTATGCCAGGCCTCGTTTCCATCACCTGTTCAGTCCAAGCCGGTTGGCTCCCACGCGTTTCGTTGCCTCCCGATGAACACGACGCATTCTGTTGTCTCCCCATGAACACGTCGCATTCCATTGCCTCCCCATGAACATGATGATGATGCAGTTTCTCCGTTCCGACCCAGCCATGTACACGAGCCCTGGCCGAACGTATGCATGAGTAGGCGTTCGAGACCCCGCCTGTATGTACGTACGTGGCCGTATTTTCTTTCTTGCACCCTGGCCGTTGTACGTACGTGTACATGCTACGTGTGCGCCTCTACTACGACACGTGCGCGCCTCTACTACTACACGTGTGCACCTCTACATCGACCAGTATGTACGTACACGTTCGCGACCAGAATGACAATGCTACGTACGCTTCGACTAGGTGGGTCCCGACTGTCAGGCACTTCCTTGCCTGCAAAGATGTAGCTGGTGGGTCCCAGCAGTCAGGGGCGAATCGTTTTTTTTGCCAGGACGCACTTCTTTGCATGCGAAGATGTAGCTAGTGGGTCCCAACAGTTAGGGGGAAACGTTTTTTTCATGAAATACGGTGGCCCGTCCGGTGGGTCCCCACTGTCAGGTGGAGGAATAATTATTTTGTGCGTAATAAGGAGGCACTTCCTTGCTGCGGTCGTGGACCCAGCTGTCAGCCTCTCCACGTACAGTCCACATCCGATGGAAGCCGTTCCTTGACCACGTTGACCACGCCGCGCCGAGAGCACCAGGGCGGTGGACGACGGCGAGGCCTAGGAAGGGGACAACGCGGAGCCGGGGAAGACACGGCAGTGGATGCCCACACGTAGTGGAGTATGAGGGTTCACTCGTTCGGCTGCGGTGTGAGGCTGTCGTCGCCGCAGAATAAAAGGGGGTGTGGGTGAGTAGAGGGATGGCCTGGCCCGCGGTGGGAGTAGTAGGGGGCGGTGAGGCCTCCGCGGCATCACAGCCGGCCACGGGCGGCAGGAGCATGCGGCATGACCAACGCTGCTTTGGGCGGCTGGAGCAAGAAGACCAGAGGTTGAAGAAGCACTACGGCCGTTGGATAGACATCGTACGGTCACTGGAGCTAGAATCATTCATATATTGACTAAATTTGACAAAGGCGTCCGTCCCAGTCAACTTAGTATGCCCACAAGTTAGCCTCCCACCCAGGGGGTCCCAGCTAGCAGGGGGTATTCATTTTTTCTGCATAATAAGGAGGCACTTCCGGTGGGTCTGAGCTAACAGGGGGGAACGTTTTTTTGCGGAATACGGTGGCCCGTCCGGTGGGTCCTAGCAGTCAGGGGGAAACATTTTTTTTCGCAAAATACTGGTGGCCCGTCCGGTGGGTCCCTGCTGTCAGGTGGAGGAATAATTATTTTCCGCGTAATAAGGAGGCACTTCCTTGCGGCTGCCGTGGACCCAGCTATCAGCCTCTCCACGTACAGTACTCTTCCGATGGAAGTCGGTCGTTAACCACATTGACCACGCCGCGCTGAGAACACCATGGCGGTGGACGACGGCAAGGCCTAGGAAGGGGACGACGCGGAGCCGGGAAAGATGCGACAGTGGAAGCCCGCGCAGAGAGGAGTACGGGGGTTCACTGGTTCGGCTGCGGTGTGAGGCTGCCGTCGCCGCAGAATAACAGGGGGTGTGGGTGAGTAGAGGGATGCCCTGGCCAGCGGTGGGAGTAGTAGGGGGCGCTGAGGCCTGCGCGGCAGCACAGCCGGCCACGGGAGGCGGGTGCATGCGGTCCCGCCGGCGCTGCTTTGGCAGCTGGAGCAAGAAGATCAGAGATTGAAGAAACACGACAGCCGTTGGATTGACATCCAACGGTTACGTTTGCTAGAATCGTTTGTTGACGTATATAATAACTAAAAAAATCTTGCATACGCGTCAACTAAACAGGCCCACAAGTCAGACCACTCCCTCTTTTTTTAATAATTTATATATAGCTCATGGCAACTTCTTGCAATTTATTATAGTCATTTTTTTGGTTGGCCAGGGCCAATTTCGCATATTTCTGTGGGTTCCAAAATATTTTTAATACCGAAATGTCGAGCCAGATTTAAAGTACTTTGAAGATATATTTAAATTAGGTTAATGCCCAGTGAAATAGGAATCTGAAAATGTTAAAAAATTCAGAAATTATAAAATAATTGCCAATTTGTCATCTGTTTTTATATTTACAACTCATTTCATATTAGTTTCAAGATTTGCAGGCACCTTGAAAGAATTGCAGCCCATCAGGGCGTAGAAAAATAAGTAGGCCTGGATTGGGTATTCTTCAGAAAAAATAAACTGGGCTCATTTTCACAAAGAAAAAATAGCTGGGCTAGTCACATGGTGAACATAAAATATAAGCCTGGGCTAGACGGGCCACAGCCCAGTTCAAACCCTGCTCCGTCTCAACAATAACAAAAAAATACTGCTCGAGAAGCTACGTCCCAGGTGTCAGCTGATCTTGTACTGTTATCTTGTCTATTGACTATATGCGCTCACAATGTCGTGGGTCCCAGATGTCAGGAACACACTAGGAGGAAGCATTTTATTTTTCCATACGCTGACGTGGTGGGCCCCTACTGTCATGCTCTCCACGTACTTCTACCGATTCTTGTTGTTTGTTGACCATGTTGACAACGCGAGAGGGCGGCGCCGCGGAGAGTGCACCAAAGCGCGCGGAGGACGTCGGCGTTAACGATTTAGGAGACGGTGGGGCGACGATGCGTGCGCCGAGGCATAGCCAGCCGTGGGAGGCGGAAGCAGGCGGCCCCGCAGGTGCTGGTTTGGTTTTGGTGACTGGAGGAAGACAGGACTGAAGAAACATGATAGACTGTAAAAGCAGCAGGGGTACTTAGCAACCTTAGGTGAAACCAGCAGGGTCACTTAACAACGAAAGCTGAAAGCAGTATGAGTACTTATACAGGTTCAACCGTACAAAGCACGCCTCGAACAGTGCTACTTTGCCTACAGTTAACCAAGGGTGAGGCCGCCAAGCCCCAGGACAAGGCCCAGGCGCCACCCCGCGCATCCACAACCTTCTGAAAGCGGCTTCATCTCGCAATGTGGTCAATAAACAGGATATTCACTTTAGAGCCATGGAAAAGCATGAACATAATCTTATGTCCTATTCTCCAAGATGGACGGGCCTTCATTATTTGAGACCACCCATGAATAAGTATATTTTCACCTCCCAGGGGAATTGAGTAGGTCGACATAAACATCATGTTGTGACCAAGCGCAGGTCTGACCCGACCATTGTCAGGCATCCGTATAGGAACAATAGAACTGAGCAGTTTCTGTTTCAAGAAGATCACAGCTGTAAAACGGTGTATAAGCAATAGTTTATGAACAACATATATAATAGAAAATAGCTCGTACCATAAGTTTCTCGACATAGTCGGACCTGTTCAACGAGTGCATCAGTGGCATACATATCCCACGTGGCCTTCCACCATTGAAACGCGCCACAAGGACCTCAAGACGATCAATAAAATGTAGGAACTTGTGGATGTCGACCCAGTCAACTTCAGTGCCATCAGTAACAACCGAGTTATTACAGAGTAACAAATGAGCATACTGCTTAACTCTGAAAAAACCTACACGTGCCACCAATTATAAGAAAATATTAGTTAGAAGTAGCATCTTCGTGAGAGATTCGTTGCTACTTCTAAAGTTAAATTGTGATTAGTTAGACAGAATAGGTGGATTAAGAAGGAATCGAGGCAACAAGCAAGAACCAGATACAAAACTAACATGGATGAACAATTGGAACGACGTCGGGGTGGAAGATCACAATGAAGATGAGACCAGGTTCTGCTATTTCCATCAACATTCGTGCGCCAACTTTCTGTCCGTAGCACTTGAGAAAGTTTATCCAAGTTCGGCCATAAAAAAGCAGCGATCTTCTTGGTTCATGAACCCAACTCGGAACTTATATTCACGGCTTGTCTTCACTGTGACCATTAAACTAGTGTATTCAGTTATGGCAAGGCCGAGCATCTTGAGTATATGTGTTCTGGCAGAGCAAATAATACACTGCAGGAAAAATAATATGAGAACACAATGTATTCCCTATCCAAATCTAGAAATAACTTCCTCCTTCATGTCAGTGTTGATCATCGTACTAGTAGTACCTTTTATCCAAATATAGCAATCCAAATTTCCAAATTAGTCGACAGCATGTTCAAAAAAACCCCACCCCCCCGGATAGAAAAGAGGATTCTAGGAACATACTGTGCGCATTTCAAAATCCTGTGTTAGGATGAGAAGGAACAAGTGTGGCGTCTCGCCGAGGGCGCAGAAACCTGTAGGGTACTCGCACTTTGGGCACTGCAAATGAAACACACTAGATTCAGTAGGAAGAAAAATGCATCAAGGGCGGCGGCTGCCATCCTAGGATTACCTGCGACCAAGGGACTTGGATTTATTGGGGATGTATGAAGAATTCGTACCTGGTTCTCCATGAGAAAACCCTATGCAATCGCCGAGAGGGGGTTTTCTCTGAACAAGCAGACGAGGGAGAAGGGGATTCATGCCCAGTGAAATATTGCCGCTTCGTCCGTCCAGCTTACTGCTAAAGCTGGAAGGGGGGGGGGTTGTGATTTGACGGCTCATTGGGCATGACTACGGCGCTACAACCGGGGTGTGTCTACCGCGAAGTTGTGCACTCCAATTTGTGCATATGGCACGTGGACCCCGTTGCCGGCTGCCCCACATATCATCCAAAGGAAGTAGAAAGACAGGAGTAACTAGTTACACATAAATATTTTTTTTGACAGAGAGATACTCCCTCTGTAAAGAAATATACAAATCTTTTATATCACAGACAGGCTCACCTTGCCGAGAAATATATTCCCTCTGCAACGCACGGGCATTATGGGGGTTTAGCTTTTTTTATGGGGGTTCAGCTGAGAATATAATACTCAGACAGGCTCACGGTTCTGGACTTTGGGCCACAGGCCGACCCTGCATGTTTGGGGCCCATGTGTTCTACCTCAGCGCTTTTCATATTGCAAGCGATCGGTATGACGCTGGTTTTAGATGCTGTCACAAGGCGAATACACAAAATTGAATAAAGCACGACAGCTGTTGGAATGAAATCGAACGACAGTTCCTAACAAGCAATTAGAGTTGCAATTCTATCAATGATATACCATGTGATAAATAATACTGTCCTACTACTTATACACACAGGACACTTGTTTCACCATGCCAGATTATTACATCAAAATCTCTCGGAGGATAGATTAGTTCGGCAGTTGCGTGCTGCTACTGAAGAGTTTCAAAGTTTATTTGGACCAGCTCTCCTTGCCGAGAAAGTTCGATTTTGACATCATCCCCTACCGCAAGATATGATTTAGAGTTGAACCTTGACCATCCTTTAGCATCAATCATCATTCGACCATCCTTTGTACTTGCGGTATATTGAGCAGGTTCATTCACACCAAGGCTGCGCATGGTAAGAAACTTGGCCACGGTCACCTGGATTGTTGAACGATTCACTCGTTGCTCTAGAAATTCTCTGTTTGCAAACAAGAAGACATAAACAAACAGTTAGATCAACACAGTGAATCATGTGAAACAACATGGAAAGAAAAAAGAACAAAGCACTTGGGCGGCCAATGCTTACCAAGAAGGTGGACATGTCGGTTTTTGTAAGGACTTTGGTATATGAATGTTAGGACCGGATTTTCGGGATATTAATTTCTAGAAAATGGTCCTTGTGCTCACCAGCCCCAGGATTACTGTTAGCTGATGAGACACTAACTTGATACATAAGCTCCAAGCTAAATACACAATATGTAGTACAAGACCATTCCGGCCTATGAGTACAACAAATGGTTTCTAGTGGTTGATGGCGGAAGCGGTTTGTGGTTCATCAGTGGCCATGGGACTCCATTTCCCACAGGAACAGCTGACCTGGATAACTCCTATCTTCGTGAGGCTGCTATCACCATTGCTTAGGTTCCGGGGCTGTCATCGCAACGCTCCTCTCCATGCAAGAAATCTGGCCAAGACAATAGCCAGGGACAAGCCAGTGAGTACTTTGAATGTACTCGCAAACATTATGGGCATGGGTATAATATAACAAATGATATTCATGCTCTAAAATATTCTATGATCACAACGTCAGTCACGAGATAAAAAAATCCATGATGCACGCAAGCAGGTTGTTCATATAAAACATGAATATGCAATCAGAGAATAGAAATAGAATGCACCGATCGGGTGTGTGAAGTGACGCCTCGAAAGGAAAATAACAGAGAGCGTGCCTTAGTCGGGCGTCTGAGCGAGACCACATAAAGGGCTTATAAGTGAAATAAGCAACAAACATGCCACAGTCGGGCGTCTGTGCGACACCACATAAAGGGCTTATAAAGTAAACAAATAACAATCATGCCACAGTCGGGCGTCTGAGCGACGCCACATAAAGGGCTTATAAAGTAAACAAATAACAAGCATGCCACAGTCGGGCGTCTGAGTGACACCACATAAAGGGCTTATAAGAAAATAATCACAATGAATATCCAGGAGGTAGAACCGTCCCAGGGATACTCAAAAATGCAAATAATATAAAGGGTTAGTCCTTAATAATAATAATCATAATCATCATAAGTCACATGTCATGATCCATGTTTTGTTTTACTAGTTTCTCCTTAGAAGACCGCCACTAAGACCGACACTTGACCCATCCCAGACTGTAGTCATTAAACATGGACACGGCTATTCGAATAGATTTAACATCTGCAGAGGGTGTACTCTTTACCCACGAGTAACGGATTCCTTTAGACCATCGGGACTAATTCCATTTACAGTCATTTAATTGAAGACACACCTGACCCGCACACACCAGCTTAACTTACCGGTGTCTGGGATCACCCACGACACCTGTCAAGCAAAACTCTAAGTGGGGAGGCTACAACCTCGATGAGCATGGGATCAAATTTATACCGCGCCCTATTAAGGGGTTCCCCCCTCTCGGACCCAACTGGAAACACCCATGCCCCCGGACCAAGTGGCCTGCCTACCGGATGCAGCCGGTATCTTCCACTATGGCCTCTCTGTACGGTGTGTGCCAAGAAAGGGGTTGACAATTTACTGAACTGTACCCTACCTGTGGCAAGGACAAGTGGCAGTACGAGACAAGTATGGGGGTTACTGGAACAAGACTCGATCTATGGTCGACTTAGGAGGTTTAAGTATTCCCTGTATGGTTAGCATAACAAATATATTTCAACCAACAGACAGAATCACCACTGATGTTACCTCATCATGCCATACCGGACACAACCGACTCGACGAGGAACCAGGGACAAGCTCGTGTCTACCCAAGACAAAGACTTTCCCGGCTTCCTTCCGATAGGCATGAAAGGCATACGAGAAGGATTACTATCCCAAGCATAACCATTTCCAACAGCAAAACTCTTCATTATGCACTCATGCATAGGATTGAATCATTACATAAAATAACGAATGCTTCATGTCAAGGTGGTGTTTAACCATATCAAGCAGACACACAAAATATTATGCCAGGGTTCAGAATGCTTGCTTTCAAGAGTATGCAAGTGGGCGTTGCATTTTGAAAGTTGCCTTCTTCTTCAAAATCCTATTTTTGAAAATATTCAAATTAACACAAACTTTAAAAACAGTACAAAAAGTTGTTTGAATTTTTTTCAAATAAATATGAAAATAAACTAGACAAAATTTGAGAAAGGTAGGAAAAAGAATCAACTCATTTGGAGTTATATTTAAAGAGTTATAGCCAGTCAAAGTTTGGTCAAAATTCTGTTTTTAAATAAAATAGAAAAAGAAAAACGTTTTGAAATAAATACACGTCGAAGACGTACTCTAGGATTACGCTTCCACTTACGCCAGCGTGGACCGGCCCATGGTCACTGACAATGGGTCCAGGGGGCCCATTGGTCAGGTTTGACTGGTCGCCCCCGCCTCCTTCCTCCTTTGGCCGAACAGAGGCAGGTCTCCGGCGATCAACGCCGGCGAACGGCGGCTCCTCGCGGGCTCCGGAGGGCAGGGATGGATTCGGCCGTCCAGTGCGGTCCTCCCGGTGGTCGAGGGGGTGGCGGGGATGGAGGGAGTCGCCGGTGGCGAGCTCTGCGGCGGACGGCGGCCTCGGGAGAATTGGGGCTTTGGTCTACGGTGGTTCCCGGTCGTGTTTGAGAGGCTGGGCAGCTCCGCATGGTCAAGGGGAGTCGAGTGGTGGTGCTGGAGGGACGGGGAAGGACCTGCTCGCGACGCACGTGACAGGAGAGTGGCGGCGGCCGAACCTGCCGAAGATGGGAAAGAAGGCTTCCCGCCGTCGATGGCTGGCTAGGGGAGCATCAGAGGGATGGCCTGAGGTTGCCTGGGTGACTGGTAGAGCTCGGGGTCCCTTTTATAGGCGGTCGGGGTCGGTTCCGCGGCGGCCGTGGATAAGCTCGATGGCGAACCGCCGTTCTGTTGCAGCAGGGCGATGTGGCGATGGCTGGCGGGGTCTGGTAGGGGGAGGGGATGAGCTTGAGCTGTTCAGGGTGAGCTGGCGCGCGGCTGTGGCTCGTGCGGCGTCATCCATGGCAGGAGCTGTCGGAGCGGCGGTGGCGGCTTGCGTCGGTGGCGCTGTAGGGCGCCAGGAGGGGGCCAGGGCGGCTCTGCGGCGAGGGAGGAGTCGGGCCGCGTTGGCTGCGAGTGGGGAAGGGCCAGAACGAGCAAGGGGCGACGGCAGTGGGACACGGCGACTCGGTGCGCGCGCGTGCAAAACCTGCACTCTGGGTGCGCCAAGTGCACGCACGCGAGGTTTTCGGCAAAATGCCAATGCTTGCCAGGAGGCTTGGGTGGGTGTGTGGATTAGCAGGTCTAGGTTAGAGTCATCTAGGAGCTTAGTGGACATGTTGGTTTGGTCAGGGGATCAAGTCCACAATGCAACCTAAAGGTCATGCCAAATCTGTTCATGCACTCAAGGTGTTTGACAGAATGCCATGGGCATCTAGGCAACTCTTGGGGTGGCCAAAAGCTCCAGACCAGTGTCTCTTTAGGTGATAGAGAGGGTGGCAATGTTAGTTTGGCAAAAACGGAAACTTGTCAGTGTAAGTTTTTGAGAAAACCAGTTCTGGACAGAAACTAGAAGCTATCATTCCATATACCAAAAACACTCCAATAGGTCCATTCTCCTGGACTTAAGGGTTTTGTAGGGAGGACTATAAGTAGGAAAAAGAATCATGGGCAGCAGAGCAAAATAAAATGGGTTTGCAGTAGAAAGTGCCAAACTGGACCAGAGAGCAAAAGTGGATGATTTGCTCAATTTTTTCAAATAACACCAGTGGATTTTTGCATAAAGTTGAATAATATATTCCTACTAACACCCCCTAAATTTGGTGAAAGTTTTAAAGAAATATTTAAATAGGTTGTAGTGCAAAAATGCAATTGGACCAGATTTGAAAACTAGGGGTAAAGCTCAAAATCTCCAAATGACTAAATGATATTTTTGCATAAAAGTGATTTAGGGACATCATATGTCATCCCCAAATTTTGGTGGGATTTTTAAATGAATTTATCAAAGGGTTGCAGTGCAAATGGGACCCTAAAACTTATGAAAAACCATTTTAGAGAAATAAAGCTCAGGGAAAAATAATTATATAAAATAATTCCATAGATAAAAGAAATGTTTTATTGAGAGAGTATATAAGTCCAACAATACTTTTGAAAAGTTTTTACTTGGGGTTAAAAACTCCACAATATCAAAGAAAAGAGAGGCTGTGAAATCAAAAGATAAACCCAGAAAATAAAGTTTTAATTTCCTGGCAAAATTTTGATAAACAAAACATGTTTAAATTTTTGGGGTGTTACAACACTACCCCCCTTAAGAAAAATCTCGTCAAGATTTGCTAAGGGTTGTTTTGAAAATATTACTCCCATTAGTTGTAACCAAAAAGTTTACTCATAGCACAAACTTTGTGTCGTCGGGGTTGATTTTTGGTAGCTATGCCCGGAATAAAAAAATGCAATCCTACACCAACATAATTATGCATGGCTACTATTTAATATAGGGGCGCACAAGCAAACAATATTTAATTATGGCGAAACATGATCACACAGTTACAGGGCGTGGACGTACTAAGACTTGGTACTACTCGAGTGACTTTAGTCTACCTCGTTAATATCTAGGCGGGCGTGCCTTGTGGATGTCGAGGCTTCTCCACGGGTTTCACCGTCGGGATTAGGTGGAGGGGGTTGAGGGGCTGCAAGGTCGGGGTAGCGATGATGACCATCTCGGGGACTGTTGGCCACAATCACGTTGGAGCGTGTTCCCAATAGGTGACGAAGCACTTCTGGGGACATCAATGTATTTTGGTCAATGACTGGGGCAGACCTCAAGGACTCGATCGGTTGTCCAAACAGCACGACTGGGTTGTTGGTGTCGGGCTCATCTTCTCCTCTTGCCGGGGCTCGGCGCATCAGTTCTCCACGAGCTGCGATCAGATCAAGAGTGATTTGATCGAACAGATCCTCTAATGCACTTACATAGCACACTAGATGCAACAATGTAGGATCCGTCTCATGATTTCCGTTGGCAACCTGGGGTGGCCTACCATACCCGTCACGGCTGGGGTAGTAGTAGAACGAGCGACAGTTAACTTTGGGCGACAAGTGCTAGAGTTGAACTACAGCCTCTCGAGCAGCTAGTTGGATGGCTTGTGGCTCAAAGGAAGTTGTCCTTCCGGTGAACCTGTAGGGGCATTCTGGCGATAGACCCCTACCATAGATGTGCACCGTGGCCCAGAATTGATGGCTCTCACCGCTCATGGGTCCTTGGTACACAACATATTCTAGGGGCTCTTCTAATGCAAAGGCAGGGCAGGTGAGGTTTGCTAGCACGGTCACAAATCCTCCAAGGTTGGTTGCTGTGGTCTCATTGTGAACAATGGGGCCAGGCATTATAGCTCAGTTTGGGGAAAAGGTTGTGCTGTGCTGTGTTGAGGCTAGCATGCCCTTTTATAGAAAAAGAGGACGGAGTCTTCCTTCGTACGCTTGCGAATGAGACAATTTAGGTGTCGGTCACTGGCGCGTGATTGACAGGCTAGGCTGATAGGTTGGGCACCGACTGCCAAAAGGTGTCGGGGTCACTGTGTGGCTATCTTACACGAGAAGCTTGGCCGGGGTTGGGTTAAGGTCTGGTGGGTTGGTTAACCTAGGTTTATTGACCTGGCTAAGATAGGATTAGCCAATGGTCAGCCTGGCTCTCATACCAAGTTTGTCAGGACCGGATTTTCGGGATATTAATTTCTAGAAAATGGTCCTTGTGCTCACCAGCCCCAGGATTACTGTTAGCTGATGAGACACTAACTTGATACAGAAGCTCCAAGCTAAATACACAATATGTAGTACAAGACCATTCCGGCCTACTGAGTACAACAAATGGTTTCTAGTGGTTGATGGCGGAAGCGGTTTGTGGTTCATTAGTGGCCATGGGACTCCATTTCCCACAGGAACAGCTGACTTGGATAACTCCTATCTTCGCGGGGCTGCTATCACCATTTCTTAGGTTCCGGGGCTGTCATCGCAACTCTCCTCTCCATGCAAGAAATCTAGCCAAGACAATAGCCAGGGACAAGCCAGTGAGTACTTTGAATGTACTCGCAAACATTATGGGCACGGGTATAATATAACAAATGATATTCATGCTCTGAAATATTCTATGATCACAACGTTAGTCACAGATAAAAAAAATCCATGATGCACGCAAGCAGGTTGTTCATATAAAACATGAATATGCAATCAGAGAATAGAAATAGAATGCACCGATCGGGTGTCTGAAGCGACGCCTCGAAAGGAGAATAACAGAGAGCGTGCCTCAGTCGGGCGTCTGAGCGACACCACATAAAGGGATTATAAGTGAAATAAGCAACAAACATGCCACAGTCGGGCGTCTGTGCGACACCACATAAAGGGCTTATAAAGTAAACAAATAACAAGCATGCCACAGTCGGGCGTTTGAGCGACGCCACATAAAGGGCTTATAAAGTAAACAAATAACAAGCATGCCACAGCCGGGCGTCTGAGCGACACCACATAAAGGGCTTATAAGAAAATAATCACAATGAATATCCAGGAGGTAGAACCGTCCCAGGGATACTCAAAAATGCAAATAATATAAAGGGTTAGTCCTTAATAATAATAATAATCATAATCATCGTAAGTCACATGTCATGATCCATGTTCTGTTTTAGTAGTTTCTCCTCCGAAGACCGACACTAAGACCGACACTTGACCAATCCCAGACTATAGTCCTTAACCATGGACACGGCTATTCGAATAGATTTAACATTTGCAGAGGGTGTACTCTTTACCCACGAGTAACAGATTCCTTTAGTCCATTGGGACTAATTCCATTTACAGTCTTTTAATTGAAAACACACCTGACCCGCACACACCAGCTTAACTTACCGGTGTCTAGGATCACCCACGACACCTGTCAAGCAAAACTCTAAGTGGGGAGGCTACAACCTCGATTAGCATGGGATCAAATTTATACTGCGCGCTACTAAGGGGTGCCCCCCTCTCGGTACCAACCGGAAACACCCATGCCCCCGGACCAAGTGGCCTGCCTACTGGATGCAGCCGGTATCTTCCACTATGGCCTCTCTGTACGGTTTGTGCCAAGAAAGGGGTTGACAATTTACTGAACTGTACCCTACCTGCGGCAGGGACAATTGGCAGTACGAGACAAGTATGGGGGTTACTGGAACAAGACTCGATCTATGGTCGACTCAGGAGGTTTAAGTATTCCCTGTATGGCTAGCATAACAAATATATTTCAACCAACAGACAGAATCACCACTCATCTTACCTCATCATGCCATACCGGACACAACCGTCTTGACGAGGAACCAGGGACAAGCTCGTGTCTACCCAAGACAGAGACTTTCCCGGCTTCCTTCCGGTAGGCATGAAAGGCATACAAGAATGATTACTATCCCAAGCATAACCATTTCCAACAGCAAAAATCTTCATTATGCACTCATGCATAGGATTGAATCATCACATAAAATAACGAATGCTTCATGTCAAGGTGGTGGTTTAACCGTATCAAGCACACACACACAAAATATTATGCCAGGGTTCAGAATGCTTGCCTTCAAGAGTATGCAAGTGGGGGTTGCATTTTGAAAGTTGCCTTCTTCTTCAAAATCCTATTTTTGAAAATATTCAAATTAACACAAACATTAAAAACAGTACAAAAAAGTTGTTTGAATTTTTTTCAAATAAATATGAAAATAAACTAGACAAAATTTGAGAAAGGTAGGAAAAAGAATCAACTCATTTGGAGTTATATATAAGAAGTTATAGCCAGTCAAAGTTTGGTCAAAATTCTGTTTTTAAATAAAACAGAAAAAGAAAAACGTTTTGAAATAAATACACATCGAAGACGTACTCTGGGATTATGCCTCCACTTACGCCATCATGGACCGGCCCGTGGTCACTGATAGTGGGTCCAGGGGGCCCACTGGTCAGGTTTGACCGGTCGCCCCCGCCTCCTTCCTCCTCTGGCCGAACAGAGGCGGGTCTCCGGCAATCAACGCTGGCGAACAGCGGCTCCTCGCGGGCTCCGGAGGGCAGGGATGGATCCGCCAGTCCAGGGCGGTCCTCCCGGTGGTCGAGGGGGTGTCGGGGATGGAGGGAGTCGCCAGCGGCGAGCTCTGCGGCGGACGGCGGCCTCGGGAGAATTGGGGATTTGGGCTACGGTGGTTCCCGGTCGCGTTTGAGAGGCTGGGCAGCTCCGCACGGTCAAGGGGAGTCGAGTGGTGGTGCTGGACGGACGGGGAAGGGCTTGCTCGCGACGCACGTGACCGGAGAGTGGCGGCAGCCGAACCTGTCGGAGATGGGAAAGAAGGCTTCCCACCGTCGATGGCTGGCTAGGGGAGCATCAGAGGGATGGCCTGAGGTTGCCTGGGTGCCTGGTCGAGCTCAGGGTCCCTTTTATAGGCGGTCGGGGTCGGTTCTGCGGCGGCCGGGGTCAGTTCCGCTGCGGCCGTGGATAAGCTCGATGGCAAACCGCCGTTCTGTTGCAGCAGGGCGACGTGGTGATGGCTAGCGGGGTCTGGCAGGGCGAGGGGATGAGCTCGAGCTGTTCAGGGCGAGCTGGCGCGTGACTGTGGCTCAGGCGGCGCCGTCCACGGCAGGAGCTGTCAGAGCAGCGGTGGCGGCTTGCGTCGGTGGCGCTGTAGGGCGCTAGGAGGGGGCCAGGGCGGCTCTGCGGCGAGGGAGGAGTCAGGGCGCGTTGGCTGCGAGTGGGGAAGGGCCAGAACGAGCGCGGGGCGACGGCAGTGGGTCGCGGCGACTCGGTGCACGCGCGTGCAAAACGTGTGCTCTGGGCGCGCCCAGCGCACGCACGCGAGGTGTTCAGCAAAATGCCAATGCTTGCCAGGAGGCTTGGGTGGGTCTGGGGATTAGCAAGTGTAGGTTAGAGTCATCTAGGAGCTTAGTGGACATGTTGGTTTGGTTAGGGGATCAAGTCCACAATGCAACCTAAAGGTCATGCCAAATCTGTTCATGCACTCAAGGTGTTTGACAGAATGACAGGGGCATCTAGGCAACTCTTGGGGTGGCCAAAAGCTCCAGACCAGTGTCTCTTTAGGTGATAGAGAGGGTGGCAATGTTAGTTTGGCAAAAACAGAAACTTGTCAGTGTAAGTTTTTGAGAAAACTAGTTCTGGACAGAAACTAAAAGCTATCATTCCATGGACCAAAAAAACTCCAATAGGTCTATTCTCCCCGACTTAAGGTTTTTGTAGGGAGGACTATAAGCAGGAAAAAGAATCATGGGCAACAGAGCAAAATAAAATGGGTTTGCAGTAGAAAGTGCCAAACTGGACCAGAGAGCAAAAGAGGATGATTTGCTCAAATTTTTCAAATAACACCAGTGGATTTTTGCATAAAGTTGAATAATATATTGCTACTAACATCCCCTAAATTTGGTGGAAGTTTTAAAGAAATATTTAAATAGGTTGTAGTGCAAAAATGCAATTGGACCAGATTTGAAAACTAGGGGTAAAGCTCAAAATCTCCAAATGACTAAAGGATATTTTTGCATAAAAGTGATTTAGGGACATCATATGTCATCCCCAAATTTTGGTGGGATTTTTAAATGAATTTATCAAAGGGTTGCAGTGCAATACCCTAAAACTTATGAAAAACCATTTTAGAGAAATAAAGCTCAGGGAAAAATAATTATATAAAATAATCCCACTTATAAAAGAAATGTTTTATTGAGAGAGTACATAAGTCCAACAATACTTTTGAAAAGTTTTTACTTGGGGTTAAAAACTCCACAATGTCAAAGAAAAGAGAGGTTCTGTAATCAAAAGATAAACCCAGAAAATAAAATTTTAATTTCCTGGCAAAATTTTGATAAACAAAACATGGTTAAATTTTTGGGGTGTTACAATGAAGTGCGAACTGTAGCCCAGTCTGTTGCCGGTGCAACTGCACGGGCCGGAGCAGATGCAAGTGCAAGTGTTGGTGCAGGTGCCGAAGCCGCTGCTGCTACCGGAGATGGTGCTCCTTGTAGAGCTGGTGCCGGTGTCGATGCCCAATCCTCCGGTATATCAGAATGATCCGCTCACATGGTCGGTGCCCAATCCTTAGCTGGATCAGACTGAGCTGCTACCGCTGTCAGTGCTAGAGCAACTGCCGGTGCTTCATCCGTTGCTGAAGGTGGTACCGATGTGCGAGACAGCGGCGATCGTGTCTGGTCTGCTATGATCAGCTTTCTAACTTGACTAGGATCCATGACCGTGATCCAGTTTTTTTCTTCATTTCTTTTAAACGCGAGAAGGACGAATTGTGGCGTTTTTGTTAAACCAAACTACAGTTCATCGTAGAGATTCAGCTTGTACTCAGACAACAGACTGATCCAATTTTTTCCAGTAATATAAGTGATGGACAGTGCCTTCGTTACTGACATGACATAAGAAGTGAAACCTGCAAAAATAGCCATCGTAGAGCAAACCACACTGTTTATTTTGTGATGAATGTCACATGGCAAAACCTGCATCGTAAAATTGCAGGAAAAGAAAGAAAACATGACACTAAATCAATAAGATTTAGATAGTAAATCAATAAGATTTACTTGATGTGACACGAGTGAATCCTTACCAGGAAATCACTATATTGAAGTACTAAATAGAAGATTGATCGTCCAACTATGGGTGGCATGCAGGGACCCCGCCTACTCCCACAAGCAGGACAGTCCAAAGGTCGTGACAAATTGTATGGACCGAACATCCATGGGACTGGAAATCCTGGTGGGTGCGATAAACCCTGCAATGCATACAGATATTGGAGTGTGACCATAATTGATAAACCGTCCTCACAAAAAATATGATCTGGATACTTCAAAATATACAGACTGAATTGAGTGGACAGACATTAACATAGACCGTTCTCAGGACTGACCACACACCAAAAGCAACAGTACTAATAAACAATACAGGGTTCACAAACACAAATCAAGTACTAAACAATAGTACTTACTACAAACAAGCAAAGTTGCACTAACTAAACTCTATAGAGTATTTCTTGCCACCGACCTACGAGATGAACCCCGCATAACTGACTAGGCCATGGACTTCTTGAGAGATGTCTACATGCACCATCACCATCTTGTCAACCTTGGAGAACCTAACAGAGTGGTCTTTCCACTCATAAACATGATGATGAAGACATGCCACATCAGATTTGTTGGGAAGCTTTACAAGAACCACAACCTTCGTAATCGAAGTCACAACCAGGAAATTGTTGTGGTCAAGTACAGCCTCGAGAACACGCCTGACAACAAAGCTACAGGAAAACACTTTCAGGACACGTGGCGGCAAGGACACAACAGCTGGATAATTCAGCAGTAGAACTCATCATCAGGTCTTCCAGTTCACACGGCATGACTTTGAGAACTTCATCTCCACCGTGGACCTGTTTCTAATTCAAACATAAACCATATTTATTACTACCTCCGTTCAAAAATATAAGATGATTTTCGATATTATACTCCATATATGACTAGATATACGCACAGAAATGAGTGAACAAAGACACTCGAACATGTCTTCAAAGGCATGAGAGCAGAGGGATTACTTGCAATATCCATAACACAAGTTACTGAGGCAAATATGCCCTCTTCAAAGGTAGCATTGATGTTCATAAAGTACTCCCTCTGTCCCAAAATTCTTGTCTTAGATTTTTCTAGATACGGATGTATCAAGTCACATTTTAGTATCTATCTAGACAAATCTAAGACAAGAAATTTGGGACAGAGGGAGTAGTTGAAAGTAATCTATAAGAAATCAGTGTCAACCTCTCGCATGTTTTGGTCAAAAGAGGAATTTAGAACCTTTAGTTGGCACACTAAAATCACATGCAAGATCACCCAGAAAGTTGTACTACCAGTACTAGTACTGCGTGTTAGATAAAAAACACGATCAAGATCGAGAAAAAAGATCGTCAACAAGAGACATTACCTGGACTTACTTAATGAGGGATCCCGGAGAGGGGGGCTTGGACAGGGCAATAGCTTTGAGCTTGTCTGCAGTAGTCTCGGCGGGGTGCTTGCGCTTCTTCGTACCATGAGCCTCGACGGTTTTGGCCAGAGCCATAGACATCACGTCGGCCAGTGCTCCAGCGTCCATCCAAGAGAGGAGGCTGAGAGAGAAGAGTGAAAGGAGGAACAAGATGAGGGAGAAGCGAAGCGAGTGGAGGTTTTCTTCAAGAGAGGAAGCTGAGAGAGAAGAGTGAAATGATGGTTGCTTCGTCCATCCAACTTATTGCTGGAAAGGAGGGTGTTTTGTGATTTGACGGCTCATTGGGCATTACTGCGGCGCTTCGATCAGGGTAGTCTACCGTCACTCTACTACGGAGTAATTTAGTGCATGGCTGGTGGACCCAGGTGCTGGCTGTCCCACACGTCGGCGAAAGTGAGTAATTTAGTGCATGGCTGGAGGAGGATCCGCATGGTAGAGCGTGTCCACTGTTTTTTTGAAGAAAAAAATGATTACAGCAAGCGTTTCCACTCTTATGACGGAGGAGTGCGAAACATGGCAGCCACTTGAACATACAGAGTGCTCCTACTACTAGGCATGTGCAGTGGTTCATACGTCAGTACTACACAATCTTGTTGCTAGTGTAGTAAGATATGATGATAACAAATGATGTTGTGCGCATGTCAACTACTCCTATATGTAACATAGTACCGCTTTTTCGACTATCCGGTCGAGAATGAATGGTGAGATCAATGTTAACAGAAGTAGGTCTACAGCGCACGGAGAGTATGGTGCTACAGTACTCCACGAAACATGAACCATATGAAGCACAAATAGTGTTAGGCAGGGTGTATGAAGGGTGCACGGGATGGGAGCAAAAGTTCCCTTCTCGAGCCACTTTTGGGTGTTTGGCAGAGTGCATGAAGGGTGCATGAGTCCACACTAGCAGGTTAACAAAAATACACAAAGAGGAAACAACTATATTGAGATGAGAATGCAACCAAACACACCCACACACTTTGTGCTACAATGACTGATCTGCACCGTCTGAGTTTGATCCAGCGGTCATGTTGCGCCGAGACATGGACATGCCCATGCAGAGGGCGCCTAAACACCACCGAAGTCCCTCTGCTTCTCGAGGCGCACGACATTGGTGACGCAGGGTGCAACCGCCCGCAGAGCCCGCTCCCGGTCGGCGGGAGCCAGCTCGTCAAAGACGGCGTCAAATGGCATGAATGGATTCCGGTGACGGAGCCCTGAAAGGATTCGCCCAGCAACAGCGACGGCAGCCTGCAACCCCTCCATGTCCAGCTCAGCCCCCACCATTGTGCGGAGACGACTAAGCTCCTCAGAGATATAGGTGAAGAAGGAGACCAGGTCAGGAAGCCGCAGCTCGTTGAAGTCGACCGGGTGGTCGAACGGGTATAGCCCGACGGCTGGCATCGTCGCGCTGGCACGACGGTATGCATCACACAGCCGCAACACATGCGTGGCAACTTGGTTCACCAAGTGGTTGAGGCGATCCTGGACCTTGTCACGATCGGCCCGCTCGTGCTCCAGCCGGCTCCCCTGACAGCCTATCGTATCTCCCACCTTCTGTATCAACGCCGCCGATGCCTCGAGCATCTTTGTGGTGGATGCCTGCCGCTTTTGAAGCTCCGTGAACTCCCGCACATAACGGAGGAGCATGGCACTCCTCTCCTCCTTGAGCTCACGGAGCTCCGCGTCCTTGGCCCTGAGCTCCGCATCCTTGGCATGGAGCTCCTGTGTCAGGCGCCTCACCTCGGACTCCGTGATCTGCTGCGTCGCCATGGCACTAGGTAGAAGCAACAGAGAGAGGAAGCAAAGGGGGCGAATCGAAGGCAATGCAATCTACGGGAAGGCGGAGGGAGCTAGCCGAGGAGCCGGGAATCCTTTGGTTTTCACCATGGTAAAACACCAGTCGACGACTTCTCACATCAGGGAGTAGTGGGTTTTACAGGCGGAGTCATCGTGACTAATTGCTGCCGCGCCTGCTCCCCTTAATCAAAAAATTAGAAATCCTGCCGCACCCAAACACCAGAGCAACGCCGCGGTAGATATTTAAATTTACTTGCTGGCAAGTAGATAAAAAAGGGGTGAAAAAACAAATGTGGCGGTGGCCTAGCTAATCGGTCGAACTAGCCCACTAGCTAGCCACCGTGCTTCACTGATGTACTTGGCGGGAAAGGTGGTCTTTCATGATTTGACAACTCATTTACTTGCTTCGGCACTATGACCGAGGAGGACCTAGAAAACGTGCGGTAGGGCGTCCCACGTCAGGAAGAATATATGCGTGCACCACCCGGGAGGACCCCGAAACCGCGCGGTAGGGTGTGCCACGTCTCGGCACGGAGGAAAAATGTGCGTGTAAAAATATACTGTATTAGACGTAATACCTATGTCAGGACCCCGACTCAATGCCACATCGATCTAGCATGTAACACCTCATATCACTTTGCGGCCTCACGCACGCTATCCCCACGGTGTCGCCTTACCTTTGCCCGGGACCGTTTGCGCCTTTTGGCACACATATATGATAGTGTCGCTAGCATCCATATGAAAAGGAGCCCGGGCTGACATGGCTAGTCGTAAACCCAAAGTGGCACAAACTTATAGGGACAGGCATCCATGACCCAGCATCGAATGTGTCGGTCATCAGCAAGTGAATCCAGGCTGTAGCACTAGGCTAGCAGGACTCCGGCGAACCGGGCTGTAGCGAGCTAACAGGACTCCGGTATTCATCGCGTGACATTTCCCCGAAGGGACAGACACAGGAACGAAGAAGGACACATGCCGGCCAGCCTAAGTGTTCCGGAGCAGTAGCAAGCTACCATGGCTCAGTGGAAGCACTAGGAGACATTTCCCGATAAGAGAGGCTACTAAGGATAAACAACTAGATAGTCAGATCCCACACATACCAATCATTTCAATAACATACACACAATATGCTCGATATGTGCAAATACAACAAGGCATCACAACATGACTCTATAACTCAAGTATTTATTCAATAGGCTCCAAGGAGCAAGATATTACAAACATGGGTCTCATGACCCAACATTCAGAGCATACAAGTCAAAGCACAAGCGGAAGCTTAACATGTCTGAGTACAGACATCTACAAATGAAAAAGGCTGAGAAGCCTGACTATCTACCAGATCCTGCCAAGGGCACAAGATCGTAGCTGAGGTAACAAGCTAAACGTCGAAGTTCACGCGGAACTGCTAGTGAGACTGAAGTCTCTCTGCAAAAACATAAAATAGGCAAACGTGAGTACAAATGTACCCAGCAAGACTTACATCCGAACTAACTACATATGCATCATTATCAACAAAACGGGATGGTGGAGTTTAACTGCAATAAGCCAGCTTTGACTCGGTGGCTAACCTGAACTACGACTGCAAGTAACTCTTTTGAGGTGGCGCACACGACTCCACATATTCACCATATCAATACACCACTATGGATCCGCTCCCGTCTCCCTACGAGAACGCCATCCATAGCACTCACACTTATCTTGCGCATTTTAGAGTATCCACTTTCACTTGTCTATGAACTATGCAAGGGGTCCAAGTTTCCATATCCGAGGAATCCGGCTATTCGAATAGATAATGATAACCCTGCAGGGGTGTACTTCTTCACACACGCTCTCGCCACTTATCGCCCTGTACACGTCATGTACCTCGGCAACCTTCAAGTGGAAGCCGGGCGAGGGATTCGGCCACGGCCTACCTAAACACTCAAGTCTCTCGTCCAGGTTTATCGCCTATTTGGGTTCCATCCGCAAGGAGATCCGGCCGGGGTGTTGCTCACGGCCCCAAACGATGTGTGCAGGGTTCCCAAGCCCACCATCCGGGTGCCACTTGGTACACCAGGCCACTGTGCCTAGTCTGTCCCAAGCCCACCTATACCGGGTGCCACTTGGTAGACTACTAACACTACCTACAAACACCAGAAACTAGTTGCAACTCCTGGACAGAGAACAAGGGTGATTAAGAAGCCGAGAGGGTCAATTAAGGATCCCAATGAGTGGTAGTAGCTGTTCATGGATCACAAACACAGAACTCAGTTCCTCAGGACGGCTGCAATGAGACAACCCACCATGTACTCCTACATGGCCTCTCACCGCTACCTTTACCAAATCGTGTTCACACACTTAGCTCACACATAGTAGGACATGTTCACACACCTCCAATTCAGCCCCGATGAGTCAGACCTGACTCAACTCTAAGCAATAGCAGGCATGACAAACAAGCATGAATGAGTAGGCACATCAGGGCTCAAACAACTCCTACTCATGCTAGTGGGTTTCATCTATTTACTGTGCCAATGACAGGTCATGCAGAGGATAAAGGGGTTCAACTACCGCAGCAAGTAACAGTTGTATCGTCGTTGTCCTAATGTAGTAAAATAGAGCAGGAGCGAGAGAGTGGGATTGTATCGGAATGAACAAGGGGGTTTTGCTTGCCTGGCACTTCTGAAGATAGTATAGTTCTTCATCGGTGTCATCGATCAAATCATCGGAACGTCGTCTACTGAGAGGGGTCAAACACCGGCAAATAAGAGGGAACACAATCAATGCAATGCAAAATATGATGCATGCTATGACATGGCAATATGAATGTGTTTTGGGCTAATGCAAGCTAGAACAGATTGGAATGAGTCCATTGGAACGAAAGATTCAAATGCGAACCCATTTCATGAAGTCATATTAGTGCATTAACTTGTTTCACCTAAACAGCAAGGTTAATGTGTTCTAACATGCATGAAACCAGTAGAGATGGAAAGATTGGATTTTTCTGATCATTTTTCATATATAAATTATTTACATTGGAGTTATAGATTAATTTCTATGAATTTTTGAAGTTTTTAACAATTTCTGGAATTTCCTGATTTATTTTAAATCCAGAAAGTCAATTACTGCGTCATGCTTGCGTCAGCAAGTCAACAGCGCTGACTGGAGTCAAACCTGGCATGCGGGGTCCACACGTCATTGTCACAGGGTTAAACAGGTGTGTTTAGCCTAATTACAAGATTAGTGGGCACTGGGGCCGACTGTCAGTGGAAGTAAGGTGGCTAATTAGGGGGGATTAGCGCTAACGACCGCGCCACGTCGGCTCTCGCCGGTGTTCCGCCGGCGGCGACCAAAGCTACGGCGGAAGCTCACCGGGGCTGCGCTACAGGCGGCGGGTGGACACGTGAAGGCCACCAGAAGATAGCCCGCACACGCCCGCATCTAGCTGGCTGCTCGGGAGGCCGCGGGGTCGCCGGAAACGATGGCCACGACCATGGAGGCGGCGACCGGAGTTCGGTGGTGCACAGGCATGGGCTACGGAGCACGGGGAGCCCGAATGGGGTTGTCTACGGCTTCCTGGCGTGACCAGGAGCACGACCGTGCGCTCAGGTGTGACTACCGCGAGCTAAAGTGATGGCGGCGAAGAGGACACCGGCAGTGTGCTCACGGCATGGTGGGGATCGGAGCTAGCGAGCGTAAACGAGAGAGGGAGGGGACAGGTTCGACGCGGAAGCTCATAGAGAGGCTAACGGAAGGGTCGGCGGGCGCGGGGACAGCCGGTGGGCAGCGAATCGACGCCGAGGATCTCCGGGCACCGAGGTTGAAGAGGGCGTCGGGGACGGCGTTATGGTGCTTCCCCGGTTGCTTGGCTCGGCGTGGATGAAGAAGAGGACGATGCGGAGCTCGGGGACGGGTCGGAGAGGTGAGAGGGTGGCTCTGGCTACGGGTACAGCGATCGGCGTCGGCGAGCTTGCTCGGGCAGGAGGTGTCGTGCGAGAGAGATGAGGGGATGAGGACAAGGGGGTGGGCGAGAGGGTCCGGGGTGATGCGTGGCGTCGTCCAGACGCGTCGGGGCAGCGGCGGGAAGCAGGAGGTGGCGGGGCGCGTGCTCGCGCGCGGCGGCCACGCACGCGTTGTCCTCCTGGCGGGAGGTAGGTGGTGACTGGCAGGGGCCGGTGGGCTAGGCGCTGCTGGGCTGCACAGTGTTGGGCTGCGGGTGGGCTGCCAGGTAAGCTCAGGTAAGTTTCTGCACTATTTTACTTTTCTTATGTTTTCTATTTTTCTGCTGTTTGTTTTGATTTGATCTAAATACCAAATCAATTTTAAACTTCATGAAAATAATTGTGTAAGCTAGGTGGTCTTGTCCAAAGCCACACAACAATTTTCAGAATTATTGAACATATATTTATTATATAACAAATATAGATCCAATTCAAATATTTATTGGATTAATTCAGAGGCCCAAAATAATTGTTTCTGAGATTCTAAAATATTGGTTTGAATTTTATCCCTTGCCAATATTTCTAGAGATTCACAGGAACATTTTCTTGGACTTATTTGAAGCAATTTTTATCTTGGTCATTTTCAGAAATGATTCCTGAGGCTTTTCACATGTCCCCAATTCAAAATTTATTGAAGTTTAAACATGATGCACACATGACCAGCTAGTCTAGGTCATACCAGAACTAGGGATGTGACAACTCGCCCCCACTAAACAAGAATCTCGTCCCGAGATACAAGCATAGGGTAGAATAAAGAGGAAATGCAACTAACGCAATCTTCACGACCCAGGTTGCACTTCAAATGAACGTTGATTCAATCACCATCTTGTCTCGTTGTCTTGCTCTGAGAACTCCAGCCAACATGACAAAGGGAGGATAGGGAAAAAATCTAAAAGGATCGATCTTATTGAAGGTCGAACAACTTAGGATCAACTCAGGGAATGAGACATAGCACATCTCTCGAGCTGGGACATGAAACACACATCCAAAGGGATGGGGTGAAACAGATGAAGAGGGTTCACTAGGTAGACAACAATTCCACACTTAAGAGGGTGGTGAACAGTTGTCAACGTAGCAAGGATTTGAGTTGCCATGATACCATAACGAGATACCTTAGAGGAGGGTGACTCGTAGAATTATTCCTTAAGTGGCAAAAAGAATTACTTTTGATTTAGAGATCAATAAAATTCTCTATACTAGCCTAAGGCAAATCTCGAGCGATCGTTTGGAGGAGTTCGGTAGAATGGCATACTCGGACTAGAATGGACGATGTGGATTACCTTGTTGAAAACAACACAAGGGATGATTTTAGTAACTGGGGAAAAATCTCAATAGTAGAGAGTGAGTCCACTGTTTGAAAAGTTATAGCATAATCGAGGAAACTGAGAGCAATCCCAGTTAGTGCCGGTGATAACACCTAGCGCTTGTGCGTGCTCTCAAGAACTTTAGCATTTCCATATTCATCAGGGTTTTACCAATATCCGTGTCAAGGATCCTGGCAACACAACATACTACCATGACGACTAGTGATGGATGATGCAGATGCAAAGGAAGATAACACCTTCTCAGATTTCACCTTAGCAAGGCCAAGGAAACAAAAATTGGATGATCGACCGAGAGACATTTAGCACTCCGCTTCTAATGTTCTCCTTGATGTGCTAGCGCAAGCCATTCACAAAAATGGTTTGATATCTTGAACATCAAGTAAAAGGTCGGACTTCGGGAACACAAAAATCCATAAGGGACAACTAGGTAGTAAATCCTAAGAAATCCTTATGGGGAGGTGGCCAACTTCTTCAATCAAGATACTACAATAATAGGTCTTCCGGAGGGGTGTGTTGGCCACGATATCCACTTTACCGGTTATCGCGAGACCGATATTATAGTTCTTGGGAATTGTTCCAACCATCATATCTGCCTGAGATTCAGATCTGCTTGGGGTCAGGACATTCCAGACTCATCGAGTCTAGAAAAGAAAAATGAAAGTTTGCAACACAAATCGACGAGATGACGTTGTGAGATTCTCGAGAAATGAACTACGATAGCAAGCTCCAAAACATGAGCTGGTTCTGCTACACACATGTGAGCACGCTGTCCCAGACAAGCATGACCATGTGGTAGTCTTATAATAAAACACTACCGGGTTCTGATTAGGAACCATCATTGGAATAACGAAGTCTTGTGCATATACCTTTGGGTCCTTAAGGGTTAACACTCAAGAACTTCTTTTCCTTGAACAATTCAATCAGTGGCTTGGTGTGCTAGGGAATACATATGGAGTGGAGGTAATTAATCTATCAAACCATAGAATACATTCGCACATGCATAACTGACTTGGGATGGTACCAAAGGAAACAAAACAATCTTTCTTGAACTCACGGCGGCAACTTACAACAAGTGCCAGTGAATTAAAGAAAGTCACTTCTTTCATCCAAACATATCCTTCATGAGATAGTATGAAGAAAATGCTCTCAAAAGTTTCCAACACTAGCTTAATGTTCAACAAAATCATGGAGGAGATAAAAATACTGCTGATGGGCTCAACAACAACTCATCGGAATTTCCATATCACTGGACTTCCACCATTATGCGAACAATGTGATAGTATTGGTCAGACCATAAGATGTAATGGTGTATGCTCGAGGAATCAACCACGAGTAAGACAACATTACGAACATCGTTGGTTCTGATTTGACTTGACGATAGCCCATACTCAAATCAAAGTTTTAACAAGGTAATAGATCCAACAACTGATCACGAGGACCAATCGATGGAGATATCATCTTTCTTCAACACACACGCACAAGGATATCCCTTTGGAAATGAACTAAGTCGGACAAGCTTTTATCTTCCAACTCTCCAAGTTGTTGTTCAGCTTAACCAACTAGCTCAGGGGTACCCAACACGGATTCTTGGAGAAGGGGTGGTTACAAGCAACCAACTTGCTCACGAACTCAACATAGCGGTCAAGTGACGACCTGGTGATACTTCCGAGAAGATATTCAGAAAATCACGAACCACCGATATGTTACTAAGCTCGAGAACAATCTTGCTTTTCAGGGCAAGATGATATGATCAAATAACCAAGGGATTGGCATAGCCCTAACTCATTGATCAAGAGGTGCACCGGAAATAAGGACTAGGTAGCACGATCTATCTTAGGATGATGATTCAATAACCAACACGCTAAGAATGAGAATATTGTCCATCTACTACCAAGCAATGAGTTGCTCGGAGTATTGATTTCACGCATCACAGTTCACCTGTCAGCATTCCGGTTGCAACAACACGGGGACCGAGAAATGAATAATGATGGCGAGAAATATCACGGTATCAAGAATTCATAAGATGCTGTGCAATTCCCATGACATTCTTGACATAAGATGGTAATACTTCAGGGTAGAATAGAATCAAAAGCTGGAGTAGCATTTTGATCTGCGGAATACAACTACTTTGACCCAATCCTGGAAATGGACAAGGTACTGGAGTTTGTTTCTCCTAGTCATTCCAGAATAGAATGGCTTGACGGACCACAAGAGTAATAGGCATCGATGAACACGAATGCACACATACTCTTGACTATCAATTGATAGACGAGGGTCGGAAGACAATTAAAATGGGACAACTCAAAAGAACATATGTTTTTTTTTCTGAGTTGTGGATGCATAGATTAGTATGTCGAGCGAAGCTCAACATTTCTTCCGGATAACCCATGCGGAAAGGGCAGAACTGGCAGATTCAACATTATGAATGGAGAACTCCTCAAGAGTACTCTGATTGTGATCCTTCGGTTCAGCGAGGAACTTCTGCCATAAGCGGTTCATAGTATTTGGAAGAAGGAAATACCACGGACCTCGAGGACTATCGCAAGGTTACTAATATCCTAAAGGAACGAGCAAAGACTATCAACATGAGGTAAGTAGGGTGAGTCTCGGGTTCAAAAACCCAGAAGTAGAATACCTACTACTAAGTGGCATCATGGGATGCTTTCGAGAATAAAGGCCAGAATCATCACAATAGGACACAAGACGTGGCTGGATTACTAGGTGATACTCTAGTTACCTAGGGTCATAATACTAATTCCAACATATATGTCGAGGCAATAGAATACCTCAACTCAACAATTAGTGTGATTAACCTGGCCCAAAGGAACATAAAAACTAGAGGGAAAGGGTTTGCAAGTGCATCAGATTGTTTAGAAACCTGGGATGACTCGGACAGCATAACGGCTGTAAATGCTCAAAAGAATTTAGACATGCTACAAAAATGGTGGCATAACCACTCGATCATCACAATATCAAGGTTTCGAGATCAACAATCAACATACGGAAGTAGTAGGAACTTAACTGAGGCTTGAAACCAACAATCCTATAAGTCTACGGATTAGTAACATGTGATCCTAATAGAGAGAAGAGAAAGCCTAGTTCCTTAACCCCGTAGGAAAGATAAGATGACTCGGATCAGAAGGGCATAAGGTAAAGGAGTAAAAAGAGCCTTACGTTCCATTCCACAATCAATTCCCTTACATATAACTAAAGCATTTCTAGACTCAACTTCGACCAGTTTGGCTTGGTAATCCTACAGGCAGTCAAGCTCTGATACCAAAGCTGTCAGGACCCCGACTCAATGCCACATCGATCTAGCATGTAACACCTGATATCACTTTGCAGCCTCACGCACGGTATCCCCATGGTGTCGTGTAACACCCTCGATGCGGCTATATCTCCCACGCGTCGAAGCACGACTTAGAGGCATAACCGCGTTGAAAGCAATGTCGCAAGTGAGGTAATCTTCACACAACCCATGTAATACATAAGGGAAAGAGATACATAGTTGGCTTACAATCGCCACTTCACACAATTACATGAATAAAGCATTACATCATCCAGATACAATCAAGGTCCGACTACGGAACCAAAATAAAAGAAGAACCCCAAATGCGACAAAGGTCCCCGATCGACCCCAACTGGGCTCCACTACTGATCAATTAGAACGAAACAACACAAAGGGCAAGATCTTCATCGAGCTCCTCCTTGAGCTTGGTTGCGTCACCTGCTCGGTAACATAGGCACCTGCAAACTAGTTTTGGAAGTATCTGTGAGTCACAATGACTCAGCAATCTCACACCCGCGAGATCAAGACTATTTAAGCTTATGGGTAAGGTAAAGGCATGAGGTGGAGCTGCAGCAAGCGACTAGCATATATGGTGGCTAACATACGCAAATGAGAGCGAGAAGAGAAGGCAAAGCACGATCGATAAAAGTATGATCAAGAAGTGATCCTATAACAACCTACGTCAAGCATAACTCCAACACCGTGTTCACTTCCCGGACTCTGCCGGAAAGAGACCATCACGGTTACACACACGGTTGATGTATTTTAATTAAGGTCAACTTCGGGTTTTCTACAACCGGACATTAACAAATTCCCATCTGCACATAACCGCGGGCACGGCTCTCAAAAGTTTAAACCCTGCAGGGGTGTCCCAACTTAGCCCATGACAAGCTCTCGCGATCAACGAAGGAATAGACCTTCTTCCAGGAAGACCCGATCAGTCTCGAATCCCGGTTTACAAGACATTTCGACAATGGTAAAACAAGACTAGCAAAGCCTCCCGCTATGCCGACAAATCCCGATAGGAGCTGCACATATCTCGTTCTCAGGGCACACCGGATGAGCCAGACGTCGGGTTGGCATAGACCCTGGTTGCCCAGGGGGTGCCGGACATCGCTCGGTTTGGACCAGCACTTAGACAAGCACTGGCCCCGGGGGGCTAAAATAAAGATGACCCTCGGGTTGGCCGACCCAAGGGAAAGGGATAGGTGGTGGTGAGGCAAATGGTAAAACCAAGGTTGGGCCTTGCTGGACAAGTTTTATTCAAAGCGAACTATCAGGGGGGTCCCATAGATCACCCGACCGCGTTAGGAACGCAAAATCCGGGAACATAACACCGGTATGACGGAAACTAGGGCGGCAAGAGTGGAACAAAACACCAGGCATAAGGCCGAGCCTTCCACCCTTTACCAAGTATATAGATGCATTAATAATATAAGAGATATTGTGATATCCCAACAAGTAAACATGTTCCAACAAGGAACAACATCTCCATGTTCCAACAAGGAACAAACATCAATCTTCACCTGCAACTAACAATGCTATAAGAGGGGCTGAGCAAAGCGGTAACATAGCCAATCAACGGTTTGCTAGGACATGGTGGGGTAGAGGTTTGACATGGCAATTTGGGAGGCTGACAAGCAAATGGTAGGCATCATAGCATTGGCATAGCAAAAGAGCGAGCAAACTAGCATAGCAAAGATAGTAGTGATTTCGAGGGTATGGTCATCTTGCCTGAAATCCCGCAAGGAAGAAGAACGATTCCATGAAGAAGACAAACGGACGTAGTCGAACGAATCCTCACAACTCCGGAACGAAACCGAAGCTAATGAGAGAAGCAAACCAGAAAGAAGCAAGCAACATGGTAAACACACCAGCATAAAGATGTCATGATGCACAAACAAGTATGATGCATGTCCGGTTTAATGAGGCATGGCATGGCAAAGTGCAACAAACAATACTACAAGTTAAGTGGAGCTCAATATGCAACGAGTTGCATATTGACAAAACACCACATTCAAGTGTTTAGTTCACTCTCGTTTATGTACCCAACAATATTAAATGTTGTTAAACATGTCAAGGGGTGTAACAAAAGTAACCTAAATATTTAGGCAAGTTTAAATGAGGCCGGAACAACAAACAACATTTCCGGAAAAACCTCATATGCAATTTATGAATTTGCTACTGTTCTGCCCTAAAACATATTTTAAAGTTGTTAAACAGGAAAATAAAATGGACCATGTTAATCTAGGCATTTTTCCACCCCATTTACTTATAAAGTTTATTAAAATTGGAGCTACGGTTATTTAGTTATGAATTAAATCATTTTAACATGGCATTTGAGCAAATTTAAACAAACATCATTTCAAATATTTTAAACATGGAAGAAAGTGGCCAAATATGAAACTAGATGAAATTCTAAGCATTTTACATATATAAAACATTTTAATATGATGCACAGTTCATGAGTTATTATATGCATGAAATCTAGGGGTTTTTCTGTAAAACAGGTAAATCCTGGTATATTGCTAAATTCGCAGGACCAGAAAAAAAACATATCAGGCCGAATTAAAGGTACAGGCCGAAACAGGACATGGGCGCGGGGGTGGTTTCTCACCATGGGCCATGGCCCAGTTGGAAGCAGAGGAGGCCGGCGAATCTGGCGAAGAGGAGCTGGGCCTTGGCGCGCGGTCGACCCGCTCGGGCGGGTTGACGATGCGGTCAACGAGCGCGCGGCTGCCTGGCCTCGCTCGACGCAGAGGCAGCAGAGGCCACGGCGGCTTGGTTGGACAGCGGCGAGGCAGCAGCGGAGGGCGGGACTGGCCGGCGACGAGGGCGCTCCGTAGCCGACCGAATCCGAGGCCAGGGCGATGGTGGAGCTTGATTCCCGGCGGCGCCGGCGACTGCACAAGGGCGGCGTCGAGTGTTCTCCGTTCCATCGACAGAGAGTTTCAGAGAAAGGAAAAGAACTCGGGGAAGGAAAGAAAGGGGGGCCGTGAAGGACCTTGCTGAACGGCGGTCACGCGACAGGGACGGAGAGGGCGTGGGGAAGCAGAGACCCGCGCGGATCCTGGCTGAGCACGCCGACGGTGACGGCTTGGGTCGAGGTCTTGGTGTCCTTGGCGGCGGAGTGAACGGAGAGAGCGGCCGCCTGCAGGGGGCTTGCGGCTGAAGGTCAAGCAGGGCGTCGGGGCCCTTGGCTCAGGCGCGAGCAGACGAAGGCGAGAGACGGTTCGAAACGGAGGCAGCAAGGAGCCGACGACGTTCTTGACTTGGTGGCGCAGCCCTTGCAGGAGAAAACACGGCGACCACGCGGTTAGCGGCAGCAGTAGGAGAAGAACAACGAGAAACGGAGAGGAGATGCGGTGAGGAGGACCTGCGGGTCGGAGCGGCTTGACGGCGGGACCATGGCGTGGGTGCAGACGCGAGGCGCTCGGGGCTTGGCTCCACAGAGGTGCTCGAGGTAGGGATCCAGGGCGCGAGGATCGATCCAGGAGTGGACGGGGGCTCCTCCTCGAGCGGGCTTGCTCGAGCAGAAGAGGGAGGCAACGTTGGCAGGGCGAGGTCCGGCCTGATGGAGGTGGTCGCCGACGGTGACTGTTTGCCGGGGCGGCGGGTCACGAGGAGGAGCGCTCGGGCATCTGCGCGCTGGATCGAGGGCTCAAGGAGCACCTCTCCTGTGGTGCTGGACACGCACTAGAGCAGGGAAGGGGAGGCGGCTGCGAGCTGGTTAGGTGGATCGGGCAGGGGATCCCGATGAGGATTTTTGGATCGGGCAAGATCCTGAGGTGGGAGGAGACAAGAGGAGTGGCGGCGGCGGCGGAATGGAAGGATGGGACATGATCCCTAAAATTTAGGGTTGGGCTGCTTAAGTAACTAGGTGGACTAGCTTAGGGGCAAAACGGACCCTCCGATCAAGATCGAACGGTCAAGAAAAACACACTAGGAGAGTCCAAATAAGAAAGCAGAGATGATTTGTAGATGTTTGGAGATGATCCGGATCCAACGGTCACGACAGCCCGGGTCGGGTTCAGGGGAGTTTTCGGACGCACACAAGAGGGGTTTGACGAAACGCCATGGAGACAAAGGGTTTTGATGGGCTCAGAAAAGAGAGAGAAGAGAGCGGTCCGGTTGATCTGAGAGGGGTCAACAGGGACAAGGAAGAAGCGACAACTACGAGCGAATGCAAGTTTTATGAAAAACGATGCCGATGCAATGCGAATGATGCGATGATGAAATGCATGACATGAACAAAATGCAAAACGAAAGACAAAAACCCAACCACAGAGAAAATAATATATCGCATCTCCGGAAAAGGCAGGAGTTGGAGTTACGAATATGGAAAGCTACATCCGGGGCGTTACAACACTCCACCACTACGAGAGGATCTCGTCCCGAGATCTAGGATGGCACCGGAGGGAAAAGGAAGAGAAATATAAGAGGTAAACTAAGTTGCTTCTTCGACAAATGAGTGAAACCACTAACCTTGAGAGGTTGAGCAATTTAAAAGAAAGAGTACAACAGAGATGAACGAGATTGCAAAAAATCCGTTAGAAAAAGAGGAACAAGGAACATTACGAGAACTTGAAGGTTGCAAAGACATGAATCAAGAGTTTAATGGACAAGATAGAATTCAAAACCACTGCGGTTAAAACAAGATGGTAGAGGAAGAATTCGTGCAGCACTCCGGTTGAACATGGAAGGAATAGAACATGAGCTTGAGAAGATGGGATGATACAATACTCCGGTTAAATGGGTAAGCAATAAAATAATATGATCTTGACAAAACGGGGTGATGGGTGTAGAGCACAACATCACAATGCCTCCGGAACGAAAGAATAAAAGCCAGACTGTTGGGATAAAGGGACGGAGAAGAAAATGACAACTTTTGCCACAAGTGAACTTGGAAAGCATCCTTGCAAAGAAGAATCGAACGGAGTTGTTGGAAAATCAACAACGAGAAGCACAAACTTGTTGTGGCTTATGGAAAACATCTCAACACTTGAGGTGAAATTCTGCCACTAACGAAAACAATTTGCTTGCTTGAGATCAACGAAGAGATGAAAACTTCTTCCACCAAGAGGATAAAGAGCAAGCTTGGGTCATGCGTAATCACCACAAAATAGCAACATTCCTTGGGGAAGGCTTTAGGTGAGATATAACCCAATATAAATCCAATGAAGAGATTGATGGGTTTAAATACCTCATTCTTGACAACATGTGAATCATGAAACATGAAGGAAATTGTCAAGAGTTACATAACACCACCTCAAATGATAAGGTAGAACGAATTGCACTTCGGAATGCAAGATGAAGAATACTTGAACCCCTCCAACAAGAATCTTGAGAACACTTCGAGAATGAATTAAATCCTTGATGAACCACCACGAAGGAATTCCATGAAGAACTCCGGTAATAGAAGGATGATAGAAAGAAAGAGAAGTTGAGACACAAGGTGAAGTCTTGCAATGATAAGATGAAGCTTCGGGACAATATAACCGAGAAACTTTGAAATCCGGAAAGAAAAGATGAAGCATCTCGAACCGAGAATGTGATATGATGTACAAACTCCAGAAAGAAGAGATGAACAGCTTAGAACTGAGAAATTGATACCATTACGAACTTCGGAAGAAGGAATTAATCACTTGGATGAAACAAGAATAAGAATTATGTTATGCATATCCTTCACCAAATTAAATTGATGACAAGCAACGGATTTGGCACACTACTTATTCTTTTAGAAAGGATTAAGATAGATATGGCGCAAAGTTGAGAAGGTATTGATTGAACCATCGATGGAATTTGGAAACAACGAATGAATTAATACGATAACGAAGGAAGTGAAATCTTGAACGAAACACCGTAAGAATTGAAAATGAACGAAGTAGGGGTGCATCACCGGTAAGAATTAGCAAATGAACGAAGGTGCTTGAGACACACTAGATACATGAGAACAAATAGATCAAGAACTGATTAGAGGATATTCGATTGATGCACCGGCAAGATAGGAGAATGATAACTGACAACTGAGAATGAATAAACCTGAATTGATGGACTCCGGATGACAAACTGAGAAGACTCTTGAATATCTCCTGATGGGTGAAAAAGATTCTCACAATCGAAAACAATTATGAGCGGATGGCAACAAGCTAGCACCATGAATCTTGAAGAGAATAGAGCAAGATTAAAGAGAAACTCTTCTTCGGTCTTCAAATGATGAGAATGACAACGAGAAACACCACCAAGAATTGTTGAGATACTCTGGGAGAATGAAAAACAAAGAGGTTGAGCCAACAATGAAAAATAATTTGAAATCGATCTTGGAAAACATCTGACTGATGATATTCATTCTTACGTCAAACTTTGAAAAGAATTTGGGAATGGCTCCGAGAAAATTAGATGAGTCAGGTAAGATCCTGGAAAAGACCTGTGGGTTAGGGCCCACTCAAAAGAACACCGTTGAAAAGATTTAAAAGAGATGTTGCACCGGTTGAATTAAATGACTTGAATGAGATACCAATCTCGAAAGAGCTTGAACGAATGTAGAGTGGAAGCACGAATCTTCGAGATATCTTGAGCACTCCGGAATAACAAATAACGAGAAGTAGAATGATAATGAGGTGCACCGGTATGAGAAGACATTGAAATGAGGAAAAAGGTATGATCAACAAAACTTGACTTGAATCCACCGGAGAAGAGAAAGGAATGAGGAATGACGAACTAGTAGAGCATCTTCTTGAGAACCACCGGGTAAGAACATTGATGGAAAAGAATGGAGAAACTTCCCACAAATAAAAGGATCCATGATTAAGAAATCTGAGTCCTTGAAGAAAAAAAGGTGGGAGGGCGGGAAAACAAGGACAACTTGGGATGAATGAAACAAACACCGTTGAGAAAACTTAGAATTGATCTTGCGGATGTTCAAGTGATCGGATCCACTTGAAGAGAAACACGCCGGTTGAAAAGGATTGACATGACAATCTCGATTGTCGAGAAGGATTGGTATTCACATCGGAGTATGGGAACACCATTTTGGAAAGGTATGGAATCAACACTTGACATTGAAGCAACTCGAATACCACAACTCAAAACAAAAACAAAGGACTGGCTTGCAGAATAAGCCGGAACAAACATATGATAGAGATTTCGTCCGAAGTTTTTGTGGTGGGGCCTACACGGGCTCGATCATACAACACCATCATGTACAAGGTAGTGCACATGACATACGAAGTGTCCCCGAGTCGGCATAGCCAAGGACTCTTTAAGACACAACGAGACCACTGTAAAACCAACCGTGAATAGGCGGACCACTAGACGTCGAACCCCAATTTCATATCATACATCCGTCGGAAAGATATCCTAAGAGCTACTTGAATTCCCACCTATGAAACTCCCGAAATTCTCCGGTTATGCAATCAGGTGTTGGGGATACAGGGGAAGCATAATATCTCACCCAAAACTAGCAAATTCTACATCCAGCTGTATCCATCCTTCAACACATAACCAAGAAACCTTCGGAAATCGTCTACCTCAACCTTCGAAAAGCATCCGTTATACAAGTTATGGCGATACTCCCGTACTCACCTCAGTACTGGGTTATCGGGGTTATCTCACCAACAAATGCACAAAGAGATTTTCGATGTCGGCGTACTAAACTCAGGTATTCCAGAACTGCAACGATAAAATTATGACGACAACACCTCAGAGCTCAACTCCCCGGGACACTTCCACTAAACCCCTGACAGGAGGCACCAAGACAATGTTCTCATCATAAAACCATCGGAACGATTCCAAAATACCCGCGTGATCCTAAAAAAAATTAGTGAAATTTGAGAAGAGAAGAGTCAAAACTCTACGTCAGGAGACCTCACCAGAGCGATGAAGGGACTGAGGAGTAAAAAGAATTCCTAACTCTCCGATATATATAATCCTAAATGACTCAAAACATTTTTCTAGACACAACTCGGCCGCTAAAAACGATCAAGCAGTGGGGCTCCTAAGGTCGGGGAAGGCTCTGATTACCAACTTGTAACGCCCTCGATGCGGCTATATCTCCCACGTGTTGAAGCACGACTTAGAGGCATAACCACATTGAAAGCAATGTCGCAAGTGAGGTAATCTTCACACAACCCATGTAATACATAAGGGAAAGAGATACATAGTTGGCTTACAATCGCCACTTCACACAATTACATGAATAAAGCATTACATCATCCAGATACAATCAAGGTCCGACTACGGAACCAAAATAAAAGAAGAACCCCAAATGCGACAAAGGTCCCCGATCAACCCCAACTGGGCTCCACTACTGATCAACTAGAACGAAACAACACAAAGGGCAAGATCTTCATCGAGCTCCTCCTTGAGCTTGGTTGCGTCACCTGCTCGGTAACATAGGCACCTGCAAACTGGTTTTGGAAGTATCTGTGAGTCACGAGGACTCAGCAATCTCACACCCGCGAGATCAAGACTATTTAAGCTTATGGGTAAGGTAAAGGCATGAGGTGGAGCTGCAGCAAGCGACTAGCATATATGGTGGCTAACATACGCAAATGAGAGCGAGAAGAGAAGGCAAAGCACGGTCGATAAAAGTATGATCAAGAAGTGATCCTATAGCAACCTACATCAAGCATAACTCCAACATCGTGTTCACTTCCCGGACTCCGCCGGAAAGAGACCATCACGGTTACACACACGGTTGATGTATTTTAATTAAGGTCAACTTCGGGTTTTCTACAACCGGACATTAACAAATTCCCATCTGCCACATAACCGCGGGCACGACTCTCGAAAGTTTAAACCCTGCAGGGGTGTCCCAACTTAGCCCATAACAAGCTCTCGCGATCAACGAAGGAATAGACCTTCTCCCAGGAAGACCCGATCAGTCTCGGAATCCCGGTTTACAAGACATTTCGACAATGGTAAAACAAGACCAGCAAAGCCTCCCGCTGTGCCGACAAATCCCGATAGGAGCTGCACATATCTCATTCTCAGGGCACACCGGATGAGCCAGACGTCGGGTTGGCATAGACCCTGGTTGCCCAGGGGGCGCCGGACATCGCTCGGTTTGGACCAGCACTTAGACAAGCACTGGCCCGGGGGGGGGGGGGGGGGGGCTAAAATAAAGATGACCCTCGGGTTGGCCGACCCAAGGGAAAGGGATAGGTGGTGGTGAGGCAAATGGTAAAACCAAGGTTGGGCCTTGCTGGGCAAGTTTTATTCAAAGCGAACTGTCAGGGGGGTCCCATAAATCACCCGACCGCGTTAGGAACGCAAAATCCGGGAACATAACACCGGTATGACGGAAACTAGGGCGGCAAGAGTGGAACAAAACACCAGGCATAAGGCCGAGCCTTCCACCCTTTACCAAGTATATAGATGCATTAATAATATAAGAGATATTGTGATATCCCAACAAGTAAACATGTTCCAACAAGGAACAACATCTCCATGTTCCAACAAGGAACAAACTTCAATCTTCACCTGCAACTAACAACGCTATAAGAGGGGCTGAGCAAAGCGGTAACATAGCCAATCAACGGTTTGCTAGGACATGGTGGGGTAGAGGTTTGACATGGCAATTTGGGAGGCTGACAAGCAAATGGTAGGCATCGTAGCATTGGCATAGCAAAAGAGCGAGCAAACTAGCATAGCAAAGATAGTAGTGATTTCGAGGGTATGGTCATCTTGCCTGAAATCCCGCAAGGAAGAAGAACGATTCCATGAAGAAGACAAACGGACGTAGTCGAACGAATCCTCACAACTCCGGAACGAAACCGAAGCTAACGAGAGAAGCAAACCGGAAAGAAGCAAGCAACATGGTAAACACACCAGCATAAACATGTCATGATGCACAAACAAGTATGATGCATGTCCGGTTTAATGAGGCATGGCATGGCAAAGTGCAACAAACAATACTACAATTTAAGTGGAGCTCAATATGCAACGAGTTGCATATTGACAAAACACCACATTCAAGTATTTAGTTCACTCTCGTTTATGTACCCAACAATATTAAATGTTGTTAAACATGTCAAGGGGTGTAACAAAAGTAAACTAAATATTTAGGCAAGTTTAAATGAGGCCGGAACAACAAACAACATTTCCGGAAAAACCTCATATGCAATTTATGAATTTGCTACTGTTCTGCCCTAAAACATATTTTAAAGTTGTTAAACAGGAAAATAAAATGGACCATGTTAATCTAGGCATTTTTCCACCCAATTTACTTATAAAGTTTATTAAAATTGGAGCTACGGTTATTTAGTTATGAATTAAATCATTTTAACATGGCATTTGAGCAAATTTAAACAAACATCATTTCAAACATTTTAAACATGGAAGAAAGTGGCCAAATATGAAACTAGATGAAATTCTAAGCATTTTACATATATAAAACATTTTAATATGATGCAGAGTTCATGAGTTATTATATGCATGAAATCTAGGGGTTTTTCTATAAAACAGGTAAATCCTGGGATATTGCTAAATTCGCAGGACCAGAAAAAAAAACATATCGGGCCGAATTAAAGGTACAGGCCGAAATAGGACATGGGCGCGGGGGTGGTTTCTCACCATGGGCCATGGCCCAGTTGGAAGCAGAGGAGGCCGGCGGATCTGGCGAAGAGGAGCTGGGCCTTGGCGCGCGGTCGACCCGCTCGGGCGGGTTGATGATGCGGTCAACGAGCGCGCGGCTGCCTGGCCTCGCTCGATGCAGAGGCAGCAGAGGCCACGACGGCTTGGTTGGACAGCGGCGAGGCAGCAGCGGAGGGCGGGACTGGCCGGCGACGAGGGCGCGCCGGAGCCGACCGAATCCGAGGCCAGGGCGATGGTGGAGCTTGATTCCCGGCGGCGCCGGCGACTGCACAAGGGCGGCATCCAGTGTTCTCTGTTCCAACGACAGAGAGTTTCAGAGAAAGGAAAAGAACTCGGGGAAGGAAAGAAAGGGGGGCCGTGAAGGACCTTGCTGAACGGCGGTCACGTGACAGGGACGGAGAGGGCGCGGGGAAGCAGAGACCCGCCGGATCCTGGCTGAGCACGCCGACGGTGACGGCTTGGGTCGAGGTCTTGGTGTCCTTGGCGGCGGAGCGAACGGAGAGAGCGGCCGCCTGCAAGGGGCTTGCGGCTGAAGGTCAAGCAGGGCGTCGGGGCCCTTGGCTCAGGCGCGAGCAGACGAAGGCGAGAGGCGGTTCGAAATGGAGGCAGCAAGGAGCCGACGACGTTCTTGACTTGGTGGCGCAGCCCTTGTAGGAGAAAACACGGCGACCACGCGGTTAGCGGCAGCAGTAGGAGAAGAACAACGAGAAACGAAGAGGACACGCGGTGAGGAGGACCTGCGGGTCGGAGCTGCTTGACGGCGGGGCCATGGCGTGGGTGCAGAGGCGAGGCGCTCGGGGCTTGGCTCCACGGAGGTGCTCGAGGTAGGGATCCAGGGCGCGAGGATCAATCCAGGAGTGGACGGGGGCTCCTCCTCGAGCGGGCCTGCTCGAGCAGAAGAGGGAGGCAACGTTGGCGGGGCGAGGTCCGGCCTGATGGAGGTGGTCGCCGACGGTGACGGTTCGCCGGGGCGGCGGGTCACGAGGAGGAGCGCTCGGGCATCTGCGCGCTGGATCGAGGGCTCGAGGAGCACCTCTCCTGTGGTGCTGGACACGCACGGGAGCAGGGAAGGGGAGGCGGCTGCGAGCTGGTTGGGTGGATCGGGCAGGGGATCCCGATGAGGATTTTTGGATCGGGCAAGATCCCGAGGTGGGAGGAGACAAGAGGAGTGGCGGCGGCGGCGGAATGGAAGGATGGGACATGATCCCTAAAATTTAGGGTTGGGCTGCTTAAGTAACTAGGTGGACTAGCTTAGGGGCAAAACGGACCCTCCGATCAAGATCGAACGGTCAAGAAAAACACACTAGGAGAGTCCAAATAAGAAAACATAGATGATTTGTAGATGTTTGGAGATGATCCGGATCCAACGGTCACGACAGCCCGGGTCGTGTTCAGGGGAGTTTTCGGACGCACGCAAGAGGGGTTTGACGAAACGCCATGGAGACAAAGGGTTTTGATGGGCTCAGAAAAGAGAGAGAAGAGAGCGGTCCGGTTGATCTGAGAGGGGTCAACAGGGACAAGGAAGAAGCGACAACTACGAGCGAATGCAAGTTTTATGAAAAACGATGCCGATGCAATGCGAATGATGCGATGATGAAATGCATGACATGAACAAAATGCAAAACGAAAGACAAAAACCCAACCACGGAGAAAATAATATATCGCATCTCCGGAAAAGGCAGGAGTTGGAGTTACGAATATGGAAAGCTACATCCGGGGCGTTACATGTCGCCTTACCTTTGCCCGGGACCGTTTGCGCCTTTTGGCACACGTATATGATAGTGTCGCTAGCATCCATATGATAAGGAGCCCGAGCTGACATGGCTAGTCGTAAACCCAAAGTGGCCCAACATCCATGACCCAGCATCGAACGTGTCGGTCATCAGCGAGTGAATCCAGGCTGTAGCACTGGGCTAGCAGGACTCCGGTGAACCGGGCTGTAGCGGGCTAACAGGACTCCGGTATTCATCGCGTGACATTTCCCCGAAGGGACAGACACAGGAACGAAGAAGGACACATGCCGGCCAGCCTAAGTGTTCCGGAGCAGTAGCAAGCTACCATGGCTCAGTGGAAGCACTAGGAGACATTTCCCGATAAGAGAGGCTACTAAGGATAAACAACTAGATAGTCAGATCCAAAACATACCAAGCATTTCAATAACATACACACAATATGCTCGATATGTGCAAATACAACAAGGCATCACAACATGACTCTACAACTCAAGTATTTATTCAATAGGCTCCAAGGAGTGAGATATTACAAACATGGGTCTCATGACCCAACATTCAGAGCATACAAGTCAAAGCACAAGCGGAAGCTTAACATGTCTGAGTACAGACATCTACAAATGAAAAAGGCTGAGAAGCCTGACTATCTACCAGATCCTGCCAAGGGCACAAGATCGTAGCTGAGGTAACAAGCTAAACGTCGAAGTTCACGCGGAACTGCTAGTGAGACTGAAGTCTCTCTGCAAAAACATAAAATAGGCAAACGTGAGTACAAATGTACCCAACAAGACTTACATCAGAACTAACTACATATGCATCATTATCAACAAAAGGGGATGGTGGAGTTTAACTGTAGCAAGCCAGCTTTGACTCGGTGGCTAACCTGAACTACGACTGCAAGTAACTCTTTTGAGGTGGCGCACACGAGTCCACATATTCACCATATCAATACACCACTATGGATCCGCTCCCGTCTCCCTACGAGAACGCCATCCATAGCACTCACACTTATCTTGCGCATTTTAGAGTATCCACTTTCACTTGTCTATGAACTATGCAAGGGGTCCAAGTTTCCATATCCGAGGAATCCGGCTATTCGAATAGATAATGATAACCCTGCAGGGGTGTACTTCTTCACACACGCTCTCGCCACTTATCGCCCTGTACACGTCATGTACCTCGGCAACCTTCAAGCGGAAGCCGGGCGAGGGAGTCGGCCACGGCCTACCTAAACACTCAAGTCTCTCGTCCAGGTTTATCGCCTATTCGGGTTCCATCCGCAAGGAGATCCGGCCGGGGTGTCGCTCACGGCCCCAAACGATGTGTGCAGGGTTCCCAAGCCCACCATCCGGGTGCCACTTGGTACACCAGGCCACTGTGCCTAGTCTGTCCCAAGCCCACCTGTACCGGGTGCCACTTGGTAGACTACTAACACTACCTACAAACACCAGAAACTAGTTGCAACTCCTGGACAGAGAACAAGGGTGATTAAGAAGCCGAGAGGGTCAATTAAGGATCCCAATGAGTGGTAGTAGCTGTTCATGGATCACAAACACAGAACTCAGTTCCTGAGGACGGCTGCAATGAGACAACCCACCATGTACTCCTACATGGCCTCTCACTGCTACCTTTATCAAATCGTGTTCACACACTTAGCTCACACACAGTAGGACATGTTCACACACGTCCAATTCATCCCCGATGAATCAGACCTGACTCAACTCTAAGCAATAGCAGGCATGACAAACAAGCATGAATGAGTAGGCACATCAGGGCTCAAACAACTCCTACTCATGCTAGTGGGTTTCATCTATTTACTGTGCCAATGACAGGTCATGCAGAGGATAAAGGGGTTCAACTACCGCAACAAGTAACAGTTGTATCGTTGTTGTCCTAATGCAATAAAATAGAGCAGGAGCGAGAGAGTGGGATTGTATCGGAATGAACAAGGGGATTTTGCTTGCCTGGCACTTCTGAAGATAGTATAGTTCTTCATCGGTGTCATCGATCAAATCGTCGGAACGTCGTCTACTGAGAGGGGTCAAACACCGGCAAATAAGAGGGAACACAATCAATGCAATGCAACAATATGATGCATGCTATAACATGGCAATATGAATGTGTTTTGGGCTAATGCAAGCTAGAACAGATTGGAATGAGTCCATTGGAACCAAAGATTCAAATACAAACCCATTTCATGAAGTCATATTAGTGCATTAACTTGTTTCACCTAAACAGCAAGGTTAATGTGTTCTAACATGCATGAAACCAGTAGAGATGGAAAGATTGGATTTTTCTGATCATTTTTCATATATAAATTATTTACATTGGAGTTATAGATTAATTTCTATGAATTTTTGAAGTTTTTAACAATTTCTGGAATTTCCTGATTTATTTTAAATCCAGAAAGTCAATTACTGCGTCATGCTTGCATCAGCAAGTCAAGAGCACTGACTGGAGTCAAACCTGGCGTGCGGGGTCCACACGTCAGTGTCACAGGGTTAAACAGGTGTGTTTAGCCTAATTGCAAGATTAGTGGGCACTCGGGCCGACTGTCAGTGGAAGTAAGGTGGCTAATTAGGAGGGATTAGCGCTAATGACCGTGCCACGTCGGCTCTCACCGGTGTTCCGCCGGCGGTGACCAAAGCTACGGCGGAAGCTCGCTGGGGCTGCGCTACAGGCGGCGGGTGGACACGTGAAGGCCACCAGAAGATAGCCCGCACACGCCCGCATCTAGCTGGCTGCTCGGGAGGTCGCGGGGTCGCCGGAAACGATGGCCACGACCATGGAGGCGGCGGCCGGAGTTCGGTGGTGCACAGGCATGGGCTACAGAGCACGGGGAGCCCGAATGGGGTTGTCTATGGCTTCCTGGCATGACCAGGAGCACGACCGTGCGCTCAGGTGCGACTACCGTGAGCTAAAGTGATGGCGGCAAAGAGGACGCCGGCGGTGAGCTCACGGCATGGTGGGGATCGGAGCTAGCGAGCGTAAACGAGAGAGGGAGGGGACGGGTTCGAGGCGGAAGCTCACAGAGAGGCTAACGGAAGGGTCGGCGGGCGCGGGGACGGCCGGTGGGCAGCGAATCAACGCCGAGGATCTCCGGGCACCGAGGTTGAAGAGGGCGTCAGGGACGGCGTTGTGGTGCTTCCCCGGTTGCTTGGCTCGGCGTGGATGAAGAAGAGGACGATGCGGAGCTCGGGGACGGGTCAGAGAGGTGAGAGGGTGGCTCTGGCTACGGGTATGGCGATCGGCGTCGGCGAGCTCGCTCGGGAAGGAGGTGTCGTGCGAGAGAGATGAGGGGATGAGGACAAGGGGGTGGGCGAGAGGGTCCGGGGTGATGCGTGGCGTCGTCCAGACGCATCGGGGCAGCGGCGGGAAGCAGGAGGTGGCGGGGCGCGTGCTCGTGCGCGGCGGCCACGCGCGCGCTGTCCTCCTGGCGGGAGGTAGGTGGTGACTGGCAGGGGCCGGTGGGCTGGGCCGCTGCTGGGCTGCACAGTGTTGGGATGCGGGTGGGCTGCCATGTAAGCACAGGTAAGTTTCTGCTCTATTTTACTTTTCTTCTGTTTTCTATTTTTCTGCTTTTTGTTTTGATTTGATCTAAATACCAAATCAATTTTGAACTTCATGAAAATAATTGTGTAAGCTAGGTGGTCTTGTCCAAAGCCACACAACAATTTTCAGAATTATTGAACATATATTTATTATATAACAAATATAGATCCAATTCAAATATTTATTGGATTAATTCAAAGGCCCAAAATAATTGTTTCTGAGATTCTAAAATATTGGTTTGAATTTTATCCCTTGCCAATATTTCTAGAGATTCACAGGAACATTTTCTTGGACTTATTTGAAGCAATTTTTATCTTGGTCATTTTCAGAAATGATTCCTGAGGCTTTTCACATGTCCCCAATTCAAAATTTATTGAAGTTTAAACATGATGCACACATGACCAGCTAGTCTAGGTCATACCAGAACTAGGGATGTGACAACCTATGGTTCGACCTCGGGACCCAGCCAGTCGGTCGAAAACACCCCACTAGCCACACAACTTCATTATGCAAACATGGCACAGAGGATATATGTGGTTAGCTCCGTCTCGACCAGCCACAACGTCTCTTGTTCTAGGTGATTCTTCTATTTTCCAAGCTTTTTTAGTTGTAATAACACCACTGCAAGCTAGCGCCGCTCTTCGTGTCTGCCCGTGCAAAGGTTAGACGATGGAGAGAAGAGAGATTGAGATCGCAGACCTGGGACCCACCAGTAAGTGAGACAACGGTCATGCACGTGTTGACGAGGCACTCCCTTTACTCTACTCAATGTAAGTACTGTATAAAATCAAGTTATGGGACAAAGCCAACAACCACTGTTGTTTCAGGCTATCGACTTACTCTTTGTAGTCCAGGTTGCCAGTTCGAATCTCGTCTTTCAGATTTGTTAGTTTTAGGTCCAAATTTGATTAATGACAAGTGGGACCCCCGTGTGTTGTTCCGATATTTCAGTGTAGGATGGTTTTTTTGAACAAACACTTTGTGCGGTTAGACAAGTAACAGCACGAGTTACACGTATTTTGCAAGTTTACGAAGAAAAATGACAGCGGCATAGAATATCACATCCACCCCGTAGCTTAGATACTATGGTGATACGGGTTTTTACACCGTTGGAAGTGAGATCCAATGGCTTGGGAGTAGTCTTTGTAATTATGCGCAATCTCCAAACTCTCCAAAGGTTTTTTTGCAAATAAAACATTCAGGCCTCGTGTGTGCCGCTGCATCTTCGATCCAACGGTTCCCCATTGCTCATATTAGGTGCTCCCCGTATCTTAATTACCCACTACGGTGATATGAACATCTAGGTTGTATGATCAGTGATCAAATGGCACATGCATAGTACTTGTACTTTCTACGCATTTCCCAAACTCTATCAGCCGTATATTGCAAAAATATTCAAACCTCCTACTGTGGGTCGTTAGATCTCAGTGAACTCGCATCCCCATAGAATCTATGGTGCGGGAGAACCTCATATTCTCCCATGCGAGAAAACATAAGGTGCTATCGCAGCTTGGATGCTATGGTGATACGAGCTTGGAGGTCGTTTGATCTGAGATCCAATGGCATCTGAGCAGTCTTTGTGCTTGTAAGAAGTGGCCGAACTCTTTTTGGGATTTTCTGCAAAAAAAACATTCGAACCACCGAGGAGGTGTTGGGTCACAAATCCAACGGCTCCAAAGAGCTTGTATCACCAAAGCATCTAAGGTGTGGTAGCACATGATATTCTTACATACAGGAGAATATGATGTCCTCCTTCATCTTAGATGCTACGGTGATACGAGCTTCAAGGTTGTTGGATATGGGATCCAAGGGCACCTGAGTAGTTTTTGTACAAATTCTGTGCAATTCTCAAACTCATCAAGGTTTCCTGTAAAAATATTAAGACACATCAGGTGAGCTGCTATATCTCAGATCTACAGGCTCCAAGCCACTCGTATCGGCATATAGCATCTAAGGTATGGGGGCACATGATATTCTCCCGTGGAGGAGGGGTGGGGGTGCACAACTGTAACACCCACGATGCGGCTATATCTCCCACGTGTCGAAGCACGACTTAGAGGCATAACCGCATTGTGGTTTTGTCGCAAGAAGGGTCATCTTCACACGATCCCATGTAATGAATAAGACTGGGATAAAGAGTTGGCTTACAATCACCACTTCACACAATGAACATATAATTCATACATCATTCTTAGCACACACATAGTTCGACTACGGACGAAGCCAAAAGAAATTAAGATAACCCAACTGCTAGATTCTCGATCGTCCCAACTAGGCTCCACTACTGGTCAACATGAAACGAAACATAGCAACGACCAAGATCTTCGTTGAGCTCCCATCTGAGCTCGGTTGCATCACCTGCACTGGTATCATTGGCACCTACAACTGTTGTGATACTATCTGGTGAGTCATGAGGACTCAGCAATCACAAAACCCGCGAGATCAAGACTATTTAAGCTTATGGGTAGGAAGTGGTAATGGTGGAGTTGCAGCAAGCACTAAGCAAATATGGTGGCTAACATACGCAAGTAAGAGTGAGAAGAGAAGAAACAGAATGGTCAAGAAGCTCGAAGTGATCAAGAAGTGATCCTCAGACTGCTTACGCATAATCATAACACAAAGACAGTGTTCACTTCCCGGATTCCGCCGAAAAGAGACCATCACGGCAACACACGCGGTTGATGCATTTTAATTAAGTCAAGTGTCAAGTTCTCTACAACCGGATGTTAACAAATTCCCGTCTGCCACATAACCGCGGGCACAGCTTTGGAAAGATAATACCCTGCAGGGGTGTCCCATCATAGCCCATCACAAGCTCTCATGGTCAATGAAGGATATTCCTTCTCCCAGGAAGACCCGATCAGTCTTAGAATTCTGGTTTACAAGACATTTCGACAATGGTAAAACAAGACCAGAAAAGCTGCCCGATGTGCCGACAAATCCCGATAGGAGCTGCACATATCTCGTTCTCAGGGCACAGCAGATAGGTCAGCCTACGAGTAAAACCATCCCTCGAGTTGCCCCATGGTGGCCCCGCAGTCTGCCCGGTTCGGACCAACACCCGAAGGAGCTGTGGCCCGGGGGGTTAAATAAAGATGACCCTTGAGTCTGCAAAACCCAAGGGAAAAAGGCTTAGGTGGCAAATGCTAAAACCAAGGTTGGGCCTTGCTGGAGGACTTTTATTCAAAGCGAATTGTCAAGGGGGTCCCACAAATCACCCAACCGCGTAAGGAACACAAAATCAAGGAACATAACACCGGTATGAAGGAAACTAGGGCGGCAAGAGTGGAACAAAACACCAGGCATAAGGCCGAGCCTTCAACCCTTTACTAAGTATATAGATGCATTAATTAAATAAGAGATATTGTGATATCCCAACATAATACTGTCCATCATGGAGCAATCTTCAACTTCACCTGCAACTAACAACGCTATAAGAGGGGCTGAGCAAAGCGGTAACATAGCCAAGCAACGGTTTGCTAGGAAGGGTGAAAAAGGTTAGAGGCTGGCATGGTAATTTTGGGAGGCTTGACAGACAAGTGATATGTAGCGCAGCATAGCGATAGAATGAAGCAACTAGCAAGCAAAGATAGAAGTGATATCGAGGGTAATGGTCATCTTGCCTGAGATCCCGCAAGGAAGAAGAATGAGTCCATGAAAGAAGACAAACGGACGTAGTCGAACGAATCCTCACAACTCCGGAACGAAATCAAAGCTAACGAGAGAAGCAAACCAAAAAGAAGCAAACAACATGGTAAACACACAAGCATAAACATGGCATGATGCACAACCAAGGATGATGCATGTTCGGTTTAATGAGACATGGAATGGCAAAGTGCACAAACAACACTACATTTTTAAGTGGGGCTCAATTTACAACGAGTTGCATATTGACAAAACACCACATTGACATATTTAGTTTAATCTCGATTATGTACCCAACAACATTAAATGTTTATAAACATGTCAAGAGGTGAAGCATAAGTAAACTAACTATTCAGGCAAGTTTAAATGAGGCCAGAAACAACAAACGATAATTCCGAAAAATCCCCATATGTTATCTAGCAATTTAATGCAAACAACAAATTTAAAGATTTTAAAAAATGTTATCTTGATGCGGATGACATATGCAAGTTTTATGCGATTTTTATGAAAATGTTGACATGAGCTGTTATGAAGCATTTGTCACTGTGGCGGAACGACAGGGGTGCCACGGCAACTACAACGAAAATGGTGCCACGACAACATTCCGATGATCCGATAACTCATTGCGATACCGGTGCAAAAGAGCAAGTGTGCGGATGTGCCGAACATGCAAAAGATGGTGGGGATCCCGACGACCGGGTTCCCATGGGTTAGTGGCATGGAAACGAGTGACAAATCGGACACGGTGCAAACATACGGTTCATCTCAGACAACATGCATTCGTCCATGGGTCTTCGTCTCAGCGGTTATACCTTCGAAGCGTGCATTTTCGGAACGGATCAAATTTGGTGCGGTAGCGGAAGTAGACGTTCTCGGGACAGTCGTAGTGGAAGTAGTGGTTCACGGCGACGGTGGTGGAAATAGTGGTTCACGTTTCGGAGAGGAACTTGACAGATTCGAATCCCTTCGGGGTTGTCGTGGTACTTGCGGTCTCGGCGACGGTAGTCGTACACGGCTCGTAGTCGTACACTCTCCGTAGATGTTCGGGGTCGTCACCATTCATAGTCGATGTAGTTGAACTTGACGAAACCCTCAGCGACAGTAGTGGTGCATGTCATAGTGGAACTTGGCGCATCCAACGTCTTCGGGCGTAGAGGTACTCGCAAAAACCGAGATGGTCTTGACGATCCAGCGAGACGACGTGGTTCGGGGCGGTCTCGGTCTTGGCGTCCGTGCGGTAGCCGCATGCTCATGGCCTACAGCAGCAGCAAGGTGCGGAACGGGATGGAGACGCCAGGCGCTGATGGTGGTGGAGCAGGGGCTTCACGCGAACAGGGCCGCGGCGATGCTGATGGCCTCACAGGCCATGGCATGCGGTGGGCACGGTAGGAGGGCGAGCGCTAGAGAGAGGAGGCCCGGCGCGAGGCACGACGGCCGACCAGGGAGCTTGAGGGCGTGGGTGCCATGGTTCCGGGTGATGGGGCTGCTCCAGGTGGTGCGGGAGGCCGGGCGGCAGAAGAGAAGGAGATGGGGATCGAGCGAGGAGATGGGGGGGGGGGGATCCAGCGCTGGCGGCGCTGGAGGGAGGACGAGGGAGAGATGGAGATCGATGGGAGTGAGGTGGAGGTCGGGCTAGGGTTTACAGGGCGCTGACTGGGCTGCGGGCTGACCGGCTTGGGCTGACTGGTGGGCTGGCAGCATCTCTCTCTGTCTAATCTCTTAGCAGAAAAATAAAAAAGGAGAAGAAAAGAAAGGCTGGGAGGAGAGTTTGTGCATGGGGATTATTTTCCCGGACTCTTAAAAATATTCTTGGTCTGAGAAAATAGAAGTTGGCACGAATGCACGATTTATATTCAAACTCATTTGAATATCATTCAAATGGGTTTGAATTGGGACTAGGTTTTTGGTGTGGCCAAAAATGTTGAGGATTTAGAAAGAGCCTCGATAAAAGAGATAAGAATTGTTGGCAAAGTTTGTGGACCAAAGTTGAAGTAGAAAGGGTATGGGAATTTGGCAAGTGTGTTACGGTTAATTCCAAGCTAATGGAATATTTTATAGTAGCTCCCTAAATATTGGGAGGATATGTTATAAAGAGAAATCACCATTGTGAATATCCCTCGATTTAAATGGACCGAAGATCCATACGATTTTATTTAGAGTTTTTAAAATTAAATGACATGATGGCATGATGACATCATGCAATGCAAATGATGCTAAGAAGAATGCAACAAACAAATACATCACACAATGAAACTCGGAATAGCTGGAAGTCTTCTGGAGCATCGGTCTCGGGGTGTTACAACTCTTCACCACTACAAGAGGATCTCGACCCGAGATCTAGGATGGCGCCGGAGAGAAGTGGTAGAGAAAGAGGTAAGACAAAGTTGCTTCTTTGACAAACGAGTGAAACCACGAGCCTTGAGAGGTTGAGCAAATTAAAAGAAGGAGTACAACAGAGATGAACGAGATTGCAAGCAATCCGTTAGAAAATAGGAACAAGGAACATTACGAGAACTTGAAGGTTGCAAAGACATGAATCAAGAGTTTAATGGACAAGATAGAATTCGAAACCACTCCGGTTAAAACAAGATGAGAGAGGAAGAATCCGGGCAGCACTCCACTTGAACATGGGAGGAATAGAACATGAACTTGAGAAGATGGGATGATACTTGATGAAATCAACAACACACTGCCTCCGGAACTATTGAAAGAATGGCACAAGGGGTAAGAAGGATTTCAGACTGCAGTCCGGTTGAAAAGAGACGCAAAAATTGATAAGATGAAAGAACTTGTATGAGAACACAACACTCCGGTTAAATGGATAAGCAAGAAAATAATATGATCTTGACAAAACGAGATGATGGGTCAACGAGAGCAACCTCACAAAGCCTCCGGAGGAAAGAATAGAAGATAGATCATTGGAATAACCGAATGGAGAAGAAAATGTCAAGTTCTACCACAAATGAGCTTGGAAAGCACCCTTCCAAGAAGCGAATAAGCTTGTAGTGGGATTATGGAAAACTTCTCAAAATTGAGGCGAAATTCTGCCACTCCGGAAACAAATAATATAACTGATAACCCTAACGAGACGAAAAACTTCTTCCACCAAAATCATAGAGAGATAACTTGTACCATTGATAATCACCATAATAGCAACATTCCTTAGGGAAAGCTTTAGGTGGAATATGACACAAGATAATTCCAACGAAGAGATTAATGGATTTAAAATACCTCAATCTTGACAACTTGAATCACCAAGGTTAATTGTCAAGAGTGACATAAGACCACCTCAAAAGATAAGATAGAAAGAACTGCACTTTGGAATGCAAGATGAAGAATGCTTGAACGCCTCACAACAAAACATGTGTTGAACACCATGTTTAATTTTGAGTATAGCTTGGCGGGTCATAACTTCGAGAGAAATCTTGAAGAACAATTGAAGAATGAAAAGAATCCTTGACGAACCACCATGTAGAGCCTCCATGAAGAACTCCGGTAATAGAAGGATGATAAAAAGAAAGAGAAGTTGAAAACACAAGGTGAAGCCTTGCGATGATTTAGATGGAGCTTCACGATGAGATAATGCAGAAAACTTGGAACTACGGAAAAGAAAAGATGAAGCATCTCGAACCGAGAAAATGACATGATGAACAACTCTGGAAAGAAGAAACTAGATCACTGGGATGAAACAATAATAAGAGTTACGTTATGCGTATCCTTCACCAATTTAAATTGATGACAAACAATGGATTTGGCATACTACTTATTCTCGTAGAAAGGATTAAGAGATATATAGCGTAAACTTGAGAAGGTATTGATGGAACCACCGTTGGGATTTGGAAACAATGAATGAACTGATATGACAATGAAGGAAGTGAAATCTTGAATGAACCACCATAAGAATTGAAAATGAAAGTAGCAAAGGCACAATTCACTGGGAAGAATTGGAGAAAAAGAAAACGAAGATACTTGAGAGGATTTAGATACATGAGAATGAAGAGATCATGAACTAATTAGAGGATATTTGAACGATGCACCGGTATGATTTGGAGAACGATAGCTACATGCTGAGAATGAAGAATTATGACATGATGGCCTTCGGAGGAAAGAAATGGAAACAACTCATGAAATGCTCCGGGTGGTAAGAAAAGAATTGTCACAATCAAAAACAATTATGAGGATGGCATGAAGCTAGAACCATGAATCTCTGGAAGAACGAGTAAGGATTTAAGAGGAACTCTTCTTCGGTCTTCGAAATCCGAGAATGACGACGAGAAACACCACCAAAAGTTGTTAAGACACTCCGGAAGAATGACAGGCAAAGATGTTGAGCCAATAATGAAATGATTTGCAATTGATCTTCAAAAAGATCTGACTGATGAAATTCATACTTACGTCAAACTTCAAAAAGGATTTGAGAATAACTCCGGAATAATTAGAAGAGTCAGGTAAGATCCTGGGAAAAGACCTGTGGGTTAGGGGCCACCAAAAAGGAAACACCGTTGGAAAAGGTTACTTGAAAGAGAGATTGTACCAGTCGAATTAAATGGCTTGAATGATATAACAATCTCCAAATAGCTTGAACGGATTAAGAATGGAAACACAATTCTTTTGAGATATCTTCAACACTCCGAAACAAATGAATAGCAAAAGGTGAGTGATTGAGAGGTGCACCGACATGGGAAAACATTTGAAACGAGGAAAGGGATATGATCAACACCGAAAGCTTGAACTAAATCCATCGGAGAGGAAACAACAACGAAGGATGATGAACTTGAAACTCCGTTAGTATCTTCCTGAGAATCACCGGATAAGAACATTGACGAAAAAGAATGGAGAGACTTCGCATCAATAAAAGGATACTTAATTAAGAAATCTGAGTCCCTGAAGAAAAAGGGTGGGAGGGCGGGACAAACAAAGACAACTTGGGGCAGATGGAATGGGTACCATTGAAAAAAACTTAGAATTGATCTCACAAATGTTGAAACGATCGGATCCACTTGAAGAGAAGCACGCCGGTTGGAAAAGAATTAACATGACGACCTCGATGATCAAGAAGGATTAGTATTCACATAGCAATATGAGCAAACCATTTAGGAAAGGTATGGATTCAACATTTGACTTCGAAGCAACTCGAATATTACAAATAAAACAAAACAAAGGATTTGGCTTGCAGAATAAGCTGGAAACCAACATATGATAGAGATTTCGTCCGAAGTTTTTGTGGTGGGGCCCACACAGGCTCGATCGTACAACACCATCATGTACAAGGCAGTGCACATGATATATGAAGCGTCCCCGAACCAGCATAGCCAAGGGTTCTTTAAGACACAACGAGACCACTGTAAAAAATGACCGTGGATAGGTGGACCACTAGACGTCGAACCCCAATCTCATATCATGCATCTGTCAGAAAGAGAAAAAAACTAGAGCTACTTGAATTCCCACCTATAAAACTCCCGAAACTTTCTGGTTATGCAATCTGGTGTTGGGGATACACGGGAAGCAATATATATCTCACCCAAAACTAACAATCCCTACATCCAAGCTGTATCCATCCGTCAACACATAACCAAGAAACCTTCGGAAATCGTGTACCTCAACCTTCGAAAAGCATCCGTTATACGAGCTATGGAAATACTCCCGAACTCCCCAGTACTGGGTGGCGTCAAGGTTATCTTACCACTAGCTGCATAAAAGAGATTTTTGATGTCGGCGAAACTCAGGTATTTCAGAACTGCAACGATAAAATTATGACGACAACACCTCGGAGCTTAACTCCCCGGGACACTGCCACAACCCCTAAATGTCAGGAGGCACCAAGAACAATGTTCTCGTCATAAGAATATCTGAACGATCCCAAGATACCCGCGTGATCCTAATTTTTTTTGTGAAATTTGAGGAGAGGAAATACAAAACATCTACGTCAGGACACCTCACCAGAGCAACGAAGGGACCGAGGAGTAAAAAGAATCCTACTCTCCGATATATATAATCCTAAGACTCAAAACATTTTTGTTCTAGACTCAACAACGTCAGCAATTCGATCAAGCAGGGGGGTCCTAAGTCGGGGATGGCTCTGATTACCAACTTGTAACACCCGATGCGACTATATCTCCCACGTGTCAAAGCACGACTTAGATGCATAACCGCATTGTGGTTTTGTCGCAAGAAGGGTCATCTTCACATGATCCCATGTAATGAACAAGACTAGGATAAAGAGTTGGCTTACAATCTCCACTTCACACAATGAACATATAATTCATACATCATTCAAAGCACACACATAGTCCGACTACGGATGAAGCCAAAAGAAAATAAGATAACCCAACTGCTAGATTCCCGATCGTCCCAACTGGGCTCCAATACTGATCAACATGAAACAAAACATAGCAACGACCAAGATCTTCATTGAGCTCCCATCTGAGCTCGGTTGCATCACCTGCACTGGTATCATCAGCACCTACAACTGTTGTGATAGTATCTGGTGAGTCACGAGGACTCAGCAATCTCAAAACCCGCGAGATCAAGACTATTTAAGCTTATGGGTAGGAAGTGGTAATGGTGGAGTTGTAGCAAGCACTAAGCAAATATGGTGGCTAACATACGCAAGTAAGAGCGAGAAGAGAAGCAACGGAACGGTCGAGAAGCTCGAAGTGATCAAGAAGTGATCCTGAAACTGCTTACGCACAATCATAACACAAAGACCGTGTTCACTTCCCGGACTCCGCCGAAAAGAGACCATCACGGCAACACACACGGTTGATGCATTTTAATTAAGTCAAGTGTCAAGTTCTCTACAGCCGGACATTAACAAATTCCCATCTGCCACGTAATCGTGGGCACGGCTTTCGAAAGATAATACCCTGCAAGGGTGTCCCAACTTAGCCCATCACAAGCTCTCACGGTCAACGAAGTATATTCCTCCCAGGAAGACCCGATCAGTCTCGGAATTCTGGTTTACAAGACATTTAAACAATGGTAAAACAAGACCTGCAAAGCCGCCCGATGTGCCGACAAATCGCGATAGGAGCTGCACATATCTCGTTCTCAGGGCACAGCGGATAGGTCAGCCTACGAGTAAAACCATCCCTCGAGTTGCCTCATGGTGGCCCCGCAGTCAGCCCGGTTTGGACAAACACTCGAAGGAGCACTGGCCCGAGGGGGGGGGGGTTAAATAAAGATGACCCTTGAGTCTACAGAACCCAAGGGAAAAAGGCTTAGGTGGCAAATGTTAAAACCAAGGTTGGGCCTTGCTGGAGGAATTTTATTCAAAGTGAACTATCAAGGGGGTCCCATAAATCACCCTACCGCGTAAGGAACACAAAATCAAGGAACATAACACCGGTATGACGGAAACTAGGGCGGCAAGAGTGGAACAAAACACCAGGCATAAGGCCGAGCCTTCCACCCTTTACTAATTATATAGATGCATTAATTAAATAAGAGATATTGTGATATCCCAACATAATCCTGTCCATCATGGAGCAATCTTCAACTTCACCTGCAACTAACAACACTATAAGAGGGGCTGAGCAAAGCGGTAACATAGCCAAGCAACGGTTTGCTAGGAAGGGTGAAAAAGGTTAGAGGATGGCATGGCAATTTTGGGAGGCTTGACAGACAAGTGATAGGTAGCGCAGCATAGCGATAGAATGAAGCAACTAGCAAGCAAACATAGAAGTGATATCGAGGGTAATGGTCATCCTGAGATCCCGCAAGGAAGAAGAATGAGTCCATGAAGAAGACAAACGGACGTAGTCGAACGAATCCTCACAACTCCGGAACAAAATCGAAGCTAACGAGAGAAGCAAACCGGAGAGAAGCAAACAACATTGTAAACACACAAGCACAAACATGGCATGATGCACAGCCAAGGATGATGCATGTTCGGGTTAATGAGGCATGGCATGGCAAAGTGCACAAACAACACTACATTTTTAAGTGGGGCTCAATATACAACGAGTTGCATATTGACAAAACACCACATTGACATATTTAGTTTAATCTCGATTATGTACCCAACAACATTAAATGTTTATAAACATGTCAAGAGGTGAAGCATAAGTAAACTAACTATTCAGGCAAGTTTAAATGAGGCCGGAAACAACAAACGGTAATTCCGAAAAATCCCCATATGTTATCTAGCAATTTAATGCAAACAACAATTTTAAACATTTTAAATAATGTTATCATGATGCGGATTACATATGCAAGTTTATTTGATTTTTATGAAAATGTTGACATGAGCATGTTATGAAGCATTTGTCACTGTGGTGGAACGAAAGGGGTGCCGCGGCAACTACAACGGAAATGGTGCCACGACAACATTCCGATGATCCGACAACTCATTGTGATACCGGTGCAAAAGAGCAAGTGTGCGGATGTGCGGAACATGCAAAAGATGGTGGGGATCCCGACTACCAGGTTCCCATGGGTTAGTGGCATGGAAACGAGTGACAAATCGGACACGATGCAAACATATGGTTCATCTTAGACAACATGTATTTGTCCATGGGTCATGGTCTCAGCGGTTATACCTTCGAAGCGTGCATTTTCAGAACGGATCAAATTTGTTGCGGTAGCGGAAGAAGACGTTCTCGGGACGGTTGTAGTGGAAGTAGTGGTTCACGGCGACGGTGGTGGAAGTAGTGGTTCACGTTTCGGAGAGGAACTTGAAGGATTCGAATCCCTTCGGGGTTGTCGTGGTACTTGCGGTCTCGGCGACGGTAATCGTACACGGCTCGTAGTCGTACACTCTCCGTAGATGTTCGGGGTCGTCACCATTCATAGTCGATGTAGTTGAACTTGATGAAACCCTCAGCGACAGTAGTGGTGCATGTGGTAGTGGAACTTGGCGCATCCAACGTCTTCGGGCGTAGAGGTACTCGCAAAAACCGAGATGGTCTTGACGATCCAGCGAGACGACGTGGTTCGGGGCGGTCTCGGTCTTGGCGTCCGTGCGGTAGCCGCGAGCTCATGGCCTACAGCAGCAGCAAGGAGCGGGACGGGACGGAGACGCCGGGCACTGATGGTGGTGGAGCAGGGGCTTCATGCGAACAGGGCCGCGGCGATGCTGATGGCCTCGCATGCCATGGCATGCGGTGGGCACGGTCGGAGGGAGAGCGCTAGAGAGAGGAGGCCCGGTCCGGTCCGACGGCGGTGGACGGCGCGGGCGCCACATGGCAGCCCGCCACTGGCTGCGGGCGGCGGCGCGACTTCGTCCGGCGACGGCGGACGTGTCCGCCCGCGCGGAGAGGAACGGGGCTAGGGTTAGGGTGGTTTGATCCGGGATTTGGAAATGGGGTCTATATTTATAGGTAAAGGGAGCTAGGAGACTCCAAATGGGGTGCGGTTTTCGCCCACATGATCGTGATCGAACGACCGAGAGCATGGAGGTGACTTAGATGGGTTATTGGGCTGTTTTGGAGGGGTGTTGGGCTGCAACTTAAAAGAGGCCTTTGCGGGAGTGCGGTTAACCGTTGGAGTATCAAACGAGCTCCAAATGATCCGAAACTTGACAGGTGGTCTACCGGTGCTATACCAGGGCCACTTGGCAAGGCTCGGTCCATTCCGAGAACGTTCAACACCCGCACACAGAAAAATGTGAAAGGGAGCGCCGGGGAACATAGGAGTGCTGGATTGCAAAACGGACAATGGGGAAAATGCTCGGATGCATGAGACGAATACGTATGCGAATGAGATGCACATGATGACATGATATGAGATGCATGACATGGACAAAATGCAAAACAAAAACAAAACCCAACCACAGAAGGAATATCATATCACAATGCCGAAAATGGCAAGAGTTGGAGTTTCAAATATGGCAAGTTACATCAGGGGTGTTACAACTATTTAATTAGCAAATAAACATTAATGTCTCTCGTTTCCCCCTCCTCCTTGGTCACGGTGCACATCCTAAGATGACTTACTCACCTAGACGGAGGGAGTATCAACATTCACAATGTCAAATCAATATTTTTACACTCATTATAAAACGTAGTTCTTATACTCATTATAATCAGTATTGTAGATATTGATATTTTTAGTATAAATTTGGTCGTGGGATTTCACTGATGCCTATCAAAGCGTGGAGGAAGCGGAGCTTAGGGCTTGCATTGCCGGTCTCTACATAGGTATTTCTCTTCATAATCCTGTAATATTAGAGACTAATTGCGCTTTTGTGGTAGCGTCTCTTGCATCGTGGGACAATGACAGTTCTGCTATGCATGACCTGAAGATGAAAGCGTTGAGCATCTCGAAGTTGATCAACAATCTTCAATTGTCAAAGATTAGCCATTCGGCCAATAAGGTGGCACACTTAATCGCTAAGTATAACTTTGACAATAGATTAGATGGTATTCTTGTAAATAACGTACCGCCCTGTGTGGTTAATATTGTATCGAATGAGTGTACTGGTGTGGCTGGTTAATTAATATAAGGTGGTGTTCAAAAAAAGTATAGATTTGGTCAAACACTTTGCAAACGGTTGACGGGAGTAAAAAGGACCAGAGGGAGTATCATGCATGCGGAGTAGGCAAAAAAATTGCTCATTTATAGCCGGTCGAAGTCTCAAATTGCGCGACCGCGCGAGGGAGGCGAAGGTCATGGGAGGTGCGACGGTTGACGGAATTAAGTGAACTTACATCCACGCGCCGGCATGGCGTGCGAACAGGCAGAAGCTATACCGTCAGGCCTACGATATGGGTCTAGTAGATATGATATCTAGTGGGTCCCGCATAGTTCTCGAGAACTCTTTGGGGGCTTGCAGCAATTTATCCACCGGGCAAGCCCAACCCCACGCCGTTCGCACGCCCTACTCGTCCCCGTCTTCTACCTCACAACAGTTCGCTCCCAGTTGTCCTGTCCTTTCACATTAGTTTGCTCCCAGTTTTTGCCGGGTACAACAGTTCAACTTCTCCTAACCCTCCTCCAAAATCCATGGCCTCCCAAATCTCCATGGTCGCCGCTGAGTACCAGGTTAGAGACATCATCGGCAATCAGTTCATCGTCATTTACACACGTGGATCCGTGACGGTGAAAGCATGGCTTGCTCGCTTCCTACGCATGTTCAATAGTTCAACGGATGAGTGGGTCGCTGGGCTAGATGTTGAGTACACCACAGTCATGGGACGAGAGAAGGATCTAAAGGACTAAGAGAGGAAGAAGCCCACCGTGATCCAGGTTTGCGTACATAACGTTTGCTTGGTCTACCACATATGCCATGCCGACGTTGAGTGCCAGGATTTTAAGAACTTCCTCAAGGACAAAAGAGTGAAATTCGTTACTGTAGGCTTTAAGAACGACAAAGAAGTCCTGCATCGGATAGGTCTCGTTGTAGGCCAGCCCTTCGATCTCCTGAAGGCAAGCCTGGTGTCCTCCTCTCAACCTTCAATGTTGACCCTGGCAGCAGCCATGATTGATCCTTCGTACGCTAAACTGAAGAAACATCATCACGAGTTTCATCATGCATGGGAGTCAAAGACATTAGATGAAGATCACATCCTGTACGCAGCAATGGATGCCTACCTTTGTTTAAATATCTACATGGGTTGGATGAAGAAGCAGAGCCCAGTGTATGGTTCAAGCAAAGAACCGTCAGCGAAGAGGAAGAGGAAGAGGGACGAGGACGAAGTCGAGGACGTGGACTCAGACTCCGAGTAGGTGGCCGTGCCGTCGCTCATGTTGGTTCTACTGCAGTGTCAAGCTGACTACTTGCTTAGTTTATTTTCAAGGGTGTGTTGTGCTGTGGCCCCAGCGGAACTATGTTTATGTTCTTTCTCATTATTTGAACTGTTTAGTACGTACAGTAGTACTAGTACTATGTCTTACTACTGTTCTTCTTGCAGTTGGTACTACTACTCGTACCTTCGTGTTCCTACTGTACTTAATAGTTCCTACTAGTAGTATAATTTGGGTCAGTCGATTTGTGAAAGAAGTTCGACGGAGCGAAGGAAGAAGACGGCAGAAGAGGTGGAACAAGCCCTTCTAGCCATCCATGTTGCATCAAACGGGTCACATGAGTCGACTGACCCAAATTGCTCCTTCAGATTGCAGGATCCACGTGGCATTCAAGGTCTCAAAGGTAGATTCCGCGTCCGCACCCGGTTTGCAGGCTCGACGCACGCGTGACCGGCTTCCGCCGCAACAGCCACCATGCGCGCCTCCTCCGCACGAGCGGAGACGACAATGACATGCTAGTTCCTCCTCGCCGGCGTGCTGGAGCACGCGCTCTCCCTCCTCTTCATACGCTGCGTGCATAGACGCGGCTCCACCAGCTGCTCGCGTGCTTGGCAGCGCGGCGGCATGGCGAGGAGGGACTGCAGACGACGTGAGCGAGTGAGCCCTCGGCTTCATGGCACAGGGATGGTGGCGACACGGCGGTGATGGGCGAGAAATTGTTGGCCGGAGCAGGCGGGCGCAGGCATGCGCAACAGCTGCGGCGGCATATTGATGAGTGCGCGTATGGGAGCTTACTCTAGTTTTATATGAGGTTGGTCAAACTTAAAAGAAAACCGTACTAGTACACGTAAACATTAGACTTAGGCAGCGCTTTTTTTTAAGTTAGTACCACAGCCACGATACGGAATCCTGTGCAAGCGCGTGAACCGCGGCCGTGCGGTCGATCGAACGGTGCGTCACCGTGTCGCGCTCGAAGGACATCCACCGAACCTTTTTGTGTGTGTGAAAACAATCCTCGAATATTACTCAACTTTTTTCCTAGGAAAGTTCTTGACGCTGCAATATTTCCATATATTTAAATTTATCTCCAGTTTGTGTTTATTTGGATTTGGACATTTTAGGTGCGCCCTAGTTTTTTTTAATACTTATTTTGTGTGTGTGACTGAGATAGAACGTGTGTATGTGTCCATATGTGTGTTGTGGCTGAAGGGCAATGTGGAGACGGTGTGCGTGTGATACAGACATAGAGAGGAGTGAATGTGCAAATGATCATGCATGAGTGAGACATAGACAGATGCCGATACGTTGTCTATACATGAAATAATGGTCTTCTAGTTTACTTGTGTGTGTGTGTGTGTGTGTGAGAGAGAGAGAGAGAGAGAGAGGAGCATCCGTAACACAACAACCATCTCTCTCGATTCGTCCGTCCCTCGCACGATCGCATGCAACATATGCATCAACGCGCACATTTTGACACCCTCACTCGGCCCCTGCCGACCTCAAGGCCCACGCAGTCTCTTCGTGAATACCCATTTCTCTCCTTAGGTTTGTTTTCGCTCAATATCTGACACAAACACACACACACACACACACAGCACAACACACACACACACTCCCCCGAGCACACAATTCATCCCCATCCAAGGTTATACGGCGCCCACTCTCGCTTGTGCTTCTTTGCACCCCAACATGCACAACACCTCAATCTTCAAAGAGGTCATCGAGCAGATCGAAGACGGCGACCAGACCGCGCTAGAGAATGCGGGGTCATTTGGAAGTAGGGTGGAATGACGACGGCTGACTGACTCCTCCCCCACCCTCTCTCTCTCTTGCACAAAATTACCAATCCCTCTCTCCCCCGCACAAAATTGTCCATCCCTCAACCCATGAGATCCTTCCCCTCTCGTCCATGTTTTTCCAGCTCTCTCATCAAACATGTTGTCTCTTCTCCTTCCACGTATACAGAATCACGTATATTACATGTCTCCATCTTTCTCACAGACCTAACTTCATCCTCTCTCTCTCTCTCTCTCTCGTTAGGTTTGTCTCCTACTCTCTCGTCCACATACATACAATCTTTCCCGCCCTATCTGCTCCATCTTCAAAAGCTCTCTCTGCACGTTTCATTCACACAATGGGATATGTCAAAATGTTGCTTCTATAATGGCTGATGCAGAGTTTTGGTTGTTTTTGTTGCATCCTACAAAGTAATAACTATGAAATGCATTTAGATTCTCATTTGACTGGGATTATGTGAGTTTGAGCATGTTGTGAAGTACTATAGACCTTGTATACATCTTGGGATTCGACAATGATTGTAACTATTGAATTGTATAGACCATTACATTCGAAGTCAATAGCCCAATATATTTATTTCACAATTTCAACAAATGATTAGTTCATTACAAACTAAGAAAACAAATGTGTCGGGGGTTGGGTGCGACATATGCCAAAGGATGGCTTATCATGGTGGGGGCGAGTAGAACATCACCGGTGCCTGGAAACGGGATGAGGCGAAGACATGCACGCCGGCGGATCTTACCCAGCTTCGGGGCTCTCCGTGGAGATAACACCCCTACTGCTGCTCTGCGGGGTCTCTGCATGGTCACTATGGCAAAGTGAGTACAAGGTTGCTCCTTGAGCTGTTTCTGGAGGTAGGAGAAGGCAAGGCTAGCTCTCTCCTTCCTATATGGTCTGTCTAGAGCTAAATGGATTCCCACGCTTTGCATGGGTGCCTTGGGGGGTTTATATAGGCCTACCCCCCAGGGGTACAATGGTAAAACCGGCTGGGTGCGGGTCCTAGCCGTCTGTCTCTCAGGCCGCCGTCTTCTCCGCCGAATCCTGGGGCCCGCCGACTGGTGGGTCCCGCCGACTGGCCTGGTACGAGGGCGTCAGCCCTTGTCCACCGCAGGCGGGTCTTGCCAGCTGCAGATTACTGTAGCCGTGCTTCTAATGACACCGGTTTGGTCATGGGGTCATGGCAACAGTGCCGCCGCCTGACAGGCGATCACTGTCGCCATTCCCCCTTCGTGTCTGGTTAATGGCGTGTCGGGCCCGTGGGAGGGGCCCGCCGACTTCTGGGGGCCGACACCCAACGGGTCCGACTCTTGGCGCTCTCGCCGTCTTCAGTACTCCCGCTGACTGGTAGGCCCTGCCGTCTCCGGGCCGTATAGACAGGCCGTCGGGGGCACAGGGCTCCGCCCCCAAGAGCTGATGTTAGGGCCGGCATGGCTACAGTGCCGCGCCGGACGGAGATCTCCGTTGGTACGGCGCACTGTGGCCATGCCTGCCATTAAATAACAGGGTGGTTGGAGTCGCAGGCCGACTCCCCGTAGTCGGCTTCTTTGGAGTCGCCTCTGGGACTCGGCTTAACTGGGAGTCGCCTCTGGGCTCGGCTTAACTGGGAGTCGCCTCTGGGACTCAGCTTAACTGGGAGTCGCCTCCGGGGACTCGGCTCATCTTGGAGTCGCCTCTAGACTCGCGGGGCGTAGCCTGCCCCGATGTCTTGAAAGGCTCTGGGCTTCGGGTGAGCCTACCCGTGGCCCATTACTCCGACAGTAGTCCCCGAAGCTGAGGAGGCTCCGAGGATGATACGTCGCGGGCCTCAACAGTTTCATTCTTCCAGTGGTGGGATTTAGGCCTTGCTTGCCGTCTTCCTTCAAGCCGACTAGCTGGAGTCGGATTCATAGAGGGCTGTCTTGCTTCAAACCGACTAGCTGAAGTCGGATTCACCGAGGGCCGGCTTGCCCCTTAAGGAGTTTTGAATGTCGCGGCAGGAACCAGGCGGCGTGCCTGATACGCTTCCCCGCGGCCGCCCGCCGTGGACCCATCACGAGGCGCCACGCGGCAGGGGCAGTCTGCTCACCCACGCGCGCGATAGGACAGGCCGTCAGGCGGGGCCCGCCACTACCGCGCCTCGGCCCGCGAACGAATCCGTTACGGCCGCGCGGACGGTTGGGTTCCCCACGTCGTTACTACGTGTAGTAACTTCGTGGGGGTAAATCATGGGGGGCGTGGGGTCTCGTGCGCAGTTAATCCCACGCCCGCCCCATCGGCTTCTCAGCCTACAGGCCTATAAGTAGGCGGGGGGAGCGGGACGGTGAAACACGCGCGCCCATTCTTCCCCGCTCCCCTGCCTCCTCTTGCCTCTTCTTCTTCTTGCCATTGTCGCTCCAAACCGCGCCGCGCTCGCCGTGATGAGTTCTTCCTCCGCCGCCGCGGCTCCTGCCGTGTGCTCCGGCGTGTGGGACGGCTCTGTGGTGGACGACGACACCATCGAGCACCTCCGCAAGACGCGCTGGCTCCCCGATGTGAACCTGGTGCGAGCTCGCGCCGCGCCGGAGGGGGAAATAAGGCCGGCGTCGGAGGAGGGCAAGCGGGTCATATTCCGCTCGCACCTCATGCGCGGCCTGGGGCTGCCGGCGAGCGTCTTCTTCCGCTCCTTTTTGGAGTTCAACGGGCTCCAGCCGCACCACCTCACTCCGAACACGGTGGTGCTGCTGGCCGCCTTCGCCACCCTGTGTGAGGGTTTTCTTGGCGTTCTCCCCACCATCGAGCTGTGGGGAGAGTTCTTCCAATCCAAACTCGGCACACACGTCGCCGGCATACCGGCTCAGTGCGGCGCCTTCATCGCAACGACCGCCGACAATCCATTTCCCTCCATCGTGCTGATCAAGTCGGTGAAGATGTGGCAGCGGTCGTAATTCTACGTGAAGAACGTCGCCCCGAAAGGCGACTGGGTCAACCTGCCGCCCTATGAAGCCAGCGCACCGGCTGGGAGGCTTCCCAGCTAGTCCCACCGGGCCAAGACGCTGACTCCCGCAGGCGCAACCGCCGCTGCGCGACTCTGAGTGCTGGTGCAGTCGGAAGGCTTGGTTGGGGCCGACTTGCTGGCCGCCTTCGTGGCACGGTGAGTCCTCCCACTCCAAGGCCGACCTCATCTGATCTGTCTGATGAGCGACCACCGGGACCCGAGCCAGATGTGCACCAGGGACATGGCCCACGCGGAGGTGGCGAACATGGGGAACCACATCGCAAACTGCGAGCTCGCGGCGGACTGGCAGTTCGGCAAGGAGCCGTACTCGCGCGCCAACCCCCCACCAGTGGTAAGTTGTATATTTTGTTCTTCTGTTTTTCTTGTAGCCGAACCCGACTTCTGATACTCTTTGTTTCTTCGAGTCAGAACCCCCTCATCCAGCCTGCAGCAGGCGCCACGGGACCGCCCCGCGAGTTCGCTCCTGATCGAGCGGAGAGCGACGTTGATGACCCCGACTTGGGGGCGGCGGCGATGGAGGCCGACACCGAAGGCGGAGGAGGAGGAGCGGAAGGCGGCTTCCGGCCCTCGGCGACCTTCGCCGACTAGCCAGAAGACGACGCCGAAGGGGAAGTCGTCCCGCACCACCAATCGAAAGCGGGCCATCCAGGCGCGAGTTCCTCCGCCGGCTTGGCCGGTCAAGTCGGCGCGAAGAAGCGCCGGGCCGCGCCGAGTTCGCTCGGCGGCCGGCCGAAGAAGTTCAAGGGGGCGGCCGCCACGACCAAGTGGGAGGAGGCGACCGCGAAGGCCAACCGCTTCCGCAAGGAAGTGAAGAAGCCGCCGCTAGTCTCTTCGTAAGCGCTCTCTGCCTTCTCCTTGTTTTCTTTGATAAACTTTTCCGAGTCTTTTTCATTCCTTCTTTGCTTCAGGGCCCCTCTTTCTCTTGAGAGGGTCGCCGTCCCCTCTGTCATGGGGTCGGCAGAGACGTCCGCCAATACTAGGCGGATTGACCCCGCCGCCGATCTCCGGGAGGCGACGGAGGGAAACGCGCGGGAGAAGCGCGACGAGGAGGAGGCCGACCTCCTGGAGAAGGCGGAGGCCGAGAAAGCGGTGGCCTCCGGCCAGAAGAAACTAGAGGAAGCTGAAGCCGCCGCCGCAGCAAGACAGTGGGCTGCGGAAACCGCGCACCGCCAATCGGCGCTGCTTGTCGTCCCGCTGAACTCCGCACGACCGCCCCCAGACTTCATGGGGCAGACTGGAGAAGCCGGCGGGGAGTACCCCATCATGGAGAAGGACAGTGGCGAGGCCTCCGCGTCGGGCACGGCCATGCCGCCACCGCCGCCTCCACCGCCGTCTGGGAGCGCGCATGGCAAGCAGCCGGCAGGCCCGCCAGCGCCGCCAACTGAAGACCAGGCGGTGGTGAGGTTGCTCCTTCAAGTCGCCTCACCAGCGTGCCGCCGCCTCGAGAAGGCGGTTTCAGCACCACGCCCCTTGGAGGCCGGCGCCGCCAGCTCGACCATCCCAGACGCCGAGGCGACAAGCGCCGCGCCCACTGGGTGGGTGTGAAGAGGAGGCGACGGTCCGCTGAACCAGGCGCTCCTGGACATCCAGGCGAAGCTGCGAGCTGAGGGCGAGGCCATCCAGGGCTGCATCCAAGGCGCATCTGGCGTCGCGAGCATCTATCCGGGTATGCTTTCTTTTTTGACTTTATTTTTTCTCGTTCTTCTCTGTGGGGGCGCGCCAGCGCACCCACTGGGTGTAGTCCCCGAGTTTCGGGCCGGCTGCTAAGTAGGCGGCCCGGAACTCCATCTGGCGGGTCCGAATATTCACCTTTGTCGGATTGTTTATCACAGGAGTATCACAACCTCCGCGTCATTGCCTTCAACCGCAATGTTGAGAAGCTAGGGAAGCGGACTGCCGACTTGTCGGAGAGTCGGAGTAAGTCCTTCTTCTTTTTTGCGGGGGCGCGCTGGCGCACTCGCGGGCTGTAGTCCCCGAGATTCGGGCCGACTGCTGAGTAGTCAGGCCGGATCTTCCCGGCGACCTTCTTTGCTGACGACTTGACGTCCTTTCTCTTTTGTCCTTCAGAGGCCAATGCCGCTCTTTAGGAACGGTTGGGCGAAGTCAGCACTGCCCTATGCGCCAAGGAGGAGGAGTGCAGCAGGCACGCCACAGAGCGCGACCTACTGGCCGCGCAGCTGGCGGAGCAGAAGGAGCTGCTCAAGAAGGCGCAGGACGAGGCGGAGACGAGAGAGACCGCTCTCCTGGCCGAGTTCGAAAGTGAGCGCTCCTCCTGGACTGACAAGGAGGCGATGCTGACCTCTGGCTTCCATGAGATCGAAGACATTGTCGACGGTGAGTTTCTTTCCTTTCTTTCTTTGAGCCGCCGACTGTAAGTCAGGCCGACTCCTGATTCTTTATTTTGCTTCTTTTTGTTTTGGCAGACTTCTTCCCTGGCCACTCGCAGGCGGTCACCCGAGCCATCGAGGCAGATCGCGAGGCACGGAGGGCAAATGGCGAGGAGATCGCCGCCAACGCCCCCCTGACCGTCGACGAGCAGCTCCTGAGCATCGAGACTCGTCTGCGGCCGACCCATCAACTGCTGCGCCGGCTTCAACGCACCGGTGCTCAGGCGATTGCCGCCCTGTGGCCGGACATGCCGGCTCTGCGCACTCCTAGTCGGACTGCCAACTAGCTGGAGGTCGCAGCTGGCCGTCTCGAGGCTTGGAAGGGTTCCTCGGCCCGGGCCGGAGTGTGCCGGGCCTTGGAATTCGTTAAGGCTTGGTATCCAGGGCTGGATCTGGGCTGACTGGGCGGGTTCCGGTCAGAGGCCCAGGCAGAGCTAGTGGCTGTGGAAGGCGCCCTCATCGAGCGTGCGGCGGCGATTGCCGACTACACCGACACCAGTGTCTTTGTTCCTGAGCAGGCCGCGAACGGCGAGGAGGTGCCGCCAGAGTGGTTCGGGATGAACCCGGACTACGACGAGGACTCGGCGGAGGTGATCGGCTCCAGTGCCGAGGAGGGAGATGAGGCGGAGGACGGAGGCGAGACGGAGGTGCCAGAAGACGGAGCGGGCGACCAGCCTCAGCTCGACCGCGCCTCCAGCAACGAGGCGCGTCCGATCGAGCCGGCTGCCATCGGAGGTGATCAAGCGGAGACTGCCCAGCTGGCCGCCCTGGCGCCTGACACCGCCGTCTCCTCCGACCCTCTGAACCCGTCTGCCGCTTCTTAGGCTGCCATCTTGTCTTTATTTTATCTGCTTTCATAGTCTTTGAAGAACTTGTTAATTTGCACAATTCCACCCGCGGGGTGTATTTTGAACTTGGCTAGAGGCCTATGCTATGTAAATATCTATCCGACTTCTATCTTTCCTTGCTCATTGCTCTTTTGGCTTTTTCCTTTGCCGCCTTTCCATAGTCGCCGCTTTGCCAGACGGACAACCGCTCTGCGGACTGCCGCTGGGTCAAATGCTCGGCTACCTTAGGGAAGGCAAGTACTTGGCCTTTTTTAGAGTCTTTTAACAAGTTGGATAGAAGGCGGCAAGCCGACTATTCGAGAGTTGGCTCTGCAAAGAGAGGCTGGAAGCCGGCTTAAGCGAAAGTCGCTCTGCGAGATGTGGCTTCTGACAGGAGACGGCTTAAGCGCCGCACACTACTTGTCCGACTGCAGGAAGCATTTCATAGCGCAAGACGGCAAGTCCCCGGGCCGACTAGTCGAACCCGGCGCCAAGCGGCATAACAAAGAGTAGCATACTCGAAGGCATAATTCTTATCATACAGTTAACAACAAAAGGGGCAGTCCCCGAGCTTGTGTCGGGGGGCCCAAAGTCTCGGTACTTTAATACAAAGGATACCGTGGTACATACTGCATCAACTGTAAAATCTTCGAAGAAGATTTGGGTTCCATGGCCGTTCCGAGTCTTTGCCGGAGTCGTCCTTCTTGCGTGCTCGGGGCTTCTGGACGTCGATTAGGTAGTAGGAGTTGTCGCCCAGCACTTTGCTGATGATGAAGGGGCCTTCCCAAGGCGCTGACAACTTGTGTTGGCCGGCTGTTCGCTAGATCAGTCGGAGCACAAGGTCGCCCTCTTGGAAAGATCTTGGCCTGACCTTCCTGTTGTTGTATCGGCGCAGACTCTGCTTGTAGATGCTAGACCGGCTGAGTGCCAACAGCCGGCCCTCTTCCAGCAGATCGACGCCGTCTTGACGTGCTTCTTCTGCTTCCTCTTCGGTGTACATGGTGACTCTCGGAGAGTCGAATTCTATGTCCGTTGGGATGACGGCTTCGGCACCGTAGATGAGGAAGAAAGGCGTGAAGCCGGTTGACTTGTTTGGAGTCGTGCGCAGACTCTAGAGGACGGCTGGCAGCTCCTCAAGCCAACAGCCGGCCGAACGCTCGAGTGGTTCGACCAGTCGAGGCTTGATGACATATAGGATGAGGCCATTCGCTCGCTCCACTTGGCCGTTTGACTGCGGATGGGCAACGGACGCTAAGTCCAGCTGGATGCCCTGCGTCGCGCAGAAACAGGCCAAGGCACCTTTGGCAAATTTTGTGCCATTGTCGGTGATGATGTTGTGCGGTATGCCGTACCGCACCGTGATGTCGGCGATGAAAGTCATTCCAGTCGGACCGTTCAACTTCTTGATGGGCTTTGCTTCTATCCACTTGGTGAACTTGTCCACTGCGATGAGTAAGTGAGTCAGGCCACCTCGGGCCGTCTTGAACGGTCCCACCATGTCCAGGCCCCAAACTTCAAAGGGCCAGGCGATGGGGATTGTCTTGAGCGCAGAAGCCGGCTGAAGCGGCTTGGAGCGGAACTTCTGGCACCCCTTGCATTTTTGGACAAATTCCTTGGCCTCTTCCAGGGCAGTCGGCCAGAAGAAACCGTGCCGAAAGGCTTTGGCGACGAGTGCTCTTGAAGCCGCATGGTGGCCGCACTCGCCTTGATGGATGTCTCTGAGAATTGCTTGGCCTTGCTCTGGATCAACACAGCGCTGGTAGACACCAGTGACGCTGCGCCTGACCAGCTCTTTGTTGATTATGGTGTAGGCTGCCGCTCGGCGTTGCACTTGCCGAGCCAAGATTTCATCAGTTGGCAGCTCTTTGTTCACTAGAAACTTGAGGATGGGCTGCGCCCATGAGGGTGGAGCTATTTCTTCAACCGCCACCACTGCGACTTGGACAAGGGCGGCAGGGCTGGGAGGCGGCGGGATGGAGTCTGCGGCCGCTTGCTGAATTGATAAGAACCCGGGCCGACTGGTGCAGTCCCCGGGCCGACTGGCACAGTCCCTGGGCCGAGTTCTGAAGTCTTTGGGCTGGTTGCCGTAGTCCCCAGGCCGGGTTCTGAAGTCCCCGGGCCGGCTTTGACTGTGATCTTCTTGGAGCCGTCTGTAAGAATTCTTGTGCCGTCTGCTGGGGCTCTAGAGTCGGATCTGACTTCTTCGGGAGGAGCCGGCACAAAGATGGAGTCTGATTCTGGAGAAGGCTTGATAGACGGCTTAAGGAGGCGCTGAAGGGCGATGTCAGCTGGTATCTCTTGGCGGGTGGAGCCGACTCGTGCCAAGGCGTCTGCTTGGTCGTTGTCATTTCTTGGCACGTGAAGGAACTCGCACCCCTCGAAGTATCCGCTGAGTTGCTGCACCAGGAAGCGGTAGCTCGCCATGTTTGCATCTTTGGCGTCCCAGTCGCCAGATGACTGCTGGACCACCAAATCGGAGTCATCATAGCACAGGATCCGGCAAATGCCGAGTTCTTTGGCAAGCCGGAGCCCGTGAATGAGCGCCTCGTATTCGGCGACTTTGTTGGAGGCTGCGAAGTTGTCCGGCTGCTCTGCAACTGTCTTTGCTTGATTCCTAACTTTTCCATGGTGTCCCTACAGGATGTTGATGCTACTGCCTCCGTCTATCAGCACTCGCGAGAAGCGAGCGGCCCGCCTATCAATGGCCAAGGTGGCACTCAGGACCAGGGCATAGGAGCCCGGATTCGGCATCACCTCTGGGTGATCTACTTTGCTCCAACTGATGGGCTTCTCAGACCAATGCATAAACTCTGGGGCATCTGATGCTACTGCATTCACCTCTTGCTGCTGCAGCCGCCTGCTGCATCGATCGTCAGCCACACTGGTGAACACCACATAGGCTCCATGCTCTTCTGGGTACTCATCTCGTACTGCGCCGACTGGCCTGGCAGCCGGCTGCTGGGCGGCGGTGGAGGCGGCGGCCCAGTAGGTGGAGGAGGAAGGAGGTCGCTTGTACGTGCTCGTGAAGTTGGGATGAAGGCCTCGGTGAAGTCGACCCAGCTGTTGATGCTGCGGGGCTTCAGACTGTTCAACCATGTCCGGGCCGTGCCCTGGAGCATGAGTGGAACATGTTGGAGAACGTTGCAGAAAATTAAAATTTTTCCTACGGTTTCACCAAGATCCATCTATGAGTTCATCTAAGCAACGAGCCAAGGGAGTGAGTTTGCATCTACATACCACTTGTAGATCGCGTGCGGAAGCTTTCAAGGGGATGGTGATGATGGAGTCGTACTCGACGTGATTCAGATCACCAATGTCCAAGTGCTGAACGGAGAGCACCTCCGCGTTCAACACACGTACGAAAAGGGAGACGTCTCCTCCTTCTTGATCCAGCAAGGGGGGAGGAGAGGTTGATGATGATCCAGCAGCACGACGGCGTGGTGGTGGATGCAGCAGAACTCCAGCAGGCCTTAGCCAAGCAACTACGGGAGGAGGACGAGGTGTAGCAGGGGGAGGGAGGCGCCAAAGCAATGGGTGCGGCTGCCCTCCCCCTTTCCCTCCTTTATATAGGCCCCCAGGGGGGGTGCCGGCCCTGGGAGATTGGATCTCCCAAGGGGGCGGCGGCCAAGGGGGGAGGAGTGCCCCCCAAGGCATGTGGTGCGCCCCCCCCCCACCCTAGGGTTTCAACCCTAGGCGCAGGGGTGGGCCTAGGGGGGCGCACCAGCCCACTATGGGCTGGCTCCCCTCCCACGTCAGCCCATGGGGCCCTCTGGGATGGGTGGCCCCACCCGGTGGACCCCCGGGACCCTTCCGGTGGTCCCGGTACATTACCGGGTGACCCCGAAACTTTCCCGATGGCCGAAATACCACTTCCTATATATTATTCTTTACCTCCGGACCATTCCGAAACTCCTCATGACGTCCGGGATCTCATCCGAGACTCCGAACAACATTCGGTATGCTGCATACTCATATTCATACAACCCTAGCGCACCGAACCTTAAGTGTGTAGACCCTACGGGTTCGGGAGACACGCAGACATGACCGAGACGACTCTCGGGCAATAACCAACAGAGGGATCTGGATACCCATGTTGGCTCCCACATGCTCCTCGATGATTTCATCGGTTGAACCATGATGTCGAGGATTCGATCAAACTCCGTATGCAATTCCATTTGTCAATCGGTACGTTACTTGCCCGAGACTCGATCGTCGGTATCCCAATACCTTGTTCAGTCTCGTTACCGGCAAGTCACTTTACTCGTACGGTAATGCACGATCCCATGACGAACACCTTGGTCACCTTGAGCTCATTATGATGATGCATTACCGAGTGGGCCCAGAGATACCTCTCTGTCATACGGAGTGACAAATCCCAGTCTCGATCCGTGTCAACCCAACAGACACTTTCGGAGATACCTGTAGTGCACCTTTATAGTCACCCAGTTAAGTTGTGACGTTTGATACACCCAAAGCACTCCTACGGTATCCGGGAGTTACACGATCTCATGGTCAAAGGAAGAGATACTTGACATTGGAAAAGCTCTAGCAAACGAACTACACGATCTTTGTGCTATGCTTAGGATTGGGTCTTGTCCATCACATCATTCTCCTAATGATGTGATCCCGTTATCAACGACATCCAATGTCCATAGCCAGGAAACCATGACTATCTATTGATCACAACGAGCTAGTCAACTAGAGGCTCACTAGGGACATATTGTGGTCTAAGTATTCACATGTGTATTATGATTTCCGGATAATACAGTTATAGCATGAATAAAAGACAATTATCATGAACAATGAAATATAATAATACTTTTATTATTGCCTCTAGGGCATATTTCCAATAGTCTCCCACTTGCACTAGAGTCACCAATCTAGTTACATTGTGATGAATCGAACACCCATAGAGTTATGGTGTTGATCATGTTTTGCTCGCGAGAGAGGTTTAGTCAATGGATCTGCGACATTCAGATCCGTATGTACTTTGCAAATATCTATGTCTCCATCTTGAACATTTTCACGGATGGAGTTGAAACGACGCTTGATGTGCCTTGTCTTCTTGTGAAACCTGGGCTCCTTGGCAAGGGCAATAGCTCCAGTGTTGTCACAGAAGAGTTTGATCGGCCCCGACGCATTGGGTATGACTCCTAGGTCGGTTATGAACTCCTTCACCCAAATTGCTTCATGCGCTGCCTCCGAGGCTGCCATGTACTCCGCTTCACACGTAGATCCCGCCACGACGCTCTGCTTGCAGCTGCACCAGCTTACTGCTCCACCATTCAACATATACATGTATCCGGTTTGTGACTTAGAGTCATCCAGATCTGAGTCGAAGCTAGCGTCAACGTAACCCGAGCTCTTCGTCTCCTCCATAAATGAGAAACATGTCCTTTGTCCTTTTCAGGTACTTCAGGATATTCTTGACCGCTGTCCAGTGTTCCTTGCCAGGATTACTTTGGTATCTTGTGTAAGTGCATCTAGTGCCCCTTAGTGATTTTGGTGTATTGAAGACTTATAGGTTAAGTATCTGATGCGTTTGTGAGTGTACACAGGTCTATAAGTCTATGAGGAGTTTGATATTTACAGAGAAAGTCGACCCCTAAAAATGAAGTTCTTCAACTGAAGACTTTGATATTCTGAAGACATTCTGAAGACTTTGAAAGTGAAGAAATTGGTGTGACCATGAAGACTTGATATTCATTCGAGGAATATGAAGCGTGAAGACTTTTGTTTTCGTAGTTTCATTTTCTCTTTCTTGAGTCATAGGAAACACCGTACTGTTAAAGGGGGTCGAGGAAATACTAAGGAAAAATTTCCATGTGATGGTCAACTCAAAATCCTACACCTACCAATCCCTTCGAGTGAAGCCATTGGAAATCTCATACAGTTCAGTCAAATTCATCAGTGACAGAGACGCAGTTCTTCTATTCACTGAGGACTTTGTTCTGACTGAGGAGTTAGGAATTCGCCAGTGCGAATTGCCTACACAGTGAGGAACATGATAGCCCTGAGAACTTTGAGAGTCAAATTTCCGACCGTTGCTCTGCTGCGCGCCGGCGGACCAAAATATCTTATCCACCTAACGGTCATATCATTGAAGGGCATTTATGTCTTATCATGTCGGGCTGCTCCCTAGGCTATAAATAGCCACCCCCTACAACCACTAGTTGGTTGGCTGCTCCGAGAGAACTTGACACTTGTCATTTGAGAGCAACCCATCCTCCGAGGACTTTGAGCGAAAATCATCAAGTGAGGAAAATCCCAAAACCAAACCCACAAAACCCCAAGTGATTGAGCATCACTGAAGAAACTGATCCTGCGTGGATCCGACGCTTGTTACCTTTGAAGACTGTGCTTCTTCCAGACGGTTAGGCGTCAAGGTCTAGGGCATCCAAGAGGAATTGTGGATCGCCGAGTGACCAAGTCTGTGAAGGTTTGTAAGTCACCTGAAGACTAACCACGAGTGATTGGACGAGGCCTGCGTGGTCTTAGTTCAAGGAGAATACGGTGAGGACTGGGTGTCCTGAGTTGCGGCTCAGAGACTGGGTGTCCGGGACTGTGTGTCCTCGAGTTTAAATACTCATCCGCTCCAACCAGACGTACAACTGAGACAACAGTTGGAACTGGTTTACCAAATCATTGTCTTCACCAACTGACTGGTTCTATTTCCTCAACTCATCCATTTCCTCATTCTGTGTTGCATGTTGTTCATATCTGTGCTTGAAGACTTTGACTGAAGACTTTCACAAATTCCTCAGTTCAATTTCTTCAGTCTGTTTGTCTTCATCTTGTTATCCTGTGTTTACGCTTTCCGTACTCTGTTCTTAGTCTTCATTTCATCATGCTGACTATGTGTGTATCCTGTTATGTTTACCTCTGAGTACATATTCCGCTGCTAGTAGTTCTTCGCTAAGGAATTTCCTCACCGACAAATTCCTCAGTGAAGAATTTCATAAAAATCGCCTATTCACCCCCCCTCTAGTCGATATAACGCACTTTCAATTGGTATCAGAGAAAGGTACTCCCTTGTTCTGTGTGATTTTGGTTTAACCACCTGGAGTTCTAGTTATGTCGACCGCAGGTATGAAGAAAGTGTCATGCCCTATCTTTGACGGTCATGACTATCCCAAGTGGAAGGCCATGATGAAGAAGCGCCTCATGGCAAAGAACAGCGAGCTGTGGACCGTCACTGAGATTGGTCTTACTGATCTATGCAAGATGGCGAATGCTGATGATATTCGCAAGTACACTCGACTGGATATCATAGCGAAGGATATCATCTGCTCCTGCCTATCCAGAGACCAATTCGGGCGAATTATGCATCTTGGCAATTCAAAGCTCATCTGGGACCGAATCTCTGATGTCTATGAAGGTCATCGAACTTGTCATGATCCCTGTTTTGAGGACTTCAAGGAATCTCTCAAAACGATGACTTTCGAGCCAGAATCATCATTGTCTGCACCTTGTATTATGGCAAATGGTGCCGAGGTAACTGAATGCTCCTCATCTGAGTCTTGTGATGATGAATCTGATAATGATGAATCTGATAATGATGAACCTGATGATGACATTGAATCCTTCTATACTAAACTCATTTGTGTTGCCACTAAACAACAAACAGTTTTAGAACAAACTCAAGATATGCTAGAAAGAAGTGATAATATGTTGCGCAGGGAAATGGATCAGTCAAAAGCCTTGGGTGAATGTCTTCAGAGAATTCACTCCAAGCTTGACGCCCTTCAAGATCAACATAATACCCTCTTGACTGATCATGAGAAGCTTTCACTTGAAGCTATTCAAAGAAAGGAAGATCTTGAAAAGCTAAGAGTGTGTTATGAAGATCTTCAGAAGGAGCGCGATTCATTACTAGCTCAACAAATCAGAGCTTCTCAGGAAGAATTTGTTCCTCCATGCTTAAAGTGCATTGAACGTGAATCTGCAAATTCTTCACCTGAATGTTCAAATGCTTCATCTGTTACAAATTCTTCATCTGCCTCTGCTATCACTAATTCCTCATCTGAGGACATTGCTAGTATCACTGACAATGCAGGGCTGAAGGAATTGTACATGACAGGCATGTACAAAAGCCTCAAAGGGCATCAGACACTTTGTGATGTGCTCAAAAAGCAGATCCTCAACAGAAACCCTAGGAAAGAGGGTATTGCCTTTGAGAGGAAACTCAATGCCGATGGAACATATTGGAAGCCTGAGCAGTATCCCAAAACCTCATGGGTTGCTGCAAAGGGACCTCCAGTTGATCCATCTAACTTGTCTGGCTTTACTTGTGAATCTCCTCATTCTTCTGATGAGTCATTTGACTCCAACTATAAGCTGTTCAAAAATCAGAATGGTGAAGTATTTGCTAGATATGTTGGCACTAACTGCAGGAACGGTTTCCCTATGAAGAAAATCTGGGTTCCCAAAAGATGTGTTGAAAGTCTTCAGGTGAATGTCCTCATGACACCACCTGTGAAGAACAGGAACCCCAGATCAAATTCTTCATATGGACCAAATTCTTCACGAGAAAAAAATTCCTCAACTGGATCAAAGTCCTCATATGATTATCATCGTGCTAACAAATCTGTCTCGCAGGGCAAAGCTAAGGGCTATGAATATGTGCATTATTCTTCAAACCATTATGTTCATAAGTCCTCAAAGAATTACTCTGCCTATTCATATGCATACCCTAACCTCTCTCATGCTAAGCGAAATGGTTTGGCATCTTTGCCACCTTTCTCACATGGTGCTCGCAGGATGATGAACTCTTTGCCACCCCTCCAGATGTGGGTGGTGAAGAAAAAGAACTAATCCCTTCTGCAGGGTCAGGTCTCCAGACGTGCTCTAACGTCTGAAGAATTTGCTGGGGACCTGACAAAAATGCCTGAAAGGACGCAGGCGAATCATGATGAAATGAACTTTCATTTCACACGTCCTCATACTGCTATAGCTGTTTACTTCTTGATGAAATTCATCTGATGAACTTGATATCATATTCTTCACTGATGAAGCATATGAGATTGTAAGTTATACTAATTCATCTGCAGGATGATCAACCCAAAACCACTGAATGGGTCCTCGATAGTGGATGTACAAATCACATGACTGGTGACAAGAATCTATTGATGGATGCTCCTTTATCACCGTCACCTCTGAAGCATATCATATTTGCTGACAAAGGCAAAAGTCAGGTATTGGGTCTTGGTAAGGTTGCTATCTCTAAGGATAAGCACATGGACAAAGTCATGCTTGTTGAGTCCTTAGGATACAATCTCATGTCAGTCTCAATGCTTTGTGATCTTGATATGGTTGTTGTCTTTGGCAAATATCGCTGTGTTGTGATTATGGAAGCTGACAATTCCAAAGTCTTCGAAGGCTTTAGGAGAGGAGATCTGTATATTGTTGATTTCTCTACAGGACCGCAACCAGCCATGTGTCTACTTGCAAAAGCTTCAGAAGGCTGGCTATGGCATCGACGACTTGGTCATGTAGGCATGAGGAATTTGAACACGCTTGCAAAGAAGAAGCATGTCATTGGCATTGAGAATGTCAAATTCCTCAAGGATCACTTATGCGGAGCATGTGAAGCCGGAAAAATGACCAAGGCCAAGCACCCAACGAAGACTATCATGACCACTACCCGTCCATTCGAATTGCTTCACATGGACCTCTTCGGACCGAATCATTATTCAACAGTCACTAATGATGCATCTCTATATGGTTTTGTCATTGTTGATGATTATTCTCGATACACATGGGTACACATTGTTACTTACAAACATGAAGTACAGGAAGTCTTCAAACGATTTTCCTCGAGGGCTTCAACCAACTTTGGTGTGAAGATCAAGCATATCAGAAGTGACAATGGAACTGAGTTCAAGAATTCTGGTCTCGATGCTTATCTTGATGAACTTGGTATTACTCAAGAATTATCTGCTCCCTATACTCCTCAGCAGCAACTTTGGTGTGAAGATCAAGCATATCAGAACTCTTGTTGAGATGGCCCGCACTATGCTTGATGAATACAAAACGCCTCAGCGTTTTTGGATTGATGCAATTGATACTGCCTGCCACATCATCAACAGAGTATATCTTCACAAATTCTTCAAGAAGACTACCTATGAACTCCTCACTGACAAGAAACCCAATGTGAGTTATTTCAAAGTCTTCGGTGCTAAATGTTGGATTAGAGATCCTCACCACAATTCTAAATTTGCACCGAAAGCACATGAAGGTTTTATGCTTGGTTACGGAAAGGACTCGCACACCTACAGAGTCTTCAACATTGTTCTTCACAAGATTGTTGACACTGTAGATGTGCGGTTCGATGAAACTAATGGCTCGCAAAAAGAGCACCTACCTTCTGTGTTAGATGAACCAGCACTTGAGGATGCTATCAAGCTCAAGGCAACTGAGGATGTCATTCCTATTGAAGAATCTTTTGAAGAATTCATCCCTGTTCGTGAAGAACGTCGAGCTGATGCACCTGAAGAACATGATGAGGAAAATGGTGCTGAAGAAAATGCTGATCAAAATCCTCAGCGTCAACCAACTCATCCACGCGTTGCAAAAGAAGTGCAAGTGGATAAGATCATCGATGACATTAGCGCACCAGGTCCTCTCACCCGCTCAAAAGCCTCACACTTATCTAACTTTTGTGGGCACTATGCTTTTGTGTCTATCTCAGAGCCCACTAAGGTAGATGAAGCTTTTCTGGAGCCGGAGTGGATTCAGGCTATGCAAGAAGAATTACATCAGTTCAAGTTGAACAATGTCTGGGAATTGGTCAATCGCCCAGATCCTCGCAAGCATAATATCATTGGCACAAAGTGGATCTACCGCAATAAGCAAGATGAAAATGGCCTTGTGGTGAGGAATAAGGCACGACTAGTAGCTCAAGGCTACACACAGGTTGAAGGAATTGATTTCGATGAAACTTTTGCACCTGTTGCTAGACTTGAGGCTATTCGCATTTTACTTGCCTATGCTAACCATCATGATCTCATCTTATATCAAATGGATGTGAAAAGTGCATTCCTCAATGGTAAGCTTGAGGAAGAAGTATATGTTGCTCAACCCCCAGGTTTTGAAGATCCCAAGAATCCTGACAAAGTCTTCAGACTCAATAAGGCTCTCTATGGCCTCAAGCAAGCCCCTCGGGCGTGGTACGACACACTGAAGGAATTCTTCGTGAAGAATGGCTTCACACCCGGTTCACTCGACCCTACTCTATTTACTAAATCATATGATGGTGAACTGTTTGTGTGCCAAATATATGTTGATGATATTATCTTTGGCTGTACTAACCAACGATATAGTGATGAATTTGCCTATATGATGAGTGAAGAATATGAAATGTCTATGATGGGAGAGTTGAAATTCTTCTTAGGTCTTCAAATTCGTCAACAGCGCAATGGCATATTCATATCTCAGGAGAAATACCTCAAAGATGTACTGAGGAAATTCGGCATGCAAGATTGCAAAGGCGTCAAAATTCCTATGCCCACAAATGGCCATCTATGCACTGATGAAAATGGTATTGATTTCAATCACAAGGTATACCGCTCCATGATTGGTTCTTTATTGTACTTATGTGCATCTAGGCCAGATATAATGCTTAGTGTTTGCATGTGTGCCCGATTTCAAGCTGCACCGAAGGAATCACACCATAAGGCTGTGAAGCATATTCTTCGATATCTAGCTCACACACCAACACTAGGACTATGGTACCCCAAGGGCTCTTCTTTTGATCTCATTGGATATTCTGACTCTGACTATGCTGGTGATCGTGTGGACCGCAAGTCAACATCTGGCACTTGTCATTTCCTCGGACGATCTTTGGTCTGTTGGTCCTCGAAGAAACAGAACTGTGTATCACTGTCTACTGTTGAAGCTGAATACATTGCTGCTGGCTCGTGCTGTGCTCAACTGCTTTGGATGAAGCAAACCCTCAAGGACTATGGCGTCAATGTGAAGAATGTGCCTCTCCTCTGCGACAATGAGAGTGCCATCAAGATTGCTCACAACCCAGTTCAGCACTCAAAGACTAAGCACATCCAGATTCGTCATCATTTTCTTCGTGATCATGTGCTGAAGGGCGATATCTCCATCGAACATGTGAAGACTGAAGAACAGCTAGCTGATATCTTCACCAAGCCCTTGGATGAGAAGAGATTTAGCAAGTTGCGGTGTGAGCTAAATATCTTAGAATCTTCGAATCTTCTTTGAAAAGGACACACATCCTAACCCTTATGCATAATTGATGACTTAGATGTGCAACACATGAAGAAACGTTTTTCTTCAATCAATGAAGAATAACACTCTAAGTGTCAAGAAATTAATGAAGAATTTGATTCTCAGAACCCTACGACAATTGTACGCGGTGTCTGAAATCATCATTCTTATACGGTGGGCTACGCCACCACAAAAGTTGAACATATTCAATTTGAGTTTTTCCTCATTTTTGAAATTCCTCAGTTTTTTTAAATTCTTCAACTTTGCAAAATCTTCAATGTTTCCGTCGTTTTTCTTCATTGGCTATATATATATATATATATATATATATATATATATATATATATATATATATATATATATATATATATATATATATATATATGAGTTTATGTCCTCTACAGCATTCACTTATTGCTATTTCTTCAAGTTGCGATTTCTGCTAAGTGAATGTGATCGGACCCTTCCCCCTCTATGCTATACTCAATCCAATCTATTCACAAATTCTTCATGTGCGTTCTGATTGAAACTCGTTCAAAGTCTTCACTGGTCCTTGACAGCTGAAGAAATTGCGAACGAAACTTTTAAACAAATCTTATCCAAGTTTTCGGTTTTACCGCTCAAACCGTTCCGCATCCCACGATGTATTAGTTTAATCACCCACAATCTTACACGATCTCATCTGCACAGTACGTGGGTGACACATGTCGCGTGAAGGAGAAAGGGCAGGGGCACGTTCGTCCCAAAATCTTCGGGCGAACAGTTTTTCACCATGGCTATAAATACCCTTCTACCCTCCTCACTTCATTTACTCCGCTCGATCGCTGTCTCTCGCTTGAGCTCTCCTCAAACCCTAGAGCCGCCGCTAATCCATCGTCGCCGGTGAGGAAAAGCTTCACTGCCTCGACCTCATCGCCGTCGTACTCGCGCTGGCCGCGGAAATCTTCACTCCGCCGCCGCCGTAGCCGTCTCCCTCTGCCAAGTTAGGGCGCGGGAGATCTAACGTGACGAACTTCACCACAGTTCACTCCTGTTCGTCGTGTTCTTCAGTTCGGGTAATTAAAAGTTACTTTTATTACTCGCGTTGATTCTCAAATCTTTCTGAAAATCTTCAAAGGTGTTTTTGCTCTTCAAATCATCACATATGAACACCTCACACACTATATGCTCTTGATTTATCTCTCTAAGCACTCATTTCTTCAAGATTCCTCAATTGTGCGGATTTCCAATCTGTACAACTCTGGAACCTAAGACGAAACGCTTAGTGAAATTCCTCAAGGCTCATCTGGTCAAATTCCTCAAAACTTGTTCCTTTTGGAAAATCTTCTGAGAACGCATATGACCTCTCCAAATTCCTCGCACCTACACTCTGTTCACAGGTACTCATGACCGCTGCTGAATCACTAGGTTCTCATCAACTTAACTCATTTGCAGCGTTCCTCGAAGAAAAACTGCATTCTTCTTCAGAGTGCTCTATTGTTCAAATTCCTCACCTGAAGAAAATGGCAGAAGGCAAGAGACCACAGAAGGGAGGAACGAAACCGTAAGTCATGACTGCCTTTGAGATTCCTGAGGAAATATACAAAGACTACTGCACACCTGATGAATCCAAGTTTGGCAAAGAGACCAAAAATCAGCGCAAAGTGCGCATACAGAGGATAGAAAGAAGATGGGCACGAGAATGGAGAGAATACCGCTATGTCACTCCCAAGTACATGAGGAAATTCGCTTTAAACCCTCCATGCCCAAGAGCTCCACTGGCACCTGGCCAAGTCGCTGATCCCACTAGCATCAAGAGCGGTGAAGACTTTCCTGAAGAATGGTCCAGGCGTCAAGCCAAATTGGCAAGACAGGCCAAGGAGGCAGTGAGGAAATTCAATGAGGATTCTGCTGCTGAGCCCTCGGTCAAGCCAAGTGCTTCACCATCAGCGCCCTCACGGCCCAGTTCCTCAGCCGCGCCCTCACGGCAAATTCCTCAGACTGCTGCTGCTCATTCAAAATCCTCAGCAGCTCCCTCCAAGTCCTCAACACCTGTGCATCTGGCTACTTGTGAAAGGACTCAGGGTTTCTCAATTGCTTCTGGTGTCTCAGCAAGTTCCTCAGCTGCACCAATGTCCTCAACAGGCCCCACTCTGCTAAAGACAAAGGCAACAGCTGGACGCGGTCCTCGGCCAAGTCCAAAGAAGAAACAGGTTGCATTCAATGTGCCTTTTGATGATGAAGCCCCTGATGAAGAACTTGAAGAAATCATCAGAGACAGACTGACCAAGGCCGCTAGAGCCAAAAGAACAAGTGTGCCTCTGCTTTTGGATCCAAAGAAGATCCTTGACTTCATTGACCTATGGCATCAGGATCCAAATACTCCTATACCGGATCTGCCACTGACTCCTGGTCAAACTCATATGCTTAACCATTTCATCGCTGAAGAGAAATGGAAATTTGAAAAGGCTCGTGAGTTGAAGAGAGCAAAAATCAGAAAGGAGAAGCTTCTGAGGAAGAACATAGTCAACTTGACTCCTGAAGAACTTCTCAATGCTCAATCTGAAATCCAAGCCCTCAGCAAGGATTTCGAAGCTTACAATGCTGATTGGCAAGGAGCCAAGGTGAGATTCGTCAATCTGACGAAGAAAATGTCAACTGTTGCAGCTCCATCGCAACAAGAAAATCCTCAGGCTGAAGACTCTGCTCAGCCTGCTGAAGAACATGCCAGCACTGCTGATGACTTTCAGCGTGCTGATGAGAACACAAGTTCCAGGGCTGATGACTCCATGCCAGCCGCTGAAGAAATTCCCAGGGCATCCACTAGTGGTGCGCCTGAAGAATCTGAAGGAAACAGGGCAACTGCACCAGTTGCGCCTGAAGCAACTGTACCACAATCCTCAGCTCCTCCTGCACCAACACCAACTCCAATTCTTCCTTCTGCCTATGAAGTGAAGAAGACAAAGGCTGCAGAACGAGCTGCAGTGAAGAAGAGGAAGGCATCAGCTGCGTCAAATTCTTCGGCTGCGAAGAAAATGAAGCCAATGACTAGCTCGATTGAAAATCCTATTGATGCCATTCCCATTTCCTCCATGTCGTCCAAGGAGATTGTTCCTTATGGAGAAGACTACAAGATCCCAAGCGGATCTGATGAAGAAAATCAATCTGTTGCTACCTCAGAACAGCTTGATGAAGAAATTGAAGTGGAAGCTTTCCCTTCAACCCTAGTTGTTTCCTCACCCATGCCTCAGTTCACAGCTGAAGAGGCAGGTGTTGAGGAAAATGAAAAAGAAGACGAAGACGTGGATATTGGGTGCACTACACCAGTGATGAACGGTGACTTTTGGGAAAGTCAGCATCCCAATACTCCTCTCTTCACTCCGCTTAAACAAGTTCCTCTGTCCCCGGCTACAACTGTTCAAATGGGCTCTGAAGAAACTCATCCCACTTCATCTGTAAATGAAGAAATTCCAGCCACTAGCGCTGAAGAACCCACTGCTGATCCTCAAACTGCACAAGGAGAGGAACCAGAAATTCCTCAGCCTGAAGAACCTGAGATCGCGATTCCTGAGGTTGTGCTGCAAATCACAGATATTCCTCTGCCCAAGCCAAAGAATCCGTTCTCAAGCAAGCAAAAATTCAAGGCTGAAGACTTCTTTTCTGAGCACGTGTTCTTCACTGCTTATAATCCATATGACTCTGCTCGAATGAGGAAAAGACGCTTCTGGACTCCAACACAAGCAAACTTCTATTCCTCAGTGCTATTCGACAAGGACAAGATCTTCGACCATGAGCATATTCCTCATATGGATATGGAATCACTACCGTGCTTCGAGCCAGTACTCCGTGTTCTTCACGATGCAGGGCTGCTGAACTTCTACACTGATATATGTGACTGGAATGAAGAACTCATTCTTCAGTTCTATGCCACCCTGCACATCACCGGAGATGCTGAAGATATCAACTCATGGGTATTGGATTGGATGACAGAGAATACTCACTACAAGGCACCAGCAACAGAATTGCTTCGTGTCCTTCCTCTTGATCCTCCCCATGAATCTGCACGTTGCATCTACAATGACCGCGAATTATCTGATCACTTTATGCAAGTGCTTATGAAGCCACTGAAGCCAGGTCAAGCCCCTCGAACCAAATTCCTCGTCAAGGATTTGCTGTATGTGCCTCAAACTGTTTATAGAATCTTGACGAAGGCATGAGTCCCATAAAATGCCACGACTCAAATGAAGAAGATGTCATAGGCATCATGAAGAACATGCTTTTCAATATCATTCATGGCGTTCCTGTCAACTTCCATGATTTCTTCATGAGGACTCTGGCAAATGTTGCAATGTCACCTTTTGAGCTGAAGCCATATGCGCCTTGGATCATGAGATTCATAAGGGCAAGATCTTCACTGAACTACAAGGCTGACACTCTGAATCATGGCAGCTACTTGCCTCCCATTGAAGTCCTCAAGCGGCCAATTTCATCATCTGATGACAAGGGCAAGGCAGCAGCTGTAATTGATGAAGGCACTCGTCCATTGGATGGTCAATTTTGCAGGGCTGCATCTTACTCCACCAATGACGATTCTGCAACGCATGACACTACCGCAAATACCTCAACCAAGCAACAGCCTCAAGCAACTGCACCCAGGGTGATGACTGATTGTGAGTTACTCCTCAGTCTTCATCAGAAGGTTGAATGCAATCAGAAATGGGTGAAGCGCCAATTTGCTGCAATTCTTCACAACATGACCTCAACGCATAATGCAGTGAAGAAAAACCAGTACTACCTTCATGAAACCCTCAACCGCACCTGGGCTGTTCTTAATCATGTATATTCCGCGGAAGAATTGAAGACTATGGGTCTTCAGGAAGCTTTTGACTGGTCTGCACCACCTCCGAAGAAATTCAAGAGAGTCAAAGTTCCTGATCTGGTGGCCAGCTCTTATTCTTCATCGCGTGAAATAGATGAATATGAAGATTTAGACGACACTGCGGCAGGCCCTACTTCAACAAACAACCCCGACAATGCTGGCGCTCCTCCATCAACTTGAATATCTTCAGGGGCGTTAGTCCTCAGTTTCGATCCTTTTGGTCATTTGATGACAAAGGGGGAAAAATCTGAGTTAGTCTTCAAGCAGGTTTATACTATGGGCGTTTTTTTTAAGTTACAACTCTCGTTCTTCCGAAACTTTTATTGGATCGAGTTGTAATCTTAAGTCCGATGGTGCCCTGACACTTTTGAACGGTGCATTGTGCTGACTTTGCACTGTGCTCTGATACTTTTGATGTGTTATTCTGCATGCTTATTCCTCGTTAATATCATTGCACGCATGCTGAATCTCATCAGGCACCATATTTCATCATGCATTTCAAATTCTTCATATTACATATCAAATGCGTGTATGAATTACAAGATATAGGGGGATATCTCCATGATTAAATTCTTCAAATGTGCATTGCCTCAAAAGCAAATTCCTCATTATGCACACATCCAGGGGGAGTTCTTCTATATCTTGCAATCAAATTCCTCAAAATTAGTATTTACACTTCATATGTTTATCTCCGTTGAAAACTTAACCTATGTTGTCATCAATCACCAAAAAGGGGGAGATTGTAAGTGCATCTAGTGCCCCTTAGTGATTTTGGTGTATTGAAGACTTATAGGTTAAGTATCTGATGCGTTTGTGAGTGTACACAGGTCTATAAGTCTATGAGGAGTTTGATATTTACAGAGAAAGTCGACCCCTAAAAATGAAGTTCTTCAACTGAAGACTTTGATATTCTGAAGACTTTCGGAAGACTTTGAAAGTGACGAAATTGGTGTGACCATGAAGACTTGATATTCATTCGAGGAATATGAAGCGTGAAGACTTTTGTTTTCGTAGTTTCATTTTCTCTTTCTTGAGTCATAGGAAACACCGTACTGTTAAAGGGGGTCAAGGAAATACTAAGGAAAAATTTCCATGTGATGCTCAACTCAAAATCCTACACCTACCAATCCCTTCGAGTGAAGCCATTGGAAATCTCATACAGTTCAGTCAAATTCATCAGTGACAGAGACGCAGTTCTTCTGTTCACTGAGGACTTTGTTCAGACTGAGGAGTTAGGAATTCGCCAGTGCGAATTGCCTACACAGTGAGGAACATGATAGCCCTAAGGACTTTGAGAGTCAAATTTCCGACCGTTGCTATGCTGCGCGCTGGCGGTTCAAAATATCTTATCCACCTAACGGTCATATCATTGAAGGGCATTTATGTCTTATCATGTCGGGCTGCTCCCTAGGCTATAAATAGCCGCCCCCTACAACCACTAGTTGGTTGGCTGCTTCGAGAGAACTTGACACTTGTCATTTGAGAGAAACCCATCCTCCGAGGACTTTGAGCGAAAATCATCAAGTGAGGAAAATCCCAAAACCAAACCCACAAAACCCCAAGTGATTGAGCATCACTGAAGAAATTGATCCTGCGTGGATCCGACGCTTGTTACCTTTGAAGACTGTGCTTCTTCCAGACGGTTAGGCATCAAGGTCTAGAGCATCCACGAGGAATTGTGGATCGCCGAGTGACCAAGTCTGTGAAGGTTTGGAAGTCACCTGAAGACTTACCACGAGTGATTGGACGAGGCCTGCGTGGTCTTAGTTCAAGGAGAATACGGTGAGGACTGGGTGTCCTGAGTTGCGGCTCAGAGACTGGGTGTCCGGGACTGTGTGTCCTCGAGTTTCAATACTCAGCCGCTCCAACCAGACGTACAACTGAGACAGCAGTTGGAACTGGTTTACCAAATCATTGTCTTCACCAACTGACTGGTTCTATTTCCTCAACTCATCCATTTCCTCATTCTATGTTGCATGTTGTTCATATCTGTGCTTGAAGACTTTGACTGAAGACTTTCACAAATTCCTTAGTTCAATTTCTTCAGTCTGTTTGTCTTCATCTTGTTATCCTGTGTTTACACTTTCCTTACTCTGTTCTTAGTCTTCATTTCATCATGCTGACTATGTGTGTATCCTGTTATGTTTACCTCTGAGTACATATTCCGCTGCTAGTAGTTCTTCGCTAAGGAATTTCCTCACCGACAAATTCCTCAGTGAAGAATTTCATAAAAATCGCCTATTCACCCCCCCTCTAGTCGATATAATGCACTTTCATCTTGCTACCAAACTTACGCCAAGGTTTACCTCAGGTCTGGTACACAGCATGGCATACATAATAGATCCTATGGCCGAAGCATAGGGGATGACACTCATCTCTTCTTTATCTTTTGCCGTGGTCGGTGACTGAGCCGAGCTCAATCTCACACCTTGTAACTTAGGCAAGAACCCTTTCTTGGACTGATCCATTTTGAACATTTTCAAAATCTTATCAAGGTATGTGCTTTGTGAAAGACCTATGAGGCGTCTCGATCTATCTCTATAGATTTTGATGCCTAATATATAAGCAGCTTCTCCAAGGTCCTTCATTGAAAAACACTTATTCAAGTAGGCCTTAATGCTGTCCAGAAGTTCTATATCATTTCCCATCAAGAGTATGTCATCTACATATAATATGAGAAATGCTACAGAGCTCCCACTCACTTTCTTGTAAACGCAGGCTTCTCCATAAGTCTGCATAAACCTAAACGCTTTGATCATCTCATCAAAGCGAATGTTCCAACTCCGAGATGCTTGCACCAGTCCATAAATGGATCGCTGGAGCTTGCATACTTTGTTAGCGTTCTTAGGATCAACAAAACCTTCCGGCTGCATCATATACAGCTCTTCCTTAAGATGTCCATTAAGGAATGCCGTTTTGACGTCCATCTGCCATATCTCATAATCATAGTATGCGGCAATTGCTAACATTATTCGGACGGACTTCAGCTTCGCTACGGGAGAGAATGTCTCGTCGTAGTCAATCCCTTGAACTTGTCAATAACCCTTAGCGACAAGTCGAGCTTTATAGATGGTAACATTACCATCCGCGTCCGTCTTCTTCTTAAAAATCCATTTGTTTTCTATCGCTCGCCGATCATCGGGCAAGTCTGTCAAAGTCCATACTTTGTTTTCATACATGGATTCTATCTCGGATTTCATGGCTTCAAGCCATTTGTTGGAATCTGGGCCCGCCATCGCTTCTTCATAGTTTGAAGGTTCACCGTTGTCTAACAACATGATTTCCAGGACAGGGTTGTCGTACCACTCTCGTGTGGAACGTGTCCTTGTGGACCTACGAAGTTCAGTAGCAACTTGATCCGAAGTACCTTGATCATCATCATTATTTTCCTCTTCGGTTGGTGTGGGCATCACAGGAACATTTTCCTGAGCTGCACCACTTTCCCGTTCGAGAGGTAGTACTTCATCGAGTTCTACTTTCCTCCCACTTACTTCTTTCGAGAGAAACTCTTTTTCCAGAAAGCATCCGTTCTTGGCAACAAAGATCTTGCCTTCGGATCTTAAGTAGAAGGTATACCCGACAGTTTCCTTAGGGTATCCTATGAAGACGCATTTTTCCGACTTGGGTTTGAGCTTTTCAGGTTGAAGTTTCTTGACTTAAGCATCGCATCCCCAAACTTTTAGAAACGATAGCTTAGGTTTCTTCCCAAACCACAATTCATACGGTGTCGTCTCAACGGATTTAGACGGTGCCCTATTTAAAGTGAATGTAGCTGTCTCTAGAGCGTATCCCCAAAATGATAGCGGTAAATCGGTAAGAGACATCATAGGCCGCACCATATCTAATAGAGTGCGATTACGACGTTCGGACACACCGTTACACTGAGGTGTTCCAGGCGGCGTGAGTTGTGAAACGATTCCACATTTCCTTAAGTGTGTACCAAATTTGTGACTTAAGTATTCTCCTCCACGATCTGACCGTAGGAACTTTATCTTTCGGTCACGTTGATTCTCCACCTCATTCTGAAATTCCTTGAACTTTTCAAAGGTCCCAGACTTGTGTTTCATTAAGTAGACATACCCATATCTACTCAAGTCATCAGTGAGAGTGAGAAAATAACGATATCCTCCGCGAGCCTCAACGCTCATTGGACCGCACACATCGGTATGTATGATTTCCAACAAGTTGGTTGCTCGCTCCATTGTTCCGGAGAACGGAGTCTTGGTCATTTTGCCCATGAGGCATGGTTCGCATGCACTAGTAGGAAAAGGTCTATAGATGGAATTGACACTAATGGCGCACCAGACATGTGGTGCGCCATTACTATATACTAATGGCGCACCATGTGTTGGTATGCCATTAGTTTCCAAATACTAATGGCGCACCACATCCCACGGTGCGCCATTAGTAAAAAAAATTTGTTTTTTAATTTTTTCAAAACTTCTAATGGCGCACCATGGGTGTGGTGCGCCATTACTAGTTTTAACTAGTAATGGCGCACCACACCCACCGTGCGCCATTAGAAGTTTTGAAAAAAGAAGTAAAAAAAATTATAAAAAAAATTTATAAAATTTTTGTTAGTAATGGCGCACCGGTGGACAGTGCGCCATTACTAGTTTTAACTAGTAATGGCGCACTGTCCACTGGTGCGCCATTACTAAGTTTTTTTTCAAAAAATTTCAAACAAAATTTCAAAAAAAAAATTATATATTTTTTTCAAAACTAGTAATGGCGCACCGTGGTTGTGGTGCGCCATTACTAGTTTAACTACTAATGGCGCACCACCCCACGGTGCGCCATTAGTAGTTTGCCCAGCTTCCACCGAATGCACACCCCCCCCCCCCCCCCCCGTGGACCGCCTTTTCAGTTTTAAAAAAAATGAAAAAAATGATAAAAATGTCAAAAAAAATAAAAGAAAATAAGTTTCCCATGTGATATGTGGTCTAGTTGTTGGGAAAATTTACAAATATAAATTTCGACTTTATTTGTAAAATCTCTCTGAAAATTTGTAAAATGGGCATAACTTTTGCATACGAACTCGGATTAAAAAGTTTTATATATGAAAAATCATCTACTCGAAAAGTTACATCCGAATTTAACTGGGGGAACCCCGTTAAACATTTTCAAAATCCCCAAAAACCTAACAGAAAAAAAGTTACGGGGCTTTCAAGATCTAGAGGCAAAAAAATTTCAAAAAAAATTTGGTTTTTTATTTTTTTTCAAAAAATGATATGTAATATGACCCGGAAGTTTGAAATATTTTTCAAAATTTTCATCATAGTCATGAACATGAACAAAGTCCTAGACATCAACAAAGTATAATAGGATTGATATGCTAGATATATCAACAAGTGCTTGTGAAGTGAGCTGTTGCTGGTGTTGGATAGAACTTTGAAGTTAAGCGTGCTTGGGCTGGAGTAGTGTGAGGATGGGTGACCTTTCGGGAAGTTTGACCATGGAGTCTGATTTGACCTGAGATTAAGCATATTGACTTGAGATTAAGCCATAGTGACCTGAGATTAAGAAAAAAACAAAAACAAAATTGGAAATTTCGAAAAAAAAATTTAAAAAAATTCTCCAAAAAAAATTTGAAAAAAAATTGTTACTAATGGCGCACCACTCCTATGTGGTGCGCCATTAGTATACCAGATACTAATGGCGCACCGTGGGCCATACTTATGGCGCACCAGCGGTGCGCCATTAGAATACCAGATTCTAATGGCGCACCACAGGTGCGCCATTAGAAAAAAATTCTAGTGGCGTGATGCTAATGGCGCACCGGTAGTGCGCCATTAGTAGGCAAAACCGGTGCGCCATTAGAAGGCTTTTTTCTAGTAGTGATGTGTCAAACGATTCATAATCAAGAGACTCTAAAAGTCCATCAGCATGGAGCTTCTTCAGGCGCTTGACACCAATGTGACCAAGGCGGCAGTGCCACAAGTATGTGGGACTATCGTTATCAACTTTACATCTTTTGGCATCCACACTATGAACATGTGTAATACTACGCTCGAGATTCATTAAGAATAAACCATTGACCATCGGAGCATGACCATAAAACATATCTCTCATATAAATAGAACAACCATTATTCTCGGATTTAAATGAGTAGCCATCTCGTATTAAACGAGATCATGATACAATGTTCATGCTCAAACTTGGCACTAAATAACAATTATTAAGGTTCAAAACTAATCCCGTAGGTAAACGTAGAGGCAGCGTGCCGACGGCGATCACATCGACTCTGGAACCATTCCCGACGCGCATCGTCACCTCGTCCTTCGCCAGTCTCCGTTTATTCCGCAGCTCCTGCTGTGAGTTACAAATGTGAGCAACGGCACCGGTATCAAATACCCAGGAGTTACTACGAGTACTGGTAAGGTACACATCAATTACATGTATATCAAATATACCTTTGGTGTTGCCTGCCTTCTTATCCGCTAAGTATTTGGGGCAGTTCCGCTTCCAGTGACCCTTCCCCTTGCAATAAAAGCACTCAGTCTCAGGCTTGGGTCCATTCTTTGACTTCTTCCCGGTAACTGGCTTACCGGGCGCGGCAACATCCTTGCCGTCCTTCTTGAAGTTCTTCTTGCCCTTGCCCTTCTTGAACTTAGTGGTCTTATTGACCATCAACACTTGATGTTCTTTCTTGATTTCAGCCTCTGCTGACTTCAGCATTGAGAACACTTCAGGAATGGTCTTCACCATCCCCTGCATGTTGTAATTCATCACAAAGCTCTTGTAGCTTGGTGGGAGCGACTGGAGGATTCTGTCAATGACCGCCTCATCTGGGAGGTTAATGTTCAGCTGGGTCATACGGTTGTGCAACCCATACATCTTGAGTATGTGCTCACTGACAGAACTGTTTTCCTCCATCTTACAACTATAGAACTTGTTGGAGACATCATATCTCTCGACCCGGGCATGAGCTTGGAAAACTAGTTTCAGCTCTTCGAACATCTCATATGCTCCGTGATGCTCAAAACGCTTTTGGAGCCCCGGTTCTAAGCTGTAAAGCATGCCGCACTGAACGAGGGAGTAATCATCAGCATGAGTTTGCCAAGCGTTCATAACATCTTGGTTCTCTAGGACGGGAGCGTCATCTAGTGGTCCTTCTAGGACATATTGCTTCCTGGTAGCTATGAGGATGATCCTCAGGTTCCGGACCCAGTCCGTATAGTTGCTGCCATCATCTTTCAGCTTGGTTTTCTCTAGGAACGCGTTGAAGTTCATGTTGACATGAGCGTTGGCCATTTGATCTACAAGACATATTTGCAAAGGTTTTAGACTAAGTTCATGATAATTAAGATCATCTAGTCAAATTATGAACTCCCACTTAGATTAGACATCCCTCTAGTCATCTAAGTGTTACACGATCCGAGTCGACTAGCCCATGTCCGATCATCACGTGAGACGGACTAGTCATCGTCGGTGAACATCTTCATGTTGATCGTATCTTCCATACGACTCGTGTTCGACCTTTCGGTCTCCGTGTTCCGAGGCCATGTCTGTACATGCTAGGCTCGTCAAGTTAACCCTACGTGTTTTGCTGTGTAAAACTGTCTTACACCCGTTGTATGTGAACGTAAGGATCTATCACAGCTGATCATCACGTGTTGCTTCGAAACGATGAACTGTAGCAACGGTGCACAGTTAGGGGAGAACACTTCTTGAAATTGTTGTAAGGGATCATCTTATTTACTACAGTCGTCCTAAGTAAACAAGATGCATAAACATAATAAACATCACATGCAATTATATAGTTCTGACATGATATGGCCAATATCATATAGCTCCATTGATCTCCATCTTCGGGGCTCCATGATCATCTTGTCACCGGCTTGACACCATGATCTCCATCATCATGATCTCCATCATCGTGTCTTCATGAAGTTGTCACGCCAACGACTACTTCTACTTCTATGGCTAATGCGTTTAGCAATAAATTAAGTAGTTTACATGGCGTTCTTCAATGACACGCAGGTCATACAAAAAATAAAGACAACTCCTATGGCTCCTGCCAGTTGTCATACTCACCGACATGCAAGTCGTGAATCCTATTACAAGAATATGATCTCATACATCACAATTCATCATTCATCACAACTTCTGGCCATGTCACATCACATGAACAATCGCTGCAAAAACAAGTTAGACGTCCTCTAATTGTTGTTGCATCTTTTACGTGGCTGCAATTGGGTTCTAGCAAGAACGTTTTCTTACCTACGAATAACCACAACGTGATTTTGTCAACTTCTATTTACCCTTCATGAGGACACTTTTCATCGAATCCGCTTCAACTAAAGTGGGAGCGACGGACACCCACCAGCCACCTTATGCAACTAGTGCATGTCAATCGGTGGAACCGGTCTCACATAAGCGTACGTGTAAGGTTGGTCCGGGCCGCTTCATCCCACAATACCGCTGAAGCAAGAAAAGACTAGTAGTGGCAAGCAAGTTGACAAGATCTACGCCCACAACAAAATTGTGTTCTACTCGTGCATTAGAGAACTACGCATAAACCTGGCTCTGATACCACTGTTGGAGAACGTTGCAGAAAATTAAAATTTTTCCTACAGTTTCACCAAGATCCATCTATGAGTTCATCTAAGCAACGAGCCAAGGGAGTGAGTTTGCATCTACATACCACTTGTAGATCGCGTGTGGAAGCTTTCAAGGGGATGGTGATGATGGAGTCGTACTCGACGTGATTCAGATCACCGATGTCCAAGTGCTGAACGGACAACACCTCCACGTTCAACACACGTACGGGACGGGAGACTCTCCTCCTTCTTGATCCAGCAAGGGGGGAGGAGAGGTTGATGATGATCCAGCAGCACGACGGCGTGGTGGTGGATGCAGCAGAACTCCAGCAGGGCTTCGCCAAGCGACTACGGGAGGAGGACTAGGTGTAGCAGGGTGAGGGAGGCGCCAAAGCAATGGGTGCGGCTGCCCTCCCCCTTGCCGTCCTTTATATAGGCCCCCAGGGGGGGCACCAGCCCTGGGAGATTGGATCTCCCAAGGGGGCGGCGGCCAAGGGGGGAGGAGTGCCCCCTAAGGCATGTGGTGCGCCCCCACCCTAGGGTTTCAACCCTAGGCGCAGGGGTGGGCCTAGGGGGGTGCACCAGCCCACTATGGGCTGGCTTCCCTCCCACGTCAGCCCATGGGGCCCTCCGGGATGGGTGGCCCCACCCGGTGGACCCCCGGGACCCTTCTAGTGGTCCCGGTACATTACCGGGTGACACCGAAACTTTCCCGATGGCCGAAATACCACTTCCTATATATTATTCTTTACCTACGGACCATTCCGAAACTCCTCGTGATGTCCGGGATCTCATCCGAGACTCCGAACAACATTCGGTATGCTGCATACTCATATTCATACAACCCTAGCGTCACCGAACCTTAAGTGTGTAGACCCTACGGGTTCGGGAGACACGCAGACATGACCAAGACGACTCTCGGGCAATAACCAACAGCGGGATCTGGATACCCATGTTGGCTCCCACATGCTCCTTGATGATTTCATCGGTTGAACCACGATGTCGAGGATTTGATCAAACCCCGTATGCAATTCGCTTTGTCAATCGGTACGTTACTTGCCCGAGACTCGATCGTCGGTATCCCAATACCTTGTTCAGTCTCGTTACCGGCAAGTCACTTTACTCGTACCGTAATGCATGATCCCGTGACCAACACCTTGGTCACCTTGAGCTCATTATGATGATGCATTACCGAGTGGGCCCAGAGATACCTCTCCGTCATACGGAGTGACAAATCCCAGTCTCGATCCGTGTCAACCCAACAGACACTTTCGAAGATACCTGTAGTGCACCTTTATAGTCACCCAGTTATATTGTGACGTTTGATACACCCAAAGCACTCCTACGGTATCCAGGAGTTACACGATCTCATGGTCAAAGGAAGAGATACTTGACATTGGAAAAGCTCTAGCAAACAAACTAAACGATCTTTGTGCTATGCTTAGGATTGGGTCTTGTCCATCACATCATTCTCCTAATGATGTGATCCCGTTTACAACGACATCCAATGTCCATAGCCAGGAAACCATGACTATCTGTTGATCACAACGAGCTAGTCAACTAGAGGCTCACTAGGGACATATTGTGGTCTAAGTATTCACACGTGTATTATGATTTCCGGATAATACAGTTATAGCATGAATAAAAGACAATTATCATGAACAATGAAATATAATAATACATTTATTATTGCCTCTAGGGCATATTTCCAACAGAACATACTTCACGGCAACTCGCTTGTTGCCGTTCACTATGTTGACGGCCGTGGAGTAGTCAACTAGCCAGTCCTCCGGCTTCACGGAGCCGGTATACTTGGGTGTGTCTCGGGGGAGCGTGAACCCTTTGGTAAAAGGCTCGTCTCAGATGCGGGGCCCGAAGCAAGGCGGACCCAACTCATCTTCTTCTTCCAGCGCCAGGGATCGGTGGAGTCGGTCGATCCGGTGGCGGGCGTCGTTTTCTCCGACTCCCTCTCGGCGGCCAAGGCGGCCACCGAGAGTCGGATGCTCAACAGGCGGTCGGGAAACTCGTCGTTCTCTTCTTGGCGGGGGAGGCAGATAGTCGCCCTGCCGTTCCACTGCTCTCGGACGACCGTCTTGGTCGCGCTCGATGGTGATGCGAGTCCGACTATGACTAACAGCTGGCTCTTTGTCTTTTCTTCCGCGGACTCCGCCAGTCGGCGTCCGAGACGTCGCGCCTTGATCTCGGCGGGGAGGCAAGTCATCGTTTGGTTGCTGCGGCGCCTCCGTTCGGCCGCCGGCTGCATTCTGCGTAGCAACCACGTCGAGGAGCTGCTGGACTCGCTCCGTCATCATGTGGCGCTCCTCGCCCTCAAAGTTCTTCAGCTCGTCAGTCGCCGCCTGGGCGGCGCGGATGTTCTCCGCGGGCGTGGCGTATATGGGGCGATTGGCCCCGAACAGGCTGGCGATGGTCGCGCCGCGCTACCGGACAGCGCCTAGGCGGCTAGGCCCAATTGGAGCCGGTGAGCCGCCCACAGCGCGATCCATCTCGTGCTGGTAGGCTTCTGACAAGCACCTCATGCTTGCCAGCTTCTTGCCACCTTCGATGATCTAAAGGCGGCGTGTCTCCAGCGTCTCGGCATCTGCGTCTTCTGGGATAGGCGCAATCAGGTCTTGCAGAGCCGCGTCGAGTGGGTCGTGAGCTCCCTCACTGGAATGCTCGTCATGACTGATGACAAGCACCTCCGTTACGGTGCTTCCGCCGCTCTCCTCCTGAGGGAGTGGCTCGTCATAGACCACCACGTTGGTGGGAAACGCATCGAGCGATGTGGCGTCGGAGTCGACCAGCATCGGGTCGGTGGAGCCTACGGACTCAAGGTCCACGGCAGGCTCACCGGTGACATGGAGTTGGTCGAGGAGGCCCGCGAGGAGGTTCTCGGGGCCACCCGTGCCTGCGTCGGATGCAGGCTCGTCGGAGAGGTGAACCTCGCCGACAAGTTCGGCGAGGCAGCTTGCTACGCAGGTGGCCTCAGCGCCGCGCAGCACGTCGATGCAAACTCCGTCTGGCGAGCCTGGCTGGCTGCGCTTGCCAGGGAGGAAAAGGGTTCCCGTCCAGAACAGATCTCCGGACGACAGTGCACCTCGCCCCACGGTGGGCACCAAATGTCGGGGGTTGGGTGCAACACATGCCAAATGATGGCTTATCGTGGTGGGGGCGAGTAGAACATCGCCGGTGCCTGGAAACGGGATGAGGCGAAGGCATGCATGCAGGCGGATCTTACCCAGCTCTGGGGCTCTCGTGGAGATAACACCCCTACTGTTGCTCCTTGAGCTGTTTCTGGAGGTAGGAGAAGGCAAGGCTAGCTCTCTCCTTCCTATATGGTCTGTCTAGAGCTAAATGGATTCCAACCCTTTGCATGGGTGCCCTGGGGGGTTTATATAGGCCTACCCCCCAGGGGTACAATGGTAAAACCGGCTGGGTGTGGGTCCCAGCCGTCTATCTCTCAAGCCGCCGTCTTCTCCGCCGACTCCTGGGGCTAGCCGACTGGTGGGTCCCGACGACTGGCCTGGTACGAGGGCGTCAGCCCTTGTCCGCAGCCGGCGGGTCTTGCCGGCTGCAGATTACTGTAGTCGTGCTTCTAATGCCGCTGGTTTGGTCATGGGGGCATGGCAACAGTCCCGCCGCCTGACAGGCGATCACTGTCGCCATTCCCCCGTCGTGTCTGGTTAATGGCGTGTGGGGCCCGTGGGAGGGGCCGGCCGACTTCTGGGGGCCGACTCCCAACGGGTCCGACTCTTGGCGCTCTCGCCATCTTCAGTACTCCCGCTGACTGGTAGGCCCTGCCGTCTTCGGGCCGTACAGACAGGCTGTCGTGGGCACAGGGCTCCGCCCCCAAGAGCTGATGTCAGGGCCGGCATGGCTACAGTGCCGCGCCAGACGGAGATCTCCGTTGGTACGGCGCACTGTGGCCATGCCTGCCCTTAAATAACAGGGTTGTTGGAGTCGCAGGCCGACTCCCCGTAGTCGGCTTCTTTGGAGTCGCTTCTGGGACTCGGCTTAACTGGGAGTCGCCTCTAGACTCGGCTTAACTGGGAGTCGCCTCTGGGACTCGGCTTAACTGGCAGTCGCCTCCGGGGACTCGGCTCATCTTGGAGTCGCCTCTGGACTCGCGGGGCGCAGCCTTCCCCGATGTCTTGAAAGGTTCTGGGCCTCGGGTGAGCCTACCCGTGGCCCATTACTCCGATAAAATGTGTACTCCCTCCGTTTTTATTTAAGTCCGCGTGTTAGCATTGGTCAAAGTCAAGTTTTGTAAACTCTCAGAACGCTTATAACAAAAAATATTAACATATACAATAATAAATAAATACCATTAGATTCATTATTGAATGTACTTCCACATCATACATATTTGTTATGGTAAATGTTTATATTTTTATGTAAACTTGGTCAAACTTTAGGAAGTTTGACTTCGGTCAAACCTAATATGCAGAGTTTACTACTACTAATCGCTAGTTGCTTAGCCGAATCACTCAACACGCCACATGGGGAGTCCAGTGTCACAAAATTTTGAGGTCAGCGGGAAAATCTCCCGCAACCCTGATTCGAGCAGTGGGAAGTTACCATCATAGCCTTCGGAACAGGCGTACGGACGACGCTTGGTAGGGGGTTGTTTTCGTAACTTCAGGTTCACCCTACCCAGCCAGCCCCACCCCGGCACCCAGAGTAGTGCACCTGAATACTCCCCATTTTCTATCCCCACCGCAAAATGGACTTCTCCACGGCACCGCAGCCTTTGTGCTCCTCCCCTTTACATCGGTGCACTCGTCCACCGCAACGCATCTGCCTCATCGACGACCTCATACGCCGGACTGGAGCTGGTCCACCGTCGTCATCGTAGACGGAGCCTCTTCCTCGGCATCGTCTTCCATGGTCTTGGATCTGCTTCCCGGAAGCCGAGGCCAAGCGCAGAAGTACCACCGTCATGGACAATGAACTGGCTCCCGTTGCCGACCATGACTCACAGAGGCCACCGCGACCATCGTTCTCCTCCTCGATTGGTAATGTGTGTATTGAATCACTTAGCAGTACATGTGCAGTTCCAATTTTGTTCATACCTACCCTTCAATTTTCCTGGGTGCCATTGTTCCCGTAAAAGTAATTGGTTATAGCCTCCATTGTCCAACAGAATATCAGCTTGTAATTGTGCGTCGCTTCTGTATCACGCTGTGCTTGGGTAGGTTTTTCATCTGCAACCAGCAGTGTGGCAAATGATGTAAAGGTTTTTAGAACTAGCAAGATGCCCATGTGTTGCACGCATCAAGATGCATTTGTATGAGTAGTTTATCTTGTGGGAGAAAAGGATGAACGAGGGAAGGCCTTATTTGCAAATCTGGAGAGGGGTATGGGTATCTTTTTGCAAAATTCCCATTTGTTTCCTTCCTATCTGTCAGATATAAATCGGACGGCCTATGTTGCAAGAAAAAAAGTATGGAGAAAAAAGTAGACAGTAAAGGAAGTAGAGATAAATATTAAATATTAAATATAAAAAAATATAACCGTAGAGAAGAGAGTAGAGATAGCAGAGACATCGGGAAAGGATCGCGTGCGCGCGGGAAAAAGCGGTCGGGCGTGCGCTAGTTTGGGCGCGCGGCGTTCGGCGCGCTTTATAAAATCCAACGCCCTCCCACCGCTCTGTGCCTTGCCACCGCTCTCTCCCTGCTCTTTTTCGCCTCGCCGCCGTCGCGCCACCATGCTGCCGCGTCGCCGGGAAACTTGGGGATACCGCGGCGTCTCCGCGCGCCCCTCCGGCGGCTTCTCCGCCGAGATCCTGTTCCATGGGATGCGCCTCGGCCTCGGCAATTTCGACACCGCCATCGAGGCCGCCCGCGCATACGACGCGGCGGTGTGGCGCCTCCGGTGGCCTCATAGAACATTGAACTTCCCCAACGTGCCGACGCGGGAGCAGGCGCAGGAGCTCGCGCCTCTGCCGCGGCTTAGCACCGACGAGGATCATCGCGACAACCGGAGGCGGGAGCACTGTCTCGGCATCACCGAGATGGACGAGGAAGCCATTGCGCTGTGGCGCCAACTCTTCCCGCAGGACATCATCAATGAGCGCGAGTTCTACGCGCAAAGGAGGGCGGAGAGGGATAAGAGGAGGGTGGAGCGAGCCGCCTATCGTGAGGACAAGCGTAGGCGAAAAGCGGACGCCCAATTCAACATGAGGCTAGGAGCAGTGTCGCCCTGGGAATCCGACAACGATCCGTATCTTCATGCGTACAGTCAGACGTGAGAGGAGGACATCACCGAGGAGCAGTCGGGCGATGAGGAGTAGTTAAATTATCTTTTTTTATCTATCTATGCTGAGAACTATCCTCTACTCTCTAGTATCTACTTCTCGATCTCGGCACTGTAAACGCTTTTTTAAAGCGCCACGCATTGCGATTCTGTTGGAGATGCTCTAACATGGCAGACGAGTGCTTTAATGTTGCCCACAAGATGGATTTTTTTTTGAAACTATGATGATTTTTGTAGCAAATTCGGAAACTATACATCCTAATGGAGAAAAATCAAAACTATCATCCCGTCGGCCTCCCGTTGGCCGAAAAGGGACTTTTCGGCCTATCGTTGGCCAAAAAGTACTTTTCGGCCTACCGTTGGCCAAAAAGTACTTTTCGGCCAACAGTTGGCCAAAGAGTCCCTCTTCAGCCCTCTACTTTTTAAAAAATTCATATCAAATAGGATTTTTAGTATTTTAATTTGATTCTTTTTGCATTAGATTAGAAATTTTATGAAGTTTCTGTAGATATCAAGTTTGAGTAGATTTGAAACTTTGAATTTGAATTTTCATGAATTTTCTCAAATCACTAAATTGCCTATAATTTGAGCTAGGAGTATTCCTTTTAGATGATTCTTTTTGATACTGGTTCTTTGTGACTTTGTTTATCAGTAGTAATTAATTGGTGAATTTTAGGATTATTTAAAATTAGGTTTTTACGACATTCTCTCCTTCCATTTTCTCCCGCCATTTTATTTCCCGCCATTCTCTCCCTCCATTTTCTTTCCCGCCATTCTCTCCCGCCATCTTCTTTCCCGCCATCTTCTTTCTCGCCATCTTCACTTCTCAACTTATAAAACGAGCCTCATGGTGTCCACGATCGTAGATAACATCGTCTGACACGGTCTGTGTCTCCTGCGTCGGTGCTGCTGGTGGAGTGTGAAGCACTGTCTGAGAGAAGTCATAAGTGTTGGCAGCTTCGTCATCATCATCGGAGAGTGTTTCACACTTATGACTTCTCTCACACAGTGTTTCACACTCCACATGAAGGCATCATCGTCATCCTTCGTCAATGCAGCACTCCTTAGTGTGGCGGGAGAGAATGGCGGGAAAGAAAATGGTGGCAAAAAAATGCAAGGAAAAAGATTATGGGAAAGTATTTTTTTTCATGTAAAAAACGGCAATGGTCGTACAGGATTTACAAGGCACTTTTAAATATAAACTCCTATGAAGCTCAAAACAAGTTTTCTAGTAGGATAAAAGAAATAAAATACAAAAAAAATACTACAAATAAAATAGCTACTAATAACTAAACAGAAACAAAAAGAATATGCAAAAAAACTAAAGAATTTTTTTAAAGCAATTAAAATTAAAAGAAATCGCATAAAACCTATAAAACACTAAAATAGAACTGTTTTCATAAAAACCTAATTTTAAATAATCCTAAAATTCACCAATTAATTACTACTAATAAACAAAGTCACAAAGAACCAGTAGCAAAAAGAATCATCTAAAAAGAATACTCCTAGCTCAAATTATAGGCAATTTAGTGATTTTAGAAAATTCATAAAAATTCAAATTCAAAGTTTCAAATCTAGTCAAACCTGATATCTACAGAAACTTCATAAAATTTCTAATCTAATGCAAAAAGAATCAAATTAAAATACTAAAAATCCTATTTGATATGAATTTTTTAAAAAGTAGAGGGCTGAAGAGGGACTCTTTGGCCAACTGTTGGCCGAAAAGTACTTTTTGGCCAACTGTTGGCCGAAAAGTACTTTTTGGCCAACTGTTGGCCGAAAAGTACTTTTTGGCCAACAGTAGGCCGAAAAGTCCCTTTTCGGCCAACAGGAGGCCGACGGGGTGATACTTTTGATTTTTCTCCATTAGGATGTATAGTTTCCGAATTTGCTATAAAAATCATCATAGTTTGAAAAAAAAATCCACAAGATGCGCGAGTATTACTAGTAGTATTTTTCTTGCCATGTTGAGATTTTGAAACCACGAGTGTGAACATGCAGAGGAGCAATGAAGACCAAACACGGGATATTCGGGACATCTTCAAGGAGCGTGGCAAGTTAAAGAGGAGCCGCACCGAACCTGTAAAACGAGCTTTGGTAAGTAACACCCTTTCAATTACTTTCGTTTAGCCTCGTGTTCTTCGATGTGTATATGTTGTAGTTTCTGTTTCTCTTAGGCGTGGTGTTCTTCGATGTGTAATAAGAAGAGTCTTAATCGTCCTAATGCTTTCGTTTTTAACTTGATGTAGGAAGTAGGTGTTCTCACCGTGTAGTCTATATTTCTTTTCCTTTTGAATTCACTTCTCCGAGTTCGGTTTATCTAGCTTCTACTAAATGGATCTAGGTTTCTCTGAGTATTGATCTAAAAAAGAAGTAACTTCATGTCAGGATGCAATTCTTGCGAGGAGGGAAGTATGGTCAACCTCGAGATCATGTTTCCAAAATGAGGCTGGATTACACACAAGGTGTCAGTTCCCTAATGATGTTGGATTAGACACAAGGTGCAAAGTCCTAGATGATGCTGGATTACACACAAGCCAGGTGGAGTCGTCAGCTGTTCGTGTCCTCGTGGCATTAGTAAAGGCTGAAAGAAAGCATGCAGCAACCCTTGAGAATGTAGCTGAGTTCCTGAAGAAGAGAAAAGAGCAATCAGATGCTCACTTCACCCAGCCAAAGAAGAGATGGAAGAAGCCAGAAATAAGCTAGCAGAGGCAGAGTAGGCTAGGCGTCTCCTGCTATCTAAAATTGTTGTCAATACAAAATTTCCTTCATAATAGCTAGGTTCAAATGTTTATCCAGTCAGCATGCCTGTTTTGATGTCTGTGCATCTACTGATGTGGCACAAAATGTTTTTTTCAGGTCATGTAATAACAGCAATTACTTTCCAAACAATAACAGACGAAGCATTGGACATGGTATAGTTCACGCGCAAGCCCGACATTCCAAGTCCAACTTCCACATCAAACTCATGTTCACAGATATCTGCACATTCATACATAATGTCCACAACCATGATTCACTTCAAAGCCAAAAAAATGTGAGGAGAGTTATAAATAAAGAAAAACCTGTACTAGTTCCTGCTACCAGTACGAGCACAACAAGTCAAGACCATGCGTAAATTAATTATATTTTAGTCATTTTTTGTGTTCTAAAATGCCTGCCGGCTCGCAGAAGGACGTGTTGCCGGCACACACGCGGATTCAATGAAGGCAGGCCTGCCAGTCTTAAGCTGGTTGCACGCGGCGAGGAGGCGTGCTCAGCCGGGCCTGCAGCGAGTGCGACCCTCTTGGCCGGCGTGCCGGTTCAATGCTTTTGCTATGAGAGGTCGCGTCCGTGTCAGAACAATCACTCCCTCCAGTCTTTTTTTGTTTGGGTATAACAAAATCTCGTTTTCCATTCACATTTTACAAGTAAAATTCGTGGACAAACTTTGACCCAAAGTACGATGGGGACTAGTAAACCAGAATGGAGGTAGTAGTTTTTTTAATCAAAGAAGGGTTTCCCCTTCCGATTACCGAAAACCAGCATATAAATCTAAACCATAGTATTTGCCCTAGAACTACCAGGTTCAACATCTCGTAACATAAACCCATACAACCATACGCCAAGGAGATACATAGTACTATGAATTCCATTTTCGCTCCATACCAATCGTTCTAAAAACTACTTACTACTTATAACATGCCATTTAAAATCGGAACTCTTAACACCGCTGAAAAATGATATTTTAAACGTGGCTACTCGGTCTGATACATAGTACTATGAATTCCATTTTCGCTCGGTTTTAGGGTTCATTTGTTAACGTCACCTTTACGTAACACTCATGTGTGCGAGACAGAGAGAGGCCGACTACGTGCGTGCGCCTCTTCTCTTCGTATATGTACTCCACCGTTTGTCTGGTGTCCAAAAAATTATAATAACTACTAGCAATGTGCCAATGCGTTGCCACACGATCAAAATAGATTACCGTCCTATCCCCAACCGACTAATGTTGCTGTGATGTAGTAGAAATTTGAAACGGGGACTAAGTTTGTAAATTTCCTCGCATTTGAGACAAGCGCGCCCTAAATACATGGTTCCCCCCTTCCTCTCTACCTTCCTTTTCCCCATTCGTACTCCGTGGGCGCCAAAACACCCTCTCCACCCCACCCTCCTCCGTCCGCCACCGTCCGCCACCCCATCCACCGCCGTCCTCCTCCACCATGTCGGAGCTGATACCCCAATGCCGTCGTCCATTACAAGAGATCGACCCCTCTCATCCACGCCTTCGGACCAGGATCCTTGCATCCCGTCCTCTCGCTTCATCCCCGCCGTCGTCCACCTTGCCGGCACCGCTCCTACGACCGTCTCGTCCAGCGCGCCCTGCCGCCACTGTCTACCCTCCTAGATCTGCTTCCACGCCGCCGACAGCCATCGCTACCGCAGCACCGTCAAATTCTCACCAGATGCGTACACGACACCACACCAGAGGCGGTACTCTTTCGTATCTGCTCAACTTATTTATCGCAGCAAGAAAATAGATCACCACTGCTTTACTGCTTGTCTTGGTTGCGAAGTTGCCTTTGTCCAGTTTGCACCTTCAGATCCGCCATGGCACACTCAACACTATACTCCCCATGCTTATGGTTTTCCCCTTTTATATTCCACACTAGTTAAATCACAGTAGACTAAATTTCAAAATTGGGTCAGTCGATTTTTCAGGGCTCGTCGGAGTTCGCCGGTGCGATCCAAGGGGCTCGGCTGGTTGTGGGGCCTCACCGAACGAAGAAAACTCGATGCGGGGGGGGGGGGGGGGGGCTGGGGGTGGCGAAGGAACACAGGCGGTGGGGGCCGGTGGTCCGGCCGGTGGCCCGTGCATTGTTATGTATGGGAAGAATCATAGACGAGGAAGAAGAAGGGTTAGGAGACGTAGGATCTTCATCCAACCGCCTGAAATGGTCGAGAGACAGCTGGGAGTTTCATTCTAATGTGCTCTGGTTCATCATGTGTGGGCACTACGCAACCAACATTTTATTATCCAAAATCTGCTTGCTCTTCTTTACCATGTTCGATAGGGCTGTGACACAAAGCGTAGGACCGACTCCAGCAGACTGTACCCATACTTCACTGGCCACACCACTAGCCCCACCACACAGGACCTGCACTCCAGCAAAAGGTATACCGATTTCATTTGCCATAGCACTAGCTGTACCACAGAAAAATCCCACTCCTGCAAAAAGTACAGCAAGTCCACCGGCCGAAGACCTATCCCAACTGCAGAGACGGCCAATTCCTGCAGATTGGAACCCCATTCCATTTATTCCCAATTTAAAAGACAATGCGTTCAATGTTGTTAGGGACTACGTGCATATATTCCCATCATGGGAAGATTATTGTGAAGACAAACACCATTTTCACATCTTCCTGTCCAACTTACGTGTAAGTGCTATTATTGAAGGTTATTATTTTCCTGTTTTCTGCTGATTGAACACATGAATGATTTACATTACATTGTTGTAACTAGGCGAGGGTCAATCTGGATAGTCATGACGAGCAAAGCTTGCTTGTGCTTTTCAAGGAAGCATTGCAGCAGTATCGGTGTTACCTGAGGAAATCACACTTTGGTGGCAAATCTATAAACGAATTTCCAGTGAAGTCTCCTGTGCTAAATTTAGAAGACATTGAATGGAAAAACATTGTTATGCACTGGTCTCGTTCCCAGGATGAGGTACTGTCTATGAAATCACATGACAATTTGAACTTCTACTTTTCCGCATGTGCCTTACGGATCTTGTTTGCAGGAAATCTGCTCGAAGAAGAATTCCGGTTTGAAAAGAATGACAGGATATCGCAAATATGCTGCCTGCTGCTTTGCTCTTGCTAGTACCTGTTGTCATGTATCACTGTACTTGCATACATACCTGGTTCATTATGTGACAGCAGTATGCATGATAGCCTGATTATCAATTGTTCGCTCCAAATTATCTAATCTGTATGAATGGTTACATTAGTGTAGAATATATCCACTGCCAATGTTTTTTTAGCTCTGCATTGTTCTTGTAAGTACATGTTGTCCTTTATCAGTGTACTTATAATGACAGGTAGTTGTTCATGTACCATCACTCTGCAGCTTATTTTCCTTTGCCCTCCATTTTCTACACATCAGATCTATATTTACTCTTACCATAAGGTTGGTACTCAAGAAGTTTAGCTGTGCATTGCTCTTGGCTGTACCTTTTGCCTGTATCACTGCACTTACATTTATAGCTACTTGGTTATGTAGCATCACTCTTCATCTTATCTAAAATATTCTCCATTTTTTCGTATATTATCACATCTATATTTACTCTTAACAAAATGTAGAATAAAGGCAATGCTTATGAAGAAGATTCTATGGTAAACTTCTTGAATTGCCCCCCCCCCCCCGCCCATCAGCATGGACAAGGCCTTTATAGAGCCTGTCTTCACCAATAATGTAAGTTTGTCCATCTCAAGCCTTCAAACTTTGTTGTATATATTTGGTTAGGCATGACTACAACAACTATTTATTTTTGGTGTTTGCATCAAATTGCATGCTTAAAGTTTATTATGTAGTTCATAAACAAAAGTTTGTCCTTTCTCAATTTAAGTTTTCAGTTGTACAACCAAGTTCCTTATTCATACCATGTAAATTAAACTATACAAAGCAAGTGATCTTCTTTTGCACTGCATGTATGCTTCTGTTCTTCATCCGTAATCCAGTAGTGCAGTGAACCTACCCACTACAGCACAATGTCATATTCTGCAATGTCTTAACTATGGACAATGTCATATCATTCTACTACTCCCTCCGTCCGAAAATACTTGTCATTGAAATGGATGTATCTAGATGTATTTTAGTTCTAGACACATCCATTTTGATGAAAATTAATTCCGGACAGAGGGAGTATTATTTAAACTGTCTCTTTATTTGCCAATCTGAAATGGGATAAATTGACAGCACACTAACCATTGATACTTATGAGTTCTTGATCTGTAATCCAGTGGTGTGGTGAAGCTGCCAACTCCTTCACAATGTCATTTGCTGCCATGTCTTGACCTGAACAATACCATATTGTGTTAATGCAATTTTAAACTGTGTCACTTTATTCGTCAGTAAGAAATGTGATGAATTGCCAGCACTGATACTTTTATGTGCAAAACCTGTCATCTGTCTGCTTGTTTATCTTTTAGAGTGAGGAAGATTTAAGTGTTGAACAAGCGCAGTCTCATCATCTTGCTCAGCTGCTTGCGCTGCAGCTCCCCAGCAGGGCTAACCTTTCTTGAACTCTATTGAAGTGCTGTCGGTTTTGTATATTATTTTGTCGGCGTGTTTATTTGCACTGGTGGCGATCTTTGATGCCCAGTGTATGTAATTTGCTGTCTGCTTGTGCTTTATTATCATAGTGGCGAACTTTGATGCCCAGTGGATGTAATATGCTGTCATTTCTTTATTGTATAGTCTAGGTTTTTTCTTATTCACGATGCTGCAGTTATTTTACTGTATATTTATCCTGTCTTCGCAGTAAATCGGTCAAACCGTAAAATTACGGTACATAATCGGGCTGTCATGCAATCACGATGTAGGTTGGGCCTGAAACTTGCCGAACAGCTAACAGGCCGGTAGCAGCCCAAAATGAACCCCGGCCCATGATTGTGCCAATCAAATCACGGGCTTTTAACAGGCCAAAATTGTCTCGGTCCTTGTTTGGCCCAATCAAATATCGGCTGCGAGTAGGCCGGATGCAAACCGGGTCGTAGTTAGGCCCCACTATATGACGGGCATTTAACAGGCCGAAATTAATATAGGGCCGAAATGTTAAACGGGTCCTTAAGAGGCCAAAACTAATGTCAGGCCGAATTACTAAGTGGGCCTCTAGCAAGTGGGCCCAAAAGCATAGTGTCCAGTTGACGGGCCGAATCTGATATGGGCCATAATTGAGCCCATAGCCTCTTAAAGGGCCGTACCTGATTTGGGCCGTAATTTGGCCCAGAACATCGTAGGCTTTTAACGGGCCGGATCTCATATGGGCCACTATTAGGCCTGAAACGTGGAAGGCAATTAATGGACCAGATCAAGTATGGGCCGGCATTTGGCCCAAAACATGGTATCCAGTTAATGGGCCGGCCTACTAGGGTCCTCAAATTCTTGTGGGCCTACAGCTGGGCCGGCCCGTTAATGTCGGCGAAATCTCGTGGGCCTTTAGCCGGGCCGGCCCATTATGATCCGCAAGAATCTTGTGGGTCTTTACCTGGGCCGGCCCATTATGGCAAACAAAAATCTTGTGGGCCTTTACCTGGGCCGGCCCATTATGGCCCGCAAAATCTTGTGGGCCATTAGCTGGGCCAGCCCATTATGGTCCGCAAAATCTCGTGGGCCTTTAGCTGGGCCGGCCCATTATGGTCCGCAAAATCTTGTGGGCCTGTAGTTGGGCCGGCTCATTTAAACTTGATGGGACGGTCCATGTGTCAACATATCATAGGCGCGTCTCGCCCATTGGATGAGTGACACCTGTGCCAGCGCGGACCTGACACGTGTCTCCTCCAGCCAATGATGATTTTACACGTGGAAAATCACCATTGGTCGGGCTGTTAACGGGTTATCGGATCCAAAACCTGACCCGATAGCTTAACGGCGTTCCTTTATGGTGGATGCCACGTGTCGTTCACCCTTGACGAAAGCACTTCTGTGACGCGCGATTTATCGTCATGGAAGTGGACACTTCCGTGATGATAATTTTGGTAATGTCATGGAACACTTCTACGACAGCACAGGTATGACTATCTTGATTCTGTCATAAATTTGTCATGGATGTACATGCATGACAAAAAACGCGACCTACTGTGACAAACACGTATCATTACGGAAGTGTATTTTTTTGTAGTGTTATAGCCAACCTTGTTGTAGTATGAGTGACTAAGTGATGACTATGTATGACATGCCAACATCAGATAGCCTAACGCACCATGTTAAATCTCCAAGGGCGCGACCGCGCGTGCACGCGACGGTCGTGGTAGGCGCGACCATGATACGGGCTACTGGCAGCCCTTGGATCTGAGATCAAACGGCAGCATGCTAAGTTGCTGAAAATTTGCAGAATTACCCTCCAGGATAGGATATTCACCCATAGGTCTAGAATCACGCCATGCAACCGTTCGATCTTAGATCCAAGGCCCCTCGGAAGCCTGTATCATGGGAGAATGGAAAGCCACTACCCTGCCGTTTCCACACTAGCAGTTCGCTCCTACTCGTCCCCGCACGTCCTTTAATACTACGGTGGTTCGCTCTGAGTCTTCCCATCCATTCACATTACGGCAGTTCCACTAATCCTAACCCTCCTCCCAAATCCATGGCATCCCAAATCTCCACGATCGGCGGTGAGTAAAGGTTAGAACTATCACCGGCGATGATTTTGACGTCATCTACACCCGTTCTTCCGCGACGGTGAAAGGATGCCTTTCTTGCTTCAGACACATGTTCGAAGACTCAGATGATGAGTGGGTCGCTGGGATACATGTTGAGTACACCACAGTCCTGGGACGAGAGAAGGATCTAAAGGATGAAGAGAGGAAGAAGCCCGCCGTGATCCAGGTTTGCGTGCATGACTTATGCTTGGTCTACCACATATGCCATGCCAACATTGAGTGCTAGGATTTTAAGGACTTCCTCGAGAGCAACCTAGTCAAATTCGTTACTATAGACTTTGGTAACGACAAAGAAGTCCTGGGTCGGATAGGCGTCGTTGTAGGCAACACCTTCGACCTCCAGAAGAATCGGCTGGTGTCCTCTCGTCAGCCTTCAATGCTGACCCTGGCAGGAGCCATGGTTCATCCTTCGTACGGTAAACTGGAGAAACCTCCATACACGTTTCATCGTTATGTATGGCAGCGGAATGTACTAGATATAGACCACATCCACTACGCTGCAATGGATGGCTACCTTTGTTTCAATATCCACAAGGGTTGGATGAAGAGCAACAGCCAAGTGTGCGATTCAAGGAAAGAAGTATTGGCCAAGAGGAAGAGGGACAAGGACGAAGTCGAGGACGTGGACGAGGACTCCGAGTAAGGTGGCAGTGTCGTTGCTGATGGTGGTTCTAATGCAATGTCTACCGGAATAGTTGCAAAGTTTAATTTCAGGTGTGCTTAATTTAATTTGAGGGGTGTGTTGTGCTGAGCCCCCAGCAAAACTATGTTATGTTTATTCTCGTTACTTTAACTCTTCTGTACGTACATACTAGCATTTCTTACATTTCATCTTTTAGTTGGTATAGTACTACCACTCGTTTCTTCACATTATATACGTACCATATATATGGCCAACATCATATAGCCAGCAGTTTAGTTGTCAAAGAATTTCAGGGTGCTTAGTTTTGTCAAAGAATTCTAGGATGCTTAGTTTTATTTGAGGGGTGGGTTGTGCTAGACACCATTATTGTGACTAGCCTTTTTAATAGTACTATATGCATAATTTGGCAATGAGTGCTCTCTATATGTACCACCTTTTTTTAGTTTCAAGTTTTGCTCCATGGTGCAATCCATCGATACTACTGTTTTACAAAAGTATATATTTTTTAAAAGGCTAGAGGGCGGGGCAATCTAGCTTGGTCGGTGTTGGTTTCAAAACCGGCGGATCTCGGGTAGGGGGTCCCGAACTGTGCGTCTAGGCGGATGGTAACAGGAGACAAGGGACACAATGTTTTTACCCAGGTTCGGGCCCTCTCGGTGGAGGTAAAACCCTACTCCTGCTTGATTAATATTGATGATATGGGTAGTACAAGAGTAGATCTACCACGAGATCAAGGAGGCTAAACCCTAGAAGCTAGCCTATGGTATGATTGTTGTTCACCCTACGGACTAAAACCCTCCAGTTTATATAGACACCGGAGAGGGCTAGGGTTACACGGAGTCGGTTACAATGGTAGGAGATCTACATATCCGTATCGCCAAGCTTGCCTTCCACGCCAAGGGAAGTCCCATTCGGACACGGGACGAAGTCTTAAATCTTGTATCTTCACTTGGAGTCTGGCCGACGGTGATAGTTCAGCTATCCAGACACCCCCTAGTCTAGGACTCCCTCAGTAGCCCCCAAACCAGGCTTCAATGACGACGAGTCCGGCGCGCATATTGTCTTCGGCATTGCAAGGCGGGTTCTCCTCCAAATTCCATGTGCTTGCCTGAATGGTGTCCGGCGCCTCATAAATGCTGCGCTTCTTGGCTTCCACGTCCAATAATGCCCATCTTCCATGTGTCGTACGGATGCGAAAAGCCAGGGTATTTTTACAGTTTACACCCTAGCTGTGCGGATAAGCTGCCTATAAAGGGAGGCGAGGATCTAGATCCGAATCACACCATCCTCCTTCCGTGAGTTTTCATCGAAGCGCCTCTGACAAAAATCCACTCCATCATGGACAGTCGACGCGGCTCTTCCTCTCGCGCTCCCAGCCCTCAGCCAGGAGATTGGGGGAGATGCTCAGTCCCGCATAGTGAGCCAGTGACGCTCCAAGCCGAGGGATTTCTTCCCCCCGCCTTTATGGTTCCGGTTCGAGCCGGACATGCCACTTAAAAGGGCGGAAAGCAGGCGGAGAGCGTACCCAATCCCTCCAAAGGAGAGCGGGTATGCTTCGTCCCTTATCTAATAAGGGGACTCCGATTTCCCGTACATCCGTTTCTCCGGGGGCTCCTGGAGTTCTATGGGATCCAGCTTCACCACCTTACGCCTGCCTCCATCCAGCACATCGCGGGCTTCGTGGCCCTTTGTGAGCTGTTCTTGGGCGTCGAGGCCAATTTTGCACTGTGGAAGAGATTATTTTGCCTCGTACCCCGTTCTCACGAGGGGTCGATATATCAAGTGGGCGGAGCCGAACTATGGCGCATCGCCAGGACCGGATATCTATCCGGAACCCCGAAGAAGGCGTCCGAAGACTGGCCTTCGGAATGGTTTTATATGGAAGATGCCCCACTACCAGACCCAGTTCGGATCGGCCTCCCGGAGTTCAGCAACGCTCCTCTGAAGAAACACCTGAGTTGGCGCCCGTGGAGCCCTCAACGGGAGAATGTTAGGGACGTCCAATATCTGATGGGCCGAATAAGGTTATTGGCTCATTCCGGATTGACCATGATTGGGGTCATGGCCACCTGCATTATGCGAGGGGTGCAGCTGCTCCAGTATAGGGGCCACCCCATGTGGGATTTCATTGGGGAGGATGATGCTACCCGCCATGGCCGCAAGGGGCCGGGATCGGTCGCCGATCTGGTGAAGATCCTGACCGGCCTGTACAAAGGGGAGAAGGAGGACTTCCTCCGTGCTAGTCCATTGAATGGATTTCACATGAACAACCCTCGGAGCTGGGTAAGCGGACGTTTGTCTATCCCATCAATATTCCCAAGGTTAAGTGTCTCACTTTGAGATTTTGATGCAGGAACTGCGCCGGGCCGTAGAGGATATCCACAGCCTGGCTCCACAACCCGAGGATCCGGAACGATCCCTCGATCCGGCCTCCGAGGAGGATCCGGACATAAAGGTGGAGCTAATCTGGGGTGTTCCACCAACTCAGCATCGATAATGCTTTGGTCGCCATTACGGCCGACTGCCCCGGAATATCTCCGGTTTCGCAGGTAACTGTGACCGGAGCCCTGATACCATTACTCATCCATGCCTATCTCTAACTACCGTATACCAATGGTGTTCTGCAGGAGGTGCCTTCGAGGCAGGAAGCCAAACCCGTGGCGGCTGGCCAACAAGGGGCAGCTCAGCCCAGCAGGCAGAAAAGAAGTGCGGCGTGAATCGAGACGTCGCCGCAACGGTATGGCGCGCCACCATGTTTTCGGGAAAGATTCCTGGACGGCGTATTAATGCTCATGGTTTTTTCAGGAGAAAGAGTGCTCGCCGGACTGTGTCCGGAGAGATTGCCAATCAAGCCTCCGCCGGCCAGGCTCCAGCGCCAGGTCGAGAGGGGGAGGCAAACGCAAGGCGTGCGTCGAGTGCTCGTCCAATGGAGGACGCCGACCGGTTGTCTGCCACCAGATCTGAGGTGGAGAGCGCCATGAATCATAGGCGCCGCCGGACAGTTCTTCGTGACGCATGCTTCTCCTCGGAGGCGTTAAATGCCTTTAATTCGGGAGATGCGCACCTCCGTGCCGCTCAAGATGGTCTAGCCAGAGCCACGGAGCAGTATGTGAAAGACATACGGGTACGGAATTTTGACAATTATATATGCCAGCAGCCCCCGAGACTTAAAATAGTTAGAATAACTGATTAAAGGATCATTTGTAATGCAGGATCTTACGGAGAAGAATACCCACCTGTCCCAGGAGCTGCAAGAGTGCAAGGCCCAACTTGAGGCCGCACTAGCCGCCACGGGAGGAGCCACAGAGACCCCCTCTGGTAATATATACTTTCAAAAGAGAAGTAGTTTGTGAAGTGCGGCGTGTGCATGGGTCTGACAATAATATTGCAGATGGTGCCGGACTAGATCCGGACAGGCAGTAGCTACTACGCCAGCTGAAAGCCGGCGAGAAGGTGCTTACAAGAGTGCGGCAGGAGAAAAATAATCTCCAAGATGCTAACACTCAGCTAAGCGAGGAACTAAAAGATGTTCGGGTCCATCTGTCTTACTCCGTGAAGGAGAATCTGCGGCTTCGTCGCGGCATTTATAGTAAGTGCTTGAACGAACTTTTTAAAAGAAGAGTTCGGCAAGGAAGTCGATTAAGAGGAATATGTTTGTAGGTATGCTCACAGGCCGTCCTGCAGAGGAAATGCCCGGTTCAATAGGTGACCTACTTGTCGAGCTGCTGCAACTGTACGAACGAGTTCGGCAGGTGATGAGTGGCGTCGCCCAGGTCTTATAGCCATTTGTCTCCCTACCCGAAGGTCTTGGAGGGCTTGCAGAGAAGCTTCAGGGAGCACGGCGGTGCTTTCGTCTGTGGAAGATATCGGCCTGTCGTCAAGGCGCCACGGAGGCCTGGGCCATGGTGAAGACGCGGTACACGAAGGCTGACCCGAACCACATGGTCGAGGTCGGACCTGTGGGGCCTTATGGGAAGGAGATCCCTGTGAGCTTAATGTACGGCCAAGTAGAGTTGGCCGCAAAGTATTCCCAGCGGGACTGTAAACTAGTCAGCCTATTAGATGGTATTGAGGAGGAGTACAATCAGTCAATTTGACTGTGTAATTTAAAATGACATGTAAAATGCCTTCTAGCCGGATTGTAGATCGTTTGTCATTGCGGACCTTTTAGCTTCAACCTCGGGACCCGACAATCCGGAGTGTGTCCGAATACCCTCGCGGTTATAAAAAACCGGGGCATGCGTGGAGACCAGGCGTAGGGGTCATTAGTGCTTTATCAGACAAGTGCCCAACTAGTTATGTTATATTACATGGTTAGTAAGAAACATCTTCCAGGGAGAATAGTTCCGTTAGGGGTTCCTTTCCCTGGGAGCATGCCCTAACGTGCATGTCCGGACTGCGAAAAAAGCAGAAAAGCATCTGGGGGCAGATAAATGAATAGGTAAGAAATCGTCTTTTAGTTCACCGACCGAATATTCCCTTAAGAACGCTAGCTTTCGGCTTCACCTAGTCTGAGGTACACATCCTACTAACCCTGTAGTAACAATCGCAGAGGTGCTCCCTTTACCACCCAGCCGAACAATCGGGAACGTAGGGGTAAGCACAGGAGCCAGGCAACCCAGCTTGGCCAAAACTTAAATCATATCGATGCATATAATGAGCGCGAGTAACGCGTCAAGTGTGTGCGAACAATGCACAGACGAGCCTCCAAAGGCTTGAAGAAAAAGGAGGGGGAAGGAGAGAAATAAAAAGACAGCTAAAGTATAAAATGTAGACGAAGGAAGGAGACGAACTCAGAATCCGGTGTTAGGCGTAGAATCTTCGGAGACGGGCTGCGTTCCATGGATTCAGCTCGAGTCGGTTATCCGATGCATTTCACAGACGGTACGCTCCGCCGATCAGGACTTGATCGATGATGAAGGGACTTTCCCATTTGGGCTTGAGTTTGTCCTTTTTCTTGTCGGGCAGGCGTAGAACTAGTTCGCCAACATTGTAAGCTTTGGCCCGCACTTCTCTGCTCTCATATCTTCGAGCCTGCTGTTGATAGAATGTGGAACGAGCTTTTGCCACATCGCGCTCCTCCTCTAAGGCGTCCAAACCGTCCCGCCGATCCAACTCGGCTTCTCTTTCCTCGTATATGCGCACGCGAGGTGAGTCATGAATTATGTCGCAGGGCAAAACTGCCTCTACGCCGTATACCATAAAAAATGGTGTGAATCCGGTGGTGCGATTCGGCGTGGTCCGCAGCCCCCAGAGTACGGAGTCGAGCTCCTCTACCCAGTGCGTGTTCGATTCCTTGAGGGACCGCACTAGTTTGGGTTTAATGCCACTCATGATTAGACCATTTGCTCGCTCGACTTGACCATTAGTTTGAGGGTGATAGACTGAAGCATAGTCGAGCTTGATGCCCATGTTTTTGCACCAGAGTTTAACCTCGTCAGCCATGAAGTTCGTGTCGTTATCAGTGATGATGCTATGGGGGACGCCGTAACGGTGAACTACCCCTGATATGAAGTCTATCACGGGTCCGAATTCGGCCGTCTTAACTGGCTTGGCCTCTATCCATTTGGTGAATTTATCCACCATGACCAATAGGTATTTTTTCTTGTGGGTTCCTCCTTTAAGGGGTCCAACCATGTCAAGCCCCCAGATCGCGAACGGCCAGGTGATGGGTATAGTTTTGAGGGCGGTGGGTGGCATGTGGCTTTGATTAGCAAAGAGCTGACAACCGACGCATCGTTGGACTAAGTCCTGAGCACCTGCCCGGGCCGTCGGCCAATAAAATCCTGTATGGAAGGCCTTGCCTACAAGGGCCCGGGCTGTGGCGTGGTTCCCACCGAGTCCGGCATGGATTTCAGCCAGAAGGTTTCGCCATTCCTCTTCGGAGATACACCTTTGAAGGACTCCGGTTGTGCTTTTCTTATAAAGCTCTCCCTCATGGACCTTATAGGCTTTAGATCGCCGTACTATGCTGCGGGCCTCGTTTTGGTCCTCGGGAAGTTCCTGCCTAGTTAAGTAGGCTATGAATGGTTCCGTCCATGGGGCAATGACTGCCATTATTTCGTGGGCTGAATGTGTTATTTCATTGGCAGAGCCACCGATTGTGTCAGAATGTTCGGTGTCGGGCGGTGCGGTTGGGTCCGGATTATTGTTTCCGGACTCCCCTTCCATAGTATGGATGGCTTGAAAAGCCGTTCCAGGAAGATGTTGGGAGGGACGGCATCGCTCTTTGCGCTGATGCATGCCAATACGTCCGCCGCCTGGTTATTATCTCGGGCTATATTATGAAATTCGAGCCCTTCAAACCGAGCTGACATTTTTAGGATGGTGTTACGGTAAGCTGCCATTTTCGGATCCTTGGCGTCGAAGTCTCCATTTATTTCGGATATTGCGAGGTTCGAATCCCCGCGCACCTCTAGGCGTTTAATGCCTATGTAGGCCGCCATCCGGAGGCCATGTAGAAGGGCCTCGTATTCGGCTGCGTTGTTGGAGTCCGCATACATTATCTGGAGTACGTATTAGACTGTGTCTCTGGTTGGGGATGTCAGGACGACGCCAGCCCCCAGGCCGGCCAACATTTTGGAGCCGTCGAAGTGCATGATCCAATTGGAATATGCGCCGTACTCTTTAGGGAGTTCGGCTTCAGTCCATTCGGCGACGAAGTCAGTCTAAACTTGCGACTTGATAGCTCGCCGTGGTTTATAGGTTATGTCTAATGGGAGGAGCTCAATGGCCCATTTTGCAATCCGGCCAGTTGCGTCACGGTTGTTTATAATATCATTAAGTGGTACTTCAGAGGCTACTATTATCAAACACTCTTGAAAGTAGTGTCGCAGCTTCCGGGATGCCATGAACACCGCGTATGCTATTTTTTGATAATGTGGATACCGGGACTTGCATGGAGTCAGGACAGTGGACACGTAGTAAACTGGTTTTTGAAGGGGGAACTTGTGTCCGTCCGTTTCTCGTTCGACAACGAGCACCGCGCTTACAACTTGATGTGTTGCCGCGATGTACGATAACATTGGTTCGCCCATATTGGGCGCGGCCAGGACCGGATTTGTTGCCAATATGGCTTTTATTTCTTCGAGTCCGGCCGTGGCGGCATCCGTCCACTCGAAGTGTTCGGTGCGCCGGAGGAGGCGATAAAGGGGTAATGCCTTTTCACCCAAACGGGAGATAAAGCGGCTTAGAGCCGCCACGCATCCTGTCAATTTTTGCATTTGTTAGAGGTCTTTTGGGATATCCAATTGTGACAGAGCTCGGATCTTGGCTGGGTTTGCTTCAATTCCTCTACCGGATACAATGAAGCCCAAGAGCTTTCCCGCTGGTACGTCGAAGATGCATTTTTCCGGATTCAGTTTAATGTCGTATGTTCGGAGATTGTCGAATGTAAGTCTCAAGTCGTCTACTAGAGTTTTGACATGCTTGGATTTGACGACCACATCATCTACGTATGCCTCCATTGTTTTGCTGGTCTGGTTTCCTAGACATGTCTGAATCATGCGCTGATATGTTGCGCCGGCATTTTTGAGCCCAAAGGGCATTGTGTTGAAGCAGAATGGGTCGTATGGAGTGATGAATGCCGTTGCGGCTTGGTCTGGTTCCGCCATCTTGATTTGGTGGTAGTCGGAGTATGCGTCGAGGAAGCACAATGAATCGTGCCCAGCGGTAGCGTCGATAATTTGATCGATGCGGGGGAGGGGGAAGGGATCCTTTGGGCAAGCCTTGTTAAGGTCCTTGAAGTAGACACATAGGCGCTAGGATTTATCTTTCTTTGGTAACATCACCAGGTTTGCTAGACAGTCCGGATGTTTTATATCTCTGATGAATCCAGCTTCCAATAGTTTGGCTAGCTCCTCTCCCATTGCCTGTCTTTTGGGTTCGGAAAATTGCCGAAGAGACTGTTTGACTGGCTTGAATCCTTTTAGGATGTTTAGGCTGTGCTCGGCAAGCCGGCGTGGGATTCCTGGCATGTCTGAAGGGTGCCAAGCAAAAATGTCCCAATTTTCCCATAGGAATTCTCGTAGTACGGCGTCTACGTTGGGGTTTAACTGTGCCCCAATGGATGTCGTCTTTGTAGGGTCCGTTGGATGGACTTGGAATTTGACTATTTCGTCTGCTGGCTTAAAAGAGGTGGACTTGGATCTCTTGTCGAGTATCACATTGTCCCTGTTCACTGTGGAGCGCAGCGCAGTGAGTTCCTTGGCCGCTAGGGCTTCGGATAGCGCCTCTAGGGCTAGTGCGGCTGTCTTATTTTCGGCGTGGAGCGCTATGTCCGGATCACTGGCAAGGGTGATGATTCCGTTGGGCCCGGGCGTTTTGAGCTTCATGTACCCATAATGGGGTATAGCTTGAAAAATTGTGAATGCCTCTCGTCCAAATAAAGGGTGGTATCCGCTGCTGAACGGGGCCACATGGAACGTGATCTCCTCGGACCTGTAGTTGTCCGGCGAGCCGAATACCGCATCCAGTGTGATTTTTCCTGTGCAGCATGCTTCCCGACTAGGGATTATTCCTCTGAAGGTTGTGTTGCTTCGCTCAATGCGGCTCCAGTCTACTTCCATTTTTCAAAGGGTTTCCTCGTAGATGAGGTTTAATCCGCTGCCGCCATCCATGAGTACCTTAGTAATGCGAAAGCCATCCACTATTGGACTGAGGACCAATGCGGCTGGTGCTCGGGCTGTTCGGAATTTAGGTTCGTCACTGGCGTTAAAGGTAATAGCCGTGTCACTCCATGGATTTATTGTTGCTATTTGGTAGACGTCGGCAAGGCTGCGGAGTGTTCGTTTCCGCATATTATATGATGCGAAAGTCTTGAAGACAATTAATACAGTACTGGTACTACTGGGCTGGTTCTCTGGGGCTAGAAGCTCTTCACCGCTTTTGGCAACCTGCCGTAGTATCCAACATGCTCGAAGGCTATGTGTTGGAGTGGTGCCCTCTGTGCTATGGATTTTGCAAGGTCCGCTGAGCCATCCTTCCAGTACGGTTCCGTGTCCTTTAGGGGGTTTTTGCTTTTTGGTTTTTAACCCAGGTGCCTGAATATGATGCACCCTTTTATTTCGGACTAGGGTTGTGTTTGGAGCCGGATTGTCCCAAAATTTGGTTTCGGTTTTCCAGGCGCTCTCCATCGCACAGTACTTTCGTACTATGGACGCCAAGTGGGCAAAGCGTGTAATTACACGACGACTTATGGCGTTCATGATTCCCTTGTCTGTGCAATTATTGCAGAAAATTGAAATTGCGCTTTCCTCATTGCAGTCCTTTATCCTGTCCATAACCAGGAGGAATCTGGCCCAGTAATGGTGTACTGTTTCAGCGGGCTCTTGCCGGATTCTGGATAGGTCGCTAGTGTTTGGGTGGGCAGGTGGAATTAAATTCAGAACCCCGTCCAATCTGAGACTCAAGGACCGGAAAGTTTCCGAACTTGGAAGCTTGGGTTGTTGGATGTGGTCCAACGAATCCGGCCCGCTGCCTGACTTTAGGTTCAGGGCTTGATCGACGTCCGTCCCTTCGCGGGAATCCGGCATGGAGGGGTCGGGAATTCGGACATAGCTTATCCTTAATGTAGAAGAAGAGTCGCCGTGCTGTTCCTCCACCACAGCAACGTGGTGGGTAGCCTGGGGAGAGTTGATCTCTCTCAGATCGGTTTTAGTCCCAATCTGATCGTAGTCTGTAGCGACTGCTAGGGCGGCGATGCGATCTAGGAGGTCATTTAAGGAGGAGAGCTCCATCGGATCTAGCTGCTCGGTGAATTCCGAGTTGATGTGGAGATCTCTTTTGATGACCTGAGAGGTCATTATCGGCGTGGCGGCCGAACAGGCGGTCATAAGAAAGCCGCCTAGCCGGATAGTCTGGCCGATGGCCAAAGCTCCTTTGGCAATGGTGCCGTCTTTAAAGACGGGACGAGGCATCTTTCTTGATTGTGACGGCACAGAGGAACTCTCAATGAAAGCACCAATGTCGGTGTCAAAACCGGCGGATCTCGGGTAGGGGGTCCCGAACTGTGCGTCTAGGCGGATGGTAACAGGAGACAAGGGACATGATGTTTTTACCCAGGTTCGGGCCCTCTCGGTGGAGGTAAAACCCTACTCCTGCTTGATTAATATTGATGATATGGGTAGTACAAGAGTAGATCTACCACGAGATCAAGGAGGCTAAACCCTAGAAGCTAGCCTATGGTATGATTGTTGTTCTACCTACGGACTAAAACCCTCCGGTTTATATGGACACTAGAGAGGGCTAGGGTTACACAGAGTCGGTTACAATGGTAGGAGATCTACATATCCGTATCGCCAAGCTTGCCTTCCACGCCAAGGAAAGTCCCATCCGGACACGGGACGAAGTCCTCAATCTTGTATCTTCATAGTCTTGGAGTCCGGCCGACGGTGATAGTTCGGCTATCCGGACACCCCCTAGTCCAGGACTCCCTCAGTCGGTTTCACGAGAGACGAGGGCCTTTCTGATTTGACTGCTCATTACTGCTGGAAGGCAGGGCCTTGTGATTTGACTGCTCGTATAAATGCGCCGACGACCCAGTGGAGTAGTACTCAAGTTTTCCACTGGAGTAGTACTGCGATGGAGGAGCACGAAACACGGCAACCCAGTGCCATATGGTGATAAAAAATGATCTAATTTGCTAGTCATCTCATTGTTAGAATTGTTCTATTCATTCCCTAAAAAAAGCATTGTTCTACTCATGCCTCGCAGAGAACGTGACACGTGCAGCAAAACACCCGAAGCAAAAGATGAAACACAGGAGCAAAAGAAGAAGGAAGATTATCACCCCAAATGATCTAATTCGCCGCGGAGTCGTAACTGCTTCTTCATCGCCTCCACGACCCCCATCTCCTTGCACGTATCCCCCACCATCTTCTTCATTCTGTCCATGACGCGGGATTTCTCGACGCGAGCCTTCATCATCTGTTCCACGGCCGCATTACGTACCTTGACAGCAGCCGGGTGCTCGATGCGGAGCTTCGCCAGCTCCTCCTTCTGTTCCGTGACGAGGGCCTACAACATCTTCATCGATTAACTACTATTCTCATGCAGCTTCTTCCAGCCGGCGTTCTTCTCCTTCAACAGGTCGATCTCGTGGCAGAGCTTCGCCTTGTCCTCCTGAAGTCGCAGGATTTCGCCGGTCGCCTTCTTCTCTGAGGCAATGCTCTTCTTCAGCAGGATCACCAAGCCGGCGGTCAACTCGCCCTGCTTATTGAGCTCAGCAGGCATATCGTCGAGGCTCTCCTTCAGCAACTCCATCAATCCTTGGATGAACTCCTTCTGCTTATTGCGCTGATCGGGAATGCCGTCGAGGGATAACGATTCCAGATCCGCCGGCTCGACATGTTCGCCTCCGCGGCTAGGGCGCTCCTGGAAGCCATCGCCTTCCCGTGAGAGATCTTTCGAGGTCTCTGTGACACTCCAAAAATTTTGTGGGCTTTGTTTTAAAAAAAAAGGACCTTGTCTTATTTGAAGTTAGTCTTTAACTTCTTTAAAAAAAAAGAAACCTTTTTGGTTTTGGGTTTTCATTTGATTTTAATTCATCCTTGTTTTGCCAAGCTCCTATGGTAAAACTCCCCTCAAGACCTTTGGAACAACCCAAACATTCTGTCCCAACCAATAAAATCCATTTTTGGATTTTATTTCAATTATTTTCTCTGTCCAAATAATTCTGCCTATTTCTTTTGAGCCTAAGTGATTTGCAAAGCAAGTACCCTAATGCTTTGGATTTTTAACCTCAACTCAACTCCCCTGGATAGTCCTTTGTACCCAAAACCTAGAACCATCTTGATCCACTCTTACTCTTTTCAAATAACTCAAATTTCACTCACTGTAAGTTTGGACCAGATTTGCCAAATTTGGTGAAATTCATATCTACACTTCTCCAAAAAATTCACCAAAATTCAGGCAACCTCTAGTTGCAATGAGAGATCACTCCACCAAAAATCAGCTCAAGGAAAAATCCCTACATGCCTGGATCATTCTGTCAAACACCTTGCATGCACTGTTTTCCCCGCACTTTCAGAAATTCAGTTAAGTTCAGTTTTCAGTGTCGATCTCCGTCAGTGATGCAGTCACATGCTCACATTGCACTTGGCACGTTGCTCACGGCCTAACCTGCTTGTCCGGAGCCTCACACGCGCGCTTGGCGCGTTCCTGGCGTCGGTAGCACCTTGGCCCGCCTGCGCCGGCGTGTCTTGCGGCGGGCGAATCACCGTAGCGGCCAACAGCGAGCAGAACGGCGGTGCAACGCCGTTCGGCGCCGCCCAAACCACCTGGTGGCTCCGCGTGCCCATATTCTTGCCAGCGCACGCATGTGGCACCGTCGCCGTGGCGCGGCGCGCACAGAGCGCGCTCTCTGCCGCTGACGGGCCAGCGCCGTCCCGTCCCGTCGAGCCCAGCCTAAGCTTCAAGCCCCGGCTCGTTTAACGCCTAAACGGAACCCGTGAACCTCCATGACGGCGATCAGCTCCTAAAACCCTCGACCGATGCCCTGCGCCACCGTAAGCTTCGCCGGAGAACCCCGTTCTCGGCCACCGCCTCGGACCGCCTATAAAAAGGGCTCCCGAGCTCGCCCTCGAGCACACACCATCCCTACACCACACAAGCACCCCACCAGGCCACCAGGAGGACCTTGAGGAGGTCTCCTTCCCCAACTCCGGCCGCCCCGTTCCGCCTCGGCCTCCACCTTGATTCACTCCGGTGAGGCCGTCTCCGGTGCCCAAACCCCGTCAGCTACCCCCTCTAGCTACCAGAGGTCTAACCCCCTCGTCAATTTGAACCTTGCAGCCCTCTCCGGCGAGCTCCATCCTCGTCCGAACCGCCGTCCGCCGGAGCAAGGGCCGCCGTCGACACAGTACTCGCCGGCGACCACTTCCACCTCCCTTAGACGCAGAATGGTGCCCTGAACACAGAGGTACTCCCCGATCCCCCTGCCTCGCCGTGGATCGCCGCCGGCGACCACCGCACCTCTCGGGCGCCGTCGGCTCTGTTTCTCTCGTTTGGATTTTCAAACCCGACAGGTGGAGCCCACCCGTCAGCCTCTCAGTCCTTTTTAAACGAACCGTTTTCTGAAGGCGTCTTTCGCCAGAGTATGCTTTCCCTCTGGGCCGTCGTATTTTCAATCGGGTCGTTTTCTGTTTTTATAAGTGAGCCCCTCAAAACTTTCTGTTTCATCACAGATAGGTCCTTGGGTTAAAACCTTTATAACTTTTAAACAGAAAGGAATTTTTGAGTGATCCTTTTTCTGTCCTCTTCAAATTTTTGTCTAGTTTTTTTATCATATTTATTTGAAAAATATTTGGATCAACTTTCTGTACCCCACGGTATTTACGATAGCGCGTGTATTTTTGTGTACAGTAGATACCGAAGGTGGTGAAGGAGACGCGAACTTCGCCGAACTATGCCCCGACTACTCCGAGCCAGGCAAGCATGTTTGAACTTTTGATATGATGAGTGTCTTGGCATGTTTGCATTAAACAGTTTCATGACATGTTCATAAGCATCCCGATAAATTTTGTTTCATGAAAAGCTGAGACAAGTGAGTTACGGAAATCCATGAGTTCATGGAGATGAGGTTGCATGGCCACGTGGTGGCATGAAGATGGCTAAGATGGTAGTGTTGTAGCATGCCAGTCTTATGCCAGTATGTTTGGATGAAGGTTCCATGGCCCTGGATTAAAGCCTTTCATCCGGTCAGGGGGCATGGGTGTTTCCGGTTGGGACCGAGAGGGGGGCACCCCTTAGAGCGCGCGTATATAAATTTGATCCCATGCTATTTGAGTGTGTGATCTCCCCGTCTCAAAGTTTTTCTTGAACGCTGTCAAGGGTGATTCCTGGCAACGTGAAGTGGGATGGGTGTGTACTTCTTAAGTTGTGTTTCTTCCGAAATACCATAAACGGAACTAGTCCCTCGTCACTACGTAAATCCGTTGGCTGTGGGCATTTTAGTACAAACTCTGCAGAGTCAACTCCCCATTACAACATCCTATCCATGACCCTGTTCCGGGTCCTCTTTATCTTGTCAATTGTCAGTTTTGATGGCAAGAACCCCGGTAAGCTAAAGGAGTGTGAAGTTTGGTTAAAGTTGTGTCTTGTGAAGGAATAACCGTTAACCATCCTGTGTGGAATATTTTTTCTGTGTACATTAACCCTCACACGTTATGACAATGAACTATAAGCCCTTTATGTGACGTCGCTCAGACGTCCGACTGCGGCATTGTTATTATTTATTTTGTTATAAGCCCTTTATGTGACGTTGCTCAGACGTCCGACTGCGGCATTGTTATTATTTATTTCTGTTATAAGCCCTTTATGTGACATCGCTTAGACGTCCAACTGCGGCGTTGTTATTATTTATTTCTGTTATAAGCCCTTTATGTGACGTCGCTCAGACGTCCGACTGCGGCATTGTTATTATTTATTTTGTTATAAGCCCTTTATGTGACGTCGCTCAGACGTTCGACTGCGGCGTTGTTATTATTTAATTCTGTTATAAGCCCTTTATGTGACGTCGCTCAGACGTCCGACTGCGGCATTGCTATTATTTATTTTGTTATAAGCCCTTTATGTGGTGTCGCCTAGACGCCCGACTGCGGCATGTTTTATTTATCTATCTTCCTTTCGAGGCGTCGCTTCAGACACCCGATTGGGTTTACGTTTATTTCTTTGGGTTTTCGAGCGGACTACCGCCGACTCCCATTTTTACCTAACTTGTCTTGATGAATTAAATGTGCCCTTGTTAAAATACTCATGACGCATTCATGCATGCATTTGTTAAATCTCTTGTCCGAACTGTCTTGCGAGTACTTTCAAAGTACTCACCTGGCTTGTTGATTTGGCCAGATGCTGATGAAGGCGATCTCATGGATGAGGAGTTCGATAGCGAGTCCGACGCCTAGAGGAGTCCCAGTCAGTCTCGTGCGACCCTGGTTTTGGTCACTGTTTATAACCGCTTCCGCTACCAAAATAAAATTCATCGAGCCTCACCTCGACGCTCGATGAGCCACCAGTGTAGTAGTATTGCTACCCACTCCACTGTGTTACTCCACCCAACCACTTTTATCTCGAGTCAGTAGTATTGCCACCCCCACCATTGTGCCATATCCGCCATATGTATAATTATTGGCATGCTTGTAATAATTGTTGAGCGACTTCAGCTCAACCCCCTGTAATATATAAATGCTACTGGCTTATTGTACCAAAGTTTTGTCTACCAGTGAGGAGGATTTTCCTCACACTAGACATAAAAAGATCGGTCTTTCAATAAATATTTTTATTGAAAAACCGGTCGTGACAAGCTTGGTGCCAGAGCCAGGCTGACTGTAGGAAGCCACTAGGTGCGATTGCTAATCGGATATTAGCAAAAAAATAGAGCTATTTATTATTTTTGCATATGTAGTCATTTTCTGACAGTCAGCATAAATTTATGATCTGACCACTCAGAATTTTTGCCTACTTTTATAGATGGCCGACAACAACTGCAAGTCTCAGGTGTTCGCCAACGAGCCCGATGGGTTCATCAAGCTTCTCACCTTCGTCGTTCAGGTGGCGATGGGGCCATCCGTGCGCCCCGTCTTCTCGCTCTATCAGCACAAGGTCAACGACAGTCTGACCATGCACCAGGCTGCGGTGCAATTCAAGGGAGGGCGTCTTGAGCTACGTCGCTTCCGATACTTGGGGAGAGCCATGCCTACTGAGAGGCATGCTATGTAGGTGGCAGCCCGTGAGGCGATAGCTCGCCTCAGGGAAGACCTTCCATCGATGAAGACTCGTCGTTACCGCTACCTTCCATGCCACGTGCCATACGCCTGTCACTACTCATACTCCTGCCCCACAGGAGAACGAGATGAGGCTTTTGAGATGCTCGTCAGATATCTCCGAGCTCTGGAGGCAGCCTTCGACAGCCTGGTGGACGACCTTATGGCTGCCCGCATGGACTCAGTCCATGGCTGTGCCGCCAACAGGAGGGAGCTTCTGCACACCGCACCACCACTGACGTTCGTCTCGTCCTCAGCATCTTATGCACCGACCACTCGCGCCATTCCTCGTCGCCTGCCTTCCACCGAGGAATTCAACCAAGCCATTGCACCCACTCCAGTTCGCTCTGCGCCACCCACTACGCCCACACCTGTACGTGTTGCTCCATATAGGGCACCCGTCCCATCTACTCAGCGCGGCACTACCCGTCTGGAGCCTATTAGCGAGGAGGAAGTTGAGTCCCCACCCTCACTACATCTCACCCTCGACAGGGCAAAGGAGGCCCTCAACATTTCCTCCGACTAAGTGCGTTTAATCGCCATGCGATTTACCGACTTGTATGATATGTACATAGGTTGTGAGTAGTAGCCTATTTGCGCATCATGTAGGAGCTGGAGAAGTGCACTAGCCTAAATAACATGTCAGGAATATGTACGCATATCCTGAGTGATGTATTGTATAATTACCACCTGCATGTAAGATATGTATGAGCAGTCCTTCTCCGTGCGCAAACGATGTTTTATTTCAAAAAAATATCCTGGAGTGTCCTTTTTGGTTTTGTTTGTCCTTGTGCATTTATTTTTGCGACTCAGTTTCCTTTCTTATGAGTTTTGCAAAATGTATCCCCAGAGTGAAAAATGTCTCGTCCTTGGACGCGCTCCATGCCAGCTCCGCCAGAGGAAAATTATGATGCACAACACAGCAACAATTTCACACAGGGACAGTCGAGTCAACAGGGCAGTGAATCGGCACTTTCACAAATGTGCCACCTTTATGAGCAGAGTCAGCAACAGCATCAGGAATTAATGAATCATGTCATCACTATGGGAAATCGCCCCGGACAATTTCAGCAGCAATCCAAGTTGTCTGAGCTATAGAAGACGCGTCCCCAAACATTTTCTCATACTGACAAACCTCTTGAGGCCGAAGACTGGCTTCGAGACATGGAGAGAAGATTAATTATTGCCAAGTGTTCAGACCAGGAAAAAGTGCTATATGCACCCCACTATCTGACAAGAGCAGCTGCATCATGGTGGGAGAATTTCCTACACATGCACCCCAACGAGAATAATATAACTTGGGGCAATTTTAAGGAAGGTTTTCGTGGGGCGCATATTCCTAAAAGCCTTATGAAAATCAAGAAGAGAGAATTTGATGATCTCAAGCAAAGGACCATGACAGTGTCAGAATAAAACGGACAATTTACACTGTTATATCGCTACGCCAATGAGGAGCGTATGACTGAAAGTAAGAAGATGGAGAAATTCTTGGACGGCCTGGCGCCTGCGCTTAAATGCCAACTGGTCGTACACACTTTTCCAGATTTCAAGACAATAGTGGATAAGGCCATTACCTTGGAAAATGAAAGGCGCAGCCTAGAAGATTTCCGCAAGCGAAAAAGGGACTAGAAAAATCATGCTCGCAATCCCCGAAGCAAGGCGGATTTTCAGAAAGGTGATACACACAAAACCCCGAAAAATGTCTCACGACCAGTCCAGAATTTCCATGCCAGAGATAAAGAGTTCGCATATCGCCTAGGCAGGACCTGCTACGCTTGTGGGGAAGAAGGGCACTATGCCAAACTATGCCCCAAGCCAAGGAACTCGACCCCGAAGCCAAATAACGGTGGCAATAATTCAGCACCCAAGCGCAACAATTTCAACCCCAACACCAATCACAGGAAGGGTCACCTGAACCACGTGACCAGAGAGGAAGCACAAAATGCCCCAGATATCGTACTCGGTACGTTTCCTGTCAACACAATACCTGCCATGGTTTTGTTTGATTCTGGAGCTTCTCACTCGTTCGTTTCAAAAAGTTTTGCTTTGCAAAATAATTTTTCGATCCTTCCCTTGGAAAAATCAATGACCGTCAAGTCCCCTGGGATTAAGCAAGTCACCCAGAGTTACTGCCAAGGTGTGACAATTGAGTTTGAAGGATTGGAATTTCACGCCAACCTCATTGTATTAGAAAATAAAGGGCTGGACGTCATCTTAGGGATGGATTGGTTAACCACCAACAAAGGTTTTATTGACTGCTTCAACAGGACCGTAATCCTCACCCATCACCACGGGAAGACAATAAAAGTTTCGGCCAAAGAGAGGAGAATATCCCGGCAACCGAGATTGAATAAGGTGGATATTTCTGAATTAAGCAAGGTTCCAGTGGTATGTGAATTTCCAGACGTATTTCCTGAAGAGCTGCCAGGTATGCCACTAGACCAAGAAATAGAATTCAGCATTGAGCTAGCACCAGGAACTGCTCCCATATACAAGAAACCATACAGAATGGCACCATCCGAATTAGTAAAATTGAAGAAGCAAATAAAGGAATTATTGGACAAAGGGTATATACGAGCCAGCTCCTCGCCTTGGGGTTCACCAATATTATTTGCCAAAAAGAAGGATGGCACACTGAGATTGTGTATCGATTATCGAGCACTTAACATGGTCACAGTCAAGAACAAGTATCCAATGCCATGAATAAATGATTTATTTGATCAGCTCACTCACGCCAAGGTATTCTCAAAGATTGACTTGAGGTCAGGGTACCATCAATTAAAAGTACGGACAGAAGATATTCCCAAGACAGCCTTTACCTCCAGATATGGACTATATGAGTTCACAGTGATGCCATTTGGGCTAACGAACGCCCCCGCATATTTTGTTCACCTCATGAACAAAGTATTTATGAAGTACATGGACAAGTTTGTTGTGGTATTCATCGACGACATTCTGATATACTCCAAGACGCCCGAAGAGCATGCTAAACATCTCCGAATTGTGCTAGGAGAACTCAGGAAGCATCAGTTATACGCCAAATTCAGAAAATGTGAATTTTGGCTAAGGCAAGTAGGTTTTCTGGGCCATGTATTAACCCAAGAGGGTATTGCCGTAGACCCAGAAAAAGTCTCGGCCGTACTTGGTTGGAAAACACCAGCCAGCGTAACGGACGTACGAAGTTTTCTAGGAATGGCAGGGTACTACCGAAGATTTATTGAGGGATTTTCCACGATAGCAAAGCCAATGACACAACTTCTCAAGAAGGACAAGAAGTTTGAATGGACGGAAGCTTGTGAGAAAAGTTTCCAAGAACTAAAGAGGAAACTAACGACAGCACCAGTATTAACTGTGCCAGACATACACAAGAATTTCGAGGTATATTGTGACGCATCTCGAAAAGGCCTCGGGTGCGTATTAATGCAGGAAGGCAAGGTTGTCGCTTATGTTTCCAGACAGCTTCGCAAGCATGAGGAAAATTATCCTACTCATGACCTAGAGTTAGCTGCAGTTATCCATGCACTCAAGGAATGGAGACACTTCTTACTTGGAAATCGTTGTGAAATATACACGGACCATAAGAGCCTCAAGTATATTTTCACCCAACCAGAACTCAATTTACGGCAACGACACTGGTTGGAATTGGTAAAGGATTATGATGTTGGAATCCACTACCACCCAGGCAAGGCAAATGTTGTAGCAGATGCCCTAAGTCGGAACCCCAGTCCAAACAACGATAGCGTGACAAACTTGAGGCCTGAGTTTCGGCAGGAATTTGCTAAGCTCAACCTATTGATGGTCACCGAAGGCAGTGTGTCAAACTTAGAGATACAACCTACCCTGATAGAAAAGGTTAAAGAGGCTCAGCGTGGTCACCCCAGCATTGAAGGCATAAAACGGAAGATGAAATTGGGCAAGGCCCCAGGGTTCATTGTCGATGAGCAAGGAATATTGTGGTACGAGAATAGACTTTGCGTACCAAATATTCGTGACCTTAAACAGCAGATCTTAGCCGAAGGCCACACCGCCCCGTATTCAATTCACCCTGGAGGAACAAAAATGTACAAAGACCTTTAGGAATCATTTTGGTGGCATGGTATGAAGAGGGACATAGCCACGTTTATTGCGTGTTATGACTCATGTCAGCGCATAAAGGCCGAGCACCAGAAACCGGCTGGACTATTGCAACCAAATAAGATACCCGAGTGGAAATGGGACGAGATCGGAATGGATTTCATTGTCGGGCTACCGAGGTCACGACATGGGCATGATGCCATATGGGTCATCATGGATAGATTGACTAAAGTAGCGCACTTCATTCCCGTTAAAACAACTCACACCACTCAGAAGCTCGCCAGGCTTTATCTTTCCCGTATTGTCTGTCTACATGGAGTTACGAAGACCATAATATCTGACAGAGGCACCCAATTCGTCTCCAGATTTTCGGATCACCTGCAACAGGCCCTGGGGACCCAACTAGCTTTCAGCACCGCATACCATCCACAGACCGATGGGCAAACTGAGCGCGTAAATCAAATGTTGGAAGACATGCTGAGGGCATGTGTCCTCACTTATGGAGCCAGTTGGGAGGAAAGCCTACCATACGCCGAGTTTGCATACAACAACAATTACCAGACCAGCCTGCAAATGGCATCCTTTGAAGCCTTGTACGGGCGAAGATGTCGTACCCCACTAAATTGGTCAGAGACCGGAGACAGCCATATCTTCGGCCCAGACATGCTCAAGGAAGCCGAGGAAAAGGTCAAGCTAATCAGGGACCGACTTAAGATGGCTCAGAGCCGACAGAAAAGTTATTATGATCGGAAACATCGTGAAGTCAATTTTGATCCCGGTGAGTTTGTGTACCTACGAGTATCTCCTATGAGGGGACTACAACGGTTTAAGATTAAGGGGAAGTTGGCACCAAGATTCATTGGACCATTCTGCATAGTGGCACGAAGAGGCACGGTAGCCTACCAGTTAGACTTGCCCGAAGAATTGTCCGACATCCACGACGCGTTCCACGTCTCCCAATTAAGAAAGTGCGTGAGCAACCCAAAGAAGCAAGTATCCCATGAGAACATCGACGTACAACCAGACCTCACCTATCGGGAACACCCAGTGAAAATATTGGAAGAATCTGAAAGGAGAACCAGACAGAAAACCATCAAGTTTTTCAGAGTTCAGTGGAGCAATCACACCGAGAATGAAGCCACTTGGGAAAGAGAGGATTTTCTTCGGACAGAGCACCCACACCTGTTTAAGGATCAGCTGAAATCTCGGGACGAGATGTTTCCTAAGGGGGTAGGTGCTGTGACACTCCAAAAATTTTGTGGGCTTTGTTTTCAAAAAAAAAAGGACCTTGTCTTATTTGAAGTTAGTCTTTAACTTCTTAAAAAAAAAGAAACCTTTTTGGTTTTGGGTTTTCATTTGATTTTAATTCATCCTTGTTTTGCCAAGCTCCTATGGTAAAACTCCCCTCAAAACCTTTGGAACAACCCAAACATTCTGTCCCAACCAATAAAATCCATTTTTGGATTTTATTTCAATTATTTTCTCTGTCCAAATAATTCTGCCTATTTCTTTTGAGCCTAAGTGATTTGCAAAGCAAGTACCCTAATGCTTTGGATTTTTAACCTCAACTCAACTCCCCTGGATAGTACTTTGTACCCAAAACCCAGAACCATCTTGATCCACTCTTACTCTTTTCAAATAATTCAAATTTCACTCACTGTAAGTTTGGACCAGATTTGCCAAATTTGGTGAAATTCATATCTACACTTCTCCAAAAATTTCACCAAAATTCAGGCAACCTCTAGTTGCAATGGGAGATCACTCCACCAAAAATCAGCTCAAGGAAAAATCCCTACATGCCTGGATCATTCTGTCGAACACCTTGCATGCACTGTTTTCCCTGCACTTTCAGAAATTCAGTTAAGTTCAGTTTTCAGTGTCGATCTCCGTCAGTGATGCAGTGACATGCTCACAGTGCACTTGGCACGTTGCTCACGGCCTAACCTGCTTGTCCGGAGCCTCACACGTGCGCTTGGTGCGTTCCTGGCGTCGGTGGCACCTTGGCCCGCCTGCGCCGGCGTGTCTTGCGGCGGCCGAATCACCGTAGCGGCCAACAGCGAGCAGAACGGCGGCGCAACGCCGTTCAGCGCCGCCCAAGCCACCTGGTGGCTCCGTGTGGCCATATTCTTGCCAGCGCACGCATGTGGCACCGTCGCCGTGGCGCGGCGCGCACAGAGCGCGCTCTCTGCCGCCGACGGGCCCGCGCCGTCCCGTCCCGTCGAGCCCAGCCTAAGCTTCGAGCCCCGGCTCGTTTAACGCCTGAACGGAACCCGTGAACCTCCATGACGGTGATCAGCTCCTAAAACCCCCGACCGATGCCCTGCGCCACCATAAGCTTCGTCGGAGAACCCCATTCTCGGCCACCGCCTCGGACCGCCTATAAAAAGGGCTCCCGAGCTCGCCCTCGAGCACACACCATCCCTGCACCACACCAGCACCCCACCAGGCCACCAGGAGGACCTCGAGGAGGTGTCCTTCCCCAACTCCGGCCGCCCCGTTCCGCCTCGGCCTCCACCTTGATTCACTCCGGTGAGGCCGTCTCCGGTGCACAAACCCCGTCAGCTACCCCCTCTAGCTACCAGAGGTCTAAATCCCTCATCAATTTGAACCTTGCAGCCCTCTCCGGCGAGCTCCATCCTCGTCAGAACCGCCGTCCGCCGGAGCAAGGGCCGCTGTCAACACAGTACTCGCCGGCGACCACTTCCACCTCCCTCAGACGCGGAATGGTGCCCTGAACACAGAGGTACTCCCCGATCCCCCTGCCTCGCCGTGGATCGCCGCCGGCGACCACCGCACCTCTCGGGCGCCGTCGGGCTATGTTTGTCTCGTTTGGATTTTCAAACCCGACAGGTGGAGCCCACCCGTCAGCCTCTCAGTCCTTTTTAAACAAACCGTTTTCTGAAGGCGTCTTTCGCCAGAGTACGCTTTCCCTCTGGGCCGGCGTATTTTCAATCGTGTCGTTTTCTGTTTTTATAAGTGAGCCCCTGGAAACTTTCTGTTTCATCACAGATAGGTCCTTGGGTTAAAACCTTTATAACTTTTTAACAGAAAGGAATTTTTGAGTGATCCTTTTTCTGTCCTCTTCAAATTTTTGTCTAGCTTTTTTATCATATTTATTTGAAAAGTATTTGGATCAACTTTATGTACCCCATGGTATTTACGATAGCACGTGTATTTTTGTGTACCGTAGATACCGAAGGTGGTGAAGGAGACACGAACTTCGCCGAACTAGGCCCCGACTACTCCGAGCCAGGCAAGCATGTTTGAACTTTTGATATGATGAGTGTCTTGGCATGTTTGCATTAAACAGTTTCATGACATGTTCATAAGCATCCCGATAAATTTTGTTTCATGAAAAGCTGAGACAAGTGAGTTACGGAAATCCACGAGTTCATGGAGATGAGGTTGCATGGCCACGTGGTGGCATGAAGATGGCTAAGATGGTAGTGTTGTAGCATGCCAGTCTTATGCCAGTATGTTTGTTGACTCCGGTATCAACTCCCGTTCATTTCCTTTTCCGTACTGCCACATGTTTCCCGCAAGGGATATGGTTTAGTAAGATGTAAACCACTTCCCAGTACACACCAAATGGAGAGGCCGTGATGAAGGTTCCATGGCCCTGGATTAAAGCCTTTCATCCGGTCAGGGGGCATGGGTGTTTCCGGTTGGGACCGAGAGGGGGGCACCCCTTAGAGTGCGCGTATATAAATTTGATCCCATGCTATTCGAGTGTGTGATCTCCCCGTCTCAAAGTTTTTCTTGAACGCTGTCAAGGGTGATTCCTGGCAACGTGAAGTGGGATGGGTGTGTACTGGTTAAGTTGTGTTTCTTCCGAAATACCATAAACGGAACTAGTCCCTCGTGACTACGTAAATCCGTTGGCTGTGGGTATTTTAGTACAAACTCTGTAGAGTCAACTCCCCATTACAACATCCTATCCATGACCCTGTTCCGGGTCCTCTTTATCTTGTCAATTGTCAGTTTTGATGGCAAGAACCCCGGTAAGCTAAAGGAGTGTGAAGTTTGGTTAATGTTGTGTCTTGTGAAGGACTAACCGTTAACCATCCTGTGTGGAATATTTTTTCTGTGTACATTAACCCTCACATGTTATGACAATGAACTATAAGCCCTTTATGTGACGTCACTCAGACATCCGACTGCGGCATTGTTATTATTTATTTTGTTATAAGCCCTTTATGTGACGTCGCTCAGACGTCCGACTGCGGCGTTGTTATTATTTATTTCTGTTATAAGCCCTTTATGTGACGTCGCTCAGACGTCCGACTGCGGCGTTGTTATTATTTATTTCTGTTATAAGCCCTTTATGTGACGTCGCTCAGACGTCCGACTGCGGCATTGTTATTATTTATTTTGTTATAAGCCCTTTATGTGACGTCTCTCAGACGTCCGACTGCGGCGTTGTTATTATTTAATTCTGTTATAAACCCTTTATGTGACGTCGCTCAGACGTCCGACTGCGGCATTGCTATTATTTATTTTGTTATAAGCCCTTTATGTGGTGTCGCCTAGACGCCCGACTGCGGCATGTTTTATTTATCTATCTTCCTTTCGAGGCGTCGCTTCAGACACCCGACTGGGTTTACGTTTATTTCTTTGGGTTTTCGAGCGGACTACCGCCGACTCCCATTTTGACCTAACTTGTCTTGATGAATTAAATGTGCCCTTGTTAAAATACTCATGACGCATTCATGCATGCATTTGTTATATCTCTTGTCCGAACTGTCTTGCGAGTACTTCCAAAGTACTCACCTGGCTTGTTGATTTGGCCAGATGCTGATGAAGGCGATCTCATGGATGAGGAGTTCGATAGCGAGTCCGACGCCTAGAGGAGTCCCAGTCAGTCTCGTGCGACCCTGGTTTTGGTCACTGTTTATAACCGCTTCCGTTACCAAAATAAAATTCATCGAGCCTCACCTCGACGCTCGATGAGCCACCAGTGTAGTAGTATTGCTACCCACTCCACTGTGTTACTCCACCCAACCACTTTTATCTCGAGTCAGTAGTATTGCCACCCCCACCATTGTGCCATATCCTCCATATGTATAATTATTGGCGTGCTTGTAATAATTGTTGAGCGACTTCCGCTCAACCCCCTGTAATATATAAATGCTACTGGCTTATTGTACCAAAGTTTTGTCTACCAGTGAGGAGGATTTTCCTCACACTGGACATAAAAAGATCGGTCTTTCAATAAATATTTTTATTGAAAAACCGGTCGTGACAGTCTCTTCGTGGCGACGAGCCCTCTTTTTTTTTCACAGCCTTGGTTGCCGCTCCCTTGTTACGAGTAGTTCTCGACCTAGAGCTCTGCTCACCGGCCATGGCAACGACGGACGAAGAAGAAGCACTTATGAGGAGGAAAGTTAGAGTAATTTTCGGTTAGGTAGTTCCCCTTTTTATAACCTAAGTACTAGCACTAGTACTAATACCTACATAGTGGGACCACGTTCAGGTTTGGTACGTACTAGTAGGTGTGAGCAGGCTTTCGAATGTGATGGGAACACAGTAAAGATTAAGTGATGGTTTTGGTTTCGAGGCCCAAAACGGCTCCCGATGAGTTTAGCGGAACTTAAATTTCAAGTACTACACTGCTCAAATGCGTAAATATTATGTTACTGTCAAAAATTGGCACAAAATACGAAGGAGACCAATGGAAGTACTACTAGCAACCCACGATTTAACTACTCGCATGCGCGCAGTTGAGTAATAATGTCTTTCTTCCGCCCTCACGTCCACTCAATTTGCATGCGTTGTATTAATTGACCATCAATGAAGTGAACGACTTTACACGCGTCAAATTATCACATGGGGTGGATCTTTGTACAAAATTGCATCCGCCCCTGTACCCGTGTGTGCGTGCAAGGGAATGAGTGCATGCGTGGCGTGCGTGCACATCTTCGCTTCGTGCATGTACCGCCAGTATGGCTCAGGGAGGACGAGTACATTCTTCTGGAACCAGCAGCCCGTCACTATGATCAATCCACGCAAGGAGGTCGCGACAACGCCTCCACATGTGCCATGTGGCTTCATGAACTGTAAGTGAGACACTGGGTAGCGTGCCATTGGTATTCTAATTTACGTGTTTTGCACATACTCAAAGTACTAGTAAGGTACACGTGCATTGCACGCATCAGATTTTGCAACCAAATTATGAATAAATACCACACTATAGCATGTAAGCTCTGAGTCATATATGCCTGATGTAGCCCTTCGTTTAATTCTTGTAGTTCATGTCATTCAAAATCAATTAGTTTTTATAAAAAATCTAAGAACGCAGGAATATGAAAAACATGGGATTATAGTGGAATGTCTTCTTGAATCCTACAGGATTGTACGAGTGCTTGATTGTGCATAGAAAAAACGCAGAATTCATTCAAAAAGGTTTGAGTGGATGGGATGTTTCCTATGAAATCTAGTGCAAATGAATCATATGGAAAAATTCCTTTGGTTTACAATCCTGCGAATCAAACAACCAAGATAGGAAAAATTCCTAATGATTAGAATTCTCCAAAATTCCTTTGAGAATCCTTTGAATCAAAGAAGCCCTTAATCTATTTTATGATTCATGGAATTGTGCATTGTAAAGCATAAAGTAAAACCAAATAATGGCAATTCAACTAGAAAAAAAGTTTGGGCAGTTATGATATGGAAGATTCTAGAACAAAAGAGAACCACTGTTGTTTTAAGGTTTGTGCATTATGCTTAAGTTCAACCATGGAGTCTGCTAGATTGTAAATGTGGCAAAATCCGGTGGGGGGCTAGAAGATGGTGCGAGGGGCCGAGTGGAGGGAGACTATGAAGGAATGCACAAGTGCGAGATCGATAGTTAGAGAGAGGGGGCGAGAACGTGCGCTGTTGCACTCAGTGGCGGAGTCATGAAAAATAAAGGAGCTAGGGGGCCAAGCATTTCTAATCCTTTACGAAGAGGGTCAATTCATGAACTTAAACCATTTTTAGCAGCAATTCTCTAATGATCACATTCATATTAGCCTCGATATATAGTGATGTTAGGGGGGAGCAGGGCCCTTACTGCCCCCTGTCTTCGCCATTGTGCATGCGTCTGAGAGATGAAGCGGAAGGCATGGATGATGAGAGGGGGACGTTGGATATATAATTAATGTGGGTGTATTAGCTATATATGTTAATCCTATATAGAGAGGTATAGATTGATCGATGTGGACGTGGGAAAGAGGGTGAGACCTCACTGGATATATCGATTGATCGGTTTGTGTGGAAAACTATGAAAGACCTAGCTATATACACACATGCATAGAGGAACATTTATCGTTGCGCATGCACGCGTGAGAGATAAAGAATTCCCGATATGATGGAGAGGGGGATGTGTGTGGGTGTGTGCCTTCATGGGAGACCGACCTGAAGAAAAAGATTGCATGTGTGCGATGGATAATGCCGACTGGTAGTGTGTGTGCATGCATGCATGAGAGAACATGTACAATTATAAAGAGAAGACGACTGTGTGGGTGTAAAAGACTAGGTGAAGTCATAATCAATGTAACGTTGAATTCAAATATTTGAATAAGAGATCCTGATGTTTGAAACCCATTCATGCATGAATATAACGGAGATCTGCGCGGTGTGGTTTGGAAATGAGCATGTTGTAATGTATACACATTGAACAAGGTCAGACTGATTTGAATTTGAGATACCGATGGCAGACATCATTTGGCCACGTCGCATCCGTGCATGGACACACTATTCTAATTGGAGATGATGGGCGGCTTTCGCATCACATATCTATATCTATACCCCTATATATATATTATATTTTATATTTTTTATATTGTGTGCAGGTAACTTTAACTTTGAAAGATGGTCATTGGATGAGGCGAATCCGATGGTCCAAAGATGGCAAATTTGAGCACTACTGGCCATTGGATATCATCTAGATTCCCCCAGATTTTGCCACATGTATAGTCTAGAATACTCCATGGTTGAACTTAAGCATAATGCACAATTATCAAAACACAAGCACTTCTTATTTGTTCTAGAATCTTCCATATCAGAATTGCCCAAATGTTTTTCTACATGATTTGCCATTATTTGTTTTTTACTTTATGTCTTACAACGCACAATTCCATGAATCTTAAAATAGATTAGCTTTCTTATAAAAACTAGATGATTTTGAATGAAATGAACTATAAGAATTAAACGAACATCTACATCATGCATATATGACTCAAAGCTTACATGCTATAATGTGGTATTTATTCATAATTTGGTTGCCAAATCTCATGCGTGCAATGCACGTGGACCTTACTCTAGTCTAAATGGTGTTTGTGCGTGTGTTGTGCGTGTTGAGGTGCAAAATGTCTTTTTTTGGGTACACATTAAGCTTGTTCTTCCGAAATTTCAACCCGCGCCTTGTTATGCCGAGAATTCAAGCTAGCGTCTCTGTCTATCGTGCTGCGAAACTCCCGCCTCTTCAACCCGCGCCTTGTTAGCCCAAAATATTTAAGATATATCTTTGTCTCGTCGTGCTCCGACAACTCCCTCCATCTCAACCCGCGCCTTGCTATTCCAAAATTACAACGCGCGCGAAAACTCCCACCTCCTGTGGAATCCCGACACGTGAAATGCCCGTGGTACCCCTGAACCGAAAGAAGCACCTCAAATCGATGGGGGTACTTTCATAACTTACCCCACATTTCGGACAAGCGCGTCCCTAAGCCATGATTCCCCACTGCCATCCCATCCACCCACCCATTCGTACACCGAGGCCGCGAAAACCTGCGACGAAACCCCACACCCTGCTCCATCCGCCATTGAGATGGAGCCTCTTCCCCGACGACGTCGTCCACAGCAACACCTCGACGTCCCTCATCCACCGTACCGGATGAGGATCTGTCGTCCATCTCGTCGTCCCGCCGGTTCAGCCACCCCGTTCTCCACCTCCAAGGAGCTGCCCTGATGTTCCCCTCGTCTTTCACGCCACATCCATTCCCACACCGCCGTCTTCACCTGCACCACCGAAAGAGCATCATCATCACTGTTTCCTCTGATGAAGCTGCGGCCTAATCGGCACCATCAAAGAGGTTGTACACTAATCGCCGCATTTTCTTCTTGATTCGATCTCACGGCGCTGCCGGCGCTCGATCCCGAGCCGACATGGCGCGACTCCATCCATGACGGCATCGCCGGCCACTTCCTCCATGGCGATGCTCCCTCGGCGGCGACGTCCACATCAGTAGGAGCTTCTGCTGCTTTAGCTCTCACTCACGCTGCTGCTCTGCTCTTTCTCTCGGTCCCCTGCCTGGTCTGCTCTTGCTATTGCTCTTGCTCGCGCTGCTGCTCTTGCTCTTGCTTGCGATGCTGCTCCGATTTAGCTACACTGCAGTCGACTGAATCAAGTCAGTCGATTTTTAGGGGGTGGGGGGGGGGGCTCACCAGGGTGAAGGAAGAACCAGCCGCAGCGGGGAGGGGAGCTCGCCGGATAGGTACCCCACTATCTATCTTAGGGTTCAAGGTGGGGGCGGTGGTCGCCGGCGGTGGCGGGGCATTGGCGGGGCAGTGGCGTGGGGATCGCCGGAGAAAAAGCTCAGCACGGGGGGGCCTAGAGGGATGGCCGGGGCAGCGGTGGACCGGCGATGGGGAGTGTTTTTGGGGCGGGCGGGGCAGCGCACCGCCGGCCGTGAGCGGCGAGGGGCTGTTGTTTGGCGGGTGGTGGCTGGCGGCTCAGAGGGGTGGAGGTTGAAGATGAACCGCAGGCCCTTGATTTCGTATCCAACGGCTGGAAAATCGACTGACCAGAGACGAAAAAGTCAGTCGAACGTGTAGCCTCACCTTGCTAGTTCATTCAGTTTCGATAGAAAATTCAGTTTCGACAGCAAAATTCAGTTTCGATAGTTAAGTTCAGTTTCGATAGTTAAGTTCAGTTTCGACAGTTAAATTTAGTTTCGATAGTTAAGTTCAGAGATGAGCGGCTGATGTATTTTACACCTAGCACTTTGTGGTTATGTATTTTACGTCATGTATTGGAGATGCTATTAGAATTCAACTGAGGTTAACGTTGTTTGTTGTCTCTCTTGTCCTGCTTCAGCCTCGGCATCGTACAACTCACCAGAGCTGCTCCAATGACAAAAGCCTCCATCACAGCGGAGCAGTACCTCGGGATCCATCTCCAGATGCCTAAGATGTTCTTCCCCTCCTCCGACAGCCAAGTCAGCCGGAGCATCCTCACCGGCCAACCCAATCACGCTGAGATCGACATGGCTTCGCCAAAGAGATTGTACACTTGTTGCATCTCTTTTTTACTCTACATGTTATATATATTGTCCACTGAGCACTCGTAGTAATGGGAAATACGATTATTTTATCCTACTATATGACAAGCAGTGAGGTACCAGGCAACTTAGCTATCCGTGACGGATTCTCTTGAACACCATCATTATTTATCTCTACGTGTTTGAGCTGTGCATTTGTCGATGGCCCCGGGAGTTGAGCTAGTATGGCAGTAGCCTGGGTCCAAATTAATAGAAGTAGCACAAAAACATTTCTTTAGTGTAGGATTTTCCTTGCTCAAGCCTGCCTACTAGAATCGCCAGTGCTTGAAAGGAAAAGTGAATGAAAAACATAGGAATTGGAAAGTTTCCTATGGTACTACTTTTCATGAATTTGGTGCAAAGGAATGGAGCAAAGGAAAACAGTAGGATTTGTTCCTTTAGTGTCTCCTTGAAAGTAAAATCGTAGGAATTCTAATTTCCACTTCTCCTCCTTTTCATATTCCTATTCATCAAGCACAAGACTAAGAGATAGTAGCAAAATAGCATTATAACCGTACAATTTCTTGTGGTTTGACTTAATCTCACCATGCTTTTTTTGCATCCTGTGATCTTCCAATTGTTGTGAATCAAACACCCAGATTGGCAAAAATCCTGTGTTTTTAAATTCTCTGTTTTGCACGTGCATTCCTATCCTATTCCTGTCTATTTCCTATCCCTACATTGTTAGAATCCTCAAATTCAAACAAGCCCTTACTCAATTACTTCTGTTACAGATATGTGTCAAAGAAAACCTTGTGTGGTTTGTCCTGCTCCTGTGGCGCTGTGTTCCACCCCAGCTCAGCTGCTCCAACGATGGAAGGGTTCACCACAGCAGGGATCCGCTCTCCAGACTATCTTTCGCCACCTCAGATCTTCTTCCCCGCCACCAGCAGCCATGACAACTGCATTACCATCATCAACTGGGCAGATGACCTTGAGGACTACACGGGTCCGCAAGAGAGGTCACACTCTTCCGTGTCTGCTTACGTTATGCATCGCTTAATATGAAGACATGCTACATTATCATCGTGTTCACCTATTAGACTCCGAGTCAGGTCCAAACTAATGCTGAAACTTGAGTTTTTAAATGGTTGTGGGGTACATATTGGGGCAGCAATCAGTACTATCTGTCTACTATCTGGTTAATCTCCGGTGTCTACTATGAGTTTCATGTTGGGTGCAAACAAACATTAAAGGATCCATTATCTGTATTTTTTAACTAAAGCAATTATCTGCATGCTATCATTGGTTTTGGGTCTATCCACAGTTTGCTACCATCACTCTGGATTTGTGCATGCACTCCTTACATAATCTCACTATGTTTTATTCCTATGCATGCCAGTTATTGTACACAATGGAACTGATCATGTAGAGCAAAAGAGACGAGCCTTGCGTGCCATAAAATTTCATGCAGACGTCGTTCTATGGTGGACGCAAAGGCAGCCCCCCTCCACCCATTTTGAATCATAATCAAGAGGAAGATAACTGTTCTGAGGGGGAGTCAGAAGGAGAAGACCACTCCTATTTACCCCATGAGGTCTTCGCTCTAACTTGGCATGCTGATGTTGGTAATATCATGCATATGGTGTCTTGCATTGCTTACTGTATACATTAAAGATATCTGCTTAGTTTAGACATGCTTTGTGTCAATGCCATCTATTTAGTTTGTTTATCGTATATGTGAATCATGCAATGCCATCTTGTCTAGCCAGGCATCATATATGTGAATTTTGCAATGCCACCCTGGTTAGCCAGTCATCTTATATGTGAATTATATCATGCCATCATTTTTTTATTACGTGTTCAATTTGTCAACAATTTTAGTACATTCAATTACTCTTCCTGTGCATCAGCCATTCGGCACGGTCATGGAAAAATTTGGAGGGGAAACAAGGTCTTTAGAGCAGACAATGCTATCTGACGAAGCGCATGTCTTGCTGGTTACCGATAGCTCCTCAGAGGAGGATTCAGAGACAGATGACCAGTCATATCCCCCCCCCCCCGAGGTGCATGCGCTAACTTGGCAGGGTTATGTTGCTCATATCGTGTGTATGGTATCTTGCATTGCTATGTCATTTGCTTAGTTTAGACATGCTTTGTGTGAATGCCATCTGTTTAGTGTCTAATTACCATATATGTGAATTATGCAATGTCATCTTGTTGCAAGACATTAGATATGTGAATTATGCAATGTTATCTTGTTGCAAGGCATTATGTATGTGAATTATGCAATGCCATGTTGTTTACGCAAGCGTCATATATGTGAATTATATCATGCCGTCCTTTTTTTGTATTTCTCATTGCTTTTGTCGACAATGTTTGTATATTCAACTGCTCTTCCTGTGCATCAACCATTTGAATTGGTGATGGAGAAATATGGAGTGAAAACATGGTCTTCAGAGCAGACAATGCTACCTACTGAAGCAGATATCTTGTTGGTTACAGATAGCTCTTCAGAGGAGGACTCAGAGGCAGATGACCAGTCCTATTATCCCCCTGAGGTGTATGCTCAAACTTGGCAGGGTTATATTACTCATATAATGCATATGTTGTATTGCAATGCTTAGTTTTTACATCATATACACAATATTGAATGCCAACTACTTAGTTGACACATCATATATGCAATTACCCTCTGCTCACTTCCTTAGTATATAAATCATATATTTGAATTATGTCATGCCATGATGTTTACATAGACAGCATGTATCTGAATTATGGCATGCCAACCCATTTTCTAAAGACATAATATAGTTATATCATCTCATCCTTTTTACATAGTCATCATATTTTAAATTATGTCATTCTATCCGTGAATTATATCATGCCATCATGTTTCCATCAACGACATGTTTGTGATTTATGGCATGCCAACCACTTTAATAGACACATCATATAGTTATATCATGCCATCCTGTTTACATAGTCATCATATTTTGAAGTATGTCATTCTATCCTGTTTATTTAGCCATCATACATGTGAAATTGTGTCATGCTATCCTATTTAATTAGCCATCATATATGTGAAATTATGTCCTGCTATTTTGTTTGCTTAGACAACATAAATGTGAATAATTTCATGCCCTGTTTTCTTCCCTAGTATTCATTGCACCTGTCTATCTTACAATGTCTATACATTCAATTACTTTTCTTGTTTATCAACCATTTCAACTGGAGGGAGTGATGGCAGTATCTGTGGGAGTAAAAACACGGTCTTCAGAAAAGATCGTGCTACATGTCGATGCAGATAGAACCACGGTTGTACTTGCCCAAGAACCAGCCCCACCACACATAACCCACACTCATGCAGATTGTACCCCTACCTAGTTGGGAAGAGAACCAGCTACACCCTTTTCTAACCCCAACTCCAGCAGATAGACACCCAGTTACTGTTGACACAGCACCGTCTCCACCACAGAGCACCCAAACACGAGCAGTTAGTAAGGTAACTGCAGTGCCCAAATCACGAGGACCACCACTCCGAACCCGAAGTCAATGCTTAGAGCAGAAGAAGAATTGTTCTCAGGTCAAGTTCCGTAACTATGGTTCATACTACTTTGCTCTTGCATCATTGTATTTACTGATACCAACTAATTTCAAATTAGAAGGATGCAACTGAAACTCCAATGGCAAAACATGTATGTTTTAAACATGTTTCTTCAACGTGTTTGGTTGTTTGCTGTTGTAACTTGCTCTATGTTGATTTTAGTTTCAATTGAATAAACAATTATGTTCTCATGCCATGCACATTACAAGTGTTGTTATTGATGTGTAGTTTCCCACACTTATATTCTGTCTATGCTGCTTTGTCTTAAATAGATATGATTCGAACTGTATCTATCTTGATTTGGCAACATAAACTAGAATGATATAGACCATACAGTGACCATACTACATAGATATATGTTTGTTTCATGCTGTTATCCTGTCCACCTTACTACTGAACTGGTTTACCAAAATGAGTTTCATATACTACATTGTAAACCTGAGATGTGTTTGTTTGTTTCAGTTTTAGAACGCGGATAAAATATTGGAGAAGAGTACCCTGTTATGCAATGGTAAAGGAAGTAACGCACATAAGGTTCAAGATAGTGAGACATCCATGTTGGTCTCCAAGAAATCTGATAAAAACTATATTGAAGACATTGAGACAACCCCAAAGTCCTGTCTTGATGTAGTGTTCGAGTTACTGGCTACCACTGCTGGCACCAGCTCTTCGAACTCGTTGCCTGAATCAGTTCGGCTTATTGAGTCTCAACTTCAAATTGAAAGACATCAATCAGATGTTATGCGATAGGAAGCCGATGGAATGAGGAAGTCCCTGCCGAATTCAGATGCATACTTTCTGGTGCAACAACAAGTGCTGGAGGACTAAAGCGCCAAACAAGAGAAAGTTAATAAGCTTGCTAAGCATCTTGCCAGCATTATGGGTACCCAGGATATTGTTTCTTGAGCTCTTCTGAAGTGGTTTCAGTTCTGGACTTGTTTTGCTGTGGCGTTTATAGGTTGTTGTGTTCCCTATATTTGCACTGGTGGCGAACTTTGATGCCTAGTGGATGTAATATGTGTAATAGCCGTGATAGCCTAGTGTAAGTTGCTTGCTTATTTATTTCCTTGTTGTCTTGTTTATTTATTTGCTTGTAGTCAGTGCAGTTCTTTTTCTGCGGTTTGCTAGTAGCTGCAAGAACCTATTTTTTAAAACTAGGCCAAAAAATAACCATGGGCTAATATTTATTGTAGTGACACTGGGCCTCCTACGGGCCGTAGAAACAGTGGGCCTTCTATGGGCCATAGAAACAGTGGGCCTTCTACGGGTCATAGAAACAGTGGGCCTTCCGTAGAAACAATGGGCCTTCTACGGGCCGTATCATCAATGGGCCTTATATGGGTCGTATGATCGATTGGCCAAACATGGGCCAAACAGACCGCATTCTGGCCGTAAATAGGCTAGAGTCGGAATCGTCCGTTCATGGGCTGACCATAATGGGCCATCGTTAATAGGCCGTATTTGATGACGAACCACAAACAGGCCGACTGTAACCACAAGCTGAATTTGGCCCACAAGCAGAAAATGACAGTAACGGGCCGTATGTAAACGAATGCTGGAAATGAGCCCAAGAATAAATGGGCTCTGAGAAGGCCAAAAGATAACATGGGCCGGAAACGGCCCAATGGAATAACGGGCCGTTAATGGGTATAAAGTGATACACTGTTCTTTTCGGGCCAATTTCACCACGGGCCGTTAATGGGTATAAAGTGATACACTGTTCTTTACGGGCCAGTTTCACCACGGGCCATTAATGGGTGTAAAGTGATACACTGTTCATTATGGGCCAGTTTCACCACGGGCCGTTAATAATCCAAGAGTTACATAGGGCCTCATATGGGCCAAAAGATGTCATGGGCCATACATGGGCCAGAAGTGAAAACGGGCTGGAATCATATTGGATGGCCCAGATGACGCTACTGGGCCTAATTCGAATAGGGCGTAAGTCTGTACAGTATTTTTTTGACTAAATACAGTCTAGATATTATGTACCTTGTCTCACTTTAACTGAATCTGAAGACTCTATTTTTTGCATGTATAGACCAATAGCTTCTCAAGGCCCAGTTGTGGTTAACCATGGATATGTTAACTCAGCTGGTAGCCCAACATCTAACACTCAAGATAATGGTGTTGTGTTATTGCTCTGGTCTATGTGGTGTCTGGTCTTTAATCTCTGGCCTCTGGGTGCTGTGTCACCTTGTCCCGCACGAGATGCGATGTAATAAGTTTCTTGCTGTTTTGTGGCTGTTGTTTTGGCATGCTGGTACCTCTTTTCTTTACTATAATTGCAACTATTATTGGTGTGTACTCGAATCTTGAATCTGAGGGCATCAATCTATGGTCGGACAATAGCCTATTATCTAAACAAATGTGGTTGTGTACTTGTGGATCTGAGAGATTATTTGGTGATGTGCACTTTTCTAAGTAATTTTGTTAGAATCTAAGAGATGATTTGATGTTGTGCACTTGTGCTATGTTGTTCTGTTAAAATTTGAGAGCTTATGTGTATGTTGTGCAATTGTGCTATGTATTTTCTATACGTGTTGAGAGAACCCGATGGATATCCATACCCAATGAATATTCATCAGGTTTGGACATGGACATTTTTTTTTGCCCTTGGATTTTTTTCATGGATGGGCACATAATGTCTTCATGGATTTGGATATGGATTTGAAATTGTTCAACCCGAGCCGAACCCGACCCATTGCCCTCCTTAGGCGTAACGGGCCTTGGGTTAGTGGGCTGTAAATGGGCTATATGCGAACAAGTCGTTAATAGGCTTTCCATGGGCCGCCCCGCCACCTTTTGACCAAGTCAAACGGGCCGGCCTTTTCACAGGAATGGGCCTCTGTTGGGCCGTGCCACGTGTCGACGTATCATAGGCGCCTTTTGTCCAATGAGTGGATGACATTTGTCCCAGCGATGAGCCGATAAGTGTTTCCTGCAGCCAATGATGATTTTACATGTGGAAAATCCCCATTGGTCGGGGCTGTTAAAGGGTTATCGGATCCAAAACCCGACCTGATAGCTTAACGGCGTTCCGTTACGGTGGATGCCACATGTCGGTCACCCTTGACAAAAGCACTTCTGTGACGCGCGATTTATCGTCATGGAAGTGGACACTTCCGTGATGATAATTTTGGTAATGTCATGGAACACTACTACGACAGCACAGATATGTCTATCTTGATTCTGTCATAAAGTTGTCATGGATGTACATGCATGACAAAAAACGTGACCTATTGTGACAAACATGTATCATCATGGAAGTGTATTTTTTTGTAGTGTATGCTTGATACATACAAAGTTTTCTCACCTCCATATTGTTCATCTTTTAAATTTGAATTTGCATTGGAAAACTTACTAGGGATACCATGAAATGTGAAATCCACATTGAGATCACTATATCACAAACTCACTCTAATTCAACAACTCGTCATAAATCAGTTACCTCGTTGAGATTAGTATTTGCAAGGAAAATACGGGTATAGTAATACACATAGATTCATTCGGCAATTTAAAAGGTTCCTTTCGTATTCTCGAATGGTAGGTCCCAACGGCGTACCAGCCAGACCTTGGCTCGTGTTGATCCTAAAAAAATAAAAAATAAAAAAACCGGGCTCGTGTCCTTCGGTGGCGTGCGTGGTACGCACATTAGGCAACCCCAACCAGTCGAGCCTCAGCATTTCAAGTCGAAATATCCGGCGGCCAGAATTCCAGCCCTAGGAAATTCCCCTCATGTCCCCGTCCATAATGACTATCGATGAACAACGGAGGGATGCTTTAGTAACTAGACAACGTTACCTACCATGCCGAGCACGGTTCAATTCCCTCAGTCGCTGATACGTCTCCAACGTATCTATAATTTTTGATTGCTTCAGGCTACTTTATCTACTGTTTTGGACTATACTAGGCTTTATTTTCCACTTTTATATTATTTTTACGACTAACTATTGACAAGAGGCCCAGCCCAAAATTGCTGTTTTTTTTGCCTATTTCAGTGTTTTGAAGAAACGGAATATCAAACGGAGTCCAAACGGAATGAAACCTTCGGAAACGTGATTTTCTCACCGAACGTGATCCAGGAGACTTGGACCCTACTCCAAGAAGTAACAGAGGCGGTCATGAGGGTGGGCCCCCCTAGGGCGCGCCGCCTACCTCGTGGGCCCCCTGTTGCTCCACCGACGTACTCATTCCTCCTATATATACCTACGTACCCCCAAACGATCACCAGGGGAGCCAAAAACCTAATTCCACCGCGGCAACTTCCTGTATCCACGAGATCCCATCTTGGGGCCTGTTCCGGAGCTCCACCGGAGGGGGCATCAACCATGGAGGGCTTCTACATCAACACCATATCCCCTCCGTTGAAGTGTGAGTAGTTTACTTCAGACCTTCGGGTCCATAGCAAATAGCTAGATGGCTTCTTCTCTCTTTTTTGATCTCAATACAATGTTCTCCCCCTCTCTCATGGAGATCTATTCGATGTAATCTTCTTTTTGCGGTGTGTTTGTTGAGACCGATGAATTGTGGGTTTATGGTCCAGCTTATCTATGAATAATATTTGAATCTTCTCTGAATTCTTTTATGTATGATTGGTTATCTTTGCAAGTCTCTTCGAATTATCCATTTGGTTTGGCCAACTAGATTGGTAGTTCTTGCAATGGAAGAAGTGCTTAGCTTTGGGTTCAATCTTGCGGTGTCCTTTCCCAATGACAGAAGGGGCAGCAAGGCACATATTGTATTGTTGCCATGGAGGATAACAAGATGGGTTTTTTATCATATTGCATGAATTTATCCCTCTACATCATGTCATCTTGCTTAAGGCGTTACTCTGTTTTTAACTTAATATTCTAGCTGCATGCTAGATAGCGGTCGATGAGTCGTGTAATAGTAGTAGATGCAGAATCGTTTCGATCTACTTGTCTTGGACGTGATGCCTATATACATGATCATACCTAGATATACTCATTATTATGCTCAATTTTGCCAATTGCTCAATAGTAATTTGTTCACCCACAGTAGAATATCCATGCTCTTGAGAGAAGCCACTAGTGAAACCTATGGCCCCCGGGTCTATTCTCATCATATCAATCTCCATTACTTTAATATTTGCTTTGTTTTTACTTTGCCTTTTACTTTTCACTTTGCATCTACATACCAAAAATACCTAATATATTATTTATCATCTCTATCAGATCTCACTATCGTAAGTGATCGTGAAGGGATTGACAACCCCTAATCGCGTTGGTTGCGAGGAGCTATCGTTTTGTGTAGGTACGAGGGACTTGTGGATGGCCTCCTAATGGATTGATACCTTGGTTCTCAAAAACCAAGGGAAATATTTACACTACTTTGCTGCATCATCCTCTCCTCTTCGGGGAAATCCAACGCAGTGCTCAAGAGGTAGCAAGAAGAATTTCTGGCGCCGTTGCCGGGGAGGCTCACGCAAGAGCAAGTCAACCATACCAAGTACCCATCACAATCCCTATCTCTCGCATTACATTATTTGCCATTTGCCTCTCGTTTTCCTCTCCCCCACTTCACCCTTGCCGTTTTATTCGCCCTCTCATTCCCAATCTCCTCCTCTTTTTCCCGTTGCCTTTTTCCTCGTCCGTTTGTTTGCTCGTGTGTTAGTTGCTTGTTTGTCGCGATGGCTCAAGATGCTACCAAATTGTGTGACTTCACCAATACCAATAATAATGATTTCCTTAGCACTCCGATTGCTCCTCTTGCCAATACTGAATCTTGTGAAATCAATACTGCTTTATTGAATCTTGTTATGAAAGATCAATTCGCCGGCCTTCCTAGTGAAGATGCCACTACTCATCTGAATAGCTTCGTTGATTTATGTGATATGCAAAAGAAAAAAGATGTCGATAATGATGTCGTTAAATTGAAGCTATTTCCTTTTTCACTTAGAGATCATGCTAAAGTGTGGTTTTCATCTTTGCCTAAAAATAGTATTGATTCTTGGAACAAGTGCAAAGATGCTTTTATCTCTAAGTATTTTTCTCCCACTAAGATTATCTCTCTTAGGAATGATATTATGAATTTTAAGCAACTTGATCATGAACATGTTGCACAAGCTTGGGAGAGAATGAAATTAATGATACATAATTGTCCTACTCATGGTTTGAACTTGTGGATGATTATACAAAATTTTCATGCCGGATTGAATTTTGCTTCTAGAAATCTTTTAGATTCGGCCGCGGGAGGCACTTTTATGGAAATCACTCTAGGAGATGCTACTAAACTTCTAGATAATATTATGGTTAATTATTTTCAATGGCATACTGAAAGATCTACTAATAAAAAAGTGCATGCGATAGAAGAAATTAATATTTTGAGTGGAAAGATGGATGAACTTATGAAATTATTTGCTACTAAGAGTGTTTCTTCTGATCCTAATGATATGCCTTTGTCTACTTTGATTGAGAATAATAATGAATCTATGGATGTGAACTTTGTTGGTAGGAATAATTTTGGTAACAACGCGTATAGAGGGAATTTTAATCCTAGGCCTTATCCTAGTAATCCTTCTAATAATTATGGAAATTCCTACAACAACTATTATGGAAATTTTAATAAGATGCCCTATGAATTTGAGAATAGTGTTAAAGAGTTTATGAATTCACAAAAGAATTTTAATGCTTTGCTTGAAGAGAAATTGCTTAAAGTTGATGATTTGGCTAGGAACGTTGATAGAATTTCTCTTGAGGTTGATTCTTTAAAGCTTAGACCTATTCCTCCTAAGAATGATATCAATGAGTCTCTCAAAGCTATGAGAATCTCCATTGATGAGTGCAAAGAAAGAACCGCAAGGATGCGTGCTTCCAAAGATGCCTTTGTTAAAGCGTGTTCTTCCAATTCCTATGAAAATCAAGATGAAGATCTAAAAGTTATTGATGTGTCCCCCATTAAATCTTTGTTTTGCAATATGAATCTTGATGAAATTGATTATGATATTCCTTTACCTAGAAGGCGTTCTAAGAATTCGGAGTTTCTAGATCTTGATGATGAAATTGATAAATGTGGGATTGAAAGAAATAAAAACCTAGATGTTGCTAAACCCACTATTTTGGATCTCAAGGAATTTAATTATGAAAATTTCTCTTTAATTGATTGTATTTCCTTGTTGCAATCTGTGCTAAATTGTCCTCATGCTTATAATCAAAATAAGGCCTTTACCGAACACATTGTTGATGCCTTGATGCAATCTTATGAAGAAAAACTTGATATGAAAGTTTCTATCCCTAGAAAACTCTATGATGAGTGGGAACCTACTATTAAAATTAAAATTAAAGATTATGAGTTTCATGCTTTGTGTGATTTGGGTGCTTGTGTCTCTACTATTCCCAAAACTTTGTGTGATTTGCTAGATTTCCATGACTTTGATGATTGCTCTCTAAACTTGCATCTTGCGGATTCCACTATTAAAAAGCCTATGGGAAGAATTAATGATGTTCTTATTGTTGCAAATAGGAATTATGTGCCCATAGATTTTATCGTCTTGATATAGATTGCAATCCTTCATGTCCTATTATTCTTGGAAGACCTTTCCTTAGAACGATTGGTGCAATTATTGATATGAAGGAAGGGAATATTAGATTCCAATTTCCCTTAAAGAAGGGCATGGAACACTTCCCTAGAAATAAAATAAAATTACCATATGAATCTATCATGAGAGCCGCTTATGGATTGCCTACCAAAGATGGCAATACCTATATCTATCCTCGCTTTTATGCCTAACTAGGGGCGTTAAACAATAGCGCTTGTTGGGAGGAAACCCAATTTTATTTTTGTTTTTTTGGTTTCGCTTCTGTTTAGGAATAAATAATCCATCTAGCCTCTGTTTAGATGTCGTTTTATCTTTTAATTAGTGTTTGTGCCAAGTAGAACCTATAGGATAACCTCCGATGGTAGTTGATTTGATTCTGCTGAAAAACCGAAACTTTGCGCGCACGAATATAATTTTGTTAAATCATAGGAACGTGCTTTTGCGTTGATTCTTTTTTCTGATGTTCAATAGATAAATTTTCCAGGACTTCCTATTTTCGTAGGATTTGTAGAGTTCCAGAAGTTTGCGTTAGTTATAGAATGCTACAGACTGTTCTGTTTTTGACAGATTCTGTTTTACGTGTGTTATTTGCTTATTTTGATGAATCTATGGCTAGTAAAATAGTTTATGAACCATAGAGAAGTTGGAATACAGTAGGTTTAACACCTATATAAATAAAGAATGAGTTAATTACAGTACCTTAAAGTAGTCTTTTGTTTTCTTTCTCTAACAGAGCTCACGAGATTTCTATTGAGTTTTGTGTTGTGAAGTTTCAAGCTTTGGGTGAATTCTTTTGATGGATTATGGAACAAGGAGTGGCAAGAGCCTAAGGTTGGGGATGCCCATGGCACCCCAAGATAATCCAAGGACACCAAAAATTCAAAGCTTGGGGATGCCCCGGAAGGCATCCCCTCTTTCGTCTACTTCCATCAGTAATTTACTTGGAGCTATATTTTTATTCACCACATGATATGTGTTTTGCTTGGAGCGTCTTGTATTATTTGCGTCTTTGCTTGTTAGTTTACCACAATCATCCTTGCTGTACACACCTTTTGAGAGAGCCATACACAAATTGTAATTTGCTAGAATACTCTATGTGCTTCACTTATATCTTTTGAGCCTTATAGTTTTGCTCATAGTGCTTCACTTATATCTTTTGAGCGTGATAATTTTTGCTCTAGTGCTTCATTTAGATCTTTTAGAGCATGGTGGTGGATTTGTTTTAAAGAAACTATTGATCTGTCATGCTTCACTTAGATTATCTTGAGAGTCGTTAATAGCATGGTAATTTGCTTAATATTAACAAACTTGGTATTCAAGATATGTGAAACTTTCTTTTGAGTGCGTTGAATACTAAGATAAGTTTGATGCTTGATAATTGTTTTGAGATATGGAGGTGCTAATATCAAAGTCGTGCTAGTTGAGTAGTTGTGAATTTGAGAAATGCTTGTGTTGAAGTTTGCAAGTCCCGTAGCATGCACGTATGGTTAAAGTTGTGTAACAAATTTGAAATATGAAGTGTACCTGGCTTGTGCATCCTTATGAGTGGCGGTCGGGGACGAGCGATGGTCTTTTCCTACCAATCTACCCCCCTAGGAGCATGCGCGTAGTACTTGATTTTTGATGACTTCTAAATTTTTGCAATAAGTATATGAGTTCTTTGACTACTGTTGAGTCCATGGATTATACGCACTTTTACCTTTCCACCTTTGCTAGCCTCTTCGGTACCGTGCATTGCCCTTTCTCTCCTTGAGAGTTGGTGCAAACTTCGCCGGTTCATCCAAACCCTGTGATATGATACGCTCTATCACACACAAACCTCCTTATATCTTCCTCAAAACAGCCACCATACCTACCTATTATGGCATTTCCATAGCCGTTCCGAGATATATTGCCATGCAACTTCCCACCGTTTCGTTCATCATCATCATGACATACATTACTTTTGTCATATTGCCATTGCATGATCATGTAGTTTACATCGTATTTGTGGCAAAGCCACCACGCATTATTTTTCATACATGTCAATCTTGATTCATTGCACCATCTCGGTACACCGCCGGAGGCATTCATATAGAGTCATATCTTGTTCTAAGTTTCGAGTTGTAATCCTTATGTTGTAATCAATAGAAGTGTGATGATCATCATTATTAGAGCATTGTCCAAAAAAATAAGAAGGGCCAAAAGAAAAAAAAAAGAAAGGCCCAAAAAAAAGAAAATAAAAAGAAAATAAATAAAAAGGGCAATGCTACTATCTCTTTTTCCACACTTGTGCTTCAAAGTAGCACCTTGTTCTCCATATAGTGAGTCTCATATATTGTGCTTCAAAGTAGCACCTTGTTCTTCATGTAGCGAGTCTCATAAGTTGTCTTTTTATACTAGTGGGAATTTTTCATTATAGAACTTGGCTTGTATAATCCTACGATGGGCTTCCTCAAATGCCCTAGGTCTTCATGAGCAAGCGAGTTGGATGCACACCCACTAGTTTTCTTTTGTTGAGCATTCATAGCTCTAGTGCATCCGTTGCATGGCAATCCCTACTCCTCATGTTGACATCAATTAATGGGCATCTCCGTAGCCTGTTGATTATCCTCGTCAATGTGAGACTTTCTACTTTTTGTCTTCTTCACACAATCCCCATCATCATATTCTATTCCACTCATAGTGCTATATCAATGGCTCACGCTCATGTATTGCGTGAAGGTTTAAAAAGTTTGAGATTATTTAAGTATGAAACAATTGCTTGGCTTGTCATCGGGGGTATAGAAGTTGGGAACATCTTTGTGTGACGAAAATGAAGCATAGCCTAACTATATGATTTTGTAGGGATGAACTTTCTTTTGCCATGCTATTTTGAGAAGACATGATTGCTTTGATTAGTATGCTTGAAGTATTATTATTTTTATGTCAATATGAACTTTTGTCTTGAATCTTTTGGATCTGAATATTCATACCACAATTAAGAAGATTTACATTGAAATTATGCCAAAGTATCACTCCGCATCAAAACTTCTCTTTTTATCATTTACCTACTCGAGGACAAGCAGGAATTAAGCTTGGGGATGCCTGATACGTCTCCAATGTATCTATAATTTTTGATTGCTCCATGCTACTTTATCTACTGTTTTGGTCTATATTGGGCTTTATTTTCCACTTTTATATTATTTTTGGGACTAACCTATTAACCGGAGGCCCAGCCTAGAATTGCTGTTTTTGGCCTATTTCAGTGTTTCGAAGAAACGGAATATCAAACAGAGTCCAAACGGAATGAAACCATCGGAAACGTGATTTTCTCACCGAACGTGATCCAGGAGACTTGGACCCTACTCAAAGAAGTAACAGAGGCGGTCACGAGGGTGGGGGGCGCCCCCTAGGGCGCGCCCCCTGCCTCCTGGGCCCCCTGTTGCTCCACCGAGGTACTCCTTCCTCCTATATATACCTACGTACCCCCAAACGATCACCAGGGGATCCAAAAATCTAATTCCACCGCCGGAACTTCCTGTATCCACGAGATCCCATCTTGGGGCCATTTCCGGAGCTCCACCGGAGGGGGCATCAACCACGGAGGGATTCTACATCAACACCATAGCCCCTCCGATGAAGTGTGAGTAGTTTACTTCAGACCTTCGGGTCCATAGCTAGTAGCTAGATGGCTTCTTCTCTCTTTTTGGATCTCAATACAATGTTCTCCCCCTCTCTCGTGGAGATCTATTCGATGTAATCTTCTTTTTGCGGTGTGTTTGTTGAGACCGATGAATTGTGGGTTTATGATCCAGCTTATTTATGTATTTGAATCTTCTCTGAATTCTTTTATGTATGATTGGTTATCTTTGCAAGTCTCTTCGAATTATCTGTTTGGTTTGGCCAACTAGATTGGTAGTTCTTGCAATGGGAGAAGTGCTTAGCTTTGGGTTCAATCTTGTGGTGTCCTTTCCAGTGACAGAAGGGGCAGCAAGGCACGTATTTTATTGTTGCCATCGAGGATAACAAGATGGTTTTTTTTATCATGTTGCATGAATTTATCCCTCTACATCATGTCATCTTTATTAAGGCGTTACTCTGTTTTTAACATAATACTCTAGATGCATGCTGGATAGCGGTCGATGAGTGGAGTAATAGTAGTAGATGTAGAATCGTTTCAGTCTACTTGTCTTGGACGTGATTCCTATATACATGATCATACCTAGATATACTCATAACTATGCTCAATTCTGTCAATTGCTCAATAGTAATTTGTTCACCCACCGTAGAATATCTATGCTCTTGAGAGAAGCCACTAGTGAAACCTATGGCCCCCGGGTCTATTCTCATCATATCAATCTCCATTACTTTAATACTTGCTTTGTTTTTACTTTGCCTTTTACTTTTCACTTTGCATCTATATACCAAAAATACCAAAAATATTATTTATCATCTCTATCAGATCTCACTCTCGTAAGTGACCGTGAAGGGATTGACAACCCCTAATCGCGTTGGTTGCGAGGAGCTATCGTTTTATGTAGGTACGAGGGACTTGTGCGTGGCCTCCTACTGGATTGATACCTTGGTTCTCAAAAACTGAGGGAAATACTTACGCTACTTTGATGCATCATCCTCTCCTCTTCGGGGAAATCCAACGCAGTGCTCAAGAGGTAGTAGTCGCCGCTCGTCAAGGTCACCCATGAACTGCATTGCCTAGTACTACTACTACTACTACACCAGGATGAGCACAGAATTGAGCCTGTTTATTCGTGCCTAGTACTTGAGTTAATATATCAGTCAATGCACTGGTACAGAGGGATTATCCTTTTACTCTGCATATATAACTTGTCTGAAGTCTTACTAAGCAAAATGTTTGACCAAATCCTTTCTGAAGAAAAACAACAGGACAGATCTACGACTAGAAAATTTATTGCATGATGTAGGTTATGATATTGTTTTGAATCCTGGATCTTAAATTTCAGAAAATCCAAAGTGAGCATAAATTCTTGAAACCGAGCATGGTCACGTGATCTGGCACAAATAGTACTTCGTAAGTTTTTTCTTCAATTTGAGACTACCTGCTTATGACAAGTTGCATAAATGAAGAGACAAGGTATTTTGGAACAAAGACCTGTCACATTAAGGCGAACGCTTTTATTATTGAAACCGTGGGCGTTTATGTGCCGCCATGAGTCCTTGCTTCTCATCGGCAGGTGCCGTCCGAGCAAGCGTGTGAGTCGACGGGAGGCATGCGAGCAGACCGCTGCACCGGCTGACAGGGAGGCGTGCGAGCAGACCGCTGTGCAGGCTCACCGGGAGGCGAGCCCTTTGACCAGGCTCCGCCGCCCACCTTCGTCCCAACTGCTCCCACTTTTAATGTCTTCGGCGTTGCAGTTTAAAATCAACCCCGCACTACCTTCTCTCTTCCTCTCTGATTCTCCTGTCGTCTACCTCCAACTAGCCTGACCTAAACGTACACCATGCCGCATCACGATGGTCTGCCCTTAGTGTTCCAGTTTCCTGATGAAGACACCCAGCCGGAGTCCCAAGAACATAAGGCGCTTTGGGACGAGCTTGAACTGGCCTTGCGGGAAGATGCCGCGCCTGTCCCCACTCCCGTTCCGGCTCACGTCGCCCCGACTGCGCCAGCGCCCATCCCCGTGGCATTGATGGGCTGGGAGCCGCACATTGTCGCCGAGCTTGATCTCACGGGGTTCCACGAGGTCCCCGCCGACTTTCACACGCCCGTGCACCTGCTAGCGCATGCGCCTGCGCGTGCACTGACGCGCACGCCTGTGCTGGTGCCCGTGCACCTGCCAGTGCATGTGCCTGCGCATGCACTGACGTGCGCGCCCGTGCCGGTGCCCGTGCACACGAATGTCTACGCCACACCTTTGGCAGCGCCTGTCCCCGTGCGGGTGCCAGTGCCCCCCTCAGCGGCATGGATGGCCGCCGTCAACCGCTTCCTTACACCAACGCCAGTCGCCTCCTCCCTCCAGTTGACTCGCTCCAAAGTGTAGAACATTTTGGCCTTCCTTGAAGCTATGCCAACGTCCAGGAGTACGCCAACAACGGTGCAAGACGCCGCCGTATCCGTCGGTCAGTGGTCCGACGACACACAGAGCACGGCAGAGGATCCGCTACCCACCGCAAGACGCCCCCGCCGCCGCTGCGTAATCTCAATTTGCCATGAAAAACATTCGGATTGCCATGCTTAAGATCCGAACATTTATCATTTCCATTTATTTTATATCGATTGTCGTATAATTTAAATCGGAGTCAGACTGAATGAAATCTATGGTTTGATCGATTGAATGTTCTGCTAGAGCCGTATCAAATTAAATATAAAACATCATCAAGCCACATGTATTCCTTGTCATCCAGCGACCTAGACTGCTTCAATGTCGAACGCTCAACACGTTTAGCGTGCAGTTAGTTTCATGCAAAAAATAGTGCTAATCACATAATAACACGCAAATAATATCCTAGTACTTAATATACGCATGCACTTAATAGACATCCAAATTAACTGCTAGTACGTGAAACTGGTGCCGTGACTTGTGAACGCGTCCAGATATGGTCAACGGCAACATCGCCTGCGAGTTCTTCGTGTTTACCTATGCGTCTAAACGCAAAAGGGGAGGAGAGAGAGAGAACACACATGGAACCCACCAGTAAGTGAAGGCGAACAGTACTAAAAATAATATTACATGTTATCCATTAAAGGCTGTGGTAATATAAAAACATTATGTGAACAAAGGGGGGTACAACAAACGTTGTTGTTCTACGTATGTTGCCTATTGACGTGTGGCTTGAAGGCTCGGTCGCATGTTCGATCCTCGTCCTTTATTTTTTAATTTGTATATGGGTCCAAATTTGTTTCATGACATGTGGGCCCCTCGATGTGTAGTTTGTAGCACTTTAATTTGTGGGTCGAAATTTGTTCCATTCCAAGTGGACTATCGGTGTGTAGTTTTGTAGCTTATTTATAATAATTAAAGAGAACAACATAGTTTTTTGCAATAATACCATGGTGTGACGTAAAAGGCGAGAAAGAACGTGCGAGAGAGCGATGACCGAGCCAGAGGGAAATCAACTAGGCGATTTGCGGGGGTTGAAACGGTGTTTGGAGTAGTTGTGGGCCGAATGCTACGAAAATATAATCTAAACCGACCGGAATAAGTGCCTACACAAATTAATCGAAGGTTGGAGTGCCCCTCGCAATGTAAATAGCCCCGGCTTTGCGAGGGATGGGGAGGTACTAGCTTCAATGCGTGCAAGATACGGTGTGGGAAAGTAAGGTCAATCGAGAGACATACAGATAGAGAGACAAAGTGAGTGTGGTATGACATTCATTGAAAAGATATATATGCTGTGGAGAGATATTGTCCGATTGAGCTTTTGGCAAGGGTGAGGGCTGTAAGATAGAGCTTGAGAGATGATCCAGTCACAGACGTGTAGATATATGTTGTGCGTGGGAGGAAGGAAGGTCAATCGATCACATAGGGTCACCGTGCGATTGAAAGAGTGAGACAGGTTGGAGAGAGTGACCTAGATAGACAATGTGCGTGAGATAGTATACAATGTGAATAGGTCGAATTGGGCTCAAACATGGTGATATATCGTTTTTGTCCGAGAAAGAGCGAGGTAAATCGAGACATACAGAGAGAGAGAGAGAGAGATAGAGAGAGATAGAGAGAGAGAGAGATAGAGAGAGAGAGAGAGAGAGAGAGAGAGAGAGATTGAGTGAGCGTGGCCCGCCATGAGGTCGAAAGAGTGGCGGCGGCTTGTATGGACTGACCTAGATATACAATCTGCGTGACAGAATATATAGAGTGTGTGAATCGAGGCCCGAAGAGGGAGATATATCATTTGTCTGTGAAAGAAAACGAGGTTAAACGAGACTCAGATAAAGAAAGCGAGATTGAGTGAGTGTGGCCCGCCGTGCGGAAGAAAGAGTGAGACAGTCTCAAGGGAGTGACCTAGATATACAATATGCGTGCATGCACACGAGAGGTTGTGGGGCTAGATAGGCAATGCATGTATTTAGCGTGAGAGGGTGAGAGGGAGAGGGGGGAGAGAGAGAACTCGGCATGGGGTGCAATGGCAGGTGTGTGAGATAAATACATTTGGTAACAGAGTGGAAAAAGGGGCTGTGTAGTTGAGATAATTAGAGATCGAAACAAGGCGAGGAAGAATGAACGTGTGTTGGAAACCGATAGCTTCCTAAGGTGGTTAGAAGAGGAAGATTGACCGATACAGGAAGTATGTAGCGTGTGTGTGGGGCTAAAAACAACATTTGAATGTACATAGTACGAGACTTAATATCGATGTTTCAATTTGGTGTACATTGTAAGATTTGAACCGAGGACCATGCATACGGGTAATTATTTCGAATTCGTCCCATACTAAGTTTCGAAAAGTTGACATTGACTCAATTTGTTGTGCTTTTTTGTAGGTCATATGCTTGAATCCATCCAAAAGTTTTCTCACTACCATGGTGTTCATCATATACATATGAACTTGTATTAAAAAAGTAGCGTGGATACAGTGAAATGCGAAATCCACATTAGAATTGGAGATCGCTTCGTGACACACACTCTAATTCAAATAACTAATTATGTGCACACACTCTAATCCACGTTAGCGTGGATACCGTTTCGATTTTTTTCAAATAACTCCTCATTAATTATTTTATAGTACTGCCTCTGTTCACTTTTATAAGACCTTGAAGACATTTCAGACAATGTGCAAAACATTTCATTTTAAGTTGTCTGAAACGACTTACAAAAGTGAACGGAGGGAGTATCTCGTTTCGAATGACTAATTAATGCAAGAAAACACGGGCATGGTGATACATACAGATTCATTTACTAATGAAAGAAGACTCGTTTGCATTCTCAAATGTAGGCACACTAGGCAGACCAGGGTCGTGTCGGGGTGGATGCTGCTTCGATGCCTTAAAGGCACCTGCCTTTGGGTCACTGACATGTGGGCAGGCCACCTATTGGGCCCACATGTCATGGACACAAAGGCAGGTGCCTTAAGGCACCGAAGCATAGTCCTGTCGGGGTGGTCGCGTGTGTCGGACGGACGCGTAGCACCCAGCCACCCACCCCCTCCCTCCCTCCCCCACTCCCCCCACCCCCCAAAAAAGTACGACGACAAAATAGGTTCGTGCTTCCACGTTTTGGATTGAAATATCTGGCGGCCCCAATTCCAGCCCTGCAAAATCTCTCTTCTCCACCATCCCCTTCCGCGCCCAGATTGCTCAAATCCCTAATTCGCCGCAAACCCAAGCAAAGTTCGAATAGCCCCTCGTCTCGTCTCTTTCCCCACCTCTGTGTCGAACGACAATGAAGAAGACAATGGTCGCGCTTCACCACCGCACCGGAGCTACCTCATCTACGCCCTCGTCCACCGCACCGGGTGGTCCACCGACAACGTCGGCCGCCGCAACCGACGTGCCTCACAGACACCGAGTTCCACCGCATCAGGTGCGTTTCACCGACACCATCTCCCAGCTCACTGGGGCTAGTTCACCGAGCACATCGTCGCACCTCCGCCCCCTGAGGCCATTGGGGCTTCACCAACGGTCTCGTCCACCGCATCGTAGCGCTCCACTACCACTCAAGATCTGCATCAGTGCGCGGCCAGCCAACGCTAGCGCATCACCCTCAACGGCTCTGAAGTGACCTGCACTCTAGCTAGGCGAACATGCCCAAACGCCGGCCCGAACTAGGTATCCACACATCACTCCCTTGTGTACTATTACGATGATGTTTGGATATCCTTTCACTGCTCTCTTAGGTTACACGCCTATGCAACTCTGACTTTAACACTTATTTCTTCTAGAGATATCATCTGAAACAAGCAAATCCATTTCTTAGCGAAGCATGACGGTGCTACGGGATCTGGTACACATCCTGCACACCCGTATAACCTTGTAAGTATATGTCCTCCGATACAACATCAAGGTCGATTCCTCTTATTTGATCAACCATTCGTCATGGCAAAAATGCAGAGGGGGATGCAAGGAGCACAAGGCCTGCACATCCAAGCAAGTGTTAACATGGACTTGTACATGGAACATCCCAAGCGCAAGCAGAGCTGCAGTGAGCCTATACAACGAGCTAGTGTAAGTCCCTGTATTTCATTTAATTTGTACTGGTATTCGTGTATGATTTGTGTGCAGTGGCGGATCCACGAATTCAAGTTATCAGGGGCGAACATTTAACTTAAAAAATACGAAGGAACTTGCACTCCGGAAATCAACATAACTTGAGAAATGTGAAGCTACATGCACTTTGAAAACCAACTAATGATCCAAAGTACTTCAGATTATAAACACTAAATGATGCAAGCACCAAAAAACACAAAATGCAACATGTGTACAAGGACTACGAACATGGTCTGTACCTGCTTGATTATTCATTCTCTGGCTGAAAATATCGAAGTGTAATTGCACCTATACACTACTAGGGAAAAGTCTATACACAGAATCTTACTAGTAGCAAGGGTTAAAAACCTATACACTACTAGGGAAATGTTCCTTTTCTTGTTGAATCCGCGGAGATCAAGTGGAAAGGTTGTTGATTGTCCCAAAGTTCTTAGACCATTTAGTTTGAATAGCCAGTGAGGAATTAACCATATATTTTTGGCATGAGCCCCTTTAAATTGCTAGATGAGAAAGAACCTTAACTTAATTAATGGGTCTTGTGAATTGGAATATACCATTTAGTTGAACTGATGCAATTTGCGTACTAACAAGTTTTCACTTTCTCGACATGGGCGCAGGGGTGATCGATGCTGACTAGCGCAACCAGTGGGCGCAGGGGTGAAGCTGGTGGCCATGTCGCGTAGATGATTGTCCAGGTGATTTCGACGCCGGAGGTCGCCGAGGTGGAGGACCTCGACGCCATCGTCCGGGGGGAGGGAGGATTCGGGTCCACCGGCATCTAAGCTCCAAGACTTGGTAGATACATCTAGGGAAGTTGTCTGTTTAGGTTGGTGATGGAACACCAGGGAAGGTACCCACCTTTCGATGATCATTGTGTGTGTCTGATGTTAAATGGAATCTTGAGAATGTTATGTGACGTTGGTTTGGTTTGCACTGGGCGTATTGCCATTCATGAATACTACATCTAACTTTTATTTTTTTTAATTCCTAAATTATTAGTAGTAGCGTGGGAAACAAATGAGCGCTACTAGTAGTTAGGTTAGTAGTAGCGTGGGGAATTAGAAATGAGCACTACTAGTAGTTAGGTTAGTAGTAGCGTGGGATATATGTGAGCGCTACTAGTAGTTAGGTTAGTAGTAGCGCGGGTGCACCCGCGCTGCTACTAACTTTTAGCTGTAGCGCGATACTAGTAGCGCGAGTACCCGCGGTACTAGTAGCATTTTACCCGCGCTGCTAGTAGCCTTTTTCCTAGTAGTGATAACTAGTGTGCAAACTGCATATCAATATATCTATCCTGCACAAGTATGCCAATAGTTTCAAACAACATATTAGAAAAGTATTTATGATATGTTGTCATGATACGGGGACTTTCTGGTAGATGGCCTCGATGTTTCCTCAAGCTATGAAAATGCACTATAATTTGCTTGTCATAAATGCCTGCAAATCTCTATCTCTCTCAACATAGCAGATCATCATTCGACACTAAATCCTTCAATGAGCCTGCAAAATGCTTACATTAGATCCCTCATTAGACACTATATGTTCATCACCAGGAGCATGTGAAATGTTTGCATCAAATCCTTCATTAGCAGTCTGTTCATTAGACACTTCAGGCTCAAGAACAACATGAGCTTGTATGTTTGCATCGGGAACTTGATTAGATACATCAGATTTAGTCAGTTCAGTATTGATTGGGGGAGTTATAAAATAAGTAGAAAGTGGTTTCATTTTCTCATAGATTCCCTACATACAAGCAGTTTTACAACACCGTCAGGTTTAACTATTGGCCAGAAATTGAAGAGTTGAATTAGATATAATCAGGGATGTGATGTACCTGCTCGTTGCGCATGCTACTCTTGCAAGCTGCGACTATCCATTTGCGCAAGCTCGATGCCATGCCCGTGCTGCCGCCGCTGCCTCCCACGCAGGCTACACCCAGGGTTGGATCTTCATCTTCTTGTCCTTCCGTTCACTTGAAGCCCGACAACCGCCCTCCAACGAGGGCTCGAGGAAGTGCTGTCTCGGTCTGTCCAGCGGCGGCTAGGTTAGGAGAAAACCAGACTTGAGGCTGGAGCGAATGAATTGGGATTTTTCCTGTTGTCGATCGATATGGGAGGCGCCCGTTGGGGCCACGAGCCTGCTATAGGGCCTGCCTTGCACTTATGTTATTGGGCCATCCAAATTGAAACATTTTTCTTCATTTTTTACATTGCCTGCTCGTGTGTTGGGACGAACAAAACTAGCCTGGGCCAACCTAGACGACTCAAACTAGGTGCACACTTTCCAGCCACCTGAGGCGGCCGCCCATACCAGCCCCTATGGTGGCGTCGCCCCTTTTGGTGTGTATGATTGGGTAGTGAAAAATATTCCAGTGGCGCTTTTGATTTACCCACGGAATGGTTGAATTGCTTGTTTCTATGAACTAAGTTCGCCAATAATGTGAAGGATGCCAGTCTCTTCATCCTATTGTAGATTGCTTAGATCTCGATATGCCAAAAGTAATCCACGAAATATACAGTAAAAGCCAGTGTGATGTGTGTGGCTACAACTAGTCTGACTACACGTCCTCATATAACATATCAAGGATGCACCATCTTACCAAGAAACCATTCGACTTACGAATTCAGTGTGGGAAGAAAGAAGTATTGGGACTGTGTATCCAAGCAATTGATGCCATGGACTCCTTCGTACAACCTTGTAAGCGAAAAAGAAGTTGCAGTGTGCCTGTACAAAGAACTAGCATAAGTTCAGTTACCTGCTTCTCGGAATTTTAGTTAGCCACTTATTGTAAAATTGTTCAATTATGTTGCTTGGCTTAATTTAGTTTTCTACTGATTACATAATGCCACAGCCTGTTAATCCTATTGTAGATTGCGCCTATCTATGTGTTTGATACTTACTGTTAAGAATTACCTGTTTTCCTTAACTTAAATATCTACTTGTTTGTTTAACTTCTTTGCTGCTGCAACAGCAGGTTACAATGATGTTAATAACTACTTTTCAACATCCAATTGAAACTCTTTAATTCCTTGTTTGTTTAACTGGTGTGCTGTTATAACTCCCAGTTGAGATGTTTAGCTAACTTCAACTTTTCTGAATCCAATCGGAACTTTAATGGCAAAACAGGTTAGCCCAAGATCAAAGAGCAAGGTCCCGATGGACGTTGCATCATCCCACAGCAGTGGCACCGACCCAATCGTGCATTATGATTTGCCAACTGCTGATGCTCTAGAGGCTAAACTAGTGGTAGAAAGAGATTCTGCTTCTGCACTTAGAGATGAAGTTGACATGTTGAGGAAGCAAACAGCACAATCACAAGCAGTACTCAAGACAACCATTAAATATTTGGTGGATTTCAAAACGAAGCAAGCTGAGACTGACCACATTGTTAAGGTCCTAAAGGAAAAAAGGAAATTAATTTTCACTTGGTAAATAATAGGTGAAACATTCTTTCCATTGATGAATAACCTTTGTGTTGTTTGTTCATGTAATCAATCAAACCATTTGTTTTAAAGATCATGTAATAATTCTTTTTTGTTTTTTGTTTTTTGGTTTGTAATTTTATTTGAGCACAAGTTTGTATTAATTGATAAGACTCGGAGACATTTCATTTGGATTGATGTGGCATACCTACAAATATGCCAATTGGGCTGAATGTGCATTCAGCACTAATAGAAGTATAGATGGACCATAAGTGGCACGCATCGGAAAGGGCCAAGATGCTAGCTAAAAAGGATGCTGTTGTAGCGAAAAAAAGTACAGCGGCTGGCTGATGTATGTTAGTCGATATTATTGATCCATATACTCTATAAGTGTTCATATGTCTGTTAGTTCTGTACATTCTTAGTTGATTGACTCAGTATTTGAATCTTGATACATCGCTTGTGTACATATCTAAATGGGAGTACACATTATGCTGCGTTTGACATTTGAGTTGGACATGAAGTGTTCCAAATATTCGAATTCACCTTAAACTGGATTCTAGCTTCTGAATTTGAGTATCGGCATTTGTAAACCATATTCATATATGGCAATGGAATACATCTTTTTTGTCCTTCTGAAGATATATAAAAAAACATAGAATGATTTATAAAGATTCATATAGGAATACAAAATGGATTCGAATTTAGTTGCCAGGGTAAACGTGGATGCTTATAGTCCCAAAATTCGAAAGAAGCGGCAGAATGTCCACTCCCACGTCGGCTGCCCGAAGCCAAGTGTTTGGGAGATGGAAATTACTGTCTACCCATTACACGGACAATCCATCGGCCCGATTTCCACTGCTCTAAATAGGGGTAGGTTAGTAACTTCAATTAGACGTGACACGACCGCCTCTGAGCCCATTCCGACACGGTGGGCGTCAAACATGGGCGGCAAAACACATTTGATTCAAGCTCGTCTGAAAGACCTCTGTTCTCCCTCCATTCCCCATTCATACACGATGGGCGGCAAAACAAACTCGACTCGGCCGAAATCGATGTAGGCAAATAATTTCAATAGAGGCAGGTTTGTAACTTCACTCAGACGTGACACAACCGCCCTACCTGTCAGCCCCGTTCATACACCGTGGGCGCCAACCATGGGCGCCAACCACCCTCTCCTCACCCGAAATCGCTCTGGGCAAATATTGGTGAGATGCGAGATTACCGTCCTATCCCCAACAGACGAGACATCCAAATTTTAAATGGGGGCTAAGTTTGTAACTTTCCCATATTTCAGACAGGCACGTCCCAAAAACATGGTTCCCCGTACCTCTCCCTACATTTTCCCATTCATACACCGTCCGCGCTAGAACACCCCATCCCCACACCAGCCTCCGTCCGCCACCCCATCCATCGCCACCGTCCTCCACCATGTCGGAGTGCCTACCAAGACCGCGTAGTCCACTACTAGAGATGGACGTTTCTCATGCACGACGACGGACCAATAGCCTTGCATTGCGTCCTCTCGCTTCATCGGCGCCATCGCTCTCTTTGCCGGGCCGCTCACACGACCTTCTCTTCCACCGCAACGGGACTTATCCCCCAATGCACCCGTCTACCATTGCAGATCTGCTTCAACACCACCGATAGCCATTGCACCCCCGATGCCTACACGGCGCCGCAAGAGAGGTGGTACTTCATATATCCTCAACCTTTTGATCTCAACCAGAAAATAGATCTTAACTTGGTTACTCTACTTTCTTTTCAGCTCTTAGAATTTATTTCTTAGTTCGAAGCAAACAATGGATTCTAAATATCATTTCTCCGGTTTGCAGCTTCAAATCTGCCATGGCACATCCATAATACGGTTTAATTGATCATGCTTAGGGTTTAATTGATCATGTTGGTTCCGTGGTGGTTTCTTTAATAGAAATCGGAGGGGAAACCCTCTTTTGCTAAAAAAATATGCTTAGAGTTTCCCCCTTTTATGATCACTATACGATCAGAATATGTGCTTCGTGTCATAATAATACTGCTCCACCCGTCAAGCTAAACAAGCTTAGTTGTTCAAATACGAATCTGATATTATTAAAACAGAGTTGTTTAATTGGTCAGCTAAATGTTCCTAAATTAGTTTCGAAAATGCATGTTCGCCGCTCGGGTGTGTATCTCTACAGGGTGCCCGCGGTAGGCCGGCCCACCCTAGGAATTTGGGTCATCCCAGGCCCCGATTCCCCTCTGTTCTGCTGCGCGCTTCCGATCTCTACTCGCCCCATCCGCCTGCCTCGTCGGCGACTTGCCGTCCCCGGAGCCGCTCGCCCAACAGCATCCCCGTTGCCCGGGCGCGCCGCTGTGCCTACCTTCCAAGTCCGTTCAGGGCTCAAGCATGCAGCACCCACCAAGCCAACTCGGTTTATATTGAGATACGTCCTCAACACTCAGCAGTCTCTCCTCATCACCCATTTTCTAATTGATTCATTACTCATTAGGCAGGACTGTCATTAGGGTTTGTTGTGTGCTCAGTGCTACCTACACTTAATGGTTCAGATGTATTTCGGTAATCTTTAGTACCTCTAAAGTTCACTGGGTTTTCAAAGTTCCGGCCCTCGGAACAGACACTAGTCATTTTGGATTGTTGGTCGTAGTGACCTTGACCCAGATTACTACTGCAAGCCAGGTTTGTTGACAATTTTACTTGTCTTTCTTACTCATTCGATATAATATCCAATTATTCACGTCGATTAGTTGCAAACAATAAGTGCTATACAAACTTCTTCATTCAGATTTTGGACGGTCTCTTACTGCAGTTACAATTCTGCATACTTGTCCTAGTAAGATCACAAGTAAATGATTGATTCACTACATCTCTGCTTGCCTTGTCATATTTGTTGTCAATATTCTTTTAGGGTGGACCACCCTGTTTCTAAATACTGGAACCGTAGACATGAGTGAATAGTATTTCTCTATGTGATCTCTTCCATCATGTGTGCGCAACGAACACTGCATTGTATAGAAGGAAAGTGTCACCTCCAGCTTTTACATAGGTTTCGATCTTTTACATGGAATACAATCTGCCTACTTGCTTTGTGTCGCACTACCAACACTCCACCCTTGAAGCTAAACATTATGCCACTCATAATTTCTTAGTTTATTTGTTCAAATACGAATTTCATATGATTCTAATGTTCCTACTTCAGTTTTGAAATGTGTGCCTGCCTGTTATCGAGACATAAGGGGTTTGTATTTCTGTGTGTGGTCTGGTCAGCATGGTTGGGGGTGAACTTTGCATATGCAGGGGTTTATAGGGAGACACTCTTCGAGTTGAATCCGCAATGAACTCCATAGATAATCTGACTACATTTTATGTTTTCATGAATCTCAGATTCTGAACAATATCATAATGATTATGAGCTTGCGCGCATGAAAAGAATAAAGCAGAACAATGCCATGGCTGTCAAACTTGTCATTAAGGGACTCAAATCAAGTCTGGATGCAATGCAATGCAAACTTTCTCCACCTACAGATTCATGCTCAGAATATGATCCTAACAGTAATTCTGAGCTAGAGGGAGACCTAAATCAATGTAGCTCCCTAGTGGAGGAGTCAGAGGAAGATGCCCTATCTTATTCACCAATCATGGTACTTGCTCTAACTTTCCAAGGTTACATTGCTCGCACATATCTTGCAACTGATGCTTTGCATTGGTTCTACTTTGTTGAACTTCCATTAGCTTAGTTTACACATCGTGTATGTCAATACACCCTGCCTATCCATTTTCAGTACATATTCCATCTGTCATCATACCATATTTATCCATTCAAATGTTTTTCTTGTGTATCAGACGTTCAAAAGGAAGAGGGCGATTGCTGACTGTGGAGGAGCACAAGCAAAGTATTTGGAAAAGGTAGTGGCACCTGATAAATCAAATAGCCCATTACGTGTAGTTGCAATATCACCTGGCCCACAAAACACCCCAACCATAGCAGACTCTAGCCCTACTACACTGGTCATTTCTGATGCCCTAACACAGCAAACCCCCACTGCAGCAAACAGTACGATTATGCCAGTTGACATAGCACCAGCTGTAAGACGCAAAACCCCCATTCCAGCAAAGAGTACACCAAATCCAGTTGCCAAATCCCTGTTCAAACCAGAGAGAGCCCCAATTGCAGCAAATAGGACCCCTGTTCCATTTCTTCCTAGTTTAGAAGATGAAGCTAATGTTGTTGTCAGGAACTTTGTGCGCATCTTTCCTTCATGGAAAGATTATACCGTAGACACAGAACAATTTCTGGTCTTCCTCCGCAACTTACGCGTAAGTAATGTACTAATGTTATTCATGGTCATTACTGCATATGTTTCTGCTGACAGAAGACACAAGATTTCATTCTTTCAAATAGGCGAGGAGCAAACTGGATTGTGATGACGAGCAAGGGTTGGTTGCGCTTTTCAAGCACTCGTTGATGAAGTATCGTTCCTACCTGAGGCAAGCGCACTTTGATGGCAAGCCTCTGAACGAAATTTCTGTAAAGTCTCCGGTGCTACATTTATCCTACGGTGACCGGAATAATCTTGTTACACATTGGTCTCGGCTGCAGCGTAAGGTACTGTCTATGATATCACATCACAATTTGAACTACATTTCTGCATTTGCCTTAATGTCTCACTTGTATGAAAACTGTTAGCAGAAGAACATTCGTTCTCAAGGGACCACAGAATCTCGCAACTATACTTCACACTGCATTTCTCTTGTGAGTACCTCTTGCCCTGTATGACCATACTTACTTTCATAGCTGTTTGATTATGTAGCATCATTGCACATGTTAGCCTCGTAATCACCCATTTGGTGGACATTATAAGATCCGTATGGACTCTTACATAAATTTAGAATCAACCCAATGCTTTTGAAGAGGTTTAACTATGCAGTCCTCTTGTAAGGACTGAATGCGGTCTATCACTGTACTTACATTAATAGCTACTCCCTCCGTCCCATAATATAAGAACGTTTTGTATAGTACACCAGTGTTCAAAACACTCTTGTATTATGGGAAGAGGGATTTGTTCATTTTGTAGCATTCTGCATCTTATCTCCCTTGCCCACCATTTACTAAAAAAGATCATATCTATATTTAATCTTACCAACAAGTAGAATACATAGACAATGCTAGTGCAGAAGTGTAGCCCATTGCTCTTGTCAGTACATTTTGTCCTGTAACGCTTGTACTTCCAGGGATTGGTAGTTGATTATGTAGCATCAATCTGTATCTTATCTTCATTATCCTCTATCCCTTCTAGTATTATCATATCTATAATTACTCTCTACAAAATGTAGAGTACATGCAATGCTTATGAAGAAGATTATGTGCTGAAATTCTTGAGTTATCCTTCCCTTGACATGGAGAAGGGCATTATAAAGCCGGTGTTAATTTGCTCATACTCCCTATCGTTTACTGCTGTTTAGTTTGCTGTTTCTACCAAAATGCATGTTCGCAAGAACCGTAAGTTCTAAGTTTTACTTGTAAAACCAAATTCCTTATTCATACCATGCACATTACTTAATACTCCATATATGTATGCTTGTTTTTGTGGATCTATAATCCAATGTGTGGTGAAGCATCCCACCTTTGCACCTTGTCATCTCCTGTTTTATGTTACTGATGTGGCTAATGATATGAACAACATGCCATGCACATTATCCAAAATAGATACAATGATTTTCTTTGCCCTTCATCTATGCTTGTTATGTTGACATGGTAATCCAGTAGTATGGTGAAGCTCCCCGCATTATGAACAATGCCAAATTATGCTATTGATATTTTCAACTTACTCTTTATTTTCTAATTTGAAATTGGATGGAATTGACAGCACAGTTATCACCTTTGTTTATACACGTGCAAAACCTGTCATCTCTCTGCTTTGTTTCAGGGTGATACGCCTGATGGCATGCACAAGTCTGCTGAAGGCTGTGAGACAAACCCAACATATATTGCAGCAAAGAAGGCAAAACATCTTGAACATAGCGAGACAACCCCAAAGTCTCGTCTTTGTGCAGTGTTCAAGTTACTTGAGACTAACAGTCAGACAAGCAAACAGAATTCGTTGTCTAAATCAGTTCGACTTCTTCAGTCCCAAGTTCTAGAAAAAAGGCATTTTGCAACTCAACTTTGACTTGAAGTCCTATCTCTAAGAAAGATTGCGGAGAACACCAATGAGAACCTCATCGCTAAACAACTACACATGGAAGCTATGACCGACATGCTAGGCCGGTCTCACAGCCTTGCTCAGCAGTTCCCCCGCAAGGCTAACCTTTCTTGAACTGTCTTGGAAGTTGTAGCGACCAGACCTCAAATAGTCTGATCTCTGTGCTTTAGTGTCATCCCTGGATCAGTAATGCTGACAGGCACAGTACTTGAAGGATTTATAACAGAGTAGCAATCACACACTTATTACATCGAATGTCTCAAAAGAGAACTTATTACAATAAATATGGCTTAAGGCCATCTAATAACGATAACAGCGGAAGGCCTGGAAGATAAGTGAGTCCATCAACTCCAGCGGCATCACTGAGTATAGAACCACGACCTAAAGGCACCTTACTCGTCGTCTGAAAAGTCTGCAACATCAACGTTGCAGCCCGAAACGGGTCAGCACATGGAATATGCTGGCAATGTAACACATAGAGAGTAAAGAAAAAAAAGCTATACTACATGCATGTAAGGCTTGGTGGAAAAGCTCTATGGTTACAGTTTTGCGTAAAGCCAATTTTTCCCTACTACAAGGGAATAAATTTTATTTAACTATCATGGTGGTTGTTAAACATTGAGAGTGTAGACACCCTCTCAATCCCAATTAAGCATCATCATTAAAACCCAACAGTACTAATTAAAGTAACATGATGAGATTCACATGGTAACCCAAGTACTAGATACTCAGGATGTCCATAACCGGGGACACGGCTAACCATGATTAGTTTATACACTCTGCAGAGGTTTGCGCACTTTTCCTCACAAGACTCGATCTCCTCCGTTGGGATTCTCGCACTACATGATGTTTGAGAAACGGATGACCGAGACATAGTCTTTCAAAAGCGCTAGCACCTTACAATCAGGTAGACAGTACCAACCTACATCCCCTACATCTGCTAGACTACCACTGTAAGAGTTCGCACGACTTAGTCAACTATGGTAGAGCCCATAGTAGCTTGTGGCTGCACATGGAAGTTTTCTAGCATGAATAATCTCATGATCCCTTTGAGCTTGGGTGGCGGTCCAAAAGAAAAACAGGCAATCACTAGAATACCCAGGTGCCTCAATCCACCCAGATGTGTATTAAAGTTGCCACCTTAAATAAACCATTAAATTAAAAATCTCACATCTGTCATGGATACTCTCACCCAATCCACGTCTACTAGCATAGCATGGCATAACAAGCAAACATAGAGTAACTCCTGAGGGTTTGATAATAAAACAGGTAATAGGTACTACCTCATCTACTTCCCCAAATCCCACATATTAACAGATCCTAATCATGCAATTTTTTAGGATTGATCTAATGCAGTAAAACTGACTAGTAAAGAAGTATGATCAAAGTGTTACTTGCCTTGCTGATGATCCCCGAAACCTAGCGATTCAAAGTAGCAAGCGGCGCACTCCGGGTAATCTATCGCAAACAAACAAGCATATAATAAGTACTCATCTAATGCACAGGTAAAACTCGAATAAGAGAACTAACCATAAAGTTCAACTTAAGAACTCCGGTTTGCAAAAAGAATCAAATCAAACGAAGCAACGAAAGTCAAACGGCGAAAGAAACAAGCTTCGTTTAGTAATCTGGACCTAAGTCAAATTTTACAGAAGCAAAATCTTGTTTTAGTTGGTTAAACGGAAAGAGGGTTTCGAGACGAAACTCTAGGAGCTTGAATCGCCTGATTCTGATAAACGAGCGAAAAGTTATACTAGAATGAAAATCGGATCAGAAAACGCGATCAGAGATAACCGCGGAAAAATCCGAGAAAAAGAAAAACTGACGAACAGATTAACGAACGAACGTTCGTTAACTGAAACTAAACTGCGAATTCGGTCGCTAAAACGAACAAACGGGCGAACGCTCGCTAAATAAATAATCCGAAAAAATAAAACCGATCTATTAAAAAAACGAATCTAGGGTTTCTAAAGAAAAACCGGATCGGGTTTTTAAAAAAAACGGACCACGGCGGCAGAAGTTACCTCTGGCACGGCTCCGGCAAGGCTCCGACGGGGCTCCGGCGGGACAGCGGGACGGCGCGGGTGGCGGGCAGCGGCGGCAGCGGCGGAAGACGGCAGCGGCGGCGGCTCCTAGCGGCGGCGCTAGGGGCGGCAGGCGGCACGGTGAGGCTCGGCGGTGGCGTGGGCTACGGCGGCGTGGCTGGCGGCTGGCAGTGGTGGCGGCTAGGGGGCGGGGCGGCGGCTATATAAAGGGGACGGCAGTGGTGGCCTGCTTGGGCGAGGGGGCGACCGGGGAGGAGTCCGGCTCGGACTCTCCTCGGCGTCCGTGCTGCGCACAGCGGCGCGCGCGATGGGAGGCGGCGGCAAGGAGTTGGGCCGGCCTAGCCTAGCTGGGCTTCGGCCCAGTTGGGCACGGGAGTTTTTTTTTAAATAATTCCGCCGAACTGAAAAATAAATACTAGAAAAATAAATAAAAATCTAAAAATGCCAAAACAAATTTTCACCGTCTAAATAAAATATTTTTAATAGGATGAACATTTTATTGGCCCTAAAATGCAGTTTTGAAAACGTGCAATTTTTCCTAAATTCAAATAAAATAGCAAAAACTCCAAACTATATCTTATTTGATTTTTTTATTAAATCCTCAATATTTCTTTATTTTGGGAAAGTCATTTTATTCCCTCTCTCATATTTTTATAGTTGAAATAATTGAAGATAAAATAAATAAAACCAAATGATCCTATTTTCAAAATTTGAGAAAACTCAAATATGAAAATAACGAAATCCCCAACTCTCTCCGAGGGTCCTTGAGTTGCGTAGAATTTCTAGGATCAACCCAAAAGTAATAAAATATGATATGCAATGATGATCTAGTGTATAACATTCCAAATTGAAAATTTGGGATGTTACAAACCTACCCCCTTAAGACGAATCTCGCCCTCGAGATTCGGGTTGGCTAGAAAATAGGTGAGGGTGGTCCTTCAGCAGATCTTCCTCTCGCTCCCAGGCGGCTTCATCCTCGGTGTGGTGGCTCCACTGAACTTTGCAAAACTTGATAACCTTGTTGCGGGTGACTCGGCTGGCATACTCAAGAATCTTAACTGGTTTCTCCTCATAGGTCAAATCACTGTCCAACTGAATTGCTTCCAGCGGCACTGTATCTCTCAGTGGTATATCAGCCATCTCTGCGTGGCACTTCTTCAACTGGGAAACGTGGAATACATCATGAACTCCTGACAATCCTTCGGGAAATTCCAACTTGTAGGCTACTTCTCCCATACGCTCCAAAACTTTGTATGGTCCTACAAAATGTGGTGCTAACTTTCCCTTAACTCAAAAACACTTAACTCCTCGAAGTGGAGATACCCGAAGATAAACTCTGTCTCCGACTTCGTAAACTGTCTCCTTGCATTTAGAATCTACGTAGCTCTTCTGCCTGGACTGGGCTACCTTGAGCCTATCGCATATCAACTTCACTTTCTGTTCAGACTCCTTAATCAAATCCGGTCCAAACAACTTGCGGTCTCCAACTTCATCCCACGACAATGGGGTCCTGCACCTCCTTCCGTACAAAGCTTCGAATGGGGCCATCTTCAAATTGGATTGATAACTATTGTTGTAAGAGAACTCTGCATATGGTAAATTGTCGTCCCAACTAGATCCATAATCTAGCGCACAAGCTCTCAGCATATCCTCCAAAATCTGATTGACTCTCTCGGTCTGTCCATCTGTCTGTGGGTGAAAAGCTATACTGAACTCTAGCCTTGTACCCAAAGTTTCGTGCAACTGATTCCAGAACTTTGAGGTAAACTGAGTTCCTCTATCTGATACAATGCTCCTTGGAACTCCATGCAGACATACAATCCTGGTCATGTATATCTTAACCAACTTAGCACTGGTGTAAGTGGTCTTCACTCGGATGAAATGAGCTACCTTCGTCCAACGATCAACTACAACCCAAATCGAGTCATAGCCTAAACGAGTCCTGGGTAATCCCGTAATAAAATCCATGCCTAACTTATCCCACTTCCATTCGGGTATTGGCAATGGCTGTAACAATCCTGCTGGCTTCTGATGCTCTGCCTTTACTCTCTGACATACATCACAAACTGCTACATACACCGCAATATCCTTCTTCATTCCGGTCCACCAGAAAGTATCCTTCAAATCCAAATACATCTTGGTATTTCCTGGGTGAATCGAATATGGTGAATCATGGGCCTCTTGCAGAATTAATTTCCTGAACTCCGGGTCATTAGGTACATAAACACGGTCTTCAAACCATAGGGTATCATGCTCATCCTCACGAAATCCATTACCTTTTCCTTTGCTCATCTTCTCCTTTATAGAGGCAATCTCCTTGTTAGTCTTCTAAGCTTCTCTGATCTTATCCATCAACGTAGATTGAATCTCCAGTGCTGCTATGTAGCCTCTCGGAACTATCTCCAAACATAGCTCATGAAGGTCCTCGGCTAACTCCTTCGGTAAATCCCCAGTCATTAGTGTGTTGACATGGCTCTTGCCGCTCAATGCATCGGCTACTACGTTAGCCTTTCCGGGATGATAATGCAATCTCATATCATAATCCTTGATGAGCTCCAACCATCTCCTTTGCCTGAGGTTCAGCTCCTTCTGTGTGAAGATATACTTCAAACTCTTGTGATCCGTGTACACTTCACATTGGTTTCCGATGAGAAAATGTCTCCAAGTCTTCAATGCATGCACTACGGCTACTAACTCCAAATCATGGGTGGCATAATTCAACTCATGAGGTTTCAGCTATCGTAAAGCATACGAAACAACTCTTCCCTCCTACATAAGCACTGCTCCAAGTCCTCGACGTGAAGCATCGCAAAACACCTCGTAATCCTTGCTCTGATCTGGCAGAATCAACACTGGCGAGGTAACCAAACGTTTCTTCAACTCCTGGAAACTGGCCTCACATTCCTCATTCCATTTGAACTTGGTATCCTTCTTCAACAACTCCGTCATGGGCTTCGCAATCTTCGAGAAATTCTCAATGAATCCCGGTAGTATCCCGCCAGTCCAAGAAAACTCCGGATCTCTCCAACTGTTGTTGGTGCTACCCAATTTGTCACAGTGACAACTTTGGTGGGATCTACTTCTATTCCTTCTCCGGATATAACATGTCCGAGGAATCCAACTTCCTTCAACCAAAACTCACATTTGCTGAACTTGGCATATAATTGATGTTCTCTGAGCTTCTCAAGTACCAAACGCAAATGCTCCTTATGCTCCTCTTGCTTCTTCGAGTATACCAAAATATCATCAATGAACACCATGACGAACTTATCCAGAAACTCCATAAATACATTGTTCATCATGTTCATGAAATAGGCAGGTGTGTTAGTCAGACCAAATGACATAACGGTATACTCGTACAGCCCATACCTGGTGGTAAAAGTCGTCTTAGGTATATCCTTCTCTTGAATCTTCAACTCATGGTATCCTGATCGCAAATTGATCTTGGAAAATACCTTAGCTCCTTGCAATCAGTCAAACAAATCATTGATCATCGGCAGTGGGTACTTGTTCTTGATTGTTACTGCATTCAATCATCGATAATCAACAACCATCCTCAATGATTCATCCTTCTTCTCCACTAGAAGTACTGGCAATCCCCAAGGCGAAGAACTTGGGCAAATATAGCCTTTATCTAGTAACTCCTTAATCTGCTTCTTAATCTCTTCCAAATCTTTTGCAGGCATCCTGTATGGTCTCTTAGATATTGGCCCTGTGCCTGGCAAAAGCTCAATCAAAAACTCAATGTCTCTATCCGGTGGCATGCCTGGCAACTCTAGAAATACATCAGGGAAATCCTTCACCACTGGTACTTCCTCCTGCACAACTCCTGATAAAGAATTTACTTGAGTCCTCTTCGGCTCATGCCGTGATACATACTTGATCCTTCTTCCTTCTGGCGTTGTGAGCAAAATCGTCTTACTGGTGCATTCAATGTTCCCTCCATACTTTGATAACAAATCCATGCCTAATATCACATCCAATCCTTGCGATTCCAATACTATTAGGTCCGAGGGAAACACGTAGTTACCAATCCTTAATGGTAACCGATCACACCATAGACTAGCCATATATTCTGCTCCAGGCGAGGTTACTAACATGGGTGAACTAAGGGCTTGGGTTGGCAGTTTATACATATCCACAAATCCCCTTGATATGTATGAATGAGATGCACCAGTATAAAAAAGAACGAGTGCAGTAAATGACTTAACCAAAAACTTACCTATTACTGCATCTGGCTGAGCTTCAACCTCTTCCATGTTAACGTGGTTCACCTGTCCCCTATTGACAGGGTTCGACTTCTTCCCAGAGCTTTCATTGCCATTTCCATTCTGGGCTTCAGGACATTCATTGGCATAATGTCCAGTCTTCTGACACTAATAGCAAGTGACTTGGCTCATGTCTCTCTTGGCTGTTGTTGAGGGATTAGTATGGTTCTAGCCATTGTTTCCTCCATTCCCGTTACCATTCTTGGGACCATTATGATTGCGCGAGCTACCTCCTCCATGGGTATGCTGGAACTGTCCTCCCGATTTCGGGGTAAAACGTGGCTTCTGCTGAACTCCAGATTTGTAGTTCCCTTGTCCATACTTCCTCTTGCGGTTTTCAATCTGCTGTTGCTTCCCTTCAATCATGAGCGCTCTATCTACCAACTCCTAGTAGCTATTGAAAGTTGCTACCATCAACTGCATGCTCAGCTCATCATTCAGCCCTTCCAGAAACTTCTCCTGCTTAGCTGCATCTGTAGTAACGTCATCTAGGGCATAACGTGCTAGCTTAATAAAGTCATCTACATACTGGCCAATAGTCCGTCCTCCTTGGCGCAAGTTGCGAAACTCACACTTCTTCATGGCCATAGCTCCTGCTGAAACATGTGCAGTATAGAAAGCCTGCTGAAACTGATCCCATGTGACAGTGTTGATAGGGTAAGTGGCTGTGAAATTCTCCCACCGTGATGCTGCAGGTCCTTCAAGCTGATGTGCGGCAAAACGCACCCTCTCCGCATCTGTGCATCCTGCAGTGGTCAACTCCCTTGCTATCTTGCGGAGCCAATCATCTGCAACAAGCGGCTCGGTGCTACTGGAGAACACCGGCGGATTTAGCGTAAGAAAACGGGTTAAGTGATCGACAGGTGGTGGCGGTGGTGGGTTGTTGTTGTTGTTCCCCTTATTCTGGTTCTGGACTAGCAATTGCATCAACGCATTCTGCTACTGGATCAACTGAGTGAGCTCCGGTGGGAAAGCAAATCCATTGTCACGTCTCGGAGGCATCTGAGGGTTTAGAAAAGATGAGAAAATAGAGTAGAATGAGGTATAGGGGGAAAACACTACCCATATGCACATGAGACAAAAGCAAACAAAATCACTTCATTCAATCAAACAAGGGCATACAACGGTCTAACTATCGTTACAAAAGTGCTCGGACTATGCTAGATACATGGGGGAATGCTACTACTGTTATGGTAGTCGACTAGAAAAGCTGCTCCGATGAAGACTCCATGATATCTTCTCCAGCTTCATCAACATAGTCATCATTGCTATCGTCTGGGTCCGAGACGGTGTCGTCGATGATGATGTAGTTCTCTGGACAGGTGCAATCTTCGTCTTCTCCTCCAGTCGCGGGAAATCTCATAAATACTTTTAGCTTCTACTTCAGATCATCATTCTTCTCCACTAGTGTTGCTATTTCCTCCTCATATCCATCGCGTGTAGACTTGAGTTCTTCCTCCAACTCCATGATTTTGGTCATGGCCTTCTTCAGGTCTATCATGCCTGCGCACATCTGGTTCTCCTAGCGTCGAATGTGTTGGTTTAACTCCTGGATGAAAGCTGCAATTGATCTATCCTTCCTGGTGCTGATCATCTCCCATTCTTCATCTCGGCGCCCACAAATCTGGTAGATAGTATCCTTGAGATCCTTGTGGTAAACTTCTCCCATACGTCCCATTGTGATGTGGGCTGCCATCCTCTTTCCTAGACTCCAGGTTGGTGCATCAAAGGAAAACTCTATGGGCTTAGTGATGGGCATGAACGTCCTTCCTGGTACTTGAACTTGAATCATCCAGAGCTCCTCTTCAGGTAAAGTGGCGATGTAGGTCCCGGTGAAATTTGGTACTCCGATGTTCAGGTATCTAGTGACTTCCTTCAAGTGACGTCCAAAGGGTGTATCTTCATCCGGTTGCGTGAACTTTTTCCTTGCATCCGCCATCATAAAAGAGTAGAAAGGATGAGGATTCAGAAATGAGAAGAGTGAGTAGTGATCTAGGGCTTTAGCTTAGTGGTCGTGTCCTACAGTCAGCGTGTGCTCTGATACCATCTTGTAGCGACCAGACCTCAAACAGTCTGATCTCTATGCTTTAGTGTCATCCCTGGATCAGTAATACTGACAAGCACAATACTTGAAGGATTTATAACAGAGTAGCAATCACACGCTTATTACATCGAATGTCTCAAAAGAGAACTTATTACAATAAATATGGCTTAAGGACATCTAATAACGATAACAGCGGAAGGCTTGGAAGATAAGTGAGTCCATCAACACCAACGGCATCACTGAGTATAGAACCACGACCTAAAGGCACCTTACTCGTCGTCTGAAAAGTCTGCAACATGAACGTTGCAGCCCGAAACGGGTCAGCACGTGGAATATGCTGGCAATGTAACACATAGAGAGTAAAGAAAGAAAAGCTATACTACATGCATGTATGGCTTGGTGGAAAAGCTCGATGTTTACAGTTTTGCGTAAAGCCAATTTTTCCCTACTACAAAGGAATAACTTTTATTTAACTATCATGGTGGTTGTTAAACATTGAGAGTGTAGACACCCTCTCAATCCCAATTAAGCATCGTCATTAAAACCCAACAATATTAACTAAAGTAACATGATGAGATTCACATGATAACCCAAGTACTAGATACTCAGGATGTCCATAACTGTGGACATGGCTAACCATGATTAGTTTATACACTCTGCAGAGGTTTGCGCACTTTTCCCCACAAGACTCGATCTCCTCCGTTGGGATTCTCGCACTACATGATGTTTGAGAAACGGATGACCAAGACATAGTCTTTCAGAAGCGCTAGCACCTTACGATCGGGTAGACAGTACCAACCTACATCCTCTACATTTGCTAGTCTACCACTGTAAGACTTTGCAAGACTTAGTCAACTATGCTAGAGCCCATAGTAGCTTGTGGCTGCACACGGAAGTTTCTAGCATGAATAATCTCATGATCCCTTTGAGCCTGGGTGCCGGTCCAAAAGAAAAATAGGCAATCGCTGGAATACCCAGGTGCCTCAATCCACCCATATGTGTATTAAAGTTGCCATCTTAAAGAAACCATTAAATTAACAATCTCACATCTGCCATGGATACTCTCACCCAATCCACGTCTACTAGCATAGCATGGCATAAGAAGCAAACATAGAGTAACTCCCAAGGGTTTGATAATAAAACAGGTAATAGGTACTACCTCATCTACTTCCCAAAAACACACATACTAATAGATCCTAATCATGCAATTGTTTGAGGATGGATATAATGCAATAAAACTGGGTAGTAAAGAGGTATGATCAAAGTGTTACTTGCCTTGCTGATGATCCGCAAAACCTAGCAATTCAAAGTAGCAAGCGGCGCACTCCGGGTACTCTATCGCAAACAAACAAGCATACAATAAGTACTGATCTAATGCATAGGTAAAACTCAAATAAGAGAACTAACCAGAAAGTTCAACTTAGGAACTCTGGTTTGCAAAAAGAATCAAATCAAACGAAGCAACGAAAGTCAAACGGCGAAAGAAACAAGCTTCATTTACGAAACTGGACATAAGTCAAATTTTACAGAAGAAAAATCTTGGTTGAGTTGGTTAAACGGAAAGAGGGTTTCGAGACGAAATTCTAGGCGTTTGAATCGCCTGATTCCAATAAACGAGCGAAAAGTTATACTAGAACGAAAATCGGATCAGAAATCGCGATTAGAAATAACCGCGGAAAAATCCGAGAAAAAGAAAAACTGACGAACAGATTAACGAACGAACGTTCGTTAATTGAAACTAAAAGTCGAACTCGTTTGTTAAAATGAATGATTGGGCGAACGCTCGCTAAATAAATAAACCGAAAAAATAAAACCAATCTATTAAAAAAACAAATCTAGGGTTTCTAAAGAAAAACCGGATCAGGTTTTAAAAAAACGGACCACGGCGGCGGCGGTTACCTCCGGCTCGGCTCCGGTGGGGCTCCGGCGGGACGGCGGGCCGGCGCGGGTGGCGGGCGGCGACGGCGGCAGCGAAAGACGGCGGTGGCGGTGGCTCCTGGCGGCGACAGGCGGCGCGGCGAGGCTCGGCGGCGGGGCTGGCGGCTGGCGGTGGTGGCGGCTAGGGGGCGGGGCGGCGGCTATGTAAAGGGGGTGGCGGCGGTGGCCTTCTTGGGCGAGGGGGCGCCCGGGGAGGAGTCCGGCTCGAACTCTCCTCGGCGTCCGTGCCCCGCACGGCAGGGCGCGCGAGGGGAGGCGTCGGCATGGGGTTGGGCCGGCCTGGCCTGGCTGGGCTTCGGCCCAGCCGGGCACGGGAGTTTTTTTTAAATAATTCCTCCGAACATAAAAAAATTCTAGAAAAATAAATAAAAATCTAAAAATGCCAAAACAAATTTTCACCGTCTAAATAAAATATTTTGAACAGGATGAACATTTTCTTGGCCCTAAAATGCATTTTTGAAAATGTGCAATTTATCCTAAATTCAAATAAAATAGCAAAAACTCCAAACTAAATCTTATTTGATTTTTTTATTAAATCCTCAATATTTCTTTATTTTGGGAAAGTCATTTTATGCCCTCTCTCATATTTTTGTAGTTGAAATGATTGAAGCTAAAATAAATAAAACCAAATGATCCTATTTTCAAAATTTGAGAAAACTCAAATATGAAAATAACGAAATCCCCAACTCTCTCTGAGGGTCCTTGAGTTGCGTAGAATTTCTAGGATCAACCCAAAAGCAATAAAATATGATATTCAATGATGATCTAGTGTATAACATTCCAAATTAAAAATTTGGGATGTTACAGAAGTGGTCTCGGTTCAGTATTATTTTGTTACGCTGCAATGGTGCCCATTTTTTGTAATCTGCTTCTTCGTTGCGCTTTATGATCACTGTTGGCGAACTTCGATGCCCAGTGGATGTAAGATACCTTAAATCCTTTATTGTATAGAGTAGGTTTGTTCTTAATTCCTACTAGTTACTGCCATCATTCGCTATCTAAAAAAATTCAGATGTAGTCGACCGGGATGAAACATTCGACTCTAACGGACCTGGTTTTTAGCAGGCCACAATTGGGCCGGCCTGCGTCTTTCTTGGGCCTGAATGATTGGGGCCTTCACACATTGCGCCAGGCCCAAACTTACACCGGCCTATATTTTAGTTGGGCCTTTTGTCGACCCAGCACTTAGTTTGGCCCAGGTAGCATTGGGCCATTAACAGGCTGAATATTGTAGTGGCTTGTTACGGCCGAGATGAAACCATGGGCCTTTAGCAGGCCAAAATGCATGTTGGGCCTCAATTTTCACTAGTCGTCGACGGGTCTTAAGCAGGCCGAAATGTAGACCGGGCCTTTTTGGACCCAGTTAGCTCACGGGCTGTTACCAGGCCGAAACATATCTCGGTCCTTAGTTGGCCCACTGATATCATGGGCCTTTAAGAGGTCGAAAGCTTAGTACAGGCATCAACGGGCCGAATTACGCGACAGGCCTTTAACAGGCCCAAAGTCACGTTGGGCTTAACTGTTGCCACCTTTAGCACGGGCCGTTAGTGGGCCCGATGTCCCATCGGACCATATATGCCCCATGGGCAGCACGGGCCATTCCCAGGCCGAAAGTCACACCGGGCCGAAATGGGCACATGTCTACATCAGGCCTCTAATAGGCCGAAAGTCGCTGGGCTGTAGTTGGGCCCAAATATTAGGTGAACAATTAACGGGCCAGGTCTGGCTTCGGGACGCAAATGGGCCCAAATATTGGGCGAACAATTAACGGGCCAGATCTGGCTTCGGGCCGTAAATGGGCCCAAATATTGGGCGAACAATTAACGGGCCAGATCTGGCTTCGGGCCGTAAATGGGCCTTTATTAAGCAGGCCGTTATTGGGTTGGCCCACAAGTACCTGATTAAGTACTACCGGCCTTTGACTGGGCCGGCCTTTTTAACCTATATGGGCCTCTGTTGGGCCCAGCCACGTGTCGACGTGTCATAGGCATGTCTCCTCCAATGGACGGGCGACATCTGGCCCACTGACGAGCTGACAGGTGTTCCCTTCGGCCAATCAGAATTTTACACGTGGAAATTTCCCATTGGTCCGGGCTGTTAGCGGGTTATCGGATCCAAAATCCAACCCGATAGCTTAACGGCGTTCCGTTACAGTGGATGCCACGTGTCGGTCACCCTTGACGAAAGCACTTCTATGACGCGTGATTTATCATCATGGAAGTGGACACTTCCGTGATGATAATTTTGGTAATGTCATGGAGCACTTCTACGACAGCACAGGTATGACTATCTTGATTCTGTCATAAAATCGTCATGGATGTACATGCATGACAAAAACGCGACCTACTGTGACAAACACGTATCATCACGGAAGTGTTTTTTTTGTAGTGTTTCCCTATTAGAGCTAGAGACTAGCCAGTCTCTGCTACTTTTCGCCCCATTATTTCCTCTTTCGACCAAGTCCTAGATTCAGGTAACAAATCTTCCCCCACCCCCCACCCCCTTTCTTCCTTGTTTGAACCAAGTAGTACTAGATTCGAGTGCATGAACTAGTTTTACCTCTTAACCGTAAAAATTTAGGTGGTTTCGAACAACCGATCGCTCCTATCTACAAGGGGGCCTAAGAAATCGTAAAAGATACAAATGCAGCGATGTCAGGAGCTCGGGAAGTAGAGCAAGGCCGATTTCGAAGGAAGTTATACCTGATAGTCGCTGGGATGTCGCTAGGTGGGCGGCGGGAGGCCGGATTTGCCCACACTACGGCAGCGAGGAAGAAGGGGTCGGAGGCCCTCCCTCGCCAGCAGTGCTTGGGAGAGAACGACAAGGCAGGCCGATCGGGACGTGCCAGCAGTGGGTAAGAGCCATCGCCGAGGACGACCGCGTGAAAGTTGCACCTTCTCACCTGCCCTGGTGGAGAGGATCCAGCTGGATCTGTGACCAGCGGTGAGCAGAGAAAGAGAGCATGGCCACCACTGTCGTACTTAGATCTGGTGATGACGAGACAGTGTGAAGAGAGCAACACTAGCAAGCAAGCGCAGAGGCTCCTGCCTATATAGTGGAGTACTAGTTTTCTTTTGTCTACCGGAGCCGGCTTGACCTTGTCAATGACTGTCGAGAAGTCTTCATGCACGTGGCCCAGAGGCGCAGTTGTCGTCATTTTGATCTGTAGGACCGGATTATAGCATATAACACGAAAAAATGCCACAAGACAAGAAATCATAACCTCACTGCCCAAAGGAGACAACATGAATCCCGACGGACAAACTAGATGAGGAACAAAGCTCAAATTAAAGATAAACTCGTAGAAAAGGGGTCCGTTGATAGATGTCCTAATTAACATAGCCGGCTTGACCTAGATGGCAGCCGAGTAGTCTTCGTGCATGTGCCCCCAAAGACTAGCCCAACTCAGTTGTCGCTGTTTAACCCTCTCAGTGATCCGAAGCACATGACACCTAATTTTGCGAGATGACAAGAAACCTTTTTTTAGATTTCTCACCAGAACTACAACCCTGTACAACACAGCCTGCACGATATGTAGACGATAGCCAATCCAGGCGTGTCTGCTGGAGTCTGGTCACATGCATGGACGAACTGAGCTTCCGTGTCTTGCAGGGATCGTCCAGGCACCAATGTAGTACAACACTTTTCTAGTACTATCGCTCGTCTCCCTCTTCTATTAAGTCATCCGACTTGCGGGGCCGCCGAGGAGTGTGCCTATGGTCGGTTCTCAATTGCGGTCCCACATGTGTGTGCAAACGCAATATGACGTGCGTTCCATTCGGGGAGCAGCGTGCCAAACCGACCGACCGTCTGGGGTGCGACGCGAACGCGACGGGCGTACTATATACTCCGTACATGTGTACCGCCGTTTTCTAGAGGCTTTGCTCCATGGCGCAATCCATGGATACAAAATTAGTATACTATACTATTTAAAAGTCGAGGGCGGGGCTTTTCCTGTGCGGTAGGCGGGGCAGTTCCGCCTAGTCGGTTCGACAGAGATGCGAGAAGATGAGGGAGTAGGCTACTGCAAATGTAGGGCTATGTGATTTGACAGCGAGTTACTGCTGGACATGTGGGGCCCCGTGATTTGACTTGCCATTATCATTTTAACTGCGGCGCTATGACCGGCGTGAGTCTCCTGATTCTTGACCACCTCCATACAGGTGCCTCTCCCAATGCTCCACCATGTAGTAGGGGCTGGCTCTTGCATGAGAGCCCACTTCTCCACTTTTTCCTTGCCTCTCTTTCCTCCACATATGCAAAAATGCCATGTAAAGTGCACTATTGTACTTACTTGTTCCTACAGGTGCTAAGCTTACCACATAGGCATAATTTCTGATGTGGCAAGTTAATTAAGAAGAGAGAGACTAGTTTGGCGACCCAAGGAAGAAACGATGCTAAGCACATGTACCTAGGTGAAAAGACAAGTTTGAGTCTATAGCTAATTAAATGAAGCAAACTTAGCAACAAAAAACTAATAAGCACCTATGCATTGGGGACTTGATTGCTAAGCCATTTATGCCCTTAGCACTTCATCTAAAGCACCATTTCATTGGAAGAGGTCACTCCTTGGCAAAGGCAATAAATACTACTCCCTCTGTCCTATAATATCAGAACTTTTTGGCACTACACTAGTGTCAAAAACGTTCTTATATTATGGGACGGAGGGAGTACGAAGAAAGAGATAGAGAGAAGTAAAAAAACACACTTATATCTAACCTTGTTGTAGTATGAGTGACTAAGTGATGACATGCCAACATCAGGTAGCCTAACGCACCGTGTTAAATCTCCAAGGGCGCGACCGCGCGAGCGACGCGACGCTACGGTCGTGGTAGGCGCGACCATGATACGGGTTGCTGGCAGCCCTTGGATCTGAGATCAAACGGTCGCATGCTAAGTTGCTGAAAATTTGCAGAATAACCCTCCAGGATAGGATATTCACCCATAGGTCTAGAATCACGCCATGCAACCAATCGATCTCAGGTCCAAGGGCTCTCGGAAGCCCGTATCATGAGAGAATGGAAAGCCACTACCCTGCCTTTCGCATGCTGGCAGTTCGCTCCTACTTGTCCTCGCACATCCTTGAATATTACGGTGGTTCACTCCTAGTTGTCCCGTCCTTTCACATTACGACAGTTACACTAATCCTAACCCTCCCAAATCCATGGCGTCCCAAATCTCCACGATCGGCAGTGAGTACAAGGTCAGAACCATCACCGGCGATGAGTTTGACGTCATCTACACCCGTTCTACGCCAGTGAAAGGATGCCTTGCTCGCTTCAGAGGCATGTTCGAAAACTCAGATGATGAGTGGGTCGCTGGGGTAGATGTTGAGCACACCACAGTCTTGGGACGAGAGAAGGATCTAAAGTAGGAAGAGAGGAAGAAGCCCGTCATGATCCAGCTTTGCGTGCATGACTTATGCTTGGTCTACCACATATGCCATGCCGACATTGAATGCCTGGATTTTAAGAACTTCATCAAGAGCAACCTAGTCAAATTCGTTACTTTAGACTTTACAAACGACAAAAGAGTCCTGGGTTAGATAGGCCTCATTGTAGGCAACCCCTTAGACCTCCAGAAGAATCGGCTGCCGCCCTCCAGTGGTCAGCCTTCAATGCTGACCTTGGCAGGAGCCATGGTTCATCCTTCGTACGGTAAACTGGAGAAAACTCATTACACGTTTCATCGTCATGCATGGCAGCGAAATGTACTAGATATAGACCACATCCACTATGCTGCAATGGATGGCTACCTTTGTTTCCCTATATTTACACTGGTGGCAAACTTTGATGCCCAGTGGATGTAATATGTGTAATAGCCGTGATATCCTAGTGTAAGTTGCTTCCTTATTTATTTCCTTATTGTCTTGTTTATTTCTTTGCTTGTAGTCAGTGCAGTTCTTTTTTTGCGGTTTGCTAGTGGCCGCAATAACCTATTTTTTAAAACTAGGCCACAATAACCATGGGCTACATATTTACTGTAGTTACCATTTCCCTCGTACGGGCCGTAGAAACAATGGGCCTTCTACGGGCCGTAGAAACAATGGGCCTTCTACGGGTCGTAGTAACAATGGGCCTTATACGGGTCGTAGACACAATGGGCCTTCTACAGGCCGTATCATCAATGGGCCTTCTACGGGCCGTATGATCGGTTGGCCAAACATGGGCCAATAATAGACCGCATTATGGCCGTAAATGGGCTAGAGTTGGAATCGTCTGTTGATGGGCCGACCAAAACGGGTCGTCGTTAATCGGCCATATTTGATGACGCTATGAAAACGGCCCAACGTATTAACGGGCCACAAATGGGTCGACTGTAACCTTGGGCTAAATTTAGCCCACAAGCAGAAAATGACAGTAACGGGCCATAAGTAAATGAATGCTAGAAATGAGCCCAAGAATAAATGGGTTCTGAGAAGGCAGATAACATGGGCGGGAAACGGCCCAAGGGAATAACGGGCCGTTAATGGGTATAAAGTGATACACTGTTCATTACGGGCCAGTTTCACCACGGGCTGTTAATGGGTATAAAGTGAAACACTCTTCATTATAGGCCAGTTTCACCACGGGCCGTTAATGGGCCAAGAGTTACAAAGGGCATCATATGGGCCGAAAGACGTCATGGGACATACATGGGCCAGAAGAAAAACAGGCTGGAATCGTATTGGATGGCCCAGATGACGCTACTGGGCCTAATTCGGATAGAGCGTAACGGGCCTTGGGTTAGCGGGTTATAAATGGGCTATATGCGAACAAGCCGTTAACGGGCTTTCCATGGGCTGGCCTGCCACCTTTTGACCAAGTCAAACGGGAGGGCCTTTTCATAGGAATGGGCCTCTGTTGGGCCGTGCCATGTGTCAACGTATCATAGGCGCCTTCTGTCCAATGAGTGGATGACATCTATCCCAACGGTGAGCCGACACGTGTTTCCTCCAGCCAATGATGATTTTACACGTGGAAAATCCCCATTGGTCGGGGCTGTTAACGGGTTATCGGATCCAAAACCGGACCCGATAGCTTAACGACATTCCGTTATGGTGGATGCCACATGTCGGTCACCCTTGACGAAAGCACTTCTGTGACGCACAATTTATCGTCATGGAAGTGGACACTTCCGTGATGATAATTTTGGTAATGTCATGGAACACTTCTACGACAACACAGGTATGACTATCTTGATTCTGTCATAACATTGTCATGGATGTACATGCATGACAAAAAACACGACCTACTGTGACAAACACGTATCATCACAGAACTGTATTTTTGTGTAGTGCACATACATCTTGGTGGAGTGCACAAAATGATAAGAGTGAAATAACATGCATGCATCACCAATGCATAAGTGAATGATCATACGTCAATAATCATATACATATAGGCATGAGTCACACATTAAGCATCGTATGATCAATCACACAACCACACAAAGTATCTCACAAGCATGGAACAATAAGTAGCACCAATCAAACGAACAAAAAAGCAACGGGCGATAAAAACCAACGAGCAAAAGACTGATACTCTCTCTCTCTCTCTCTCTCTCTCTCTCTCTCTCTCTCTCGGCCTATGATCTATACATGTTCTCCCCTTCTGGCAACAATTTACCAATCTTGAAAAAGTATAGTGCTATACGGAACTCTAGGAATCACTGGTACACGTTAGTGCTATACAAATGGTTTTTAACCCCTTTCCGCGATGGCATTTGGAACTGTCGCTTAGTGAGTGATTGCGATAGGGGGTCCTTCCCTCACGACCCATAAACCATTGGGGATATGCCCTCCTAGCACACACGTTCAGCAAAATGAGGTCGTGTGCGACCAGCGAGCGATCAAATATGGTTATACGTACAGTAGTGCTAAAAAAATTCAATTATACAGGCAAAATCATTTCTGGTCATAAGTTCATCCCACACAGTTAGTCCCCGGTAAATGTTTTCGTTCGTATATAGATCTCACACAGTCACTCCAAGGAAAACGTTTATGTTCGTAGGTACATCACACACAATTTTCCCCGTTAAAACGTTTGTGATAGCGTTTCCGTTGCACACGGTATTAACAATTTTATCATTTGCGTTATTTAATGCATCACACACGGTGCGTAGAAGAAACTGTGTGGCAAAGGCTGTCCATCACACACAATTTTTATGTGGTAAACGTTTGCGCCTGGTGGCATAACGCAAACAGTTTCAAGAGGATGTCATGTGTGATTGTTCATTAATCAAACATGGTTTATTCCTAAAAACTATGTGCGTAGCCGGAGGTCATCGCCCACGGTATTTTCTCAATAATAGTTTGCAATAGAAAAACCAAATAGCAGGCTAATTATCCTATTAACAATCCATTTATTGATCTAATTGACATTTCATATTAAGCACACAATATATTTCATTTCATAATTTAAATACATCAGGGTACAACATCATATAGCTTCAACACTCAGCTACCCCATTACACAATATTAGCAACAAGTTTCACATGCAAAATCTATAAACTTTCAAAATTAGCATCATAGACGGTACATAGACAGATGTATGTCATCTGGAAAACTACTGAAGCAGAAGGCGAATATTGAGCCTTAATTGATGTTGAAGGTCTTTGCAACTTTAGGCCAGTGCCTGTGGATGATTGACCGTCCATCCTTCGTCCTTTTCAGGAACACTTCATTATTGAACCGTGGGTGTTGTATGAATACCTTCCTCGCCTCCTGACCATATAGGTGTTTTGAGAGGTAATCATTAGTGAACCGCTTTGGAAAGGCCTGAAAACAAGGATGTGCATAAATATCTTCTCTATATTGGAAATGGGGCAAAGGAATAAAAAAGACAAGGTACAATAGTTAGTACCATCATGTAGTGAAGTGATCTCTTCTTCATTGTGCAGACAAAGATCTTGTTGTTTTTTGTCGCTAATTTCTTTATCCTAACAATCTTTCTGAGTTTCTTGACATGATTGATATTCATGGACAACTCATTTCCCCATATGCAAAAAGGGTCGAATAGTGGGTTAAAACCTCTAACAGTAGGACCTACATGTGCAAGACCAAATTGTTTAAAACCTAAGTATTAGAATGGTTCCTGCAATTGCATAATAATGTGCTATTCGACAATGGACCATGCATGTGCAAACCTCGATTGTAAACCTCAGTGCTTCACATTGTTTCCCTACAACACATATAAGGTAGTTAGTGATCAGGTTAAGTGAGGGTTCACATGCTATTAGTAAAATATGTTGATGAAAAATAAGGACATTGCAGATTCATCAGATTAATTCAAGCCACATGGAAAACCCATTTATCCAAACCAAGCATGATTAAGAACTAGGAAATATAGCAATTGTATATGTTTCGCGTGTATTAAGTGCAGCCAAATTCGATTATTCCTCACATGCACAACAATACAAAATTCTACCCACGACAATTGGACATTGCATTGTAGAATTGAACCAAGCAGTTAACTAAAAACTACAACAAATGAACCAAAGATTAACTGAGCACCACATTGCATAATATAACATACTCCTAATAGAAGACAAGACAGTTAACCAAACCAAGCATGCTTAACAACTTGGAAATATAGCAATTGTATTTGTTTCTCATGTACAGCCAAATTTGATTTATTTCTCACATGGTATACAATAACAGAATGCACCCACAAAAATAGAACATCGCATTGCAGAATGGAACCAAACAATTAACTAAACACCACAATAAATGAACCAAACGTTAACTGAGCATCAGATTGCACAATGTATAACATACTAGAAGATCAAACAGTTAACCAAACCAAGCATGCTTGACAACTTGGGAATATAGCAATTGTATTTGTTTCTCATGTATTTTGTAAAGAAAATTTTGATTTATTTCTCACATGGAAGATAATACAAAATTTCCCCCTAAAGAATTGAACATCACATTTGCAGAATTGAACCAAACAGTTAACTGAACACAACAATTAATTAACCAAATAGTTAATAAGTGAGCACCACATTGCACGACATGTAGAACATATACACTAGAGCAACATATTGCATGGTAAAAGTAGATAGCACAATTCACTAGAATTTGTTAAGGAAAGGCAGTAGCTAGGAAACTGAACATGGGTCCTTATAGTGAGCTAATAAGACAAGCTACTCCTCATTGTTGGAGATATCAATGATGAGTGGCTCCTTGGGCATGGAAGAGGCCGAGGCATCCACATCATGGGTGCCCTCGACGTAGTGGTGAGTTGCCTGAGCCGCTCCAGGCACCAACCTTCTGGCTCTCGAGTTGAGGTAAGCACGTACACACTAAGAAAACACCTCGTAGTCTTCGTCGAAGGCACCGAGGGTGGCCTCAAGAAAACGCCACGAACTGTCGTTTAAAGAAGCCAACCGCGTCGCGGCGGCGGTGCACGAGGCGACGATGGTGGTCTTGACGGCGAGGTGCTCCTCCAAGATCTAGGGGTCGGCACGAACGGTAGCCATCGCGACCTCATCTACACGTTCGGCCACGATCTTCTTATCCACTGCCAAATGCTCCTTGAGCTCCTGGCTGTACTGTGTGCGCCATGGCTTAGGGCGCCGCCTATTTGGTGGAGGGGTCGGTGATTTGCGTGGAAGGTGTCGCGCCGGCGGTCAGGGCATCACTATAAAAAAAGACACATCCGTGACATTTTGGGCCGAACAAATTTTTTTTGTCATACATATGACACTTCTATGACGTTAATTGTGACAAAACCCGGTATCATCATAGATGTGGTGGGCTCCTACTTCTATGACAAAAAATCATGACAGAAGATGGGCTTTTCGTCCTGGGCGGGCAGGAGACGCAGCTATATGACATTGTTTGGGCCGTCCATGACGGGAAAAACCGTGATAGAAGCGAGGGGGAGGAAAATTTCGGGGAGTTCCCGGTTACGGTGGGAGGTCGGGGGCCGAGAGATGCGCGTTTCTCTCGTACAAGTACGTGCGTGTGTGCGAGGCGTTGGCTCTAACTGAACTCGAGCGAGGCGTTGGGCTCTAACTGAACCCGAGCGATTGCACTGCAGGCTACGCGTTACTGAACCCGAGTGATCAATCGATGGCTGTTAACTGAACCCGATCGAGCGATTCCTTCGCTACTGCTGCTAACTGAAGCCGATCGATTGGATGAACAGTGAGTGTTGCACCGGGGGGGGGGGGGTGTGGATGAACAGTGAGCGGTGGTGTTGCCTCTGGATGAACAAGACACCGTGGTGTGGAGGGCTGGATGAACAGTAGATGGTGGGGGGTGCCCGTGGAGGGGTGGTTGAACAGGACCCCGTGGTGTGGAGGGCTGGATGAATAGTAGACGATGGAGGGGTGGTTGAACAGTAGCCGGTGGAGTAGCACGCAGTGGAGGCTGGATGAACAGGAGCACGTGGAGGCTGGAGGAGGTCGACGGTAGCCCGTGGATGCTGGAGGAGGTCGACGGTGGAGATGAACAGTATCCCGTGCAGTCCAGTTTTGCGGTACGCCACACACCTCCCAATGAACAGGACTGCCGTTTCGACCGTAGCGCTCCAACACAAGTCCGTTTTGTCCGTTTTGTGGTACGCCACACCCCTCCTGATCAACAGGACCCCCGTTTTGACCGTAGGAGGTCCGTTTCGTCCGTTTTACGGTACGCCACACCCCTTCCGATCAACAGGAACCCCGTTTCGACCATAGGAGGTCCGTTTCCTCCGTTTTGCAGTACGCCAGACCCCGCCCGATCAACAGGACCCCGTTCTGAATGTAGGAGGGCTGTTTCCTCCGTTATGCGGTACGCCAAGCCTCGTTTCCATCGCCTGTTCCATCCAAGCCCTCCCGATGAACACGACCACGCATTCCGTTCCGACCCAACCGGTTGGCTCCCACGCGTTTCGCTGCCTCCCGATGAGCACGACGCATTCCGTTGCCTCCCCATGAACACGACGCATTCCGTTGCCTCCCCATGAACACGATGATGATGTTGTTTCTCCGTTTCGACCCAGCCATGTACACGAGCCCTGGCCGTACGTATGCGCGAGTAGGCATTCGAGACCCCGCCCGTATGTACACATACGTGGCCGTATTTACTTTCTTGCACCCTGGCCGTTGTATGTACGTGTACATGCTACATGCCCGCCTCTACTACGACACTTGCGCGCCTCTACATCCACCAGTATATATGCACGTACACGTTCGCGACCAGAATGACAACGCTACGTACGCTTCGACCAGGTGGGTCCCGACTGTTAGGCACTTCCTTGCATGCGAAGATGTAGCTGGTGGGTCCTAGCAGTCAGGGGGGCAAATCGTTTTTTTTTTGCCCGGACGCACTTCCTTGCGTGCGAAGGTGTAGATGGTGGGTCCCAGCAGTCAGGGGGGAAACATTTTTTTCATGAAATACGGTGGCCCGTCCGGTGGGTCCCAGCTGTCAGGTGGAGGAATAATTATTTTGCACGTAATAAGGAGGCGCTTCCTTGCGGCCGCTGTGGACCCAGCTGTCAGCTTCTCCACGCATAGTACTATTCCAATGGAAGTCAGTCGTTGACCACATTGACCACGCCGCGCCGAGAGCACCACGGCGGTGGACGACGGCGAGGCCTAGGAAGTGGATGATGCAGAGTCGGGGAAGACGCAGCAGTGGATGCCCACGAGAAGAGGAGTACGAGGGTTCACTGGTTCAGCTGCGGTGTGAGACTGCCGTCGCCGCAGAATAACAGGGGGTGTGGGTGAGTAGAGGGATGGCCTGGCTTGCGGTGGGAGTAGTAGGGGGCGGTGAGGCCTCCGTGGTATCACTGCCGGCCACAGGAGGCAGGAGCATGCGACACGACCATCGCTGCTTTGGGCGGCTAGAGAACAAAGACCAGAGGTTGAAGAAGCACTACGGCCGTTGGATGGACATCATACGGTCACTGGAGTATTGACTAAGTTGACAAAGCCCTCCGTCCCCGTCAACTTAGTAGGCCCACAAGTCAGCTTGCGACTATACTGGGTCCCAGCTAGCAGGGGGAGTATTCATTTTTGGCGTAATAAGGAGGCACTTCCTTGCGTGCAAAGATATAGCTGGTGGGTCCAAGCTATCAGCGGCAATAACATTTTTTTCATGAAATACAGAGGCCCTTTCGGTGGGTCCCAGATGTCAGGTGGAGGAATCATTATTTTGTGTGTAGTAAGGAGGCATTTCCTTGCGTGCGGCCGTGGACCCAGCTGTCAGCCTCTCCACGTACAGTCCACTTCAGATGCATGTCGGTCATTGACCACGTTGACCAGGCCGCGCCGAGAGCACCAAGGCGGTGGACGACGGCGAGGCCTAGGAAGGGAATGACACGGAGGCAGGGAATACTCGGCAGTTGTTCCCCACGCGGAGGGGAGTACGACTGTACGAGGGTTTACTGGTTCGTCTGCCATCACCGGAGAATAACAGCAGGTGTGGGTGAGTAGAGGGATGGCTAGGCCAGCGATGGGAGTACGATGGGGCAGTGAGGCCTGCGCGGCAGCACAGCCGGCCGCAGGGAGGAGGGAGCAGGCAGTCCCGCCGGTGCTTGTTTGAGCGGCTGGAGTAGGAAGAGCAGAGATTGAAGAAGCACGACGGTCATTGGATGGACATCCAATAGTCACTGCTTGTGCGTCAACCTTTTTTTTACGAAAGCCTCAAATCTGTGGAAAACAGCATGCAGCCCATCTGCCATTATTTCTAATAATTTACAGCCCATTTGCTAATTCTTAAGGTTTTTTAGCCCATATTCTTTTTGTTAGCATTACAGCCCATATTGTGGCCACGGTTAAAAAATTATATGAAATTTTGCATATTTCGGTCCGGTCCGAACTGTTTTTAATCCCGAAATTTCGACTCACATTCAAACTGATTTTAAAAATAAATGTATATCAATATAAAATCCAACAAATTCTCCATGCATAAAAATTAATGTAATTTAAAATCTCGAAATGAAAAAAAGATATTTGAAACTAATTGCCGGTTTGATGTGTTTTAAAAATGTACAACCCATTTCTCATTACTGATGGGCCATTTTCTCGGCCAGCCGAATGAAAGCTCTCCTCGTCTTGAAAGATTTGCAGCTCAAAAGGCCTGACAAAGCGACTTACTTGGCAAATCACAAAAAAACTGGGCTGTGGCCGTGGACCCAGCTGTCAGCCTCTCCACGTATAGTACTCTTCCGATGGAAGTCGTTCCTTGACCATGTTGACCATGCCACGCGGAGAGCACCACGGCGGTGGATGACGGCGAGGCCTAGGAAGGGGACGACGCGGAGCCGGGGAAGACGCGACAGTGGACGCCAGCACGGAGAGGAGTATGAGGGTTCACTGGTTCTGCTGCGGTGTGAGGCTGCCGTCGCCGCAGGGCCTGGCCAGCGGTGGGAATAGTAGGGGCGGTGAGGCCTCCGCGGCAGCACAGCCGGCCACGGGAGGCAGGAGCATGCGGCACGACCGGCACTGCTTTGGGCGGCTGGAGCAAGAAGACCAAAGGTTGAAGAAGCACTACGGCCGTTGGATGGACATCGTACGGTCACTGGAGCTAGTATCGTTCATATTGACTAAGTTGACAAAGCCCTTCGTCCCCGTCAACTTAGTAGGCCCACAAGTCAGCCTCCCACCAAGGTGGGTCCCAGCTAGCCGGGGGAGTATTCATTTTTTGTGCGTAATAAGGAGGTATTTCCGGTGGGTCCCAGCTAGCCGGGAGAGTATTCATTTTTTTTGTGCGTAATAAGGAGGCATTTCTGGTGGGTCCGAGCTGATAGCGGGAGGAACGTTTTTTCGCGAAATACGGTGGCCCGTCAGGTGGGTCCCAGCAGTTAGGGGGCAAACATTTTTTCGCAAAATACGGTGGCCCGTCTAGTGGGTCCCCGCTGTCAGTTGGAGGAATCATTATTTTCCGCGTAATAAGGAGGCACTTACTTGCTGCGGCCGTGGACCCGGCTGAGACTCTCCACGTACAGTATACTTCCGATGGAAGTCGTTCCTTGACCACGTTGACCTTGCCGCGTTCCGTTGCATGCATGCTTCTGTGGGCGTGGTGCGTCCCCACTGTCAGGCTCTCACGTACAGTCATCTTCCGATGACTCTTGGTTGTTGACCACATTGACCACACCGTGCCGAGCGCACCCAGACTGGAACGACCCGGAGATGGGGATGTAATGCCCCGGATACAACTTTCTATATTCGTAACTCCAACTCTGGCCTTTTCCGGAGATGCGATATGATATTTCCTTCGTGGTTGGGTTTTTGTCGTTTGTTTTGCATTTTGTTCATGTCTTGCATTTCATCTCATAGCATCATGCGCATTGCATCCGCATGTTTCCATAAAACCTGTAGTGGTTCGCAGTTGCCGCTTCTTCCTCGTCTCTGTTGACCTTTCTCAGACCGATCATTCTGTTGTTGCCCGACCTTTTGACCCTCTTTGCACAATACTCAAACCCCTCGTGTGCGTGTCCGAAACATACCCGAACCGGTCTGTCGTTACCGATGATTCCGGATCATCCCAATCATCTCTAAAATATCTTTCGTTTATTTATTAAACTCCCCTAGTCTGTTTTTCCCGTCCGTCCGATTTAAAGCGAATATCCGAAAATTCCCCTCATTTCACTATATATAGTCCACCCCTAGTCAAACCCTAAAATCTAGCTCCCTTGTCCCATCACCCGCCGCCGCCACCCACTGACCATCTCCCTCGGGATCCCTCACGATCCACCCACCTGGTCTCCCCCTTCCTCGGGTCTTGCCCGATCCATCCAATCGATCCAACCAATCTCCTCCTCTCCCTTGAATTCCCCATCGAGCCAACCGGTGCCAGCGGCCGTCTTTGCCTTCAGCAACCCACCAACCAGAGCAGCCAGCCCCGCTCCTCGCGCCCGAGGCCTCCCGAGCCGCACCTCGCCGGCAACCAGCAGGACCGTCGCGTCCCTCTCCTCTGTTTTCCTTTCCATCCTCCTTTTCCCCTATCTATCTTTCTCGCTCACGCCATCTCTCTCCCTGTCTTTCCCTACAGGAGCTTCCCGCATCATGGCTGCAGCCCGAGTCCTTCTGCCTCGCTCGATCTGGACCAGGAGGGTCTCGAGCATCTCCACCGTCGCCGTCTCCGTTGAGCGCCGCCCTGGTTCCCTTTCTCTCCTTCCTCCGGTCCCCTCATCTCATCTCTCTCTCTGATCTGTGTTGCGACGCCGCTGTTTCTGCAGAGCCACTACCGCCATGGAGCTCCAACTCCGGCCAATCGTCTCCGCGGTGATCTGATGCCTCGAGTTCCGTCCGACCGCCGGTGTCTCGTCCTCGCCTCTGCTTCGAACACACGCGTGCGCCACCATCCCCTCGTCGTCAGCTGCAGGAGCAGCGCGGCCTCTCCTTCTGTTCGAGCAAGGAAGACAGGCGCGTGCCTGCCTCCTCTGCATCGCGGCGCTGCACCTCTGTGCACCCGTTGACTCAGCCCGTTCCCGGCCAGATCGAGACGCCTAGGACCTCGCCGCCCCTTCGCCCCGCTCGCCGGAGCTCTTCTCCCAGTCACCGGCGCCCTGCTCGCCTCCTCTGCATCGCCCTGGCCCCTACCTTGAACTGTTGCTGTTCCTGGTCTTTAGAAAACAAGAGCAGCTCGCTCGTTGTCTCGTTGACCGCGGCCCCGCGCCTCCTCGTTCGATCCAGCGAGGCCAAGATCCCGCCAGCGCCCGCAACGCGCAAGGGCCTCCTTGCCTCCCCTGCCTCCTCCACCGACCGGGCCTCATCCCAGGGTGAGCCTCCAAAGTTCCTGTAGCTCCAGATTCGGCCCGATGTATTTTTTCCCTGCCTGCGAATTTTGACATTATCCAGTGATTTCAGTTTTACAGAAAAGCCCACATCATGCATGTAATACCTCATTAACCGTGCATCGGATTAAAATGATTCAAACATGTAAAATGCTTAGTTTTTCATCTAGTTTCATAATATGCTGCTTTCATCCATGTTTAAAATGTTTAAAATGTTGTTTGTTTAAATTTGCTCAAATGCCATGCTAAAATGATTTATTTCATAACTAATTAACCATAGCTCCGAATTTAATAAAATTTATATGTAAATGGGGTGGGAAAATGCCTAGTTTAACATTGTCAACTTTATTTTCCTGTTTAACAACTTTAAAATATGTTTTAGGGCTGAACAGTAGCAAATTCATAAATTGCATATGAGTATTTTCCGGAAATGTTGTTTGTTGTTCCGGCCTCATTTAAACTTGCCTAAATAGTTAGTTTACTTATGCTTCACCCCTTGCCATGTTTAATAACATTTAATATTGTTGTGTACCTAAACGAGAGAGAACTAAATAATTGATGTGGTGTTTCGTCAATATGCAACTCCTTGCATATTGAGCTCCATTTAACTTGTAGTGTTGTTTGCCATGCCATGCCTCATTAAACTGGACATGCATCATACTTGTTTGTGCATCATGCTATGTTATGCTTGTGCATTTACCATGTTGTTTGTTTCTTTCTGGTGTTGCTTCTTAGTTCCGGTAACATTGCGATTGTGAGGATTCGTTCGACTACGCCCGTTCGTCTTCTTCATGGACTCGTTCTTCTTCCTAGCGGGATTTCAGGCAAGATGACCGCTACCTTTGATCTCACTACTATCATTGCTATGCTAGTTGCTTCGTTCTATCGCTTTGTTACGCTTCCTAAAACTTGTTCTTCAAGCCTCCCAAATTGCCATGAACCTCTAACCTTTGACACCCTTCCTAGCAAACCGTTGCTTGGCTATGTTACCGCTTTTGCTCAGCCCCTCTTATAGCGTTGTTAGTTGTAGGTGAAGTTGAAGATTGCTCCATGGTGGACAGGGTTTATGTTGGGATTTCACAATATCTCTTATATTATTAATGCATCTATATATTTGGTAAAGGGTGGAAGGCTCGGCTTTATGCCTGGTGTTATGTTCCCGGATTTTGCGTTCCTAACGCGGTCGGGTGATTTATGGGACCCCCCTGACAGTTCGCTTTGAATAAAACTTGTCCAGCAAGGCCCAACCTTGGTTTTACCATTTGCCTCACCACCACCTATACCCTTCCCTTGGGTCGGCCAACCCGAGGGTCATCTTTATTTTAGCCCCCCCGGGCCAGTGCTTGTCTAAGTGCTGGTCCGAACTAGAGTCCTTTGCAGCGCCCCCTCAGGGAAACTTGAGGTCTGGATTTAGTTGTACGGAGTGCTCATCTGGTGTTGCCCTGAGAACGAGATATGTGCAGCTCCTATCAGGATGTCGGCGCATCGGGCAGTCTTGCTGGTCTTGTTTTACCATTTTCGAAATGTCTTGTAAACCGGGATTCCGAGACTGATCGGGTCTTCCTGGGAGAAGGTATATCCTTCGTTGATCGCGAAGCTTATCATGGGCTAAGTTGGGACACCCCTGCAGGGTATAAACTTTCGAGAGCCGTGCACGCGGTTATGTGGCAGATGGGAATTTGTTAATGTCCAGTTGTAGATAACTTGACACCAGATCCGAATTAAAACGCATCAACCGCGTGTGTAGCCATGATGGTCTCTTCTCGGCGGAGTCCGGGAAGTGAACACGGTTTCTGTGTTATGATGGACGTAAGTAGGAGTTCAGGACCACCTCTTGATCATTGCTAGCTTCACGACCGTTTCGCTTTTTCTCTTCTCACTCTTCTTTGCGTATGCTAGCCACCATATCATGCTTAGCCGCTGCTGCAACCTCACCACTTTACCCCTTCCTTTCCCATTAAGCTTTGCTAGTCTTGATACCCATGGTAATGGGATTGCTGAGTCCTCGTGGCTCACAGATTACTACAACAACAGTTGCAGGTATAGGTTATGTGATGATCATGACGCGAGAGGGATGTTTGCTTGTTTTGGAGTTCTTCTTCTGCTTCTTCTTCGATTAAGGGATAGGTTCCAGGTCGGCAACCTGGGCTAGCAGGGTGGATGTCGTTTGAGTTTCTGTTTGTGTTTCATCCGTAGTCGGATGTTGCTCTCTTGTATGATGATGTTGTATTCGTGTGGCATTGTATGCCTTTTGTATGTATCCCCATCTATTATGTAATGTTGATGTAATGATATCCACCTTGCAAAAGCGTCTTCAAGATGCGCTTCTATCCTTGGTGGGACCTTCGAGTTCCTTTAGGATAGGGTCACATCTTGGGCGTGACAAGTTGGTAATCAGAGCCACGACCGACCATATGAGCCCCCTTGATTGTTGGCCGTTGTTGAGTCTAGAAAAAAACTATTTTGAGTCTGAGGATTATATATATCGGAGAGTAGGATTCTTTTTACTCCTCAGCCCCCTTCGTCGCTCTGATGAGGACTCCTGACGTAGATGTTTTGACTTTCCTCTCCTCAACTTTCACTAAATTTTTTCTAGGATCACGGGGGTATCTTGGGATCGTTTCGATATTCTTATGACGAGAACATTGTTCTTGGTGCCTCCTGACATTTAGGGGTTGTGGCAGTGTCCCGGGGAGTTGAGCTCCGAGGTGTTGTCGTCATAATTTTATCGTTGCAGTTCTGGAATACCTGAGTTTTGCCAACATTGAAAATCTCTTTTATGCAGTTGTTGGTGAGATAACCTCGATGTCACCCAGTACTGGGGAGTTCGGGAGTATTGCCATAGCTTGTATAACGGATGCTTTTCGAAGTTTGAGGTACACGATTTCCGAAGGTTTCTTGGTTATGTGTTGACGGATGGATACAGGTTGGATGTAGGTATTGTTAGTTTGTGTGAGATATATGGCTTCCCCTGTATCCCCAACACCTGATTGCATAACCAGAAATTTTCGGGAGTTTATAGGTGGGAATTCAAGTAGCTCCTAGAATATCTTTCCGACAGATGCATGATATGGGATTGGGTAAATCGCTATCATATGTATTTGTTCCTGCTTATTCTGCAAGCCAAATCCTTTGTTTTGTTTTATTTGTGGTATTCGAGTTGCTTCGAAGTCAAATGTTGAATCCATACCTTTCCTAAACGGTGTACTCATATTGCTATGTGAATACTAATCCTTTTTTATCATTGAGGTTGTCATGTTAATTCTTTTCCAACCGGTGCGCTTCTCTTCGAGATGATCCCATCATTCTCCCCATCCGCAAGATCAATTCTAAGTTTTCTCAATGGTTTTTGTTTCGTTCATCCCAAGTTGTCTTTGCTTTTCCCCACCCTCCCACCCTTTTTTCTTCAAGGACTCAGATTTCTTAATCATGTATCCTTTTATTTGTGGGAAGTCTCTTCATTCTTTTCTTTCAATGTTCTTATCCGGTGATTTTCCATGAAGATGCTCAACAGTTTCAAGTTCATCATCCTTCGTTCTTTTTTCTTCTCCGGTGGATCCAATTCAAGCTTTCAATGTTGATCATATTCCTTTCCTCGTGTCAAATGCTTTCTCATGCCGGTGCACCTCTCAATCACTCACCTCTTGCTATTCATTTGGTTCAGAGTGTTGAAGATATCTCAGAAGATTTGTGTTTCCATTCTTAATCCGTTCAAGCTATTTGGAGATTATTATCCCATTCAAGTCATTTAATTCAACCGGTGCAATCCCCTCTTTCAATCATTTCCAACGGTGTTTTCTTTTGAGTGGGCCCTAACCCACAGGTCTTTTCCCAGGATCTTACCTGACTCTTCGAATTATCAGGAGCGATTCTCAAATTCATTTCCATGTTTGACGTAAGAATGAATTATCATCAGTCAAGTGTCCTTCTCCAAGATCGCATTCAAATTATTTTCATCTTTGGCTCAACCTTTCCTCTTTTAATTCTCCTGGAGTATCTCAACAGTTCATGGTGGTTCTCAACATCATTCTCCACATGTGAAGACCGAAGAAGTGTTTCCTCTAAATCTTGGTCCATTCTCTTGAAGATTCTTGGTTCTAGCTTCATGCTATCCACATAATTATTTTGATTATGACAATTCTTTTCACCCATCCGGAGCATTTCATGAGTTGTTTCCATTTCTTTCCTCCGAAGGCCATCATGTCATAATTCTTCATTCTCAGCGTGTAGCTATCATTCTCCAAATCTTACCGGTAAATTGTTCTAATATCCTCTAATCAGTTCATGATCTCTTCGTTCTCAGATAGCTAAATCCCCTCAAGTATCTTCAATCGTTTTCAAATTCTTCCTGGTGAATTGTGCCTTTGCTACTTTCATTTTCAATTCTTACGGTGGTTCGTTCAAGATTTCACTTCTTTCGTTATCATATTAGTTCATTCATTGTTTCCAAATCCCACCGGTGGTTCCATCAATACCTTCTCAAGTTTGCGCTATCTTTATCCTTAATCCGTCAAGAAGAATAAGTAGTATGCCAAATCCATTGCTTGCCATCAATTTAATTTGATGAAGGATAAGCATACAATAAATCTTATTCTTATTTCCTCGAGGTTATTCAATTCTTTTCTTCCGGAGATTGTTCATGATGAAGTAATTCTCGGTTCTAGTGTTTCATCTTTTCCTTTTCCGGAGTTCCAAGTTTTCTCGGTTACATCATCGTGAAGCTCCTTCTAAATGATCACAAGGCTCCACCTTGTCGAGGATTCTCTTCATTCTTCAATTGTTCTTCAAGATTTTGCTCGAAGTTATGATCCGCCAAGCTTTACTCTAAAATAAACATGGTGCCCAACACATGTTTTTCTGAGGAGTTCAAGTATTCTTCATCTTGCATTCCAAAGTGCAATTCTTTCTACCTTATCTTTTGAGGTGGTGTTATGTCACTCTTGACAATTTCCTTCATGTTTCATGAGTCACATGTTGTCAAGAATGAAGTATTTTAAATCCATCAATCTCTTTGTTGGAGTTATCTTGGGATATATTTCACCTAAAGCCTTCCCTAAGGAATGTTGCTATTGTGGTGCTCATCAATGATCCAAATTTCTCCTTCGCATCTCGGTGAAGAAGTTTTCATCTCTTCGTTGATCTCAGTCAATCTATGTTTTCATTGGTGGCAGAATTAGCCTCAATTTATTGAGATGGTTACATAAGCCCACGGGAATCATGTCTTTGTTGTTGATTTTCCAACTACTCCGTTCAAGACTTTCTCCTAAAGATGCTCTTTCAATTTTAGTTGGGAGAGTTGTCATTTTTCTTCTCCATTCTGTTATTCCAATAATCTGTCTTCTATTCTTTCTTCCGGAGACATTGTGATGTTGCTCTTTTCTCTCATCATCTCGAATTGTGAGGATCGTCTTCTTTTCTGGCTTATCCATTTAACTGGAGTGGTTTCGAATTCTATCTTGTCCATTAAACTCTTGATTCATGTCTTTGCAACCTTCAAGTCCTCGTAATACTCCTTGTTCCTCTTTTCTAACGAATTGTTTGCAATCTCGTTCATCTCTGTTGTACTCTTTCTTTTAAATTGCTCAACCTCTCATGGTTCTTTGGTTTCACTCATTTGTCGAAGAAGCAACTTAGTTTTACCTCTTCTCTTCCTCTTTCGTTTCTCTCCGGTGCCATCCTAGATCTCGGGACGAGATCCTCTCGTAGTGGTGGAGTGTTGTAACGCTCCGTATACAACTTTCTATATTCGTAACTCCAACTCTTGCCTTTTCCGGAGATGCGATATGATATTTCCTTCGTGGTTGGGTTTTTGTCGTTTGTTTTGCATTTTGTTCATGTCTTGCATTTCATCTCATAGCATCATGCGCATTGCATCCGCATGTTTTCATAAAACCTGTAGTGGTTCGCAGTTGCCGCTTCTTCCTCATCTCTGTTGACCTTTCTCAGACCGACTATTTTGTTGTTGCCCGACATTTTGACCCTCTTTGCGCAATACTCAAACCCCTCGTGTGCGTGTCCGAAACATACCCGAACCGGTCTGTCGTTACCGATGAGTCCGGATCATCCCAATCATCTCTAAAATATCTTCCGTTTATTTATTAAACTCCCCTAGTCTGTTTTTCCCGTCCATCCGATTTACATCGAATATCCGAAAATTCCCCTCATTTCACTATATATAGTCCACCCCTAGTCCAACCCTAAAATCTAGCTCCCTTGTCCCATCACCCGCCGCCGCCACCCACTTACCATCTCCCTCGGGATCCCTCACGATCCACCCACCTGGTCTCCCCCTTCCTCGGGTCTTGCCTGATCCATCCAATCGATCCAGCCAATCTCCTCCTCTCCCTTGAATTTCCCATTGAGCCAACCGGTGCCTGCGGCCGTCTTCGCCTTCAGCAACCCACCAACCAGAGCAGCCAGCCCCGCTCCTCGTGCCCGAGGCCTCCCGAGCCACACCTCGCCGGCAACCAGCAGGACCGTCGCGTCCCTCTCCTCTATTTTCCTTTACATCCTCCTTTTCCCTGTCTCTCTTTCTCGCTCACGCCATCTCTCTCCCTGTCTTTCCCTACAGGAGCTTCCCGCGTCATGGCTGCAGCCCGAGTCCTTCTGCCTCGCTCGATTTGGACCAGGAGGGTCCCGAGCATCTCCACTGTCGCCGTCTCCGTTGAGCGCCGCCCTGGTTCCCTTTCTCTCCTTCCTCCGGTCCCCTCATCTCATCTCTCTCTCTGATTTTTGTTGCAACGCCGCCATTTCTGCAGAGCCACTGCCGCCACGGAGCTCCAACTCCGGCCACCTCGTCTTCGCGGTGATCTGACGCCTCGGGTTCCGTCCGACCGCCGGCGTCCCGTCCTCGCCTCTGCTTCGAACACACGCGCGCGTCGCCATCCCCTCGTCGTCAGCTTCAGGAGCAGCGCAGCCTCTCCTTCTATTCGAGCAAGGAAGACAGGCGCGTGCCTGCCTCCTCTGCATCACGGCGCTGCGCCTCTGTGCACCCGTTGAATCAGCCCGTTCCCGGCCAGATCGAGACGCCCAGGACCTTGCCGCCCCTTCGCCCCGCTCGCCGGAGCTCTGTTCCCAGTCACCGGCGCCCTGCTCGCCTCCTCTGCATCGCCCTGGCCCCTGCCTCGAACTGCTGCTATTCCTGGTCTTCAGAAAACGAGAGCAGCTCGCTCGTCGTCTCGTTGACCGCGGTCCCGCGCCTCCTCGTTCGATCCAGCGAGGCCCAGATCCCGCCAGCGCGCGCAAGGGCCTCCTTGCCTCCCCTGCCTCCTCCACCGACCGGGCCTCAGCCCAGGGTGAGCCTCCAAAGTTCCTGTAGCTCCAGATTCGGCCCGATGTATTTTTTTCCCTGCCTACGAATTTTGACATTGTCCAGTGATTTCAGTTTTACAGAAAAGCCCTTGCACATCATGCATGTAATACCTCATTAACCGTGCATCGGATTAAAATGATTCAAACATGTAAAATGCTTAGTTTTTCATCTAGTTTCATAATATGCTGCTTTCATCCATGTTTAAAATGTTTAAAATGTTGTTTGTTTAAATTTGCTCAAATGCCATGCTAAAATGATTTATTTCATAACTAATTAACCGTAGCTATGAATTTAATAAACTTTATATGTAAATGGGGTGGAAAAATGCCTAGTTTAACATTGTCCACTTTATTTTCCTGTTTAACAACTTTAAAATATGTTTTAGGGCTGAACAGTAGCAAATTCATAAATTGCATATGAGGATTTTCCGGAAATGTTGTTTGTTGTTCCGGCCTCATTTAAACTTGCCTAAATAGTTAGTTTACTTATGCTTCACCCCTTGCCATGTTTAATAACATTTAATATTGTTGCGTACCTAAACCGAGAGAGAACTAAATAATTGATGTGGTGTTTTGTCAATATGCAACTCGTTGCATATTGAGCTCCACTTAACTTGTAGTGTTGTTTGCCATGACATGCCTCATTAAACCGGACATGCATCATACTTGTTTGTGCATCATGCCATGTTTATGCTTGTGCATTTACCATGTTGTTTGTTTCTTTCTGGTGTTGCTTCTTAGTTCCGGTAACGTTGCTATTGTGAGGATTCGTTCGACTACGCCCGTTCGTCTTCTTCATGGACTCGTTCTTCTTCCTAGCGGGATTTTAGGCAAGATGACCGCTACCTTGGATCTCAGTACTATCATTTCTATGCTAGTTGCTTCGTTCTATCGCTTTGCTGCGCTTCCTAAAACTTGTTCTTCAAGCCTCCCAAATTGCCATGAACCTCTAACCTTTGACACCCTTCCTAGCAAACCGTTGCTTGGCTATGTTACCGCTTTTGGTCAGCCCCTCTTATAGCGTTGTTAGTTGCAGGTGAAGTTGAAGATTGCTCCATGGTGGACAGTGTTTATGTTGGGATATCACAATATCTCTTATATTATTAATGCATCTATATATTTGGTAAAGGGTGGAAGGCATGGCCTTATGCCTGGTGTTTTGTTCCACTCTTGCCGCCCTAGTTTCCGTCATACCGGTGTTATGTTCCCGGATTTTGCGTTCCTAACGCGGTCGGGTGATTTATGGGACCCCCCTGACAGTTCGCTTTGAATAAAACTTGTCCAGCAAGGCCCAACCTTGGTTTTACCATTTGCCTCACCACCACCTATACCCTTCCCTTGGTTCGGCCAACCTGAGGGTCATCTTTATTTTAGCCCCCCCGGGCCAGTGCTTGTCTAAGTGCTGGTCCGAACTAGAGTCCTTTGCAGCGCCCCCTCAGGGAAACTTGAGGTCTGGTTTTAGTTGTACGAAGTGCTCATCCGGTGTTGCCCTGAGAACGAGATATGTGCAGCTCCTATCGGGATGTCGGCGCATCGGGCGGTCTTGCTGGTCTTGTTTTACCATTGTCGAAATGTCTTGTAAACCGGGATTCCGAGACTGATCGGGTCTTCCTGGGAGAAGGTATATCCTTCGTTGATCGCGAGAGCTTATCATGGGCTAAGTTGGGACACCCCTGCAGGGTATAAACTTTCGAGAGTCGTGCCCGCGGTTATGTGGCAGATGGGAATTTGTTAATGTCCGAGTGTAGATAACTTGACACTAGATCCGAACTAAAACGCATCAACCGTGTGTGTAGCCATGATGGTCTCTTCTCGGCGGAGTTCGGGAAGTGAACACGGTTTCTGTGTTATGATTGACGTAAGTAGGAGTTCAGGATCACCTCTTGATCATTACTAGCTTCACGACCGTTCCGCTTGTTCTCTTCTCGCTCTTCTTTGCGTATGTTAGCCACCATATCATGCTTAGCCGCTGCTGCAACCTTACCACTTTACCCCTTCCTTTCCCATTAAGCTTTGCTAGTCTTGATACTCATGGTAATGGGATTGCTGAGTCCTCGTGGCTCACAGATTACTACAACAATAGTTGCAGGTACAGGTTATGCGATGATCATGACACGAGAGCGATGTTTTCTTGTTTTGGAGTTCTTCTTCTGCTTCTTCTTCGATCAGGGGATAGGTTCCAGGTCGGCAGCCTGGGCTAGCAGGGTGGATGTCGTTTGAGTTTCTGTTTGTGTTTCATCCGTAGGCGGATGTTGCTCTCTTGTATGATGATGTTGTATTCGTGTGGCATTGTATGCCTTTTGTATGTATCCCCATCTATTATGTAATGTTGATGTAATGATATCCACCTTGCAAAAGCGTCTTCAAGATGCGCTTCTATCCTTGGTGGGACCTTCGAGTTCCTTTAGGATAGGGTCGCATCTTGGGCGTGACAAGTTCGTAATCAGAGCCATGACCGACCATATGAGCCCCCTTGATTGTTGGCCGTTGTTGAGTCTAGAAAAAAAACTATTTTGAGTCTTAGGATTATATATATCGGAGAGTAGGATTCTTTTTACTCCTCAGCCCCCTTCGTCGCTCTGGTGAGGACTCCTAACGTAGATGTTTTGACTTTCCTCTCCTCAAATTTCACTAAATTTTTTTTAGGATCACGCGGGTATCTTGGGATCGTTTCAATATTCTTATGACGAGAACATTGTTCTTGGTGCCTCCTGACATTTAGGGGTTGTGGCAGTGTCCCGGGGAGTTGAGCTCCGAGGTGTTGTCATCATAAATTTATCGTTGCAGTTCTGGAATACCTGAGTTTTGCCGACATCGAAAATCTCTTTTTATGCAGTTGTTGGTGAGATAACCTCGACGTCACCTAGTACTTGGGAGTTCGGGAGTATTGCCATAGCTTGTATAACGGATGCTTTTCGAAGGTTGAGGTACACGATTTCCGAAGGTTTCTTGGTTATGTGTTGACGGATGGATACAGCTTGGATGTATGTATTGTTAGTTTGGGTGAGATATATTGCTTCCCCTGTATCCCCAACACCTGATTGCATAACCAGAAAGTTTTGGGAGTTTATAGGTGGGAATTCAAGTAGCTCCTAGAATATCTTTCCGACAGATGCATGATATGGGATTGGGTAAATCTCTATCATATGTATTTGTTCCGGCTTATTCTGCAAGCCAAATCCTTTGTTTTGTTTTATTTGTGGTATTCGAGTTGCTTCGAAGTCAAATGTTGAATCCATACCTTTCCTAAACGGTGTTCTCATATTGCTATGTGAATACTAATCCTTTTTTTATCATTGAGGTTGTCATGTTAATTCTTTTCCAACCGGTGCGCTTCTCTTCGAGATGATCCCATCATTCTCCCCATCCGCAAGATCAATTCTAAGTTTTCTCAATGGTGTTTGTTTCGTTCATCCCAAGTTGTCTTTGTTTTTCCCCACCCTCGCACCCTTTTTTCTTCAAGGACTCAGATTTCTTAATCATGTATCCTTTTATTTGTGGGAAGTCTCTTCATTGTTTTCTTTCAATGTTCTTATCCGGTAATTTTCCATGAAGATGCTCAACAGTTTCAAGTTCATCATCCTTCGTTCTTTTTTCTTCTCCGGTGGATCCAATTCAAGCTTTCAATGTTGATCATATTCCTTTCCTCGTGTCAAATGCTTTCTCATGCCGGTGCACCTCTCAATCACTCACCTCTTGCTATTAATTTGTTTCAGAGTGTTGAAGATATGTCAGAAGATTTGTGTTTCCATTCTTAATCCGTTCAAGCTATTTGGAGATTATTATCCCATTCAAGTCATTTAATTCAACCAGTGCAATCCCCTCTTTTAATCATTTCCAATGGTGTTTTCTTTTGAGTGGGCCCTAACCCACAGGTCTTTTCCCAGGGTCTTACCTGACTCTTCAAATTATCAGGAGCAATTCTCAAATTCATTTCCAAGTTTGACGTAAGAATGAATTATCATCAGTCAAGTGTCCTTCTCCAAGATCGCATTCAAATTCTTTTCATCTTTGGCTCAACCTTTCCTATTTTAATTCTCCCAGAGTATCTCAACAATTCATGGTGGTTCTCATCATCATTCTCCACATGTGAAGACCGAAGAAGTGTTTCCTCTAAATCTTGGTCCATTCTCTTGAAGATTCTTGGTTCTAGCTTCATGCTATCCTCATAATTATTTTGATTATGACAATTCTTTTCACCCATCCGGAGCATTTCATGAGTTGTTTCCATTTCTTTCCTCCGAAGGCCATCATGTCATAATTCTTCATTCTCAGCGTGTAGCTATCATTCTCCAAATCTTACCGGTAAATTGTTCTAATATACTCTAATCAGTTCATGATCTCTTCGTTCTCAGATAGCTAAATCCCCTCAAGTATCTTCAATCGTTTTCAAATTCTTCCTGGTGAATTGTGCCTTTGCTACTTTCATTTTCAATTCTTACGGTGGTTCGTTCAAGATTTCACTTCTTTCGTTATCATATTAATTCATTCATTGTTTCCAAATCCCACCGGTGGTTCCATCAATACCTTCTCAAGTTTGCGCTATCTCTATCCTTAATCCGTCAAGAAGAATAAGTAGTATGCCAAATCCATTGCTTGCCATCAATTTAATTTGATGAAGGATAAGCATACAATAAATCTTATTCTTATTTCCTCGAGGTGATTCAATTCTTTTCTTCCGGAGATTGTTCATGATGAAGTAATTCTCGGTTCTAGTGTTTCATCTTTTCCTTTTCTGGAGTTCCAAGTTTTCTCGGTTACATCATCGTGAAGCTCCTTCTAAATCATCACAAGGCTCCACCTTGTCGAGGATTCTCTTCATTCTTCAATTGCTCTTCAAGATTTCTCTCGAAGTTATGATCCGCCAAGCTTTACTCTAAAATAAACATGGTGCCCAACACATGTTTTTTCTGAGGAGTTCAAGTATTCTTCGTCTTGCATTCCAAAGTGCAATTCTTTCTACCTTATCTTTTGAGGTGGTGTTATGTCACTCTTGACAATTTCCTTCATGTTTCATGAGTCACATGTTGTCAAGAATGAGGTATTTTAAATCCATCAATCTCTTTGTTGGAGTTATCTTGGGATATATTTCACCTAAAGCCTTCCCTAAGAATGTTGCTATTGTGGTGCTCATCAATGATCCAAATTTCTCCTTCGCATCTCGGTGAAGAAGTTTTCATCTCTTCGTTGATCTCAATCAATCTTTGTTTTCATTGGTGGCAGAATTAGCCTCAATTTATTGAGATGGTTACATAAGCCCACGGGAATCATGTCTTTGTTGTTGATTTTCCAACTACTCCATTCAAGACTTTCTCCTAAAGATGCTCTTTCAATTTTAGTTGGGAGAGTTGTCATTTTTCTTCTCCATTCTGTTATTCCAATAATCTGTCTTCCATTCTTTCTTCCGGAGACATTGTGATGTTGCTCTTTTCTCTCATCATCTCGAATTGTGAGGATCGTCTTCTTTTCTGGCTTATCCATTTAACCGGAGTGGTTTCAAATTCTATCTTGTCCATTAAACTCTTGAATCATGTCTTTGCAACCTTCAAGTCCTCGTAATACTCCTTGTTCCTCTTTTCTAACGGATTGTCTGCAATCTGTTCATCTCTGTTGTACTCTTTCTTTTAAATTGCTCAACCTCTCATGGTTCTTTGGTTTCACTCATTTGTCGAAGAAGCAACTTAGTTTTACCTCTTCTCTTCCTCTTCCGTTTCTCTCCGGTGCCATCCTAGATCTCGGGACGAGATCCTCTCGTAGTGGTGGAGTGTTGTAACGCCCCGGATACAACTTTCTATATTCGTAACTCCAACTCTTGCCTTTTCCGGAGATGCGATATGATATTTCCTTCGTGGTTGGGTTTTTGTCGTTTGTTTTGCATTTTGTTCATGTCTTGCATTTCATCTCATAGCATCATGCGCATTGCATCCACATGTTTTCATAAAACCTATAGTGGTTCGCAGTTGCCGCTTCTTCCTCGTCTCTGTTGACCTTTCTCAGACCGACCATTCTGTTGTTGCCCGACCTTTTGACCCTCTTTGCGCAATACTCAAACCCCTCATGTGCGTGTCCGAAACATACCCGAACCAGTCTGTCGTTACCAATGAATCCGGATCATCCCAATCATCTCTAAAATATCTTCCGTTTATTTATTAATCTCCCCTAGTCTGTTTTTCCCGTCCGTCCGATTTAAATCGAATATCCGAAAATTCCCCTCATTTCACAATATATAGTCCACCCCTAGTCCAACCCTAAAATCTAGCTCCCTTGTCCCATCACCCGCCGCCGCCACCCACTGACCATCTCCCTCGGGATCCCTCACGATCCACCCACCTGGTCTCCCCCTTCCTCGCGTCTTGCCCGATCCATCCAATCGATCCAGCCAATCTCCTCCTCTCCCTTGAATTCACCATCGAGCCAACCGGTGCCCGCGGCCGTCTTCGCCTTCAGCAACCCACCAACCAGAGCAGCCAGCCCCGCTCCTCGTGCCCGAGGCCTCCCGAGCCGCACCTCGCCGGCAACCAGCAGGACCGTCGCGTCCCTCTCCTCTGTTTTCCTTTCCATCCTCCTTTTCCCCTGTCTCTCTTTCTTGCTCACGCCATCTCTCTCCCTGTCTTTCCCTACAGGAGCTTCCCGCGTCATGGCTGCAGCCCGAGTCCTTCTGCCTCGCTCGATCTGGACCAGGAGGGTCCCGAGCATCTCCACTGTCGCCGTCTCTGTTGAGCGCCGCCCTGGTTCCCTTTCTCTCCTTCCTCCGGTCCCCTCATCTCATCTCTCTCTCTGATTTGTGTTGCGACGCTGCCGTTTCTGCAGAGCCACTACCGCCACGGAGCTCCAACTCCGGCCACCTCGTCTCCGCGGTGATCTAACGCCTCGGGTTCCGTCCGACCGCTGGCGTCCCGTCCTCGCCTCTGCTTCGAACACATGCGCGCGCCGCCATCCCCTCGTCGTCAGCTGCAGGAGCAGTGCGGCCTCTCCTTTTGTTCGAGCAAGGAAGACAGGCGTGTGCCTGCCTCCTCTGCATCGCGGCACTGCGCCTCTGTGCGCCCGTTGACTCAGCCCGTTCCCGGCCAGATCGAGACGCCCAGGACCTCGCCGCCCCATCGGCCCGCTCGCCGGAGCTCTGTTACCAGTCACCGGCGCCATGCTCGTCTCCTCTGCATCGCCCTGGCCCCTGCCTCGAACTGCTGCTGTTCCTGATCTTTAGAAAACGACAGCAGCTCGCTCGTCGTCTCGTTGACCGCGGCCCCGCGCCTCCTCCTTCGATCCAGCGAGGCCCAGATCCCGCCAGCACCCGCAACGCGCAAGGGCCTCCTTGCCTCCCCTGCCTCCTCCACCGACCGGGCCTCAGCCCAAGGTGAGCCTCCAAAGTTCCTGTAGCTCCAGATTCAGCCCGATGTATTTTTTTCCCTGCCTGCGAATTAGTATTTTCCGTTGGTCCCTGCTGTCAGTTGGAGGAATCATTATTTTCCGCGTAATAAGGAGGCACTTACTTGCTGCGGCCGTGGACCCGACTGAGACTCTCCATGTACAGTATACTTCCGATGGAAGTCGTTCCTTGACCATGTTGACCTCGCCGCGTTCCGTTGCATGCATGCTTCCGTGGGCGTGGTGCGTCCCCACTGTCAGGCTCTCACGTACAGTCATCTTCCGATGACTCTTGGTTGTTGACCACGTTGACCACACCGTGCCGAGCGCACCCAGACTGGAACGACCCGAAGATGGGGAAGACAGGGCAGTGGAGTCGCAGATGGAGAGGAGTGGGAAACTTCACTGGTTCGGGTGCGCGGCAGCATAGCCGCGATGATGCCCACGGGAGACAGGAGCAAGAACAGAGGTTGAAGAAGGAGCACGGCTGTTGGATTAACATCCAACGGTCCAGCTGCTAGAATCATTTGTTGATTAAGTTGACAAAGCCGTGTGTACACGTCCGCTTAGTAGGCCCACAAGTCAGTCACCAAATCTGACGGGCCCCTACTGTCAACGGGATGAATAATTTTTTCGCAAAACAAGGAGGCACCTCCTTCCGTACGAAGATACAGCCGGTGGGTCCCAGCTGTCAGGTGGAGGAAACATTTTTTCAGCTTAATAAGGAGGAGCTTTCCTTGCGTGCGACCATGGACCTCGTGGGTCCCAGCCGTCAGGCTCTCCACGTACAGTCCTCTTCCGATGACTCTCGTTTGTTGACCACGCCGCACAGAACAGAGAGAGGCGGTGGATGATGGCGAGGCCCCGGACGAGAATGACTCGGAGATGGGAAAATGCAGCAGTGGAGTCGTAGATTGAGAGGAGGGGAAGGGTTATAACTGGTTCTGTTGTAGCGTGGGGCTGTAATCTGTGGAGAATAACAGGAGGTGTCGTGGGGTAGAGGGATAGCCTGGCCGGCGGCGGGGTAGAGCTTCGCAGCGATGCATGCTAAGCAGAGCCGATAGCCACCGGAGGCCGGACCAGGCGGTCTTGGCAACGCTGGAGGAAGAAGACGAGAGATTGAAGGTGTATGCCGGCCGTTGGATATAAATCCAATGGCTGTGGATGACACAATCATTTGTTGACCAAGTTGACAACGCCCTGCGTAGGCTTCGACCTATTGGCCCACATGTCAGCCTGCAAAAATGTGGCATATATTTAACCCATGTTTTCTAGAATGTACAGTCCATTTGCTGGGTTGGGTGAACAAATAATTTCGCGTCAATCAGGCCCATTTATATTTTCTAAGAAATCCCAGCCCATTTGCACTTCCTTGAAATACACGTATTAGGTGGGCTCGTTATATATATATATATATATATATATATATATATATATATATATATATATATATATATAATGTTAGAAGGAGCAATTAATATCAAAGAATAAACCAGAGAGGCACATTTTTTATATATATAATTAACAAATTAGCTAGTTATTGCTCAAAATAAAAATGAGCGCATTATTATTAAATTGGTCCTTAAAATCTTTGCAAGCTTTTGTACGCAATCACCAGGATTTTCCTTGCCTGTGAGTCAAAAACAACCAGGATTTTCCTTGCCAACATCCGTTAAACATTTACTTTTATAAGTTAATAACACGTGGGATGTTTTTATAATGTATATATAAGTCTCTATAAAATATATGATAATAGTAATAATATACATATATATAATGAGGTTAGAAGGGAAAACATAAATTGGACACAACATTACTTTTACAAGAGACCTGCGTTTTATACCCCACAGTAGGCATACTAACAAGTTCACAAACAAATACAATAGAAAAGGTAAACATTCATATCAAACTCAGGTTCACAGGACACGTGCATATTCATAACCAACATTCACTATCAACAACTCAAAAGATTCATATATACACAAGCTCAGCATATCTATGCATCCAAATGATTGATAGATCACACGACAATATTCATACATAATTCACAAAAAGATTCAGATATACACATGTTCAGTATGTTTATGCATCCAAATAATTGAGATCACAGCCAATATGATCCATGGCCGAACTTTAATTACCTAGGGTACAGACTGGTAAATGGTGTTCAATCGGAGGTACTTCTTGCTAAAATTAGTTCTTGTACGAGTAAACTTTCGAGTACATAATAGGCAGCACAGACAATCTGAATTTTGCTTGTAGGTTTATCCGCAAATAGTGGCCTCGTGCCGAGGGAGGTTTGAGCAACTTGGCCACTAATTTCATCCAACTAGTTTACTGGCTCATCTTGGTCATGTATCTCGCCAAAATTCTACATTGCAGACGAGAAAGGAGGCGGTTGAGAAAATGAACCACCCAAATTTTTTGTGCAGTTCAACTGAAATGGAGCATCCTTGACGTGCAGACTGATTAAGTGCCAGATGAATATACGCGTCGACCAACTTGTCTGGAATCTTTAGACTCCATGCCATATAGTTCGCTACCATATGTGCCGATAACCAAAAGGCACAAGTTGGAACCAAAGACTAGACTGCGTTTTTCTGGGCTATGCACCAAGCAATATTTTTCGCGTTCACTCTCCTAATACTTGGAGTTTGACAATTGGTTGACGCCAGTTGATACTCGAATGAATATAGGCACTTCTTGTCAACATCGATGCTTGTCTGAGTGAACTTTGGAGTACATAGCAGTAGCATAAGTACCCGTCCATCTGATCATTTTGTGCAGTTCTACTGAAATCACCCGATGTAATGATTTGCCTACGAGTTCAGGCTCCAAATTACTCCTTTATGAAATCGGCAAACAGTAGCACAATACCAAATTACCAATACATATGACAGGCACAATAATCTGGATAAAGACCAGTACCAACCTGTGTGAGGTACCATATAAATTACTATTTCCTTTGACTGGAAGCCGAGATAAGCCAAGCGACTGACAGCAAAGGAAGAAAGCAAGCGGAGATTAGCGACTGACAGGAAAGGATGGAAGCTGTCGAGGCAATGAAGCACCCAAAGTTTTTGTGCAGTTCCACCAAAATCGAGCATCCCTGTTGGCACATATATTGAGAGAGTGAGATTACTGTAATAGTGGGACTAGTTGATGAAACATACACTAACAAATAGAAACACCCTCATTATCTTAATGGGTAAAGTTAGCAACATAGTAGTCTTGCTTAAAGAGAGGTATTAGTCTATTTAATCAGTGCCAATTAGCTCAACTCAACACTCAAAGCATTGCCATTTATCATAGGTTGCAAAACTTTAACGTGTAAAGATAAAGGAGTTTCTCATGACAGTAGCAAGATACAAATAGAGATGACAGCAAACTAATATGGATGAAGGCCTTAGGCCCGTACGAACCTGAGAAAAAAACTTATTCATGTAGTCCCATAAGAGATGATAAAGCACTCACTGGAATCACACAATAGTATATATTTTTGTGCACTTCAAATGTATGATTTAAATCACTCTTGTTTACCAATGCTGAGATTATATCGAAAGATTATCAGGAACTTCCAACAGAGTTAAAGCACTGGCTGGGATACAACTCATTGTATTGTCTTGTGTAGTTCCACTAAAATGTATGATTGGCACAACATAATCCCTGTTTGCACAAGTAGGAACAAGGTGAAACCTTCATTAGCTTAGTGAGAAAGGATAGGAAGACATTAGCATATTACTCAAAGAGTAGCATCAAATTCATGATGGACAATACGCAAAACATTGCCTCATTAAACCAATGGCAATAAATTGACATGCAAAACAATAGCACTATTGTGTCATGACACTAATAATATTCCCTCCCTGCTCCACCACATGATTCACCTCCACAGACAAACATACACACGTACATGATTCAGCATAGGGTCCTACTAAAGATTTGTTTAACTCCAACGGGAAAATTAGGCAGTAATAAATTAGTGGTACTTAAGTACTCCTAATTAATTAAGTGAGACAGCAGAAGTGGAAGGGCTCCCTGGAGGATCATCTCACATGTAAGGTAGTCATTGCTGGAGCCCTTGAATGGCCTTGACTGAGGCCTCTGGCATCAGAAAGATCGCCTTGGCACTGTTTATACTTCTTCTTCTTCCTCTCCATGCTCTGTTTCTCTTTCTCCTCGCCAGTTGGTGAGACCAAGTACATGATTGGGCTTCTAATTTAGAATTGGTTTTGTCAGTGAGGGAGTACAGGTGTACTAGTAAATAAAAGCATTATTTTCTCATGGCAGTCAGAAAATAGAGATGAACACATGCATTAAATATCATTCTTACCTAAGGAAGGTTATGACATGAATATGGATGATGAGGATCAGAACACAGATCTCCCTTTGTGCAGTTCCACCAAAATGAACCAACTGTTCCATTCAGACATTCCAGTTAAACAGCACAAAAGTCACTTCTTTTAAGAAGAGTTTTGTCCAGTGCACCAAAAGGTCACAACAGCAACCAGGTGAATTGGATATCCCTGTTTGCACAAAAAGGCACAGAGGAAACAGTCAGAGTCTCAAACAATTATAGGCAAAAACATTTGGCTAAACTTGTCATGGCTTATAACAGTGGCATGGTTTCATTTTTACCAGGGACATTAGATTACGAGCAGCTAAGGCTGCGTTTAGTTCACAGGTTTGGTGCAGGATTTTCGTAGGAACACAATTCCTACGGTATTCTTTCCCTTCCAACCATTCGGAACACGGGAAAGGTGAATAGTGTTTCACAGGAAAGCTGGTCTGGTAGTACTGATTCCATAGGATTGGAAACATCCCCGCGCTGCTCATTTTTTGGGCAGAATCCCGAGGCAGGCGCTCGCTGCCATGCGTTAGACAGATTGTTGTGTTGTGTTTGCCAGAATAAAAAAATCAACCTATGTGTGGTACGTGAGGTGAGGACAAAAGTAGTCACTGTGCAGCTGAATAAACAAATAGCATCTCATACTGCCAAGCATGCTACTCTAAAAAAACAAATATGTACATTTCGTAGTCCATCTGAACACATTCTCTTGAGAGTTTCCTCCGGTTCGTTGTTCCATGGTTTTATACCTACATTCCTTTCCTATTCCTCTATTTTCCTCAAGACCTATGTTTTCTGCCCCTTTATTCCAAATGGAGCCTAAATATTTGGTATAAGGGCATGGGACAGTGGGTGCACCAGCAGTCCAGCACCATGTACGTAAACAGGGGCATAAAGTGGTGATTCATAGTTTGTTGCCACGAGAAACAAACATCCAAGAAACATATCTGGGTTGGTCCCATTTTTGTTCACTCTAGCCACCTACTCCTATGTGTGGATAACAAATCTAGTCCTGGTCATACCACTGTGTACAGCGTTACCCCTATATTTCCCTTTTCAACCAAGAGACCAGTTGGATGACCAGTCTGTACTACTTTCACCCCCTTTCCTTCCTGTTTGTACCAAGTCTGATGTACATACTAAATTCCCCCACCCCCACTTTATTTCTTGTTTGAACCAAGTACTCCCTCCGTCTGGAATTACTTGTCATCAAAATGGATGTGTCTTGAACTAAAATACATCTAGATACATCCATTTCAATGACAAGTATTTTTGGACGGAGGGAGTACAAGATTCAACTCCATGAAGTAGATTTACCTCTAACAATAGAAGAAAAAAATAGGTGACGTTGGACCATCCGATCGAGAGGGGCTGAGAGGTAAAAAATAATGCACATGGAGCGACATAGCGAGCTGGGGAATTAGAGCTGAGGCGGTTTCGAACGAAGATATACCTGAAGGTCGTCGGGATGTGGATAGGTGGGCAGCGGGAGGCCGAACCCGCCCACAGGCAACGATGAAGGGATCGGAGGACCTCTCGCGCCGGCGCTCAGCCAGAGATAACGGTGCGGCCGGCAGTGGGTCTCCTCCCTTGCTGTCGACGACAGCCTAAACGCTGCCCCTCCTCCCCTTCACCGGCGGAGGGGGATACGTCCGGATCTGTAACCAGCGGTGAGGATAGGAAGCCAGTGTTTTTTGAAGGGAGAAAGACAGTGTTACTACCCATATCTTGTTTAGATTTGGAGAGGATGAGAGTGTGTGAATTGAGCAACCCTAGCAAGCAAGCGCGGGGGCTCCGGCTTATATATACGTAGTGGGGTAGTTTTCCTTTTTCACTCCATCAAAACAATTGTTTAAAATTGTGTACTACTACATGTCAGGTCGCGGTTTTTTTAGTTGTTGATTGTTTTTTGAGATAGCTACCCGCTTGTTCCAAGTGGTGTTACGGTGTGCCAGGTCGCACTTTTTATCGTTCAAGTCTGGTACTACAAGTCCCTCCATTAATTGAACAACCACCCCCTCGTAAAAATTGTGAACAAGCCCACGGCTAAAATTAGCGGAAACGTGGGTTGCCCCAACATGCATTATTATTTATATTTTTTTACTCCCTCCGTTCCTAAATATAAGTCTTTTTTATTAGCCACACCTAAGACAAGAATTTTTTTATTAGTAGTGAACCCCACATGTCATAGACACAAAAATTGTGGCAAGATTCCCTTAGGCAAGCCAAAGTGTGTCTAACAATTTGAGCAACTCAGGTTAGGCAAGTGTGGCAAGTGTGGGAAAAATAATGTGGCAACATAAGACAAACATAGTGACAATCCAAACAGCCCCGTAATTTTTTGTGACATGCATGAAAATTTGGTTAGTTAAATTTATATTCAAAATTTGGCAAGGTGCATCAAATCAACACATGCAAGTATCAAAAGGAAAGTCACGGCATGCATGCATGCGTTGTACTCCCTCCGTTTCCAAATATAAGTCTTTTTAGAGATTGCAACAAGTGACTACATACGAAGCAGAATATGTCTACTGCTACATACGAAGTAGCTCATTTGAAATGTGTAAAAAGACTTATATCGAGTGCAGTGCTTTGATGTGTCGCGTCAACTCGTACAAGACCGAGAAATTTGATTACTACAACGCACTCTCCCTCGCGGACTGAGCTCCGGTGCCTTAACTGCACCTGCCTTTGGCTGCATGACAGGAGGGCCAACCACCTATTGGGCCCACCTTTCATAGATGCAAAGGTAGGAGCAGTAAGTAGAAGCTTTCGCTACACGCTATCCCTCCCGCACGAGGTGGACGGACATGCATCAATGGATTCGATATTGTAGAAGTAGGAGTAACATCATTGTTCGTCTTCTCGAAGAGGCGAAGAGCCAAGCGAAACCCGAACGTGGTAGTTGCGAATGCTCGCGTAGTGCGGTTCCTTGGAGCACGCATATACTAGCCAGGCTCTTGCATGAGACAAAATTGCTATTGTTTAACAATTAAACTCCATTATCCATTGGTTCATACTCATTCTGCATAGGTCCACGTGCTTAGCACCGTTTCCTCCTGGGGTCACCAATGTTTATTTGCTAATTAATAGCATTGCATGCAATGAACTAGCCATTGCAAGTCATTAAAAGCATGCACACCGCTCATCTCTTATTGGTTGACATGTCAAGAAACAAGAAACAAGGTAGAAGTTAATGCACCGCGCCTAAGTGTTTTGGGTCTATTGGGTTTTCGTAAGATGACTTACACACCTAGACGGAGGGAGTAGTATAGCCCTGTAAACCGGAAAGGAGTATTTGCCTTTCTAGAGATTTCAACAAGTGACTAGACTACACCGTGTGCAGTACTCCCTCCCTTCCGGTTTATAGGGCTCAAATCTCAAATCTCATGAGCCAAGGCATTTTGCGATTGGAGGAATGTATCTTGTACTTTACAAAACTGCCCTAATTAAACTCATGCATTAATTACGTAGTTCTCTCGTTTTCCTCTCTGCCTTGGTCGTGGTGCACAATAGTGAGCACTCCTATATGACTAGCCTCTCTATCTACATGCGGGACATTTCAAAGCATCCGGGCCTGCGTGCCATCCACCAAATCACAGCGAGGTGCTACAGTCGAGACTCACCTGTCACCCCAGTTTGGCCGTCATGACCCGTCATATCACAAAACCCACACCTTTACCAACAGTGGTAAGGTGGCCTCCAAGTTGGACTGGACGAAGCAACCATCATTTCACTGGAACGCTCGTTCAAGCCCTTTCTTCCCTTTCTTGAAGAAAACCTCACTCCAGGCTACTCACTTCTGCCATTTTTCTTCTGTACCGACGAAGGAAAGGTGGGCGAATCAGTTATGCTGCTATATTTTCATTCCAAGAATCTTCTTTTTGCGAAGCACCGACCGATTCTCACATCCTATTCTTTTCCCGTTTTCATTGCGATTGTGGTTTCCTTTCGATTGCTTTTTGCTTATCAGTTCATTGATGGATCCTTGAGCACTAGGCAAAGAGTTGCCGGCGGACAACCCACTGGAGACAGCGATCTCCAAGAAGCGAGCACCGACCAACGAGTTGACCATGTTGGTGGGCCAACCCATGGAGACGAAGAACTCCAAGAAACAAGCAGTGGCCAAAGAGTTGAGGACGTTGACGGACGAACTCCTCAAAGAAAGTTGGAAGAACAGCAAGGGCCCCACCGTGCCTACCCCAGGAACTCTGATTGCTACCTATGTGAGGCTCAAGACCAAGTTTGAGGAGATAGTCGCCGTTGAGAAGCAGTATTCCCCTGGCAAGGTGACGACCCCCATCAAGGACGAGGAGATGGCCCTTGGAGGGATGAGATCCCCCGGTGAGCTGCACAAGGTAAAAAATAATGTCTTATTACCATAGTTGTGGTTTTTGATTATTTGCAATGTGCTTGCTAATATGTTAGGGTTGTGCAGGTGCCGGTGGACGTCCTTGATGATTCCGATGTCGTGGCCCGTCCTATTGGCATCGCCCCGGAGATCGATTCCGATGTCGCTGTCCATCCTGTGGACATTGCCCCAGAGATCGGTTCCGATGTCGCGGTCAGTCCTGTGGACATCGCCCCAGAAATCGATTCCCATGCCACTGTCCGTGCTGTGGTCATTGCCCGAGAGATCGATGATAAGAAATAGTTGGTCGCGCTAATTCTTCAGGGTAGTTTGCATTGCCCTGTGTTTAATTACCAGAACGATGCATGTTATCAAACCATCTTAGGGATAGTGCACTGTCTTGTGTGGGTGGATCTTGCTACTTTTGTTTGATAGTGAATCATGCGATGAATCATGCGAACCCTCTCCGAGTTATGCAAACAGATGTATCCTCACTAGCTTTTGATGTAATATATGGCATGCTTAGATGTAAGTTTGAACTGTTTATCATATCAGGAGTGCTTGTTTGATGATTCTTGGTGTTAGTTGGCTAGCTATTATGCGAGCTATAGTACTTGCAAAACACTCACCGAAGAGAAACATTGGGGTTGATGAGCTCGTGGTACGCTTATACTTATCCCTCATCGATCAGACAATAGTCAACATACATTCAGGCCTCATTTGGTTCATAGGGTAGGAAAATCGTAGCAAAAGTACAGAGAACATGCAACACAAAATCATAGCAGTGCAGAGACGTACTCCCCCCGTTCCAAAATAGATGACCTAGGCGGGCTAGTTTGGCCTAGTGGGTTTCAGTGATATGACGTGGTACAGTGTCGTCCAGTCTTCACGTGTGGTAGCAGTATTGCGGGTATAGTAAGTTTTCTTGAAGAAGCGGAATTCAACGAAGTCATGATGGTTCCTTCGTTCGAACAACTTACAGAGGGAAAGGTTGGGCCCGCGATACGACCAGGGTAGACCATGATAATTTTGTGCATGGCAGGTGGACAAGGATGGTCGATGTCCCACATGTCGGCGAATGAAAGTATTCTTTCCGATATAGAGGACGAGCAACGAGTATTCATTATTTATTTTTGATGAAAGCTATTGTCTCCACTGTTACGATGGAGGAGTGTGAAACACGGCAGCCCGGTGAACTTGGCATGTGCACCACTCCCACCTTCCTCATGTAATGCCCAGGTTACATCTTTTTCTCACTTTCTATCTATCTATTTCCTCTCAAATGTTTTTTACCTTTCTTTTTTTAAGACACAATTGTTTTTATGCCTTTTTTAGAATTATTTTTTTATACCTAGGAGCACGTGTAGAGACGGGCTCTTGCAGAGCCCACTCCTTGACTTTGTCAATGCCTCTCTCTCCTCCACATAAGGAGTACTACTCCCTCTGTTCCTAAATATAGGTCTTTCTAGAGATTTCAACAAGTGACTACATACAAAAAAATGAGTGAATCTACACTTTAAAATATGTCTATATACATCAGTATGTGGTAGTTCATTTGAAATCTCCAGAAAGACTTATATTTAGGAACGGGAGTACTTGCTATGCAGGCATGCGGCGGGCAGCTGGTGTCTTGTGGGGCCAGAGCGGGCTCCGGAAGCGGTCCGGACTCCAGCATGGCCCACCTCACATTATCACCATATATTTCTTGGAGTCCGTGTGCGGCGGGCAGGCGATCTCTTCTCCCTCCCCCATTTCTCTCTTCTCAGCCGATGCCCGCTGAGCGATTAGATTTCAGCTATCAATGGTTTATTCAATTACAGTCCCACATGTCAGTGAAATTGCAATACAACGCGTGTACCCTCTGGTGAGTGGCGTGCGAGCCGGACTGTCGGGGTTGTGACGCGTACGAGTCGTAAGTGTGCCACCTTTTCCTTTAGAACTTGCGAAGCATAGCATTTTTGCGCGATCGATCGATAGAAATCCAGAACAAAATGACGAGGGCGGTGCTTTCCCACTCGTTAGGCGGGCTAGTTCGAGTGATATGACGTGCTACAGTGCCGTCCACTTGCTCCATTTTTATGTAAGCAAGAGTTTACACTCTTACACGGGAGGAGTGCGAAACACTGCGGATCTGATTTTGATCGAGGGATAATTGTTCCCTGCCAAATAATGGAGGATTGTTAGCGATTGTAGCATGATAGTTAGGGCATCTTCAGCCCTGGCCAACAAATTTACACCGGCATCCGTCCGAGGACACTGATGGATGCCATCCGATGCTGCCCGCATACCTTTCGACAACTATAGAAACTAACCGGACGAAATTCGTGCAAACAAAACAAATTTCAAATTAACCGGATGAAATTCATTACATTTCGAAAACTTTTCCTACAAACTGGATGAAATTCATTACATATTTCGCACAAACCATAGTAAAACCTACTGTAAACCTAATCTAAACGATCGCCGGCGCCCGACCACCATGTCTGGCCATGAACCCGAGAAAGCTGGCCATTGCCTTTGCCTCCTCCTCATCCGCCTCAATAACCTCCTCCTCCGGACCACAAGGTTCTGAAGATTTCCGCCTCCATGTCGCCGTCAAGCGGCTAATCGGCCGCCGATGTTTACCCCACCAAGCTTGGCGTCGACTAAGTGGAGTAGCAGTAGCCTTGCCGGGACCAAAGCGACGGTGACCTACCATGTACTACTCTTCCTCGCTGCCGGCTGCGCCCGCGCACGCGCGCCGGCTTCGTGGTCGTGGAGGCGGAGGGCGACCGGGGGGGGGGGGGGGTGCCAGCGATCTCCTTTGTTTGCTCCTGCGACAGTACGTCGAAGAGAGCTTTGGAGTGCGCCCGGAGCGGACCACCGATGTCCCTCGTCTGCTCCTGCGACAGTACGTCCAAGAGGGCTTTGGAGCACCAGGAGGCCATGGTTGAAGTGGTGCCGACAGAAGGAAGGGACCAGAGGAGAATAAGTCTGGGTCTTTGGCTATGGCTGGGAGCTAAGGCTCAAGTTAATATAGCGGGCGAATGGCAATGAGCCGCGGCAGATGGATGGACAACTGGCGTCGGAGTAGGTTCGTCGGGCGTGCATGCAGACGCTGCTTCAGTGACTTAACTACAAATGCGTTTGGGGTACTAACGTGTGGGCCCAATGGGCATCTGGCCCGCATGTCAGTGACACAGCAATTGCACCTGCAGTTAAGTCCGGTGAATGCGGCATTGACATTCTGGAGAGACGGTGACCGTTTCAGGCGGGAAGCGCGCGCTAGCGATGGAAGGGGTTTCGGTGTGCAGTGGCACTAAGATCGGTCGCTCACGATAGTACATACTCCGTACCATACTACCATAGTACCCTCTCTAGCTTAGGCTGTTTTATAGATTGTCGTTGAGATGGACGATATACATGAGCAAGGCGGTCCGAGTATGACCATTGGTGTTGAGCCAGGTGAATACATGCTCGGCGTTCGCGTAGGCCTCCATCAAACGTCTAAATAGTAATGTCAGGCACCGCCGGGGCGCGCAGGTGATGGGCTCGCCGTTTGTGTTGCGCCATGAGCAGGACTTTGATTTAGAGGGCGACGTGCATGCATTAGCATGCTTTGATAGCGTGTGTGTGAGTGTCTGACGCTAAGTATTTCATTTTCATTTGGCTGACGAGGGTGCGTTGCAGCGACGAGTCCGTGGTTTGATTCCCCACATACGCATAATCTTGGTTTTTACAGTATTTCTTTCTCCAATGACAGGTAGGCCCGCGTAGATAGATAAAGAACTTGAGCTGATAAGGCGCATGCAGACTGTTTGACTGGTCAACCAGACAAATACGGAGATATACGCAGAGCCAGTGACCGTATAATCACCATATCTCGTATACAATGATCAAAGTGAGCTATCAAGACAAGTTCGATGACCGCCAATGCATTTTACTCGATAATAAATGACCAGGATTGAAGGGGAATCGAAATTTGCTTCGTCTTCTGTCCTTGAGCTCTTGACAAACCAATGCACTATACGGTTGTCCGGCAACTCCACCCCAGAGCTTTCACCAAGCGTCGTTCATGCCACCATGCCACACACTAACCGGTAAGGAAGCGATGGCATCCCGTCGCGCCGAGTTCCTCGCCGCCCACGACCGCACACAAAATGGTAGGGAAGCGATGGCATCCCGTCGTGCCGAGTTCATCGCCGCTCGCGACCTCACAACTATGTGGGAGGAATTTGAAGATGCCAAGGCCGAATGGGCGGTAGAGCAAGAGGCGGCCAAATCCGCACAAAGGGAGCGGAAAAGTCAAAAAGCACTCAAGAAAAGAGAGGCCCGCCGCCGCAAGAAAGAAAAGGACGCACGCGCTTCTACGGAGAGGTCGGTGGAGATCCAAGCACGGAGGGGTGTCGCCGACAAAGCCGGGAAGGAGAACGACAGCGTCTGGCCAGCATGTGAGAAGTATTAGTACTAGTAGTTAGTGTGTGTGTCTGTGTCTGAGTACGAGCATGTACCAGTACTACTAGTTACTACTGTAGTTTTTAGAGCAAATTACCAGTACATTAGCCTAGACTAAATGGAAAAATTCCTATCCTAAGCATCAAATGACATCTCTTTCTCTATAGGAATTGAGATGCATGTCATCTCACTTCCTATGATTTTCATATTCATATCCTATGAACGAAAGGAGGCCTCTGTTGGAGTAACTACTGTAGCTAGCAGTACTACTGGTACAGTAGTTTTCTTCAAGAAGCAGAATTCAACGAAGTCATGATGGTTCCTTCGTCCGAGCAACTTCAAAGTGGGAAGTGGGCCTGTGATTTGACGGCTCATTAGTCATTGTTACTGCGGCGCGATGACCTGGGTGACTCTCCCTTGGAGTTCCGCATGCATAGCAAGTGGACCAGGATGGTCGATGTCCCACATGTTGGCGAACGGAAGTATTCTTTTCGATATCGAGGAGCAAGGAAACCGTGTGGTATAGTATCACTGCTGATTGGTTCGCAAAAAATAGTATCACTACCGATTTATAATTATTTTTTATTTCAGATGAATGCTGGCGTTTCAACTCTTAGGATGAAGGGTGCCAAACACAGCACGTGCTGGATGTCCCACACGTCAGTGAAAGGAGTGGGACATGAACAGCGTGGTAGAGCCCAGCGTAAAAAAACAGCATGGTAGAGCGTCTCCACTTCTTCCACTTCTGGGTCGGAGACCACACGTAGTAGTACTTAGTGGTATGAACGATACAAAGTGTGACCTAGAGAGAAAGACAGGTCTAGTTGGAAGGTCTCGGGGCATACACGTAAACAAATATAGAAGTTAATATGTGCCTCCAACTAATATAGTAGTAGTAGAGTACTTAGGCACATACTCCATAACATCACCGTGCATTGCACGTAAAACATTTAGTGGTAGTACGTAGTAAGAGACAAATGCCGCCCAAGAGTTCCCTGCTCGACCTACTTTTGGGTGTTTGGTAGAGTGTATGGAGGGTGCATGAGTCCACACTAGTTTAGCACAAATACACTAGAAGCATGCATGAAGAGAGCATGCATGAAGAGGGGTGTTGAGTTGAGCATGCATGAAGAGGGAACAACCATGCTGAGACGAGAACGCAACCAAACACACCCTATATGCCACGCATGTTCATACCGTTTGTGCATTTCTACTTCACTTATTGCGCTACATTACTCAGGTTCGTACGTCCACTCCTGGGTATATGTCCGTCTCGTAGTTCCAGTCCCACGTGTTCTTCATATAGATTGAATGATCCTTGGATAACACGTGCACCTTGATGCTAGATGTCTTGCATGTTGGCAAAAGGATGAACAAAGCCCACGTAAAAAAATAGAGTGGAAGAACATAGATTCCGGACGACCGAGAAGGAGCAAGGAACCTTGTGGTGGAGCATCTGCACTCATAATATTTAATATTATTCAGCGATGTAAAATTAACCAATCATCTCCACAGTGGATTGGAAGAGTATGAAACACGGTAGCCCAGTGTAGTTACATCATACTAGTAGTACATGGTTAACCCACACTATCACCATATTTCTTGGCTTCGTGCGACACCTATCTCTAGTAATCCAGCAGCCCGTATGGCTTCCCCCTCCTCGTCTCTATCAAAGTGCGGCGGGCTGGCGTTTCTACCGTCTATTGAGGTCGGTTAACTATCACATGTTAGCGACATGCCAAGAGCATTCTAAAAAAAATTCCTTTCATGTTCCGTTCTCAAAAAGAAAAAAATCCTTTCACGTACGAATTTGCCTGTATGCTTTGAGCAACTTGCATGTCCTATACTGCTCCTCTTTGATACTCTAACTTAGCTAGAGGTTAGACTAACTCATGACTAACCCTGAACTAACTGTAGGCAAAGAGGTGTTTGGGTGACAGGGTTAGATTGACAATAAATGCAATTCATGGAGAGAGAAAAGTGATTTTTAGTGGTCCCAATGAGAACTATCTCCAGTTAGCACCTCTTAGGTGGGATAGGTTTTTTTGGTGGGTTCGGTGCAACTTGTTCCAATTTAAACCCTCATGCTTGGATACTTTAGGGCTATTTGAGCCCCAACTATCTCAAACTAACTCTAACCCATGGATCCAAACAGGGCCTATGGCCAGTCTCGACGTGGAGCAGTCGCGTGCACCGGGAAGCGGCGCTCTCTCGGCCGTCGCGCCACTTCAAAGCCGGTGCCAGTGAGAGGTCGCCTCCGCTCTGGCCGGGCATTAATGCGGCACTGACGCTCCAGGGCGACGCTGACCGTTTCACGCGGGAAGCGCGCGCTGGCAAGGGAGTATAGGTTTTGAACCGTTTCAGGTGTAGTACTGGTAGTTTGCAAAACTACTCAATTATTGCACTCAGTTTCCTAAGAAATTGTGGTAAAAAATGTTACTCCACAGCCCGCTTCCCTTCTCCTTCCTCTTCCACCGCCTGCGCACGTCCGCAGGAAGCGACCGGTCAACCCTTATATAGGAGTGCTAGCACAAAAAGATGCATGCATGACCACTAAAATTTCCATATTAAAGCGCCGCTCCGGCGGGAGTATGGCCTATGTTGTTACCTTCGGCCGGCCCATGGCTACTGGGCGATAGCGACCAGAGAAGAGGCGGCGGGAGGGGAATGAATGTAGCTACTGTTTGGGTTCGCCTTCCGGCTTAAATAAATGCGCAGCATCACGTGTACCCGCGGCTGCACAAATTGTAACATATGTGTCTGCTTAAGTGGGCATCACGTAACTGGTGTGTGTGTGTAAGAGATTCTGAGAGACAGAGTGCGTGTGTGCGACTCTACTCTTCGGACATGTATTCAACCTTTTGCATCGGGATATAAGTATAATGGTATTTACTTTAGCTAGTGATTTACATGGCCATGTTAACGTGGTTGTGTCAAAAAAATGTCACTTCCTACTCGTGATTTGCATTATATAATTACAAGCAAGATTCTCGTGTATTGCACGAAACATCAATATGCATTTTTTTACAAAACACTTGTTGTGATTGACCCATGCAGGAGTAATCCCATGTGTAAAAACTAATGATATCTCGAGAATTTTATCGGAAAACTGGAATCTCGGGAATGTCATGGAAAAAATGAAAGATGAGAGATAAGGTGAGGAGGAGTGGAGCGTGGTGGTGACTGGTGGTTGGAATGGGCGGGGGCATGGGGATGGACGGCGCCGGCAGGCGGCAGCGGCCACCATGCATGCTAGATTGTTCCAGAGACTTATTCCTTTTTTAATTGCTGAGCAATGAGGTTGCGGGAGATAATAATGTGGAGAGAGGTGCGGGTATCTTTTGTAAAATTGTCATAGTTTGCTTTCTATCCGTCAAATATAGATCATACGGTCTGTATTACAAGATGGCAGGCACACCATCATTGCCAACTCGTTTTTTATAAGGGTACAGATGATAAGTTTGCTGACTACTAAAGTAAAGTGGAATTTGTCCATGTTATGCAAGTAAATAAATGTGATTGTTTATCATACGAGTAAGGTTGGATGAAGGGTGGTAGGAACAAATGCTCCGCCTAGAGCATGTGTGTGTGAGATGGAGTCTTAGTGTGTGTGTGTGTGAGAGAGAGAGAGAGAGAGAGATAGAGAGAGAGAGAGAGAGGAGAGAGAGAGATGGAGTCTTAGTTTGTGTGTGTGTGAGAGAGAGAGAGAGAGATGGAGTCTTAGTGTGTGTGTGTGGGGGGGGGGTGCATGCGTGCGTGCGTGTGTGTGTGTGTGTGTGTTTGTGTGTGTGTGAGAGAGAGATGGAATCTTAGTGTGTGTGTGGGGGGGGTGTGCGTGTGTGTGTGTGTGTGTGCGTCGCGGGGTGCTCTGTGGCGGATGTAATTTAAGTGTGCATGGCTTCATCATAGAGAGGTGATGTGTACGGAAGAGGCCACCAACGATGGGGTGCGAGAGAGAAAATGCCCGTAGAGAGGGAAGAGAAGGTGTGTGCGCGTGAGAGGAGTCGACATCGAGAGAACGTGTTTGTTTGAGAGACACCGAGGAAGACTACTATATATCGATGGTGCATGTACGCGGGAATTAAACAAAGGGATGGTCTTATTGGTTTCGGGGATATAGGGGAAGAGTGATAGGCGGGGGGGGGGTAGCTAGAAGGAGAATGTTAAGTGTGAGTGTGTGTTTTACCGATCCATGCGGAAGTTATGTGCACAAAAGAGGAGAACAAGAGGTATATACGTATGGAGACATAGAGACCTTGAATGTGCATGTGTGAGAGGTATACATGTATACGTGGGATGTGTGTGTGTGTGCGCCCGCGCATGATCGAGATAAAAGAAAGAAGACATAAGTCATAAGATCAACGACATGGGAGAGACGGATCGGTATGACAATATGCATCCATGTGAGAATGCAGGGAAGAAGGCCCGACAATTGAGCATGTGTTTTTGTCTTTAAGAGATAGTGGCATGGGCTGGAGCATGCACTATGGCGAGCAGAGGGAGTGAGGCGCAACGATTGTGCAAAAGAGATCAACCTATAAATGCATACGTATGGAGAGACATATATAGTGTGGGTGATAGGAAGCAAGACTCCATGCGAGAAAGAAATGTTGACGGAGAAACTACAGATAGATACAGAGATGGAGATGCTAGCTAGAGGGACATCCGCTAGTTTGGGTGTTGGAGATGACCGTCGGGTGGTTCAAAGGGTGAAGTTATATATGTGTGTGTGAGGGCACTTTACTGCATGTAGAGAGAAACATATGTAGTGTGCGTGATAGGAATCAAGAGTGAGGGCGAGAAAGATGGTTGAGGGAGAAATAGATAAATAGAAAGATAAAGATGCTAGCTAGTGTGTGTTAGAGATAGGAGTCGAGTGGATCAGAAGGTTGGGTTATGTGTGTGGGTGTGAGAGAGATAGAGAGAGGGTGCATGTGAGTCACATACAAACAGATATCAGAGAGAAATGAGATCCAGAGAGACGGAGTTTTGTGTCTGCGAGAGAGAAAGATATTTCACAACGAGAGTGATAGCTAGAGAGACATATGAGGGGACGCAAGATATCTCTAGGGAGAGAGGGTGTGTGTGAGCGACATACAAGAGAACAATGGAGAAATATGAGACCCTGGGAGACAAAGTTTGTGTTTGTGTGTGAGAAAGAGATATTGAAGAGGAAGAGTCGTAGGTTCTCATATCTAAGGAGCGAAAGACATCTCTGTATGAGGGGTGTGCGAGTGGCACACATGGGAATAGTAGAGATAAATGAGACCCCGGGAGACAAAGTTTTGTGTTTGTATGAGAGAAAGAGATTCCACATGGAGAATTATAGTTAGAGACACATAGCAGGGAGCGAGATATACTTAGAGAGAGATAGAGTGATGAAGGTCGCAGGAGAGAGTACCGTCAGTGTGTTACGAAGATAAAAGATCATTGTCGACATACAGGTAGCACGAGAGATACCCGAGAGACGATGAACGCATATAGGTCCAGAGAGATAGTCCTATATAAGCATGAGTGATAGCTATATGAGACGAATATCTGGATTAAAGGGGATTCAAATATTTAAACTGGAGATCACAACATCGATAATATCATAACGCAAATTGGTGTATCAAACATGCATATTAACGCAAATTGGTGTATCAAACATGCATATCTGGATCCATATATTCTTTAATTACAAACAATGCATGGTTTATATGCAATTAATGTCTAAACGGGATTACACTTTATGTTGCGTGTGTGAAACACATTATACATGTTTGAGAAGTAAAAAAAACCGCATGAAACACACATTAATTGGAGACAGTTAGCGAGGAATGCATACATTGGATTTCAACATAAAGTGGTTTCAAATATCTGAAAATCCAAATTGATGGATACAACCTTATGAATCTGAGATCATGCCATTTGTAAACCATATTTATGTATAAATGGTGTTGTGCTTTTGAAAGTATATATAAAAAATGATGTATATAGAATGTAATTCCAATTGAAAATGGATTACCCCCCCCCCCCCCCCCCCCGCGGAAAAAAATAGAATACAAACGGGATTCGAATTGAGTTGGCACAGTAAACATGCACTCTACAAAATTTGAATGAAGCGGGGAAAGTCGCAGTAACCACCCGAAACCAAAATCTGCGAGATGGAAATCACTACTCTTATCCCTGCCACGCAAAGCCTATCTGCTGGATTTCTATAGGTTTCGATAGGGGTAGGTTTGTAATTTCACCCAAACGTGACGTAACCGCCTCTCACCCGGATTCATACACGGTGGGTGCCAAAACACAGTGTGTCCTCGGCCGAAATCGACTCCCTCCCCGATTCATATTCATACACGGTGGGCACCAAAAACAAACTCTCATCGGCAAATATTCGATGTATGCGAGATTACTGTCCTATCCCCTACCGACTAATGTTGCTGTGATGTAGTAGAAATTTGAAACGGGGGCTAAGTTTATAAATTTCCTCGCATTTGAGACAAGCGCGCCCTGAATACATGGTTCCCCCTTCCTCTCTACCTTCCTTTTCCCCATTCGTACTCCGTGGGCGCCAAAACACCCTCTCCACCCCAACCTCCTCCGTCCGCCACTGTCCGCCACCCCATCCACCGATGTCCTCCTCAACCATGCCGGAGCTGATACCCCGACGCCGCCGTCCATTACAAGAGATCGACCTCTCTCATCCACGCCTTCGGACCAGGATCCTTGCATCCCGTCCTCTCACTTCATCCCCGCCGTCGTCCACCTTGCCAGCGCCGCTCCTACGACCGTCTCGTCCACCGCCCCCTGCCACCACCGTCTACCCTCCTAGATCTGCTTCCACACCGCCGACAGCCATCGCTACCGTAGCACCATCAAATTCTCAGCAGATGTGTACACGGCGCCGCACTAGAGGCGGTACTCTTTCGTATCTGCTCAACTTATTTATCGCAACAAGAAAATAGATCGCCACTACTTTACTCTAATTTCTTGTCTTGGTTGCGAAGTTGCCTTTGTCCGGTTTCCACCTTCAGATCCGCCATGGCACGCTCAACACTATACTCCCAATGCTTATGGTTTTCCCCTTTTATATTCCACACTAGTTAAATCACAGTAGACTGAATTTCAAAATTGGGTCGGTAGATTTTTCAGAGCTCGCCGGAGTTTGCCGGTGCGATCGAAGGGGCTCGGGTGGTTGTGGGGCCTCGTTGAATAAAGAAAACTCGACACGGGTGGGGGTTGGGGCGGGGGTGGGGGTGGCGGAGGAACACAGGCCGTGGGGGCCGGTGGTCCGGCCGGCGGCCCGTGCGATGTTCTATATGGGAAGAATCAGAGACGAGGAAGAAGAAGGGTTAGGAGACGTAGGATCTTCATCCAACCGCCTGAAATGGTCGAGAGACAGCTGGGAGTTGCATTCTTAATGCGCTCTTGTTCATCATGTGTGGGCACTGCGCAACCAACATTTTATTATCCAAAATCTTCTTGCTCTTCGTTACCATGTTCGATAGAGCTGGCATGTACGTGATCGATAGGCTTTCAATTACTAGCGGCAATACAACATCGTATTTTCAAGCCAGTTCCACTTTCCTGATTTATATATCGTGGTTATGGTGTACCCCTGTTATGTACACTATGATCTGCCTAGTTGCTGTGTGCTCTTGTTATCATGGTTTGGCAATAAACTCTCTATACAGTATATTATGAACCAATCATCTGCCAGCTATCCTTACTTCTGGAGCCTATTTTTTTGTGTACTTGTGCCAGATTATATAAATGCACGCACCATATTACAACACACATGAGCTCTCTCATCAGAATCCAGTGATAGCACATAAGTGTTTACAGGGGCGCCCCTATATTAGAATATCATCTGCATTACAAAGATAATCTCACAACTATTTATGTTTTCATGGTTCTCAGATATTATACGCAATTATAGTGAATATCAGAATCCGCGCATTAGAAGAATATTATGGAACACTTCAATGACTTACAAAATTGGCACCAAGGCATTGAGTGCCATTTTGGAAGCAATGAAACTCGTACGCTCCCCACCTGTTGATTCTTGTTCAGAATATCATCCTAATGACTATTCTAACCTCGAGGAGTCAAAAGCAGATGGCCTGTCCTGTTCACCCATCAAGGTGCCTGTTCTAATTTGGCAAGGTTTTATTGATTGCGCGTATCTTGCATATGTTGTCTTGCATTTCTTGTACTTTGTTGCACCGCCATCTACTTAGCTTACTCATCATATAACTCAAGATGCCATGCCCATCCATTATCAATACATATTCCATCTGTCAACATACCATGTTTTTCCACTCAAATGATGTTCTTGTGCATCAGACATCAAAAAGGAAGAGGGTGATTGCCGAACCTGAAGGAGCACCAGCAAAGTCCTTGAAAAACGTGGTGGTGCCAGAGAAATCAGACAGCGCCCCACTTATATTTGCTGTACAACCAGTGACACAAAACGTAGGACCGACTCCAGCAGACTGTACCCATAATTCATTGGCCACACCACTAGCCCCACCACACAGGACCTGCACTCCAGCAAAAGGTATACCGATTTCATTTGCCATAGCACCAGCCGTACCACAAAAAAATTCCACTCCAGCAAAAAGTACAGCAAGTCCACCGGCCGAAGACCTATCCCAACTGCAGAGACGGCCAATTCCTGCTGATTGGAACCCCATTCCATTTATTCCCAGTTTAAAAGACAATGCTTTCAATGTTGTTAGGGACTACGTGCATATATTCCCATCATGTGAAGATTATAGTGAAGACAAACACCATTTTCACATCTTCCTGTCCAACTTACGTGTAAGTGCTATTATTCATGGTTATTATTTTCCTATTTTCTGATGACCGAACACATCAATGATTTACATTACATTGTTGTAACTAGGCGAGGGTCAATGTGGATAGTCATGACGAGCAAAGCTTGCTTGTGCTTTACAAGGAAGCATTGCAGCAGTATCGGTGTTACCTGAGGAAATCACACTTTGATGGCAAGTCTATAAACGAATTTCCGTTGAAGTCTCCTGTGCTAAATTTAGAAGACATTGAATGGAAAAACCTGGTTATGCACAGGTCTCGTTCCCAGGATGAGGTACTGTCTATGAAATCACATGACAATTTGAACTTCTACTTTTCCGCATGTGCCTTACGGATCTTTTTTGCAGGAAATCTGCTTGAAGAAGAATTCCGGTTTGAAAAGAACGACAGGATATCGCAAATATGATGCCCGCTGCTTTGCTCCTGTTAGTACCTTGTGTCCTGTATCACTGCACTTGCATACATACCTGGTTCATTATGTGACAGCAGTATGCATGATAGCTTGCTTATCAATTGTTCGCTCCAAATTATCTGATTTGTATGAATGGTTACATTAGTGTAGAAAATATCCAATGCCAATGAATTTTTTAGCTCTGCATTGTTCTTGTAAGTACATGATGTCCTTTATTAGTGTACATATATTGACAGGTAGTTGTTCATGTACCATCACTCTGCAGCTTATTTTCCTTTGCCCTCCATTTTCTACACATCAGATCTATATTTACTCTTACCATAAGGTTGGTACTGAAGATGTTTAGCTGTGCATTGCTCTTGGCTGTGCCTTTTGCCTGTATCGCTGTACATACATTTATAGCTACTTGGTTATGTAGCATCATTCTTCATCTTATCTTAAATATTCTCCATTTTTTCCTCTAGTACACATCTATATTTACTCTTAACAAAATGTAGAATAAAGGCAATGCTTTTGAAGAAGATTCTGTGCTAAACTTCTTGAATTGCCCCCCCCCCACCAGCATGGACAAGGGCTTTATAGAGCCTGTCTTCACCAGTAATGTAAGTTTGTCCTTCTCAAGCCTTCAAACTTTGTTGTGTATATTTGGTTAGGCATGACTGCAATAGCTGTTTATTTTTGGTGTTTGCATCAAATTGCATGTTTAAAGTTTATTATGTAGTTCATAAACAAAAGTTTGTCCTTCTCAATTTAAGTTTTCAATTGTACAACCAAGTTCCTTCTTCATACCATGTAAATTAAACTATACAGAGCAAGTGATCTTCTTTTGCACTGCATGTATGCTTCTGTTCTTCATCCGTAATCCAGTGGTGTGGTGAACCTACCCACTACAGCACAATGTCATATTCTGCAATGCCTTAACTATGAACAATGTCATGTCATTCTACTATTATTTAAACCGTCTCTTTATTTGCCAATCTGAAATGGGATAAATTGACAGCACACTAACCATTGATACTTATGAGTTCTTGATCTGTAATCCAGTGGTGTCATGAAGCTGCCAACTCCTTCACAATGTCATTTCCTGCCATGTCTTGACCTGAGCAATACCATATTGTGTTAATGTAATTTTAAACTATGTCACTTTATTCGTCAGTGAGAAATGTGACGAATTGTCAGCACTGATACTTTTATGTGCAAAACCTGTCATCTGTCTGCTTGTTTATCTTTCAGAGTGAGGAAGATATAAGTGTTGAACAAGAGCAGTCTCATCATCTTGCTCAGCTACTTGGGCTGCAGCTCCCCAGCAGGGCTAACCTTTCTTGAACTCTATTGAAGTGCTGTCGGTTTTGTATATTATTTTGTCAGCGTGTTTATTTGCACTGGTGGCGATCTTTGATGCCCAGTGTATGTAATCTGCTGTCTACTTGTGCTTTATTATCATAGTGGCAAACTTTGATGCCCAGTGGATGTAATATGCCGTAAATTTTTTATTGTATAGTCTAGGTTTTTTCATATTCACGACGCTGTAGTTATTTTACTGTATATATATCCTGTCTTCGCAGTAAGCCGGCCAAACCGTAAAATTATGGTACATAATCAGGTCGTCATGCAATAAGGATGTATGATCCGCATCATGGGCCCCGTCAAACTGGCCCACTAGTAGATTCGGGCCTTTAATAGGCCGAGTAACCCCCGGCCCTCTTTTCGCAAGAAAACTCAATGGGCTTTTAGGAGGCTGAGAAGTAGGTTGGGCCTGAAACATGCCGAATAGCTCACGGGCCGGCAGCAGCCCGAAATGGACCCCGGCCCATGATTGTGCGAATCAAATCTTGGGCTTTTAACAGGCCAAAGTTGTCTCGGTCCTTGTTTGGCCCAATCAGATATCGGCTGCGAGCAGGCCGGATGCAAACCGGGTCGTAGTTAGGCCCAAATATATGAAGGGCTTTTAACAGGCCGAAATTAATATAGGGCCGAAATGTTAAACGGGCCCTTAACATGCCGAAACTAATATCAGGACGAATTACTAAATGGGCCTTTAGCAAGTGGGCCCAAAAGCATAGAGTTAAGTTAACGGGCCGAATCTAATATGGGCCATAATTGAGCCCAAAGCCTCTTAAAGGGTCGGACCTGATCTGGGCCGTGATTTGGCCCAGAAAGTGGGAGCATTTTAACGGGCCGGATCTCATATGGGCCATTATTAGGCTCGGAACATGGCAGGCCATTAATGGACCGGATCAAATATGGGCCGGCATTTGGCCCAAAACATGGCAGTCAGTTAATGGGCCGGCCTACTAGGGTCCTCAAAATCTTGTGGGCCTACAGCTGGGCCGGCTCATTAATGTCGACGAAATCTCGTGGGCCTTTAGCTGGGCCGACCCATTATGATCCGTAAGAATTTTGTGGGCCATTACCTGGGCCGGCCCATTATGGCACACAAAAATCTTGTGGGCCTTTACCTGGGCCGACCCATTATGGCCCGTGAAATCTTGTGGGCCATTAACTGGGCCAGCCCATTATGGTCCGCAAAATCTCGTGGGCCTTTAGCTGGGCCGGCCCATTATGGTCCGCAAAATCTTGTGGGCCTTTAGTGTTGGGGAACGTAGCAGAAATTCAAAATTTTCCTACGTGTCACCAAGATCTATCTATGGAGAGACTAGCAATGAGGGGAAGGAGAGTGCATCTACATACCCTTGTAGATCGCTAAGCGAAAGCGTTCAAGAGAATGGGGTTGAAGGAGTCGTACTCGTTGTGATCCAAATCACTGGAGATCCTAGTGCCGAACGGACGGCACCTCCGCGTTCAACACACGTACAGCCCGGTGACGTCTCCCATGCCTTGATCCAGCAAGGTGAGAGGAAGAGGTTGGGGAAGACTCCGTCCAACAGCAGCACGACGGCGTGGTGGTGATGGAGGAGCGTGGCAATCCTGCAGGGCTTCGCCAAGCACCGCGGGAGAGGAGGAGTACTTGGGACAGGGGGAGGGCTGCGCCAGGGGAAGCATAGAGCTCCCATGCGCCTCCCCACTATATATAGGGGTGGAGGGGGCTGGTTTCTTGCCCTCCAAGTCCATTGGGGCGTTGGGAAAAGTGGGAGGAAAGAAATCCCATCATTTCCTTCCCCACCGATTGCTATCCCCCTTTTTAGGGATCTTGATCTTATCCCTTCGGGATATGATCTTATTCCTTCTAAGGGTGGATCTTGGTGCACCTTGACCAGGGGTGTGGGGCCTTGCCCCCACTACCCACGTTCATATGGGTCCCCCCATGCAGGTGGGCCCCACTCCGGAACCTTCTAGAACCTTCCCGGTACAATACCGAAAAATCCCGAACATTTTCCGGTGGCCAAAATAGGACTTCCGATATATAAATCTTTACCTACGGACCATTCCGGAACTCCTCGTGACGTCCGGGATCTCATCCGGGACTCCGAACAACATTCGGTAACCACATACAAACTTCCTTTATAACCCTAGCGTCATCGAACCTTAAGTGTGTAGACCCTACGGGTTTGGGAATCATGCAGACATGACCGAGACGTTCTCCGGCCAATAACCAACAGCGGGATCTGGATACCCATGTTGGCTCCCACATGTTCCACGATTATCTCATCGGATGAACCACGATGTCAAGGACTCAATCGATCCCGTTTACAATTCCCTTTGTCTAACGGTATTGTACTTGCCCGAGATTCGATCGTCGGTATACCGATACCTTGTTCAATCTCGTTACCGGCAAGTCTCTTTACTCGTTCCGTAACACATCATCCCGTGATCAACCCCTTGGTCACATTGTGCACATTATGATGATGTCCTACTGAGTGGGCCCAGAGATACCTCTCCGTTTACACGGAGTGACAAATCCTAGTCTCGATCCGTGTCAACCCAACAGACACTTTCGGAGATACCTGTAGTGCACCTTTATAGTCACCCAGTTACGTTGTGACGTTTGATACACCCAAAGCTCTCCTACGGTATCCGGGAGTTACACGATCTCATGGTCTAAGGAAGAGATACTTGACATTGGAAAAGCTCTAGCAAACGAACTACACGATCTTTGTGCTATGCTTAGGATTGGGTCTTGTCCATCACATCATTATCCTAATGATGTGATCCCGTTATCAACGACATCCAATGTCCATAGCCAGGAAACCATGACTATCTTTTGATCACAATGAGCTTCAACTAGAGGCTCACTAGGGACATATTATGGTCTATGTATTCACACGTGTATTACGATTTTCGGATAATACAGTTATAGCATGAATAAAAGACAATTATCATGAACAAGGAAATATAATAATACTTTTATTATTGCCTCTAGGGCATATTTCCAACAGTCTCCCATTTGCACTAGAGTCAATAATCTAGTTCACATCGCCATGTGATTAACACTCACAGGTCACATCACCATGTGACCAACATCCAAAGAGTTTACTAGTGTCATTAAACTAGTTCACATCATCATGTGATTAAGACTCAATGAATTATGGGGTTTGATCATGTTTTGCTTGTAAGAGAGGTTTTAGTCATCGGGTCTGTAACATTCAGATCCGTATGTACTTCACAAATCTGTAGGTCATATTGTAAATGCTGCTTCCACACTCCACTTGGCGCTATTCCAAGTGGTCGCTCCACTATACGTATCCGGTTTGCTACTCAGAGTCACTCGGATAGGTGTTAAAGCTTGCATCAACGTAACCCCTTACGCCGAACTCTTTATCACCTCCATAATCGAGAAACATGTCCTTATTACTCCAAGGACAATTTTAACCGCTATCCAATGATCCATTCCTGGATCATTCTTGTACCCCTTGACTGACTCATGGCAAGGCACACTTCCGGTGCGGTACACAGCATAGCATACTATAGAGCCTACATCTGAAGTATAGGGGACGACCTTCGTCCTTTCTCTCTATTCTGCCGTGGTCGAGCCTTTAAGTCTTAACTTCGTACCTTACTACTCAGGCAAGAACTCCTTCTTTGACTGATCCATCTTGAACACCTTCAAGATCATGTCAAGGTATGTGCTCATTTGAAAGTACTATTGAGCGTTTTTGATCTATCCTCATAGATCTTGATGCTCAATGTTCAAGTAGCTTAAACCAGGTTTTCTATTGAAAAACACCTTTCAAATAACCGTATATGCTGTCCAGAAATTCTACATCATTTCTGATCAACAATAATTCAACAACATATACTCATCAGAAATTCTATAGTGCTCCCACTCACTTCTTTGGAAATACAAGTTTCTCATAAACTTTGTATAAATCCAAAATCTTTGATCATCTCATCAAAGCTCACATTCCAACTCCGAGATGCTTACTCCAGTCCTTCGAAGGATCGCTGGAGCTAGCATACCTTTTAGCATCCTTATGATCGGCAAAACCTTTCTAATTGTATCACATACAACCTTTCCTTATGAAAACTGGTAAGGAAACTCGTTTTGACATCAATCTGCCAGATTTCATAAATGCAGCTAATGCTAACATGATTCCGATGGACTTTAAGCATCGCTACGGATGAGAAAATCTCATCGTAGTCAACTCCTTGAACTTGTGAAAAAGTCTTCGCCACAAGTCGAGCTTCATAGACGGTGACATCACCGTCCACGTCCGTCTTCTTCTTAAAGATCCATTTATCTCAATGGCTTGCCGATCATCGGGCAAGTCCACCAAAGTCTATGCTTTGTTCTGATACATGGATCCTATCTCGGATTTCATGGCTTCTAACTATTTGTCGGAATTTGGGCCCACCATTGCTTCTCCATAGCTCGTAGGTTCATTGTTGTCTAGCAACATGACCTTCAAGACAGGATTACTGTACCACTCTAAAGTAGTACGCATCCTTGTCACCCTACGAGGTACGGTAGTGACTTGATCAAAAAAACTTCATGATCACTCTCATAAGCTTCTACTTCAATTGGTGTAGGAGCCACAGGAACAACTTCCTGTGCCCTGCTACATACTTGTTGAAGTGTCGGTTCAATAACCATATCAAGTCTCCACCATCCTCCCACTCAACTTTTCGAGACAAACTTTTCCTCGAGAAAGGACCCAATTCAATAAACAATCCCTATTGCTTTCGGATCTGAATTAGGAGGTATACCCAACTGTTTTGGGTGTCCTATGAAGATGCATTTTATCCGCTTTGGGTTCGAGCTTATCAACCTGAAACTTTTTCACATAAGCGTCGCAGCCCCAAACTTTTAAGAAATGACAGCTTAGGTTTCTCTAAACCATAGTTCATATGGTGTCATCTCAACGGAATTACGTGGTGCCCTATTTAAAGTGAATGTGGTTGTCTCTAATGCCTAACCAATAAATGATAGTGATAATTCGATAAGAGACATCATGGTACGCACCATATCCAATAGGGTGCAACTATGATGTTCGGACACACCATCAAACTATGGTGTTCCAGGCGGTATTAATTGTGAGACAATTTCCACAATGTCTTAATTGCGTGCCAAAGCTCGTAACTCAGATACTCATCTCTATGATCATATCATAGACATTTCATCCTCTTGTCACGATGATCTTCAACTTCACTCTGAAATTACTTGAACCATTCAATAACTCAGACTTGTGTTTCATCAAGTAAATATACTCTACATCTACTCGAATCATCTGTGAACTAAGAACATAACGATATTCACTGCATGCCTCAGCACTCATTGGACTGCACACATCAAAATGTGTTACTTCCAACAAGTTGCTATCTTGTTCCATTTTACTGAAACCGAGGCTTTTCAGTCGTCTTGCCCATGTGGTATGATTTGCATATCTCAAGTGATTCAAAATCAAGTGAGTCCAAACGATCCATCTTGAATGGAGTTTCTTCATGCGTATACACCAATAGACATGGTTCGCATATCTCAAACTTTTCAAAACGAGTGAGTCCAAAGATCCATCAACATGGATCTTCTTCATGCGTTTTATACCATTATGACTTACATGGCAGTGCCACAAATAAGTGGTACTATCATTACTATCTTATATCTTTTGGCATGAAAATGTGTATCACTACGATCGAGATTCAATAAACCATTCCTTTAGGTGCAAGACCATTGAAGGTATTATTCAAATAAATAGAGTAACCATTATTCTCCTTAAATGAATAACCGTATTGCGATAGACATAATCCAATCATGTCTATGCTCAACGCAAACACCAAATCTCGATGGTAGAGGGAGCGTTCGATGCTTGATCACATCAACCTTGGAAACACTTCCAACACATATCGTCAGCTCACCTTTAGCTAGTCTCCGTTTATTTCGTAGCTTTTATTTCAAGTTACTAACACTTAGCAACCGAACCGGTATCTAATACCCTGGTGCTACTAGGAGTACTAGTAAAGTACACATTAACATAATGTATATCCAATATACTTCTATCGACCTTGCCAGACTTCTCATCTACCAAGTATCTAGGGTAATTCCGCTCCAGTGGTTGTTCCCCTTATTGCAGAAGCACTTAGTCTCAGGTTTGGGTTCAACCTTGGGTTTCTTCACTAGAGCAGCAGCTGATTTGCCGTTTCATGAAGTATCCCTTCTTGCCCTTGCCCCTTTTGAAACTAGTGGTTTCACCAACCATCAACAATTGATGCTCCTTCTTGATTTCTACTTTCGCGGTGTCAAACATCGCGAATACCTCAAGGATCATCATATCTATCCCTGATATGTTATAGTTCATCACAAAGCTCTAGCAGCTTGGTGGCAATGACTTTGGAGAAACATCACTATCTCATCTGGAAGATCATCTCCCACTCAATTCAAGTGATTGTTGCACTCAGACAATCTGAGCACAAGCTCAACGATTGAGCTTTTCTCCCTTAGTTTGCAGGCTAAGAAAATTATTGAAGGTCTCATACCTCTTGACGTGGGCACGATCCTGAAATCTCAATTTCAGCCCTCGAAACATCTCATATGTTCCGCGACATCTCGAAAACGTCTTTGGTGCCTCATCTCTAAACCATTTAACTGAACTATCATGTAGTTATCAAAACGTGTATGTCCGATGTTCGCAACATCCACAAACGACATTTTGGGTTCAGCACACTGAGCGGTGCATTAAGGACATAAGCTTTCTACTGTCCGCATAATCGTTACTGTCAACTTTCAACTATATTTTCTCTAGGAACATATCTAAACAGTGGAACTAAAGCGCGAGCTTACGACATAATTTGCAAAGATCTCTTGACTATGTTCAGGATAATTAAGTTCATCTTATGAACTCCCACTCAGATAGACATCCCTCTAGTCATCTAAGTGATTACATGATCCGAGTCAACTAGGCCGTGTCTGATCATCACGTGAGACGGACTAGTCATCATCGGTGAACATCTTCATGTTGATCGTATCTACTATACGACTCATGCTCGACCTTTCGGTCTCTGTGTTCCGAGGCCATGTCTGTACATGCTAGGCCCGTCAAGTTAACCCTAAGTGTTTCGCGTGTGTAAATCTGTCTTACACCCGTTGTATGTGAACGTAAGAATCCATCACACCCGATCATCACGTGGTGCTTAGAAGCGACGAACTTTAGCAATGGTGCACAGTTAGGGGAGAACACTTCTTGAATTTTTTTTGTAAGGGATCATCTTATTTACTACCGTCGTTCTAAGTAAACAAGATGCATAAACATGATAAACATCACATGCAATCAAATAGTGACATGATATGGCCAATATCATTTTGCTCCTTTTGATCTCCATCTTGGGGCTCCATGATCATCATCGTCACCGGCATGACACCATGATCTCCATCATCATGATCTCCATCATCGTGTCTTCATGAAGTTGTCTCGCCAACTTATTACTTCTACTACTATGGCTACCGTATAGCAATAAAGTAAAGTAATTACATGGCGTTGTTCAATGACACGCAGGTCATACAATAAATTAAGACAACTCCTATGGCTCCTGCCGGTTGTCATACTCATCGACATGCAAGTCGTGATTCCTATTACAAGAACATGATCAATCTCATACATCACATATCATTCATCACATTCTTCTTGGCCATATCACATCACATAGCATACCCTGCAAAAACAAGTTAGACGTCCTCTAATTGTTGTTTGCATGTTTTACGTGGCTGCTATGGGTTTCTAGCAAGAACGTTTCTTACCTACGCAAAACCACAACGTGATATGTCAATTGCTATTTACCCTTCATAAGGACCCTTTTCATCGAATCTGATCCGACTAAAGTGGGAGAGACTGGCACCCGCTAGCCACCTTATGCACCAAGTGCATGTCAATCGCTGGAACCTGTCTCACGTAAGAGTATGTGTAAGGTCGGTCCGGGCCGCTTCATCCCACAATACTGTCGAAACAAGATTGGACTAGTAACGGTAAGCATATTGAACAAAATCAACGCCCACGACTACTTTGTGTTCTACTCGTGCAAAGAATCTACGCAATAGACCTAGCTCATGATGCCACTGTTGGGGAACGTAGCAGAAATTCAAAATTTTCCTACGTGTCACCAAGATCTATCTATGGAGAGACTAGCAATGAGGGGAAGGAGAGTGCATCTACATACCCTTGTAGATCACTAAGTGAAAGCGTTCAAGAGAATGGGGTTGAAGGAGTCATACTCGTCGTGATCCAAATCACTGGAGATCCTAGTGCCGAACGGACGGCACCTCCGCGTTCAACACACGTACAGCCCGGTGATGTCTCCCATGCCTTGATCCAGCAAGGTGAGAGGGAGAGGTTGGGGAAGACTCCGTCCAGCAGCAGCACGACGGCGTGGTGGTGATGGAGGAGCGTGGCAATCCTGCAGGGCTTCGCCAAGCACCGCGGGAGAGGAGTACTTGGGAGAGGGGGAGGGCTGTGCCAGGGGAAGCATAGAGCTCCCATGCGCCTCCCCACTATATATAGGGGTGGAGGGGGCTGGTTTCTTGCCCTCCAAGTCCATTGGGGCGTTGGGAAAAGTGGGAGGAAAGAAATCCCATCATTTCCTTCCCCACCGATTGCTATCCCCCTTTTTAGGGATCTTGATCTTATCCCTTCGGGATATGATCTTATTCCTTCTAAGGGTGGATCTTGGTGCGCCTTGACCAAGGGTGTGGGGCCTTGCCCCCACTACCCACGTTCATGTGGGTCCCCCCATGCAGGTGGGCCCCACTCCGGAACCTTCTAGAACCTTCCCGGTACAATACCGAAAAATCCCGAACATTTTCCGATGGCCAAAATAGGACTTCCCATATATAAATCTTTACCTCCGGACCATTCCGGAACTCCTCGTGACGTCCGGGATCTCATCCGGGACTCCGAAAAACATTCGGTAACCACATACAAACTTCCTTTATAACCCTAGCGTCATCGAACCTTAAGTGTGTAGACCCTACGGGTTCAGGAATCATGCAGACATGACCGAGACGTTCTCCGGCCAATAACCAACAGCTGGATTTGGATACCCATGTTGGCTCCCACATGTTCCACGATGATCTCATCGGATGAACCATGATGTCAAGGACTCAATCGATCCCGTATACAATTCCCTTTGTCTAACGGTATTGTACTTGCCCGAGATTCGATCGTCGGTATACCGATACCTTGTTCAATCTCGTTACCGGCAAGTCTCTTTACTCGTTCCGTAACACATCATCCCGTGATCAACCCCTTGGTCACATTGTGCACATTATGATGATGTCCTACCGAGTGGGCCCAGAGATACCTCTCCGTTTACACGGAGTGACAAATCCCAGTCTCGATCCGTGTCAACCCAACAGGCAGTTTCGGAGATACCTGTAGTGCACCTTTATAGTCACCCAGTTACGTTGTGACGTTTGATACACCCAAAGAACTCGTACGGTATCCGGGAGTTACACGATCTCATGGTCTAAGGAAGAGATACTTGACATTGGAAAAGCGCTAGCAAACGAACTACACGATCTTTGTGCTATGCTTAGGATTGGGTCTTGTCCATCACATCATTCTCCTAATGATGTGATCCCGTTATCAACGACATCGAATGTCCATAGCTAGGAAACCATGACTATCTGTTGATCACAACGAGCTAGTCAACTAGAGGCTCACTAGGGACATATTATGGTCTATGTATTCACACGTGTATTACGATTTCCGGATAATATAGTTATAGCATGAATAAAAGACAATTATCATGAACAAGGAAATATAATAATACTTTTATTATTGCCCCTAGGGCATATTTCCAACATTTAGTTGGGTCGGCCCATTTAAACTTTATGGGCCATGCCACAAGTAGATGTATCATAGGCGCCTTCTGTCCAATGAGTGGATGACATCTGTCCCAACGATGAGCCGACACGTGTTTCCTCCAGCCAATGATGATTTTACACGTGGAAAATCCCCATTGGTCGAGGCTGCTAACGGGTTATCGGATCCAAAACCCGACCTGATAGCTTAACGGCGTTCCATCACGATGGATGCCACGTGTCAGTCACCCTTGTTGAAAGCACTTCTGTGACGCACGATTTATCGTCATGGAAGTGGACACTTCCGTGATGATAATTTTGGTAATGTCATGGAACACTTCTACGATAGCACAGGTATGACTATCTTGATTCTGTCATAAAATCGTCATGGATGTACATGCATGATAAAAAACACGACCTACTGTGACAAACACGTATCATCACGGAAGTGTATTTTTTTGTAGTGCATGTGGGATGTGGAAGGATGAGGAGGAGGATGGGGGTCTGGTGTGGATTACCTACCTGGATAGATGAGGCCGAGCAGTGTGAAGGAGGGTCGCCGGCAAGGAGGGTGGCGCTTCAAGCAAGGAGTGAAGGTTTCAACTTGGAAAGGAAGGCGGAAAGAGGGGAAATGTGGCTTTTGTTAAGGGGGAGGGGGCGGGGAGGTAGATATTTCCGCGGAAGCCGAAATTTTTGAATCGGTTCAAAAAAACTTGCATGCAAAGTGTCATCCGACACGGTCCCTTATTCAGAATTGTGTACGATATGTGAACATCACAAACGATTCAGATAGCTTAACCCGTGTGTGATGAGTTTGAACATCAAAAATTTTGGTTTCAGTTTCCCTGGTTACAGTTCTCATCCACGTCACAATGTAGCCGACGCACCTTCTCGTGTAACCCGTATGCGTACTATACACTGACGGTGCTCCAAGATATTTCGTACTGCATCTCACACGGTTGGTGATAATAAACTGTGTGCGATCTACTTGATTTTGTGTCTTGATTTTAATTACATAATGGGGTCACAGCTGCAAAGGATGGTGTTTGAATTGCTAGAACTTCTATATGCAGTGAACGTGCAACTATAGGTGTGTCGTCAAGAAAATGGAATTATTCAGGGTTCGTTTGGACATTTTTATAAAGTAACTTGGTTTTCTAGGCATTCAGGTGCACAATTAAAAATTAAACTACATGCACATGCTCTGGTGCACCAAAATGGGTTGTAAAATGATATATGTGTCCATGGGTTGATGCTTACGTCCCATTCAAGAAATGGGAATGAATTTCAAACACCACGGCACCATGGCTCTCCGGCAAATGTTGAGGTGCTTGCTTTTGTAATTCTAGTAAATACAAAACTCGTCTGGAATTGATGAACCTTGGCATGCTATCATGGAATGGCATCAAGGTGCTAAGGTAAAAAAATATTATCCCATTTGGCGCAGGTTTTTGTATAAGCTTCTCACAAACCAGAGCTTCTCTCACAACAAGCATGATGGTTTCGGTAGGAAAAGTTCCACCTTGGGGGACGAAACGATATCTGTTGCATCTTCTTACTTTCAAAAAAAATTCTGGGGTTGTGCAATTTTTTGGGATTTTTCGGGGTTCCCGTGGACATTTTTATACATTAACTGAGTTTTCTATGCTTTCATTTGCATAATTCAAATTTGAACTATATGCACATACTCCAGTGCATATAAATGGGGTGAAAAATCAAATGTGTGTCCTTGGCTGCAACCTTAGGTCCCATGCAAGAAATGGGAATGAATGTCAAACACCTTTGCCACCGTCGCTCGGCCGCTAACATTGAGATACATGGTTTTAAAATTCTAGTAAATCGAAAACTCGTCTAAAATTCATGAAACTTGACATGCTATCATGGAACGGCAGCAACATGCGGTGGTAAAAATATTATCCCATTTGGGGCAGGTTGGGGTATAAGCTTCTCACAAACCAGAGCTTCTCGCAACAAGCCTCATGTTTATGGTAGGGAACGTTTCACCTTTCTGGATAAAACAACATCCGTTGCCTCTTCTTGATTTAAATTTTTTCTCTAGTGTCAACATAGAACAACAGGAGTGTTATGTTAAATTTTGGAATTTTTCGGCGTTCGGTTGGACATTTTTTGCATTCGTTGAGTTCTCAATGCATTTATGTGCATAATTGAAACTTGAACTACATGCACATGCTCTAATGCATATAAATTGGTTGAAAATTTAAATTTGTCTCCTTGGTTGCATGCTTAGGTCCCATGCAAGAAATGGGAATGAATGTCAAACACCCTGCCACCGTCACTAGGCCACAAACATTGAGATACCTAGTTTTTAAATTCTAGTAAATCCAAAACTCGTCTGAAATTCATGAAACATGGCATGCTATCATGGAGCAGCATCAACATGCCGTCGTAAATTTTTTTTGTCCAATTTGGGGCAGGTTTGGGTATAAGCTTCTCACAGCAAGTCTGATGGTTTCGGGAGGGAACGTTTCACCTTTCTGGACAAAACGATAGCCATTGCATCTTCTTGATTTCAATTTTTCTCTAGTGTCAACAAAGAACAACATGAGTGTTGTGTAAAATTCTAGAATTTTTTAGGGTTTGTTAGGACATTTGTACACATTAGTTGAGTTATCAATGCATTTATGTTCATAATTCAAATTTGAACTACATGCACATCCTCTCATGCATATAAATTGGTTGAAAATTCAAATATGTGTCCTTGGTTGCATGCTTAGGTCACATGCAAGAAATGGGATTGAATGTCAAACACCCTACCACAGTCACTCCGCCGAAAACATTGAGATACCTGGTTTTTAAATTCTAGTAAATCCAAAACTCGTCTAAAATTCATGAAACCTGGCATGCTATCATGGAATGGCACCCAACATGCCGTGGTAAATTTTTTATCCCATTTGGGGCAGGTATAATTTTCTCACAAACCAGAGCTTCTCCCAACAAGCTTGAAGGTTTCCGTAGGCAACGTGCCACCTTTGGGGACGAAACGATACATGTTGCCTGTTATTGCTTTCAAAAAATTTCTATTGTCAACACAGAAAAATAGGAATGTTGTGTTAAATTTTGGAATTTTTTGGGGTTCATTTGGACATTTTTATACATTAACTGGGTTTTTTAGGCATTTTATGTGCATAATTCAAATTTGAACTACATGCACATGCTCCAGTGCACATAAATTGGTTGAAAAATCAAATTTGTGTCCTTGGGTGCATGCTTAGGTCCCAAGCAAGAAATGGGAATGAATTTCAAATACCAGGGCACTATTGACTGCTAGCAAAATGTTGAGATACTTTGTTTTTAAATTCTAGTAAATCCAAAAATTGTCTGAAATTCAAGAAACTTGGCATGCTATCATGGAATGGCACCCGACATGCTGTGGTAATTTTCGTGTCCATTTTGAGAGAAGGAGCACTCGAATAATAGTTCATAAAGGCATTTTGAAACAACTAGCTGCCACTCTAACATCACAAACGTTTTAGATAGGACACCCGTATGTACACTGACAGCTTCCCCAGCAAGACAAGGGAAAATGTGCCGAGCATGATTTGTGCAGCTCTTCATCGCAAACGTTTTAGATAGAACACCTATATGCAAAGTGAGAGATATGGTCTTCTGCAGTAAGCCAAGGGAGCTGCGCGGGATTTGTGCATCTCCCCAGCGCAAACGGCTCAGATTGAATAAGGTATGAAAAGCGAGACTTCGGCGCTAAGCAAAGAGAAAAATTGGCAAGCAAGATTTCTATCTCCCTTCAACGCAAACGGTTTTTTCGGATGACCCGTGTGCAACCACGTACAGACAATTTGGTAAGATTTGCATCTGTCATATTAGGTATATTCCCATTTGTCAAACTGGAAAGATTGACATTTGTTGATCTAGTAACATTGCCATTTGTCAATCCGTGTAACACTACGATTTGTCAAAATATGCAGCTAAAAATCACTAGCAGTATCTAATTTTTGCAACTAAAATTCAGTAATTAAGCATAGATTTCATTCATAAATTAAGTAGTCGTGTTTAATTTATACAAATAGTTCAACTCGTAAATGAACCGACCAAACTTTTCCTCAATTGTTGCCAACCACATACTGAAATAGCTAGTTCAACTATATATACTAGCTAATTTTGAGTACATTGTACAGTTCCGCCACATCTATAGTCAGATGAACTAAACAAAATAGCCCCTAAATACTACTACTACTATGGAGGGCTTTGTACTACATCCGGCAGCCTCTTCTCTAACGAGCACTCTCAGTAAGAGGAACAGGAGGAGGAGCCTACCGAGGAGCTGGAAAACTGCAATACGGTGCCTGCCGCTGCTGCACCTTCAGCGACGCTCACCTCGAACACCCTCTGCCGCTCCAGACGACCCCTCTCGAAGCGGCTGGACTGCTCGTAGATCTCCTGATTCCTGGCCTCTACGTTGGCGTGTGTCGCGGCCTCAGCGGCGGTAAGGCTCTTTGCGTGCTCGATGAGGTGCTCCTCCTCCTCCCGCAGGAACTCGATGTAGCACGCAAGGTCGCTACCGCACATCCGGGCCTCCACCTCTGCCTCCCTCCTTCGAGCGGTGGTGGCGGAGCGGGTGATGATCCTGGCGGTCGACGATGGGCTGGCGGCCACGGCGGCCGACGATGGGGTGGCGGCCACGACCACCACCTCCCGCCTTCAGGTCGTGGTGGCGGAGCGGGTGATGACCACGGTGGCCGGCAGTGGGCTGGCGGCCACGACGGCCGCCTCCCAGCTTTGGGCCGAAGTGGCAGAGCAAGTGATGGCCCTGGCTTTCGAAGGAGCTATGGCGGCAACGGCGGCCGGCAACAGCTTTCGACGGGCACCGGCGGCCGAATGTGTGGTGGGTGTTTCGCGCACACCCAACAGGGACGCCACACGCGCTACACTGCGCCGGGGACTGCGTCGCTGCCGCGGTGTAGCCTCCCAGCTGGAGCTGTGCTCTGATGATGGCGGAGTGGCTAAGAGACGACAATAGTCTGGTGCCATTGTCGATTGTGGGAGAAGCAGACGAGATAAGCTACAGGGAGGGAGGGGAAAATGCCATGCAGGACTCGCCAGCCGTGAGGGTTTATATGGTAGGCTGGTAAGCATTGGGATTTTGGGGGATTTCACCGAGTCGGGCGGGAAGCTTGCACAGGAACCTGCGCGGTTGCACGGGAACGGTCTCACCACCATTTGTACAAAAGAACGCCCCCGCGCGCTGCTCAAGCTTGTGCTCGAACCATCTGCGGCAGCGGGGTGACAAGACGTGCGAGAGGAGGACGAAAGGACACGTACACATACGTTTAATAAAAAATGTTTGCAATTTAATTACCTACTATACCCCCGTCCTGGTTTATAAGTAGGATTTAATTAATAAAATATGAATGCATGTCGCCAAAGATTATATCATTGTATTCGTATTTGAACATAGTTACCAGTTACATAATTTTTGTAACATGCATTAATATTTCGTTGGTTAAATTTGAGGTTATATACCAGCAAGTGTTTGCACACAACACACACGGCTTATTACATCACAAACAGCTAGGATGGATCAATTGTATGCCACGTATCGCATACGCAACTCTAATCTTATTCGTGCTGGATGTCTTCGACATCGCTCGCACAGTTCGTCTTATTTTCCATGTATCACTATGTCGGCCTCTGCTCGCATCCCTCGGCAAGCTCTGCTCACCGTTAGGCTCCGCAGCACCCTTTGCTCGTCGTTAGGCACCGCGGCATGCTCTGCTCGCGTCTGTCGGGGCGCTCGGGTTGTAGACAGCTTTTCCTTGCGTGTTCAACTTGTATATGCATATATATGGTTACTCGCCGTTGAGGCGACCGTGGACCACTCTGCTCGCGTCCCTCCACGCACACTCTGCGAGCGGTTGGGCCTGCGCACGATCACGTCGGGGGCCCCATATGCATGCGGTTGTGCCGCGCGCGTTGCCACGCAATGGAGTTACGTGCAGCACGATGGAGTTATGTGCTGCGAATTAGAACTGACATCAGGGCATGCCGATCAATATTCTAGGTTGTCTGGCTTCCCCTTTAATTCCCGCAGCCATTATAACCTTAGACTCTTCAACCTTTCGATCGCGCCCCACAACACAACAAGCACACCCACAATGACACATAGAGAGGGGATGTCTAACGGTGCTCCAATGGAGTTCGGCGAGCATAAAGTGGAGACCCACGCGAGGGATACAGATCTCTCGATGGTGTACACCATCGACCCGGACATGGTGGACGACTACATCAACACTGTTGTGCAGTTGCTTGCTGGAGACAGGTACAAGGTGGATGGCATCGACCTCCAGTACACCGCTGGTCTTCCCGGCAAAGATCAGAAGGTTGTCGTCACCCAGTTGTGCATGCGCCATCATGTCCTCATCTACCACTACTGCATGGCCATAGAGTGTTACGTCTGTTTCGCCAGGTTTGTCAACAACACCAACTACAAGTTTGCTATGGTGAAAACCACCGACAATGTAAAAGCGCTCAGGGCTACGGGCTTGGCCTGCAAGAACCTTGTTGAAATCCGTGAGCACTACAGGGTCTGGGGCAGCACGAAGGACTCCCTAGTTGAACTCGCCTCGGCCATCATGGACCCCTACTACAAAAAGATGAAGCAGGATGCCCAGAGAACAAGTCATGTATCCTGGTACAAGGCCTGGATGAGGCAACTAGATGAACCTCACCTCAGGTTCACGGCCAAGGGCGTGTACACATTCTACGAGATGCACAGGCGGATCGTTGACATGAGGAAGTGCCTCATTACCGAGATCGACGAGCCCAGATCGAGCCACAAGCAGAGCAAGCGTCACAAGCAGTAGATGATGATCAGATGATCGTTTATGCTAGTTAATCATGCATGTAATATATAGTTTACTTTGGTGTGTGGAAATGGCATGTGTGTAGTAGCCACCTATGTAATTATGCATGTAATAGTTTACTTTGGAGTGTGCAAATGCCATGGTTGTAGTAGCCACCTATGTAAGTGGATGTTTAAGTTGGTTATGCAACCATGTCCTTATAAGTGTGTGTGTGTGTGTGTGTGTGTGTGTGTGTGTTTGTGTGTGTGTGTGTATGTTGTTGTTCTGTATGCAATCCCATCACACAACACACACGTCTTATTAGCAGCAATCATTTGTGTTATTATCTGTCTTCGCACACATTTCTGATTATAGACCTGTTTGTCACGCATCGCACACATCTTGTTATATTGAATCGTTTATGTTCTCTTGTATCAACACAAACAATTCATCCGAGTGAACCGCATGCCATATATCGCACACACCTTGATCTGGCTGACCGTTTCTTTTGTGTTGCCTAATCACAAACAGTTCATCCTACTGAACCGTAAGCCCTACATCACACACAGAACTAAAATCTGAACCGTGTTTGATGCATCCGTCATCGCAAATGTTTCACACCTTTTTGACGGTTTTTTACACCACTGTTTGTGATTAATGCATCGCACACAGTTTCGTCAAAGTGTCTCTGATCATAGTGTCGCGTTAGCAGCATCCTGCACTAGTGCATGATCTCTCGGAGCACCTGAAGGGGTCTTCTGGCTTGTTGCTCCGGTGTGCGTAGATGGCGTTGAGAGAACTCCTTCTGAAAATGCCTCGGCTGATGTCTGCTGAGCTGGTGGTGTTGATACTGGGGGTGGCACTGTAGTAATGACGGCAGGTGCAGAGTGAGTAGTCCTGGTGTCTGCTACTGGCATAGCTAAAGATCTTTGTGACCTTGGCACAATCTGAAATTTGTCAGTGATTGGTCTGTCATCTCCATCCTCAGCATCATCTCGCTTCTCCACAATAGATTGTATCTCAGTGACTTTGACACTAGATTGTACATCTTGTCTCTCCTGGTTCTTGGCTAAGTTGGCCAAACTTTGCTCAATCCCCAGTGTTGATTCCAGCAGATATGTCATCTGGTCTTGCTTTGATTTGAGATTGGCTATTGAGGCATTGGGTGCATTTGCTGACTTTTCTTCCCTTCCTATTGCTGCTGCCTCAGCCTTCTCTTGAGCCTCAACTGAAGTAGGATGGGAAGCATCCATCACCACTTCATTGTCTTTGAATTCTGGCTGAAGAGGAAGGTGTTCACTATCGAATTCTCGGTGCACTAGGAACAGGGTCCCTAGAGCCCCTGACTTGTGCACGGACGGCTATAGCCTCCACAGCAGGACACCTTGACGGGGACTAAAGATGAGCTAGAGAAACCACTCTTCGTGGGATCAAAGAGAGAATCAAGAAGACAAAGGCGACCAAAGAATCCCCCAGGAAGGTCTCCCCTTCAGGGCAGGCGAGCCCCGGGGGTCGAGACTGGAACTGGGACCGAGGCAAAGCCCCTCCCCGACAAGGCCTACAAGGTCCGCCAAGGTCAAAGAAAAGACTAAAGGAAACACCGACAAGCTCCACACCGGCAAACCTTCACCAGAACACCACTGCCCCACCTAATCATACACCAGTCACTAATCAGTGTGGTGTCGAGCTCTCTGGTGGCTAGGTGGATCCTATCAGGTACGTGGCAGCCCGCTGGAGAGAATATTAACTTTATTGACAACCGTCTAGGCGGCGTGTCATGCTAATAACAGGTAGCTAGATAAGCGGCACGGTAACCTTGTCGGGATTCAGCCTCCACGCGACACCTAGCAGCACATTAAATGCACTTTGTCCTAACTGCCAGAGTTAGGTATGATAGCACTATTTGCTATCCAATCTTACTGAAATGAGTGTTTTGCCACTATGGTGACCCCTTAACCTTTTAAAGGAGGCATGAGGCAACCCAGCAAGTGTTCAGACATTTGACCCTGAACACTTGTACGCGTCTAGTTGCTCTTCTCGAGGCATCCTTGCCGAGCTAGAGTGCTCTGTGTCTTCGTCTACCTCAAGATCAATCCACCAAAGCAGGAGTAGGTTTTTACGCTGCAAAACGGCCCGAACCTGGGTAAAAGAGAGTTGTCCCTCGCCGTGCTGCCCCATCATTTCTGCTCTTTGTGCAATGTGATCATCCCCCTCACCGAACCACAAACGGGCGGTCGTGCCCCATAGGTGATCGTGCATCACCCGATAATTTTGGTGCGCCGGGTAGGGGGTGATCCGCTTGCACGAATCTGAAGCAATAGCCAGTGCGTCGATCTTCTTCCTCACTCACGACGCCTTGGAAGGAGGGCTTCGTGATCCGCAGGCAGCACGCGCGAAAGGCACGGCTAGCACGGGAGGTGTTGTCGTCGTGCCCGCCGCAGCGGAGGCAGGCAACCGTCATAGTAAAACGGATATGGTCCTTTGGCCCTTGGAGGACAATCAGAATGGTGATGCGGGCGTAGTGGGTGTGTGATTCCCGCTTTCCCTATACTATGACAAGCGCAACCACCGAAATGGCATGTTCGGCCTGGTACGCACGCGGGTTTTCCTTCAAGTGTCGGTCCCAGCAGCAACAACAACACGCATACGCAAATGGATCGATCATAGATGAGTCAGGCCCAGCTGCGCGAGTGCTCTCCCTACGGGAAAGAATGCTCAACGGGGCTGCGGGCTAACGTTGTTGCGAAAGGGAACCACGGCAAGGCAAGATCCGCCCTGCCCTGGCAAGTTGCACCACTCATCGCAGTACGTCATGACCCCACAGCATGTGGGCTCGCGACTTACCTCTGTGTGGGTGGCTACCGCGGGAAGGGGGGAAGTTCACGTTTCTGCGATGATAACAATCCTGTGTTAAAGAAAAGATAAGTCATGGAACTTTCCCTAGTTCCAGAATTACTGGTTATTTTTGTGACTCCTTTGGTTCAAGCCCAAGTTCACATATGGAGAAGCCTGCAACATGAAGGGACCCTTCCGTGATCGTTTGCGCCCGCATCTGTTTCGAGTCCACTCAACATGTCAGGCGGCTGCATTGTGAACGGGGAAGGAAAAACTTGCCGGTGGTACTGCTGCTCGCAGGCTGCTAGGGGCTCACCCCCAAGAGCACCACGACAAGTGGTCAACCCCAAAAAGCTCTCAGCATGCGTAAGGCACCCTATCATATGAGAACAGTGGGCAGAACGAAGTAAAAGGATAGCATCAGTTCATACAGCTACTTAAATGTACTGTTACATCCCAGAATAGCAAAGATATAACAAAAGACCAAATATGTTTTTCTGTTCACCAGGGATACCATGACAATAAGTTCAGTTAACACGGTCACCCTGAACCCCGGGGACCTCGAGGATTCTGTCGAAGATGGGGGCAACGACCCTGTCGGCAGCGGAAATGTCTGCATTCAATGACAGCCTCTTGAAGGGTTTGGAGATGCCGAGCCCTGGATTGTGGCAAACCAAGCTAACTAGAATAGTATGGATCATGTCGCGGGCTAAGTTCTGGGACTCATCAGCAAAGGATGCGCTCCTGTGCTACTTCTTGAGCTTGCATTGGTTTTCCCTTGAAGAGGAAAAGGTGATGCAGCAAAGTAGAGATAAGTATTTCCTTCAGTTGAGAACCAAGGTATCAATCCAATAGGAGGTACAAGCAAGTCTCTAATATATGCACCTGCACAAACAATCAAACACTTGCACCCAACGCGATAAAGGGGTTGTCAATCCCTTCAAAGTCACTTGCAAGGACGAGATCTAATAGAGATAGATATAAAAGAAATAAAAGTAAGTAAAATTCAGCAAGGTATTTTTGGGTTTTTTATTTTGTAGATCTGAGAATATATGATGGAAAATAGACCCGGGGGCCATAGGTTTCACTAGAGGCTTCTCTCTTGAATAAAGCATATGGTGGGTAAACAAATTATTGTTCAGCAATTGATAGAAAAGCCCATAGTTATGACGATATCTAAGGCAATGATCATGAATATTGGCATCACGTCCGTGACAAGTAGACCGACTCCTACCTGCATCTACTACTTTTACTCCACACATCGACCGACTCCTGCCTGCATCTAGAGTATTAAGTTCAAGAGAACAGAGTAATGCTTTAAGCAAGATGACATGACGTAGAGGGGTAAACTCAAGCAATATGTTGTAAACCCCATCTTTTTACCCTTGACGGCAACAATACAATACATGCCTCGCTGCCCCTTCTATCACTGGGAGAGGACACCGCAAGATTGAACCCATCACAAAGAAAATCTCCCATTGCAAGATAGGTCAATCTTATTGGCCAAATCAAATCAATATATCGGAGAGAAATACAAGGCTATCAAATCATGCATACAAGAATTCAGAGGAAACTTAAATAATATTCATAGATAATCTGACCATAAATCCACAATTCATCGGATATCAACAAACACACCGCAAAAGAAGATTACATAGGATAGAACTCCAAGAACATCAAGGAGAACATGGTATTGAAGATCAAACAAAGAGAAGAAGCCATCTAGCTACTAGCTATGGACCCGTAGGTCTGTGGTAAACTACTCACACATCATCGGTAGGGCAGCAAGGTTGATGTAGAGGCCCTCCGTGATCGAGTCCCCATCTGGCAGATCACTGGAAAGGTCCCAAGATGGGATCACACGGGAACAGAGACTTGCGGTGATGGAAAAGTATTTTTGTGGATGCTTCTGATGTTTGAGGAATATTTTGGAATTTATAGTGCAAAGACTAGGGTTGGGGGACTCCTGAGGGGCCCACAAGCTAGGGGCACCCCACCTAGGGTGCGCCCTCAGGGCTTGTGGAATCCTCGTGAGTCTTCTAACCCCCTCTCCAAGTCATTTAGGTGTCTTTTGGTCCAAGAGAAATCATCGTGAAAGTTTTATTCCTTCATCACACAAAATATTTCATCATGCCCAACCCCGATGTTAGTCAAGCAATTGTTTCATAGTTTTAGTGTTATCAAACTATTTCAACTTTCATGCAATACATAAGCGTGGCCCATGGATGTAGCACTATAGGTGGAATAGAATATGGTGGTTGTGGAGAAGACAAAAAGAAGGAGAAAGTCTTAGATCAACTAGGCAAATTAATGGGCTATCGAGATGCCCGTTAATCGATATTGATGCAAGTGAGTATGGATTGCCATGAAACGGACGCACTAGAGCTACAAGTGTATGAAAGCTCGAAAATAAACTAAGTGGGTGTGCATACAACTTGCTTGCTCATGAAGACCTAGGGAAATTTGAGGAAACCCATCATTGGAATATACAAGCCAAGTTCTATAATTAAAATTCCCACTAGTATATAAGTGACAAAATAGGAGACTCTCTATCATGAAGAACATGGTGCTACTTTGAAGTACAAGTGTGGAAATATGATAGTAACATTGTCCCTTCTCTCTTTTTCTCTCATTTTTTTCTTTTCTATTTTTTTATTTTTTTATCTTTTTTTGTTTGGGCTTCTTTGGCCTCTTTTTTTTATTTGGGCTTCTTTGGCCTCTTTTATTTACTTTAAAGTACGGAGACTCATCCCAACTTGTGAGGGAATCATAGCCTCCATCATCCTTTCCTCACACGGGACAATGCTCTAATAATGATGATCATCACACTTTTATTTACTTACAACTCAAGAATTACAACTGAATACTAGAACAAATATATGACTCTATATGAATGCATCATGCATATGGGAACAATATGAAAATGATGGTGTGTGTCATAATAAGCGGAACGGTGGAAGTTGCATGTCAATATATCTCGGAATGGCTATGGAAATGCCATAATAGGTAGGTATGGTGGCTGTTTTGAGGAAGGTATATGGTGGGTTTAATGCACCAGCGAAACTTGCGCGATACTAGAGAGGCTAGCAATGGTGGAAGGGGGAGAGTGCGTATAATCCATGGACTCAACATTAGTCATAAAGAACTCACATACTTATTGCAAAAGTATATTAGCCATCGAAACAAAGTATTGCATGCATGCTCCCAGGGGAGAGGTGTGTAGGAGTTAACCATCGCGCGCTCCCGACCTCCACGCAAAGGATGACAATCAAAAAAATTGTGCTTCGACCTCATCACATAACGGTTCACTATACGTGCATGCTACGGGAGTCACAAACTTTAACACAAGTATTTCTACCAATCCACACTTACTCACTAGAATGACTAATATCACCATATTTATATCGCAAAACAAATGCGAGGAATCATACTTCTCATATATTTAATGTTCTTCATATGAAAGTTTTTATTATATCCCTCTTGGATGCCCATCATATTAGGACAAAATTCATAACCTAAGAAAATTCCCATGATGTTTAAGACTCTCAAAATAATATAAGCGAAGCATCAAAGTTCATCAATTTATAAAAAATAAAACCACTGTCGTGCTCTAAAAAGATATAAGTGAAGTACTAGAGCAAAACTGCCTAGCTCAAAAGATATCAGTGCAGCACATAGATTATTCTAATAAATTCACGATTAATGTGTGTACCTCTCAAAAGGTGTGTACATCAAGGATGATTGTGGCAAACTAAAAAGCAAAGACGTTTATCATACAAGACGCTCCAAGCAATACACATATCGTGTGGTGAATAAAAATATAGCCTCAAGTAAATTTACCGATGGATTGAAGACGAGAGAGGGGATGCCATCCCCAAGCTTAGATGATTGGTTGTACTTGAATATTACCTTGGGGTGCCTTATGAATCCCCAAGCTTTGGCAATTGCCACTCCTTATTCCATAGTCCATCAAATCTTTACCCAAAACTTAAAAACTTCACAACACAAAACTCAGTAGAAAGCTCGTAAGATCCATTAGTATAAGAAAAGCAAATCACCACTTAGGTACTGTTGTGAACTCATTCTAATTTTATAATGGTGTTACATCTAGTGTATTCCAACTTCTCCATGGTTCATACCCCCCCCCCCCAATACTACCCATAGATTCATCAAAATAAGCAAAGAACAAAATAAAAACAGAATCTGTCTAAAATAGAACAGTCTGTAGCAATCAGGAAACTTCGTATACTTCTAAAACTTCAACAATTATGAAAAATTAGGAAAATCTAGTCAATTTTTATATAAATCTTGTGTAAAAAATTCAGAGCCAGATCACGCTTTTGTGAATTACTAAAATTCTGGCAACCAGTGCAAAAGTTTCTGTTTTTTGGCAAAATCAAATCAACTATCACCATAGACCATCCCAAAGGTCTTACTTGGCTCAAACATTAATTAAAACATAAAAACACATATAAACAGAGGCTAGATGATATATTTATTGTAAAATAGTAGCAAAAGGTAAAAATAAAAATAAAATTGGGTTTCCTCCCAACAACCGCTATTGTTTAACGCCCCTAACTAGGCATAATGCAACGATCTAGGTATTGTCATCTTTCGTATTTAATCCATAAGTATCCCTCGTAATAGATTCATATGGCAACTTAATTTTCTTTCTTGGAAAGTGTTCCATGCCATTGCTTAATGTAAATTTAAATCTAATATTTTCTTCTTTCATATCAATAATTGCACCAATCGTTCTAAGGAAAGGTGTACCAAGAATATAAGGACATGTAGGATTGCAATCTATATCAAGCACAATAAAACCTACGGGCACATAATTCCTATTTGCAACAATAATAACATAATTAATCCTTCCCATAGATTTCCTAATAGTGGAATCCGCTAGATACAAATTCAAAGAACAATCATCAAATTTGTGGAAACTGAGCACATCACATAAAGTTTTAAGAATAGTGGAAACACCAGCACCCAAATCACACAAAGCATGGCACTCATAATCTTTAATTTTAATCTTAATAGTAGGTTCCCACTCATCATAAAGCTTTCTAGGGATATAAACTTCCAATTCAAGTGTTTCTTCAAACGATTTCATCATAGCATCATCAATATGTTTAGTAAAAGCTTTATTTTGATTATAAGCATGAGGTGAATTAAGGATGGATTGCAACAAGGAAGTACAATCTATCAAAGAAAAATTATCATAATTAAAGTCCTTGAAATCCAAAAGAGTGGGTTCATCGCTACTTAAAGTTTTGACCTCTCCAACCCCACTTTTGTTAATTTTTTCATTAAGATCTTTGAACTCCAAATCATTGGGACGCCTTCTAGCTAAAGTTGACTTGTCTCCATTCCCATCTTTATCAAGATTTATATTAGCAAACAAAGATTCAATAGGAGTCACACTGATCAATTTAAGATCTTCATCACTATTACCACAAGAAATAGAAGATGACACTCTTACAAACCAATCTCGCTTAGCACGCATCCTAGCGGTTCTTTCTTTACTTTCATTCATAAAAATTCTAATGGGTTTTAGAGATTCATTAATATCATGCTTGGGTGGCATACATCTCATCTTCAAAGAATCAATCTCAAGAGAAATCTTATCAATGTTTCTAGCTAAATCATCAATCTTAAGCAAATTTTCTTCTACCATAGCATTGAAAATCTTTTGATAATTTATAAAATATTTAATATTGTTCTCAAGATCAGAGGGTATTTTATTATAATTTCCATAAGAATTGCTGTAGGAATTACCATAATTATTAGAGGAATTACTAGGAAACGACCTAGGATTGAAATTACCTCCATATGCATTATTACCAAAATTGTTCCTACCAACAAAATTCACATCCATATATATATTATTATTCTCAATAAAAGTGGACAAAGGCATATCATTAGGATCAATAGGGAGCACTCTTAGTAGCAATCAATTTCATAAGCCATCTATCTTTCCACTCATAGTATTAATTTCTTCAATCGCATGCACTTTTTTTCTAGTAGAAGATTTTTCGGTATGCCATTGAGAGTAATTTGCCATAATATTATCTAGGAATTTAGTAGCTTCTCCTAATTTAATTTCCATAAAAGTACCACCCGCGACGAAATCTAAAAGATTTCTAGATGCAAAATTCAATCCCGCATAATTTTTTTGTATAATCATCCACAAACTTAAACCATGAGTGGGGCAATTTCTTATCATCAATATCATCCTCTCCCAAGATTGTGCAACATGTTCATGATCAAGTTGCTTAAAATTCATTATATCATTCCTAAGGGAGACGATCTTAGCGGGAGGAAAATACTTGGAAATAAAAGCATCTTTACACTTCTTCCAGGCAAAGATGAAAACCAAGCTTTAGCACGATCTTGTAGTGAAAACGGAAATAGGTTCAATTTCACAATATAATTATCCACATATTTTTATTTTCCATGTCACACAATTCAACGAAAGTATTTAAATAGGATGCGGCATCTTCACTAGGAAGACCAGAAAATTGTTCTTTCATAACAGGATTCAACAAAGCGGCATTAATTTCATAAGATTCTGCACTAGTGGCGGGAGCAATCAGAGTACTAATAAAATCATTATTATTAGTGTTGGAAAAGTCACACAACTTTGTATTCTCTTGAGTCATCGTGACAAAACAAGCAATCTAGCAGACAAGCAAAATAAAAGGCAAATGGAAAGACGAACGAAAGAAGGGCGAATCAAAAGGAAAATATTTTTGTATTTTTATGAAAATGTTTTTGAAGTGGGGGAGAGGAAAACAAGAGGCAAATGTCAACTAAGATAATGGAAGAGAAGAGAGTTTATGATAGGTACTTGGTAGGCTTGATGTAGAACCTCCTCGGCAACGGCGCCGGAAATTCTTCCTTCTACTTCTTGAGCTTGCATTGGTTTTTCCCTTGAAGAGGAAAGGGTGATGCAGCAAAGTAGAGATAAGTATTTCCTTCAGTTGAGAACCAAGGTACCAATCCAGTAGGAGGTACTAGCAAGTCTCCTATATATGCACCTGCACAAACACTCAAACACTTGCACCCAACGCGATGAACGAGTTGTCAATCCCTTCACGGTCACTTGCAAGGATGAGATCTGATAGAGATAGATATAAAAGAAATAAAAGTAAATAAAATTCAGTGAGATATTTTTGGGTTTTTGATTTTATAGATCTAAAAATATATGATGGAAAATAGACCCGGGGGCCATAGGTTTCACTAGAGGCTTCTCTCTTGAATAAACAATACGATGGGTAAACAAATTATTGTTGAGCAATTGATAGAAAAGTGCATAGTTATGATGATATCTAAGGCGATGTTCATGAATATAGGCATCACTTCCTTGGCAAGTAGACCGACTCCTGCCTGCATCTACTACTATTACGCCACACATCGACCGACTCGTGCCTGCATCTAGAGTATTAAATTCAAGAGAACAGAGTAACGCTTAAAGCAAGATGACATGATGTAGAGGGATAAAATCAAGCAATATGATGCAAACCCCATCTTTTTACCCTTAATGGCAAGAATACAATACGTGCCTCGCTGCCCCTTCTGTCACTAGGAGAGGAAACTGCAAGATTCAACCAATCACAAAGCATCTCTCCCATTTCAAGATAGATCAGTCTAGTTGGCCAAACCAAATAAATAAATCAAAGAGAAATACAAACCTATCAAATCATGCATATAAGAATTCAGAGGAGACTCATATTATATTCATAGATAATCTGATCATAAATCCACAATTCATCGGATATCAACAAACACACCACAAAAGAAGATTACATCGGATGGAACTCGAAGAACATCAAGGAGAACATTGTATTGAAGATCAAAGAGAGCGAAGAAGCCATATAGCTACTAGCTATGGACCCATAGGTATGTGTTAAACCACTCACACATCATCGGTAGGTAGCAAGGTTGATGTAGAGGCCCTTTATGATCGAATCCCCCTTGATCGCCGGAAAAGGCCCCAAGATGGGATCTCACGGGAACAAAGACTTGCGGTTGCAGAAGAGTATTTTTGTGGACGCTTCTGATGTTTAGGGAATATTTTGGAATTTATAGTGCAAAGATTACGGCTGGGGCACTCCCGAGGGGCACACAGGCTAGGGGCGCCCCCCTAGGGCATGCCCTGAGGGATTGTGGGCTCCTCATGAGACCTCTGGCCCCCTCTCCAAGTAACGTAGGTGTCTTCTGGTCCAAGAAAAATCATCGCGAAATTTTTATTCAGTTTGGACTCTGTTTGATATTCCTTTCTAAAAAAGCCAAAAACAAGGAAAAACATCAAGTGGCACTGGGCCTATGTTAGTAGGTTAGTCCCAAAAATAATATAAAATAGTATATTAATGCATATAAAACATCCAGAATATATAATATAATAGCATGGAACAATCAAAAATTATAGATACGTTGGAGACGTATCATCCTGTCGTCATGATACATCTTTACACTACTAGGGAAAAGGCTAGCAGCAGCGTGGGTTTTAGATGTATCAGTAGCGCAGGTACCCGCGCTACTAATAAGGCGCTACAGCTAACTCATAGCAGTAGCGCGTGCGCACCCGCGCTACTGCTACACAAGTGTAGCAGCAGCGCGGTTAGAGGAAGCTCGCTACCACTAGTAGCGCTAGCGCTCTTTGGCTGGACGTGCTACTGCTATTGAGGCGCTGCTGCTAACTTTTATACACTCGCTACAGCTAATTTAAGTAGTTTTTTTTGGCATATTTGTTTTGTATTTGAACCGGCTTTGTAGAAGAATCTTTAGCACATAGAAATGTCATCATGATACACATACAAATGCCTGCGAGACCACACATGTAATCATAGCATGTACATACAAATAGTCTCATCATAATGATCATCCAACACAAAGTGGTATCTTGTCATCATCTCGAAAATAGCAATACATGCAAGTCTCGAAACTATGCAGTACATGAGGTGGCGGTTACGAGTCCTCTCTCGCGCTAGCGTGAACCTCAAGTAACTAGCTTCTCCTTCTTGTCTGCTTTTGAAGCCTTTATGGCTGGCGCCCGTGAACCCATTCACTTGCGCCTGACACTCATGCCACTTGTTGTACACCCCCGGAACCTTCCCTTTGTACACGATATAGCATTTCCATCTCGCCATCAAGAAACTAGGTACCTGTTAGAGATGCATGTTCATGAAGAGGATGTACAATCATATATATGCAACAAAATATACTAGAGCAACACCAAAAAAGAAAGGTTAGCAACTAGATGCAACATATACAGTACGCAAATTAATTAACTAGAGGTACGCAGGTCATCGTACGCAAACTAACAAAGTAGTGTTACGCAAGTTCGGCAGGGACCGTGGACATCACAAAGTTTCATCGCTACAAAAAGTATACAAGTTCAACCGACACATATCATCATCATCGGCATCATAAATCACTAGAAGTTCCATCCTTCCATATCATCAAGGACGAACCCTAGCTTCTTGAACGGCGTGAGGTCTAGACGTTGCATGCCTATGCGAGTTCGGACGTCAGTTCGCGATATATGGCCGTGGTGGAACATCCCCTTCTCATCGACGACTTCTTTCATGATGATCGTCGCAATGTCGCTTTGGATGCAAAAGAAGTCATCTCTAAGTTTATAATTCGCTTCTCCATGATATTCTAGCCACTTGTGGATATGATCATCATTTCTGCTGTTAATGCGAAGCTTTTGGTGATCCGTGTTGAACTAAATCATGAGATGGACGATGTAGAATCCATCCTTCTTGCTTGGTTTTGGGACATGGATGCAGCAGAAGTTAGTTTTATGCGCGAAACCCATCTTCTTGTTCCTTTGTTTCTTGATATGCACGTGGCCACCTCTAAAGCTGAAGCCTTGGAGAGAATCATCTAGAATATTCATTATGTGGGTGTAGTCCTTTTTCTCGTAGTCTCTGGAAGTGTCAAAATACACGGCGTGGGAGACTTGCGGGTAAAGAACGATAAGGATGGCACGCCCGTTGCTGCGGGGAAAAGACACCTCAAATTATTCCCCATATGAGAGAGAAGGAATGATTGAAATGTGCGAAAGGGTTGTCCGGAACTGACTTACTTTGGATGATAAGGCACGAGGACAATTTCCCGGTCCTTATTCTGTACCATTAAGTTTTGGAGGTACTCCCTAGCAGTTTCACGCTCAAAGTCACTGAGACTCAAGAAAGACTCGTGCATGTAGTACGGATCCGCCACACAGATTTGCGAGACTTCTTCACTCTTCATGAAGGAGCTCATATGTAGCGCAAAAAGGCGGACGATAGTAAAATCAAGCCGCCTTGTTAGAAACATCTCAAAGATATGGTCAAACCGCAGGAAGAACACCTCCGCGGGCCGTGTGTCGACGTAGCACTTCCCCTCAGGCACACGAGCCGCGTATGTCGGATATCCTGGATCCTTTGAGGCTAGTAGGCTTTTCTCAGTCGACAGCACATGGTCGTGCAGTCTCCTGAGATCCCCTGATAGTGCCTCCAGCGGTTTCGGCGGTAGCATCGGCTCGCCCGTGAGATGGAATATGACCGCACCTTTCACGGGTACACGCTCTTCAGAATGCATCATCTGGCTGCTGTGTGCTCTGGCTTGTTTGGAGGCAGTTACCTTCCCCAATCTCTTCCTCTCCTTTTTCTTGGGAACACCTTCCAGACCCTTCCTTAACCCCTGCCCAGGTGTTCCCGGGCTAAGTACTGTACGACCCTCGTGCCCGGCTAGTTGAGCCTGTGTTGAGGCGGCATCTTCAGGCGTGTCCTGTGAGGATTTCATGAAGAGAGACTTTTTGCAATCCATGGTACGACCCTGCCCGGGCATATCATCCATATCCTCATTAGCAAGCTGATAGCCCGATTCGTCATATGGCTGACTCATCATATCTATGTCACAATCATACACATTTGTATTGAGGTAATCCATAGGGTCGACCTCCGTCTCATCATCCATTCTCTGTTCTACAGGAGAAATTACATCAGCCAGTACTATTGCACCCCCTTCATCATGTCGTCCACCGCTCTCACCCGGCACTACAGGAGCTGGTAATTGCGTAGGCGGGGTGGTGGTCTCCGCACATGCTTGTTGATGTGTGGTAGTTATTGGTGTGCTCTCAGCCGGCTCCAGACGAATAAGATTCTTCGGCCATAGCAGCACCCAACCCTTGCAGCTTCCAATCCGCGGCGGGGTCTCGTCGTCCGCTCCCACATGCTGTACTGGAGGAGGCAAATCCTCGTGCCCCGATTTCACACTGGTCAAGCTAACCCTGAAGTGCCCAGCGGGGATCGGCTGGTTGTGGAACGTGCGTTGAGAGGGGTCCATTATCATCCCCTTTCCCACGTCCACCTTCTGGCCTTTGATCAAGTAGAGTATGGTGCACGGGGTTTCTTTCGCCTGCAAACACATATGTCTGTGGCGTAAAAAAACTAAAAGGCAACAAAAATGGAATATTATCTATCTATATATATATATATGTTGGTGCCACATGTAATTACCGTGACGGCGTCGAGCTCAGCCAAAGACGAAGGCCCACCTAGCGCGCCTGAGACTGAGGACGGGCTGCTATGAGCGGGAGCGGCTGCGAGAGGAGGCCCGGTTGCTTGAGAAAGTGATGGTGCGATGGTGTTGTTGTTCATGGAGTTGCTCGCGAGGAAACTGGGCATCGGGAAATCATGTACCGTCTTGGCTGGATTTTCCTTTGCCTAGTTGATGATAACTGGAACCAAGTTAGTAGCGAAATCATTTCTGCAGGCAGTTACAGCTGCATTGACTGCATGCTGTAGCAACTCATATTTGTCCTCGGCTGCTTTTTTCGCATCCTCAGCTGCTTTTTTTTCGACCGCAAGCTTCACCTTTGCGTCGATGTCAGACTGACTAAACTTCTTTTTCTGCTTCTTGGCCTCCGGGCCGTCGTTGTAAAACACCTTCCACGTGGCGCCGTCTCCAGCGCCGTGCACACGACCATATTGCGGCCGCTGGTCCAACGGGAGTCCCTTAAGTTCGTTCAAGGCCCGGTTGAGAGGGGTGTCCCACTTGGGCCTCATCAGAGAAGTAGGGCTTTCAGCTGCAAGCCGGTGTTGCTTCTCCAGTAATCTAATCAATTTCCTCGTGATCTTCTCCGTCGTGCTTGTTAACGGGCAAACCAACACTAACACCAGGCGGCTGGTCTGCGCCATATAGAAAATTCTCACAGAAAGAGATGCACTCTTGTGCCAAATAGCCCTGGACGATGCTTCCATCCGGACGGGACATGTTATGAACGAATCCTTTGATGATCCCATTCATCCTCTCAAACGGCATCATGTTGTGCAGGAATGACGGCCCCAGGTCTATTATGTCATCCACAATATGGACACACAGATGCACCATCACGTCGAAGAAGGCGGGCGGCAAGTACATCTCAAGCTCATTCAATATCACAACAATCTCTTCCTGTAGCCTTTGGAGCTGTTTCACACTGATCGACTTTCGAGAGATGACATCGAAAAAGTTGTAGAGACCAATAAGCGTGTCACGGACATGCTTGTCCATTATCCCTCTAAGGGCAATAGGTAGTATCTGCGTCATCATCACATGACAGTCATGAGACTTCATCCCACAGAACCTTTTCTTGTCTGTGTCTAGATATCTTCTTATCTTGCCATAGTAACCGGAACTAACTTTCTCCGGTAAGGCACTTAAAGAATTGATTGATCTCAGCCTGACTTAAGGTGAAGCAAGAAGGGGGGCAATAATCCTCTTTCTTTATTTTCTTGCCCTTCTTCTCCCATGCCTCTGTCTCCGTCTCTGTCTCGTCTGACATTTTACGGGGCGGCATGTGCAGATCTTCCCTGATTTTCAAATCTTGCAAGTCTTTTCTTGCCTTCGGCCCATCCTTGGTCTTATCCGGCATGTTCATCAGTGTTGCGAGCAAGCTCTCAAGGACATTCTTACAGATATGCATTTGATCAAGGCAATGAGGTGTATCGAGTTTGTGCCAGTACTCCAAGTCCCAGAACACAGACCTCGTCTTCCATACCTTCAGCAGCAGCTCCGGCGCCTTCCACATCGTCTTTCCCGGCGCGGGGCACTCCTTCCAGTTTTTCAACAGCTCATCGATTTCGGCACCGCTCCGCTTACGTGGAGGTCCTCGATCTCAGCGTGACCATTGAATAGATCTCCACGGTTTCTCCATGCGTCGTCCTGTTCAAGCCATCTTCGATGCCCCATGTACACGATTTTCCCAGGCCCGCCATCTTTCCTTGACGTTAGCTGCTGAGACGTTGTATCATCCATGCACCGCGTGCATCCGCAATATCCATGGCTCACCTGGCCTGCCACATATCCGTAACCGAGATAGTCCTGCACTGTCGTGATCAGCGCGGCTCTCATGTTGAAATACTCACCTTTGCTGGCGTCCCATGTCTTGGCCGATGTTTTCCATAACGTGTCTAACTCCTCTTGAAGTAGCCCCAGATACAAATTAATATTATTTCCTAGTTGTTTTGGCCCTTGAATAAGCATGCTCATGTGAATGTACTTCGATTTCATGCACAACCAGGGGGGAGGTTGTACATCCATACAAACACGGGCCATGTGCTATGGTTGGTGTTCTGGTTGCCAAACGGATTCATGCCATCGGTACACGCGCCAAGCACGATGTTCCTTGCATCACATTCAAAATACCGATAGAAGCTGTTCAACGCTCTCCACTGGCTTCCATCCTTCACGTGTCTCAGCTTCGGATCATCTCCATCGTCGGGCTTCTTCCTCTCCGCGTGCCAGTGCATTAGCTTTGCTTCCTTGGGATCTACAAAATATCTCTGGAGACGGGGAGTGATCGGTAAGTACCATACAACTTTCTGGGGACATTTCTTCCCGGCCTTCTTGTATCGAGAAGCATTGCACACCGGACAACTTGTTTTTTCCGCGTGCTCCTTCCGATAAATTATGCAACCGTTGATGCATGCATGGTATCTAACGTGTGGCAGATCAAGAGGGCACACGATCTTCTTGGCCTCATCAACACTAGTAGGACATAGATTACCCGCGGGAAGAACATCCTTTAGGTACTTGAGATGCTCATCGAGGCTAGTGTCGGTCCATTTGTTTTTATCCTTCGTCTTGAGGAGTTGGAGCGTGAAACTCAAGCGGGTCACCTCAGGATTGCAACCATCATACAATGGAGTGTTCGAGTCTACCACCAGTTGCTCCAGCTTAGCCTCCTCTCTAGAAGCATCTCTCTCAGTACTCGTCTCCTTGCGAAGCAATGCTTGAACATGAGGGTCCCGCACAATTGAACTTAGTACCGACGAACTCTGCTGTGTGGAGTCCATGTTGTTCTCTCCGCCGCCATGTCCGGCCCCTTCTCCTCCGCCATGTCCGGCCCCTTCTCCGCCGCCATGTCCGGCCTCTTCCCCGCCGCCATTATCGATCATCTCTTCGTCTTGCCCCGTGTCATCATTGCCTGCCCCGTCGGCATCCTCAACATCGTCATCCTCATCTTCAGTTATCCACCGAGTATAGCCATCCATGAAACCAGTCATGAGCAGGTGCGCTTTGACACGACCATCGTCATGGGGGTCGAGCCAAACTATTCCTTTGCATTTTCGACACGGGCATAAAACCTCTGTCCAGTTATTTTCTTTCATGTCCTGCACCGCCGACCACAACCACCTGTCCACCATCGTTCCACTGACCATCGTTAACTCTGCACGGTAATAATAAAAAAAATTATTATAAAAATGCATGCATGCATCAAAGTCATAAAAAAATTGGCATGACCTTCCCTAAAAATAGGACATATATGGATCTAGAGTTTGCCCGGAATTCGCCGAAACGGAAATAAATTGACATTTCGGCAAAACATAGGCAACTCAAAAGCACAATTTGGCGGCGTCAACTCATGCCACACACACAATTTCCACAAACATATCACACACACATAAACACATTTCCATTTTGCAAAAGCATGAAATTTTCATCACCTCTATCTCGATCGAGATCGAGCACACGGTGGAGATGATGTTGTAGGGAGATCAAAAGTGCACAAAGCTCTTCTTGACAAAGATAGATCTAGTTAGGGGGCAAATAGGTCACTTAACTAAATCCTACATCTACCTAGCTACCTAATTTGGGAGGAGACAACTTCAACTAGTGGAGGGGAAGGAAAAAGAGAAAGGAGATGCATTAATGGAGGTGGTGTAGTTATGTAGGAGTAATGAAGAGAGAGAAAGGTGGATAGAAGAGAGAGAGTAATGGGGGAGAAGTATTGTGGAGAAGAAGAAGAGTGAGAGTGGGAGCATGTGGTGGAGGTAGGGGGAAGGGAAGAGAGGAGGGGGAGGTAGGGGGAAGGGAAAAGAGGAGGGGGAGGGGAGGGACGGGTGGGGAAAGGTGTTGGGTTGGTGCGGGTTAGCAGTAGCGCGGGAGAGAAAACGCGATGCTGCTAAGGATTTAGCAGCAGCGCGCTTTGCGGTACGGCGCTACTGCTAACTGGGACAAAAAATTGTGGCAATTTGAAACTTACCAGCAGTGATCTCGAAAAAAGCGCGCTATTACTACATACTTAGCAGTAGCGATGTTATTGCGACCGCGCTACTGCTACTTAGAGTTAGGTGAATACCGTCGGTCGATATTTGTAGCAGCGCATTTCTGGCCGAGCGCGCTACTGCTAAATCCTTATCAGCAGCAAGTTTACGTAACACGCGCTACAACTAGTTAGCAGCAGCGCCCCATTTTGAACCGCGCTGCTGCTAAGATTCTGTGTATAGGCTTTTCCCTAGTAGTGTTAGTGCCTCGATCAGGTCGTTGAAGGACTTGGACAATCTGGCGCCGGCAACTTCGTGCTCTGAGGAATGGAAGCACTAGCTCTTCATGTCCATGACTGCAAGATGGGAAGAAATGTGCTCGGCTATGTCGACCAGCTTCTCTATCTAGAGGGAGTACCTCTTTTGTAGCTTGTCCAGCGCATCTTCGGCGCCCTTCTGGAGAGTTTTCGCTGCAGTGAGCTTCTCCGTCAAGACCTTTTCTTGCTCCTTAGAAAACTCGAGATTCTTCTCTAGCCTAGCAAGCTTGGACTTCCGATCTTGTACTATCTTGTCAGCGGTGGCTAGTTCTTGGCTCTTGGATGAGAGCTGCGTCTGCAGCTCCCCTAGGGTGTGAGCTGCTTTCTGTGCCTCGGCCTTGAGAGCCTCGATGTCCTTGCCGCTGACTGTCAGTTGTTCCTTCAGTTTGCCGGCATGGGTTTCCATTTCTGCCTTGGCGGTGACGGTGTCTATGGCCTCATCAATGACCTCTTTGATCTTGATGGCATGCTCTGAAGCTTGGGCCTACAAGGCCTTCTGGTGATCATCCTCCAGCTGTCAGGTTCGCTACTTCATGAGCTCCTCAATTTCTTCATCTTTGCTACAAAGGGTGGCAGCCATGCATGGCCTGTTCTTGCGTGGCAACGTCTTGGCTTTGGTGTTGAACTGCATCTCATGCTCTGCTAGCTTGCCGTCACAAGCTTTTGCCTTCTCTTTAGCAGCGACCATCTTTTCCATGTGGTCCCTAACATTGCAGGATTGGTTGTTGTACCATGTGCGCAACTCTTCGGCCTTCTCCCTCAGTTGCCGGTTGATTGCGTCATGGGCCTTGCGCTCGTCCTTGATCTGCTTCCACCTTCTTTCATACCTAGCTTGCGCATCCTTGAACCTGACGGCCATGGCCTGTAGGAATGAGTAGTCCTTCTGCTCATTAGTTATGTCTTCGGCGTGTGTGGATCTCTGAGCCAAGGGGAGCAAGATTTGCGCAACCACCTCCTCAAAGTTCAATTCCACAGTAACAGATGCGTTGGGGGCTCCAAGATTGGCCTGGTAGGTCACCATATCAGTGATGGTCGGTAGGATTGGCTGGGCCACCGATACTGGTGGCTCGACAAGCAATGGTTATGAATCGATGGGTTGTGTTGCATTAACATCTATCATGATGGGCTCAGATCAGTCGGCGGGGTCCTCCTCCCTCACCACATCGGCCTCCTGGATGTCGCCATCAGTGCTCGCGGAGTTCTCCGCGGCGGCAGTTTTGGTGGCCTCCTCAGCGGTAGGCTTGGCGATCGCGGCAACCTCCAAGCTCATCACCCCCTGGGAGGAAGCTGGAGCTAAAAAACCAAGATGGGATAAAATGAGTAAGATTCCAATTATCAACAGAAGCCAAAGGAAAAATTATCATGGGCACAACTTTATGGTGTAAAGGAGTACTTGGCTACACTTGTTTGGCAGGAGCATTCTCGCCCTCGGCAGCTTGCATTGCCGGCGCATGGCCCTCGATGACCTCTGAGTTTGGGGAGGCACTGATCTGAACCATGTCGCCAGTGGAGGCCCTTGCCGGAGAAGCGCTCCCAGGACGGTGCTTGACGGGGAACCCTTGGCGGGATCACCCCCATGGTCCTCTTCGCCTTGGTGATCCCCTCCAGCCTTTTCGCCCTTACCAGAAGAATGCTCCTCGACAATCAGAACACCAGGCTGAGTAAGAGGCTCGTCTGGACGCTGGGGGCTGGACCGGGGGCTGGAGATCACGGGTTCCTCCACTAACGCCTCCTGTGCAACCTTTGATGACGAGCCTTGGTCCACAGATGATCTAGCCCACTTCATCCTACGGATGAGGGTCTCTTCTTCCCTCGAATGGCAAGGGACCATGTCAGGATTAATAAGTTGAAAGGATTAAGACAAGGAAAAGTTAAGGAATGATCACTCTTCATCAGACTCGATGAGCATCTCTATCTTGTACTTGGTTGGCGGTGGAGGCTCCCTTGCCCTCTTGACGGTTAGAGGCGGCGAGCTTGGTGAGGGAGGAACCTCATCCTCCTCGGGAAATTATTCCTGGTAAGATAGATGTTTGAGTTTACCCAACTGTGTCGGTTGCCGGCGTATCGTCTTCTGCTCCTCGGACTTGGTGGTGGACTTCCTTGCCGTGGAAGCGGGTGAGGACTTGGGAGTGCTCGCGCTCTCGTGGCCCCCCCTACTACGGAGCCAGCATGGTGGCTCGCCAACCTGGGGCTCTTCTTATTGAGGACTCTCCATGGTTCCCCCCGACAACCTCATCCCGGGCTTTGCAAGTTCCAACTTGCGGGCCTCCTCAAGTCTGCTGACTATGTATGCCTTCTCCTCCTCTGTGGTCTCTCTGGCCAAATCTTGCTCCACTCGCTCGGCCTTCTCCACCAGCTCATAAGCCCAGTTCTTCTCATCCTGCAATGGGGTCAATTCCGAGTTGTCCTTGACCCCGACAATTGTGCAGTCTGGCATCCATGCCAAGATGGCAGTTCTCTCTATCTTCTTGTGCAGCGGCATGACCGAGGCCGGCAAATGGAAAGTGCCCAGCTTGTGGGATAGTTGTTGGCAGAGCCAGGAGTGTCCCATCACCGTCAAGTTGCGGCCATGCCCCGAATATAACCGCATGATATCCCCGCATTCTGGTATAGCCAAGTCGGCCTATCCCTTTGCTATAGCGGGGCGCTACGGCGTCGCAGGTAGTCAGCCCTGACATCTCAATGGTAAGGTCGGCTTCCCGCAAATGTGCGATCCTATTGAGCACTGGGCGGAGCTTCTTCTCACTAGCGCCAAGCTTCTTCCAGTTGTCATCGCGCTCGATCTTCTCTGTGCGTGGCAAGCAGAATGCCGGGGCATCCTCATCTTGGATCCAACACCAAGTTCCCCTCCATTCTCCACTTGTCGTGGCGATGCCCCAGGATGTATCTCTTTGGTCTTTCCTTCCCCTCAGGAACCATGTCACACTCGCAGACAGTGCATCATTCCCCCACCCGGGGGACGAAGAAATGGCGAAACAAATCTACATTGGGCATAACCCCGACAAAGTTCTCACAGAAATGTGCAAAGACCGCCATGCACGTCATGGCATTAGGCGTGAAGTCAACCAGCCGGAATCCATAGGTCGACATCAGCTCGCAAAAAACTGAATATGGCAGCACCAATCCGCAGTAGAAGTATGTGTAGAAAAAGGGGTAGGAATTGCTCAGAGTTGTGGGGCCGAAAGGAAGAACATTGGGGGATCCATGACCAGCAGTTGCTTTCCCCCACATGTACGAGTACCTCTTGATCAGGGTATTGGCGGATAGGGTAGGCGGCAAGAAGACGACATTCTCGTGCTACCGTCTCTCCAGTTCCTCCAACTCCTTCCTCGTATGCTCTGCCTGGGGGTCAAGCGGCTTGGCCGCCTTCTTCCCCTTTGCGGAGGCTTCTTTGGGCGCCATCCGAAGGCTCGGGGAGGAAGAAAGCTTCTAGGCCAGAGCAGATTGGCGCGGGCGGTGGCAACGACGAAGGTCGTTTTTCCTTGGCAAGGGGGAGAAGGTAAAGCAGAGGAGGGCGAGAATGAATGAGCAGCACCCCTTCACAGTTCCCTTTTTTATGGGGAACACGTGAGAGGGCTGGCTCTTCGGCACCTCCCCTAGCCACACCCGCCAGGATGCATCATTTGGGAACTGCAACAACACCCGTGCTGCCACATCCCGCGATTAATCCACGATTTAGACATGCGGTGATGGGAACCGTCGTGATGGCAGATCACGATGCAGGATCATGTCAGTTTCTCTCCCCCACGTGTGTCCATGCATGTTGTTGGGCCTGACCCAACGACGCACCGACTACACATATGGGCCAGGCCCGGGGCTCCTGTTGGTGCACTAGGAATAGGGTCCCTGGTGCGCCTGACTTGTGCATGGATTGTTGCAGCCTCCACGGTAGGGCGCCTTGACGGGGACTAAAGACAAGCCAGAGAAACCGCTCTTCATGAGATCAAAGAGCAAAACAAGAAGACAAAGGTGACCAGAGAATATCCCGGGAAGGTCTCCCCTTTCCGGGCAGGCGAGCCCGACGGGGTCGAGATTGGAACTGGAACCAAGGCCAAGCCCCTCCCAAACAAGGCCTCCAAGGTCTGCCAAGGTCGAAGCAAAGACTCAAGGCAAACCCCAGCAAGCTCCACACCGACAAACCTTCACCAGAACGCCACCCCTCCACCTCATCATATGCCAGTCACTAATCAGTGCAGTGTCGAGCTCTCAGGTGGCTAGGTGGATCCTGTCAGGTACATGGCAGCCCTCTGGAGAGAAGATGAACTTTATTGACACCCGTCCAGGCGGCATGTCATGCTAATAAGAGGTAGCTGGATAAGCGGTGTGGCAACTTTGTCGGGAGTCAACCTCCATGCGACACCTAGAAGTGCATTTAATGCACTTTGTCCTAACTACCAGAGTTAGGTATGATAGCACTGTTAGCTATCCAATCTTACTGAAGACTATTTTGCCATTGTGGTGACCCCTTAACCTATAAAAGGAGGCCTGATGCAACCCAGCAAGGGGTTCGAACATTTGACCCCTGAGCACTTGTACGCATGTAGTTGCTCTTCCCGAGGCACCCTTGCCGGGCTAGAGTGCTTTGTGTCTTCGTCTACCTCGAGATCAATCCACCAAATTAGGAGTAGGGTTTTATACTGTAAAGCGGCCCGTACCTGGGTAAAAGAGAGTTGTCCTTCACCGTGCTGCCCTATCATTTCTGCTCTTTGTGCAAAGTGATCATCCCCCTCACCGAACCACAAAGGGATGGCCCTACCCCATAGGTGATCGTGCATCCCCCATGACACAAGTAGATATGTATTTGTACCAACCTTGGAGTTGATAAGCATCTGAATGTATGGTGCATATTCACATGACCTCTTCTGATCAGCAGTTGTCCTCTTGATTATCTCAACAATTGAGATCATGACTTTGAATTCCTCTTCTTCTTCTTCAGATGAGTGTCTTTCAAATTCTTCCATGGGGTCAACTAGTTTGCACCATCTACCTCTTTTCCTCTCCTTGGTAGGTGCCTCTAGAATTGAAGTATTCCGAGGTTTTGACATTGGCACTCTTTTGGCTAGAGCTTTCTTCTTAGTAACAGGCTTGGTGGCAGTTGCTGAATTATATTCCCTTTTTACCAAATACTTCCTCGTGGAAGTAACCTCATCAGCAACAAAGTCTTCATCCTCCCTATCTGAGGTTCTTCTTCCTTGACTTGCTGGCAGATTTTGGCAAAATGCTTGGAGTAATTCTGATGCTCTCAGCATAACTCTCACTAGGTCTTGAGCCCTCACTGAGATTTGCCTCTTGCTTTGACCTATTCTGGCTGTCACTTGCATTTGACATCTTGCACAGTAGACCCTATGAATAAATGAGTATGGGCAGAGTAGATGAGCATCACAAAAAGCAAAGATTTTTCAAAACAAATTGAATCCAAACTTTAGTTTCAGTTTTCTATAGAAGGCATTTCGGAGCTACCGATATGATCATCTCAGTGACACTGAAGCACACACAGACCCTAAACACACATGATTCGTCAGACCGACTTGTGGTTTGGTGGCTCCGAGATGCTACGGTTTCATCGAGATATCACTGTTGGTCTCACCGATTAGTACATTCCAACGGGACCAAGTTGTACTTAGTGCAATGGCCAGAGCCAATTGGTGGGAGCGAAAGTTTCATTTTGGTCGGTCTGAGATGAATTCGGTAGAAACCTAACCCTAAATTTTTTCTTCGAATCTATTCTAAAGGAACTTTTCGGTGGATAGAACAATCTCGAACATGGAAAGATACATGGCATTATCCTTGTGCATTGAATCGGAAGGGGATAGCATGAGGAGATCGATTTGTACCCTAACTTTGTGACGATCCTGTACAGCGATAACGGTGGTGTTGATTCCCGTTGACGGCGACGGAGACCTGCGGCGGAGATGCACAAGCGAAGACGCCGATGATCCGGAGACTAGGGGGCGGCAGCAAAGGGGCGCGGGCTCGTGAGGTTTGAAGGATTTTTCAACTGTATGGGTCCGCTGAGTAAATGTACCCATGTGATGTCGGTGGCACCGATGGAATGTTTCTATGGCGCCGAGATGCAAAATTGCGTGCAGTTCTTGCAATTCGGTGGAACCGAGTCATTCTACTCGGTAGCACCAAGATGAAAACCTAGATCACTCTAGTGCTTTCGGTGTGACCGAGTTTGATTGAGTTGGTCTGACCGAAATGCAATAGAAGGTTTTGGAATGATGCCCTTGTCGGATCGATGGCTCCGAGTGATCCTCACCCAGAGGGTCCAAAAAGACTTGTTCAAATTTGTGATGTAGCATGAATAGAGTTTGAGACAAGAAGAGCATAGATAGCTAGAGAAAGTTCTTAGGCATTCTTGCACATCCATTTAGCCAATAAAAACTAAACAATCAAAACAAAAAATGGATGTCCTTGAATGAAGAAAATACGAAACCAACATGCTCACACAATAAGATAGCAATTGGCAATGACTAGGTCATCTACATATGAGCATATTGACTTAGAAGTCAAATGAGAACATTTGTTCATAGGTCATACTCATCGTTTAAGCACAAGTGGGGTTACCACTTTTACATAAAGCAATAATGTGTTCACACCATTAGAGTTGCTTTGGCTCAATTTCTTCGAGCAAAGCTCCCCCTTCAGAGGGATGAACTAACCTTGGGTTTTGTCGATGATGACTTCATGTAGATAGTGAAGATGTGGATGCTCAATGTTGATGTACATCATTTGGAGCAATACATTAGAGTGTTGCACTTTCAATACCTAGACGGGCTAGTCCCACAGGGAACATACAAGGATATCGATAGGCATAGAGTTAATTGCACATATGATGATGTCCATGAATGCATTAGGTTACCTTGTCCCTTGTCCTACCAACAAGAGGGTTTGTGACTCCATGAACTTGATGCAAGATATGAAAGTTGATTGCACAAGTCCTTGCCAATAAGAATATGAGTGAAGTATGTTGTCAGAGTCACCCTCAAGAACACTCTAACTCTTCTTCTTTTGGGATCCACATCAACTTGATGAGAATCCTTGGAGTTTTAGTTGAACTTGATGATGCAAAGCTTGACGTAGTCTTGGGAACCCACTTGACCATGGTCTTAGGAGCTTCTTCAAGTGAGTCAATCTCTTCTTGAAGCTTGTCCTTGCCTTTTGACTTGTGGTCTTGTGGTGGAAGATCATCTTGAGCGTGTGTTCCCTTGAAAGAAGTGGGGCCATACTTCTCTTGTTGTGGAACAAACTGTATCTTGGGGTATTGATCTTCATCCCACTCAACTCCATTGGCATTGAACTTTCGTTCAAAACCAACACCTTGATTCTTCTGGTGCCTTTCTTGCTTCTGTACAATTCCTCAAATTGCTTACTCCCGGAAAGGATCTTGTAAACACCTTTCTCTATAATTCCCTTCAATAAGCTATTTTCTTGCTCAAGTGTAACTTGGCTAAGAGAATCATTAGTGAAATCAAGAGAACTACTAGAAGCAACAACATTGGATTTAGCATGGTTATTTTTACTATTAGAGGAAGAATCTTTCTTGCTCTTGTTGCTAGATTTTACTCGTGGCATATAAGTAGACAAGAGGAGACGTTTGGCAATGTAAGAAGAACTCTTCTTTCTAAGATCATCATTGATAGCTTTTAGGAACTCATGCTCTTGCTCCAAATTTAACTTCTCGAAGCGTAGCTTCTCATGAGTCATGAGGAGCTCTCTATGATCCAAGTTGTTTCATGAGCTAACTTAAGATTGTTTAGTTCTTTAGTTCGATGCTCAATATCTTTCTTATAATTGTCATTCGTTTCATCTTGTTTAGCATGATTACTAGCAAGTTCATCATAGTTTTCATCACTAGTTTTGTCAAAAAGTAAATCATTATCACCTAGCAAATCATCTTCATCACTATTAAAATAAACATACTTTGGGTGTGATACCTTGGGGCCTTTAGCCATGAAGCATCTTCCAATTCCTTCATTTGGTGTGTCAAACATGTTGTAGGAGTTAGATGACACAAGTGCAAGACTGGCAACACCTTCATCTTGGGTATAGTCGGAGTCAGAGTGATAGCTGCACTCGGAGTAGTTGTCGGAGTCAGAACCGGATACCCATTCACCAACATGAGTGTTATGTCTTCGTCTTTTTTAGATCTTTGATGACTTGTCCTTCCTTTCTGAATCCTTGCTTCTATGAGAGGGTATTCGTTCATAATGATCATCTCTACTCCTCTCTCTTGGAGGTGATTTGCCCCTTCTACTTCTCCTTTTTGCTGAGTCTTCTCTTTTCTTGTAGAGAGTCACACACTCTTGGAGTGGTGTCCAGGTTTTCAACAATTGTAGCAATTATGATCACGACTAGAAGATCTTTTTTCATTGTAGGACCTTGACTTGGAGCTTCTCTCTTTGCTTCTATTATTGTAGAACTTGTTGAAGTTCTTCACCATTAAGCTCAATTCTTCATTGGAGAGTAGCTTGTCACTTGATGTTGTAGGAGCATCACTTGAAGCTTTGTAAGCACCACTTTACTTGTTGTGGAGCTCATCCTTATCCTTGAGTGACATATCATGAGCAACAATTCTACCAATGAATTCCGTAGCTTGAGATCTTTGTAATTGGGAATCATTTGGATCAAAGTGCACATGGCATCATATTTTCCATCCAAGGTTCTTTGGGTCTTCTTGATGATGAATTCGTCGGTCATCTCTTCACTTCCTAAGCCGACAATCTCATTTGTGATGAAAACAATCCTAGAGTACATTTCAGCCACTCCTTCACCATCCTTCATCTTGAACTTGTCAAGTTGACTTTGAAGCACACATCCAACTTGGATTCCTTGATGGACTTGATACCTTCGTGCATATCAACCAAAGTATCCCAAATTTCCTTTGCATTCTCAAGGCAGATGATTTTTTTGAATTCTTCAGGGCACAATCCACTAAAGAGAATATCGCAAGCTTGAGCATTGTATTGCAACATCTTTATTTCGTCCATGGTGGCTTCACGATCCGGTTCTTTTCCATCTTTAAAGTATTCACCTTGCAAGCCAATACGAATAACAACCCAAACGGCAGGGTTATGGCCAAGAATATGCATTTTCATCTTAGGCTTCCAACTAGCAAAAATTTATACCATCAAAGTAAGGACCTCTACGGTGGTAATTTCCCTCACTAGATGCCATACTCTCGTAGGTAGTGAAACCAAGGCTATGATCACCAAAGATCTAATACCACTTGTAGGATCGAAAGTATGTCTAGAGGGGGATGATTAGACTACTTGACTAAATAAAAATCTATCATTTTCCAATTTTTAGTTGTGGGCTGATTTTAGCAAATTGTACAAGTCAAGCAATCAACCTACACATGCAATTCTAAGAGTGTAGCAGCGGAAAGTAAAACATTGCATATGAAGGTAAAGGTAAGGGTTTGGAGAAGGCAAACGCAATGGAGACATGGAGATTTTTGGCGTGGTTCTAATAGGTGGTGCTATCATACGTCCACGTTGATGGAGACTTCAACCCATGAAGGGTGATGGTTGCGCGAGTCCATGCAGGGATCCACCCATGAAGGGTCCACGAAGAAGCAACCTTCTCTATCCCACCATGGCTATCATCCACGAAGGACTTGCCTCACTCGGGTAGATCTTCACGAAGTAGGCGATCTCCTTTCCCTTACAAAGTTCTTGGTTCAACTCCACAATATGTCTAAGGCTCCCAAGCAAAACCTAACCAATCTAGGAGACACCACTCTCCAAAAGGTAATAGACGGTGTGTTGATGATGAACTCCTTGCTCTTGTGCTTCAAATAATAGTCTCCCCAACACTAAACTCTATATCTCTCTCTCATATTTGGCTACGGTGGAAGAGTGATTTGAGTGGAAAGCAACTTGGGGAAGGCTAGAAATCAAGATTCAAATGGTAGGAATGGAATCTCTTGATCTCAACACTTGAGTAGGTGGTTCTCTCTCTCAGAAAATGAATGGTGCAAGTGTAAGCATGTTCTGATGGCTCTCTAACAAATGGAGATGGGGGTGGAGCGATACAATATATATAGCCTGCACACAAAATCCAACTGTTCCACACATTTGACTCATCTTGGTGGGACCGAATGGTTAAATTCGGTGGTGCCGATCAATTCAAAAATGTGAACATTAGGAATCTCGGTGGGACCGACTGGAACAACTCGGTGGTCCGATGTGCTAGGGCTTAGGGCAGACCTCGTCTTGGTGGCACCGATTGCATCAACTCAGTGAGACCAAAGTCAAGCCATCTTTGTGAGATCAATTGCAATTCTCGATGATACTGAAATAATTGTAACAAGTAACAGAGAGTTGGCAAGGCCATCTAATTGAGATCGAGATCCGTATCAGTGAGATTGAAATGTGACTGTTAGGGTTTCTCGCAGTGGCTACGTCATATGAACTCGATGGCTCCGGATAGAAAGAATTGGTGGGGCCGAGTTGGAGTTTTGGGTTTGGACATATTTGGATGGGGAAAGTGGCGAAGGGTTTTGGAGCAATATCACTAAGCATTTGAGCAAGTAAGCCATTAAGCAACACCTCATCCCCTTTTAATAGTATTGGCTTTGCTATGGACTCAATGTGATCATCACTGCTAGAAACAGGGTTGTCAGTGGCGCACCTGTTTTGGCTATTAATGGCACACTACAGGTGCGCCACTATTAACACGCCACTAGTAACAAATAGTAATGGCGCACCTCTGGTGCGCCACTAGTATCCCAGATAATAGTGGTGCACCACATAATGCACCATTACTATGTCCAATAGTGCGCCATTACTATGCCTCCCAGGGGGCCATATTTACCTTGTGCTCTGGGTTACTAATGGCGCACTTTTAGATAATGCGCCACTGGTGTGTTTATTTCAGTGCGCCACTAAAGTGTAATATGGTGCGCCAATACTATGAATATTAGGAATTTTTTTCTTTTCTAATATTGGCACGGGTTACAAAATACATTACAGCACAGAATATAAACATCACAACATATAAACAGCAGATTTATCGAATACAATACAAGATTAGTCTCCGAATACAATTCATCATATTAGTCTCTGAATTCAAAATACCGAACAAAGTTAGAACATTACAAGTCTCGTGACCGCGAGTAGCGAGTTTGTCTTCACATTACAAGTCGATATCGATCATCTAAACTACCATCACATAGAAGAGAGCTGCGGTCACGATGAGCATGATCGCGATGAAACTGGTCTTCATCCGGTTCCTCCAACACTCCCTCCTCTCTCCCGCTAGATAGCACGCGTATCCTGCTTCCGCCTCCGCCCTAGTGGTGTACCCTTTGTAACTGTTATCGCTGAAACGGTGAAACTGTCTCCGACACTCCTCCCAGTCGCCGTAGACTCCGGGAACCTTACCCTTGTACACGACATACGACGGCATCTCTATGCACTAGACAAACAAAGCGTTAGTAGAAATTCACAGACAATACATAAGCAATATATGTATGCAACAAAAGGATCGGAAGAGAAAAGTAACACATTAATAGCATGATTCATGGTCCTACTAATAAATAGCATCAATTACATATAAGTTGAACGACTGTCCAAACTAAAGAGACATACAAGTTCATTAAAGTTTAATTACAACATGAGCTAATCGATATTTCAGAACTACATAGCATGACGTATTAAAGTCCTAGAATGGTAGGCATCCAAGTTGAGTATAATAAAAACTATCATAGAAAGTGAATTGGATGCTATGGTCAATTTGATACTTGATAATTGTTTTGAGATATGGAGGTAGTGATATTAAAGTCATGCTAGTTGGGTGATTATGAATTTAAAGAATGCTTGTGTTGAAGTTTGTGATTCCCGTAGCATGCACGTATGGTGAACCGCTTTGTGATGAAGTTGGAGCACAATTTTATTTATTGATTGTCTTCCTTATGAGTGGAGGTCGGGGACGAGCGGTGGTCTTTTCCTACCAACCTACCCCCCTAGGAGGATGCGCGTAATACTTTGTTTTTGATGACTTGTAGATTTTTGCAAGAAGTATATGAGTTGTTTTGACTAATGTTGAGTCCATGGATTATACACACTCTCACCCTTCCACCATTGCTAGCCTCTCTTGTGTTGCGCAACTTTCACCGGTACCATACACCCACCATATACCTTCCTCAAAACAGCCACCATACCTACCTATTATGGCATTTCCATAGCCATTCTGAGATGTATTGCCCTGCAACTTTCCACCGTTCCGTTTATATGAGACGCATCATCATTGTCAAATTTCTCTTTGCATGATCATGTAGTTGACATCGTATTTGTGGCACACCCACCTTCATACTTTTCATACATGTCGCTCTTGATTCATTGCATATCCAGGTACACCGCCGGAGGCATTCATATAGAGTCATATCTTGTTCTAGCTTTGAGTTGTAATCTTGAGTTGTAAGTACATAAAATTGTGATGATATTCATTATTAGAGCATTGTCCCAGTGGGGAAAGGATGATGGAGACTATGATTCCCCCACAAGTCGGGATGAGACTTCGGACTACAGAAAAAAAAGGCCAAAGAAAAAAACAAAAAAAAGAGAAAGGCCAAAGAAAAAAAGAAAAAAGAAAAAAAGAAAAAAAAATAAAATGAGAGAAAAAGAGAGAAGGGACAATGCTACTATCCTTTTTACCACACTTGTGCTTCAAAGTAGCACCATGATCTTCATAATAGAGAGTCTCCTATGTTGTCACTTTCATATACTAGTAGGAATTTTTCATTATAGAACTTGGCTTGTATATTCCAATGATGGGCTTCCTCAAAATGCCCAAGGTCTTCGTGAGCAAGCGAGTTGGATGCACACCCACTTAGTTTCTATTGTTGAGCTTTCATACATTTATAGCTCTAGTGCATCCGTTGCATGGCAATCCCTACTCACTCACATTGATATCTATTAATGGGCATCTCCATAGCCCGTTGATACACCTAGTTGATGTGAGACTATCTTCTCCCTTTTTGTCTTCTCCACAATCACCATTCTATTCCACATATAGTGCTATGTCCATGGCTCACGCTCATGTATTGCATGAAAGTTGAAAAGGTTTGAGATTACTAAAGTATGAAACAATTGCTTGGCTTGTCATCGGGGTTGTGCATGATTAAATACTTTCTGTGATGAAGATAGAGCAATAGCCAAACTATATGATTTTGTAGGGATAACTTTCTTTAGCCATGTTATTTTGAGAAGACATGATTGCTTGATTATTATGCTTGAAGTATTACTATTTCTTATGTCAATATGAACTTTTGTTTTGAATCATTTGGATCTGAACATTCATGCCACAATAAAGAAAATTACATTGAGAAATATGCTAGGTAGCATTCCACATCAAAAATTGTGTTTTTATCATTTACCTACTTGAGGATGAGCAGGAATTAAGCTTGGGGATGCTTGATACGTATCCAACGTATCTATAATTTTTTATTGTTACATGCTATTATATTACCCATTTTGGATGTTTATGGGCTTTACTTTACACATTTATATTATTTTTGGGACTAACCTACTAACCGGAGGCCCAGCCCGAATTGTTGTTTTTTTTGCCTATTTCAGTATTTCGAAGAAAAGGAATATCAAACGGAGTCCAAATGCAATGAAACCTTCGGGAGCGTGATTTTTGGAACGAACGTGATCCAGAGGACTTGGAGGGCAAGTCAAGAAGCAGCCAAGGCGGCCACAAGGGTGGAGGGTGCGCCCACCCCTACAGGGTGCGCCCCCTATCTCGTGGGCCCCTCGGGCGGCCACCGACCTACTTCTTCCTCCTATATATACCCACGTACCCCGAAAGCATCAGGGGAGCCAACGAAAACCTAATTCCACCGCCGTAACCTTCTGTATCCGCGAGATCCCATCTTGGAGCCTTCACCAGCGCTCCGCCGGAGGGGGAATCGACCATGGAGGGCTTCTACATCAACACCATAGCCCCTCCGATGAGTTGTGAGTAGTTTACCACAGGCCTTCGGGTCCATAGTTATTAGCTAGATGGCTTCTTCTCTCTTTTTGGATCTCAATACCATGTTCTCCTCGATCTTCTTGGAGATCTATTCGATGTAACTCTTTTTGTGGTGTGTTTGTCGAGATCCGATGAATTGTGGGTTTATGATCAAGTTTATCTATGAGAAATATTTGAATCTCCTCTGAATTCTTTTATGTATGATTGAGTTATCTTTGCAAGTCTCTTCGAATTATCAGTTTGGTTTGGCCTACTAGATTGATCTTTCTTGCAATGGGAGAAGTGCTTAGCTTTGGGTTCAATCTTGCGGTGTCCTTTCCCAGTGACAGCATGGGTAGCAAGGCATGTATTGTATTGTTGCCATCGAGGATAAAAAGATGGGGTTTATATCATATTGCATGAGTTTATCCCTCTACATCATGTCATCTTTCTTAATGCGTTACTTTGTTCTTTATGAACTTAATGCTCTAGATGCATGCTGGATAGCGGTCGATGTGTGGAGTAATAGTAGTATATGCAGGCAAAAGTCGGTCTACTTGTCACGGACATGATGCCTATATACTTGATCATGCCAAGATAATCTCATAATTATTCGCTTTTCTATCAATTTCTCGACAGTAATTTGTTCACCCACCGTAATACTTATGCTATCTTGAGAGAAGCCACTAGTGAAACCTATGGCCCCCGGGTCTATCTCTTATGATATAAGCTTTCAATCTACTTTTATTTGCATCTTTACTTTTCCAATCTATATTATAAAATACCAAAAATATATTTATCTTATCATACTATCTCTATCAGATCTCACTTTTGCAAGTGGCCGTCAAGGGATTGACAACCCCTTTATTGCGTTGGTTGCGAGTTCTTGTTTTGTTTGTGTAGGTGCGTGGGACTTTTGAAGAGCCTCCTACTGGATTGATACCTTGGTTCTCAAAAACTGAGGGAAATACTTACGCTACTATTGTTGCATCACCCTTTCCTCTTCAAGGAAAACCAACGCAAGCTCAAGACGTAGCAAGAAGGATTTCTGTCACCGTTGCCAGGAGGTCTTCACTCAAGTCAAGACATACCAAGTACCCATCACAAACTCATCTCCCTCACATTTACATTATTTGCCATTTGCCTCTTGTTTTCATCTCCCCTACTTCACCCTTGCCGTTTTATTCGCCCTCTCTTTCCCAATCTCCTCTCTCTTTCGCTTGCTCTCTTCTTCTTCCTCGCTTTTGTTTGCCGTTATGTCTCAAATTGGGGAGATTATCGTCGATATGGACCATAATGATAACATGGGAAATTCTGATGCTCCTGCTGAAGAACCCCCTATCTTGCATACTAAAAAGTTTCGAATCGATAGTGGTAACATTATTGGAAAAGGTGTTATTCAAGATTTCTTTACTTGTGCCGGTGCTTTACCTTCTATGGGTGGTTCTATTCTTCACAGAACTAGTAGTCTTGCGGATGCTATCGCTATGCTTGTAGTTGAGCTTGAAAGACAATTTATGCATATGCATCCTTGCATACAAAGAATTTTTCTGGAAATTTCTAATATTGAGCATTCTTCTGTTAAGCGCGTTGTTACTATCTTTTTGGCTCATGAGTTTAGATTTATAATAAGAGAGGCCAAAAAAATCTTTGCGCACTATAGGGTGGATGCATGTCGTCCTCCCATCGAGGCGATCCTCTTCGATCAAGAGGAAATTAGGCATTTTCAATCTTTGGACTATGTTGCTTTCAATGAAAACCTTAGAAAAAAGTTTCCTGCCAATGTCCTAGTTGATAGAATTTTCGAACTTAATAATGATTTTGCTCTTCGAAATAATGAGCTAGGATACTCTCTTGAGTATAGGCTGACGAAATTCTGCCAAAAGAATGCTTATAATGATGAATTAGTTGTGCAATATGAAGGGCCAAAGGAGGAACCTATCCCTCCTGTGATTGATCTTGGGGACTTTTGTCCCATTAAATTTAGCCCTTTTGATTACTTTTGCTCGCCTCAAAGAAAACTTGCTGCTAAACGTAGAGAATATGAGATGAGTTTTCAAGATTTATCTTATTATTATCGCACTACTTGAATCTATCCTCGCTTTTATGCCTAGCTAGGGGCGTTAAACGATAGCGCTAGTTGGGAGGCAACCCAATTTTATTTGTGTTTTTTGTTTCTATTTAGTAATAAATTTTGCATCTACCTTCTGTTTAGATGTGTTTTTATGTTTTAATTAGTGTTTGTGCCAAGTAGAACCTATAGGATAACCTATGATGATAGTTAATTTGATTCTGCTGAAAAACAGAAACTTTGCGCACACGAACTTAGTTTTGTTAAATCACAGGAACGTGCTTTTGCGTTGATTCTTTCTGCTGTAGATCAATAGACAAATTTTCCAGGACTTCCTGTTTTGATAGGATTTTTAGAGTTCCAGAAGTATTCATGGGTTACAGATTGCTACAGACTGTTCTATTTTTGACAGATTCTGTTTTTCGTGTGTTGTTTGCTTATTTTGATGCATCTATGGCTAGTATTAAGTGGTATGAACCATAGAGAACTTGGAATACAGTAGGTTTAACACCAATATAAATAAAGAATGAGTTCATTACAGTACCTTATGTGGTGGTTTTGCTTTCTTTCACTAACGGAGCTTATGAGATTTCCTGTTGAGTTTTGTGTTGTGAAGTTTTCAAGTTTTGGGTAAAGATTTGATGGACTATGGAATAAGGAGTGGCAAAAGCCTAAGCTTGGGGATGCCCATGGCACCCCAAGATATTCAAGAATAGCCAAAAGCCTAAGCTTGGGGATGGCCCCGGAAGGCATCCCCTCTTTCGTCTTCGTTCATTGGTAACTTTACTTGGAGCTATATTTTTATTCGCCACATGATATGTGTTTTGCTTGGAGCGTCTTGTATGATATTAGTCTTTGATTTTTAGTTTACCACTATCATCCTTGCTGTACACACCTTTTGGGAAGAAGCCCACTTGATTGGAATTTATTAGAATACTCTATGTGCTTCACTTATATCTTTTGAGCTAGATAGTTTTTGCTCTAGTGCTTCACTTATATCTATTAGAGCACGGCGGTGGCTTAATTTTGAAGAACTTGTTGATCTCTCATGCTTCACTTATATTACTTATAGAGTCTCTTAGAACAGCATGGTATTTGCTATGGTTATAAAATTGGTCGTGGAATGGTAGGCATCCAAGTTGGGTATAATAAAAACTATCATAGAAAGTGAATTGGATGCTATGATCAATTTGATACTTGATAATTGTTTTGAGATATGGAGGTAGTGATATTAAAGTCATGCTAGTTGGGTGATTATGAATTTAAAGAATGCTTGTGTTGAAGTTTGTGATTCCCGTAGCATGCACGTATGGTGAACCGCTTTGTGATGAAGTTGGAGCACAATTTTATTTATTGATTGTCTTCCTTATGAGTGGCGGTCGGGACGAGCGATGGTCTTTTCCTACCAACCTATCCCCCTAGGAGCATGCGCGTAATACTTTGTTTTTTGATGACTTGTAGATTTTTGCAATAAGTATATGGGTTCTTTTGACTAATGTTGAGTCCATGGATTATACGCACTCCCTCTCTTGTGCCGCGCAACTTTCGCCGGTACCATACACCCACCATATACCTTCCTCAAAATAGCCACCATACCTACCTATTATGGCATTTCCATAGCCATTTTGAGATATATTGCCATGCAACTTTCCACCGTTCCATTTATATGACATGCATCATCATTGTCATATTGCTCTTTGCACGATCATGTAGTTGACATCGTATTTGTGGCACAGCCACCTTCATAATTTTCATACATGTAGCTCTTGATTCATTGCATATTCCGGTACACCGCCAGAGGCATTCATATAGAGTCATATCATGTTCTAGCTTTGAGTTGTAATCTTGAGTTGTAAGTAAATAAAAGTGTGATGATCTTCATTATTAGAGCATTGTCCCAGTGAGGAAAGGATGATGGAGACTATGATTCCCCCACAAGTCGGGATGAGACTTCGGACTAAAGAAAAAAATAAACACCTCCACCCCTCCGGCGCTAGGGTCTCCGGCGATCTCCCATCTCAACCACTAAACCCCCCATCCAATCCGGCCATCCTCTCCGGTGTCTTCCCCCCATCAAGGAGATTCCCATCTTTGATGGAATCTCCTTCTGGATCCACCCTTGGCTTGGATTTCTCCAAGGGTTTGGCTTTTGCAGATGCGATCTACAACTCTCTTGGTGTTTCGGTGCACCCCGTGGAGGATTCTGGACATTTCATCATAGTTGTCTCATTTAGTAGGCATGTTTTTCGCCTCTCTGATGATTCGGTGGCCGCGGCCTTGGAAGCTGCCCTTGGCGGTTCAGCTATTGAGTTCCTGGTTTCACATATTCAAGGCAAGGTATTCTCCTTCCACGTCTCATGCAAAAAAGTTGGTCTTCAAATTTTAGCTCTTCGATCTTTTGTGTGTATGCATTTCAAGTGTTACTTCCATCTTTGGGGACATGGTGGCCCTAATTGGAGAAATGAAGTTTTAATCTGGAGAAAAGAATGTGATGCCGAATGGATTTTTGTTAGTCCCTCAAAGCGTAGATCTACGTTGGGCATGCTGGCCATGCATAAACCTCCAGTCAAATCTGCTCGCAAATCTTCTGGTCAGACCAGAAAGAGGATCTCGTTTGCTACGTTCCAAAATTATCCTGTGTGCAAGGGATATAGATATCCGGCTACACAGAAATGCATTCTGACGGCTCTTGATGGAGGTTACTCGGTTTCTTCTCATGAACGTGTCATCATACATATGCCGCCGGCACCGGAATTGCAATGGACGGCGGCGGTCCCTCCGATCACCTTCGGTTCAGTGGATCCTCCTTTTTCGCCTACCAAGTCTATCCATGCGGTATCTTCGGCATCTTCTTTGGGCGGGTCTGGCGAGATTTCAAATGTTTCTCCATCTGGCCCGCCTCCTTGCTCTGGGCCTCCTCTTGGGTCCATAGGCCTTGGGTCTGCTCCAGAGCCCATCTGGGATACCCCAATTCCCCCTTATGTTTTATTCCCCGAACAAGATATTGGGTCAAACAACTTGCCAGATCTTAATGTGACTCCAACTCCCGTGCCTGGATCTCCTGAGGATGATTTGGAGGATTTCCATGCTATGGTTGACGATATGGCATTCCGTTATTGGAAGTGTCAAAATTGTTTTTCTATGTCTCATCCTACGGTTAAGTGCACCAATCAAATGAGATGTAGACGATGCTTTAAACTGGGCCACAGGGCCAAATCTTGCACCGGATCTGCGCCAGCTGAGGGTTTTAGATGGGTCCCACGCGTCATTGAGGCTACGGCTGCTAACCCACCACCGTTTTCCTCACCCGGTGCCTCGATTTCCCTCCATGACTCTGCTCTATGCTCATTGAGCAGTCCCATCGAGCATGCCCCGCCTGATACTACTTCCCCCCAATTGATACCCCCGCCTCTGCAATCTCCTCCAACGCTGCCACCATTGCATACACCGCCTCCGCCTCCACCAGTTGAGCCGAGACCAGAAACCCCACCTCCGCCACCTGAGCCGAGGCCAGAAACCCCTCCGCCACCACCTTCTTCGATGGCCAACTTTCCGCTCAATCCATGAGAGTATGTTCCGCCGGGCTTTGACATCATCAATGGTGGCCCTCTCCATCTGCCGCGCACTTTCTATGCGCCTGCCACTGCTCCAGATCAGAGACATGAAGCGTATGTTATCGCCATCGTCGAGCCAGAGCCTCTGCCTGAAGAAATCCAGCTATATCGCAACATGGTGAGTGATTTTGTTGTCAATCAGCTAGGCAGAGATGTGCTTGATGTGCAGCCTTGGATTCAGGGGGTGGGGCTGTTCTGATTCCGTAGTGCTGCTTCCCGCTATGTCATGGTGAATCATCCTCCCTTTGATCTAGGCAATGATCGTTTTGTTCGATTTATTCCGCATGACGAGGGCACCAACTACAGAGCTACTCAGGGTTTCCGTAGAGGTTGGGTCATGCTTCTGGGTGTTCCTTTGGATTATCGTCGCACACAGTATATTGCGGATGTTGTCAATACCTTTGGACGTTTTCATGTTTGGCATCAGGATGATCAGATGTTGGTTCGTACTCTAGCATATGTTTCTTTTCCTGCGCCATCACTTGTCCCTCGTGGAGTGGTTTATCGTGAGTATGGTGATTTTGGAGCTGTCAAAGTGTCGTGGTCTGCCCCGGTTTATGTCCTGTCGGCAGATTTTGCGAATGTTCTTCCTGGTGATGAGGATCCGATGCCTTTCAATGGCAACCCGCATCCTCTACCTGGTCATATGCAGTTAAATAACAACAATTGGGTTATGCCTGAGTTTCCGGAGATTGGTTGGAACAATGTTCCTCCGCCTGCTGAGAACGTTCATGAGTCGGCTGACAACAATCATGCGCCTGTGGATGCTGGTTTTCCTGACGAGCCCGCTGAAGATGATGTGCAGTCGCAGGAATCAATGATCTTGCAAGGTTCTGATGGCTTGTTCAATAATGTTGAAGATTTTGACCTTAATGAGGTGTCTGCTGTCCTACCTGATGATGCTGTAGTGCTGTTTCAACCTCCTATTGTTGCTCCTCAAGTTCAACAAGCACCAATTCAGAAAGTTCTTCACATTGGTCAAGTGCTCACTGTCTTTGGGCCAGTTCTGTCACCTGAGATGCAATGGACTCGTACTTTTTCCAGTATGATGCGGTGTTTTGACACCATTACAATACCTAAACCCTTGAAGCAGCCTCTTCTAAAGTTTCTCATGCTCTCCAATCAGTCCTGGGATTTCTCTGTGCCTGAAGACCTGCTTGGTTGTCGCCTCTTGCCTACTCCTTCTGTTAGTCAGGCTGCAATATGTTTATCCCCTGTCAAGAGGCATGTGGCTCATGCTCTCTGTATTGATTCAGTCTCTGACCCTGTCACTGAATCTTTTTAGTTCACTACCACCGCAAAGATCCCCAAGAAAAGAACCCGCAAGTCTGCAGCTAATCATGTGTTGGTCGAATCTGAAGTTCGTCGTAGTCCGTGGCTCAGTGCTCTTCGTGATGGTTTTCGCCAGATCCAACATAAGCCAGTTGCTCTTCCCCAGAGTTCTAGGTTCAAGAAACTCAAGAGAGCTCTTCTTACTGAATCTGCTCCACCTCCAGCTGCGTCAGATAAGCCTGAAGCAGAAGTGCCACCTCCCACATCTATATCTGACCTTTAGCGTATTGGAGCGCACCTGCAGATTGCCCCTGAGAAGATCTCTGCGGAAAAGCTTGTAGCTGATCCGTCCAAGTCTCACTCCAGCAGCAACTCCGATGATAAGTGACAACCTCGACTTCTTGGGTCCATGGCGTACCTTAATAATCGTCATCTTTAGGTTCTTTGTTTCATTTGTGTTGAATTATCATGTGGACTTGGCTTTTGGGTCGGGTAGATCACTGCGTGGTCTCCTTCATGCTGATCTTATTTTGGTTTGTAATGAATTGCAATACTTTTAGAGACTGGAAGGTCCTGTGTTGGAATGTACGGGGCCTTAACTCTGAAGCCCGTCAGTTAGTAGTCAAGCAAAAAATCGATGAATCTGGTTGTTCGATTATTTGCCTTCAAGAAACAAAATGCACGCATATTGATCAGCGTTTCCTTAGGAAATTTTGCCCACGGCGCTTTGATAATTTTGTGTATGTACCATCGGTTGGTGCATCTGCTGGAATCATGGTTATTTGGAATTCCTCTTTCTTTGCTGGAAAGTTAGTTCAAGCTAAACCATATGGTATCATTGTGGAGTTTCGTTCCATGCACACGTCTGAAGTTTGGACCTTGGTCTCTGTTTATGGTCCTTGTCAGAACCCGGCTCGTGATGAATTTGTGCAATGGTTATACAATTTGGATATCCACTTCGATGACAACTGGTTGTTGGTTGGCGATTTTAACTTTATGCGCTCGTTGGATAATCGCAATTTGCCTAGGGGTAATGTCCATGATATTTTCCTCTTTAATGAAATTATTGGCCATCTGGGTCTTGTCGAGCTGCCAATTAAAGTTCGTCAGTATACTTGGTCCAACATGCAGTCTATTCCTTTGCTAGAACAGATTGATTGGTTCTTCACATCTGTCTCTTGGACTAATAATCACCCCAACACTATGGTTTTGTCGTTGGCCCGTACTGCTTCTGACCACGTTCCGTGTGTAGTTAATGTCGCAACATGCATTCCAAAGGCCAAGCTGTTTCGTTTTGAGAATTATTGGGTCAACCTGCCAGGGTTTTTGGACTGTGTTCAGGATGTTTGGAATAAGCCTTCCAGGATTAAAAAATGTGTTGCTGGTTCTATCTCTGCCAAGTTTAAAGCTCTTAGAGTTGCTCTTAAAAGATGGCATGTGAATCTTTCCAAGATTAAAGCACTCATTGCAGATTGTAACACGGTCATTTTATATTTTGATGGCCTTAAGGAACTGCGTTCTTTAACCTGGCCTGAGTAGAATTTTCGTCGAATTGTGAAGTTGCATTTAGAGGAAATTCTTCACTTGCAGTTTATTTACTGGAAGCAGCATTGCACCATCCGTTTCATCAAGATTGGCGAAGAGAACTCAAAGTTTTTTCAGGCCATGGCCACTGAAAGGTACCGCAAGAACACCATCTCCTCTATTAAAAATGCAGCTGGAGATGTGGTGTCTGACCATCAACAGCTTGTTGGAATGTTTTGGTCTGAATTCAAACACCGCATGGGTCATGCTCAAGGTATTCAGATGGGCTTTGACTTGGAGAATCTCCTAGCTAGAGTTGATGGGCTGGAGGATTTATCTAAACCCTTCTCTGAGGACGAGGTGAATGAGGTTATCAAGCATTTACCTACTGATCGTGCTCCTGGTCCGGATGGCTTTACGGGACTTTTCTTAAAGAAATGCTGGCATATCCTCAAAGCTGATTTTTTTGGATTTGGTCAAAGAGTTTTATGAGGGCAAATGTAACTTGGAGTGTTTAAATACATCATTCATAACTCTTATACCCAAGAAGCTGAGCCCGGAGTTTGTTGGTGATTTTCGGCCCATCTCTCTCACAAACTCCTGTTTAAAATTTCTCACCAAGCTACTGGCTAATCGTTTGCAGAAGGTTATCCTTAGCTGCAATTACCGAAACCAGTATGGTTTCCTCAAATGTCATTCCATTCAAGACTGTCTTGCCTGGTGTTTTGAATATATTCACCAATGTAAAGCTTCAAGGAGACCCATTGTTTTGTTAAAACTTGACTTTACAAAGGCCTTTGATACCCTTGAGCATGCAGCCATCCTTAGAATTTTGAAATGCAAGGGTTTTGATGATCGTTGGAGGGGATGGGTTGATAGTTTGCTTTCTTCTAGGTCATCTTCTGTTCTGTTGAATGGGGTTCCTGGCCAGCATTTCAAGTGTCGATCTGGAGTTCGTCAGGGTGATCCTTTGTCGCCTCTTTTATTTGTCATTGCAGTGGAATTGTTACAGTCAGTAGTTAATGATATGTGTCGACGCAACGTACTCACTTTGCCAATTCCCACCAAGTCCAACGACTTTCCAATTGTGTAGTATGCCGACGACACCCTTATTGTTCTACCTGCTATTGACTCTCAGCTAATTGCCCTTAAGAAGATTCTTGAAGTTTTCACTGTCTCAACTGGTTTGAAAGTTAACTTCAGTAAGTCTTCGATGATCCCGATAAATATGTCTGACAAAGAGGGCTCTAGACTTGCCAGCTTGCTTGGTTGTTCTATTGGCTCTCTTCCCTTTACCTACCTTGGTTTGCCTATGGAAACAACGAGACCTACGATATCTGATCTGATGCCTTTGGTTGATCGTATTGAGAGAAGGTTGTCAGCTTCTTCTTGCCTCCTCAATCAGGGCAGTAGACTCCAGCTGCTCCAATCGGTCCTCACCTCAATGCCAATTTATTTCCTTTGCACTTTGTCGATCCCTCAAGGTATTCTTAAGCAGATTGAGAGAATTGAACGCCAATGTCTTTGGAGAGGCAATTCGGAATTGCCTCGGCAGTCTTTGGCAGCTTGGGAGATGGTTAGCAGACCAAAGAAATATGGTGGTTTGGGAGTTCTTGATCTGAGTGTGCAGAATGATGCTCTTCTGATTAAACATCTTTTCAAGTTCTTTAACAAGATGGATATTCCTTGGGTGAATTTAATCTGGGACTCCTATTACCAATCCTCGGCTCCACAAGCTACCCAGATGTGTGGTTCCTTCTGGTGGCGTGATGTGCTTAAGCTCTATGACAAATTCTGTAATCTGGCAATGCCGCAGGTTCATGCTGGCGACTCGGTGGTGTTCTGGCTGGACAAATGGGAAATTAGTGGAAATCTTGTTACTCTTAAGGATCGGTTTCCAAGACTCCATTCCTTTGTGATTGATGACTTGGCCATTGTTAAGGATGTCCTCAAGCTACCTAATTTGACTGAAAGTTTCCATCTACCTCTGTCCCTAGAGGCTTTCCAGGAGTTTGATCAGCTTCAGTCCATGCTTCTTCCTATTGAGCTTGATCCTAACAGTAAGGACATTTGGAGATGGCCTTCTAAGTCTGGTAATTTCCAGACCAAGATATATTATGACTATGCTTTCTCTAGCATTGTGGTTGATCCTATTTTCAAATGGATATGGAAATGCTCTTGCACTCTCAAGATCAGAGTCTTTGGATGGCTTCTTCTTATGGACAGCCTAAACACAAGGGATATGATGCAGCGCAGGCACTGGATTATCCAAGATGATTCATGTGTGCTTTGCTTATCCCAAACCCACGAAGACAGAATTCATCTCTTCTTCACATGCAACTTCAGCCAGAGAGTTTGGAATTATCTTGGGATTTCTTGGCAGGTTCAGCCTCATCAGTCAACCTACTCAATGGCTTCTTCGACTAGAAAAGAGTTTGGCTTGCCCATCTTCACAGAAGTGGTTTCTACTGCCACCTGGAATATTTGGACTCAAAGGAATGGCAAAATCTTCAGGAATGAGACACCTAGCTTCAGAGCCTGGAGAAGGAATTTTGTACATGATTTAACTCTGTTAACTCATAGAATCAAATGTAAATATAGAGATAAACTTCTAGAATGGTTAGGCTCTTTACCCTAGATAGTTAGTTCTGTTTATTCCTGTCTTGTACCTTGAACTTTTATGCTGAGTTTTAATAAAGCACTGTGAGGCTGTTGCCTTGCAGTATATAGTCAAAAAAAAATAAAGAAAAAAAGAAAGGCCAAAGAATAAAAGAAAAAAATGAAAGTCCAAAGAAAAAAAAGAAAAAAGAAAAAAAGAAAAAAAAGAAAAAAAATAAAATGAGAGAAAAATAGAGAAGGGACAATGCTACTATCCTTTTTACCACACTTGTGCTTCAAAGTAGCACCATGATCTTCATAATAGAGAGTCTCCTATGTTGTCACTTTCATATACTAGTGGGAATTTTTCATTATAGAACTTGGCTTGTATATTCCAATGATGGGCTTCCTCAAAATGCCCTAGGTCTTCGTGAGCAAGCGAGTTGGTTGCACACCCACTTAGTTTCTTTTGCTGAGCTTTCATACATTTATAGCTCTAGTGCATCCGTTGCATGGCAATCCCTACTAACTCACATTGATATCTATTAATGGGCATCTCCATAGCCCGTTGATATGCCTAGTTGATGTGATACTATCTCCTCCTTTTTTGTCTTCTCCACAACCACCATTCTATTCCACATAAAGTGCTATGTCCATGGCTCACGGTCATGTATTGCGTGAAAGTTGAAAAGGTTTGAGATTACTAAAGTATGAAACAATTGCTTGGCTTGTCATCGGGGTTGTGCATGATTAAATACTTTCTGTGATGAAGATAGAGCAACAGCAAGACTATATGATTTTGTAGGGGTAACTTTCTTTAGCCATGTTATTTTGAGAAAACATGATTAAGCTTGGGGATGCTTGATACGTCTCCAACGTATCTATAATTTTTTATTGTTCCATGCTATTATATTACCCGTTTTGGATATTTATGGGCTTTACTTTACACATTTATATTATTTTTGGGACTAACCTACTAACTGGAGGCCCAGCCCGTATTGTTGTTTTTTGCCTATTTCAGTGTTTCGAAGAAAAGGAAAATCAAACGAAGTCCAAATGCAATGAAACCTTCGGGAGCATGATTTTTGGAACGAACGTGATCCAGAGGACTTGGAGTGCAAGTCAAGAAGCAGTCGAGGCAGCCACGAGGGTGGAGGGCGCGCCCACCCCAACAGGGTGCGCCCCCTATCTCGTGGGCCCCTCGGGCTGCCACCGACCTACTTCTTCCTCCTATATATACCCACCTACCCTGAAAACATCAAGGGAGCCAACGAAAACCTAATTCCACCGCCGTAACCTTCTGTATCCGCGAGATCCCATCTTGGAGTCTTCGCCGGTGCTTCGCCGGAGGGGGAATCGACCATGGAGGGCTTCTACATCAACACCATAGCCCCTCCGATGAGTTGTGAGTAGTTTACCATAGACCTTCGCGTTCATGGTTATTAGCTAGATGGATTCTTCTCTCTTTTTGGATCCCAATACCATGTTCTCCTCGATCTTCTTGGAGATATATTCGAAGTAACTCTCTTTGCGGTGTGTTTGTCGAGATCCGATGAATTGTGGGTTTATGATCAAGTTTATCTATGAGAAATATTTGAATCTCCTCTGAGTTCTTTTATGTATGATTGAGTTATCTTTGCAAGTCTCTTCGAATTATCAGTTTGGTTTGGCCTACTAGATTGATATTTCTTGCAATGGGAGAAGTGCTTAGCTTTGGGTTCAATCTTGCGGTGTCCTTTCCCAGTGACAGCAGGGGCAGCAAGGCATGTATTGTATTGTTGCCATCGAGGATAAAAAGATGGGGTTTATATCATATTGCATGAGTTTATCCCTCTACATCATGTCATTTTCTTAATGCGTTACTCTGTTCTTTATGAACTCAATACTCTAGATGCATGCTGGATAATGGTTGATGTGTGGAGTAATAGTAGTAGATGCAGGCAGGAGTCGGTCTACTTGTCACGGACGTCATGCCTATATACATGATCATGCCTAGATAATCTCATAATTATTCGCTTTTCTATCAATTGCTCGATAGTAATTTGTTCACCCACCGTAATACTTATGCTATCTTGAGAGAAGCCACTAGTGAATCCTATGGCCCCCGGGTCTATCTCTTATCATATAAGCTTTCAATCTACTTTTATTTTCATCTTTACTTTTCCAATCTATATTATAAAATACCAAAAATATATTTATCTTATCATACTATCTCTATCAGATCTCACTTTCGCAAGTGGCCGTGAAGGGATTGACAACCCCTTTATTGCGTTGGTTGCGAGTTCTTGTTTTGTTTGTGTAGGTGCGTGGTACTTTTGAGGAGCCTCCTACTGGATTGATACCTTGGTTCTCAAAACCTGAGGGAAATACTTACGCTACTATTGTTGCATCACCCTTTCCTCTTCAAGGAAAACCAACGCAAGCTCAAGACGTAGCAACGGTCTGAGTCGAAATACGTGGCCATGGAATATTTCGGGCTTAGAGGATGAGTGTGCAATGTGTGTCACTGCACAAAACACAGAATGTTAGAAAAAAAAGAACGATCGAAATCTAAAAAATCATATGTTACGGGGCGGTGAGGGGATGACTTACTCGGGAAAGTAAGGCACGAGGAAGTTATCCTTATCTGGGTTCGCCAGAATGACGCCTTCGAGGTATGAACTCGCGACTTGCCGGTCCCCAGCGCTGCCCAAGATCTTGGCACGCATGTAGAAGGGGTCGACTATCATGATGTCCGGGGTCTTGTCTCTAATGATCCGCATCTCCATACTGAGTGAAAATAGCCAAATAAAGGTGTAGTGCAGCGGATGAAGGTTAAACATAGCGAAGATGTCATCAAACTGCAGGACGATCATACCCCCGATGGTGCTATCGAGAAAGCCCTTGCCCTATGGCACCTTGGCCACGAAAACCGGGTATGCCACATCATTCTCGAAGAGAAGCCGCTTCTCCAAAGAAAGAACACTGTCATGCAGACTCCGCATAGCACCAGTTGCAGCATTGAGCAGATTAGTCGGTAGCATCGGCCTACCCTCCACATGCACCCTCCTCGAGATATCCTTAGGTGAAGGTGGCCCGTCCTGAGCACGGATCGTACTCTGTGCCAGTTGGCTCGCACCCTTGCTATTCTTTCTTTTCCGCCCCTTCTTCTTCTGTTGTAACGGGACCGAGTTCTGCTCAGAGACCGCCTTCTTGAGTGTGTTGGGGCTGATAATATTTCGCACCTCGGCTATTTGAGGCTCAGTGAAGGCGGCAGCTGGAGGCGTCTCCTGAGAACTGAACGCCAGACGAGGCCTGTTGCAATTGGGTTTCTCCGCGGTACCAGCTAGATCGCGATCGTCTTTTGCAGGGTTGGGTTCTTGAGAAGGAGGCCCCAAGAATTCTTCATCGTACCATGTTCGTTGAAGTACTTATCAACATTGGTGAATGTACTGTCGTCGTCGTCCGGATCTTGTGCCATATGCATGTCCGGATCAGCTGACTGCGGTAGCGTTGCGGCGGTCTTGCCATGGCTTGGCGTCGGCACGACTGGCGGTGTTGTCTGTGGGGTGGTGTCCCCCGCCCCCAAACGAATCTGGCTCTTCGGACAAAGCAGGGTCCAGCTTAAGCAGGCGCTGAGGGTCATCACATCATCTTCGTCGGCCCAGGGGGTCGAAACGGAGGTAACAAGTTGTCACAGCCCCGCAGAACCTGAACTAGCTCAACCCTATACACGGTGGGTGGCATCGGATTACCGTGGAACACGGGGTTGCCCGGTTGAACGATTCTGGCCTTGGCGACATCGATCAACTGGCCGCCCACGAAGTGCAGGAGAGTGCATGGAACGTCAGCGACGCCCTGCGAAAACATGTAGGGCGTCAGGGATGCCCAGTCAAAGGCAAGGAGATGAAGTGATCTATCGAGAGGCTTAGTTTTCGTGATGGCGTCGAGCTCGGCTAATGTCGAGGCACCACCAATGGCGGGCGTGCAAGTGACGGAGGGGCCGCTTGTTGCTGAGGTGCCGACCGACGTATTCTTCCCACACCAGGGTGCATTAAGCTCCAATGCCTGCGCCGGCGCCGGAGACACCAATACCGCTTCCGCTAGAGACACCAATGGCGCCGCCGGCGCGTTGTGCGAGTTGCTACCCGTGAAGCTGGGAATCGGGAGCGGCCCCTGTTGGGCGCCTGCAATCCACGCCTGCAGCCCCTCAATCAAGGTAGGCACAATGGTGGTGATCGTCGCTCCCAGTTGGTCTCGCACTTGCTCTTGGACTATCTCCGGAATCCGTGCCACTTGTGCCTTGAGTTCTTGAACCTCGCGCTCCTGGATTTCTGAGCTGGTCTTTCTCTCCTTTCGCCCAGCATTATAGTAATCCGACCATTTCGTGGACAAGCCTTTGCCGGCCACATGACCAACTGACGATGGCTTATTGAACTTATCCTTGTGTTTCATTACGTTCAATGCCCTATTTAAAGTTGTGTCCCAAGGGGAGCTCTAAGACGACCCCTCGCTACTGCTTTCAGTGTCGTGCGGAAGGAACATGAACCATTTATAAATTTGGCTTCATTATTTAGAATGCAACCATATGGAGCTAATTACGCGGGGGTGTATTCCTTACCAGAACAAGCTCAAGCGCCTTGGTCTTCGGATCCGTGGTAAGTTCCTTTGTTACCGGGTCCACCTTGTACCGGGCCCTGACATAGTTCCTGGTCTGCTTATCACAGTATTTATCGAAGAGGGGCGGTAGGCCTTGCTCGGCATGCTCCGCATCCTCCTTGTCCCATATAGGTTCCGCCACTCTGTAACCGCCGGGACCGAGTTTGTGGACCCCTAAGTTCAAGTCCCGCATATCTTTCCCCCATGGACTTGATTTCGTGGATGCGTTGCTCTCGTACTTGTTCTTGAACTCGCGGTAGTCAGCTTCGCTGATCGAAGGATTTGTCTCCTTGATCTTCTCATAACTATACCTCTTAGAATCCTTCTCGTCATCGCGGCTCTCCAAGTAGCCAGGGCCATGCTCATCTTCGTGAGGGCGGCACTGTTCACTTTATTCCCTGAGAGGCGTGTGTTTGCGAGTCACCTGGGAACTTGTATCGTTCATGCAGCTTCGTCAAGAGGAGGTTGCGCAAATTCCCTCGGTCATGATGCCTTAGGTTCTCGGTGTTGATCGAGACAGTGCTTCGGAGAAGTTGTCCCGAGTACCCATTGACTAATTCTTTTGGCGCCGTTGGATGCCCACTGGAGGACACTTCAGTAAATTCCTACTTGACGGTGCCGAGCACGTTCGGGCGCTGGTCCTTCCATTGCCTCTTCGGCTGGCTGCCATATGTGTGTGCGCTGCCATCATCAGTGGTGGCATCCTCGGTGGCACCATCAATGGTGTCATCCCCGACGCCACTAGGGGTTGTGTAGTCAGGATCGGTGTCTTCCGCGGCGTCCTCATAGCGGTGAGGTTCTTCCTCCATCTCCTGGGACAGCTCCCAAAATTGCTTGCCCGAACCGCAGGCCTCATTGTTGTTGGCCATGTTTGCTCTAAATAGGAAAAAAAATTGGTCAAAAAGTTGGTTATTTTCAAGGAACAAGATCTCTAAGTTGACCAAATAACCTAATTCTCGAGGAATATCGCCAAAAAGTTGGTTATTGTCAAGGAACAATTGAGTGATGTTTGTGATATTACCTAGGTGTTTTGGGATGGAACCTGTTAGTGTGTTGTAGCAAAGCCACAACTCCTCTAAGTTCTCAAGATAACCTAGTTCTCGAGGGATGTGTCCAGAAAGTTGGTTGATGTCAAGATACATGCTGATTAATTTTTGTTTCGATTGGGAATCGGGCACCTTTTAGGTCAAGAAAATTGGGCATGACCTTTGCTAATTTTCTTGACCTAGGAGTGCCCCATTCTCAACCGAAACAGAAATTAATCAACATTTCAGGAGAAAGGGGTAACGAAGTGATGGGGCAAATGTGCCAGGCACCACAATGTGATCACAGAAACAAAGCAGCACCACAATGTGCCTCTGTATGTATGTGTGTGCTGTCTAGATGCCAGCTACAGGTCAATGGCCATGCCACTACACTGCTCCATGTCACTTCTGCTACTGCCGAGCATGGCATGGCCATCTTTGATTCTGTTTCTGATGGAGCTTTGTGCCACTAGGTGGCCTATATCTTATTACTGGATTGCAGACCACCACAAAGCATTGAGTATCCACCAACCTAACTAACAGTGCAATGCAAGTCAGGTGACTAAGATTCGTAGTACAACATTTAACAATGCAATGCAGATAATCATTTTTTCTCACAGTACTGTTCCCAAGTAATAATAAACTAAATAACTGAGTAATCCAAATGAGGAAATAGAAAACAGCTAGCTGCAACAACATAGCAAGCCTTCACTTACACAAGAATTCATTTCAGGCATCATTTATTATCTAAAACAGATCATGCTAAAGATACATAATACATCATTTCAGGCATCATTTAATATCAGTACTACTAACTGGCAGTACTTAAACAAGTTAAGCTACTCACTACAGTACTGGCTACTCAATTAAGCTAGAAGCTACAAGTTAAACACATTTGTAGCACTCAGAAATAATGCAACTAGCAGCAAGGAGTATAATGGCAATCATGTAGCAATCATGTCCCCCTTCATATATTCATGATATAAATGGATTGTTCTACCTAGTAGGTTGTTGGAAATTCAGTTGCTCTTTTGCACACTCGGATCATTTTGTGTTTCACATGTCTGCTTGGAGTAGGCTAGTGTAACTTGGAGGCACAAAGGCATCCAGCCTTTCTAGGACTTGTATGGTTATAGGGAGTTCTTAGTTGCAAGATATTGACATCATTTTTGTTATTGCAAGATATTGAAGTAATTATGCTCAAAATGACAAGGATTTGGGGGGCATTAAATACTTAAGTCTGTCTTACAAGTTCTCATCACAAGTCATGTTGGTTGCATTGTAGAGAGAATGACACACTTTATACTTCCTTAATTTGTGATGCATGGTCTCTAGTATCTACACATGTTCATTATCCTGTCGTGCCGTATTTCACATTCTGAAAGTTTCCCAGTTACAATTTCTGAATTATTCTTGCACAACTTCCTAGTATGCTTCGAATGGACATAGATCCCACCATCCGACTGTCCTAGAACTGGTGTTATTCAGTACACGCTACATGATATGTAATTTTGGCACCAGGACCAACATTATGTTTACATTGGTAACTACATTGCTCATGGATTGTAAAATTCATTCTGACATTGCAGTTTTGTACATTAGGTTTACGTTTTAACTTTTAACTGCCCGCTCACTTTGATTTCCTTGCTCATTTTGATTTGTTATAAACTGTTTTTATGTCACCTTTAGATTTCCAAAGTGCAGATCTTTTTAATGCTGGGAGTTGTAGTGATCTTCTTTCACAGGCTTGGTGCAAGTTTCATATTGGGTATTTTAGCTTCTGTTTATGAATTGAATTCCTGGGAAATCAGCATCTTAATGTGTTCTTTTTTCTCTTACACATTTGCCTTGTGGTACTGGTTTGCGAGCATCTCTACAATGTGACGGCCTGGAAGTGATCCATGGAAGAACTCACCTCGATGGACGCGGTCGCAGACGAGGTCGTAGACGGCGGCGGAGCAGAGACGAGGTCGCAGACTCGGTCGTGGTGCTCCGGTGGATGCGGCTGCATCAATCGTTTGAATTGACATTTAATCAAACACCTCACAGGCAAGAACAGAAGGTGGAGACAGAGAAGAGAGGGGATCGAGCAAAGAGGGAGAGGGCCAGGAGGGAGGAGCAGAGAGGGAGAGGGCAGGGCGCGGTGGCTCACCGGTGACGTCGGAGGAGAGGTTGGCTATGCTTCTGCTTCGGCTCTGCTTTCCCGAGGAAGAAGAGGTGGAGGGGGTGGAGGGGTCAAGCGCCGTCAAGCCCTGCTTTCGCGGCTCGTCGGCCCGGTGTTGAAGCAGATTCCGCCCGCCGCCTCGCATGGTGGAGCTCAAATGGAGAGGCGCCGCGGGTTTCTAGGGTTTCGAGGGCTGGGAAGGCGAGGGACGGGGTGGGTGGGTGCAGTGAAGGCGAGGGAGGGGGTGGGTGGGGGCAGCGGAGCCCGGGAGCGAGGTCGTTGGTGGGTGGGGGCGGCGGTGGTGGTGGAAGGGGATCGGCGGCGGTGGCGAGAGGGGAGAAGGACGAACAGCTAGGCGAGGGGCGAGATGGGAGAGGCGAGGGACAAGCTGTGGATATTTTAGTGGGGGGAAGGTTAGCAATGGCGCACCTTCTAGGGGTGCGCCATAAATACCGTGATAGCAATGGCGCACCTTCCCCTCGTGCGCCATTACTAACTTTTTTTTGGATTTTTAGTTGCGTCTAATAATTTTTTAGAAAATGATGATCAAATTTGAAAACATTTATGAATGTGAAAAAATATCATCAAATTTGAAAACATTTATGAAAAAATATGAATATGAAAACATTTATGAATATGAAAAAATATCATCAAATTTGTTATTTGAAAAAAAAAATTGGATTTTTTGTTGCATCTAATAATTTTTTAGAAAACATTTATGAATATGAAAAATATTCATGAATTCAAAAAGTGCCCATGAAATTGAAAAATATTCATGAGTTCAAATAATATTAACAAATTCAATACTTTTTGTGAGTTAGAAATTCAATACCAGAATAAACCTAAATAAAAATTGGTATACCAATGGCGCACCTCCTAGGGGTGCGCCATAAGTACCTTGATAGCAATGGCGCACCTTCTCCTGGTGCGCCATTAGTAACTTTTTTTTGGATTTTTAGTTGCATCTATTTGTGAATTGGTAAAACATTTATGAATATGAAAAAATATCATCAAATTTGAAAAAATATTCATGAATTCAAAAAGTGCCCATAAAATTTAAAAATATTCATGAGTTCAAAAAATATTAACAAATTCAATACTTTTTTGGTTTAGAAATTCAATACCAGAATAAACATAAATAAAAATTGGTATACCAGAATAAACATAAATACCAGAATAAACCTAAATAAATATTCATGAGGACTAGAACAGAAGAAATGTCATTTCCATATGTCGAAATACAATCGAGAAATGAAGGCTACAATTTAAATACAATCGATCTTAGCTATCTTTTCACAATCTTCTTGCCCTTCTTTTTCGCAAATGGAGTTCTTCTCTTGAACGGACGTCCTTTAGGTAGGGTGGTCCCGCTTCTTCTTGTTGTGTATGCTGGTACTTCATCGTCGTCGTCATGTTCCATCTTCGGGTCGCCGTACTTGTCAAAGTCTTGCTCATTGGCGACTGCATCCATTCCGATGATCTTCCTTTTGCCTCTCCTCATGACAACACGACTGGGCTTTGACGGGTCGGTAATGAAGAAGCATTGGTCCACTTGGGAATCCAGTACCCATGGCTCATTTTTCACAGTGACGTTTGCGCCCGTGGTCTTCGATTTTGTTGGGGAACGTAGTAATTTCAAAATTTTCCTACGCACACGCAAGATCATGGTGATGGCATAGCAACAAGAGAGGAGAGTGTTGTCCACGTACCCTCGTAGACCGTAAGCGGAAGCGTTATGACAACGCGGTTGATGTAGTCGTACGTCTTCACGATCCGACCGATCCAAGTACCGAACGTACGGCACCTCCGAGTTCTGCACACGTTTAGCTCGATGACGATCTCCGGCCTCCGATCCAGCCGAGCTCCGGAGATGAGTTCCATCAGCACGACGGCATGGTGATAATGATGATGTTCTACCGGCGCAGGGCTTCGCCTAAACTCCGCGACGATATGACCGAGGTGGAATATGGTGGAGGGGGGCACCGCACACGGCTAAGGAACGATCCGTAGATCAACTTGTGTCTTGTGCCTAGAGGTGCCCCCCTGCCCCCGTATATAAAGGAGCCAGGGGGAGGGGTTCGGCCGGCCAGGAGGGGCGCGCTAGGAGGAGTCCTCCTCCCACCGGGAGTAGGACTCCCCCCCTTCCTTGTTGGAGTAGGAGAGAAGGAAAGAGGGGGAGAGGAGGAAGGAAAAGGGGGCTGCACCCCCTGTCCAATTCGGACTAGAGGGGGCCTGCGCCCCTCCTTCCTTTCGGCCTCTCTCGTCTATTCCCGTATGGCCCAATAAGGCCCATATACTCCCCGGCGAATTCCCGTAACTCTCCGGTACTCCGAAAAATACCCGAATGACTCGGAACCTTTCCGAACTCCGAATATAGTCGTCCAATATATCGATCTTTACGTCTCGACCATTTCGAGACTCCTCGTCATGTCCCCGATCTCATCCGGGACTCCGAACTCCTTCGGTACGTCAAAACTCATAAACTCATAATAAAACTGTCATCGAAACCTTAAGTGTGCGGACCCTACGGGTTCGAGAACTATGTAGACATGACCTAGAACTATTCTCGGTCAATAACCAATAGCGGGACCTGGATGCCCATATTGGCTCCTACATATTCTACGAAGATCTTTATCGGTCAAACCGCATAACAACATACGCTGTTCCCTTTGTCATCGGTATGTTACTTGCCCGAGATTCGATCGTCGGTATCCAATACCTAGTTCAATCTCGTCACCGGCAAGTCTCTTTACTCGTTCTGTAATGCATCATCCTGTAACCAACTCATTGGTCACATTGCTTGCAAGGCTTATAATGATGTGCATTACCGAGAGGGCCCAGAGATACCTCTCCGACAATCGGAGTGACAAAACCTAATCTCGAAATACGCCAACTCAACATGTACCTTCGGAGACACCTGTAGTACTCCTTTATAATCACCTAGTTATGTTGTGACGTTTGGTAGTACCCAAAGTGTTCCTCCGGTAAACGGGAGTTGCATAATCTCATAGTTACAGGAACATGTATAAGTCATGAAGAAAGCAATAGCAACATACTAAACGATCAAGTGTTAAGCTAACGGAATGGGTCAAGTCAATCACATCATTCCCCTAATGATGTGATCCCGTTAATAAAATGACAACTCTTTTATTCATGGCTAGGAAACATAACCATCTCTGATAAACGAGCTAGTCAAGTAGAGGCATACTAGTGACACTATGTTTGTCTATGTATTCACACATGTATTATGTTTCCTGTTAATACAATTCTAGCATGAATAATAAACATTTATCATGAAATAAGGAAATAAATAATAACTTTATTATTGCCTCTAGGGCATATTTCCTTCAGTCTCCCACTTGCACTAGAGTCAATAATCTAGTTCACATCACCATGTGATTTAACACCAATATTCATATCTGTATATGATTAACACCCATAGTTCACATCGTCATGTGACCAACACCCAAAGGGTTTACTAGAGTCAATAATCTAGTTCACATCGCTATGTGATTAACACCCAAAGAGTACTAAGGTGTGATCATGTTTTGCTCGTGAGAGAAGCTTAGTCAACGGGTCTGTCACATTCAGAGCCGTATGTATTTTGCAAATATTTTATGTCCACAATGCTCTGCACGGAGCTACTCTAGCTAATTGCTCCCACTTTCAATATGTATCCAGGTTGAGACTTAGAGTCATCTGGATTAGTGTAAAAGTTTGCACTGATGTAACTTTTACAACAAACTCTTTTATCACCTCCATAATCGAGAAACATCTCCTTAGTCCTTACTAAGGATATCCTTGACCAATGTCCAGTGATCTACTCCTAGATCACTATTGTACTCCCTTGCCAAATTCAGAGCAAGGTATACAATAGGTCTGGTACATATCATAGCATACTTTATAGAACCTATGACTGAGGCATAGGGAATGACTTTTCATTCTCATTCTATTTTCTGCTGTGGTCGGGATTTGAGTCTTACTCAATTTCATACCTTTGCAACACAGGCAAGAACTCTTTCTTTGACTGTTCCATTTTGAACTATTTCAAAATCTAGCCAAGGTATGTACTTGTTGAAAATCTTATCAAGCGTCTTGATCTATCTCAATAGGTCTTGATGCTCAATATGTATGTAGCTTTACTGAGGTCTTTCTTCGAAAAACTCTTATTCAAGTATCCTTTTATGCTTTGCAGAAAAATTCTACATTATTTCCGATCAGCAATATGTCATTCACATATACTTATCAGAAATGCTGTAGTGCTCCCACTCACTTTCTTGTAAATACAGGCTTCACCGCAAGTCTGTATAATACTATATGCTTTGATCAACTTATCAAAGCGTATATTCCAACTCTGAGATGCTTGCACCAGTCCATAGATGGATCGCTGGAGCTTGCACATTTTGTTAGCACCTTTAGGATTGACAAAACCTTCTGGTTGTATCATATACAACTCTTCTTTAATAAATTTAAGGAATGTAGTTTTGACATCCATTTGCCAAATTTCATAAAATGTGGCAATTGCTAACATGATTCGTACAGACTTTTAAGCATCGATACGAGTGAGAAAATCTCATTGTATTCAACACCTTGAACTTTGTCAAAAACCTTTTTCGACAAGTCTAGCTTTGTAGATAGTAATACTACTATCAACGTCCGTCTTCCTCTTGAAGATCCATTTATTCTTAATGACTCACCGATCATCGGGCAAGTCAATCAAAGTCTACACTTTGTTTTCATACATGGATCATATCTCAGATTTCATGGCCTAAAGCCATTTCGTGGAATCTGGGCTCATCATCGCTTCCTCATAGTTCGTAGGTTCATCATGGTCTAGTAACATGACTTCCAGAACATGATTACCGTACCACTCTGGTGCGGATCTTACTCTGGAAGACCTACGAGATTTGGTAGCAACTTGATCTGAAGTTTCATGATCATCATCATTAGCTTCCTCACTAATTGGTGTAGGAATCACTGGAACTTATTTCAGTGATGAACTATTTTCCAATTCAGGAGAAGGTACAATTACCTTATCAAGTTCTACTTTCCTCCCACTCACTTCTTTCGAGAGAAACTCCTTCTCTAGAAAGGATCCATTTTTAGCAACGAATAACTTGCCTTCGGATCTGTGATAGAAGGTGTACCCAACAATTTCCTCTGGGTATTCTATGAAGACGCACTTCTCCGATTTGGGTTTGAGCTTATCAGGATGAAACCTTTTCACATAAGCATCGCAGCTCCAAACTTTAAGAAACAACAGCTTAGGTTTACTGCTAAACCATAGTTCATACGGTGTCGTCTCAACGGATTTAGATGGTGCCCTATTTTAAACGTGAATGCAGCTGTCTCTAATGCATAACCCAAAAACGATATTGGTAAATCGGTAAGAAACATCATAGATTGTACTGTATCCAATAAAGTACGGTTATGACGTTCGGACACACCATTATGATGTGGTGTTCCAGGTGGCGCGAGCTGTGAAACTATTCACATTGTTTTAATTGAAGACCAAACTCGTAACTCAAATATTTGTCTCCGTGATCAGATTGCAGAAACTTTATTTTCTTGTTACGATGATTTTTCCACTTCACTCTAAAATTCTTTGAACCTTTCAACTATTTCAGACTTATGTTTCATCAAGTAGATATACCCATATCTGCTCAAATCATCTGTGAAGGTCATAAAATAACGATACCCACCACGAGCCTCAACACTCATCGGATCGCATACATCGGTATGTATTATTTCCAATAAGTCAGTTGCTCGCTCCATTGTTCCGGAGAACGGAGTCTTAGTCATCTTGCCCATGAGGCATGGTTTGCAAGCATCAAGTGATTCCAAAATCCCATCAGCATGGAGTTTCTTCGTGCGCTTTACACCAATATGACCTAAACGGCAGTGCCACAAATAAGTTGCACTATCATTATTAACTTTGCATCTTTTGGCCTCAATATTATGAATATGTGTATTACTACGATCGAGATCCAAAAAACCATTTTCGTTGGTATGTATGACCATAGAAGGTTTTATTCATGTAAACAGAACAACAATTGTTCTCTAACTTAAATGAATAACCGTATTGCAATAAACATGATCAAATCATATTCATGCTCAACGCAAATACCAAATAACACTTATTTAGGTTCAACACAAATCCCGAAAGTATAGGGAGTGTGCGATGATGATCATATCAATCTTGGAACCACTTCCAACAAACATCGTCACTTCACCCTTAACTAGTCTCTGTTTATTCTGCAACTCCCGTTTCGAATTACTAATCTTAGCAACCGAACAAGTATCAAATACTCAGGGGCTACCATAAACACTAGTAAGGCACACATCAATAACCTGTATATCAAATATACACTTGTTCACTTTGCCATCCTTCTTACCCACCAAATATTCAGGGCATTTCCACTTCCAGTGACCATTTCCTTTGCAGTGTAAGCACTCAGTTTCAGGCTTTGGTCCAGCTTTGGTCTTATTCACGGGAGTGACAACTTGCTTGTCTTTCCACTTGAAGTTCCCTTTCTTTCCCTTTGCCCTTTTCTTGAAACTAGTGATCTTGTTAACCATCAACACTTGATGCTCTTTCTTGATTTCTACCTTCGTTGATTTCAGCATCACGAAGAGCTTGGGAATTGTTTTCGTCATCCCTTGCATACTATAGTTCATCACGAAGTTCTAGTAACTTAGTGATGGTGACTAGAGAATTCTGTCAATCACTATCTTATCTGGAAGATTAACTCCCACCTGATTCAAGCGATTGAAGTACCCAGACAATCTGAGCACATGCTCACTAGTTGAGCGATTCTCCTCCATCTTTTAGCTATAGAACTTGTTGGAGACTTCATATCTCTCAACTCGGGTATTTGCTTGAAATATTAACTTCAATTCCTGGAACATCTCATATGGTCCATGACGTTCAAAACATCTTTGAAGTCCCGATTCTAAGCCGTTAAGCATGGTGCACAAAAACTATCAAGTAGTCATCATATTGAGCTAGCCAAACATTCATAACGTCTGCATCTGCTCCTGCAATAGGTCCTTCACCTAGCGGTGCATTAAGGACATAATTCTTCTGTGCAGCAATGAGGATAAACCTCAGATCTCGGATCCAATCCGCATCATTGCTACTAACATCTTTCAACACAGTTTCTCTAGGAACATATCAAAATAAACATATGAAAGCAACAACGCAAGCTATTGATCTAAAACATAATTTGCAAAATACTACCAGGACTAAGTTCATGATAAATTTAAGTTCAATTAATCATATTACTTAAGAACTCCCACTTAGACAGACATCTCTCTAGTCATCTAAGTGATCACGTGATCCAAATCAACTAAACCATGTCCGATCATCACGTGAGATGGAGTAGTTTCAATGGTGAACATCTCTATGTTGATCATATCTACTATATGATTCACGCTCGAACTTTCGGTCTCCGTGTTCCGAGGCCATATCTGTATATGCTAGGCTCGTCAAGTATAACCTGAGTATTCCGCGTGTGCAACTGTTTTGCACCCGTTGTATTTGAACGTAGAGCCTATCACACCCGATCATCACGTGGTGTCTCAGCACGAAGAACTTTCGCAACGGTGCATACTCAGGGAGAACACTTCTTGATAATTAGTGAAAGATCATCTTAAAATGCAACCGTCAATCAAAGCAAGATAAGATGCATAAAGGATAAACATCACATGCAATCAATATAAGTGATATGATATGGCCATCATCATCTTGTGCTTGTGATCTCCATCTCCGAAGCACCGTTGTGATCACCATCGTCACCGGCGCGACACCTTGATCTCCATCGTAGCATCGTTGTCGTTTACGCCATCTATTGCTTCTACGACTATCGCTACCGCTTAGTGATAAAGTAAAGCAATTACAGGGCGTTTGCATTTCATACAATAAAGCGACAACCATATGGCTCCTGCCAGTTGCCGATAACTTCGGTTACAAAACATGAGCATCTCATACAATAAAATATAGCATCACGTCTTGACCATATCACATCACAACATGCCCTGCAAAAACAAGTTAGACGTCCTCTACTTTGTTGTTGCAAATTTTACGTGGCTGCTACGGGCTTAGCAAGAACCATTCTTACATACGCATTAAAACCACAACGATAGTTTGTCAAATAGACTCCGTTTTAACCTTCACAAGGACCGGGCGTAGCCACACTTGGTTCAACTAAAGTTGGAGAAACTGACACCCGCCAGCCACCTGTGTGCAAAGCACGTCGGTAGAACCAGTCTCGCGTAAGCGTACGCGTAATGTCGGTCCGGGCCGCTTCATCCAACAATACCGCTGAACCAAAGTATGACATGCTGGTAGGCAGTATGACTTATATCGTCCACAACTCACTTGTGTTCTACTCGTGCATATAACATCAACGCATAAAACCTAGGCTCGGATGCCACTGTTGGGGAACGTAGTAATTTCAAAATTTTCCTACGCACACGCAAGATCATGGTGATGGCATAGCAACGAGAGAGGAGAGTGTCGTCCACGTACCCTCGTAGACCGTAAGCGGAAGCGTTATGACAACGCGGTTGATGTAGTCGTACGTCTTCACGATCCGACCGATCCAAGTACCGAACGTACGGCACCTCCGAGTTCTGCACACGTTCAGCTCGATGACGATCTCCGGCCTCCGATCCAGCCGAGCTCCGGAGATGAGTTCCGTTAGCACGACGGCGTGGTGACGATGATGATGTTCTACCGGTGCAGGGCTTCGCCTAAACTCCGCGACGATATGACCGAGGTGGAATATGGTGGAGGGGGGCACCGCACACGGCTAAGGAACGATCCGTAGATCAACTTGTGTCTTGTGCCTAGAGGTTCCCCCCTGCCCCCGTATATAAAGGAGCCAGGGGGAGGGGTTCGGCCTGCCAGGAGGGGCGCGCCAGGAGGAGTCCTCCTCCCACCGGGAGTAGGACTCCCCCCCTTCCTTGTTGGAGTAGGAGAGAAGGAAAGAGGGGGAGAGGAGGAAGGAAAAGGGGGCTGCACCCCCTGTCCAATTCGGACTAGAGGGGGCCTGCGCCCCTCCTTCCTTTCGGCCTCTCTCCTCTATTCCCGTATGGCCCAATAAGGCCCATATACTCCCCGGCGAATTCCCATAACTCTCCGGTACTCCGAAAAATACCCGAATGACTCGGAACCTTTCCGAACTCCGAATATAGTCGTCCAATATATCGATCTTTACGTCTCGACCATTTCGAGACTCCTCGTCATGTCCCCGATCTCAACCGGGACTCCGAACTCCTTCGGTACATCAAAACTCATAAACTCATAATAAAACTATCATCGAAACCTTAAGCGTGCGGACCCTACGGGTTCGAGAACTATGTAGACATGACCTAGAACTATTCTCGGTCAATAACCAATAGCGGGACCTGGATGCCCATATTGGCTCCTACATATTCTACGAAGATCTTTATCGGTCAAACCGCATAACAACATACGTTGTTCCCTTTGTCATCGGTATGTTACTTGCCCGAGATTCGATCGTCGGTATCCAATACCTAGTTCAATCTCGTCACCGGCAAGTCTCTTTACTCGTTCTGTAATGCATCATCCCGTAACCAACTCATTGGTCACATTGCTTGCAAGGCTTATAATGATGTGCATTACCGAGAGGGCCCAGAGATACCTCTCCGACAATCGGAGTGACAAAACCTAATCTCGAAATACGCCAACTCAACATGTACCTTCGGAGACACCTGTAGTACTCCTTTATAATCACCCAGTTACGTTGTGACGTTTGGTAGTACCCAAAGTGTTCCTCCGGTAAACGGGAGTTGCATAATCTCATAGTTACAGGAACATGTATAAGTCATGAAGAAAGCAATAGCAACATACTAAACGATCAAGTGCTAAGCTAACGGAATGGGTCAAGTCAATCACATCATTCCCCTAATGATGTGATCCCGTTAATCAAATGACAACTCTTTTGTTCATGGCTAGGAAACATAACCATCTCTGATAAACGAGCTAGTCAAGTAGAGGCATACTAGTGACACTATGTTTGTCTATGTATTCACACATGTATTATGTTTCCTGTTAATACAATTCTAGCATGAATAATAAACATTTATCATGAAATAAGGAAATAAATAATAACTTTATTATTGCCTCTAGGGCATATTTCCTTCAGATTTGGTTTCGGGTATAACCATGGTGGTGAAATACCGGTCTTCTTTTAGGACGCTCTTGGCCCATCTGATACGGAACATCGGGACCTTCTCTCTAGCATAGCTCAGCTCCCAGATCTCCTCGATCCTTCATAGTATCTGTCCTTGTCATTACCGGTGTAGGATTCCATCGTTACCCCGGAGTTCTGATAACCATTGCTCTTCATGTCCTTTTCCTCGGTGTAGAATGTGTAGCCGTTGATATCGTACGCCTCATATGTCATCAGGTTGTGCTCGGCACCCTGTGACAAGGCGAATATGAGTTTTTCTTCCTCGGAAGAATACTCATGTAAAGGGTACGACAGAAGCTTCTCCTTGAACCAACGCGTGAAACATGAGTTGTGCTCTTTGATTATATCTCCGTCTGTCCTATGTTGGCCTCGGTCATTGTACGTCTTCTCAATAAAGGTTTTGTGCTCTACCACCCAAGGATCGACCACGTCTATGTGTTGTAGCATGACTAGGTTTGCTCTTTCAAAGTCGGCGAGTCGACCCTTGAAGTCGACATGCATTTTGCGCCGACCCTCGCGGTGACCCCATCCAGCGAGCCTGCCGAGGTGCCTGTTGACGGGCAGACCAATGGGGTTCTCGATGCCTAGATAATTCGTGTAGTAGGAGATGCACTCTTCGGTCAGAAAGCCCTTGGCTATGCTTCCCTCTGGGCGTGACATGTTGCGAACGTATCCTTTGATGACATCATTCATCCTTTCGAATGGCATCATGTTGTGCAGGAACGTTGGCCTGAGTTGGATGATATCCTCCACGATATGGACCAGCAGATGCACCATAACGTCAAAGAATGCAGGTGGGAAGTACATCTCAAGCTCGTATAGTATCACCACGATCTCTTCCTGTAGCCTTCTGAGTTGTCTCACGCCAACCGACTTCCAAGAGATGACGTCGAAAAAGTTGCATAGGCCAAATAGCGTTTCACGGACGTGCGTGTCCATGATCCCACGGCTTGCAACTAGAAGTATCTGCGTCATCAGCACGTGACAGTCGTGAGACTTCATCCCGCTGAACTTCTGCTTCGCTGAGTCTAGGTATCTGCTTATCTTCCCCGCGTAACCGTAAGGAAGTTTTACTCCTACGAGGCAGGTGAAAAACTGCTCGATCTCCTCCTGACTGAGAGTGACGCACGCGAGAGGGCAATAATTTCCGATCTTCTTGGCCTTTTTGCCATTGCGACGACTTTCCATGTCCTTCGCCTCATCATCATCATCATTAGCGTGAAGCTCCTCCCTGATGCCCATTGATTTCAAGTCTGCCCTTGCTTTCGGCCCATCTTTGGTCCTCTCTGGCATGTTGAGCAGGGTACCAAGCAGACTCTCGCACACGTTCTTCGTGATATGCATGACATCAAGGCTGTGAGGCACACGGAGGATCTTCCAATACGGCAAGTCCCAAAAAAGAGACCTCGTTTTCCATACCTTCAGCAGCGGCTCTGGCGCCTTTCGCTTCTTTCCCGACGGTGGGCACTCTTTCCAATTTTTCAACAGCTCATCTATTACCTCGCCGCTCCTCGTACGCTGGCATCTTCGGGGTTCGGTTTCACCATTGAACAGATCCTTGCGTTTTCTCCATGAGTCATCATCGCGAAGCCACCTTCGATGTCCCATGAACATGGTTTTCGAAGACCTGGGATCTCTATCAAGCTGGCGATACGTTGTGTCATCCATGCACCTAAAGCATCCAGAAAATCCGTGGACCACCTGCCCCGTGACATATCCGTAAGCGAGATAGTCGTGCACTGTCATGAGCAGTGCGGCTCTCATAGGGAAATATACTTTCTCTGCGGCGTCCCACGTATTGGCTGGCGTTTTCCACAGCGTGTCTAGCTCCTCTTTCAGCAGCCCCAGATACAGATTGATGTTGTTCCCTGGTTGTTTCGGCCCTTCAATTAGCATACTCATGTGAATGTACTTCCTCTTCATGCACAACCAGGGGGAAGGTTGTACATCCACACAAACACAGGCCAGGTGCTATGTGTGCCTCTATGGCTGCCAAACGGATTGACTTCGTCGGTGCTCGCGCCCAGCACGATGTTCCTTGGATCGTCCCAAATTCTGGGTGTTCAAAGTTCAACGCTTTGCTACCTTAGGATCCACGAAATACCGCTGCAGACGAGGAGTGATCGGAAAGTACCACACCACTTTTTGAGGAGCCTTCTTCCTCTTCTTGTATCAAGTGACGCCGCACACCAGACATATGGTAGACTCCGCGTGCTCGTCCTGATAAATGATGCAATCGTTCATGCACACATGGTATTTCATGTGCGGTAAATCCAGAGGACACACAATTTTCTTCGCCTCCTCGAAACTGGTCGGGCCCTTGTTCCCCTTGGGAAGATGTTCAAGCCAGAATGACATGTTCTCGTCGAAGCATGCGTCGGTCATTTTGTGTTTTACCTTCATCTCCAGAGCCATGAGCGTTACTTTCAGGCGGGTATCCTCGGGCATGCATCCTTCATACAATGGAGTAACCGCGTCTATCTCCAGTTGATCCAGCTTGGCTTTCTCTCGGGCGGCAGCTCTTGCGTTATCCGTCTGCTTGAGAAGCAGCTCTTGAATATGAGGGTCCTGCACCCAGCCCATCGATGGTCCATCGTTGTCTGCTCCGGCATCTTCATCTTCATGATCATGCCCTTCATCTTGATCTTCCTCATCATCCTGTCCGGCATCTTCTACATGATGACTGTGTACTGCATCTACTTCGTTATCATGTCTTGGAGATTCTTCGTCTTCTCGCCCGCCCTCGCCGCAGTTGTCTTGCTGCCCTTCCTCATTTCTTGCTCGGCCCCCATGGACAACTTCAAAATCATCTTCATCACCTTGCCAACGATAGCCATCCATGAAACCACGCAAGAGCAGGTGGTCCTGCACCTGGACGGAATCCTGGTCCATAAGGCTCTTCAGCTTGCATCTTCAACACGGACATCTTATCTCCGTCCCATTCTTTTGAAGCATCTCGGCCTTCGCAGTGCTCAAAAACCTATTCACGATGCCTTCGGTCATCGTGCGGACCATGGTCGCCTGCGGGGTAGAGAAAAATGATATTTTAGAACCAAAAAAAATTGGCATGACTTTGCCTAAAAATAGGACCAAAAAGAATGCATAGTGCCAAATTCTCGCCGAAACGGAAATGAATCAACATTCCGGCAAAATATTGGCAACTATCGCATTTCAAATACCAGTACCTGCAAACACAAACATATGCAACACCATAAACATATGCAACACCACAAACATACGTAGATTTAGGCCATAAAAAGTGCATGTGCACGTTGTTGGAGGGAGAAAAAAGTAGATCTAGAGCATAAAGAAAGCTTTCCCCTTACTTACATATCAAAAAAGGAAATTTAACCACTTAATTTGGGTGAATCTATGGTGCAAATGAGGTGAGGAGGAGGAGGCAGCCGAGACAAGCTTGGAGGAGGAGGTGGAGAGAATGAAGTGGGGAAAGTGAGTGTGGTAGGTGGTTGTCCAAAATATATAGCTGCTCTCAGGTTACCAATGGCGCACCACCTAAAAATGCGCCATTAGTAACCCTGGTTACTAATGGCGCACCTGGTATGTGGTGCGCCATTACTAGTTTTGAAAAAAATTGTTAGTAGTGGCGCACCGTGGTTGTGGTGCGCCATTACTAGTTTGAACTAGTAATGGCGCACTATCCCCAGGTGCACCATTACTAGTTTTGAAAAAAAAAGTAAAAAAATTGTTAGTAGTGGCGCACAGAGTGTGTGGTGCGCCATTACTAGTTAAAACTAGTAATGGCGCACTATCCCCTGGTGCGCCATTACTAGTTTTGAAAAAAAAATTGTTAGTAGTGATGCACCATGGGTGTGGTGCGCCATTAGTGATATGGACACTAATGGCGTACCTATACATGGTGCGCCACTTCTATATAGCAGTGGCGCACCACATACGTGGTGAGCCATTAATGTCCATATTAGCTATAGCCTTTTTTCTAGGAGTGCATGGATCGCTAAAATAAAGATAGAGAGTCTTGAGCTTTTTCCAATCTTTCTCCTTAGCATTTTGAGGGGTCCACATCTCTAGTCCATGCCATGCCAATCATTGAACATCTTGAAATATTTATCTTGAAAGGATATTGATGTCTACTACGCAACCTTCTTCTTGTAGACTCATGTTGGGCCTACAAGCGCAAAGTTTTGTAGGACAGTAGAAATTTTCCCTCAAGTGGATGACCTAAGGTTTATCAATCCATGGGAGGTGTACGATGAAGATAGTCTCTCTCAAACAACCCTGCAACCAAATAACAAAGAGTCTCTTGTGTCCCCAACACACCCAATACAATGGTAAATTGTACAGGTGCACTAGTTCGGCAAAGAGATGGTGATACAAGTGTAATATGGATGGTAGGAATATATTTTTTCATCTGAATAAATAAAAAAAGCAAGGTAAGTAGTAACACAAGTGAGCAAAAAATGCTATTGCAATGCTTGAAAAAAGGCCTAGGGTTCATACTTTCACTAGTGCAAAATCTCTCAACAATGATAGCATAATTGGGTCACATAACAATCCCTCAACATGCAACAACGAATCACTCCAAAGTTTCTATCGAAGAACATAGGACGAAAACGTGCATCAACCCCTATGAATAGATTACCCCAATGTCACCTTGGGAATCCACGAGTTGAGTGCCAAAACATACATCAAATGAATCAATAGAACATCCCATTGTCACCACAGATATCCCAGAGCAAGACATACATCAATTGTTCTCAAATCCAATACTCAATCCAACATAACGAAACCTCAAAGAGCAAGACTCAATTCATCACAAGAAGGTAGAGAGGGAAGAACAATATAAGATCCAGATATATTAACAAAGCTCTCGGTACATCAAGATTGTGCCAAATCAAGAACACGAGAGAGAGAGAGAGAGATCAAACACATAGCTACTTGTACATACCCTCAGCCCCGAGGGTAAACTACTCCCTCCTCGCCATGGCGACCACCGGGATGATGAAGATGGCCTTTGGTAATGATTTCCCCCTCCGGCAGGGTGCCGAAACAGGGCCCCGATTGGTTTTTCGTGGCTACAGAGTCTTGCGGTGGCGGAACAACTCATCTAAGGTTCTTCTCGGTGGTTTTGGTATTTATTGGAATTTTTGGTGTCGGTCTCATGTCAAGGGGGTGCACGAGGGCCCACAAGCTCGGAGCACACTCCCTGGGGGTAGGGCACGCCTAGCGAGCTTCTGGCCTCCTCGTCCACTTCCTGGCCCAGATCTGGTGCTTTGGGGGTCTCTTTCGGTCCATAAAAATGTAACGCCCCGGATTCGATGCGCTAGGTGTCCGCCAGCTATTCGTCGTCGTTTCCATGTCATTTGCTTGCGTGTTGCACTTTGCCAGGTCATCATATGCATTTCATATCATGTCATCATGTGCATCTCATCTTGCATACGTGTTCGTCTCATGCATCCGAGTTTTTTCCCCGTTGTCCGTTTTGCAATCCGGCACTCCTATGTCCCCCGGCGCCCCCTTTTTGCCTCTTTTCGTGTGTGGGTGTTAAACTTTCTCGGAATGGCCCGAGGTTTGCCAAGCGGCCTTGGTATAGCACCGGTAGACTGCCTGTCAAGTTTCGTGCCATTTGGAGTTCATTTGATACCCCAACGGTTAACCGGGGAACCGTAAAAGCCTCTTTTGTTTGCAACCCAAAACCCCCTTCAAAGTGGCCCAAAACCCATCCTAACCCCCTCCATGCACTCGGTCGTTCGATCACGATCGTGTGGGTGAAAACTGCACTCCATTTGGACACTCCTAACTCCCTCTATCTATAAATAAGTCTCCTCCCCCGAAATTCGCGGTACAAACCCTAGCCTCCTCTTCCTCTGCGCCGCCGGACACATCTCCCCCGCCGCCCAGACATGTCCGCCGCCGCCCTGCCCATTCCGGAGCCGCCACCTGTCCGCCGCCGTCGTCCCCGCGGCCGCGGCCCGCCGAGCCCATCGCGGGCCCGCGCGAGCCCGACCGCGCCCGCCGCCGCGCCCCGCCGCCGCCGCTCGGGGTCCCCGCGCCTCCGCCACCCGTCCGCTCCCCGCCGGCGACCTCGCTGTCGGCCGCCGCCTCCGCCGCGGCACGCCGCCGCCGCCTAGCCCCGGCTAGCCCCACGGCTCGGCCGCGCCTCCCGCTTCCTGCCCGAGCGTCCCGCGCCCGGCCTCCGCCGCCTGCCGCCGCCCGCCGCCGCACCGCGCCCGTCCTCCGGCCGCGCCGCCCGGCCTCCCCTCGCCTCCTCCAATCGGATCCGGCAAGGAGCGCCTCGGATCTGGCCTCCCCTCAAGTCCGACGAGCTCTCCCTCCTCTCCGGCCACATCTTCGGCATCTACTCCGGCGAGCCCAGATCTAGATCTGAAAACGAGGTTGACCCCGAAATTCCTAAGTCCCGAATTATTGCATATTTTTAGCCTTGTTCATCGCATCATAACTTGCTGCATACTGCTCCATTTCGTGCGTGTAATATGTCAAATTGTTCGTCTCAACGAGTACTTCATGTCATTCCATTGCACCATGTTCATTTGAGTCCATCTTGATGCCTGAATCATCGTTGTAAGGGTGCTATGTGATGTTTATCTGCTAAAACTGTTATAACATGCTCATTTGTCATTTTTGCCATGTTTGATGTGTGCATCCTATGAGGTTGATGTATACATGAGTTTTGAACTATGATATGCCACCTTTACAGGGGTGCCATCCATGTATTTTTGTGAGTTGTTTAGTGAGTGCATCGAGCTCGTGAAGTAGGGTACTTGCTGTTGCTGTTTTGCTAGGCTGATTCTGTTACATTTTTTTGCTATGTAAACGTGCTGCTTCATACTATTCATAATCTGGAGATGTTCACTAAGGATGATTTGTTATACATGCCATGCTATATTCACTCATGCCCCTGTTTGCATTTATAGCCTGTTGTAACATGTTGTTATCTTGTTCCAAACTTCCTAAATAATGTTGATGTCAGCCTGTTAACATTAAGTTCAATGTTGCCATGTTTGTTGTTAGTGATCCATGTAACCTATGAACTTGTTCTTGCCATGCTTAGTTTCATAAACATGTATTCTTACTTTTGGTTGCCTTGTCATGCCATGTATTACTCTGTGGTGAGTGGTTCAAGCTCACCAACATGCCTACTTATTGTTGTTCCTGCCATGTATGAATCTGTCATATAACTTGCCATGTTTACATGGGTGCCATCATATCTTCTGATCCTTTTTGGCTCATGGTCAGTAAAGGACTTTTGTTATATGAGATTAGTAGATTCATGCCATGCCTTTGTTTTCCATATTAATTTCCTGTAGCATGTTGTTTGTTAGCTCTAAATATTGCAACCTGATGTTATTTTCTGCTAAGCCTGAAACTGTTATTATTTGCAATCTTGACATGTCCTTTTGAGCATGATCTATTGATTTCTAGAGTTAACTCAGTGTTCCTCTTTTGTCATGCTTTACCTGTACATCATGTCCATGTCTTTTGTTATCATGTTAGGGTCCTGTAGCATATTGTTTTGATGCTTGCAAGATGCCTAGTTGCTGTTATGGACAGATTGTTGCAATAACTTGTATAGAGTGTATGTGTTGAACCGATGCTCTGTTTTGAGTGTGCTCTATATGAAACTTGCTTAGAATTGCATGTAGTTTCATATTATCATGTTGCATCCATGTTTTGAGGTGTTTGCTTGATGTTTGTATGCATTTTGCATCAATGCCATGTTTAACTTGTTTTGCTCATATCTTCTAGGCCGTAGCTCCGAATCTAATGAACTTTATATGTAACTTGACTAGAATCTCGTGTAGATCATCTTGGTGCATCTTAACTTGCTGTTTAACAACTTGAACATAAGGTTTATTCAGTTCTGGACCAATTTCGAAATTTGCATATGAGGACTTACCGGAATTTTTATATGTTGTTTCCGGCCTAATTTAAACTTGCCTTGATGGGTTGTTCTTGTTTGCATCATCTTTTGACATGAGTAGCCTCATCTAGCTTTGTCATGCATCATGCTTGGTTGTGCATCATGTCTTGTCTTTGTGTGGTGTGTTTACTATGTTGTGTGCTTCTTCTCGATAGTTCCCGTTTCGTTGCGATCGTGAGGATTCGTTCGTCTACGCTTGGTTCGTCTTCGTGGCTTCATCTTCTTCATGGACTCGTTCTTCTTCCTTGCGGGATTTCAGGCAAGATGACCGCTACCCTGGATCTCACTACTATCATTGCTATGCTAGTTGCTTCGTTCTATTGCTTTGCTGCGCTTCCTATAACTTGTTCTTCAAGCCTCCCAAATTGCCATGAACCTCTAACCTTTGACACCCTTCCTAGCAAACCGTTGTTTGGCTATGTTACCGCTTTGCTCAGCCCCTCTTATAGCGTTGTTAGTTGCAAGTTTTGCGATGATCCTGATGTGAGAGCGATGTTTGCTTGTCTTGGAGTTCTTCTTTTGCTCCTTCTTTGATCAGGGGATAGGTTCCAGGTCGGCAGCCTGGGCTAGCAGGGTGGATGTCGTTTGAGTTTCTGTTTGTGTTTCATCCGTAGTCGGATGGTGCTCTTATGTAATATGATGTTGTATTCGTGTGGCATTGTATGCCTTTTGTATGTATCCCCATCTATTATGTAATGTTGATGTAATGATATCCACCTTGCAAAAGCGTTTCAATATGCGGTTCTATCCTTGGTGGGACCTTTGAGTCTCTTTAGGATAGTATCGCATATTGGGCGTGACAAGGTTGTATCAGAGCCTCGACCGACCCTAGGAGCCCCCTTGATTGATCGTGTAGTTTGGCCGTTGTTGAGTCTAGAAGAAAACCGTTTTCGGAGTCTAGTTATATCGAAGAGTAGGAATTCTTTTTACTCCGCCGCCCCTTCGTCGCTTTGGTGAGGAATCTTGACGTAGGTGCTTTGAATTACTCCTCTTCCCGTTCAAATTTTTCTTTAGGATCACATGGTTAGTTTTCGTTCGTTGTCCATCCTCTTTTGTCTGGCGCATCTCTCGTCAAGTCGGCTCGAACCTCTTTGCCTTTCGCGAGTTCAATCCTCAGTTCTTCTTCCAACGTCGTTGTTTTTCCATGTCTGAAGTTGTCCTTGTTTTCTTTTCCCACCCGCCCTCCCTTCTTCTTCTCGTATCCGGAGTCCGTAATCGAGTATCCTTCCTACTCGTGTGAAGCCTTTGTTTTCTTTCAAGATATTTGTCGGTTCCCCCTTCCAAGTTGCCTTTGTTTTCCCACCCTCCCACCCTCTTCTTCCCAGAGCCCGAGCCTCTTTCGAGCATCAATTTCATTCGTACGGAGTCTCTTCAGTCTTCCCTCAATCATTTCAACCGGTGGATTCTCGTCTCGTTCATCATTCTTCATCCCTTTCTTTTTTCGGTGCACACAATTCAAGTTTTCTTCGTTGTCGATCATATTATTTCCCTCAGCTCAAATATTTCCCTTTGCTCGTTCGCCTCTCGCCAGTTTATCCTTCCGGAGTGTTCAAGACATCTCAGGAGATTCGTCTGTGTTCCAATTAATTCGAGGTTGTCACCTCATTCAAATATTTCAATTGTTCCGATGCATCATCTATCTGTTCATCACCCCTTTCCAACGGTGTTTTCTTTTAGTGGGCCCTAACCCACAGGTCTTTTCCCAGGATCTTACCTGACTCTTCTAATACCCCACAGTTATTCTCAATTCTTTTCAAGTGTGACGTAAGAATGGATTCCATCAGTCACATGCCTTCTCCAAGATCTCGTTCAAATGCTTTTCATTGTTGGCTCAACCTCTCTGCTTTTCATTCTACCGGAGTATCTCAGTAATTTTGGTGGTGTTTCTCGTCGTCATTTGAAGATCGGAAAAGAGTTTTTCCTCTAAAGCTTGACCGTCCCCCCGAAGATTCATGTCGCTAGCTTGATGCTATCCGTTCAAATTGGTTCAAGTCATGCAAATTCTTTTCATCCATCCGGAGCATTTCAGGAGTTGCTTTCTCTCTCGATCATCCGGAGGCCATCTTTTCGGAAATTTCTTCGTTCTCAGTTTTCAGATTCGTTCTCCAATTATTCTATATCTGTGCCCTTTCGTTCGTCTCAATATTCTTCCGGTGCTTCATTCAAGTATTCTTCAATCAGTTCGCGATCTCTTCGTTCTTTTGCATCTAAATCCCCTCTAGCATATTTGTTCTCCTAATTCTTCTTGGTGATTCATTCTCTTTTGTCATTAAATTTTCAAATTCTTACGGTGGTTCGTTCAAGATTCTTTTCCTTGATTATCTTTTTAATCCATTCGTTCTTTCAATCCTACCGGTGGTTCATGAAGAGCTTCTCAAGTTTGTGATATGTCACTTCTCAATTCTTTTTCAAGAAGAATAAGTAATATGCAAAATCCATTGCTTGTCATCAATTTAATTTGATGAAGGATAAGCATACAATAAATCTTATTCTTATTTCCTCAAAGAGAGTAATCCCTTCCTTCGGAGTTTGTTCTTAATGAATAAATTCTAGTTCCAAGTGTTTTCATCTTTTCTTTTCCGGAGTTCAAACTTCCTCGGTCATTTCGTCGGAAACTCCATCTAAATCATCACAAGCTTTAATCTAATTCTTTCATCCTTCATTTTACCTCATCATCCTTTTTGTCAATGGAGTTCTTCATGGTGGTTCTTCATGATCTAATTCATTCTTCAAGAGTTCATCAAGATCTTGTTTGTGGAGTTCAAGTATCTTTTCTTCTTGCATCTCGAAGTGCAATTAATTCTTTGTTTTCTTTTGAAGTGGAGTTTTGCATCTCTTCGTTCTTCTCAGCTATCCAATCATTTTCCGTTTGTGGCCGGTTATCGCCTTATGATTTTGAGATGTTTTCCATAAGTCCACAACAAGCTTATTCTTTTCGTTGTTGATTTTCTCAACAACTCCGTTTAAACCTTCCTTCTAAAGATGCTTTCAATTTCATTCATGGCACAAGTTGTCATTTTCTTCTCCGTTCTTTTCTTTCCACTATTTCAATTCTTCCGGAGGTTTTGTGTCATGTCTTCATCAAGTATCATTCCATCCTCTCAAGCTCATGTTCTATTCCTCCATATTTCAGTCGGAGTGCTGCCTAAATTCTTTCAGCCTTATTCGTTTCTTATCTCGTTTTAACCGGAGAGGTTTCATAGTCTATCTGATTCCGTGAGCTTTCGATTCTCGTCATTCTCGCCGTTCCTCCCTTCTTCTCGAGTGCTCTCAATTCTTTGCTTCTTCTTTTGCTTTCTTGTTTCACCTCATCCCTTTTCCCTTCCGTCTCGGTCCTAAGATCTCGGGACGAGATCTCTTGTTACTGGAGGAGTGTTGTAACGCCCCGGATTCGATGCGCCAGGTGTCCGCCAGCTATTCGTCATCATTGCCATGTCATTTGCTTGCGTCTTGCACTTTGCCAGGCCATCATATGCATTTCATATCATGTCATCATATGCATCTCATCTTGCATACGTGTTCGTCTCATGCATCCGAGTTTTTTCCCCGTTGTCTGTTTTGCAATCCGGCAATCCTATGTCCCCCGGCGCCCCCTTTTTACCTCTTTTTGTGTGCGGGTGTTAAACTTTCTCGGAATGGCCCAAGGTTTGCCAAGCGGCCTTGGTCTAGCACCGGTAGACCGCCTGTCAAGTTTCATGCCATTTGGAGTCCGTTTGATACCCCAACGGTTAACCGGGAACCGTAAAAGCTTCTTTTGTTTGCAGCCCAAAACCCCCTTCAAAGTGGCCTAAAACCCATCCTAACCCCACACATGCTCTCGGTCGTTCGATCACGATCGTGTGGGCGAAAACCGCACTCCATTTGGACACTCCTAGCTCCCTCTATCTATAAATAAGTCTCCTCCCCCGAAATTCACGGTACAAACCCTAGCCTCCTCTTCCTCTGTGCCGCCGGACACATCTCCCCCGCCACCCGGACATGTCCGCCGCCGCCCTGCCCATTCCGGAGCCGCCACCTGTCCGCCGCCGTCGTCACCGCAGCCGCGGCCTGCCGAGCCCATCGCGGGCCCGCGCGAGCCCGACCGCGCCCGCCGCCGCGCCCCGCGGGCCCGAGCGCCCCGCCGCCGCTGCTCGGGGTCCCCGCGCCTCCGCCGCCCGGCCACTCCCTGCCGGCGTCCTCGCCGTCGGCCGCCGCCTCCGCCGCGGCACGCCGCCGCCGCCTAGCCCCGTCTAGCCCCACGGCCCGACCGCGCCTCCCGCTCCCTGCCCGAGCGTCCCGCGCCCGGCCTCCGCCGCCTGCCGCCTCCCGCGCCGGCCCCGGCCGCCGCCGCCCACGGCCGCGCCGCCCGGCCTCCCCACGCCTCCTCCAACCGGATCCGGCGAGGAGCGCCTCGGATCCGGCCTCCCCTCCACTCCGGCGAGCTCTCCCTCCTCTTCGGCCACATCTCCGGCGTCTACTCCGGCGAGCCCGGATCCAGATCTGAAAACGAGGTTGACCCCGAAATTCCTGTCCCCGAATTATTGCATATTTTTAGCCTTGTTCATCGCATCATAACTTGCTGCATACAGCTCCGTTTCGTGCGTATAATATGTCAAATTGTTCGTCTCAATGATTAATTCATTTCATTCCATTGCACCATGTTCATTTGAGTCCATCTTGATGCCTGAATCATCGTTGTAATGGTGCTATGTGATGTTTATCTACTGAAACTTTTATAACATGCTCATTTGTCATTTTTGCCATGTTTGATGTGTGCATCCTATGAGGTTGATGTCTACATGAGTTTTGAACTATGATATGCCACCTTTACAGGGGTGCCATCCATGTATTTTTGTGAGTTGTTTAGTGAGTGCATCGAGCTCATGAAGTAGGGTACTTGTTGTTGCTGTTTTGCTAGGCTGATTCTGTTACATTTTATTGCTATGTAAACCTGCTGCTACAAGTCATACTATGCATAATCTGGAGATGTTCACTAAGGATGATTTGTTATACATGTCATGCTCTATCCACTCATGCCCCTGGTTGCATTTATAGCCTGCTGTAACATGTTGTTATCTTGTTCCAAACTTGCTAAATAATGTTGCTGTCAGCCTGTTAACATTAAGTTCAATGTTGCCATGTTTGTTGTTAGTGATCCATGTACCCTATGAACTTGTTCTTTCCATGCTTAGTTTCATAAACATGTATTCTTACTTTTGGTTGCCTTGTCATGCCATGTATTACTCTGTGGTGAGTGGTTCAAGCTCACCAACATGCCTACTTATTGTTGTTCCTGCCATGTATGAATCTGTCATATAACTTGCCATGTTTACATGGGTGCCATCATATCTTCTGATCCTTTTTGGCTCATGGTCAGTAAAGGACTTTTGTTATATGAGATTAGTAGATTCATGCCATGCCTTTGTTTTCCATGTTAATTTCCTGTAGCATGTTGTTTGTTAGCTCTAAATATTGCAACCTGATGTTATTTTCTGCTAAGCCTGAAACTGTTATTATTTGCAATCTTGACATGTCCTTTTGAGCATGATCTATTGATTTCTAGAGTTAACTCAGTGTTCCTCTTTTGTCATGATTTACCTGTACATCATGTACATGTCTTTTGTTATCATGTTAGGGTGCTGTAGCATATTGTTTTGATGCTTGCAAGATGCCTAGTTGCTGTTATGGACAGATTGTTGCTATAACTTGTATAGAGTGTATGTGTTGAACCGATGCTCTGTTTTGAGTGTGCTCTATATGAAACTTGCTTAGAATTGCATGTAGTTTCATATTATCATGTTGAATCCATGTTTTGAGGTGTTTTCTTGATGTTTGTATGCATTTTGCATCAATGCCATGTTTAACTTGTTTTGCTCATATCTTCTAGGCCGTAGCTCCGAATCTAATGAACTTTATATGTAACTTGACTAGAATCTCGTGTAGATCATCTTGGTGCATCTTAACTTGCTGTTTAACAACTTGAACATAAGGTTTATTCAGTTCTGGACCAATTCCGAAATTTGCATATGAGGACTTACCGGAATTTTTATATGTTGTTTCCGGCCTCATTTAAACTTGCCTTGATGGGTTGTTCTTGTTTGCATCATCTTTTGCCATGAGTAGCCTCATCTAGCTTTGTCATGCATCATGCTTGGTTGTGCATCATGTCTTGTCTTTGTGTGGTGTATTTAATATGTTGTGTGCTTCTTCTCGATAGTTCCCGTTTCGGTGCGATCGTGAGGATTCGTTCGTCTACGCTTGGTTCGTCTTTGTGGCTTCATCTTCTTCATGGACTCGTTCTTCTTCCTTGCGGGATTTCAGGCAAGATGACCGCTACCCTGGATCTCACTACTATCATTGCTATGCTAGTTGCTTCGTTCTATTGCTTTGTTGCGCTTCCTATAACTAGTTCTCCAAGCCACCCAAATTGCCATGAACCTCTAACCTTTGACACCCTTCCTAGCAAACCGTTGTTTGGCTATGTTGCCGCTTTGCTCAGCCCCTCTTATAGCGTTGTTAGTTGCAGGTTTTGCGATGATCCTGACGTGAGAGCAATGTTTGCTTGTCTTGGAGTTTTTTTCTGCTCCTTCTTTGATCAGGGGATAGGTTCCAGGTCGGCAGCCTGGGCTAGCAGGGTCGATGTCGTTTGAGTTTCTGTTTGTGTTTCATCCGTAGTCGGATGGTGCTCTTATGTAATATGATGTTGTATTCGTGTGGCACTGTATGCCTTTTGTATGTATCCCCATCTATTATGTAATGTTGATGTAATGATATCCACCTTGTAAAAGCGTTTCAGTATGCGGTTCTATCCTTGGTGGGACCTTTGAGTCTCTTTAGGATAGTACCGCATATTGGGCGTGACAAAAAATCACCGTAAACTTTCAGCCCATTCTGAGAACTTTTATTTCTGCACAAGAAATGACACCACGGTAGTTCTGCTGAAAACAGCGTCAGTTCAGGTTAGTTCTAATCAAATCATACTAAAACCATATAAAATTGTTGTAAACATGGCATGAATACTTCATAAATTATAGATACGTTAGAGATGTATGATACGTCTCCAACATATCTATATTTTTTGGTTGTTCCATGCTATTATATTATCATTCTTGGGTGTTTTCCAATCATTTTATAGAAACTTTATATCATTTTTTGGGACTAGCCTATTGACATAGTGTCCAGTGTCAGTTACTATTTTTTGCTTGCTTTTTACTTTGCAGAATATCAGTACCAAACGGAGTCCAAACGCAGCGAAACTTTTTGGAGGATTTTTCTGGACCAGAAGACACCTGTTGGGCCCAAGAAGTACTAGAGGGGGGCTCCGAAGGGAGCACAACCCACCTGGGCATGCCTGGGGGCCCAGGCACACGCTGGTGGGTTGTTCCCACCTCGGCCGCCTCTTGCACCGCCTCTTTGCTTTATAAATACCCCAAAAATCCAAAAACCCAAGGGGAGTCGACGACACACAATTCCAGCCGCCGCAAGTTCAAGAACCACCAGATCCAATCTAGACACCATCACAGAGGGGTTCATCATCCTCCCTGGTGCCTCTCCGATGATGCGTGAGTAGTTCATTGTAGACCTACGGGTCCGTAGGCAGTAGCTAGATGGCTTCCTCTCTCCATTTTGATTCTCAATACAATGGTCTCTTGGAGATCTATTTGATGTAACTCTTTTTGCGATGTGTTTGTTGGGACCAGATGAACTTTGAGTTTATGCTCAGATCTATTTATCCATGAAAGTTAATTGAGTTTCTTTGATCTCTTATATGCATGATTACTTATAGCCTCGTAATTATTCTTCGAATCTTTGGTTTAGTTAGGCCAACTAGATAGATTTTTCTTGCCATGGGAAGAGGTGCTTTGTGATGGGTTTGGTCGTACGGTGTTCTTTCCTAGTGACAAAGGGGCAGCAAGACACGTATTGATCATTGCCATTAAGGATAACAAGATGGGGTCTATTCCTACATGAATAGATCTTCTCTACATCATGTCATTATTCTTATTGCATTACTCCATTTGTCCATGAACTTAATACACTAGATGCATGTTGGATAGCGGTCGATGTGTGGAGTAACAGTCGTAGAGACAGGCAGGAGTCGGTCTACTAATCTTGGACGTGATGCCTATATAATGATCATTGCCTGGATATATCATCATAATTATTTGAGGTTCTCAATTGACCAACAGTAATTTGTTTACCTACCATATGCCATTTTCTCGAGAGAAGCCACTAGTGAAATCTACGGCCCCAGGGTCTGTTTTCTCATCATATATTTTCAAATCTATATTTCTATTTTCCTTTTTATTTATTTGCATCTTTTATTTTCAGACCTATATTACCAAAAACCCAAAAATACCTCGCTGAATTTTATTTGCCTTATTTTATTTACATCTACCAATCTATCACTTTACCAATCTTTTACCCGAGAGGGATTGACAACCCCTCTTTCGCGTCGGGTTGCAAGTATTTGTTCTTTGTGTGCAGGTACCGTTTACATAGTGTTGCTTGGCTCTCCTTCTAGTTCGATAATCTTGGTTTCATAACTGAGGGATCTACCTACCTTAGTTGTACTACATCATCCCTTACTCTTTGGGGAAAATACTGACGTGGATTCAAGACATCAAATAGGGAGGGTAAAAGATCTGGCGCCGTTGTCGGGGAGACATCATCAGCATCTATCAGGTTCCTAATCACAAATATCATCTCCTTGCGATTTACATTATTTGCCATTTGCCTCTCGTTTTAATCTTCTGCACTTCACCAAAATTTTCTTCCTTATTTTCCCTCTTTTTTGTTTGCTGTTTTCTCGTCAAATCTCTTGTTTGCTTGGACTAGTCATCATGAGTGATTTTGGTATGGCAGAAACAGATGATGGCCTAACTCCTAAAATTGGAAGATCTGGCAATCTAGATGCTAAAACTTTTGTTTTGGGGCAAGGGAACGTTATGGGAAAAGAACATATAAAAGAATTTTTCAGTTGTGTTGGAAATTTGACTCTTGATGATACCCCTATACTTAAAAGAACGAAATCTTATGCAGAAGCTATTTTAGCACTAGTTCTGAAACTTGAAAATAGATTAATCCGTGCCCACCCTACCTTGCAAAGATTATTTTATGAGCTACCAATGATAAAGGGTCTGAAAGCTAAAAATTTAGCCACCCTTGTTCTTATGAATGAATTTGATCAGATAGTACGGGAGGCTAGGGAATTTTTTTATTTTTATGGTATGAGCCTTGAAAAACCGGTAATAGATGAGATCATTTACAATAGTGATTACATGTTGAGACATGTGCTTGGTAATAACTAAAAAAATATGAGAATCTTAAGAAGGAAATCCCCACTTTAGATATAATCCAACAAGTCTTTAATGATGTTAATCAACAATATTCTTGGATTGTTGCTTGAAATCAAAGGGGATACATAGATGGGCAACTTGATAATGCTAAAATTTCTATGGATATTGTGTTTAAAGTTCTTTTTGCAAAACCTTTCGACAAGAACACATCTACGGAGCGTGAGAAGAAAGATGATAATACTTGAATCCGTGCATTATGCCTAGCTAGGGGCATAAAACGATAACACTTGTTGGGAGGCAACCCAATGAATAAAAATTATTTTTGCCTTTTTCTTTCTTTTATTGAGTGTTTGCACAATTATGATAATGTTATGATTGTGTTTTTAAGTTTTAATTAGTTTTTGTGCCAAGCTAAGCCTTTGGGATCATGTTGGGTGATAGTTGATTTGATCTTGTTGAAAAACAGAAACTTTTACGCTCAGTAAAATAATTTTCATAAATCACATAAATGTGATTTTTTTCTGAATGTTTTACACAAGATTGATATACAAATTGCCTACGTTTTCCTAATTTTTCAGAATTTTTGGAGTTACATAAGTATACGAAGTTTTCAGATTTCTACACATTGTTCTGTTTTTTACAGATTCTATTTTCTTTGCGTTGTGTGCTTATTTTGATGAATCTATGGACTTTACCGGGTGGTATAAGCCATAGAAAAGTTTGAATAGAGTAGATATAATGCAAAAATAAAATATGAATGGGTTTGCAATAGTGCTTAGAGTGGTGATTTGCTTTGTTACACTGATGGATCTCACGAAGGTTTTGTTAAGTTTTGCGTGATTGAAGTGTTCAAGTTATGGGTGAGATCACGATGGATGAAGGAATAAGAAGAAGCAAGAGCCTCACCTTGGGGATGCCCCATGGCATCCCAACATAATATTCAAGGATGAAAAAGCAACTAAGCTTGGGGATGCTCCGAGTGGCATCCCCTCTTTCTTCTAACGACCATCGGTATTTTACTTGGAGCTATATTTCTATTCTTCACATATCATGAGTTTTTATTGGAGTTTATTGTACTATGCAAGTCTTTGCTTGTTTTGCTTTTTAGTTTTTCACAAGTGTCCTTGCTAGACACACCTATTTGAGAGATCCAAAATTATGCGATGATTTGTTAGAATTGCTCTTTATGCTTCACTTAAATTTTTTGAGCTATGGAATTGCTCTAGTGCTTCACTTATATCTTTTTGAGCGCGGTGTGCTTTAATAATTTTGAAGAAATGCTCTCATGCTTCACTTAGATTTATTTGAGAGTTACTATTTTTGAAGAAACTCTCTCATGCTTCACTTATATTATTTTGAGAGATGAAAATATTTATGCTCATGTTCCTCACTTAAATTTGTTTGAGCTTGTCAAAAAGCAATTGCAACTTATGAAACTAGTCCAAAATTGATAGATATTCAAGAGGGATATAATAAAAACTTTCATGAAGATCATTGGACAAAATAAACGTGATTCTTTGTAATAGTTTTGACATATGATGATAGTGATATGTGAGTCATGTTGATGAGTAATTATGCTTTACTAAGAATATTGGTGTTAAGGTTTGTGATTCCCTATGCAAGCATGAAAATCAATAGTTATGCAATGAAATTACATCCTACTTGTGGTGCATTATTCTTTGTTAGTTATTCTTAGTGCTCGCTTATGTGATTTTTTGTTTCTTGGTTGGATGCTTCTCAATCTTTTTGCTAGCCTTCACTTGTACTAAGTAGGAATACTACTTGTGCATCCAAAATCCTTAAACCCAGTTTTGCCATATGAGTCCACCATACCTACCTAAATGCGGTATTCCCGTGTCGTTTTGCTTGAAATTCATATGCATCCAAAATTCTAGTGAATTTAGTTCACTAGATTATCTTTACGAAGTTTTTCTTGAAATTCGTGAATCTGAAAATTGTGATGAAGTGCTAAAAGAGGAAATTTATGAAGTGATTCACGATAGCTCCTTGAATGAAATGTATAATTGCAATGGTGCTATTATAAATTCTATTAATGTTAATTGTGCTAATAATATGCAAAACCCCAAGCTTGCATATGCTAATTTTGATATGTCCACTACTTATTGCAATGATCATGATTGGGGTGATTCTTCTTATGATCTTTAAACTTTATTTAAGCCTCATGATGAATATGATATTGATAATAGTGTTTGCAATAATATTGAAAGTCAGTTTTGAAGAGTGTCAACTTTAAGTAAAAATAATCCCACATACTTGGAGTGTGTTCAATCTTATGAAAATTTTGATAAAAGTGGGTTTGGAGAGGTCATGACTTTAGTTGATGTTAATCCCACTATCTTCGAAGATTATAATTTTTTATGCATGTGGATCATGGAGAGAAAAATTTATATCATAGCTATATTGTTGAATTTGAATATGATAACACATGTAATTATTATGAGAAAGGGAAATATGGTTGTAAAAATTCTCATGTTACTAAGTTACCTCTCGTTATGTTGAGATTGTTAATCTTTTATTCATCTCCTTTGCATAAGCTAGATATTTCTTGTCTTGATAATTTGTTTGCTTACAAAATTCCTATGCATAGGAAATATGTTAGACTTAAATGTGTTTGTCACTTGTGTTATGATGCTCTCTTTATGTTTCAATTATTATCTTTCATGTGAGCATCATTGAAATCTCAAAGCCTATTGCTACATCTTGAGCTTGCGTTGGTTTTCCTTGAATAGGAAAGGGTGATGCAACAAAGTAGCGTAAGTATTTCCCTCAGTTTTTGAGAACCAAGGTATCAATCCAGTAGGAGGCTCCTCAGAAGTCCCACGCACCTACACAAACAAACAAGAACTCGCAACCAACGCAATAAAGGGGTTGTCAATCCCTTCACGGCCACTTGCGAAAGTGAGATCTGATAGAGATAATATGATAAGATAAATATATTTTTGGTATTTTTATGATATAGATTGGAAAAGTAAAGATGCCAATAAAAGTAGATTGAAAGCTTATATGATAAAAGATAGACCCAGGGGCCATAGGTTTCACTAGTGGCTTCTCTCAAGATAGCATAAGTATTATGGTGGGTGAACAAATTACTGTCGAGCAATTGATAGAAAAGCGAATGATTATGAGATTATCTAGGCATGATCATGTATATAGGCATCACGTCCGTGACAAGTAGACCAACTCCTGCCTGCATCTACTACTATTACTCCACAGATTGACCGCTATCCAGCATGCATCTAGAGTATTAAATTCATAAAGAACAGAGTAACACATTAAGAAAGATGACATGATGTAGAGGGATAAACTCAGGCAATATGATATAAACCCCATCTTTTTATCCTTGATGGCAACAATACAATACGTGCCTTGCTGCCCCTGCTGTCACTGTGAAAGGACACCGCAAGATTGAACCAAAGCTAAGCACTTCTCCCATTGCAAGAAAGATCAATCTAGTAGGCCAAACCAAACTGATAATTCGAAGAGACTTGCAAAGATAACTTAATCACACATAAAAGAATTCAGAGGAGATTTAAATGTTTCTCATAGATAAACTTGATCATAAACCCACAATTCATCGGATCTCGACAAACACACCGCAAAAAGAGTTACATCGAATAGATCTCCAAGAAGATCGAGGAGAACTTTGTATTGAGAATCAAAGGGAGAGAAGAAGCCATATAGCTAATAACTATGGACCCGAAGGTCTGTGGTAAACTACTCACAACTCATCGGAAGGGCGTTGGAGATGATGTAGAGGCCCTCCATGGTCGACTCCCCCTACGGCGGAGCACTGGCGAAGGCTCCAAGATGGGATCTCGCGGATACAGAAGGTTGCGGTGGTGGAATTAGGTTTTTGTGGTGCCCCTCGATGGTTTCAGGGTACGTGGCTATATATAGGAGGAAGAAGTAGGTCGGTGGATGCTCGAGGGGCCCACGAGGGTGGGGGGCGTGCCCACCTGTAGGGGGCGCGCCGGGCACCCTCGTGGTCGCCTCGGTTGTTGCGTGACTTCCACTCCAAGTCTCTAGGTTTGCATTTGTTCCAAACAGATCCCTCCCGAAGGTTTCATCGCGTTTGGACTCTGTTTGATATTCCTTTTCTTCGAAACACTGAAATAGGCAAAAAAAACAGCAATTCGGGCTGGGCCTCCGGTTAGTAGGTTTGTCCCAAAAATGATATAAAATTGTAAAGTAAAGCCCATAAACATCCAAAAGTGGTAATATAATAGCATGGAACAATAAAAAATTATAGATACGTTGGAGACGTATCAAGCATCCCCAAGCTTAATTCCTGCTCGTCCTCGAGTAGGCAAATGATATAAACAGAATTTTTGATGTGGAATGCTACCTAGGATAATTCTCAATGTAATTTTCTTTATTGTGGTATGAATGTTCAGATCCAAATGATTCAAAATAAAAGTTTATATTGACATAAGAAATAGTAAAACTTCAAGCATACTAACAAAGTAATCATGTCTTCTCAAAATAACATGGCTAAAGAAAGTTATCGCTACAAAATCATATAGTCTGGCTGTTGCTCTATCTTTATCACACAAAGTATTTAATCATGCACAACCCCGATGACAAGCCAAGCAATTGTTTCATACTTTAGTAATCTCAAACTTTTTCAACTTTCACGCAATACATGAGCACGAGCCATGGACATAGCACTATATGTGGAATAGAATGGTGGTTGTGGAGAAGACAAAAAAGGAGAAGATAGTCTCACATTAACTAGGCTTATCAACGGGCTATGGAGATTCCCATTAATAGATATCAATGTGAGTGAGTAGGGATTGCCATGCAACGGATGTACTAGATCTATAAATGTATGAAAGCTCAACAAAAGAAACTAAGTGGGTGTGCATCCAACTCGCTTGCTCACGAAGACCTAGGGCATTTTGAGAAAGCCCATCATTGGAACATACAAGCCAAGTTCTATAATGAAAAATTCCCACTAGTATATGGAAGTGACAACATAGGAGACTCTCTATCATGAAGATCATGGCGCTACTTTGAAGCACAAGTGTGGTAAAAAGGATAGTAGCATTGTCCCTTCTCTCTTTTTCTCTCATTTTTTTATTGGGATTTATCTTTTTTTTGGCCTTTCTCTTTTTTTTAAAGTCCGAAGTCTCATCCCGACTTGTGGGGGAATCATAGTCTCCATCATCCTTTCCTCACTGGGACAATGCTCTAATAATGAAGATATTCACACTTTTATTTACTTATACCTCAAGATTACAAATCGATACTTAGAACAAGATATGACTCTATATGAATGCCTCCGGCGGTGTACCGGGATATGCAATGAATCAAGAGTGACATGTATGAATAACTATGAAGGTGGCCTTGCCACAAATACGATGTCAACTACATGATCATGCAAAGAGCAATATGACGATCATGATGCGTGTCATATAAACGGAACGATGGAAAGTTGCATGGCAATATATCTCGGAATGGCTATGGAAATGCCATAATAGGTAGCTATGGTGGCTGTTTTGTGGAAGGTATATGGTGGGTGTATGGTACCGGCGAAAGTTGTGCGGCACAAGAGAGGCTAGCAATGGTGGAAGGGTGAGAGTGTGTATAGTCCATGGACTCAACATTAGTCATAAAGAACTCATATACTTATTGCAGAAATCCAAAAGTCATCAAAAACAAAGTACTACGCACATGCTCCTAGGGGGATAGATTGGTAGGAAAAGACCATCGCTCATCCCCGACCGCCACTCATAAGGAAGACAATCAATAAATAAAATTGTGCTCCAACTACATCACAAAGCGGTTCACCCAACGTGCATGCTACGTGAATCACAAACTTCAACACAAGTATTCTTTAAATTCATAATCACCCAACTAGCATGACTCTAATATCACCATCCTAATATCTCAAAACAATTATCAAGCATCAAATTGATCATAGCATCCAATTCGCTTTCTATGATAGTTTTTATTATACCCAACTTGGATGCCCATCATTCTAGGACCAATTTTATAACCATAGCAAATACCATGTTGTTCTAAAAGACTCTCAAAATAATATAAGTTAAGCATGAGAGATCAACAATTTCTACAAAATTAAGACACCGCCATGCTCTAAAAGATATAAGTGAAGCACTGGAGCAAAACTATCTAGCTCAAAAGATATAAGTGAAGCACATAGAGATTTTATCGGAATCTGCTACTACTCATGGGAACAGAGCCAGAGTTATTGGGATAGACTGCCCAGTCCCATCGCCGCCGCCCCATTTGCATCTTCCTTCCCCTACAGCCAGAGAAAAACCACGAGCACCTCCATCCATGGCGAACTACGAGCTTGATCCTCAGCGCTTCGTGCCTACTGGCCACCACATCATTGATGGTGGAGATCGTCGCCTCCCGCGCACCTTCTTCACGCCGGCTGCTCGGCCGACCCGACGCCATGAGGACTACATGATTGCTGAAGTAATGCCTGTGCCAGATGGACCGCTCGGTCCGGTGCGCGAGGAGGTGGTTCAGTTTCTCCAAGATTCAGGTATCATGGTTCGTTCAACTCAGCCGTGGTTTCATGGGGTGGGACTGTTTCAAGTTCGGGATCCGTCAGTTAGATACACCCTGATTCAGCATCCTCCTTTCCCGCTGGGCAATGATCGCTTCGTTAGATTTATGAAGCATGATGAGGGAGAGAATTTCAAAGGTGCAAATGGCTTTCGTAAGGGCTGGTTAATGTTTATTGGGATCCCTTTGGATTACCGCACTACTGAGTTCATCTCGCAGGCGGTTGGTACTTTTGGCAATTTTATTTCTTGGGATAGTGAGGATCCGTATCTGGTCAGAACCATGGTGGAGGCTAGCTTTCCTGACACTCCACTTGTACCAAGAGATGTGGTTTTTGGTGATTATGCTGATTGGGGAGGCGCTCAAGTGTCCTGGACTGCTGCATGTTATGTCCTTGGGGCTGATTTTGCAGATCTGATGCCCAATGACGAAGATCCTATGCCGTTAGATGGAAACCCCCACCCGCTGCCTGGTAACCTGATTCAAGATAATCTACCATTCATTCTTCCTCCGTACCCAATGTTGGGATGGAATGATGCCCCTCTTGCTCCCCCTGTTCCTCCTGCAAATGAGAAGGTGCCTAATTGGGGGAATGCTGGGTGGGGTAATGAAGATGTTGTTGTGCAGGTCATGCAGCCGCAAATGCCTGAACAAGACCAAGTTTCCATTGTGATTGATCAGCCGGACGAGTCAGTTTCTGTGGACCAACCTCAACAGGACCTTCAGCATGTTCCTCCACCAGATCTTCAGCAACAGCAAGTTTTTGAGGAAAACCAGTTGGCAATAGTGCCGTATCAGCCTCCTGTGGTTCAATACCATGAGATTTTCATTGGCATGGCCCGCATTGTGGCTGGACCCCCTCTCCCTCCGGAGATGATATGGAAAAGGTCTTTTCAGAATCTAATGTTTGATTTTTCAGTGAAGGAAGTGCCTAGGCCTATCTTTTGCAAGCCGTTGGGTGCAGTTATCTATTGAAAGAGGACTTGGTCTATTGCTTTTGATGAGTCCAAGCAGGTGTCTACTTTGCATGCTTCGATGCCCCTGGTTCTTCCTGATAGAAAAGCTGTCATGCTAAAGCGGCCGGTGGCAAGAGCTCTATTTCATAGCCTGCCTGCACCTGCAGTTTCCTCTGATGCGCCTGAGCCAGTTTCCGTGGAATCATCACCTGTTTCTGCATCTCCTGAATCTACACCTATGGTTTTCTCTGCCGACCAATCCACCAGGAAGCGAAGAGAGAAGAAGAAGCCACCGGTGGTTGACACAACGCTGCGCCGTTGCACTCGGAGCGCGGCAAAGTTAGATGGCTTTAAAAATGTTGTTTTTGAGCAACTACCTCTTCAGCCATCAAAGAAGCGCCCACAAGCCAAGCTTGTGGAGGACAAGGCCCAGCCCATTCCTGCAGATGGTGACGACGAGGCTTCGACTGCTGCACCACCATACACTCCTCTTCGAGTTCTTCAGGCGATTGGTGCGGAGCTGGAGATCGATCCTAAGCTGTTATCGGTGGATAAGCTTATGGCTAATCCATAGGAGGACTCATCTGCATCGTCAGCTTAATGATTATGTTGCTCTATTTGTGGTTATCCTGGGTGCATGCTATGTGTACTCTTTTTATGGTTGCTCTCCGTTGGTCTCGGGAACCTTTTTATGGCTCTGAACTATGTTATCTTTTGGGTTGTATGGCATTGTATGTCATGCTCTACTTAACTGTTTGCTCTTTGGTCATTCATGAATCGAGTAACAACACGTAGTTGGAAGATCTTGTGTTGGAACGTCCGTGGTTTAAACTCAGATACGAGGCAGCGCGCTGTTAGAGAGAAAGTGTCTGAAAGTCAATGTTCAATAGTTTGCCTGCAAGAAACCAAAATTTCCTCCTGTGATCGGGCAACTATGAAATCCATATGCCCTCATGGTTTTGACCAATTTGTTGAATCACCTTCTAGAGGCGCCTCGGGTGGACTATTAACTGCTTGGCGATCAGACGTATTCCAGGGTACCTTATTACAAGTTAAACCATACGCTATTGTCATGCAGTTCAATTCCGTGCATAACAATGAGCAATGGTTCTTGGTCAATATTTATGGTCCTTGTCAAGGAGAGCTCAGGGATGAGTTTGTTTCCTGGATATACAATTTAGATATTGATCCTGGCCAACTGTGGATGTTAATGGGAGATTTCAATTTTATTCGTTGCACTGATAATAGAAACCTCCCGGGGGGTGACATAAATGATATGTTTATCTTCAATGAAATTATCGGCCATTTGGGACTCCTCGAGCTTCCTTTAAAAGGCAGAAGGTTTACTTGGTCCAATATGCAGGATACTCCTCTTCTGGAGCAACTTGACTGGGTGTTCACATCTGCTAGTTGGATTAACTCATATCCCATGACGCAAGTGAACCCATTGGCAAAAACTGCGTCTGATCATGTGCCCTGTCTTGTCAGCATCAGCACTTCCATCCCAAAGGCGCACATTTTTAGGTTTGAAAATTTTTGGGTGCATCAGGCTGGTTTTTTTGATTGTGTGAAGGAGGTTTGGAATCGTCCCTCTCGTAAGATTCATATTGTAGCAGTTATTGTTGACAAGTTGAAGGCCCTACGCTATGCTTTGAAGAAATGGCAAAAAGGATTATCTCATATTAAAAGTTTGATTGAGAGGTGCAACTGAGTAATTCTTTGGCTGGATAATCTTGAGGACATGAGGCAGCTATCTAGGCCGGAAAGTAATTTCAGGAAAATCATAAAGCTGCATCATGAGCACCTGCTTCATATGCAATATCTCTACTGGAGGAAGAGATGTACTATCAGGTACATCAAAGTTGGTGAGGAAAACTCAAAATTCTTTCAGGCAATGGCAACGGAGAGATACCGGAAAAATTCAATTGCTAGTCTGAAGCTAGCTGATGGGTCTGTCACATCTAATCATGAGGTTATGGCCAAGGAATTCTTGTGAGCTTTCAAGGACAGAATGGGGATGATTAGGCCAATTGTGTTAGATGAGAATATTCTCTCTCTAATAACAAGGGTCCAGGGTTTGGAGGTCCTTACAAAACCCTTTGAGATTAAGGAGATTGAAAAGGTTATCAATGAAATGCCCATTGATAAGGCACCAGGGCCTGATGGTTTCAATGGTCTTTTTCTTAAGAAATGCTGGCCAATAATTTCTGTTGATTTTATACAGCTAGTGCATGAGTTTTATGCTGGTACAGTGCAGTTAGAAAACCTAAATGATGCCTATATCACACTGATACCAAAAAAACAATCTCCTGAGGGGGTGGGGGATTTTAGACCTATATCTTTAGCAAGTGTTGGTCTAAAATTCCTTACAAAGCTGGCTACTAATAGATTTCAACAGGAAATCTGCAGATGTATTCATAAAAACCAATATGGCTTCATCAAATCAAGAACAATCCAGGACTGTCTTGCATGGACATTTGAATATATTCACCAATGTAACCAGTCTAAACAGCCCATTCTTCTGCTTAAGTTGGATTTTGAAAAGGCTTTTGATTCCATCCAACATGAGGCTATTCTGAGGATTCTTACTGCAAAGGGTTTTGACAACAGATGGATTACATGGGTCAGGCAGATACTGTCATCTGGCACCTCTTCCATCCTACTCAATGGAGTACCTGGCAGTCATTTTAAATGCAAATGTGGAGTTAAGCAAGGGGACCCAGTATCTCCTCTGCTATTTGTTATTGCTGCTGATCTTTTGCAGACCTTGATTAATAGTCTTCTTAAGCAGGGTTCAATAAGCAGGCCCCTGTCAACACATGATCCTGATTTTCCAGTGGTACAGTATGCTGATGACACACTGCTGTTCTTAAAGGCTGATAGGGATCAATTGGGAGCTCTGAAATCAGTGTTATATTCCTTTTCTGAGGCAACTGGTCTGCAGATCAACTTCCACAAATCTTCAATGTACCCCATTAATGTGACTGACCAGGTGGCTACTGAATTTGCTGCTTTCTTTGGCTGCAAGTTAGGCAAGATGCCATTCACATATCTGGGGTTACCTGTTGGAACCACTAGGCCTAAAATTGTGGATCTTCTTCCCTTGGTGGATTGTATGGAGAGGAGATTCACAGCAAGTTCTTGGTTCTTGCCTCAGGGAAGCAGGTTACAGCTTGTTAATTCTGTCATCTCTTCTTTGCCTATCTTCTTCCTTTGTACCTTATCAATCCCTCAAGGTATTCTAAAGCAATTAGAAAGAATACAAAGGCAGTGTTTATGGAGGAAATATGGGCAGGAGAAGGGCCACTCTTTAGCAGCTTGGCCTCTTGTTTGCAGGCCCAAAGCAAAGGGGGAGCTTGGAATCTTAAATCTGGGTTTGCAAAACCAAGCTCTGTTACTGAAGTTTTTGAATAAATTCTACAACAAAATGGATGTGCCTTGGGTACATTTAATTTGGGATTCTTATTACTTTGAGCAAATCCCCCATGATACCACCCTTTGTGGTTCTTTTTGGTGGAAAGATGTCTGCAAGATAATGGACAATTTCAGGGCAGTGACTGAGGTTAATGTTCACAGTGGAGATACTGTGCTCTTCTGGTCTGATCACTGGCAAATTGGGAACAGTCATGTGCCTCTTCTGGACAGATTTCCTAGATTGTATTCCTTTTGTCTACACAAAAAGCTCTCAGTCAAAGAAGTCTTTCAGGCTGATAATTTGCAAGATCTTTTTTTCCTGCCTCTCACCCAGCAAGCACATCAAGAGTTGCAGCAGCTTTCAACACTAATGAGCTCTTTTCATCTGGATTCCAGTTGTAGTGACACCTGGTCATGGAGGCATGGAAAGAAATCTACCTATACTGCAAAAAATTTCTATGACTTTGCCTACCAGAATAAGGTCTCAAACCCCATTTTGAGTTGGATTTGGAAGAGTTGCTGCACAATGTCAATTAAGATGTTTGCCTGGCTTGTCATAATGGATAGGGTTAATACCAAGGACATGATCCACAGAAGGAATTGGAGGATTAATGATGGGCCACAATGTGTTCTTTGCCCAACAGGGACTTTGGAGGACAGAAATCATCTTTTCTTCCAGTGCAATTTCAGTGCTCGCGTTTGGATCTATTTGCAGATTCCTTGGAAAGACAGTCAAGATATGGTGGACATTGCCTTGCATGCGAAGAAGGAATTCAACAAGCCTTTCTTTGCTGAAGTGGTGTTTACGGCCTAGTGGAATATCTGGAAGGTTAGAAATGACAGGGCATTCAGGAACATCAAACCTTCCTTCAGAGCATGGAGATATGGTTTTATTCATGACCTTACTATGCTTTCTCATAGAATCAAGCAGAAGCACAAGGAAGCCTTACTTAAATGGATTGACTTCCTTCCTCCCTAAAGGGAGTTGCTTTAGCCCCTCTTTGTACATTTGTATCTTGTAGGTTCTTTTTTCTCCTTTTTAGTTTTCTTTTGAGAAGACACAATTGCTTTGTTAGTTCTTTCCTTCTCTTGAGGAAATCTTTGTATTACTCCTTTTTTGTCTTGCTTTCAATAAAATACTGTGGGGTGTAAGCCCTGCAGTCTTTAAGGTCAAAAAAAAACATAGAGTATTCTAATAAATTCTAATCAAGTGGGCTTCTCCCAAAAGGTGTGTACAGCAAGGATGATTGTGGTAATCTACAAATCAAAGACTAATATCATACAAGACACTCCAAGCAAAACACATATCATGTGGCGAATAAAAATATAGCTCCAAGTAAAGTTACCGATAGAGGAAGACGAAAGAGGGGATGCCTTCCGGGGCATCCCCAAGCTTAGGCTTTTGGTTATCCTTGAATATCTTGGGGTCCCATGGGTATCCCCAAGCTTGGGCTCTTGCCACTCCTTATTCCATAGTCCATCAAATCCTTACCCAAAACTTGAAACTTCACAACACAAAACTCAACAGGAAATCTCATAAGCTCCATTAGTGCAAGAAAGCAAAACCACCACATAAGGTACTGTAATGAACTCATTCTTTATTTATATTGGTGTTAAACCTACTGTATTCCAACTTCTCTATGGTTCATACCACTTAATACTAGCCATAGGTGCATCAAAATAAGCAAACAACACACGAAAAACAGAATCTGTCAAAAACAGACCAGTCTATAGCAATCTGTAACTCTCAAATACTTCTAGAACTCTAAAAATCCTACCAAAATAGTAAGTCCTGGGAAATTTGTCTATTGATCTACATCAACAATAATCAACGCAAAATCATGTTTCTGTGAATTACTAAAATTATTTTCGTGCGTGCAAAGTTTCAGTTTTTCAGCAGAATCAAATTAACTATCACCGTAGGTTATCCTATAGGTTCTACTTGGCACAATGACTAATTAAAACATAAAAACACATCTAAACAGAAGGTAATGAAAATTTTATTAAATAACAGCAAGGAAAAATATTGGGTTGTCACCCAACAAGCGCTTTTCTTTAAAGCCTTTTAGCTAGGCATTGATAATTTTAATGATGCTCACATGAAAGACAAGAATTGAAGCGCAAACAGAGCATCATGTAACACGTGACAAACACATATAAGTCTAACATACTTCCTATGCATAGGCATACTATAAGCAAACAAATTTGCAAGGCAAACAAGAACTAGCATATGCAAGGAATAAGAATGAGATGATAGCAATCTCAACATGACGAGAGGTAATTTAGTAAGATAAAAATTTCTACGACCATATTTTCCTCTCTCATAATAATTACATGTAGGGTCATAGGCAAATTCAACAAAATAGCTATCACACAACATAATCTCAACACGATCCACATGCATGCAAAGTTGACACTCTTCCAAAATAGTGGGATTATCATTAACTAAAGTCATGACCTCTCCAAACCCACTTTTATCAAAAAATACCATAAGATTGAACATTCTCCAAATATGTGGGATCTAAAGTTGGCACTCTTCCAAAACCACTTTCAATATTATTGCAAACACTATTATCAATCTCATATTCATCATGGGGCTTAAATAAATTTTCAAGATTATAAGAAGAATCACTCCAATCATGATCATTGCAACAAGTACTAGACATAGCAAAATTAGCATCCCCAAGATTAGGGTTTTGCATATTATTAGCACAATTGACATTAATAGAATTTATAGTAACATCATTGCAATCATGATTTTTATTCAAAGATCTATCGTGAATCACTTTATAAAGCACTTCATCACAATTTTCAGACTCACGAATTTCAAGCAAAACCCCATAAAGATAATCTAGTGCATTCAACTCACTAGCAACTCGTTCATCATAATTGGATCTCTTAAAAAGATTGGCAAGCAGATGAGGATCCATAGATCTCTTAGCAAGCGAAGATGCAAGCAAAAAGAAGGCACATGGTAACACAAGATCGAACGGAAGAAGGGCGAAAGAAAAGGCAAAGGTGAAGTGGGGGAGAGGAAAACGAGAGGCAAATGGCAAATAATGTAATGCGAGGGAGATAAGTTTGTGATGGGTACTTGGTATGTCTTGACTTGAGCGAAGACCTCCCCAGCAATGGCGCCAGAAATCCTTCTTGCTATGTCTTGAGCTTGCGTTGGTTTTCCTTGAAGAGGAAAGGGTGATGCAGCAAAGTAGCGTAAGTATTTCCCTCGGTTTTTGAGAACCAAGGTATCAATCCAATAGGAGGCTTCTCAGAAGTCCCACGCACCTACACAAACAAACAAGAACTCGCAACCAACGCAATAAAGGGGTTGTCAATCCCTTCACGGCCACTTGCGAAAGTGAGATCTGATAGAGATAATATGATAAGATAAATATATTTTTGGTATTTTTATGATATAGATTGGAAAAGTAAAGATGCAAATAAAAGTAGATTGAAAGCTTATATGATAAAATATAGACCTAGGGGCCATAGGTTTCACTAGTGGCTTCTCTCAAGATAGCATAAGTATTACAGTGGTTGAAAAAATTACTGTCGAGCAATTGATAGAAAAGCGAATAATTATGAGATTATCTAGGCATGATCATGTATATAGGCATCATGTCCATGACAAGTAGACTGACTCCTGCCTGCATCTACTACTATTACTCCACAGATTGACCGCTATCCAGCATGCATCTAGAGTATTAAATTCATAAAGAACAGAGTAACGCATTAAGAAAGATGACATGATGTAGAGGGATAAACTCATGCAATATGATATAAACCCCATCTTTTTATCCTCGATGGCAACAATACAATACGTGCCTTGTTGCCCCTGCTGTCACTGTGAAAGGACACCGCAAGATTGAACCCAAAGCTAATCACTTCTCCCATTGCAAGAAAGATCAATCTAGTAGGCCAAACCAAACTGATAATTCGAAGAGACTTGCAAAGATAACTTAATCACACATAAAAGAATTCAGAGGCGATTCAAATATTTCTCATAGATAAACTTGATCATAAACCCACAATTCATCGGATCTTGACAAACACACCGCAAAAAGAGTTACATCGAATAGATCTCCAAGAAGATCGAGGAGAACTTTGTATTGAGAATCAAAGAGAGAGAAGAAGCCATCTAGCTAATAACTATGGACCCGAAGGTCTGTGATAAACTACTCACAACTCATCGAAAGGGCCTTGGAGATGATGTAGAGGCCCTCCATTGTCGATTCCCCCTCCGGCGGAGCACCGGCGAAGGCTCCAAAATGGGATCTCGCGGATACAGAAGGTTGCGGCAGTGGAATTAGGTTTTCGTGGTGCCCCTTGATGGTTTCAGGGTACGTGGGTATATATAGGATGAAGAAGTAGGTCGGTGGATGCTCGAGGGGCCCACGAGTGTGGGGAGCATGCCCACCTGCATAGGGCACGCTGGGCACCCTCGTGGTCGCCTCGGTTGTTGCGTGACTTCCACTCCATGTCTCCAGGTTTGCATTTGTTCCAAAAAGATCGCTCCCGAAGGTTTCATCGCGTTTGGACTCTGTTTGATATTCCTTTCCTTTGAAACACTGAAATAGGCAAAAAAACAGCAATTCGGGCTGGGCCTCTGGTTAGTAGGTTAGTCCCAAAAATGATATAAAAATGTAAAGTAAAGCCCATAAACATCCAAAACGGGTAATATAATAGCATGGAACAATCAAAAATTATAGATACGTTGGAGACGTATCACCTATACGAGCACCCTGTATCACCCCTACCATATTCTGCCCGGGAGTGCAGTTCTTTCTAGCAGGAGAGCTCGACGCCACCTGGATAGCATCGATGCACGGATAATGCGCCCTCATACTAGCATACGCATGTTGAGCACCCTCCATGGCAGATAGAACGCTTCCAATGATCAAGCTGGGGGCTGGCGCCTTGGAGCTGAGCAACCAACCTGAAGAAGCTGCTCGGCAGGGGCTCCGCAGGCTAGAGCTTGACGCAGAGGTCCTCCATAGCCGGCATCACCACGTGATATAGCTCCACTAGCTGCTTCATCTCGTTGTTGACCAGCAGCGGATGCGACGACACCTAGAACTATTGCACAAGCCTTTCTGTTTGGCGTGACCCTCAAGGGCACCGTAGTGGCGGCCGGCATCCGCCGCACTCCTCGGCAGGTCCTCGAAGGCGACTGAGGAACACCAGATTTGAGTAATCTTGGAAAACTTGATATCACCGAAAATGCATCAAAGCAAGTACGCCTTACCGGCAGCGATTTGCTTTACTTGTTGAAGCTCCTCGCAGTCTGCCCCAGCCTGGGTCTTGGCCTCCTGGCACGCCAAACTTAATTTCTCAAGCTCGGTAGCAGACTTCTTTTGTTTATCCTGAAGGGTGTCGTGTTCTGTGAACAAGCCCTTCAGGTCCTGCTCGACCTTGGTAACCCGAGCCTGGTACTTGCCACAGGCCTCCCTCTCCATTGTCAGCTCTTCACCGCAGCCTTCTGCTGCTCGGCCTCTCGCCGAGCTTTTTTAAGCTCAACCCAGAGGGCCTCAAGCTCCATAGTAGCAGCTGGCATAAAAAGTTCAATGTTAGAGCAGTTAACGTCATCGCTACAAAAAATTTCCGGCCCATGAACTATTTTTTGCTCACCTTTGGCCCGATCAATCTCCTTCATCAAATCAAGGTCCTCCTCGGACCACATCAACATGCGATTCAACTCTGCCAACTCCACGGAGTTAGAGCTCAGAGTCGATGCCAAGGTCTGACAAGTATGTTGTTAGTCCTTCTTGATGTCGATTTCGATCCTCTGGTTGGCTTCGTCCATCCGACCAGAGTCTCGGGGGCGGTTGATGAAATTTATGAAAGGCCATCTTGTATATTTCATCCATGTCCTTTTATTTCATTATGGTGGATCCAAAGTGCTGAAAATTCCACGGGAAACTTTGTTCTTATTCCCCTTGCGTGCGCCATCCCCTCCATGCTTGATCATGCTCTAATGTTCATCCTTCTTGTCAATGTTGGCCCTTCATTTGTCAGCAAAACAAATATATCCAATTTAGACAGCGTCATATTCTCATGCACATTAGAGTCATTACAAAGAAATGAAAGTACCTGGTAATTTAATTAGCGTGCACGAGCTCTAGTAATTTGTCCAGTATATGTAGCAACAGGGGTTGTGGGTGTAACTATAGTAGTGATGTCATCATCATTATGTTTAATTATCTCTAGTTGCTTGTGTTGTCTTCTTAAATGAAGGAAATATGCCCTAGAGGCAATAATAAAGTTATTATTTATTTCCTTATTTCATGATAAATGTTTATTATTCATGCTAGAATTGTATTAACCGGAAACATAATACATGTGTGAATACATAGACAAACATCGTGTCACTAGTATGCCTCTACTTGACTAGCTCGTTAATCAAAGATGGTTGTGTTTCCTAGCCATATACATGAGTTGTCATTTGATTAACGGGATCACATCATTAGGAGAATGATGTGATTGACTCAACCCATTCTGTTAGCTAAGCACTTGATTGTTTATTATGTTGCTATTGCTTTCTTCATGACTTACACATGTTCCTACAACTATGAGATTATGCAACTCCCGTTTACCGGAGGAACACTTTGTGTGCTACCAAACGTCACAACATAACTGGGTGATTATAAAGGAGCTCTACAGGTGTCTCCAAAGGTACATGTTGAGTTGGCGCATTTCGAGATTAGGTTTTGTCACTCCGATTGTCGAAGAGGTATCTCTGGGCCCTCTCGGTAATGCACATCACTATAAACCTTGCAAGAAATGTAGCTAACGAGTTAGTTACGGGATGGTGCATTACGTAACGAGTAAAGAGACTTGCCAGTAACGAGATTGAACTAGGTATTGAGATACCAACGATCGAATCTCGGGCAAGTAACATACCGATGACAAAGGGAACAACGTATGTTGTTATGCGGTTTGACCGATAAAGATCTTCGTAGAATATGTAGGAGCCAATACGAGCATCCAGGTTCCGCTATTGGTTATTGACCGGAGACATGTCTCGGTCATGTCTACATAGTTCTCGAACCCGTACGGTCCGCACGCTTAACGTTCGGCGACGATTTATATTATGAGTTATCTGTTTTGATATACCGAAGGTAGTTCGGAATCCCGGATGAGATCGGGGACATGAGGAGGAGTCTCGAAATGGTCGAGACGTAAAGATCGATATATTGGACGACTATATTCAGACATCGGAAAGGTTCGTATTTTTCAGAGTACCGGAGAGTTACGGGAATTCGTATTGGGCCTTAATGGGCCATATAGGAAAGGAGAGAAAGCCCTCAAAGGGTGGACGCACCCCTCCCCATGGACTGGTCTGAATTGGACTAGGGAGGGGGCGCCCCCTTCCTTCCTTCCTTCTCCTTTTTCCTTCCCCTCTCCTACGCCTACAAGGAAAGGAGGAGTCATACTCCCCCCCTTGGCGCGCCCTCCTCTTGGCCGGCCACCTCCCCCCTTGCTCCTTTATATACGGGGGTAGGGGGCACCTGTAGACACAACAATTGATTTCTTGATCTCTTAGCCGTGTGTGGTGCCCCCCGCCACCATAGTCCTCCTCGATAATATTGTAGCAGTGCTTAGGCGAAGCCCTGCGATGGTAGAACATCAAGATTGTCACCACGCCGTCGTGCTGACGGAACTCTCCCTCGACACTCAGCTGGATCGGAGTTCGAGGGACGTCATCGAGCTGAACGTGTGCTAGAACTTGGAGGTGCCGTAGTTTCGGTGCTTGATTGGTCGGGCCGGAAGACGTACGACTACATCAACCGCGTTGTTCTAACGCTTCCGCTTTCGGTCTACGAGGGTACGTGGACAACACTCTCACCTCTCGTTGCTATGCGTCACCATGATCTTGCGTGTGCGTAGGAAATTTTTTGAAATTACTACGTTCCCCGACAGTGGTATCAGAGCCAGGTTTTATGCGTAGATGTTATATGCATGAGTAGAACACAAGTGAGTTGTGGGCGATACAAGTCATACTGCTTACCAGCATGTCATACTTTGGTTCAGCGGCATTGTTGGATGAAGCGGCCCGGACCGACATTACGCGTACGCTTATGCGAGACTGGTTCTACCGACGTGCTTTGCACACAGGTGGTTGGCGGGTGTCAGTTTCTCCAACTTTAGTTGAAACGAGTGTGGCTACGCACGGTCCTTGCAAAGGTTAAAACAGCACTAACTTGACGAACTATCGTTGTGGTTTTGATGCGTAGCTAAGAACGGTTCTTGCTCAGCACGTAGTAGCCACGTAAAATTTGCAACAACAAAGTAGAGGACGTCTAACTTGTTTTTGCAGGGCATGTTGTGATGTGATATGGTCAAGACGTGATGCTATATTTTATTGTATGAGATGATCATGTTTTGTAACCGAGTTATCGGCAACTGGCAGGATCCATATGGTTGTCGCTTTATTGTATGAAATGCAAGCGCCCAGTAATTGCTTTACTTTATCACTAAGCGGTAGCAATAGTCGTAGAAGCAATAGATGGCAAAACGACAACGATGCTACGATGGAGATCAAGGTGTCGCGCCGGTGACGATGGTGATCACGACGGTGCTTCGGAGATGGAGATCACAAGCACAAGATGATGATGGCCATATCATATCACTTATATTGATTGCATGTTATGTTTATCCTTTATGCATCTTATTTTGCTTTGATTGACGGTAGCATTTTAAGATGATCTCTAACTAATTATCAAGAAGTGTTCTCCCTGAGTATGCACCGTTGCGAAAGTTCTTCGTGCTGAGACACTACATGATGATCGGGTGTGATAGGCTCTACGTTCAAATACAACGGGTGCAAAACAGTTGCACGCGGAATACTCAGGTTAAACTTGATAAGCCTAGCATATACAGATATGGCCTTGGAACACGGAGACCGAAAGGTTGAACGTGAATCATATAGTAGATATGATCAACATAGTTATGTTCACCATTGAAAACTACTCCATCTCACGTGATGATCGGACATGGTTTAGTTGATTTGGATCACGTGATCACTTAGATGACTAGAGAGATGTCTGTCTAAGTGGGAGTTCTTAAGTAATATGATTAATTGAACTTTAATTTATCATGAACTTAGTCCTGGTAGTATTTTGCAAATAATGTTGTAGATCAATAGCTCGCGTTGTTGCTTCCCTATGTTTTATATGTGTTCCTAGAGAAAAATTATGTTGAAAAATGTTAGTAGCAATGATGCGGATTGGATCCGTGATCTAAGGTTTATCCTCATTGCTGCACAGAAGAATTATGTCCTTGATGCACCGCTAGGTGACAGACCTATTGCAGGAGCAGATGCAGACGTTATGAACATTTGGCTAGCTCAATATGATGACTACTTGATAGTTTAGTGCACCATGCTTAACGGCTTAGAATCGGGACTTCAAAGACGTTTTGAACGTCATGGACCATATGAGATGTTCTAGGAGTTGAAGTTAATATTTCAAGAAAATACCCGAGAGATATGAAGTCTCCAACAAGTTCTATAGCTAAAAGATGGAGGAGAATTGCTCAACTAGTGAGCATGTGCTCAGATTGTCTGGGTACTACAATTGCTTGAATCAAGTGGGAGTTAATCTTCCAGATAAGATAGTGATTTACAGAGTTCTCTAGTCACCATCACCAAGTTACTAGAACTTCGTGATGAACTATAGTACGCAAGGGATGACAAAAACGATTCTCGAGCTCTTCGTGATGTTGAAATCGACGAAGGTAGAAATCAAGAAAGAGCATCAAGTGTTGATGATTGAAAAGACCACTAGTTTCAAGAAAAGGGCAAAGGGAAAGAAAGGGAAACTTCAAGTAGAATGGCAAGCAAGTTTTCACTCCCGCGAGGAAACCCAAAACTGGACCAAAGCCTGAAACTGAGTGCTTATACTGCAAAAGAAATGGTCACTGGAGGCAGAAATACTCTGAATATTTGGTGGATAAGAAGGATGGCAAAGTGAACAAGGGTATATTTGATATACAGGTGTACCTTACTAATGTTTATAGTAGCCCCTGGGTATTTGATACTTGTTCGGTTGCTAAGATTAGTAACTCGAAACAGGAGTTACAGAATAAACAGAGACTAGTTGAGGGTAAAGTGACGATGAGTGTTGGAAGTAGTTCCAAGATTGATATGATCATCATCGCACACTCCCTATACTTTCAGGATTAGTGCTAAACCTAAATAAATGTTATTTGGCGTTTGCGTTGAGTATGAATATGATTTGATCATGTTTATTGCAATACAGTTATTCATTTAAAGTCAGAGAATAATTGTTGTTCTGTTTACATGAATAAAACCTTGAATGGTCATACACCCAATGAAAATAGTTTATTGGATCTCGATCGTAGTGATACACATATTCATAATATTGATGCCAAAAGATGCAAAGTTAATAATGATAGTGCAACTTATTTGTGGCACTGCCGTTTGGGTCATATCGGTGTAAAGCGCATGAAGAAACTCCATAAAGATGGATTTTCGGAATCACTTGGTTATGAATCATTTGATGCTTGCGAACCGTGCCTTTTCGGAAAGATTACTAAAACTCAGTTCTTCGGAACAATGGAACGAGCTACTGACTTGTTGGAAATAATACATACCGATGTATGCGGTCCAATGAGTGTTGATGCTCGTGGCGAGTATCATTATTTTCTCACCTTCACAAATGATTTGAGCAGATATGAGTATATCTACTTAATGAAGCACAAGTCTGAAACATTTGAAAAGTTCAAAGAATTTCAGAAGTGAAGTGGAGAATCATCGTAACAAGAAAATAAAGTTTCTACGATCTAATCATGGAGGAAAATATCTGAGTTGCAAGTTTGGCCTTCATATAAAACAATGTGGAATAGTTTCACAGCTCATGCCACCTGGAACACCACAGCGTAATGGTGTGTCCGAACGTCATAACCGCACTTTATTGGATATGGTGCGATCTATGATGTATCTTACCTATTTGCCACTATCGTTTTTGGGTTATGCATTAGAGACAGCTGCATTCACTTTAAATAGGGCACCATCAAAATCCGTTGAGACGATGCCTTATGAACTGTGGTTTGCCTAGAAACCAAAGTTGTCGTTTCTTAAAGTTTGGGGCTGCGATGCTTATATGAAAAAGTTTCAACCTGATAAGCTCGAACCCAAATTGGAGAAGTGTGTTTTCATAGAATACCCAAAGGAAACTATTGGGTACACCTTCTATCATAGATCCGAAGGCAAGATATTCGTTGCTAAGAATGGATCCTTTCTAGAGAAGGAGTTTCTCTCGAAAGAAGTGAGTGGGAGAAAAGTAGAACTTGATGAGTTAACTATACCTGCTCCCTTATTAGAAAGTAGTTCATCACAGAAATCTGTTTCTGTGACACCTACACCAATTAGTGAGGAAGCTATTGATATTGATCATGAAACTTCAGATCAAGTTATTACCAAACCTCGTAGGTCAACCAGAGTGAGATCCGCACCAGAGTGGTACAGTAATTCTATTCTGGAAGTCATGTTACTAGACCATGATGAACCTACAAACTATGAGGAAGCGATGATGAGCCCAAATTCCACGAAATGGCTGGAGGCCATGAAATCTGAGATAGGATCCATGTATATGAACAAAGTGTGGACTTCGGTGGAGTTGCCCGATGATCGTCAAGTCATATTGTATAAATGGATCTTTAAGAGGAAGACATATGTTGATAGTGGTGTTACTATCTACAAAGCTAGACTTGTCGAAAAAGGTTTTTGACAAAGTTCAAGATGTTGACTACGATGAGTTTTTCCTCACTCGTATCGATGCTTAAGTCTATCTGAATCATGTTAGCAATTGCCACATTTTATGAAATTTGGCAAATGGATGTCAAAACTACATTCCTTAATGGATTTATTAAAGAAGAAGTTGTATATGATGCAACCAGAAGGTTTTGTCAATCCTAAAGGTTCTAACAAAGTGTGCAAGCTCCAGTGATCCATCTATGGACTGGTGCAAGCATCTCGGAGTTGGAATATATGCTTTGATGAGTTGATCAAAGCATATGGTTTTATACAGACTTTGGGAGAAGCCTGTATTTACAAGAAAGTGAGTGGGAGCACTACAACATTTCTAATAAGTATATGTGAATAACATATTGTTGATCGGAAATAATGTAGAATTTTTCTGGAAAGCATAAAGGAGTATTTGAAAAGAGTTTTTTCAAAGAAAGACCTTGGTGAAGCTGCTTACACATTGAGCATCAAGATCTATAGAGATAGATCAATACACTTGATAAGATTTTTCAATGAGTACATACCTTGATAAGATTTTGAAGTAATACAAAATGGAACAGTCAAAGAAGGAGTTCTTTCCTGTGTTGCAAGGTGTGAAGTTGAGTAAGACTCAAAGCCCGACCACGGCAGAAAATAGAAAGAGAATGAAAAGTCATTCCCTAAGCCTCGGTCATAGGTTCTATAAAGTATGTTATGGTGTGTACCAGACCTATTGTATACCTTGCTCTGAGTTTGGCAAGGGAGTAAAATTTTGATCTAGGAGTAGATCACTGGACAGCGGTCAAGAATATCCTTAGCGAGGACTAAGGAAATATTTCTCGATTATGGAGGTGATAAAAGAGCTCGTCATAAAAGTTACATCGATGCAAGCTTTTTCACCGATCCAGATGACTCTAAGTCTCAATCTGGATACATATTGAAAGTGGGAGAAATTAGCTAGAGTAGCTCCATACAGAGCATTGTAGACATAGAATATTTTTGCAAAATACATACGGCTCTGAATGTGACAGACCCGTTGACTAAACTTCTCTCATGAGCAAAACATGATCACACCTTAGTACTCTTTGGGTGTTAATCACATAGCATGTGAACTAGATTATTGACTCTAGTAAACCCTTTGGGTGTTGGTCACATGACGATATGAACTATGGGTGTTAATCATATACATATATGAATATTGGTGTTAAATCACATAGCGATGTGAACTAGGTTATTGACTCTAGTGCAAGTGGGAGACTGAAGGAAATATGCCCTAGAGGCAATAGTAAAGTTATTATTTATTTCCTTATTTCATGATAAATGTTTATTATTCATGCTAGAATTGTATTAACCGGAAACATAATACATGTGTGAATACATAGACAAACATCGTGTCACTAGTATGCCTCTACTTGACTAGCTCGTTAATCAAAGATGGTTGTGTTTCCTAGCCATAGACATGAGTTGTCATTTGATTAACGGGATCACATCATTAGGAGAATAATGTCATTGACTTGACCCATTCCGTTAGCTTAGCACTTGATCATTTAGTATGTTGCTATTGCTTTCTTCATGACTTATACATGTTCCTGCAACTATGAGATTATGCAACTCCCATTTACCGGAGGAACACTTTGTGTGCTACCAAACGTCACAACGTAACTGGGTGATTATAAAGGAGCTCTACAGGTGTCTCCAAAGGTACATGTTGAGTTGGCGTATTTCGAGATTAGGTTTTGTCACACCGATTGTCGGAGAGGTATCTCTGGGCCCTCTCGGTAATGCACATCACTATAAGCCTTGCAAAAATGTAGCTAATGAGTTAGTTACGGGATGATGCATTACGTAACGAGTAAAGAGACTTGCCGGTAATGAGATTGAACTAGGTATTGAGATACCGACGATCGAATCTCGGGCAAGTAACATACCGATGACAAAGGGAACAACGTATGTTGTTATGCGGTTTGACCGATAAAGATCTTCGTAGAATATGTAGGAGCCAATATAAGAATCCAGGTTCCACTATTGGTTATTGACCGGAGATGTGTCTCGGTCATGTCTACATAGTTTTCGAACCCGTAGGGTCCGCACGCTTAATGTTCGGTGACGATTTATATGATGAGTTATGTGTTTTGATATACCGAAGGTAGTTCGGAGTCCCGGATGAGATAGGGGACATGACGAGGAGTCTCGAAATGGTCGAGACATAAAGATCAATATATTGGACGACTATATTCAGACATCGGAAAGGTTCAGAGTGATTCGGGTATTTTTCAGAGTACCGGAGAGTTACAGGAATTCGTATTGGGCCTTAAAGGGCCATACGGGAATGGAGAGAAAGGCCTCAAAGGATGGCCGCACCCCCCTCCATGGACTGGTCCGAATTGGACTAGGGAGGGGGCGCCCCTTTCTTCCTTCTCCTTTTTCCTTCCCCTCTCCTACTCCTACAAGGAAAGGGGGAGTCCTACTCCCGGTGGGAGTAGGACTCCCCCTTGGCACGCCCTCCTCTTGGCCAGCCGCCTCCCCCTTGCTCCTTTATATACGGGGGCAGGGGGCACCTCTAGACACAACAATTGATCTCTTGATCTCTTACTCGTGTGCGGTGCCCCCCTCCACCATAGTCCTTCTCGATAATATTGTAGCAGTGCTTAGGCGAAGCCCTACGACGGTAGAACATCAAGATCGTCACCACGTTGTCGTGCTGATGGAACTCTTCCTCGACACTCGGCTGGATCGGAGTTTGAGGGACGTCATCGAGCTGAACGTGTGCTAGAACTCGGAGGTGCCGTAGTTTCGGTGCTTGATCGGTCGAGCCGTGAAGACGTACGACTACAACAACCGCTTTGTTCTAACGCTTCCACTTTTGGTCTACGAGGGTACGTGGACAACACTCTCCCCTCTCATTGCTATGCATCACCATGATCTTGCGTGTGGGTAGGAATTTTTTTGAAATTACTACGTTCCCCAACATTAAAATGGTCTTAAGACAAACTAAAGCCCATTGGATGTTTCTTATTGCCTTGTTCTACTCTCATTTAACCATCCAAGGTGAACATGGATTGAAGTGGTAGTGGAAACGATGGCACCCCGCCAGTCGGTCTGCAAGACAGGCCGGCGGAAATACTAACCAACCAACACCACCCCCTCAACATGATCCTCCGTTAGGCCAGATACTTGTTATGCTAGAGGAAAGAAAGGAAGAAGAGATAGCAAGGACAGTGGCCGGAATTGTTACTATACTACATGACAATGGACAGCTCAACGGAAACAACCATGGAATTGGAGCCAGTGAGCTGATGTGATGGAACCGGCATTCGCGTTTGCTGGAACCAGCATTCACATTTGTTGGAACTGCCCGCAGTAATTGCGGTGATCGGCAAGCCATATTGCTTCACCGATGGGGGGTTGCATCTTCTGGCGCCAAGGGTCCCAACTTCCCACCACTACGAGGATGTACGACATGGTCGATTGTAGCTCCCCATGACCAGGATGTGCGGCATCAGGGCTTGAAGCTCCTTGCCTTGCTGGTTGCAGCTTGTGGCGAGGTTGTACGTAGCTCCCCTGCTAGTATTCCTTGCTATCGTCACCCTCACAATACCCTCGGCGGCAACAAAAAAAAGAAATGGCAGAGGAGGGAGGAGGAGGAGGGAGGAGCCTCAAGACATGGTGTCGGAAGTGAGAGATGACGCAAAGGAGAGGAAATGTAGTGCTGGTGGACCAAAACAAATTGCCCTGATGAACTACGTAAGAGCATCTACAGCCCCGATGGGCTAATTCGGCCCCTCAAACGCCCACAAACGCGCCTGGCCCCTCAAACGTCGGGCACTGATCGGGCATGCCTCATATTTTCTTCTCCACATCCGCATATTTCATATCCGGCACGCTATATCCATACTACAGATGCAACGTGAGCTACTCTACATGATCAAACAACGGACAACAAATTGGGTGCAAATAGACATTAAACGAGCTTTCCATCAGAAAAGACCATTTGAGTTCGTCGCCGGACAAGTTCTTAAACATCAACAACTAAAAACAAAATTATAAACATGAGGAGGAGCGGGATCACCACTTCCGCGTCGGGCCTTTGCCCATCTGGTCGCCGGCGCAGTTGTACGCGTCTGTGACTGCTCGAGGATCTTGGTCGTTGCCGGAGAAGGTGGAGATGTCGTCGTCGCCGTCGTCGGAGTTGAAGGAGGACAAGACGATCAGCCCCTTTATCCGGCGGATGGCCTTGTCCTACTGCAACTTCAGGTTGGCGACCTGAGCCACCTCCATTGTTTCCTTCTTCGCCTCTCACTTCGACTGCTCTACGGCTAGCCGGAGCGCCTTTGCGTTCTTCCGCCAGAGGCAGAGAGCGTCCGTCTCCGCCGTCGTGAGCGACCCATACAAGGAACCACTCGTCCTCGCTGGGCTCCGCCGGCACCCCGCAGCGATGGTGCACGGACCGCTTCATCGCTTCCCTCTCCCTTTCTCGCTGCCTCTCGTGGTGGGCGGTGTGTGCTTCCAATTTCAGAGTGCGCGTGCGGGCTGGCGACGCAGGGACTATCACCCACCGCTTCTCATATGGAGGAGCGCCTGGCGCGGGGCCGGTGCGGACTGTGTTGTCCTGCCGGAGCTGAGCGTGGGCCGAGAGGGTCCAGCTCTAGCATCCACGCTGCACCAGCATGGGAGCCATGGCGACGCTGCAGATCCGGAGCTGCCCTCGGCGTCCACCTTGGACCGCTCCAAGGAAATGCGGAGGACCAGCTCCTCATGTACTCGAGGTCAGAGCCGGAGTGGCTGTCGAAGCTCGACATTGCTCTAGATTGGATCAGAATACGAAAGGGAAGAGGATAGGACAAAGCAAGAGAGGCGGCTGGAGTGAGCTAGGGTTCAGAGCTAGAACCCTGATTGGGGATTTTGTGAGACAGTTGCGGGGTCGGTGGTGGGCTGGGCCTATCAGGCGAACGCGCTGGGGCGTGCCCGGGCCGCCCCATAGTTGGGCTGGATATGAGGGGCGGCAGACAGCTGGGGCGTTTGATACCAGTTTAAGATGCTCGGGTGGGTCGATTTTTTGTGACCGGTCAGGCCGCCCGGTCATTTGAGATGCGTTTGAAGCGTCCCACTGTAGATGCTCTAGAGATGAGGATGTGGAGCGGTTGGTGGACTTAGCAAAAATACTTTTTTTGAGAAACAACAAAAATACATGTGCGGTGTAGCACAGAGCATCTGATTTGGGCTCATCGAAGGGCTCGAGCGTGATCCGCGTGAGTTTCACCCAGTCGACTGGAAGGGAACATTATATGCATGCTGGAGGATTTGGGCTATCAAGGAAATTTCTGGACCTTTGTGAAAAAGGTCGCAGGAGGGAGCTACATCGGGTTCGTCTGGACTGGGCGCTAGCATCAGTCGACTGAGTCACGAGGTTTCTCTCTGCATATGTTGAGCACTTAACCGTAGCTACCTCAGACCATAGCCCGATACTAATCAGCATGACTGATGGTCATGTTAGACTGCCCCCAAAACCTCATTTTAGATATGAGGTGATGTGGGAGACTCATGACTCGTGGAAGGAAATGATGCAGCAATGTTGGGGAGAAATTACACCAGCGCTAAGCCTAGAGAAGTTGCAGGGAAAACTCAAGAAGGTGGCCTCCAATCTCGGTAAATGGAATAGGGAAACGTTTGGAAGTGTCAGAAAGCAGATAACGATGTTGACGGTCGAGCCGGAACGCCTGAGAAGCGAACCAGCTAGAGCGGGACCTTCAACCTAGAGAGCAAGATTAATGATAAATTGGTAGAATTTATCACCATGAAGAGTTAATGTGGTGCCAAAGATCGAGGATTGAGTGGCTGGCATCAGGACACCAAAACACAAGATTTTTTCATTTGCGTGCAAGTATGAGAAGAAAGAAGAATATGATAAAGGCCTTAGCAAACTCATTGGGAGCACATGTTCAGGATCCGGCAGAACTGAAGGAGATGGTTACTGCATTTTATAAAAACCTATACACAACTGAGGGGGTGAAAGATATGGATCGGGTGCTCTAACATGTTCCAAGGAAAGTAACATCACAGATGAATGAGATGTTGGCGGCTCCATACACGAAAGAGGAGGTAAAGAAGGCGCTTTTCCAGATGGGCCCTACAAACTCACCGGGACCGGACGGGTTTCCAGCACATTTTTACCAGAGGCACTGGGATATTTGTGGTGATGAGGTGACTGCAGCAGTTTTTCGAATAATTAGAGGGGAGGAAAGTGCGGCGTGTGTTAATGATACGGTAGTAGTGCTTATTCCCAAGGTGATGAACCCCACTCTCCTAACACAATTCCGTCCCATCAGTTTATGCAATGTCATATACAAAATTGCCTCCAAGGATGTTGCAAATAGGTTGAAAATCATCTTGCCCGACATCATATTAGAGGAGGAGTCCACTTTTGTTCTAGGCCGGCTTATAACTGATAATATCATTTGTGCTTACGAGTGTTTGCATTTTATGAAGAGGAGCAGGTCCAGGTCAAACAGCCATTCCACACTAAAGTTGGACATGATGAAAGCATACAACAGAGTGGAATGGTCGTACCTCAAGGCAATTATGATCAAGCCAGGCTTTACACATTAGTGGGTTGACATCATTATGAGCATGATCAGTTATGTCTCTTTCTTAGAGCATTACTAGTAGAACCCTTAAACCCTCAAACCCCTAAAAATAACTGCTTTTTTACAGTTTTCATCAAAAAAAAACCGTAGACTAGAACCCCTAAACCGTCAAACCCGTAAAAAAAATTAGAGGTCCAACCCTCAAACATTTTCCCAACCTGTACAAGTGAGGGTTGGGAGGAAAAACTCCCCCCAACCCGCACTCCTCTTCCACCCTCGCGCGGGAGGGAAGTTTCATCCCCGCGCCGCGCCCTCCTCCGATCCCGCCGCCGCCGCCGCCAGCCCACCTCCCCTCCGCGCCCCCGACGCCTGCCGCTCGCTCGCCCCGGCCGCCCGCCGCCCCGACCCTCCACATCGACGCTGCCCACCCGCCGCCCCGCCGCGCCCCGTCCCGGCCGCCCGCCCGACTAACCCCCTCCCCCTCCTCCGTCGGCGGCGCCAGCCACCGGCAGCATACACACCAGGCGAAGATGCCGCTGGGGCAGCGCGCCGGGGACAAGAGCGACTCCCGCTACTGCGGGGTCGAGGTGCTCGACTTCCCCGCCGGTGACGGCCTCCCCGCCGTGCTCACCCACTCCCTCTCCTCCGCCTTCGACTTCCTCCTCGCCCCGCTCGTGAGTGCCCCTCCTCTCCCGCTCCTACCGTCGGCGCCGTTTTCTCGCGTCCTCCCTCTGAAACGGAGGCTTATTTTCCTTGCCGAGGACGAGCAGCTCCGGCTCGACTCGGAGCTCACGCTCAAGCAGGAGATCGCCTGAGGGACTCATCTCTCCTTGCAGGTGAAGGAAATATGCCCTAGAGGCAATAATAAAGTTATTATTTATTTCCTTATATCATGATAAATGTTTATTATTCATGCTATAATTGTATTAACCGGAAACATAATACATGTGTGAATACATAGACAAACAGAGTGTCACTAGTATGCCTCTACTTGACTAGCTTGTTAATCAAAGATGGTTATGTTTCCTAACCATGAACAAGGAGTTGTTATTTGATTAACAAGGTCACATCATTAGTTGAATGATCTGATTGACATGACCCATTCCGTTAGCTTAGCACCCGATCGTTTAGTATGTTGCTATTGCTTCCTTCATGACTTATACATGTTCCTATGACTATGAGATTATGCAACTCCCGTTTACCGGAGGAACACTTTGTGTGCTACCAAACGTCACAACGTAACTGGGTGATTATAAAGGTGCTCTACAGGTGTCTCCGAAGGTACTTGTTGAGTTGGCGTATTTCGAGATTAGGATTTGTCACTCCGAATGTCGGAGAGATATCTCTGGGCCCTCTCGGTAATGCACATCACTTAAGCCTTGCAAGCATTTCAACTAATGAGTTAGTTGCGAGATGATGTATTACGGAACGAGTAAAGAGACTTGCCGGTAAAGAGATTGAACTAGGTATTGGATACCGACGATCGAATCTCGGGCAAGTAACATACCGATGACAAAAGGAACAACGTATGTTGTTGTGCGGTTTGACCGATAAAGATCTTCGTAGAATATGTAGGAACCAATATGGGCATCCAGGTCCCGCTATTGGTTATTGACCGGAAACGTGTCTCGGTCATGTCTACATTGTTCTCGAACCGTAGGGTCCGCACGCTTAAGGTTTCGATGACAGTTATATTATGAGTTTATGTATTTTGATGTACCGAAGGTTGTTCGGAGTCCCAGATGTGATCACGGACATGACGAGGAGTCTCGAAATGGTCGAGACATAAAGATTGATATACTGGACGGATATATTTGGACACCGGAAAGGTTCCGAATGAGATTGGGATTATACCGGAGTTCCGGGAGGTTACCGGAACCCCCCGGTAAGTATATCGGCCTTATTGGGCCTTAGTGGAAGGGAGGGAGAAGGAGCAAGGGAGGGGGCGCCCCCCCCCCCAAGCCCAATCCGAATTGGGAGGGGGGCCGGCCCCCCTTTCCTTCTCTCCTCCCCCCTCTTCCTTCCCTCTCCTACTCCTAATAGGAAAGGGGGGCCAAACCTATTTGGAGTAGGTTTGCCCCCCCCCCCTAGGGCGTGCCTCCCCCTTAGGCCGGCCTCCTCCTCCCTCCCTCCTTTATATACGGGGGCGGGGGGGCACCCCAGAGAGACAAGTTGATCATTGAGATCGTTCCTTAGCCGTGTGCGGTGCCCCCCTCCACGATATTACACCTCGGTCATATTGTAGCGGTGCTTAGGCGAAGCCCTGCGACAGTAGAACATCAAGATCGTCACCACGCCGTCGTGCTGACGGAACTCCTCCCCGTGCCTCTGCTGGATCGGAGTTCGGGGTGCGTCATCGAGATGTACGTGTGTCAAGAACTCGGAGGTGCCGGAGTAACGGTGCTTGGATCGGTTGAACCGGGAGGACGTACGACTACTTCCTCTACGTTGTGTCAACGCTTCCGCTTCGGTCTACAAGGGTACATAGACAACACTCTCCCCTCTCATTGCTATGCATCACCATGATCTTATGTGTGCATAGGAAAATTTTGAAATTACTACGTTCCCCAACAGTGGTATCAGAGCCAGGTTTTATGGTTTGATGTTATATGCACGAGTAGAACACAAGTGAGTTGTGGGCGATATAAGTCATACTGCTTACCAGCATGTCATACTTTGGTTCGGCGGTATTGTTGGATGAAGCGGCCCGGACCGACATTACGCGTACGCTTACGCGAGACTGGTTTTACCGCCGTGCTTTGCACACAGGTGACTAGCGGGTGTCAGTTTCTCCAACTTTAGTTGAACCGAGTGTGGCTACGCCTGGTCCTTACGAAGGTTAAAACAACATCAACTTGACAAACTATCGTTGTGGTTTTGATGTGTAGGTGAGATTGGTTCTTGCTTAAGCCCGTAGCAGCCACGTAAAACTTGCAACAACAAAGTAGAGGACGTCTAACTTGTTTTTGCAGGGCATGTTGTGATGTGATATGGCCAAGACATGATGCTATATTTTATTGTATGAGATGATCATGTTTTGTAACCGAAGTTATCGGCAACTGGCAGGAGCCATATGGTTGTCGCTTTATTGTATGAAATGCAAACGCCCTGTAATTGCTTTACTTTATCACTAAGCGGTAGCGATAGTCGTAGAAGCAATAGATGGCGTAAACGACAATGATGCTACGATGGAGATCAAGGTGTCGCGCCGGTGACGATGGTGATCATGATGGTGCTTCGGAGATGGAGATCACAAGCACAAGATGATGATGGCCATATCATATCACTTATATCGATTGCATGTGATGTTTATCCTTTATGCATCTTATCTTGCTTTGATTGGCGGTAGCATTTTAAGATGATCTCTCACTAAAAATTATCAAGAAGTGTTCTCCCTGGGTATGCACCGTTGCCAAAGTTCGTCGTGCCCAGACACCACGTGATGATCGGGTGTGATAAGCTCTACATCCATCTACAACGGGTGCAAGCCAGTTTTGCACATGCAGAATACTCAGGTTAAACTTGACGAGCCTAGCATATGCAGATATGGCCTCGGAACACGGAGACCGAAAGGTCGAGCGTGAATCATATAGTAGATATGATCAACATAAGATGTTCACCATTGAAAACTACTCCATCTCACGTGATGATCGGTTATGGTTTAGTTGATTTGGGTCACGTGATCACTTAGATGACTAGAGAGATGTCTGTCTAAGTGGGAGTTCTTAAGTAATATGATTAATTGAACTTAAATTTATCATGAACTTAGTACCTGATAGTATCTTGCTTGTCTATGTTGATTGTAGATAGATGGCCCGTGCTGTTGTTCCGTTGAATTTTAATGCGTTCCTTGAGAAAGCTAAGTTGAAAGATGATGGTAGCAACTACGCAGACTGGGTCCGTAACTTGAGGATTATCCTCACTGCTGCACAGAAAAATTACGTCCTGGAAGCACCGCTGGGTGCCAGGCCTACTGCTGATGCAACTGACGACGTTAAGAACGTCTGGCAGAGCAAAGCTGATGACTACTCGATAGTTCAATGTGCCATGCTTTACGGCTTAGAACCGGGACTTCAACGACGTTTTGAACGTCATGGAGCATATGAGATGTTCCAGGAGTTGAAGTTAATATTCCAGAAGAATGCCCGGATTGAGAGATACGAAGTCTCCAATAAGTTCTATAGCTGCAAGATGGAGGAGAATAGTTCTGTCAGTGAGCACATACTCAAGATGTCTGGGTATTATAATCACTTGATTCAACTGGGAGTTACTCTTCCGGATGATAGCGTCATTGACAGAATTCTCCAATCACTTCCACCAAGCTACAAGAGCTTCGTGATGAACTACAATATGCAAGGGATGGATAAGACGATTCCCGAGCTCTTCGCAATGCTAAAGGCTGCGGAGGTAGAAATCAAGAAGGAGCATCAAGTGTTGATGGTCAACAAGACCACTAGTTTCAAGAAAAAGGGCAAAGGGAAGAAGAAGGGGAACTTCAAGAAGAACAGCAAACAAGTTGCTGCTCAAGAGAAGAAACCCAAGTCTGGACCTAAGCCTGAAACTGAGTGCTTCTACTGCAAGCAGACTGGTCACTGGAAGCGGAACTGCCCCAAGTATTTGGCGGATAAGAAGGATGGCAAGGTGAACAAAGGTATATGTGATATACATGTTATTGATGTGTACCTTACTAGAGCTCGCAGTAGCACCTGGGTATTTGATACTGGTTTTGTTGCTAATATTTGCAACTCGAAACAGGGACTACGGATTAAGCGAACACTGGCAAAGGATGAGGTGACGATGCGCGTGGGAAATGGTTCCCATGTCGATGTGATCGCGGTCGGCATGCTACCTCTACATCTACCTTCGGGATTAGTATTAGACCTAAATAATTGTTATTTGGTGCCAGCGTTGAGCATGAACATTATATCTAGATCTTGTTTGATGCGAGACGGTTATTCATTTAAATCAGAGAATAATGGTTGTTCTATTTATATGAGTAATATCTTTTATGGTCATGCACCCTTCAAGAGTGGTCTATTTTTGATGAATCTCGATAGTAGTGATACACATATTCATAGTGTTGAAGCCAAAAGATGCAGAGTTGATAATGATAGTGCAACTTATTTGTGGCACTGCCGTTTAGGTCATATCGGTGTAAAGCGCATGAAGAAACTCCATACTGATGGTCTTTTGGAACCACTTGATTATGAATCACTTGGTACTTGCGAACCGTGCCTCATGGGCAAGATGACCAAAACGCCGTTCTCCGGTACTATGGAGAGAGCAACAGATTTGTTGGAAATCATACATACAGATGTATGTGGTCCGATGAATGTTGAGGCTCGTGGCGGATATCGTTATTTTCTCACCTTCACAGATGATTTAAGCAGATATGGGTATATCTACTTAATGAAGCATAAGTCTGAAACATTTGAAAAGTTCAAAGAATTTCAGAGTGATGTTGAAAATCATCGTAACAAGAAAATAAAGTTTCTACGATCTGATCGTGGAGGAGAATATTTGAGTTACGAGTTTGGTTTACACTTAAAACAATGTGGAATAGTTTCGCAACTCACGCCACCTGGAACACCACAGCGTAATGGTGTGTCCGAACGTCGTAATCGTACTTTACTTGATATGGTGCGGTCTATGATGTCTCTTGCAGATTTACCGCTATCGTTTTGGGGTTATGCTTTAGAGACAGCCACATTCACGTTAAATAGGGCACCATCGAAATCCGTTGAGATGACACCTTATGAACTATGGTTTGGCAAGAAACCAAAGTTGTCGTTTCTTAAAGTTTGGGGTTGCAATGCTTATGTGAAAAAACTTCAACCTGATAAGCTCGAACCCAAATCGGAGAAATGTGTCTTCATAGGATACCCAAAGGAGACAGTTGGGTACACCTTCTATCACAGATCCGAAGGCAAGACATTCGTTGCTAAGAATGGATCCTTTCTAGAGAAGGAGTTTCTCTCGAAAGAAGTGAGTGGGAGGAAAGTAGAACTTGATGAGGTAACTGTACCTACTCCCTTGTTGGAAAATAATACATCACACGAACCGGTTTCTGTGACGTCCAAACCAACTAGTGAGGAAGTTGATGATGATGATCATAGAACTTCAGATCAAGTTAATACAGAACCTCGTAGGTCGAACAGAGTAAGATCCGCACCAGAGTGGTACGGTAATCCTATTCTGGAAGTCATGCTACTAGATCATGATGAACCTACGGACTATGAAGAAGCGATGGTGAGCCCAAATTCCACAAAATGGCTTGAAGCCATGAAATCTGAGATGGGATCCATGTATGAGAACAAAGTATGGACTTTGGTTGACTTGCCCGATGGTCGGCAAGCAATTGAGAATAAATGGATCTTCAAGAAGAAGACTGACGCTGACGGTAATGTTACTGTCTACAAAGCTCGAATTGTTGCAAAAGGTTTTCGACAAGTTCAAGGGGTTGACTACGATGAGACCTTCTCACCCGTAGCGATGCTTAAGTCTGTCCGAATCATGTTAGCAATTGCCGCATTTTATGATTATGAAATTTGGCAAATGGATGTAAAAACTACATTCCTGAATGGATTTCTGGAGGAAGAGTTGTATATGATGCAACCAGAAGGTTTTATCGATCCAAAGGGGGCTAACAAAGTGTGCAAGCTCCAGCGATCCATTTATGGACTGGTGCAAGCCTCTCGGAGTTGGAATAAACGTTTTGATAGTGTGATCAAAGCATTTGGTTTTATACAGACTTTTGGAAAAGCCTGTATTTACTAGAAAGTGAGTGGGAGCTCTGTAGCATTTCTAATATTATATGTGGATGACATATTATTGATTGGAAATGATATAGAATTTCTGGATAGCATAAAGGGATACTTGAATAAAAGTTTTTCAATGAAAGACCTCGGTGAAGCTGCTTACATATTGGGCATTAAGATCTATAGAGATAGATCAAGACGCTTAATTGGACTTTCACAAAGCACATACCTTGACAAAGTTTTGAAGAAGTTCAAAATGGATCAAGCAAAGAAAGGGTTCTTGCCTGTATTGCAAGGTGTGAAGTTGAGTAAGACTCAAAGCCCGACCACTGCAGAAGATAGAGAGAAAATGAAAAGTGTTCCCTATGCTTCAGCCATAGGGTCTATCATGTATGCAATGCTGTGTACCAGACCTGATGTGTGCCTTGCTATAAGTCTAGCAGGGAGGTACCAAAGTAATCCAGGAGTGGATCACTGGACAGCGGTCAAGAACATCCTGAAATACCTGAAAAGGACTAAGGATATGTTTCTCGTATATGGAGGTGACAAAGAGCTCATCGTAAATGGTTATGTTGATGCAAGCTTTGACACTGATCCGGACGATTCTAAATCGCAAACCGGATACGTGTTTACATTAAACGGTGGAGCTGTCAGTTGGTGCAGTTCAAAGCAAAGCGTCGTGGAGGGATCTACGTGTGAAGCGGAATACATAGCTGCTTCGGAAGCAGCCAATGAAGGAGTCTGGACGAAGGAGTTCATATCCGATCTAGGTGTCATACCTAGTGCATCGGGTCCAATGAAAATCTTTTGTGACAATACTGGAGCGATTGCCTTAGCGAAGGAATCCAGATTTCACAAGAGAACCAAACACATCAAGAGACGCTTCAATTCCATCCGGGATCTAGTCCAGGTGGGAGACATAGAGATTTGCAAGATACATGCGGATCTGAATGTTGCAGACCCGTTGACTAAGCCTCTTCCACGAGCAAAACATGATCAACACCAAGACTCCATGGGTGTTAGAATCATTACTATGTAATCTAGATTATTGACTCTAGTGCAAGTGGGAGACTGAAGGAAATATGCCCTAGAGGCAATAACAAAGTTATTATTTATTTCCTTATATCATGATAAATGTTTATTACTCATGCTAGAATTGTATTAACCGGAAACATAATACATGTGTGAATATATAGACAAACAGAATGTCACTAGTATGCCTCTACTTGACTAGCTTGTTAATCAAAGATGGTTATGTTTCCTAACCATGAACAAGGAGTTGTTATTTGATTAACAAGGTCACATCATTAGTTGAATGATCTGATTGACATGACCCATTCCGTTAGCTTAGCACCCGATCGTTTAGTATGTTGCTATTGCTTCCTTCATGACTTATACATGTTCCTATGACTATGAGATTATGCAACTCCCGTTTACCGGAGGAACACTTTGCGTGCTACCAAGCGTCACAACGTAACTGGGTGATTATAAAGGTGCTCTACAGGTGTCTCCGAAGGTACTTGTTGAGTTGGCGTATTTCGAGATTAGGATTTGTCACTCCGAATGTCGGAGAGGTATCTCTGGGCCCTCTCGGTAATGCACATCACTTAAGCCTTGCAAGCATTTCAACTAATGAGTTAGTTGCGAGATGATGTATTACTGAACGAGTAAAGAGACTTGCCGGTAACGAGATTGAACTAGGTATTGGATACCGACGATCGAATCTCGGGCAAGTAACATACGGATGACAAAAGGAACAACGTATGTTGTTGTGCGGTTTGACCGATAAAGATCTTCGTAGAATATGTAGGAACCAATATGGGCATCCAGGTCCCGCTATTGGTTATTGACCGGAAACATGTCTCGGTCATGTCTACATTGTTCTCGAACCGTAGGGTCCGCACGCTTAAGGTTTCGATGACAGTTATATTATGAGTTTATGTATTTTGATGTACCGAAGGTTGTTCGGAGTCCCGGATGTGATCACGGACATGACGAGGAGTCTCGAAATGGTCGAGACATAAAGATTGATATATTGGACGGATATATTTGGACACCGGAAAGGTTTCGGATGAGATTGGGATTATACCGGAGTTCCGGGAGGTTACCGGAACCCCCCGGTAAGTATATGGGCCTTATTGGGCCTTAGTGGAAGTGAGGGAGAAGGAGCAAGGGAGGGGGCGCCAACCCCCCAAGCCCAATCCGAATTGGGAGGGGGGCCGCCCCCCCTTTCCTTCTCTCCTCCCCCCTCTTCCTTCCCTCTCCTACTCCTAATAGGAAAGGGGGGCCAAACCTACTTGGAGTAGGTTTGCCCCCCCCTAGGGCGTGCCTCCCCCTTAGGCCGGCCTCCTCCTCCCTCCCTCCTTTATATACGGGGGCAGGGGGCACCCCAGAGAGATAAGTTGATCATTGAGATCGTTCCTTAGCCGTGTGCGGTGCCCCCCTCCACGATATTACACCTCGGTCATATTGTAGCGATGCTTAGGCGAAGTCCTGCGACAGTAGAACATCAAGATCGTCACCATGCCGTCGTGCTGACGGAACTCCTCCCCGTGCCTCTGCTGGATCGGAGTTCGGGGTGCGTCATCGAGCTGTACGTGTGTCAAGAACTCGGAGGTGCCGGAGTAACGGTGCTTGGATCGGTTGAACCGGGAGGACGTACGACTACTTCCTCTACGTTGTGTCAACGCTTCCGCTTCGGTCTACGAGGGTACATAGACAACACTCTCCCCTCTCGTTGCTATGCATCACCATAATCTTGTGTGTGCGTAGGAAAATTTTGAAATTACTACGTTCCCCAACAGCAGGTCCACCCACTCGACAACACATTGCTCATTATTTGTTCCTATCAGTCTAATTTGCCTGGGCGTTTGTCTGCTAGAGCAAAATGCTGCAGTCCGTTGATGGCTAAGTATACACACTGCTGTGTAACTCAATTGTTATTTGTTTTCTTAAATGTACAGAGTGAAACAGTAGACTCGTGGGAATGTTGGAATTCATTCAGACTGTTATGCGAGCATAGCAGTCAACTGTATGTAGCACTTGATATCTTGTAAGTGATGATCTTGCATTGTCATTCAAACCACACCGAAGGTAATTCATGTGAACTTTCAGATTTGGTGGTGTAATAATAACTAGAATGATTATTGTTTTATGTCAAATGTGATGGAATTTGTGATATGTCATATGATGAAATGTGTGGTATATGAAATGACAGTTTTAAAGGTTGGGGTTGAGGCAAAGACTAGAACCCTCAAATCCAACCCTTAAAGCAGTTTACGGGTTGGGTTTGAGGGTTCTAGTCTTTTCCCCTGTTTTTCAACCCTTAAAAGTGTCAAAAACTGGCACTTCTCAACCCTTAAAACTGCTATAAGGGTTTGACGGTTTGAGGGTTCTACTAGTAATGCTCTTAGTGCTATTTAATGGGGAGAAGTTGGAGTCTTTTACACCTAATTGTGGATGATAGCATGTTGTTGTTCAAGTCGAGTAATGAGGGGGCAGTAGCGGTTTCAAACCTATTGGATGTTTATTGTAAGGCATCGGGACAGAAAATCAACCACGACAAATCATCAATATTTTTTAGCAAAGGATGTCCACAACAGTTGAGAGATAGCATCAAGGCAACTCTGAATGTTCAGAATGAGTCTCTTAACGAGCGTTATTTGGGCATGCCCACTAATGTAGGCCAGTCAAAGATGGACACTTTCAGATACATTAGAGATCGGGTGTGGGAGAAGGTGAAGGGATGGATGGAGAAGCTTCTGTCGACAGGGGGAAAGGAAGTGCTAATCAAAGCAATTGCACAAGCACTTCTGGTTTATTCCAAGGCCTGTTTCAGACTACCAAGGGGACTCTGTGAAAACATTACCTCCATCATACGCCAGTTCTGATGGGGGAGTAAGGCCGGAAAACAAAAACCAGCATGGGTGGCATGGGATATTATGACACGACTGAAGCACCTAGGAGGACTTGGAATCAGGGATATGGAGATTTTTAACCTTGCCTTATTAACAAGACAGGCTTGGAGAGTCTTGACAGAACCGACATCGCTGAGTGCGTGTATTTTAAAGGCTTCGTATTTCCTCGAAACTTCCATTTTGGATGCGGAGCTGGGGGCAGACCCTCGCAAATCTGGCAAGCAATTTTAGATGGAAGGGATATGCTTAAGCTGGGTATAGTCCGGAGAATTGGCAACGGGCAAGCAACTGAAGTTTGGACACACAATTGGATTCCGAGATCGGGAATGATGAGACCGGTTTCGCCTTTAATACCAAATCCGCCACATCTGGTGTCGGAGCTTATAAATGTCTATGAGGCCACTTGGAATGAGCAGCTTGTCCGGTCTGTCTTTTTGCCCGTTTATGGAGAAGCAATACTGTCTATTCCTCTATGTACTCGCAACATAGAAGACTTTTGGGCATGGAGTGGAGAAAAGAAGGGTAATTTCTCTGTAAAATCGGCCTATAGGCTGATTTTGCAAGCAAAGATAGTAGGGGAGCAGGGAATTGAAGATACTGAAGGAACATCAGCATCGGAACATGCGAGTAATGAATGGACAAAACTTTGGAGGACGGAGGTGCCGCCGAAGGTAAAGATGTTCCTATGGCGTTTTGCGCGAAGCTCCATCCCGACAACAAAACTCCTCCATCATAGAAATATGTCGACTACAACTACATGTGCGTTATGCGGTGCCAGGGACTCATGGAGGCACACTTTGCTTGAATGCCCGATGGCAAGCAGTGTGTGGGCTCTATCTGACGACGCTCTTGTCGAACATATGAGTCAGCATGACGGTGAAAATGCAAGGGGATGGATTTTCGCATTGAAGGATGTCCTCACACATGAACGCTTTGTATGTATGACGATTACCTTATGGGCATTTTTGGCAGCAAGGAGAAAAGCCATCTATGAGGATATATTCCAGAGTCCTTCCACTACACACTCCTTCATTAATTCTTTCCTGAGTGATCTCCAAGTCGTCAAGAACCTGAACAATACAATGGTGCAGGCCAGAGTGGCGCGACCAACACACTGGTTACAACCGCCCATAGGCACCTCCAAAGTGAATGTTGATGCAACCTGCATGGGGAGTTCAAGCATTGGTTCAGTTGCAGCGGTGTTTAGGAACAGGGAGGGGATCTTCCTCGGTGCATCAGCTATTGTGGTCAAGGGTATCTCCGATCCTACGACCCTATAAGCCATGGCAGTTAGAGAATCAATGGCACTAGCAGAGGACCTTCACTTGCAAGCTATTCATGTGGCGACAGATTGCATGGATGTGGTGAATGACATCAGGCTGAAGAGTAGCCCGAGCTATGGGGCCATTATACATGAAATTATAGAGTACTCTAGTAGTTTTATTTATGTACTTTTGCTCATGAGTTTATTTTTTAGAGAAAAGGCATAAAGCCCGACTTCAAATTAATGAAGCCATCAATCGGCTAGGGATACAGTGGTGTTGATACAAGGATGCAAAGTTGAGACAAGTAAGAAAAGAAGACAGCAAGAACTAAGATGCTATAGGCCCTAGCACAGCTGCCACCGAAGAAAACAACAAGCTCAAGTCTTAAGGTGAGCTCCACGCCGAAGAGGAACATCGCGAGCAGAGGTCGTAGAGGCGCACCAGACGAAGGGTGAGAAGGACACCGCCACAGGAATGAGCATCGTCGCACATGTCAGGCCAGCCAAGCTGAGAACGGGGGAGAGAGCACCATCTCTCCACACAAGTTGCCGGAGGGGAGACCACCATCTCCACTCGCCCCAAACCGGAGCACCACCACCGGCCAGCAACCTCACAGCGGCGCCGAACAGCGAACCACAACAACGGAGGCGGGACTGCGACCTCACACCCAACACCGATGGAGCCCAGCAGGAAACACACCGCTGCCGCCGACGCAGACAACTCAGAGCACATCCACTATGCTCCACCCATCCCAAGGCGCCGTCTTCAAGAAGATCACGACGCCGGAGCGCCGCCGTCGCCCGGCCACAAAAGGCCAAGGTTTTCACCCGGGATTTGGGGGAGGAGGAGGTGGGGGAGGAGGGGAATCGAGCGCCCCCTCAAGAAGGGAAACGGGGCCGGAGCCGCCGTCGGTGTCGAGGTCGGCGGGAGGTCGACCAGAGGTTTACCCCATCCCAAGCCAACCCCCACCACGCCCATAGGCCGTCCGACTCGGCAGCCGGCGAGGACGGATGGCTCCGAGAAGAAACGCCAGGATCCAGATCTGGCGCACCTACCGGAGCAGAGAACGCCACGAGGAGCCGCCGCCGCCCAACCGCCGCCCACGCGACCGGAAGAGGCGGCCAACACCTGCAGCACCACCCGCCGGACGAGGTCGACGCCGCCAACGCACCCGGGGCCGCCACCCCGGCGTCTAGAGCTCCCTGAAGAGAAACAGGGCAGCACAAGCCTCGCCGCCCGCTTCATCAGCAGCCACGCGAGGCGCCGGCGACTGCCTCGGGAGGCGGCGGGGAGGGAAGGGAGGGAGGGGGGGCTAGGGGATCTAGGGTTCGTCGCCCTCGAGTCGCCCGGAAGGGGGCGACGCGAGAGCCTGGGGGGATTTTTTTCGCGGCTAGAACTGAAACCTTGCTCATGAGTTTAGGAGGTCGAATTTCGAAGCTCACAATCTAGCGAAGCATGCTTTGGGACTGGGGATAGGTCGCCATGTCTGGTTAGGCCACCCCGGTGATCTTAATTTCGTCCCTGTAAACATTGTGACGGTTTAATAAAAGCTTCGTATGATTGTCTCAAAAAAATATAGCCATAAAAAAAGACTGAAACTGTTTAAAAAAAACTGAAACTACGCAACAAACTGACGGCGCAAACAAAGCGGTCAACCTAAATTGCGAAAGGAAATTTCAACTCTAAACACATCTCAAAGAAAAAAAGAAAAACGTGTCAACTCTGAAGCCTCACACTTTTTTCTTCGATAATGCCTCTGAAGTCTGAAGCCAAACTGAACTGAAGTACTAGCAGCCATCGGCGCTGGCGGCGCGTTCGCCGCTGCCACTGATTGTGGGGCAAGGTGCCGCGTTCGCTCCTCTGAAAGTTATGCCCACCAATGGCGGCGGCGCGGCGCGTTCGCTCGGCCTTGGCATCTCCCCGCCGAAACCGGCGGCGAAGGTATTCCTGCTCCTCCTGCTCATTGACGGCTCCCTATTGGCGGAGTCTGCCACCACGGACACCATCCTCCCCGGCAAGGGCATCTCCGGGAACGAGACCCTGGTCTCCAAGAGCGGCGGCTTCGAGCTGGGCTTCTTTCCGCCGGGCCCCGGCATCCACTACTTCCTGGGGGTCCGGTTCAGGAACATGGCGGGGAACAGCCCCACCTTCTGGCTCGGGGACAGGGTCGTCATCACTGACCTGCCCGCCGCGTCGCTGGAGATCTTCGGCGACAACCTCTACATCAAGGAGAATGGGGCCAGCCTCTGGTGGTCGCCGTCGCCGGGCGGCAATGTGTTGTCCGCGGCCGTGGCGGTCCTCCACGACAACGGCAACCTGATGGTGAGGGACCAGGGGAACTCCTCCCTGGTCCTGTGGCAGAGCTTCGACTACCCCGGCGACGCGATGCTCCCCGGCGCGAGGCTCGGGCTCGACAGGGACACCGGGAAGAACGTCTCGCTGACCTTCAAGAGCTTCTCGCACAACGGCAGCCTCAGCGTCGACGCGACCCGGAGGAACGGGTTCGTGCTCACCACCGACGGGCACGCCAACGGCGGCACCTTCCCGGACTGGATGGTGTCCTCTCAAGACAACGGCAGCTCGCTGCTGCTGAATCACCCGGAAACCGCGAACGGGACCGAGTTCTTGCAGTTCAATCTGGGGCAAATCAGCCTGATGAGGTGGTCGGAGCCGGATCCCGCGGCAAACGGCACCGGCGGCTGGGTCGCTCGCTGGTCCTTCCCTTCCGACTGCAAGTCCGGCGGGTTCTTCTGCGGCGACTTCGGCGCCTGCACGGGCAGCGGGAAGTGCGGCTGCGTGGACGGGTTCACGCCGTCGTACCCGATTGAGTGGGGGCTTGGGTACTTCGTCACCGGCTGCTCGAGGTCTCTCCCGCTGAGCTGCGAGTCCGACGGCCAGACGGAGCACGACGACTCCTTCGCCCCGCTGGACAAGCTGCAAGGGCTTCCTTACAACGCCCAGGACGAGGTGGCCGCAACCGACGAAGACTGCAGGGCGGCTTGCCGGAGCAAATGCTACTGCATCGCCTACTCGTATGGCCATGGATGCAAGCTATGGCACCACAACCTGTACAATCTGAGCTTGGCCGCTATGCCTCCGTACACCAAGATCTACCTCCGTATGGGCTCCAAGCTCAGGAACAAGAAAGGCTTGCAAACAAGAGAAATGGTGTTATTGGTAACTGGATTAATAGGCCTTGCTTCTTTGGTACTGATATCGGTGCTGCTATGGAGATTCAGGAGGGATTCATTTGCCACCGGGAAGTTTGAAGTAGAAGGCCCTCTTGCAGTCTACTCTTATGCACAGATCAAGAAAGCCACGATGAATTTCTCTGATAAAATCGGCGAGGGAGGATTCGGAAGTGTTTTCAGGGGAACAATGCCAGGATCAACTGCCATTGCTGTGAAGGATCTCAAGGTCCTCGGGCAAGCAGAGAAGCAATTCAGGACAGAAGTTCAGACCCTTGGGATGATCCAGCACAGCAATCTTGTTCGTCTCTTGGGATTTTGCGTCAAAGGGAAAAGAAGGTTGCTGGTGTATGAGTACATGCCAAATGGCTCTTTGGAATGTCATCTCTTTGCAGAGAAGTCTGGTCTGTTGAGTTGGAATGTTCGGTACCAAATTGCACTAGGCATCGCCAAGGGTCTCGCCTATCTACATGAAGAATGTGAGGACTGTATCATACACTGTGACATCAAACCTGAGAACATACTGCTTGATGCGGAATTCTGCCCCAAGATTGCCGATTTCGGTATGGCAAAGCTGCTTGGACGAGAATTCAACTCCGCGCTGACCACCATCCGAGGAACCATGGGATATCTTGCGCCGGAGTGGATATCCGGGCTGCCGATCACTAAGAAGGCAGATGTGTACAGCTTCGGCATTGTGCTCTTCGAGATCATCTCGGGGAGAAGGAGCACTGAGGTGGTGAAATTTGGGAACCATCGATATTTTCCGGTCTATGCTGCTGCTCAGGTGAGCGAAGGGGAGGTTCTGTGCTTGCTGGATGCTAGGCTAGAAGGAGATGCTAACGTGAAGGAGCTGGATGTCACCTGTAGGGTCGCCTGCTGGTGCATCCAGGACGAGGAGAATGACAGGCCGTCAATGGGACAAGTTGTTCGCATGTTGGAAGGTGTCCTAGACACTGAGATGCCCCCTATTCCAGCTTCGTTTCAGAACCTTATGGAGGGTGATAACAGTGTTATATATTCTGATTTCTGAAGTAGATTGCTAGGGAATTAGTCACTTGTTGCTGAGTTGTGGTCAATATCTGCGTTCTGATTTGTTTCCAGTTCCAAAGTATAACTCTCTACGGAATGAGCAATTTTAACATGCTCCCTCTTGCCCCCTCTTTTCACATGAGAGGTAAGAGCATATAATAGATCTGAGCCATTGATCTCACTAATTAGTGGTTTGATTAACTCTTACCTTCTTACCTCACATGTAAAAAAAGGGGGTAAGAGGGAGCATGTTAAAATTTGCCCTACGGAATAACTAGTTTTGTACACCGTACATATCCCCTCTGCGGATGTTGTAGGGATTCAGCGAAGTTGGAAAAAGAAGATATAGCTTTCTTGCAGATTCTTCAATGCATCCATCTCCTATCGACTTATGAAGATGTCATACAGTTACACCTTTCAGCAGGTGGTGAATCTATACAGGGGTGTCGTGGTGAAGAAGTTGGTTTCAGTAAGTCGGAAGGCTTGTTATTACCCGTGAATGAAAGGTAATCACCTACTACAGATATGGTATGGATGATTGAATTTTTATGGCAGAAAAGAATGATTGAATTTTATGCATGTATCCTTTTCCTTCTGATTGCTTTACCATGAGTGGACATGCTATCGGCCAGCTCATGCATTAGTAATTGGAGTGGCGTTCAACGTATTATTAAGCTCTCACTTAATAGGGAAAATGATGACTGATGAATGGACCAAATGAATGCCATTTTGATTTTCTGTTCATTTCCGTTAGTTGATGCAAAATCCTAGAACCTCATGCACCCGGTATGGTGTTACTTCTATGATAGGTTGTGCAGTCATAAAATGTGGTGGAGAAAAAAAACTATGTAAACCCTTCTGGATTCCTATGTTAGGCTGCGCAGTCTGAAAAAAAGCATTATAAAATCAATTTTGGAACAATCCAATTTGTTTGCAATTGCAATTTGGTTCTGTTTCTGAAACTTAAGTGCAACTGTAACTCTTCATAATGAGTTTGTCAATTTACAGTAAGAAACGTATTCAGTTTGTCAGTGTTAGTGATGCTGGTCTATAGCTGAAGTACTCCTTTGTACAGGTCGTATAATGTTTCTAGTGTATCTACTAGATCATCACATTCGCAGGGATGCTTGCTTTTTCATGCAATATTACGGATCTCTAAATTAATTCTAACTTCGTCACTGGTCTTGTCCTTGCACGAAAGAAGATTGTGTTCGACCAGGACAGCGATGGCGATCGAGTGAACAATACCATGTTTATGCCCTGAGGAGACAATGTCTACTTCTCTCTGAGGCTCTGAATTTCTGCCCATCAACTACATAACTTATGTAATGAAAACAAAAAAGAATGGAAAAAGGAAAAAGAGCACTTGATGAGTGGACCATCTATGGAGCAGACTGGGGGTCTGGAGCAGGGCACATATCTGAAAGCCTTGTTGAGTGGAATGTTTGGCAAAAACCATTAGCGAAAACACTTTGTTACCATTTGTCATTATTGATCAGTCAAAATAGGTTGCTTGACCCTGCTTGGACTTGTCCACTTAGACAGATAACTGTCCTAATCAACTACTAGTAACAGGTTGCTTGACCCTGCTTGGACTTGTCCGCTTAGACAGATAACTGTCCTAATCAACTAACAGGTTGCTCTCGCGTGTCTAAACAAAACCAACCACCACTACTGGAGAACTGCAGGAACAGCAAGTATAGCATGGAGATGAGAGCAACGTGAAGCTTCTTTGCTTGAGGTGTGTATTATAATATCTGCCCTTGTTTCAATTTTCCATCATAACCCTGTATATATTGATCATTTCTTTGCTTTTGTCTTCTTCTGGCTTCACAGATAGATTGTGCTTACACGTGAAGAAAATGAACTGCAAGTCTTCTATCTCTCTCCTATTTGCTGCACTGATCCCCTACATGTTCCTAGTATTTGATGCAAGTCAAGCTGCAGTTCCAACGGATACCCTTCTTCCTGGCCAATCTATCTCGGGCAGCGAAATCTTGGTCTCCGAAAATGGTGTATTTGAGTTGGGGTTCTTCTCCCCATCCCCAGGTGCCATGAAGCACTACTTGGGCATACAGTACAAGAACCTGATAGGCAGCCACCGAGCTATGTTCTGGCTGGGGAACAGAATCCCTATCACCAGCTTCCTCAACACAACGTTGTACCTTGCCGCAGGTGAATTATATATTGAGGAGCTTGGTTCAGTTCTCTGGACCTCGGGCTCAGCAACAAATGGATCAGCCAGCTCTGTGGCGGTTCTCCTTAACACCGGGAATTTTGTTGTGAGAGATCAGACCAACCACTCTAAGGTCGTATGGCAGAGCTTTGATCATCCAGCTGATGCTCTGCTACCTGGAGCATGGCTAGGATTGGACATGGCCGCCGGAGCACACATCTCGCTTACTTTATCCAAGCCTCCTTACCATTGCACCCTCGTGATTGACCAGAGTAGGAAGATGGGATTTGTCATGTCCATTGATGGGCATGACCATCTTGGCACCTTTCCGGACGGGATGGTAGCATACGAAGACGAAGGCAGTTTGGTCCGGCTAAATCATCCAGAGAACCCAAATGATCTCCAATTCATGAGGCTGCATATGGGGCAAGTCAGTCTGCTGAGGTGGGTAAATAATGCGACGATTACTGGTTGGCAACCTCTGTGGAGCTATCCCTCCAGCTGCAAAATCAGTGCTTTCTATTGCGGCGCATTCAGTGCTTGCACAAGCGCAGGAATATGCGCGTGCATTGATGGTTTCAGACCAAGTGATCCAGATGAATGGAGGCTTGGGCAATTTGTTAGCGGCTGCTCTAGAAAAATACCCTCAGATTGCGAAGACGGCATCTCCACCGACTCATTTGTTTTGTTAGACAACCTGCAAGGCCTTCCTGCCAACCCACAAGATACAAGGGAAGAAACTAGTGAAGACTGTGAAGCGGCCTGTCTGAACCAATGCTATTGCGTCGCATATTCCTATGATCTCTCTGGATGCAAGATATGGTATGATGTGTTACTTAATTTGACTTTTGGAAATAGTGCCATTCACCACGCCAAGATTTCCATGCGTATAGCTCATGGTAAAAGGCAGCAAGGACACACACAGCATGTCATGTTGGTTATTGGTCCAATAATTGTTGGCCTTCTTATCATGCTGGTGATTTTCTGGGTGTACAAGATATCTTCAAGACAGACTAAAGTGGATGATTTTCTTGCTGTTTACACTTATACACAGCTCAAGAGAGCCACGAGAAATTTCTCTGACAAACTCGGCGAAGGAGGCTTTGGAAGTGTATTCAAGGGAACAGTTGCAGGTCCAACTGCCGTAGCCGTGAAGATGCTTAAAAGCTTCGGGCACAGAGATAAGCAATTCCGAGCAGAAGTACAAACTCTAGGGTTGATTCAACACGCCAATCTTGTGCGCCTGTTCGGATTCTGCAGCGAAGGGACCAGAAGGCTGCTGGTCTATGAGTATATGGCAAATGGTTCCTTGAATTCTCATCTATTTTCAGAGGGAACAAGCATATTGAGCTGGAATCTTCGCCGTCGCATTGCCATTGGCATTGCTAAAGGTCTTTCCTATCTGCACGAGGAATGCAGGGACTGCATCATACACTGCGACATCAAGCCCGAGAACATACTGCTGGATGCCGAGTTCTGCCCCAAAATCGCAGATTTTGGCATGGCCAAGCTTCTCGGACGGGACATGAGCACGGCGCTGACAACCCTCCGTGGAACCATCGGCTATCTCGCACCGGAGTGGGTGTATGGCCAGCCTATCACTCACAAGGCAGATGTCTACAGCTTTGGTGTTGTGCTCCTCGAATTGATCTCCGGGAGGAGGGCTACCGGGAATGGAAATCATCGGTACTTCCCCCTTTATGCTGCAGCTAAGGTGAACGAAGGAGATGTCTTGTGCTTGCTCGATGGCCGGCTAGGAGGAGAGGGCAATGCAAAGGAGCTGGATGTTGCCTGTAGGGTTGCTTGCTGGTGCATCCAGGATGATGAGATCCACAGGCCATCAATGGGGCAAGTTGTACGCATGCTGGAAGGTGCCGTTGACGTCGAGTTGCCTCCGATTCCGACTTCATTTCAAAACATTATGGACGGGGGCGACAGTGGTACATATTCTGCAGAAGTGTGATCTGAGCTCTCCTCGACGTACGGGTAGATGTATACCCTGAGAATTAAAGTTGCATTTGCATCCGGCTATAGTATTTATGATCAGAAGCATACTTGTATTTGTCATACAACTGTGATAGAGATTTAGTTGTATTGTACTATGCCCAATTTATCGTCCTAGTTATATGTGGACAAACAGTGCTGCCATATTTTATAAATAGGATATAGATTCAGTTTGAGATATTTTGGATCTGGATAGATGGGTTTAGAGAGCCGAGGTTTTCCCCTCTTTTCAAAAGAAATGATTGGTTTGTAGAGGGTTTTTTTTACCCTGAAATTGTAGAACAATAGTTCTACGGTGCATTTTCCAATAAAATTAAAAGGACGCGTCTAGCGGTAGTGGCCGGCCAAAACAGGAAATATTTTGTCCCCCTAATCCATATTAGGAAAAGTAAACAGGTGTGGACATGATATAAATAAAAATTAATTGCAAAGCACCGGCGTGAAATGTGAACGCACTTAATTCGGGTTTTCAAATTTTTAAAAAACCATAACTTTCAAACCGCGTATCGAAATTAAGATCCATTTTCACTTTTGGAATCCTCGTGGTGTGCTCTTCGAAACTAGATCCCGCATGGCTATGTTTTGAAGAAAATTTTTTTTGTGCAATTTTCTCCACGTTTTGTGCAACTGCCTAGCCGTCGGTGTGCAACTGACTGACAGGGATGTGCGACTTTTCTCCTATACCTTAAACGCGCAGTTTTCAAGTGATGGTGCCAAACTACCTCCTTCCAATGAGATGTGCAACTCCGTCTGTTGCCCAGGCCAACTGCATAGTAGTTGATCTGCAACTTTCCCCTACCCGTGGATGTGTTTGTTGCATCGGCCAACAACCTAATAGTGGATGTGCAACTTTGTATACTGCCACGGCCAACTGCCTAACTGCGATTTGCAACTTCCTCTCGTACCCCATGGATGTGTAGTTTCCCTGCTAGCACACGGCTCAAACCATCCCCCTAGTGAGTTTTGCAACTATAGCACTCTGTTTATATGCAACTTTTTACTACCCTCATGAATGTCAATGTTTTACCATTCAACTGTCCCTGCCTAGATGTGCAACTTCGTATATTGCCCCTGGCCAACTACCTAGCAGACTATGTGCAACTCTGTTTGTTGCCCCCGCCAACTGAAAATACATGTCCACAAATAGAGAGGGGGAGGAGTTACACATTGACTAATAGGCAGTTGGCTTGAACAATAGACTAAGTTGCACATATCGCTTGCATGGGAGGTGGGGGTAGGGTGTGCCAACAGTGAAAAACTACGTATCTACGAGTAGGGAGCATGGTTGCACAACGACTACTAGGTAGTTGGTCGGGACAGTAGACTAGTTGCACCATACAACACGAAAGTTGGCATCGAAAAAATTTCAACGAAACATACCCATGTGGGATCTAGTTTCAAAGATCTCATTACGAGAAATCCAACGATGAAGACGGATCTGAATTTTGACTCATGGTTTGAAAGATATGACTTTTTAAAAATTTGAAAACCCGAAATAAATAAACGTGGATCTGTTTCTTTCTCACATGTGACAAGTCTGACCGCATTTAATGCTAGTACTCACATGCACTAGCAGACAAAACATGTATATACGCACGCGAGTGACAAAGCGGCCGCTCCTTCTCTCCAACGAGCGCGCGTGCACTTTTAAGATTTCAGAAAATTTAAAATATGTACAAATATACTCCCTCCGTTCCTAAATATAAGTCTTTGGAGAGATTTCACTATGGACCACATTCAAAGCAAAATGAGTGAATCTACACTCTAAAATACATCTATATACATCCATATGTGGTCAATTGTGGAATCTCTACAAAGACTTATATTTAGGAATGGAGGGAGTACATGCAAACAGATGAAAGTCTGCAGCTAACAAACTCCGGTTTTCTAACATGAGAAACAGAAAAAAGAGAAAGAAACTAATCAAATCAGGGATGCAATCCACTGACTGAGAGATCTATATGCTTTGCATTTGTCCTGTGCTTGACCAACAGAAGATCTTGCTTGAGCCTATGCTTCCATGATAAAATTCCTAGTACTCCATTTCTGAAAATAACTCCTGGTACTCCATTTCTGAAAATATTTCCATCTCTCCCTGCATCCAAATGTTCCAGCAGCCCATGACGATGATGTCTATGGCTATATGTTTGGGAAAGGTCTGATGTAATAGTAGCACTTCATCAAAGAATGAAATTCCTTTGTGCCTATTTAGAGAGATTGAGTGCCAGCAAGATTGAGCAAACGTACAAACCCAAAGAAAATGATGCATGTTCTCCTCTGTTTTCATTGCACAATACATAGTCAAATGAATCCATGTGAAAGGTGTTGACACTAGATTTTGGCACGGTCAAGAACTTAATTAAGATGGCCTCAAATGGAGAAGTGCTCAAAGTGAGGAAGCTCCGTATCGTCAAGAGGAGAAACTTTGATATTTGGGCCATAGCCATCCGATCTCATCTCTAAGGCCAAAGTTGTGTTCGAAATACTCAGATTTTGTATTCAGAACACTATTCGGCTGATTACGCCCCCAAGATGGCCTCATATGAGAAAACTTTCTACACAAATTGTCTTTGTCTCGTTGAAACGGTTGATTTTGCTATAAAGACGTCTAAATCGGAGTTCGTATGTAAAAGTTAGAGGCAAAACAATGTGCTGCAAAAATCTGCCCCGAAAGTTCCGGGCAACTTCCTCGGAGGTTCCGGGCTAAACCGAAAGTTTGCACGCGCCCCAAAAACTAGAGTTTTAACATTATTTGCAGATTTGCGGTCCTGAATACAACCTGAAGATGACCTCTGATGAAAAAGTGATCAACTAAAGAGTTTTTCTCCATTGCAAGATCTACAACTTTACTTTTGGGACCATCGCGATCCGACGCCATATGCGACCTACAGGAGCGGTGCAAGAGAGCTACTTGATGTGATTTTAGCCCGGAAGTTCCGGGCCAGACCGGAAGTTCCGACCCTCGTAGTCCGAGTTAGGGTAACTTTTGATGATTTGGACGTGATTTGAGTCCTTTTCTTGTACGGGAAGTCCACCGCCTCATATATATGTAAGGGGTGACGGCCGATTGAACAACAACACACAATCGAACAATCAATCTATCTTTTACCCTAGTTTTACATCTCTCCCTTGTTCTTTCTCTCCTGTTCTTCGTTCGTACTTCGTTGAAGGGCAGCGATTCTCGAGGCTCTAGGCGTGGGCGATGTCGGTGTCAAAACCGGCAGATCTCGGGTAGGGGGTCCCGATCTGTGCGTCTAAAGCTAATGGTAACAGGAGGCAAGGGACACGATGTTTTATCTAGGTTCGGGCCCTCCCGATGGAGGTAAAACCCTACTTCCTGCTTGATTGATCTTGATGATATGAGTATTACAAGAGTTGATCTACCACGAGATCGTAGAGGCTAAACCCTAGAAGCTGTCCTATGATGATTATGATTGTGTCTCTAAGGACTAAACCCTCCGGTTTATATAGACACCGAAGGGGGCTAGGGTTTACACAGAGTCGGTTACAAAGAAGGAAATCTAATATCCAGATCGCCAAGCTTGTCTTCCACACAAAGGAGAGTCCCATCCGGACACAGGACGAAGTCTTGAGTCTTGTATCTTCACGGTCCAATAGTCCGACCAAAGTATATAGTCCGGCTGTTCGGATACCCCCTAATCCAGGACTCCCTCAGTAGCCCCTGAACCAGGCTTCAATGACAATGAGTCCGGCGCGTAGATTGTCTTCGGCATTGCAAGGCGGGTTCCATCTCCGAATACTCCAATGCAGATTGAGGATTGTGTCCAGCTTTGCGAGATAATTTCCGCACACCACCGTAGAGAGCATAGCACTTCATAAATCTGATCTGCTGACAATTTTTTGTACGGTGTGCTCTTACACCGTGGCCTGGCCCAACACGAACCGGTTTTTCTTGGCCTGCCTCGATACGCGTTGCGAGGCGGTTTTATTGGCATACCTTGCCAAAGCAGAGATCGTGTTCCCCTTATCGCGGGATCTTCCATCAATACGGGTGCGTGCAACCCCGCGACGCCTGTTGGTATGACTCCGTGTTTTTAGGTAAGCCCCAAGCAGTTACGCTGAGGACGCTTGATATTCACCCCCTTTATAGAGGGGCCGAGGCCTATCCCTCTTTTCTACCACGCTTGCGCCTTTTCGCATCTCGAGCCCCAACACCCGAAACCCAAGCTTAAGCACTTCAGATCTTCAATCATGTCCGAATCCAACCTTCAAGGCCAGTGGATGGCCTCCTCTGTCACAGAGGAGGACATTGCGAAGCTCAGGGAGGTCAGATATCTGACCGCCGACATCAAGCACAGGCTTCCTGCTCTAGGGCAGGTCATCCCTACTCCCGAGCCCAAAGAGAGCGTCATATTGTTTCTCACTTCCTCCGCGGCTTAGGCTTCACCCTTGATCCCTTTGTGAGAGGGCTCATGTTCTATTACAGGCTAGATTTTCATGATCTAGCTCCGGACGCCATCCTTCACATCTCGTCATTCATCGTCGTGTGCGAAGCTTTTCTCCACGTCACCCCGCACTTCGGCTTATGGCTCAAGACCTTCAATGTGAAGCCGAAGATGATTGAGGGGCGACACGCAGAGTGCGGAGGTGCTGTAATAAGCAGGAACGCCGATGCCCCATGGCCAGAGGGATCCTTCCCGGAGGTGTCCGATCTATGGCAGCGGAGGTGGTTTTACGTCACGGCTCCCAGAGGCACAAAGTGGGTGGCTGCCCCCGACTTCCGTTCAGGCCCTCCCCCTCAACTGGCGTCATGGGCCAATGTGGGAATGTATTGGGGGCCAGCTGATGATGTACCAACATTGCAGAGCCGCATTCAGGAGCTTCTTGAGAGGGACATTAGCCTTGTCAGCGTGATTTAGGTAATGCTAGTCCAACGGATCTTCCCGTGTAAACGCCGGCCTCTCCGGATGTGGGAGTTCAATCCGAAAGGTCCGCGGACTATTCTGCACTTCTTCGGCATGACGCTCGAAGGATGTGTAAGTTATTCTTCGGACCACAAGTAAAGTGTACGAACACCACCGAGGATGCAGGCCTGAGCTGCAACCGCCCAGATACCCGAGTAAGTAACCTAGAAACAGAACATTTCGTTTATATTTATCATAACATTATTTTGAAAACCATCCGCGGCTAGGAATGGCTCAGCAAGGCGGAGAGAATCAGGTGTCCGGCGCCACTTCCCGAAGGCTCGCCTAGTCCTGCCATAGCCAAGATGCTTAGTCGTGTGCTAAGTCAAGTGCCCTCGGGGAAAGACGAAGGGAAAAACAGAGAAGCGGAACTTCACACATTGCATATCTAGACCGGGGGAATTACTACCTCAACAAAGGAGGATAGTCGGGAAGGGGAATCTAAGGTCTCCTCCCCTCGCGGGAAGAAAAGGGCCGCCTCCGAAGACTTGGAGACAGAGATGCCCAAACAAGGGAATAAAACTTCACCTGGGGTCCCTGCCCCGAAGGCCGTCCTCACCGCGCCATGCCCGCAAACGGGCCAGCCCTCAGCTGAGCTGTAAGTTAATCACAAATACAAAGCTGCTGCTCCCTCCTCCGAGAACAATAACCAGGATCCCTCTTTTGCAGTCCGGCTAGCAGCTCTTCTCGATAGAGCTCGTCTTCGGGGGATCTCCTTCCGGAGATGATGGAGAGTGAAACCCCACCAGCCCCTCCGCCTCATGGGGCGGGTGACCCCGAGGTGTCGTCGTGGAGGAGTCCGGATTTGCCGAGGCCAGAAGCTAGTACTTCGGCCGCCCTAAGCCCGGAGCGTTCGGCTCCCACGGGGGGCGATAAGAAGGGTCCGACACAGTTCGGAGACCGGCCGGACACGCTGACGGGCCTTCTGGAGCGAGCTGCTCTTTCAGAGGATCATCGTTCATTGATGAGCACGGTGCTTGGGAAGGTTTCATCTGCCACAAGCGGGCTGCATGAAGCTTTTACGAGCCCGCTCAGAGGCTTTGAGGTATGTAATGAAATACGTAATTTTTTTATTATGGCGCACGTGCTAGGTGTGCTCCATGTGGATAGTATCCCCTGAGACTCTGGTTGCCAGCCCTAGGCGGCAAACGGAGGATCACATTGTTGAATAATGATCGTATTGTATTCATGCACAGGTGACGAAGGATCCGGCAGCCGACCGGTCCGTTGAAGTAGTCGAACTGAGGAGGCAGATTGGAGTTGTCGAAGCCGATATCACACTTGTGAACGAGCGGCTTAACGAGTTGCAGAGTATGTGCTGTGCTTTCCTTATTTATAGGAAATATTAAGAGGAGCATAATGTTAATATGATATGCTTGGACTGCAGGCGGATCTGCTGCCGTGGAGGCCCTGAGGGTGGAACTTGCCCTAGCCAAGGAACAAGTCCGGGCGAGCAATGCGGCTGCCCTAAAGGCGGCCGAAGAGTTGAGAGCCGAATAGGCTGCTCATCGACGAAGCGAAAATAAAATAGCCGAGATGGCTTTGGAGCTGAAAAACGCCGTCAACTGGTATGAGCTTCTTGAAAAAGAAAATCAGGCGAATTCGGCTGACCTGAGGAAGGCCCTTGATGCGGCCAAGGAGACGCGTTTAGAAATTAGGGATGCGCGGGAGGAGCTTCGACAAGCCGGAGAAATCGCGGCTGGCAACCCCTATTTGTTGCGGATGAAATTTTTAGATACAAAGTACGCTCCTCTGGACCGACGCTGGAGCCTTGCAGACGCGTATGCGGATTTGGCGAAGAGTATGGCTGATGCGGCCAAGTTTTTCGAGGATCAAAAAGATAATGAAGTGAAAAATCTGTTCTGTTCGCAATTCAGTGCTCCAACGCGCCCATTGCCATTGAGTGAGAGGATGGCTGCTGTGGCCGAGCTCCATAGACTGTCCGATCTTGCAATGCGGTCTGTAATAGACAAACTATGGCTGAAGGGGCCTAAGCCGGACAGTTATTTTGGTTTAGTGCAACAATTCCTTGGTGCCGTATCGCAGATCGATGCCATGAAGAGGTCGGCGTGCATAGAGGGTGCACGGATGGCTCTTGCCCGCGTTAAAGCATATTGGACAGACATGGAGGCCACCATCATTGCGACCCAGAATCCGGCGGGAAGCCAGGATCCGACCGAGCACTACTTGGAGCAGGTAACAGAAGGTGCTCGCTTAATAGAGGCTCAGTTCTCAAAGAATGTCATGTTCGAGTGACAAATCGTTTCATTGTAAAAACAATGTTATTGTAATTATGGAGGCTATGTTTATACTTTTCGCCCGAAAGTGCTATTGTGCCTCCTGTGCGGCCATTTTATGTATATATGTAATCTGAAAGTTAGCAGTCGTTGGCTTTAGCCCCCATGCATACAATGCGGGGGTGTTCACGAAAATATGCGTAATCACACTTGATCCAACGTCTTGGTCCATTAAGGAGGTGATCGCACGTCGAACTAGGCAACCGGACTATATAGCTTTAACACTTTCACTTAGCCATAGGAGTTTGACGGTGGGGCTACTATGTAGCCCCTAGTACCTTTGCGTGCATCCAAATACGGGCGCGTGTGTACATGACCAGGAAACGGTCCTTCGTTAATGCGGAGGAATCCTAAAGATTCCGATAAGTCTTCGAGTGGTTGAACAGTCTCTCGCTATATCATGACAGTCACTTTTCGGCTTTCTCTACTGAGGTACTCATCTGGAATAACCAGGGCACAATCATAGTAGTTCTCCTTTGGCCGCCTTAGCCGATAAGAACGGTACGTAAGGCGGCAAACCTAGGAGCCGGGCAAACCCAACATTTAACCAAAGACATGATTCGGAGCTGATGCATATAAGGCCAAACTCGCGACGCCGAACACTCCCGAAGGTATTCGGACTTTATAACATATACTGGGTTGAGTAACGCCCTTTATTATGAACCCTGTATTTCCAAGTACGTGCATTAGTCTGTTGTGGAGAAATGCCAATAACAGCAGTATCCTCTGTGGGTGTAGTACCCATGGGATGTGTAAGCAACAAGAGACAATAAAGAAGGTTTACACAGGGGCTTAATCTAAAGATAAACCTTTGAGAGGGGCCCTGCTGCATGTCCGCGCCTTTGTCTCCGTTGTGCCGTGTCCTGGGAGGGTATCGCACGAATGGTGTCTGTAAAAAGGAAAACTCATGTAGAAGAGTATGACGTAAGCATGCGAAGAGTTGGCTATCATCAATGGATAGTAAAAGTGTAAGACATTGGCCTGTTAATAAGGTCAAGCCAAGAGTTGGGCTTTATTAAATATCTATAGCCCCTGGTATCCTCTATGGGATTACATGTATGGCGCCCAGCTCAGGTTTATTTGGGCTGCCGGACTGGTCTAACCGTGTCCGTGGTCTTAACGACTAGTCATGCGTTCTGATATTAGAGGCCGCTTAGAGTCCAGCTGCTAGAGCCGTCGCATACTCTTCCGCGCGTAAGGAACGCTATGTATTTTTCGTTAACGGTGATGATGCCACGTGGACCGGGCATCTTGAGTTTAAGGTAGGCATAGTGCGGTACTGCGTTGAAGCGGGCGAAGGCCATTCTCCCGAGCAATGCATGATAAACAATTTGGAGGGGGGCGATGGTGAAGAGTAGTTCTTCGCTTCTGAAGTTGCCCGGGGAACCGAATGTCACCTCTAGTACGAGGGAGCCCCTGCAGCGGGCTTCAATGCCTGGTATCACCCCTTTAAAGGTGGTGTTACTTTGGCTGATTCTGGATGGGCCTATCCCCATCCTGCGGACAGTGTCCTGGTATAGTAGATTAAGACTACTGTCGCCGTCCATGAGGACGCGAGTGAGGTGGTATCCATCAATTATTGGGTCGAGCACCAAGGCAGTTGATCCTTCGTGCCGCATACTAGTCGGGTAGTCCCTGTGATCGAAGGTGATCGGGCAGGCCGACCAGTGGTTAAGTTTGAGGGCGACGGGCTCTATAGCGTATGCGCCTCTGAGCGCGCGTTCGCGCCTTCTCTTGGGTATGTGAGCCGCGTGGATCATATTTACTGTTTTTACCTCTGGTGGGAATTTTTTCTGTCCCCCAGTGTTCGGCTGGCGAGGCTCATCCTCGTCTTCACTTGGTGTTTCCCTTCCCTTGTGTTTGGCATTTAATTTGTCGGCCTGCTTAAAGACCCAGCATTCTCTGTGAGTGTGGTTCGCAGGTTTTTCGGGGGTGCCATGAATTTGGCACAGTCTGTCCAGGACTTTGTTCAGGCCGGACAGTCCCTCTTTGCTGCCTTTAAATGGCTTCTTTTGTTGACTGGGTCGAGAGCCCCTAAATCCGGTGTTGACCGTTGTGTTGTCCGTACTTTCTTCCTTGTTTCGACGTTTGTTTTTATTGCGCCGTGGCTTCCCGTTGCCATCCCTGATTTCGGATGTGCCTGGGTCGTGGTGCCTCTACGGGCCAACCAGCTGTCTTCACCCATGCAAAAGCGGGTCATAAGGCTTGTTAAGGCTACCATTGTCCTCGTCTTTTCTTGGCCGAGGTGTCTGGCGAGCCACTCATCCCGGATACTGTGCTTGAAGGCCGCTAGGGCTTTGGCATCCGGACAATCGACAATTTGATTCTTAGTGAGGAATCTATTCCAAAGCTTGCGGGCGGACTCTCCGGGCTGGTGAATTATGTGACTTAAATCGTCAGCGTCCGGAGGTCGGACATAGGTTCCTTGGAAATTGGCCCTGAAAGCATCCTCAAGTTCCTCCCAACTTCCGCTTGAGTTTTTGGGGAGGCTTTTCAACCAGTGCTGAGCTGGTCCCTTCAACTTGAGGGGAAGGTATTTGATGGCGTGGAGGTCGTCCCCACGAGTCATGTGGATGTGAAGGATAAAATCTGCAATCTATACCCCGGGGTTTGTCGTTCCGTCATATGCCTCTATGTTCACGGGTTTGAAACCCTGTGGAAATTCGTGGTCCAGTACCTCTTCGGTGAAGCACAGAGGGTGAGCGGCCCCTCTGTATCTGGACACGTTGTGGCGTGCTGTTGACTGTTGTTGTGTCCACTGATGATTCCGAACTGGTACTAGATCAGTCTGATTGTTTTGGTGACCATAATCCTGCACCAGAGCGTGTCCTCTAGATCCATAGATGGACCTGGTCACGCCGGCCTTTTTATCTAGGAGCTCACGTAAATCGTGTGCGGCGTCAGTAGCTGCTCTATTGCGGTTATGAAGTGGTTGTTCCGGCCTACTGGCCGTATTGTTCTTCGGTGGAACGGCCTCATCATCGAATTCTGGCAGCAGCTTGCGCTTTGGATAGCTCTTTGTGTGGCGATCGTTGCCGTATTTTTCTTTAGTGTCTAGCACTTTATTCCATCTGCGATCAGCCCTTGCTTCTGCTTCTTTAGACTTCTCGCAGTGGCCATAAGCCTTCTGTGGAGGTTATTTCGTTCCAAACGTGTTTCCGGGATGATGAATGCGTCGTCGTCCGGACTATGCTCCTGTCCCGGGGCAGTTTGATGAGTTCGGCCCTCGGGATCACTGTGATCGGGCGTCTGCTCCGGGCTGTGTTCGGCGTGACCTGGCTCATCCTATTCCATCGTTGGGTCCACATGGTCATTGATGCCTTCGGATTTGACTGGGGTGTTGATCTTTCTAGCGCTGTTATCGCTGTTTTTACTGTGGCTGGACTTAGAGCGGCGTCTGCGCCGTCGTTTTGGCTTTTGTCTGGGGGTTTTATCCTCCGCTTTGTCGCCATCGTCCTCCTTAGGCGTGTCCACTATGTATATATCATATGATGAGGTGGCAGTCCAGCGCCCTGTGGGCGGTGGTTCGGAATCGTCCCCTGCGCCAACGTCCGTATCGTTAGTGTAATCGGAGTCGAAGTCAAGCATGTCTGTTACGTCGTCGATAGTGGCTATGAAGTGGGTGGTGGGTGGGCAGCGAATTCCCTCGTCGCCTGCTTCCCACTCGACCCTGATAACCCGCAAGTATACGGGATAGTTGTAGCCTCTTTCGATAAATAAGAGTGTCGAACCCAACGAGGAGCTAAAGGTAGAACAAATACTCTCTCAAGTCCTATCGGCCACTGATATGACTCTACGCACGCTTGACGTTCGCTTTACCTAGAACAAGTATGAAACTAGAAGTACTTTGTAGGTGTTGTTGGATAGGTTTGCAAGATAATAAAGAACACATAAATAAAAACTAGGGGCTGTTTAGATAAAGATGCAATAAAATAAATAAAGCGAGTGTGGAAAAGTGGTGGTAGGAGTTGTGAAAGTGTCCCTAAGCAATTGACTACGTTACTAGACCGGTAATCACTATTGCAATTCTATTTGAGGGAGAGGTATAAGCTAACATACTTTCTCTACTTGGATCATATGCACTTATGATTGGAACTCTAGCAAGCATCCGCAACTAGTAAAGATTCATTAAGGTAAAACCCAACCATAGCGTTAAAGTATCAAGTCCCCTTTATCCCATACGCAAACAACCTACTTACTCGGGTTTGTGCTTCTGTCACTCACGCGACCCACCATAAGCAAATCATAAACATATTGCAAACCTACAGCGGAAATCCCTCACGCTTGCGTGACATGGAGGGTACAATAGGACAACACCAATAATAAAACATGCAACTCAAACCAATCATAGCAATTTATCAATCACCGATAGGACAATGGAAATCTACTCAGACATCATAGGATGGCAACACATCATTGGAAAACAATATGAAGCATAAAGCACCATGTTCAAGTAGAGGGTACAGCGGGTTGCGAGAGAGTGGACCGCTGAATATAGAAGGGGGAAGGTGATGGAGATGTTGGTGAAGATGACGGCGGTGTTGGTGAAGATCGCGGTAATGATGATGGCCTACGGCAGTGGTCCGGCGCCACCGGAAGCAAGGGGGAGAGAGCCCCCCTTCTTCTTCTTCTTCTTCCTTGACCTCCTCCCTAGATGGGAGAAGGGTTTCCCCTCTGGTCCTTGGCTCCCATGGCGTGGGAGGGGCGAGAGCCCCTCCGAGATTGGATCTATCTCTCTGTTTCTGCGTTCTCAGATTCTGCCCCTTCACTGTTTCTTTTATATCCGGAGATCCGTAACTCCGATTGGGATGAATCTTTCGCCCAGTTCTTTCTCATAAAATTAGCTTTCTTGCGGCAAAAGAAGAGCGTCAACCGCCTTACGGGGGGCCCAGGAGAGTCCAGGGCGCGCCTGCCTCCCTTGGGCGCGCCCCCTATCTCCTGCCCCCCTCGGGCACCGTCTCGCGTTGATTTTACTTCCCAAAAATCATAAATATTCCAAAATAATTCTCCGTCCGTTTTTATCCCGTTTGGACTCCGTTTGATATGGGGTTTCTGTGAAACATAAAACATGCAACAGACAGGAACTGGCACTGGGCGCTGGATGAATATGTTAGTCCCAAAAAATAGTATAAAAAGTTGCCAAAAGTATATGAAACTTGTAGAATGTTGGCATGGAACAATCAAAAATTATAGATACGACGGTGACGTATCAGCATCCCCAAGCTTAATTCCTGCTCGTCCTCGAGTAGGTAAATGATAAAAAAGATAATTTTTGATGTGGAATGCTACCTAGCATAATCTTGATCATGTGTCTAATCATGGCATGAATATAAGATACGAGTGATTCAAAGCAATAGTCTATCATTTGACGAAAAACAATTATACTTCAAGCGTACCAATAAAGCAATCATGTCTTTTCAAAACAACTTGGCCAAAGAAAGTTATCCCTACAAAATCATATAGTCTGGCTGTTGCTCTATCTTCATCACACAAAGTATTTAATCATGCACAACCCCGATGACAAGCCAAGCAATTGTTTCATACTTTAATAATCTCAAACTTTTTCAACTTTCACGCAATACATGAGCGTGAGCCATGGATATAGCTCTATAGGTGGAATAGAATATGATGGTGGAGGTTATGAGGAGAAGACAAAAAGGGAGAAAGTCTCACATCAACGCAGCTAATCAACGGGCTATGGAGATGCCCATCAATTGATATCAATGTGAGTGAGTAGGGATTGCCATGCAACGGATGCACTAGAGCCATAAGTGTACGAAAGCCCAAACTGAAAACTAAGTGGGTGTGCATCCAACTTGCTTGCTCATGAAGACCTCGGGCATTTGAGGAAGCCCATCATCGGAATATACAAGCCAAGTTCTATAATGAAAATTCCCACTAGTATATGAAAGTGAAAGCATAGGAGACTCTCTCTATGAAGAACACGGTGCTACTCTGAAGCACAAGTGTGGTAAAGGATAGTAACATTGCCCCTTCTCTCTTTTTCTCTCATTTTCTCTTTTTTTATTATTTTCTTTTTTTTTATTTTTGGTGGGCTTCTTTGGCCTCTTTTTTTTATTTGGGCTTCTTTGGCGTCTTTTATTTTACATAAAGTCCGGAGTCTCATCCCGACTTGTGGGGTAATCATAGTCTCCTTCATCCTTTCCTCACTAGGGCAATGCTCTAATAATGATGATCATCACACTTTTATTTACTTACAACTCAATATTACAACTCGATATCTCGAACAAAGATATGACTTGTATGAATGCTTCCGGCAGTGTACCGGGATGTGCAATGATCTAGCATAGCAATGACATCAAAAAACGGACAAGCCATGAAAACATCATGCTAGCTATCTTACGATCATGCAAAGAAATATGACAATGAATGCTCAAGTCATGTATATGATGATGATGGAAGTTGCATGGCAATATATCTCGGAATGGCTATGGAAATGCCATGATAGGTAGGTATGGTGGCTGTTTTGAGGAAGATATAAAGAGGCTTATGTGTGATAGAGCGTATCATATCACGGGGTTTGGATGCACCGGCAAATTTTGCACCAACTCTCAAGGTGAGAAAGGGCAATGCACGGTACCGAAGAGGCTAGCAATGATGGAAGGGTGAGAGTGCGTATAATCCATGGACTCAACATTAGTCATAAAGAACTTATATATTTATTGCAAAAATCTACAAGCCATTGAAAACAAAGTACTACGCTCATGCTCCTAGGGGGATATATTGGTAGGAAAAGACCATCGCTCGTCCCCGACCGCCACTCATAAGGAAGAAAATCAATAAATAAAATTGTGCTCCAACTTCATCACAAAGCGGTTCACCATACGTGCATGCTACGGAATCACAAACCTCAACACAAGTATTTCTACTAATCCACAACCACCCACTAGCATGACTCTAATATCACCACCTTTTTATCGCAAAACTATTGCAAGGAATCAAACATATCATATTCAGCGATCTACAAGTTTATATAGGATTTTATGACTAACCATGTGAATGACCAATTCCTGTCATCTCTCTAAATAGATATAAGTGAAGCAAGAGAGTTTAATTCTTTCTACAAAAGATATTACCACGCTCTAACAAATATAAGTGAAGTAAAAGAGCATTCTACAAATGGCGGTTTTCTATGTGAAGAGAAACAGGCAATCCAAACTTCAAATGATATAAGTGAAGCACGTGAAGCATTCTATAAGGCCATACTCAAAAGATTTAAGTGAAATGCAATGAGCATTCTATAAATAAACCAAGGACTATCTCATACCAGCATGGTGCATAGAAGAAAAATGAAAACTAAATGCAAAAGACGCTCCAAGACTTGCACATATCGCATGAACGAAACGAATACGAAAACATACCGATACTTGTTGAAGAAAGAGGGGATGCCTTCCGGGGCATCCCCAAGCTTAGACGCTTGAGTCTCCTTGAATATTTACTTGGGGTGCCTCGGGCATCCCCAAGATTTAGCTCTTGCCTCTCTTCCGTTTCCTCATATCGAGACCTCCTCGTTTAGACACTTCATCCACACAAAACTTCAACAGAAAACTCGGTAAGATCCGTTAGTATAATAAAGCAAATCACCACTCTAAGTACTGTTGCAAACTAATTCATATTTTGTTTTTGCATTGTGTCTACTGTAGTATAACTTTTCCATGGCTTAATCCACTAATATAAATTGATAGATTCATCAAAACAAGCAAACTATGCATCGAAAACAGAATCTGTCAAAAACAGAACAGTTTGTAGCAATCTGAACATCGACCATATTTCTGGTACCCCAAAATTTCCACCAAAATTAGGAAAAATAAACAAGTTGTATATAAAGACAGTGCAAAAAGAATCAGAACCGTTTGACGTTCCAGTGAAAAATGTAAAATCGCGCACTACATCCAAAGTTTCTGTCCTGCACCGTACAAACCAACAAGCATTGTAAACACCCTAAAGGCAAACCTTAGCACATTATTTTTATAATACAATGGAAATATACAAGGGGATAATAATTTTTGTTGAAAAGTTTCTGTAATTAAGATTCACAAAGTTTCCGTGAGCATGAACAAAGTTCAAGGCTAGCTCCCACTTCAACAATGCTTATCTTTCTCACTTTCACTTTCCTTTTTGAAAAGTTTTGGGTTCCCCTCTTTATTTTTTATGTTTTTAAACTATATGAAAGCACTCAACAGAAATAAATGACTCTCTAAAACTTCCGGGTTGTCTCCCTGGCAGCGCTTTCTTTAAAGCCATTAAGCTAGGCATTTAGTGCTCAAGTAATGAATCCACCCGGATCCCAAGGTATATCAAAGCCAATTTTAATTAACAATGATTTGTAATTTAGTAGTGAGCACAAAGTATCATATATCATGCAACAACGAAGTCTAACTCTCTTACTATGCATCTGCATGTCATAAAAGAACAATTCATGCACACCAAGTAAAGGCCAATGCATAGTATAAGCAGTTTCTTGCAATTCTATCGTGTTGGAAACATAGAGAGGTGGAGATATAGTTCCTCTCTCATAATAATTGCAAGTAGGAGAAGCAAGCACATGCATATTATATCTATCAAAATCATCATGTGCAATGGTAAAAGGCAATCCTTAATAAGCACAAACTTCTCCGATATAGTGTAGCTTGGAGAATTCAAAAAGATAGTAGGATTATCATGCATGGGTGCAATAGCAACAATTTCATGTTTAACATAAGGAACTATAGCAAGTTCATCTCCATAAGCATAATTCATATTGGCATTTTGGCCATAAGCATAGCAAGCATCATCAAAAAGGGATATTTCAAGAGAATCAGCGGGATCATAGCAATCATCCTTCGGGAGGCACGAAGGGGAATTAAACAATGTATGAGTTGAAGAGTTACTCACATTAGAAGGTGGGCACGGGTGATCAATCCGCTCTTCCTCCTTTTGTTCTTCGCTCTCCTCATCATCTTTTTCATCCAATGAGCTCACAGTTTCATCAATTTCTTCTTCCATAGCTTCCTGCAAAATATTAGTATCTTCTTGGACAGCGGAGACTTCCTCAATAAATGCATTAATATAGTAATTGTATTCATAATTTTCATAGCAATATCTAAGTATAGCAAGATTTTCAGGCCTATAAACATCATCATCTAAAGCTTCATACTTTTCAAACAAAGATTCAATTTCATAAGCATCCTTAAAAGCAACAAATTCTTCTATTTGTTCCACATCATAGTAATCATATATACCATTAGCATAAGAAGCTAAGGTTTCATTATCATTAAATTTGCATGAAAAGGGAAGGTGTGGAGCCTTCATCCTAGAGCAACAAGTAATATCATATCTCAAGCATAGATCCCGGGCATACCAACGCAACATAATAAATTGGTCCCATAATAGTTTCCCTTTTTGTGTCGAGCGATAATCCCTAAAGTATTCACGTTGATCCAACGTGTCTACCATTATAAAGTTGAATGGGGTTTTCTCAGGATTATCAAAGTAGTACATAATATCTTTCAGATAATGAGAATCGAGGGTTTTAGGAGTTACGCCATCTTCATGAGTAGCAAGTACACCTAATTTTTTTGGTATTTTGTGTTCCATATCCATAATTAAAGATAGAGAACAACTTAGAACAGCAAATAAAAATTACTTAGTGATAAAGCAAACAAGCACACACGAGAATATTCACCCCACGCTATGACTCCCCGGCAACGGCGCCAGAAAAAGGTCTTGATAACCCGGAAGTATACAGGATAGTTGTAGCATCTTTCGATAAGTAAGAGTGTCGAAACCAACGAGGAGCTAAAGGTAGAAGAAATACTCTCTCAAGTCCTATCAGCCACTAATACGACTCTACGCACGCCTGACGTTCGCTTTGCCTAGAACAAGTATGAAACTAGAAGTACTTTGTAGGTGTTGTTGGAGAGGTTTGCAAGATAATAAAGAATGCGTAAATAAAAACTAGGGGCTGTTTAGATAAAGATGCAATAAAATAAATAAAGCGAGTGTGGAAAAGTGGTGGTAGGAGTTGTGAAAGTGTCCCTAAGCAATTGACTACGTTACTAGACCGGTAATCACTATTGCAATTCTATTTGAGGGAGAGGCATAAGCTAACATACTTTCTCTACTTGGATCATATGCATTTATGATTGGAACTCTAGCAAGCATCCGCAACTACTAAATATTCATTAAGGTAAAACCCAACCATAGCATTAAAGTATCAAGTCCCCTTTGTCCCATACGCAAACAACCTACTTACTCGGGTCTGTGCTTCTGTCACTCACGCCACCCACCATAAGCAAATCATAAACATATTGCAAACCCTACAGCGGGAATCCCTCACGCTTGCGCGACACGGAGGGCACAATAGGACAGCACCAATAATAAAACATGCAACTCAAACCAATCATAGCAATTAATCAATCACCGATAGGACAATGGAAATCTACTCAGACATCATAGGATGGCAACACATCATTGGAAAATAATATGAAGCATAAAGCACCATGTTCAAGTAGAGGGTACAGCGGGTTGCGGGAGAGTGGACCGCTGAATATAGAAGGGGGAAGGTGATGGAGATGTTGGTGAAGATGATGGCGGTGTTGGTGAAGATCGCGGTGATGATGATGGCCTCCGGCAGCATTCCGGCGCCACCGGAAGCAACGGGGAGAGAGCCCCCCTTCTTCTTCCTCTTCTTCCTTGACCTCCTCCATAGATGGGAGAAGGGTTTCCCCTCTGGTCCTTGGCTCCCATGGCGTGGGAGGGGCGAGAGCCCCTCCGAGATTGGATCTATCTCTCTGTTTCTGCGTTCTCGGATTCTGCCCCTTCACCGTTTCTTTTATATCTGGAGATCCGTAACTCCGATTGGGGTGAATCTTTCGCCCAGATCTTTCTCATCAAATTAGCTTTCTTGTGGCAAAAGAAGTGTGTCAACCACCTTACGGGGGGCCCAGGAGAATCCAGGGCGTGCCTGCCTCCCTTGGGCGTGCCCCCTATCTCCTGGCCCCCTCGGGCACCGTCTCATGTTGATTTTACTTCCCAAAAATCATAAATATTCCAAAATATTTCTCCGTCCATTTTTATCCCGTTTGGACTCCGTTTGATATGGGGTTACTGCGAAACATAAAATATGCAACAGACAGGAACTGGCACTGGGCACTGGATCAATATGTTAGTCCCAAAATATAGTATAAAAAGTTGCCAAAAGTATGTGAAACTTGTAGAATATTGGCATGGAACAATCAAAAATTATAGATACGACGGAGATGTATCAGAGCCGGACATAGTTCGGCCAAGAGTCTCCTGTCAAAGAGAGAGACTTCAACGAGTTTAGCATGTCACCAAAGGGCGAGTGCTGGAAGATATCCGCAGCGGTGAACTCTATTACCGGAGCCCAACCAGATTCGGTGGGCTCGGGGATGCGCAGACTAGAACCTACAGCCGGACACGAGTCCGGGGGTCCACTGTCACAGGCTTCCTTGGGGGTGAGGCCGGTGCTCGGCTCTTCCGCCGATGAGTGTGCGGCCTCCGGGGCGGGGTCCATCCACCCGTCCTCGGATGACGTGATCTGCCCCGGATTTAGGTCCGGAGCTCCTGCAGGTGCGATATCCCGAATATTGTCCGATAGCAGGTCTAAGCCATGCTCGTCGTGACTGTTCGGCGCTCCTGGCATAGGCTCGGATCCGTCGAAGATCAAGTCTCCGCGGATATCGTCCGTGTAGTTCAAGTTTCCGAACCTGACCTGATGGCTAGGGGCGTAGCTGTCGATCTGCTCCAGGTGGCCGAGCAAATTGGCCCGTAGCGCGAAGCCGCCGAACACGAAAATCTGTCCGGGGAGAAAAGTCTCACCCTGGATCGCATTGTTGTTGATGATTGAAGGAGCCATCGAGCCTTGCAGCGACGACATAGAGGAACTCTCAATGAAAGCACCAATGTCGGTGTCAAAACTAGCAGATCTCGGGTAGGGGGTCCCGATCTGTGCGTCTAAGGCTAATGGTAACAGGAGGCAACGGACACGATGTTTTACCCAGGTTCGGGCCCTCTCGATGGAGGTAAACCCTACTTCCTGCTTGATTGATCTTGATGATATGAGTATTACAAGAGTTGATCTACCATGAGATCGTAGAGGCTAAACCCTAGAAGCTAGCCTATGATGATTATGATTGTGTCTCTAAGGACTAAACCCTCCGGTTTATATAGACCCCGGAGGAGGCTAGGGTTTACACAGAGTCGGTTACATAGAAGGAAATCTAATATCTGGATCGCCAAGCTTGTCTTCCACGCAAAGGAGAGTCCCATCCGGACGCGGGACGAAGTCTCGAGTCTTGTATCTTCACGGTCCAACAGTCCGGCTGTCCGGATACCCCCTAATCCAGGACTCCCTCAGGTGAACCGACCTAGGGCAACCCATAGCCGTCGTGCATCCAGACGGGGTCCTCCTGGGCGCGTGGGGTTTCAGGTGCTAAAAAGCGCTTGCCGGATTGCTTGCGTATTGCGCTTCCAGACGGGTCTCCTTCGATGTGAGCTGCGGTGCATCACCCTCGGTGTTGGAGGTGCACGGTGACGTGTTCGTGTGTGAACACACTTTTTGGCGACTCCGCTGGGGAAGAAAGATCAAGAATCATCATCAACCATGTCTAATCTCCCCAAGCCGTCAGAAGTTGACGCCGATAATATCATTAAGCCCAGTCTTGATGAACTATCGGAGGTACATCGCCAAGCCTATGAAACGCGCAAGAAGCAGCGTGAAGAGGCTTTTGAAGCGCTCAAGAAGAAGCATGAGGAGGAGGATTTGGAGGCGTTTCTTGCAAGTTTCAAGAAGGACCATCAAGGAAACATCATTCCCATTGGAAACGTCAATTTTTCTCCTCTTATTGACTAACAAGATTTAATCACTGTGAGTAAAAATTTTCTCCGAAGCAAATGGCTGTGATTGAAAATCTTGTTAGTAAGGGTAATGTGATGACGTACAATTCTTTTGTGGCAAATACTAATGCTAAGAAAAATATGCCTCTGTCATCTAGTGGTACTGTTGGTGTAACTAAAAACCCTAGTCCAACTTTACCTATTTCATCGGCACCTCCTATGCAATAACAATATAGTATGCCGTTGAATTTTTACCCTAGTCAAACCAACCAGCTTGTGGTTGCACCTACGTATCCTAATCCAATTATGAGTGTTCCCAATTCGGCGTCAACACCGAATCACTTTGTCGCACCACCCATAGGCGCAAGCATGTTTGGTCTTCCGCCGAATTATGGTTCGGCGCCCATCCCACAAGTTACCACTAGCTAGTACTCAGGTTGCTCTGATGTCATTGCCACAAACATCATCATCTACCTCGGATCCAATTTTAGCTAAATTATGGAGGATTTGCATAAGATGTTTCTAGAAACTTTCGGAAACGAGCCGAAAGTAAAGAGTCGTGTGTACCAAAAGCCTTATCCTGAGCACTTTGATGCAGTTTTGTACCCTCAAGGTTACAAGGTTCCTGATTTTATTAAATTTAGTGCAGAGGACACAAAAACAACATGTGATCATGTTAGTCGGTATCTAGCGCAGTTAGGTGAAGCAGGTTCTGTAGAAGAATTCAAAGTGTGTTTATTTCCATTATGTTTAACTGGCACCGTATTTTCATGGTTTGCTGCTTTATCACATGGTTCAATTCTCTTATGGTCGCAGTTAGAGCAGAAGTTTCATGATCACTTTTATAGCAGCGATAATGAGCTTAAGTTGTCACATCTTACATTGGTTAGGCAAAAACATGATGAATCGGTCACCGATTATGTCAAGAGATTTAGAGATATAAACAACCAATGTTATAGCTTGGTGATAAGCGAGAAAGACTTGGCGGATCTTGTTCCTAGTGGCTTGAAAACTCATATTAAAGAGAGGCTAGAAAGTTATGAGTTTTTGAATATTAACCAAGTCTTACAAAAAGCTTTGGCTCAAGAGAGTCGAAGTAAAGAGGTTCATAGGTCTACAACCGATCGTCCTAGAATGCATATGATTGAATACAATGATGATAATTTGGACGATGAGGTTGATGCCTATACTACTGAGTTTGTTTGGTTCTCAAAGGCCAAACCCTATACATGCAATGCTCTTAAGACGATTCACAAGAACCGTGTTGATGAGAAGAAGTTCACTTTTGATATATCTAAGTGTGATAGAATATTTGATGCTTTCTTGCAAGACAAGATGATTAGAATATCACACACCATACCGACGTTTGAGGAGCTAAAACAACATGCTTAGTGCAAGTACCATAATTCATTTTCCCATGCTACTAATGATTGCAATGTTTTTCGACGGCAGATACAATCGGCCATTAATGATGGGCGATTGAATTTTGCTGAGATGCAAGTTGATAAACAGCCCTTCCCAATGAACACCATGGACTTGGAGGGAAAGAAAATGTTAATTCGGTCTAGCTTAGCCGAATCTGCTAATAAAGATAATGTCGTTATTGGTGAACCCAGGAAAGGCAAGGAGGGTGACAAAGTCTTGGGAAGAGAGGTTGTGCTTGATAAGCAACCCGATGGTAAGGACGTATTGAAGATCACCATAAAAAATCCTGCACTCGGGGGGCAACCACAAGTACAAGAAGATACTCATGTTAAATTTATCAAGCCCAAGAATCCATAAGTTGGCAAGTTGGGAAAGAGTGAAGCTAAGCGTAAGTGAATCAAGCCAACTTTTGATATGTTGCTATCAGAATATGCAAGTCAAGCGGTCGGTTCTAGCTTTAATCGTCCATCACATTCAAAGCGTGTAAGATTTCCCTCGAAGCAAGAGTTTCGACGCTATGCAAGGCCATATGGGCCATGGACACCGATACCATGGATGTCACAAACTCAGTATGCGCCATATTACATGAGAGACTTCAATGGAGAATGGGGGCAGCGCCCAATGGCTCCTTATGCTTTTCATATGGGGTGAACGACACCCAGAAGGCCTGCTTGCAAGAGGCTGTATTATCCCACACAAGGCCGTTTGAGCTATGGTGCTAATCGGCCAACAATTTTTTCTCCAAGTAAGGCCAATAAAAAAGTGTGGCGTGTTAAGTCACCTAATGCGAAAATTTCAGAATGCGACAAGCAAAAGGAGATCAAAAAGTCTGTTGTTGGTAATCTAGCTACTTCTAATGGTGATATTATTATTGTTCAGCAGGGTCCCATGGTTAATGCTAATGTGGCGAGCACAAGCAAGGCCAAACCTAGGGATCCCAAATATACTCAACCTAAGTGGTGTCCTCCCAGTTTAACTAAGACCATGAAAAGGAGATTACAAAGCATGAGGAACCATGAGAAGGTAGAGCACAAACAAGAGAAGCAAATGGACGAATTGTTCAATGAAATTCGGCCCATGGCACTCACAAAACAAGTGTGAAGGCCTAAACAAAAAGAAAACGTAGATGCTTCCACTACTAGGGAAAACCCTAGTAGTACCGCAGGGTAATTGCCTAGCAGTAGCGCGGGGGCCTGCGCTACTGCTAGGGTGCTACAACTAACTTTTAGCAGTAACGCGGGTGGTACCCACGCTACTGCTACTTCTAGTAGTAGTAGTGCGATTGCCACTCGCGCTACTACTACTTAGTTGTAGCGTGGGTCAGGGCCCCACGTTACTACTAACTAATTGAGAATTAAAAAAATTAAATTCCATCCATGGCGGCTGCTTCTGTTGGGCGTTATCGTCCTCTCCATCCATGGCTGCTACTGGTCCTCGAGGGGATGAAGTTGTCCATGGTGATGGTGCTTCCCCACCCAACTTGTGCCTGCACCTCTCTTCTACTGTTGCTACAAAAGAAGAGAAATTATTAGACAGAGAAGAGAGAGATAGAGAGCAGTAGGAGGACTGAAAGGATCGATATAGTTGACTAGAGGGGGGGTGAATAGGCAACAAACAATTTTTAGCTTTTCTTTACCAAATTAAACTTTGCATCAAAGTAGGTTGTCTAGATATGCAACTAGGTGAGCAACCTATATGATGCAACAACAATAAGCAAACAAGCAAGCAAAAGATATAACACAATAGTGGAACCGATGGAGACGAGGATGTGTTACCGAAGTTCCTTCCCTTTGAGGGGAAGTACGTCTCTGTTGGAGGGGTGTGGAGGCACAATGCTCCCCAAGAAGCCACTAGGGCCACCGTATTCTCCTCACGCCCTCACACAATGCGAGATGTTGTGATTCCACTATTGGTGCCCTTGGAGGCGGTGACCGAACCTTTATAAACAATGTTGGGGCAATCTCCACAACTGAATTGGAGGCTCCCAACGACACCACAAAGCTTCACCACAATGGACTATGTCTCCGCGGTGACCTCAACCGTCTAGGGTGCTCAAACACCCAAGAGTAACAAGATCCGCAAGGGATTAGTGGGGGGAATCAAATTTCTCTTGGTGGAAGTGTAGATCGAGGCCTTCTCAACCAGTCCCTAGAGAATCAACAAGTTTGATTGGCTAGGGAGAGAGATCGGGCAAAAAATAGAGCTTATAGTACCAATGGAGCTTAGAGGTGAAAGAGGTAATTCAACTTGGAGAAGAAGACTCCCCTTTTATAGTCAAGGTACAAATCCAACTGTTATCCACTTAACCAGCCCACGACATGTGGTACTACGCCACCAGACAAGCGGTACTACCGCAGGGCATTGCGGTACTACCGCAAGGCGGTGCGGTACTACCGCACCCATGGTAGACACTAGAAGAGGCCCTTTTGCGTTGACGCTGCAAGCGGTAGAACCGCCAGAGCGGTACTACTGTGCGCCCTTGCGGTACTAACGCAAGGCAGGGTTTGACTGGGCTGGGAAGGCACAGATGAATAAAATTACATCCGTGACTACTTCCGCTGAATTTAGATCAGTGCAAAAGTCCGACGCGGTACTACCGCATCCAGGGGCGGTACTACCGCATAGTGCACGGATGTCAAAAATTACATCCACCCCTACTTCCGCGTGAGTAGCAGTGCTGGACCAGAGGTTATGGTACTACCGCATCCTAGGAGCGGTACTACCGCAAGGTGGTGCGGTACTACTGCATCCTCGGGCGGTACTACCGTGAGCCTCTGCGGTACTACTGCTCCCTTGAGCAGTACTACCGCGTGCCACAGCACACTACCACTTGGAGACGTTCATTTTGCAGAGACACGGATAACAAATCAGAGCTCCAAAGAGGCAAGGGAAAGGTGGTGCAAAGGAACAGACTTTCCGAAGCGGCCCCCTCTTAATAGTACGGCTTTCCTACGACTCAAATCCACCAAAATGAAACGTAGAGAAACGCCTTCTTCGAAAGAACTCCGAGGGGCACACAATCATCATGTGCCTATACATGAGATACCTAAAATGCTCAATGCACACGATTAGTCCGCAAAAGCATTGTCATCAATCACCAAAACCACTTAGAGAGAAATATACCCCTACAAGGAGGAACTCACCGGTGGCTGCCGGAGTTAGAGCCCTGAAACCCTAGATGAAGCCCGGTGACCTGCCGCTGCTTGTCATGGGACCCTTGACCCTGCAAGGAGGTGCAAGTGGCTGCGTCCATGGCGGATCTGGCCGCTACCATGGACGACGCTCTGCTGGTTTCCCTCTCCTTCCAACAGCGGAGAAGAAGGAGGATGGAGGGGGAGGGGAGGGGTGTGCGGTGCAAGAGGAGGTCGGCAGATTTGTGAGTGGCACCGAGGTGCGAGGTTGGCACTGCCGGTGGGTGAGGAAGGGAATCGCGGGTGGGAGGAGAAGGGGAATCAGAAGATTGTGGAGGGTTTGGATTTGGGCCTCTGCACGCTATGTGTACACATGTCTTGGTGGGTCGATAGTAGTAGTGCAGGTTTATACCCCTCGCTACTACTATGGCAGGTCCTGGGTGGCGCACGGTAGAGACCACTTAGTAGTAATGAGGGTTATAAACCCGCGCTAATCCTATCAACTTAGTAGTAGCGCTGGTTTATACCCCTCGCTACTACTATGCCATGTCCCGGGAGGGCATGGCAGAGACCACTTAGTAGTAGCGAGGGTTATAAACCCGCGCTACTACTATCAACTTAGTAGTAGCGGGGGTTAAATACCCGCGCTACTAGTAAGTAGCAGTAGCGAGGGGTATAAACCCGCGCTACTAGTAAGCGTCTGCCTATAAGCTTTTCCCCAGTAGTGTTCTACATTATCTACATCAATACCTTCACCACCAAAAGAGGATCATGTGACCCCTATTACATCGTCCACACCACCTGAAACATCCCCTTCAATTGAGGAAACTTCAAATCCAATATACACATTGGGAGATGAAGATGAGATGGTGGATTATGAATCTACGCTGGTTCGGGGAGGTATGGATATTATATGGTATATTACTTACCTGCCAAGTTTCGTGCTATAGGAGAAGAAGGGGAGGTAGCCCAACTGGATTTTGGTCCTAAGAACGCTATCTTCGAGAAGCCAAAGAACCGGTGAAACACTTGAAGCCATTGTACCTCAAAGGTCATATTAATGGATCGTCGGTTGCTAGGATGCTCATTGATGGTGGTGTTGTGGTAAATCTTATGCCCTACTCGGTCTTCAAGAAGTTGGGGCTAGATGATGATGCATTCATGAAGACCAATATGGTACTTAATGGGTTTGAGGGTAAATAAAAGACAGAGGCCAAAGGTGTGATGTGCATGGAACTCACTGTTGGAAGCAAAACTTTGGCCACCACATTCTTCATTGCCACAGTGCAAGGTAACTATCACTACCGGAATCAGGATCTTTGCCGTCAGCCAGATATTTGTCGTCAGCTAGCTGATGGCAAAGAAGGTCTTTGCCATCAGTATACACAAAGCTGACGGTAAAGAAAGAGCTGACGGCAAATATAGTGTTTGCCATCAGCCAGATCTTTGCCGTCAGCTAGCGGACAGCATAGAAACTTTGCCGTCAGCAGCGGACGGCAAAGAGGAAGGGTGGCCCACTAGTGAGAACCACCTAACGGTCATTTTCTATGCCGTCCGCTAGCAGACGGCAAAGAAAGTGCTTAAACTGACGTCCCTTAGGTAGGCTCTTTGCCGTCTGCTAGCAGACGACAAAGAACCATGCCCTAACTAAAAATCAAACACGCCCGCGCCCGACCACACTCTCTGCCCCCTTTCTCCTCCCCGAGCCCGAGCCGCCGCCGCCCCGCGCCACCCCCGTCGCCGGCCTCCCCGCCCTCGTGCCGCCGCCCCGTGCCACCCACATCGCCGCGCCACCCCAGCGACCCCCTCTCTGCCCCGGCGACCCCATCTCCGCCCCGGCGAGCCCCTCTCCGCCTCGCGCCAACACCGTCGCCGCGCCGCCCCTGCCGCCCCGATGACCCCCCTCCTCCGCCCCGGGCCACCCCGACCTCGACCTCGACCGCTCCTCGCCCTCAAGTAAGTGTGTGATACGTCCATTTTGCATCATGGTTTTATATCGATATTTATTGCATTATGGGCTGTTATTTCACATTATGTCACAATACTAATGGCTATTCTCTTTTATTTTACAAGGTTTAACATGAAGAAGGAGAATGCCGGTAGCTGGGATTCTGGGCTAGGAAAGGAGCTAATATTAGAGACCTATTCTGCACAGCTCCAAAAGTCCTGAAACTCCATGAAAGTCATTTTGGGAATTAATAAAAAATATCCATCAGAAGAAATACCTGAGGGGGGCCACCTACCACCCACGAGGGTGGGGGGGGGCACCCACCCTTACAGGGCGTGCCCCCCTACCTCATGGGCCACCTGGTAGCCCTCCGGTGCCCATCTTCTGCTATATGAAGTATTTTACCCTGGAAAAAAAATCATAGGCAAGCTTACGGGACGAAACTCCGCCGCCACGAGGCGGAACCTTGGTGGAACCAATCTAGGGCTCCGGCGGAGCTGTTCTGCCGGCGAAACTTCCCTCCGGGAGGGGGAAATTAGCACCATCGTCATCACCAACGATCCTCTCATCGGGAGGGGGTCAATCTCCATCAACATCTTCACCAGCATCATCTCCTCTCAAACCCTAGTTCATCTCTTGTATCCAATCTTTGTATTCAAACCTCAGATTGGTACCTGTGGGTTGCTAGTAGTGTTGATTACTCCTTGTAGTTGATGCTAGTTGGTTTATTCGGTGGAAGATCATTTGTTCAGATCCTTAATGCATATTAGTACTCCTCTGATCATGAACATGAATATGCTTTGTGAATAGTTACGTTTGTTCCTGAGGACATGGGTGAAGTCTTGCTATTAGTAGTCATGTGAATTTGGTATTCGTTCGATATTTTGATGAGATGTATGTTGTCTCTCCTCTAGTGGTGTTATGTGAATGTCGACTACATGACACTTCACCATTGTTTGGGCCTAGAGGAAGGCATTGGGAAGTAATAAGTAGATGATGGGTTGCTAGAGTGACAGAAGCTTAAACCCTAGTTTATGCGTTGCTTCGTAAGGGGCTGATTTGGATCCATATGTTTCATGCTATGGTTAGGTTTACCTTAATAATTATTTTGTAGTTGCGGATGCTTGCAATAGGGGTTAATCATAAGTGGGATGCTTGTCCAAGAAAGGGTAGTACCCAAGCACCGGTCCACCCGCATATCGAATTATCAAAGTAACGAACGCGAATCATATGAGCGTGATGAAAACTAGCTTGATGATAATTCCCATGTGTCCTTGGGAGCTCTTTTCTCATTATAAGAATTTGTCCAGGCTTGTCCTTTGCTACAAAAAGGACTGGGCCGCCTTGCTGGACCTTATTTACTTTCATTACTTGTTACCCATTACAAATTATCTTATCACAAAACTATTTGTTACCTACAATTTCAGTGCTTGCAGAGAATACCTTACTGAAACCTGCTTGTCATTTCCTTCTGCTCCTCGTTGGGTTCGGCACTCTTACTTATCGAAAGGACTACGATAGATCCCCTACACTTGTGGGTCATCAGTGTGCCCATGATGCGAAATCTGTTATGATCTAGTTTAGGGTTCAAAAGGCCTAGGGTTCAAAATCTGTTATGATCTAGTTAGTTTTGATTTGCCTGGTACTATCTGCCCATGATGCGAAAATTATAGCACAATCAAAAGGCCTGCCCTAGGTTATCTCAATATCTTAGAAGAATGCCAGTCAAAGCAAGGGCAGTAGAAGTTGGTCCTAATTTTGACATATGGTTACCACTCATTTTGACATATGGTACAGTGCTAACAACCATATGGTACAGTGCTAACAACACGCTGGTCCTAATTTTAGACCAAGCAGAAGTTGAACATTGCTAAAATGCCAGTCAAGTTTCTAGTTTTCAAAGCAAGGGTAGTAGTCCTAATGTTAGTTTTTGTTTTTGGTTCTAGTTAGTATATGTTAGTTCTTCTTAGTTTTTGTTAGATTTTGACAGCCACCTGTTCTAGTTTTCAAAGCAAGGGAAGTAGAAGAATATGTTAGTTTTTGATCACTGCAGAAGTTCTAGTTAGTTTTTGGTTAGTTTTTGTTTTTGGTTCTAGTTAGTATATGTTAGTTCTAGTTAGTTTTTGTTAGTTTTTGACAGCCTCCAGTTCTAGTTTTCAAAGCAAGGGCGGTAGAAGAATATGTTAGTTTTTGATCACTGCACAAGTTCTAGTTAGTTTTTGGTTAGTTTTTGTTTTTGGTTCTAGTTAGTATATGTTAGTTCTAGTTAGTTTTTGTTAGTTTTTGACAGCCACCAGTTCTAGTTTTCAAAGCAAGGGCAGTAGAAGAATATTTTCGTTTTTTATCACTGCACAAGTTCTAGTTAGTTTTTGTTTTTGGTTCAGATTGAATGCTCCCTCTTAATTGTAGTTTGTTTAGCTGTTAAGAGTTATGGTCTCGTTGAGGGTGAATACAGTACACCGGGCAGTAGTCGCGTATATGTTGTTCTTATTTTCACGGCCCTCAAGAAACCATGCATTATTATTATAGTCAAGTGCTAGTTGCCTAGGTTGTAGACCGAAAGAAGTTAAAATAGTTATTATATGAAATTCAACTAAAGTCAACATTTTTGTGTCTAGCCCGTGCGAAGGCACAGGTCGATGACTAGTGCTACTAATAAATCTCATGCTCAACTCTAGTATTTCAACCTAGAGCCACCTAAAATATGCTTTGTTTTTTAGATTACTATGCTCTGTTGATGTTGTTGAGCACAAGCGCATTGCTTTTTTTCTCAGTTTTCTTTCATGTCTAAAAACTTGGCTCTCATTAATTAAGTGTAGTTGATTATCTTCTGCTCAAAACTTGTGCTGTTGTAATGTTGTATGATAATGTTGCAAGGGTACTAATTGGTCTCTTCTACTTCTTATCAGAGATGGGGGGAGGCCGCCACCGCAGGCTGCACTCTGCCACACCAGAGTACGAGTTGGATGCTTTCAAGTTCTTTAGTATCATACTTGAGAATTCATCCAGGAGGCAGGTATGTAAAAGGAGAGATCTCCCCTTCACCCATCTCTTTATGATAACTCTGCTGTTTGCTACATCACTCCTTGTCCCACGCTGCAGAGGCTGCCTGACACTTTCATGAAGATGCTGGACAACCCGGCCAAAGAATGTGAAGCTGCGACAGGCCGGCAGCGGGCTTCGCGGGCATTGGAACGCGCAGCTGGTGATCAGGTACGGCCACATGTACCTGTGTCATGGCTGGGAGCAGTTCTATCGTGCCTATGACCTGCGGCACAGATACTTCCTTCTCTTCAGGTACGACGGCGACGCCATGCTCACCGTGAAGGTGTTCAACATGACTATGTGCCGCATGCGCTACCAGGATGATGACGATGCCAGTACGTTCTGCCTCTTCTTCCTCTACATTTGGCTTTGTCTCACGTCGATTGTTAACGGTCATTGTTGCATTTGGTCAGGCAATGGGAGCAGCAGCAGCGACTCTGGCTACAGCCAAAGCAGCACCGACTCTGGCTACAGCAAAAGCAGTAGCGAGGATGATCCGAAATGGAGTGGCGAAGAAGAGGAGCAGAATGCGGATGAGGAGGTGCCGGCTGATGATGGGTAAGACATGGTGGTGGCTGAGAATGATCTAGTGATGGGGGTGGCTAACGATGGGCAAGAAATGAGGGTGTCTCATGATGGGAAAGAGATGCTGGTGGCTGAGGATGACCTAGCGATGGTGCTGCCTGAAGATGGCCTCGCGATGGTGGTGGTGCCTGACAATGACCTCGGGCGATGGTGGTGGCGCCGGCGATCCCACAGCCGGGCGACATGACCATGCCAATTGTGGTAGAATACTACATCCCACTTCCTTCACTGCCTCGCCGCTCTTGGCGCATCAGGATGAAGAAGGAGAAGGAGAAGAAGGAGGAGTGAACTATGTCAGGTATGTCAGATCTCCAAAATGATCTACACTTAGCTTTGTTTCCTCTAAAATGACCTAAGTTATCTCTAATATGCTTAGTTACCTAGGTTTGCTCAATAATAACATACACTTGGCTTACTTGTGTAAAAAATGGCATATTTATGCTTAGTTAACTAAAAAATGGCACAATTAGTTAAGTTAGCTCCAAAATGACATATTTAACCTAGGTTAGCTCCAATATGATCCAGTTTAGCTAGATTAGCTCCAAAATGATCCATTTTACCTATGTTAGCTCAAAAATGGCATAATTACTTATTTTAGCACAAAAATGACCTATACTTACCTTATTTTCATCCAAATTGAGATAATAAGCTTAGTTAACTAAAAATGGCATAATTACCTATGTAAGCTCTAAAATGACACAAATAAGGAATAAGAAGAAGAAAAACAAGGCAGAGGAGAAAAAGAAAGAATAGAAGAAGAAAAAGAAGAAAAAGAAAGAATAAAAGAAGAATAATGAGAAGGAAAAGGGTAAAACCCTTCTTCTTCTTCTTCTAGTCTTCTTCTTCTTCTTTTTCTTCTTCTTCTTCTTCTTCTTCTTCTTCTTCTTGTCTTCTTCTTCTTCTTCTTCTTCTTCTTCTTCTTCTTCTTCTTCTTCTTATTCTCCAAAATGACCTAAGTTAGATCTAAGTTATCTCTAATATGCTTAGTTACCTAGGTTAGCTCAATAAATACCTTTACTTGGCTGTTTTATATAAAAAATGGCATAATATGATTAGTTCACTCAAAAATGGCATAATTAGCTAGGTTAGCTCCATTTTACCTAAGTATGCTTACTTCTTCTTCTAGTCTTCTTCTTCTTCTTCTTCTTCTTCTTCTTCTAGTATTCTTCTTCTATCTTTCTTGTTTCCCATTTTGCAGATTTCATTTACTTCACGAAAGCTTGCATGGATGGAGCGCTTCTTTTCCCTTTCTGCTTTTATTTTGTATCGATGAACAATGTGGAACTTATTATATGGATGGATAGGTGTTGGATGAACAATGTGAAACTATTATAATATGTATGGATGGAACTATGTGTTGGTTATGTATGTATATATGATGAAACTTGTGTGTTGGATATGTCTGCTGTGAAATTTTTGTGTTCAAACTTGTGTGTTCAGATTGAATGAATCTAAGAAAAACAGAAAAAAACAGGGGCTATACAGGATCTTTGCCGTCCGCTAGCAGACGGCAAAGAGATTTGCCTTCAGCCAGCAGATGGCAAAGCTGCCACGTGGCAGCTACCTGTGCAACCTATTTTGTTACTTTGTCGTCCGTGGGCTGATGGTAAAGATGAAATGGTCTTTGTCGTCAGCCAGCTGACGGCAAACCGCACCGTTAACCCCCTAACAGCCATAAGTTGCCACGTCTGCCATCCAAGTCTTTGTCGTGGGCTAGCGGACGACAAAGACCATATCATCTTTGTCGTCCGCCAGCGGACGGCAACCAGCGCTTTGTCATAGCCTATTCAGTCGGACCTGTTGCCATCTGTTGACGGATGGCAAAGGCCTTTGCCGTCCGCCAGGCATGCCTTTGCCGTCAGCCATGGCGGACGGCAAAGTGCCTAATTCCTGTAGTGTATAATGTTATATTAGGCCGTGATTGGGTTCATGCTAACCAATGTGTGCCATCTACCATGTGATGAGGTAGAAGTCATTCACGCGTATATTTCGGCTTGTGTTGCTTTGGTCGATACATCGGGTGTGACGTCTCGGAGTATGATTCCCTTAGTGCTACGAGGAACGGGTTCATTCCCATCTCTTTAAAGACGATCTGTGGTAATTGGTTCCAAGGTCTGATGTAAACAAGAAGTTAAAATCAATGGCCGACAAAGAATTATTGCCCTAAGCATAGACATGGCCGATATAGAAATTAGCGCCCTAAGCATAAACATGGACGATGTAGAAATTATCGCCCTAAGCACATTAAATGGCCGATGGAGTGTTGACATCATCATTAGAAAAAGCATCATGCAAGTTATTTTTTGGCACACAAGTTTGTTGAAAAATAGGGGGGCATGTGTTGACACCAGATTTTGGCACAGTCAAGAACTTAATTAAGATGGTCTCAAATGGAGAAGTGCTCAAAGTGAGAAAATTCCATATCGTCAGGAGGAGAAACTTTGATATTTGGGCCATAGCTATCCGGTCTCATCTCTAAGGCCAAAGTTGTGTTCGAAGTACTCAGAGTTTGTATTCAGAGAGCTATTCGGCTGATTACACCCCCAAGATGGCTTCATATGAGAAAACTTTCTACACAATGTCTTCGTCTCGTCGAAACTGTTGAGTTTGATATAAAAACGTCTAAATCGGAGTTCGTATGTAAAAGTTAGAGGAAAAACAACGTTCTGCAAAAATCTGCCCCGGAAGTTCCGGGCAACTTCTGGGGAGGTTCCGGGCTAAAGCGAAAGTTTGCACGCGGTGCGCCCCGAAAACTGGAGTTTTAACATTATTGCAGATTTGCGGGCCCAAATTCAACCTCAAGATGACCTCCGATGAAAAAGTGATCAACTAAAGAGTTTTTCTCCATTGCAATATCTACAACTTTTGCTTTTGGGACCATCGCGTTCCGACGCCATGTGCGACCTGCAGGAGCGGTCCAAGAGGGCTATTTGATATAATTTTAGCCCGGAAGTGTCGTGCCAGACCGGAAGTTCCGGCCCTCGTAGTCCTAGTTAGGGAAAACTTTTGATGATTTGGACGTGATTTGAGTCCTTCTCTTGTACGGGAAGTCCACCCGCCTCATATATATGTAAGGGGTGACGGCCGATTGAACAACAACACACAATCGAACAATCAATCTACCTTTACCCTAGTTTTACATCTCTCCCTTGTTCTTTCTCTCACGTTCTTCGTTCATTCTTTGTTGAAGGGCGGTGATTCTCGAGGCTCTAGGGGCGGGCGAACTGACCTAGGGCAGCTCATAGCCGCCGCTGTCGACCTGCTCGAGGCGTAGCTGTCGACCTGCTCGAGGCGACCGGTTGAGTCGGCACATAGCACAAAGCCGCCGGACACAATGACCTGTCCGGGGAGAAAAGTCTCTCTGGACACGGTATCATTGTCGATGAAGAGGCGCGCCATCAATCCTTCCGTCGACAACACAACGAAGCTCTCAATGAAAGCACCAATGTCGGTGTCAAAACCGGCGGATCTCGGGTAGGGGGGCTCAAGTTGTATGTTTGAGGATAAATGGTAACAATGGACAAAGGGGCACAATGTTTACCCAGGTTCGGGCCCTCTTAAAGGAGGTAAAACCCTATGTCCTGCTTGATTGTATTCGATGAGTATAGGGGTTACAAGAGTTGATCTACCTCAAGATCGTAATGGCTAAACCCTAGCTTGTCTAGCCTATGAATATTATGATCCCGTCACGGTCTAAGCCCTCCGGTTTATATAGACACCGGAGGGGTCTAGGGTTGTACAGAATCAGTTTACAGAGAAAGGAAATAGTCACTACAAAAAGAGACACATCCGTGACATTTTGGGCCGAACGAAAAAAAATCTGTCATACTTATGACACTTCTATGATGATAATTGTGACAAAACCTGGTATCATCATAGATGTGGTGGGCTCCTACTTCTATGACAAAAAATCATGACAGAAAATGGGCTTTTCGTCCTGGGCGGGCCGGAGATGCAACTACATGACATTCTTTGGGCCGTCCATGACAGAAAAAACCGTGGTAGAAGCAAGGGCGAGGAAAATTTAGGGGAGTTCCCGATTACGGTGGGTGGTCGGGGCCGAGCGATGCGCGTTTCTCTCATACACGTACGCGCGTGTGTGTGAGGCGTTGGCTCTAACTGAACCTGAGCGAGGCGTTGGGATCTAACTGAACCCGAGCGATTGCACTGCAGGCTAGGCGTTACTGAACCTGAGTGATCGATCGATGGCTGTTAACTGAACCCGATCGAGCGATTCCTTCGCTACTGCTGCTAACTGAAGCCGATCGATGCTGCCTCTGGATGAACAGTAGATGTTGGGGGTGGATGAACAGTGAGCGATGGGGGTGGATGAATAGGACCCCGTGGCGTTGCCTCTGGATGAACAGGACCCCGATCGATCGAGCTAGTTGAGGCTGGATGAACAGGACACCGTGGAGGGCTGGATGAATAGGACGACCCCATGGAGGGCTGGATGAACAGTAGATGGTGGAGGGGTGGATGAACAGTAGCCCGTGGAGGGGTGGTTGAATAGGAGCCCATAGAGAGAGGTGGTTGAACAGTAGCCAGTAGAGTAGCACGGTGGAGGCTGGATGAACAGGAGCCCGTGGATGAACAGTCGCAGGTGGAGGCTGGAGGAGGTCGACGGTGGATGAAGAGTAGCCCGTGGAGGCTGGAGGAGGTCGACGGTGGAGATGAACTGTATCCCGTGGAGTCCTGTTTTACGGTACGCCACACCCCTCCCGATGAACAGGACCTCCGTTTCAACCGTAGCGCTCCAACACAAGTCCGCTTCGTCCGTTTTGCGGTACGCCACACCCCTCCCGATCAACAGGACCCCGTTTCGACCGTAGGAGGTCCAACACAAGTCCGTTTCCTACGTTTTGCAGTACGCCAGACCCCTCCCGATGAATAGGATCCCATTTCGAACGTGGCCGGTCGAACACAAGGCCGTTTCCTCCGTTCTGCGGTACGCCAGGCCTCGCTTCCATTGCCTGTTCCGTCCAAGCCCTCCCGATGAACACGACGATGCATTCCATTCCGACCCAGCCGGTTGGCTCCCCATGAACACGACGATGACGTTGTTACTCCGTTCCGACCCAGCCATGTACACGAGCCCTGGCCGTATGTATATATGCGCGAGTAGGCGTTCGAGACCCCACCCGTATGTACGTACGTGGCCGTATTTTATTTCTTGCACACTGGCCGTTGTACGTACGTGTACATGCTATGTGTACGCCTCTACTACGACACGTGCACGCCTCTACAACCACCCGTATGTACGTACACATTCGCGACCAGAATGACAACGCTACGTACGCTTCGACCAGGTGGGTCTCGATTGTCAGGCACTTCCTTGCGTGCGAAGATGTAGATGGTGGGTCCCAGCAGTCAGGGGGGCGAATCATTTTTTTATTTTTTGCCCGGACGCACTTGCTTGCATGCGAAGATGTAGCTAGTGGGTCCCAGCAGTCAGGAGGCATATCATAGTTTTTTCGGACGCACTTCCTTGTGTGCGAAGATGTAGCTGGTGGGTCCTAGCAGTCAGGTGGGGAAACATTTTTTTCGTGAAATACGGTGGCCCGTCCGGTGAGTCCCTGCTGTCAGGTGGAGGAATAATTATTTTGCACGGAATAAGGAGGCACTTCCTTGCGGCTGCCGTGGACCTAGCTGTCAGCCTCTCCACGTACATTACTCTTTCGATGGAAGTCGGTCGTTGACTGCTACGTCTCGAGCTTGCGTTGGTTTTCCCCGAAGAGGAGAGGATGATGCAGCACAGTAGCGTAAGTATTTCCCTCAGTTTTTGAGAACCAAGGTATCAATCCAGTAGGAGGTCACGCGCAAGTCCCTTGTACCTGCACAACACGATAGCAACTCGCAACCAACGCTTAGGGGTTGTCAATCCCTTCACGGTCACTTACGAGAGTGAGATCTGATAGAGATAATATTATTGGTATTTTTGATAGATAGATGCAAGGTAAAAAGTAAAGGCAAAGTAAAAACAAAGCAAGTAAATAAAGTGATATAGATTGATATGATGAGAATAGACCCGGGAGCCATAGGTTTCACTAGTGGCTTCTCTCAAGAGCATAAGTATTCTATGGTGGGTGAACAAATTACTGTTGAGCAATTGATAGAATTGAGCATAGTTATGAGGTTATCTAGGTATGATCATGTATATAGGCATCACATCCGTGACAAGTAGATCGAAACGATTCTGCATCTACTACTATTACTCCACTCATCGACCGCTATCCAGCATGCATCTAGAGTATTAAGTTAAAAACAGAGTAACGCCTTAAGCAAGATGACATGATGTAGAGGAATAAATTTATGCAATATGATAAATACCCCATCTTGTTATCCTCGATGGCAACAATACAATATGTGCCTTGCAACTCTTTCTGTCACTGAGTAAGGACACCGCAAGATTGAACCCAAAGCCAAGCACTTCTCCCATTGCAAGAACTACCAATCTAGTTGGCCAAACCAAACGGATAATTCGAAGAGACTTGCAAAGATAACTCAATCATACATAAAAGAATTCAGAGAAGATTCAAATATTATTCATAGATAAGTTGGATCATAAACCCACAATTCATCGGTCTCAACAAACACACCGCAAAAAGAAGATTACATCGAATAGATCTCCAAGAGAGAGGGGGAGAACATTGCATTGAGATCCAAAAAGAGAGAAGAAGCCATCTAGCTACTAGGTATGGACCCGAAGGTCTGAAGTAAACTACTCACACTTCATCGGAGGGGCTATGATGATGATGTAGAAGCCCTCCGTGGTGGATGCCCCCTCCGGCGGAGTTCCGGAACAGGCCCCAAGATGGGATCTCGTGGATCCAGAAGGTTGCGGTGGTGGAACTAGGTTTTTGGGCTCCCCTCTGATCATACGGGGATACGTAGGTATATATAGGAGGAAGGAGTACGTCAGTGGAGCTCCGAGGGGCCCATGAGGTAGGGGCGCGCCAGGGGTGGCGCGCCCTCCACCCTCGTGGCCTCCTCGGAAGCTTCTTGGAGTAGGGTCCAAGTCTCCTGGATCACGTTCGGTGAGAAAATCACGTTCCCGAAGGTTTCATTCCGTTTGGACTCCGTTTGATATTCCGTTTCTTCGAAATACTGAAATAGGCAAAAAAAAACAGCAATTCTGGGCTGGGCCTTCGGTTAATAGGTTAGTCCCAAAAATAATATAAAAATGGAAAATAAAGCCCAATATAGTCCAATACAGTAGATAAAGTAGCATGGAGCAATCAAAAATTATAGATACGTTGGAGACGTATCAAGCATCCCCAAGCTTAATTCCTGCTCGTGCTCGAGTAGTTAAATGATAAAAAAGAATTTTTGATGCGGAGTGATACTTTGGCATAATTTCAATGTAAATCTTCTTAATCATGGTATGAATATTCAGATCCGAAAGATTCAAGATAAAAGTTCATATTGACATAAAAATAATAATACTTCAAGCATACTAATCAAACAATTATGTCATCTCAAAATAACATAGCCAAAGAAAGTTCATCCCTACAAAATCATATAGTTAGGCTATGCTTCATTTTCGTCACACAAAGATGTTCCCAACTTCTATACCCCCAATGACAAGCCAAGCAATTGTTTCATACTCAAATAATCTCAAACTCTTTCAACCTTCATGCAATACATGAGCGCGAGCCATGGATATAGCACTATGGGTGGAATAGAATATGATGATGGGGATTGTGTGGAGAAGACAAAAAAGGAGAAAGTCTCACGCTGACTAGGCTAATCAATGGGCTATGGAGATGCCCATCAATTGATGTCAACATGAGGAGTAGGGATTGCCATGCAACGGATGCACTAGAGCTATGAATGCTGAACATAAGAAAACTAGTGGGTGTGCATCCAACTCGCTTGCTCACGAAGACCTAGGGCATTTTGAGGAAGCCCATCATTGGAATATACAAGCCAAGTTCTATAATGAAAAATTCCCACTATTATAAACAAGACAATTTATGAGACTCACTATATGAAAAACACGGTGCTACTTTGAAGCACAAGTATATGAGACTCACTACATGAAGAACAAGGTGCTACTGTGAAGCACAAGTGTGGTAAAAGGATAGTAACATTGCCCCTTCTCTCTTTTTCTCTCATTTTTTTATTGTTGGCCTTTCTCTTTTTTTATTGGCCTTTCTCTTTTTTTTTGTCGGGAGTCTCATCCCGACTTGTGGGGGAATCATAGTCTCCATCATCCTTTTCCTCACTAGGGCAATGCTCTAATAATGATGATCATCACACTTCTATTGATTACAACATAAGGATTACAACTCGAAAGTAGAACAAGATATGACTCTATATGAATGCCTCCGGCGGTGTACCGGATGGTGCAATGAATCAAGAGTGACATGTATGGAAAATAATGCATGGTGGCTTTGCCACAAATACGATGTCATCTACAAGATCATGCAATGGCAATATGACAAAAGTGATGCATGTCACGATGATGATGGTGGAAGTTGCATGGCAATATATCTCGGAATGGCTATGGAAATGCCATGATAGGTAGGTATAGTGGCTGTTTTGAGGAAGATAAAAGGAGGTTTATGTGTGATAGAGCGTATTGTATCACGGGGTTTGGATGCACCGGCGAAGTTTGCACCAACTCTCAAGGTGAGAAAGGGCAATGCACGGTACCGAAGAGGCTAGCAAAGGCGGAAAGGTGAGAGTGCGTATAATCCATGGACTCAACATTAGTCAAAAGAACTCATATACTTATTGCAAAAATTTAGAAGTCATAAAAAATTCAAATACTACGTGCATGCTCCTAGGGGGATAGATTGGTAGGAAAAGACCATCGCTCGTCCCCGACCGCCACTCATAAGGATGCACAAGCCAGGTACACTTCATGTTTCAAATTTGTTACACAACTTTAACCATACGTGCATGCTACGGGATTTGCTAACTTCAACACAAGTATTTCACAAATTCACAACTATTCAAATAGCACGACTTTGATATTATCACCTCCATATCTCAAAACAATTATCAAGCATCAAACTTAGTTTAATTCACTCAAAAAAGAAAGTTTCACAAATCTTGAACACCAAGTATATTAACATTAAGCAAATTACCATGCTATTAATGACTCTCAAAATAATCTAAGTGAAGCGTGAGAGATCAAGTTTCTTTAAAACAAATCCACCACCGTGCTCTAAAAGATCTAAGTGAAGCACTAGAGCAAAAATTATCATGCTCAAAAGATATAAGTGAAGCACATAGAGCAAAACTATCAAGCTCAAAAGATATAAGTGAAGCACATAGAGTATTCTAACAAATTCCAAATCATGTATGGCTCTCTCAAAAGGTGTGTACAGCAAGGATGATTGTGGTAAACTAACAAGCAAAGACACAAATAATACAAGACGCTCCAAGCAAAACACATATCATGTTGGTGAATAAAAATATAGCTCCAAGTAAATTACCGATGGAAGTGGACGAAAGAGGGGATGCCTTCCGGCGCATCCCCAGGCTTTGACTTTTTGGTGTCCTTGGATTATCTTGGGGGTGCCATGGGCATCCCCAAGCTTAGGCTCTTGCCACTCCTTGTTCCATAATCCATCAAAAGAATTCACCCAAAACTTGAAAACTTCACAACACAAAACTCAACAAAAATCTCGTGAGCTCCGTTAGAGAAAGAAAACAAAAGACTACTTCAAGGTACTGTAATGAACTCATTATTTATTTATATTGGTGTTAAACCTACTGTATTCCAACTTCTCTATGGTTTATAAACTAATTTACTAGCCATAGATTCATCAAAATAAGCAAACAACACACAAAAAACAGAATCTGTCAAAAACAGAACAGTCTGTAGTAATCTGTAACTAACGCAAACTTCTGGAACTCTAAAAATTCTACCAAAATAGGAAGTCCTGGAAAATTTGTTTATCGATCAGAAGAAAAAATAATCAACGCAAAATAACGTTCCTGTGATTTATCATAACTAAATTCGTGCGCACAAAGTTTCTGTTTTTCAGCAGAATCAAATCAACTATCATCGTAGGTTATCCTATAGGTATTACTTGGCACAAACACTAATTAAAACATAAAACCACATCCAAACAGAAGGTAGATGGATTATTTATTCCTAAACAGAACCAAAAACAAAAAACACAAAATAAAATTGGGTTGCCTCCCAACAAGCGCTATCGTTTAACGCCCCTAGCTAGGCATAAAAGCAAGGATAGATCTAGGTATTGCCATCTTTGGTAGGCAATCCATAAGTGGCTCTCATGATAGATTCATATGGTAATTTTATTTTCTTTCTAGGAAAGTGTTCCATGCCCTTCTTTAAGGGAAATTGGAATCTAATATTCCCTTCCTTCATATCAATAATTGCACCAATCGTTCTAAGGAAAGGTCTACCAAGAATAATAGGACATGAAGGATTGCAATCTATATCAAGAACGATAAAATCTACGGGCACATAATTCCTATTTTCAACAATAAGAACATCATTAATTCTTCCCATACGCTTTTTAATAGTGGAATCCGCAGGATGCAAGTTTAGAGAGCAATCATCAAAATCACGAAAATCTAGTAAATCACATAGAGTTTTGGGGATAGTAGAGACACTAGCACCCAAATCACACAAAGCATGAAACTCAAAATCTTTAATTTTAATTTTAATGGTAGGTTCCCACTCATCATGGAGTTTTCTAGGGATGGAAACTTTCAACTCAAGCTTTTCTTCATAGGATTGTATCAAGGCATCAACAATGTGTTCGGTAAAAGCCTTATTTTGACTATAAGCATGAGGAGAATTTAACACGGATTGCAACAAGGAAATACACCCAATCAAAGAGCAATTTTCATAATTAAATTCCTTGATATCCAAAATAGTGGGTTTAGCAACATCACGGTTTCTATTTATTTCAATCCTACTTTCATCAATTTCATCATCAAGATCTAGAAACTCAGAATTCTTAGAACGCCTTCTAGGCAAGGAAAAAGCATATTCAGATTCATCAAGATTCATATTGCAAAACAAAGATTTAATGGGGGACACATCTATAACTTTTAGATCTTCATCTTGATTTTCATAGGAATTTGGTTTAGCGGCCATCTTATTGACTAAGGTGGCTTGCATATCCGAAATTTCAGCGGTCGTCTTTTCAAGGCGAGCAATTTGGGCTCTTACGCCATCAAATTCTTTGGATATATCATCGAGCTCTTTATTCATATAACTCATAAAACTCTTTTTTCATTAAGCTCATTTCTAAAGAAATTATTATGCTCAAATTGCAAAACCATAAACTTCCTGACATTGTTTTCGATCTCCTCTAGCCTTTTAAGACGAAGATCATCAAATTTTGGTAGGCCATCACGACAAACAAGCAAACTAACACACGAGCAAACAAAAGGCAAAGGGAAAAAGGCAAACGGGAAAGAGAGGTGGAGATTGGGAAAGAGAGGGCGAATAAAACGGCTAGGGTGAAGTGGGGCAGAGGAAAACGAGAGGCAAATGGCAAATAATGCAATGCGAGAGATAGGGATTGCGATGGGTACTTGGTATGTTGACTTTTGCGTAAGCCTCCCCGGCAACGGCGCCAGAAATTCTTCTTGCTACGTCTCGAGCTTGCGTTGGTTTTCCCCGAAGAGGAGAGGATGATGCAGCACAGTAGCGTAAGTATTTCCCTCAGTTTTTGAGAACCAAGGTATCAATCCAGTAGGAGGTCACGCGCAAGTCCCTCGTACCTGCACAACATGATAGCAACTCGCAACCAACGCTTAGGGGTTGTCAATCCCTTCACGCTCACTTACGAGAGTGAGATTTGATAGAGATAATATTTTTGGTATTTTCGATAGATAGATGCAAGGTAAAAAGTAAAGGCAAAGTAAAAACAAAGCAAGTAAATAAAGTGATATAGATTGATATGATGAGAATAGACCCGGGGGCCACAGGTTTCACTAGTGGCTTCTCTCAAGAGCATAAGTATTCTACGGTGGGTGAACAAATTACTGTTGAGCAATTGATAGAATTGAGCATAGTTATGAGGTTATCTAGGTATGATCATGTATATAGGCATCACGTCCGTGACAAGTAGATCGAAACGATTCTGCATCTACTACTATTACTCCACTCATCGACCGCTATCCAGCATGCATCTAGAGTATTAAGTTAAAAACAGAGTAACGCCTTAAGCAAGATGACATGATGTAGAGGAATAAATTCATGCAATATGATAAATACAGCATCTTGTTATCCTCGATGGAAACAATACAATACGTGCCTTGCAACTCTTTCTGTCACTGAGTAAGGACACCGCAAGATTGAACCCAAAGCCAAGCAGTTCTCCCATTGCAAGAACTACCAATCTAGTTGTCCAAACCAAACGGATAATTCGAAGAGACTTGCAAAGATAACTCAATCATACATAAAAGAATTCAGAGAAGATTAAAATATTATTCATAGATAAGTTGGATCATAAACCCACAATTCATCGGTCTCAACAAACACACCGCAAAAATAAGATTACATCGAATAGATCTCCACGAGAGAGGGGGAGAACATTGTATTGAGATCCAAAAAGAGAGAAGAAGCCATCTAGCTACTAGCTATGGACCCGAAGGTCTGAAGTAAATTACTCACACTTCATCGGAGGGGCTATGATGATGATGTAGAAGCCCTCCGTGGTGGATGCCCCCTCCGGCGTAGTTCCGGAACAGGCCCCAAGATGGGATCTCGTGGATACAGAAGGTTGCGGCGGTGGAACTAGGTTTTTGGGCTCCCCTCTGATCATACGGGGATACGTAGGTATATATAGGAGGAAGGAGTACGTCGGTGGAGCTCCGAGGGGCCCACAAGGTAGGGGTCGCGCCCAGGGGGGCGCCCTCCACCCTCGTGACCTCCTCGGAAGCTTCTTGGAGTAGGGTCCAAGTCTCCTGGATCACGTTCGGTGAGAAAATCACGGTCCCGAAGGTTTTATTCCGTTTGGACTCCGTTTGATACTCCGTTTCTTCGAAATACTGAAATAGGCAAAAAACAGCAATTCTGGGCTGGGCCTCTGGTTAATAGGTTAGTCCCAAAAATAATATAGAAGTGGAAAATAAAGCCCAATATAGTCCAAAATAGTAGATAAAGTATCATTGACCACATTGACCACGCCGCGCTGAGAGCACCACAGCGGTGGACGACGGCGAGGACTAGGAAGGGGACGACACGGAGCCGGGGAAGACGCGGTAGTGGATGCCCACGCGGAGAGGAGTATGAGGGTTCACTGGTTCGGCTGCGGTGTGAGGCTGCCGTCGTTGCAGAATAACAGGGTGTGTGGGTGAGTAGAGGGATGGCCTGGCCAATGGTGGGAGTAGTAGGAGGCTGTGAGGCCTCCGCGGCATCCTAGCCGGCCACGAGAGGCAGGAGCATGCGGCACGACCTGTGCTGGTTTGGGCGGGTGGAGGAAGAAGACCAGAGGTTGAAGAAGCACTACGGCCGTTGGATGGACATCGTAAGGTCACTGGAGCTAGAATCGTTCATATTGACTAAAGTTGACAAAGGCCTCCGTCCCAGTCAACTTAGTAGTCCCACAAGTCAGCCTCCCAACATGGTGGGTCCCAGCTTGTAGGCGGACTATACATTTTTTTGTGCGTAATAAGGAGGCACTTTCGGTGGGTCCGAGCTGACAGCAGGGGGAACGTTTTTTTTTAACGAAATACGTTGGCCTGTCCGATGGGTCCCAACAGTCAGGGGGAATACTTTTTTCGCGAAATACGGTGGCCCGTCCAGTGGGTCCCAATATTCAGGGGGGAAATGTTTTTTTCGCGAAATACGGTGGCCCGTCCGGTGGGTCCCTACTATCAGCTGGAGGAATAATTATTTTGCTCGTAATAAGGAGGCACTTCCTTGCGGCTGCCATGGACCCAGCTGTCAGCCTCTCCACGTACAGTACTCTTCCGATGGAAGTCGGTCGTTGACCACATTGACCACGCCTCGCCCAGAGCACCACGACGGTGGACGATGGCGAGGCCTAGGAAGGGGACGACGCGGAGCCGGGGAAGACGCGACAGTGGATGCCCACGGGGAGAGGAGTACGAGGGTTCACTGGTTCGGCTGCAGTGTGAGGCTGTCGTCGCTGCAGAATAACAGGGGGTGTGGGGGTGTGGAGGGATGGCCTGGCCAGCGGTGGGAGTAGTATGGGGGCGGTAAGGCCTCCGCGGCAGCACAGCCGGCCATGGGAGGCAGGAGCAGGCGACACGACCGGTGCGACTTTGGGCGGCTGGAGCAAGAAGACCAGAGGTTGAAGAAGCACTACGGCCGTTGGATGGACATCGTACGGTCACTGAAGCTAGAATCCTTTATACTGACTAAGTTGACAAAGCCCTTGGTACGCGCCAACTTAGTAGGCCCACAGGTCAGCCTCCGAAACGGTGCACCCCAAATGTCAGGGGGAGGAATCATTTTTTGGGCGGCCGAAGCTAAGAATATCTGAGATTGAAGAAGAAGCACGACATCCGTTGGATAGACATCCAACGGTCACTGCTGCTAGAACCGTGTGTTTACTATAATAAGTTGACAAAGCCTTGCATACGCGTCAACTTATTTTTTCAGGGGACGTGTCAACTTAGTAGGCCCACAAGTGTGTGGTAGAGAACTTATAGCCCATTTGCGATTTGTAAGAATGTACAGCCCATTATTGAATTATAATGGAATTTACTACAGCCCATTTACAATTTGTTAAAAGTACAACCCATTTTCTAGCTAGGACAACGATTAATAATTTCAACCAACCGTTGAAGACAGAATTCAATAAAATCTCCCACATTTTGGTGGGATCCGAAATATTTTTATCCCGAAATTTCTAGTCGGACTAAATATAAATTTGTATTACGTAAAAATCCAACGAAACATTGCGCGCGCAACAATGAAAAATTAAGATTTTCAAAATCCATAAATAATATGTTATAAACTAATTTTGTGTTTGGTGCATTTTTTATAGTTACTAACCAGTTTTTATAATTACATCCATTTATTATTTTTTAAAGCCCATTTTCCTGTTAAGCCTAATGCATCCCTCTTAGGAAAGATTTGCAGCCCAGAGGGGCGGAGAATAACAAGTTGACCTTGCCTGGGTATTCCTCAAAAAAACGTATAGCTGGGCTAGCCATTTTCATCTTGAAAAAATTAATATCTGGGCTGGATATCTGGCCTGGGCTAGACGGGCCACAGCCCGCCCAGTTAATACCCTGCTCTCCTCTAAACAACAACGAAATCATTGCCAAGAAAAACTCTGCAGTGCTCACGCCTCAAAAACACAAATACTGCTCGAGCTGCTTGGTCCCAGCTGTCGGCCGCACCTTGTGCAATTCTCTCGTTTATATTGACTACATAGGTTGACAATGGTGTGGGACCGTGATGTCAGGAAACCAGGAGGAAGCAAAAAAATGTAGTTGTACATAATAAGGAGGCACTTGCATGCGTACGGCTATGGCCCTAGTGGGTCCCTAGTGTCATCTAGTCAAAATAAAGTCATCTCTTGAATCCTCTTGTTCGTTGACAATGTTAACAATGCTCGGCGCTACGGCGAGCGCAACAACTCGAAGGACGACGGAGAGGGCCTCGCGGGCCCTACAAATGGTCTGATACAGCGCCCGTGATGTCTACTACACAACCTTCTTCTTGTAGACGTTGTTGGGCCTGCAAGTGCACAGGTTTGTAGGACAGTAGCAAATTTCCCTCAAGTGGATGACCTAAGGTTTATCAATCCGTAGGAGGCGTAGGATGAAGATGGTCTCTCTGAAACAACCCTGCAACCAAATAAAAAAGAGTCTCTTGTGTCCCCAACACACCCAATACAATGGTAAGTTGTATAGGTGCACTAGTTCAGCGAAGAGATGGTGATACAAGTGCAATATGGATAGTAGATATAGGTTTTTGTAATCGGAAAATATAAAAACAGCAAGGTAACTAATGAAAAAGTGAGCGTAAACGGTATTGCAAAGATAGGAAACAAGGCCTAGGGTTCATACTTTCATTAGTGCAAGTTCTCTCAACAATAATAACATAGATAGATCATATAACAAGCCCTCAACATGCAACAAAGAGTCACTCCAAAGCCACTAATAGCGGAGAACAAACGTAGATATTACGGTAGGGTACGAAACCACCTCAAAGTTATTCTTTTGGATCAATCTGTAAAAAAGTTCGTACTAGAATAACACCTTAAGACACCAATCAACCAAAACCCTAATGTCACCTAGATACTCCATTGTCACCTCAAGTATCCGTGGGTATGATTGTACGATATGCATCACACAATCTCAGATTCATCTATTCAACCAACACATAGAACCTCAAAGAGTGCCCCAAAGTTTCTACCGAAGAATCACGACGAAAACGTGTGCCAAGCCCTATGCATAGATTCATGGGCGGAACCCGCAAGTTGGTCACCAAAACATACATCAAGTGGCACATGATATCCCATTGTCACCACAGATAAGCACGACAAGACATACATCAAGTGTTCTCATAAAAGACTCAATCCGATAAGATAACTTCAAAGGGGAAACTCAATTCATCACAAGAGAGTAGAGGGGGAGAAACATCATAAGATCCAACTACAATAGCAAATCTCGGGATACATCAAGATCGTGCCATAGAGGAACACGAGAGAGAGAGAGAGAGAGAGATCAAACACATAGCTACTAGTACATACCCTCAGCCCCGAGGGTGAACTACTCCCTCCTCGTCATGGAGAGCGCCAGGATGATGAAGATGGCCACCGGTGATGGGTTCCCCCTCCGGCAGGGTGCCGGAACGGGCTCCCGAGAGCTTTTTGGTGGCTATAGAGGCTTGCGGCGGCGGAACTCCCGATCTATCTTCTGTTCTGGAAGTTTTACGATACGTAGGTATATATGGATGCAAGGGGTACGTTGGTGGAGCTTCGGGGGGCCCACGAGGCAGGGGGCGCGCCCTAGGGGGTGGGCGCGCCCCCCACCCTCGTGACCAGCTCCCATATCTTCTGACGTAGAGTCCAAGTCTATCCGGTGGCTTTCCTTCCAAAAATAACTTCTCCAATTGATTTCGTTCCGTTTTGACTCCGTCTGATATTCCTTTTCCTCGAAACACAGAAATAGGCATAAAACAGCAAATCTGGGCTGGGCCTCTGGTTAATAGGATAGTCCCAAAAGTAATATAAAAGTGGATAATAAAGCCCAATATTGCCCACAACAGTAGATAATATAGCATGGAGCAATCAAAAATTGTAGATACGTTGGAGACGTATCAAGCATCCCCAAGCTTAATTCCTGCTCGTCCTCGAATAGGTAAATGATAAAAAAGAATTTTTGATGCGGAGTGACACTTTGGCATAATTTCAATGTAAATCTTCTTAATTGTGGTATGAATATTCAGATCCGAAAGATTCAAGACAAAAGTTCATATTGACATAAAAATAATAATACTTCAAGCATACTAATCAAAGCAATCATGTCTTCTCAAAATAGCATGGCAAAAGAAAGTTCATCCCTACAAAATCATATAGTTAGGCTATGCTTCATTTTCATCACACAAAGATATTCCCAACTTCTATACCCCCGATGACAAGCCAAGCAATTGTTTCATACTTAAATAATCTCAAACTTTTTCAACCTTCACGCAATACATGAGCGTGAGCCATGGATATAGCACTATGGGTGGAATAGAATATGATGATGGGGATTGTGTGGAGAAGACAAAAAAAGGAGAAAGTCTCACATTGACGAGGATAATCAATGGGCTATGGAGATGCCCATTAATTAATGCCAACATGAGGAGTAGGGATTGCCATGCAACGGATGCACTAGAGCTATGAATGCTCAACAAAAGAAAACTAGTGGGTGTGCATCCAACTTGCTTGCTCACGAAGACCTAGGGCATTTGAGGAAGCCCATCGTAGGAATATACAAGCCAAGTTCTATAATGAAAAATTCCCGCTAGTATGAAAAAGACAACTTATGAGACTCACTATATGAAAAACATGGTGCTACTTTGAAGCACAATATATGAGACTCACTACATGAAGAACAAGGTGCTACTTTGAAGCACAAGTGTGGAAAAAGAGATAGTAACATTGCCCCTTTTTTATTTATTTTTTATTTTTTTTATTTTTTTCTCCTTTTTTGTTTCTTTTTTTTCTTTTGGGCCTTTCTTTTTTTTGGCCTTTCTTCTTCTTTTTTTCTTTTTTTGGGAAATGCTCTAATAATGATGATCATCACACTTCTATTGATTACAACATATATATTACAACTCGAAACTTAGAACAAAATATGACTCTATATGAATGCCTCCGGCGGTGTACCGGGATGGTGCAATGAATCAAGAGTGACATGTATGAAAAACAGTGCATGGTGGCTTTGCCACAAATATGATGTCAACTACATGATCATGCAATGGCAATATGACAAAAGTAATGTATGTCATGATGATGATGAACGGAACGATGGAAAGTTGCATGGCAATATATCTCAGAATGGCTATGGAAATTGAAAGTGCTAGTATCGACTAGAGGGGTGGTGAGTAGGCGATTTTTATGAAAGTCTTCAAAACATGGAGTTTCGAAGACAAACAACAGTAATAACCTAATTGATATGCAGCGGAAGATAAACTACCCTAAACAAGCCATAGTCAAGTATGTAATGATGTGAAGGTATAGGACTAATAGCAGTTTGGTAGTAAGGATCAAGATGGAAGATAGTGTGAAGCCAATCAACAATAGTAGTCAAGCAATGAAGTCAAACAGATACACAGACAAGCAATGACTTCATGAAGACAAACTTAAGTAAGGTTGGAAGGGATAGAACCAGTTGCTTGTTGAAGACACAGGATTTGTTGGACCAGTTCCAGTTGTTGTGACAACTGTACGTCTGGTTAGGGAGGCTGAGATTTAACTCAGAAGACCGTGTCTTCACCTCATTCCCCTTGAGCTAAGGACACCCAGTCCTCGCCCAATCACTCTGGTAAGTCTTCAAGGGAGACTTCCAAACCTTCACAGACTTCGTTCACCGGCAATCCACAATGACTCTTGGATGCTCAGAACACGACGCCTAACCGGCTGGAGGATTCACAGTCCTCAAGTGTTATAAGTCTTCAGGTCACATAGACAGAAAGACTTCACTGATGCCTAACACTCTTTGGCTCTGGGTGTTTGGGCTTTGTCCTCGCAAGGATTTCTCTCTCTCAAATGCTTCGAGGTGGGTTGCTCTCAAACGACAAAAGCCGTGCACAAACTCTGAGCAGCCACCAATTTATGGTGTAGGGGGTGGGCTATTTATAGCCACTAGGCAACCCGACCTGATTTGTCCAAAATGACCCTGGGTCACTAAGGAACTGACACATGTTCCAACGGTCAGATTTCAAACACACGCGGCAACTTTACTTGGGTTACAAGCAAAGCTGACTCATCCAGCTCTGGATAAGATTTGCTCTCATTGTGTTCGCTCGAAGACATAGGATTTGAGTTGAGCATCACTTCAGTCACTCTGACTTAGTTCACTTGGACCCCACTTAACAGTACGGTGGTTCCTAGGACTCAACAAAGAAGAAAAGGAAACAACGAAACCACACAGTCTTCGCGCTCCAAAGTCTTCACACAATGTCTTCTCATGTCATAGTCTTCAATATGAATATCTTCTCATACCACCATTGTCTTCAATGTCTTCATACATTTTTAGGGGTCATCTCCGGTAGGTAAACTGAATCAATGAGGGACACTACCTGTGTTATCCTGCAATTTTCACAAACGTATCAGTCCCTCAACCAACTTTGTCGTCAATACTCCAAAACCAACTAGGGGTGGCACTAGATGCACTTACAATCTCCCCCTTTTTGGTGATTGATGACAAACTGGTTGAAGTTTTCAACGGGGATAAAGAATGTGAAATTGTAAGGATAGAGAATTGTCTTCATAAGTTGCAAGGGCTCCCCCTGAAGATGTGCATATAAGTAATTTGCTTTTGGAATGCAAATGCACATGGCAGGTTGTACTTGTGGAGATCCACTTCAACTTATGAAGATAATTCATCATGCATGAGATGATATAGCAATAAGAATGACATGCATAATGAAAAATGGACGTCTGCAGAATGGTCTAAGTGCGGAAGTTATCATCGCACATGCGGAATTTATCAGCGCATCATAGTAAAGCAAATAAGTAGCAGAAGTAGCAGACGACCATCAAGTTTAGGTGTTACAACTCAAAGAACCAAATGTTTCAAAATGCAAGAGTTGTAAGCACGCAGCAAAATATAATGCAACCACCCATATGAACCCGCCTGAAGACTAACAACTCATACGCTTCTCCCCCTTTTGTCAGTAAGGACCAAAAAGGTTTGAAGACATAGAGCATCTACTCATCATCATGAGTAGGTGAAGCAGCAGGGTTGTCGTCGTTGGTTGGCGGTGCAGAAGAGCTTGGTGCAGTGTCGATGCGCGCAGTAGTAGGAGGTGGTGAAGTAGCATCATCTTCATCATCGATCACTCTGGCATTAACTGTTGCCGCGGAAGAAGAATATTCAGATTCTTCAAGAGATGGAGTTCGACGCAGGGTAGCAGTCCGTGGAGGAGTGGAGTCGAACTGGAATCTTTCATTGAAGCCATCGTCTTGAAGATCAGCTTCAGCACAGAGCAAGGTCAAACTCTTCCATGATCTTCGGCAAGTTTCATGAGCAACAAAGGCATTCTTGGTGGCAAGGTTGCAAATGCGATTGACATCCACCAAGAGGCTTTGCATCTGTCTCTTGAGCCAGAAATGATGCTTATCCTATTTCTGATGAAGAGCCACAAGAAGTTCTCGGTCATTGAGAACGCGAGAACGCTTACGAGGCCTTTGTGCAATGGTGCTTTCAGTGGCTTCAGTGGGCGCTCTGTGAGGCAGACGAGTGTTACCAGCCCGTGGATAGATTCATGTTGCTGCTTGAACACCTTCAATAGGCTGAGTGAAGCTTTGGTGCTCAATGTTCTGAAGACAAAGCGGCGTCTTGGCAGGGTCAGAGTATATAGCATCAACTGACATATCAACCTCTGGCAGAAAGATTATATGATTGCGAGCAGAGGGCTGATAATATCAACCTCCGGAAGCAGCAAGTTGCCTGATGAAGAATTCCTGAGTGTTGAAGCTGATGCCATTTAGAATGTAGAAGACCAAAGTCTTCATTGCTCCTTCAAGCTTGGCCGCTGATGAATGTCCCTTGACTGGCCATAGAGTTCGCCTGATGATATGATATATGGTGCGAGGCAGATACTCAAGGTCTTCAACAAAGAAATGTGTGGGATACTCAGCGTCAGATGGCAAAGGCTTCATCATGCTCAGCATCTGGCTCATATTGGGTTCTGGCTTGTGAAAGATGCTCTCATCAGCATTCCGGTGTAGCTGATAGTCAGGCTCATACAGTTCCCCAGGAGTGGCTAGCCCTGTAAGCTCGATGATATCCATAGCTTTGGCTTCATGATGAACATTTCCAGTCATCCACTCGAGAACCCATGTCTTGATGTCCCTGTAGTAGCCGCGAATGTGCAGAGTGGCATAGAATTGAAGCAATAGCTCTTCATTCCAATGTTCTTTGTCTGTCACAAAGTGGAGCAGACCAGCATCACGAAAACAATCAAGTGCTTCTTCCAAGCACGGCAGTCCAGCAATAGCTTCAGTATCGAGGCGCATATGAGGGAAAATGCGCCCTTGATCATATAGCACACATGAGTAATAGCTTCTCTGCTGATAGCTCCAGAACCTATCTGATGATATCTTTGGCGTGGAGTAGGGGTTCTTGGCGTTGTCAAAGAAGGTATTGTGGCTTTTGAAGCCATTAGCATTGAATGACCCTGGTGAGTTGGCAGTACCTGGAAGCCTTGGCAACCTGGGCTTTGGCTTCTGGACCTGAGGCCTATGCTCAACATGATAGTCAAATTGCGGGCCTGAGGCAGCAGGAGGAGGCACCAGAACAGGCCATCGGACAGTGGTAAGCTGACCATGACTATATGCTTGCTCAATTGTGTGAGGCCTTGGTGGCGGAACAGGAGCAGGGGCAACAGTGGAGGCATCAGGCTGCACGACAGGTGCTTCTGGAGCAATTGTCACATTAACTTCAGGTGCAGCATCCTCATTGGCTTCAGGTGCAGCATCCTCATTTGCTTCAGGTGCAACATCCTCATTGGTTTCAGGTGCAGCATCGGTGGTTTCAGGTTCAGTGTCCACATTAGCTTCAGGCACACTAGTTGGCGCAGGCTCCACATTAGCGTCAGCCATGACTAAGTCACTGGCTTCATTGACGTTGGCGGTGGCAGCCTCAACATTGCCAATCTCCTCTTGACGAGCAGGAGGGTCGGGCACAGGCACGTTCAGATCATGAACTGCTTCTTCTTCAATTGCTGGGGGAGTAGGTACACGAACTTCTTCATTTTCTTCGGCTGATGCAGCCGGAATGTCTTCAGCAGCATGTGCTTCAGACTCAGAGACATTCACAGTTGGAGCAGGTTCTGAAAATACTTGTTGTGCAACGGGTGAACGTTGCACTTCTCCTTCTGGAACGCTCGACGGAGGGACTTCAGGCCTTTGTCCTCTACGAAGCCTGCAAAGTGCTGGCTTCAAGTTAGGAGATGGAGTTGGCCGAGCCTAAAAGTCTTCATCCTCTTCTTGCACTGGGGGTGTAGCTTGTTGTTGTTGTTGGGGAGTACTGGGGGAGTCTTGTTGTTGTTGTGGGTGATCAGCCCACGAAGCATCCTGAGCAATTGGCGTCAATGGACGACCAATGCTGATGAGTTCGCTGTTCGTATGAACAGGCGATGATACCACTTGATGTTCGATCTGAGGAAGAACTTCATCATCATTTACATTGTCATCTTGACCAATGTCTTCAGCAGCGGTGTGTTCAGCTGTTGGAATATCTTTAGCCTCATGAGCCTCTATGGTAGCAGGCTCATGGACAACCATTCTTCGTTCTTGATGAACTGACACAGGGCGAACCATGGAAATGGGTTCAACGACTAAGGGCTCTGTGGAAGCAGCCCTAGTCTTCTTGGTCTTGCGCTTCTTCTTGGAGGGAGCGGCATCAGAGGCTTCAGTGTGCTTTCTCTTTCTGGCGTCAGCCTCGGCAGCCCTCGTCTTCTTCTGTTCTGAAGCGGTTGTGGTGACCTTTAGCTTCGAGCCAGTCATGCTGCTTGCGAAGATAATGCGAGGGGCTTCTTGGCTTGAAGGCTCAGGCTGTTCAGCAGGGTGCTTCTTCTTCCTCTTTGCAGCCATCCTGGGGTCAATGCCTGGACGGCCAAGTGATTTGTGCTTCTCAACCTCATTGTAGGCAAGCACACACTTATCAGCCAAAATCTTCATGTGCTCTCGAGAGCCCTGGGCTTCTTCACGCTTCTTCAGAAAAGCTTCTTTCAGATCATGGAGCATGACTTTGAAGTTGCGGACGTCTTGAACACTTAGCTTGGCCACATGCTTCTTGAATTGAGCCTTCTCATAGTCAATCTTGTTCTTGAGCTCAATGATGCGCTGAGCAAGAGCTAGCTCAGAAGCAATGGCGCCATTGAAGGCGACACTGAGGCCAATGGGGAGCTGTAAATCTTCAAAGCTGATGTTTGGGGTGTCGAACCACTCATCAATGAAATTGTGGATGATGGCCACATCAAAGAGAGGTAAGTTGCTGAAGATTACTGCTTCTTCTTTGCTCTTTATCAGCTGCTCAAGAGCATCATCATCAAGATTTTCATCACTTGATAGATCAATGGGTTCTTCACGTAGAATGGCAGCAGGAGTCAAGGCTCTTTGGTCAGATGGTCTGACAAGTTGCTTCTTCTTCTCCGTTCTCTTGGAGACACGGGATTGATCTTCAGACTGCACACTGGCTTCAGGAGGTGCAGTGGCCAGTGGCTTCGCACGTGAAGTCTTCGGAGGTGCAGCTGAGGTTGAAGCCTTTGACTTCTTCTGCTTATGCGGCTTTGGAGGAGGAGCAGGGGCTTCATCAGAGTCAGCGCCATTGTCAGAATGATCTACTCTAGCGCCTTGGACCATGATGTAGGTGATGAGGCTGTCAAGGTTGGCGTAGGGGCCAATGACATTGGGGTTAGCTTCACGGGAGCCGTCAGCACGGGGAGCAGAGGGACCTGGGTTGAAGTCCAAACCCAAGGACTTCTTGTTCTTCTTGGACGAAGCCACATCAAACTGGTAGTTGCGCTTGAAAAGAGAGTCATCACGACACCATAGTAGTGAGGTGGGATCTGCGTTCGCAGGCTGTGGCCCACGGACCATGCAAGGATAGAAGCCTTGGTCAATGGCTTCAGATCGGCTCTTGGGTTGAAGGCCTCGATAGAGGATATCACCCCAAGGTCTCTTGATGGCATGCTTCTCTGCATATTCCTTTGTCACAAACTTGTACTTGAACCACTCCTCAGCCCAATAGCGTCGAATCCATTGGATTCGCGTCTTCCTCTGATGATAATTCTCTTCAGGATCTGTCTTGTATAGTTCTGCTAAATCATCAGGCAGATCTTTGGATGTTCCTTCTCTGCGCTGTCTGCCACCCTTCCTTGCTAATTTTTCTGCAGCCATGAACTTCAAACTGAATGGCTTCAATACATTCAAAGGCTTCAGAGATTTGCGCTTGCTGGTCAAGCAGGAACTGGCTTTAGGAGAATTTATATGATGCTGTAAGTATTCTGCAAACGAATGCAGACTATGAGAACCAAGGGATTCTCCCACGGACATGTACTTGTGACAGCATTAGAGATGCGAGGGAAGGGGAAGAGGTCATATGCATTCTCAGAAGATTTTGAAGATAAATCAGTTTGAAGACATTGACCTCATGATGCGAAGACATTCACTTATATAGGTGAGTTGGTTCCAGATTTGTACCAATCCGTGAATAAGTACAAGTGAGGAATCAAACTAGACAAGGAATCTAAGTGAATCGACTAAGCAGTATGAGATGCAGACAGAATAGATCTAACTTGAACAGACAGAAACAACTTTCGGTAAACAGGATGAATCTTGAAGATCAAAAAGGTGGTAAAAATAGAGTTATAATTACCGCACGAAGAACTGCTAGATGGGAAGAATAGGAGACCGAGCAGTTCAGCCCACCATGCCCTAACTTGGCGACGGAGGACACCTACGGCGACGACGGAGAGGACGATGTCCGCGGCCGGCGTCAGGACGGTGTCGGAGAAGTCACGGCAGCTAAGCGCTTCGTCGCCGGTGTCGTCGCGAGCTAGCGGTGGCGCTAGGGTTTTGACAGAGGTGGAGAGGTTGAAGAAGGATTTCTTTACCGCAGGGGATAGGTATTTATAAGTAGGTGAGAGACACAGCGCAATTACGCTGGTGCCCCTGGCGGTTCATATCTGAGGGGTACGTGGCAAGCATGCAACACACCCAGGGTTGTCCCACGTTCCCACGCCCGCCAGGCATGTCGAAGAGTTGTTCCGGCTTCTCTGGATTTCAACAATAAAGATAAGCCTTTAAAAACAGATCTAATATTTTTGCCTTCTGCTGACTAGGACGCAGAGAAGACATTCGACAGTTTCAATAGAATGCGTATGATTTGGACAGATAGAGTTTGAGATAGGAAGCATAGAGAGGTTAGGGTCCAATCACATTCACTTAGTTCAAAATATCCAATCTTGAAGACAAAGCTATAAGTGAATGTTGTAGAGGACAGAACACTAGTATATATATATCAGAAAGCAATCAAATCATCATAGTGCAGAAAGTCATGAAGACAAATTGAAACTGAAGACAAACCAAATGCGAAGTCATTGCAATATAACGCCATGAGTGAAACACTTCAAACATAGAAAGTTGGTGGTGGCGTAACCCACTGTATAGGAAGTATTAGACCCAGACACGGCGACAATTATCGTGGCGCTCCGAAGTCGAATTCCATGTTAATGTATTCACACTCAGAGTGTAAATCTTCATTGATTGAAGATATACATTACTTTGTGTGTTGCACATATAAGTCATCAACATGCATAAGTGTTAGGATGTGTGCCTGATCACAGGATTCCAAGATATTTAGCTCACACCGTAACTTGCAGAACCTTTTCTCATCCAAGGGCTTTGGGAAGATATCTGCCAGTTGTTCTTCAGTGTTGACGTGAATGATATCGATATCTTTCTTCATAACATGATCTCTGGGAAAGTGATGACGAATTTCAATGTGCTTTGTCTTCGAGTGTTGGACTGGATTATTGGCTATTTTGATGGCACTTTCGTTGTCGCAGAAGAGAGGTACTTGTTTCAGGTTGATGCCATAGTCCTTGAGAGTTTGCTTCATCCATAGAAGCTGAGCACAACAGGATCCAGCAGCAATGTATTCAGATTCAGCAGTTGAGAGTGATACACAGTTCTGCTTCTTCGAAGACCAACAGACAAGTGATCGACCAAGAAAATGACATGTGCCTGATGTAGACTTGCGATCCACCTTGTCACCAGCATAATCAGCATCCAAGAATCCAACCAAATCACATTTTGAGCCCTTGAGATACCATAATCCGAGTGTTGGGGTGTAAGCCCAATATCAAAGAATTCGCTTCACAGCTAAGTGATGCGATTCCTTTGGTGCCGCTTGGAATCGAGCACACATGCAAACACTAAGCATAATATCTGGCCTAGATGCACATAAATAAAGCAAAGAACCAATCATGGAGCGGTATATCTTTTGATCGAACTCTTTACCATTGTCGTCGGGACCAAGATGGTGTTTGGCTGGCATTGGCGTCGTGTAGCCTTTGCAGTCTTCCATTCCAAACTTCTTCAGACAATCTTTGAGGTATTTCTCTTGAGATGTGAAGATGACATTCCTTTGCTGACGAATTTGAAGACCAAGGAAGAACTTCAGCTCACCCATCATGGACATTTGATATTGCTCTTGCATCATGTACCCAAACTCATCACTGTACTTCTGGTTCGTGCATCCGAAGATTATGTCATCCACATATATTTGGCACACAAACAGTTCACCATCATATGTCTTCATGAAGAGAGTGGGATCGAGGGACCCAGGTTTGAAGCCTTTGCTCTTCAGGAAGTCTTTGATTGTATCATACCAGGCACGAGGAGCTTGTTTGAGGCCATACAGTGCTTTGTTTAGCTTGTACACCATATCAGGATGTTTTGGATCTTCAAATCCATGTGGTTGTGCGACATACACTTCTTCTTCAATCTTGCCATTGAGAAATGCGCTCTTCACATCCATTTGATATAGCAAGATATTGTGATGATTAGCATAGGCTAGCAGTATGCGAATAGCTTCAAGTCTAGCAACAGGAGCAAATGTTTCATTGAAGTCAATTCCTTCAACTTGAGTGTATCCCTTAGCCACAAGACGTGCTTTGTTTCTGACGACTTGACCATGCTCATCTTGCTTGTTTCGATATATCCATTTTGTTCCAATAATGTTATGCTTGCGAGGATCAGGTCGCTTGACAAGTTCCCAGACATTATTCAGTTTGAATTGTTGAAGTTCTTCTTGCATGGCTTGAATCCATTCAGGTTCCATAAAAGCTTCAGCAACTTTCTTGGGTTCTGATATTGACACAAATGAAAAGTGCCCACGGAAGTTTGCTAGCTATGTTGCTCTTGATTGAGTGAGTGGACCAGGTGCATTGATACTGTCAATTATCTTCTCTATTTGAACTTCATTTGCAACGCGAGGATGAACATGACGAAGATTTTGCTCTGGCTGATCATTGTCATCATTTGGAGGATTGTCTTTGGTCTGAGCATTGTCTTTAGGTTGATTTGGTGCAGAGATGATAAGTTCCTCTTCAGGTTGTGCTTCAGAGGGCATGATTTCACCAGTTCCCATCAGCTTGATTGCCTTATTTGACGAAGCTTCATCCAGTGTACTTGGCAGAATCTCTCTCTGTGAACCATTGGTTTCATCAAATTTCACATCCACAGTTTCAATGATTTTGTAGAGATAAAGGTTGAAGACTCTGTAGGAGTGTGAATCCTTTCCATAGCCAAGCATGAAGCCTTCGTGAGCCTTAGGTGCAAATTTTGACTTGTGATGGGGATCCTTTATCCAACATCTTGCTCCAAATACTCTGAAGTAACTGACGTTTGGCTTCTTGCTAGTAAGCAGCTCATATGATGTTTTCTTTAGAAGCTTATGGATGTATACACGGTTGATGATGTGACATGCTGTATCAATAGCTTCAGGCCAGAACTTTCTTGGTGTCTTGTACTCATCTAGCATTGTTTGAGCCATCTCAATGAGGGTTCTGTTTTTGCGCTCAACAATGCCGTTTTGCTGATGTGTGTAGGGTGCAGAGAACTCATGAGTGATTCCCATTGTATCCAGATACAGATCAAGTCCAGTGTTCTTGAATTCAGTGCCATTGTCACTTCTGATGTGCTTGATCTTCACACCATAATTGTTCATTACTCGAGTTGCAAAGCGCCTGAAGACGTCTTGCACTTCAGTCTTGTAGAGAATTATATGAACCCATGTGTATCTTGAGTAGTCATCAACAATGACGAAGCCATAGAGACAAGCAGTTTTTGTGAGGGTGGAGTAGTGAGTAGGTCCAAATAAGTCCATGTGTAACAGCTCGAAGGGTTGAGATGTTGTCATGATTGTCTTCGATGGGTGCTTTGCCCTTGTCATCTTTCCAGCTTCACAGGCACCACATAGATGATCCTTCTTGAACTTGACATCCTCGATGCCAATGACATGCTTCTTCTTGACGAGTGAGTGTAAGTTCCTCATGCCAGCATGTCCCAGCCTTCGATGCCAGAGCCAGCATTTTGAAGCTTTTGTGAGAAGACATACGGCAAGCTGTGGACCTGCTGAGAAATCTACCATGTACATATCATCTTTTCGATACCCTTCAAAGACTAGAGATTTGTCAGATTCCATTAGTACAAGGCAACGATATTTGCCAAATATCACAATGTTCAAGTCACAAAGCATTGAGACAGACATTAAGTTGAAACCAAGGGATTCAACAAGCATCACTTTATCCATGTGTTGATCCTTTGATATTGCAACTCTACCTAGACCCAATACCTTGCTTTTACCAGTGTCAGCAAATGTAATGTGACTTTTGTCGGATGGACGTAAGGTTGAGTCCATGGGAAGACTTCGATCACCAGTCATATGATTTGTGCATCCACTGTCCATAATCCATTCTGAAGCTTTTGGTGATGTACCCTACAGTGCAGTTACGAGGATAGACTTCACAAGAGTGTTGTGAAGCATAAGCATTTGACACATATAGGGACAGTCACAGCTTATAACAAAGTTAGGACATAGTATGACTGATAAGAAATTCAGATGTGAAGCATATAGAATGACATTTCATCGTGCGTCCTCAGTGAGTTTTAGGTCCCCGGCAATAGTATCGGACGCCATTGATTGCTGGCTGGAGACCATTTTCTGCAAAAGAGATTAGTTCTTCTTTGCCACCCACATCTTCAGTGGGGGCTTAGAAGCAATGAGTCTAAGTGCAGCATCTGAGAATTTTGGCTTTGAAGCCCTAGCAAATAGCCTTGCAGGAGATGAATGATACTCATATGAATAAGCAGAAAAGTTCTTAGTCCTATGAACATAGCGGTTCGAAGATACACGCTCATATTCATAAGTTTGAGCATGATTTCCCTGCAAAACATTGGCGTTAGGGTGACTCATGTGAGTCCTGTATCTGTATGAAGCCTTTGGGCCACATGAAGCTATTGGTCTGGGGTTTGTCTTCTTCCTTGGTGGTGTCATGACGACATTCATAGGAAGATTCTCAATGTACTGCTTAGGTACCCAGATCTTCTTCATAGGTGGTCCATTCCTGCAGTTAGTACCAATGTATCTGGCGAACACTTCACCATTCTGATTTTTGAACAGCTTATAGTTTGCATCAAAGGATTCATCAATGATAATAGGATTAGCACAGGTAAAGCCAGATAAGGTGGATGGATCTACTGAAGGTTCCTTTGCAGCAACCCATGTGGTCTTGGGGTACTGCTAAGGCTTCCAGTACGAGCCATCAACATTCATTTTGCTTTCGAACTCAACACCCTCTTTCCTAGGGTTTCGGTTCAGAATCTGCTTTTTGAGGACATCGCAGAGAGTCTGATGTCCCTTCAAACTTTTGAACATCCCTGTTTCAAGCAATGTCTTCAACATAGCATTTTCATTAGCAACAGCAGTGGTGTCCTCCGCAGAGGGGTTAGTGACCACATTAGTAGGTGAAGACAATGAAACAGTAGTAGCAGTGGAACATTCACCAAGAGATGTAGCATTATCACGCTCAATGCATTTTAGACATCGTGGTTCAAATCCTTCCTGAGCGGAACTGATCTGTTGGGCACGAAGTGACTCATTCACCTTTTGAAGATCTTCATGAGCCGCTCTCAATTTTTCAAGCTCTTGTTTCCTTTGAAGATAATCATAGGAGAGCCTTTCATAAGTAGTTGAGAGCGATTCATGACGACCTTCAAGTTCTTGGTACTTAGCATGAAGATTCTTTATGTCATCAACTAAGGACTGTGAACGTGTCATTTCAGCGTCCAACAGGTCATTGCTTTTGTCTAACAGTTTTTGAGTATGTTCCATAGCCTTTCGTTGTTCAGTTGCAATTTTAGCAAGTGTTTTGTAGCTGGGTTTGGATTCACAATCAGAGTCATCTTCACTTGAGGTTTGAAAGTAAGCATCGCGTGATTTTACCTTGGCACCACGTGCCATGAAGCAGTAGGTGGGAGTAGGATCGTCTTCGTCATTGGCTTCAACGTTGGTGTGGAAGTCATTGTCTTCAGTGTTGAAGATTGACTTGGCAACATAGGCGGTGGCTAGAGCCAGACTTGCAACACCAGGATCAGACTCCTCTCTAGACTCCACCTCCGCCTCCTCTGAAGCAGACTCCTCCTCTGAATCCATTTCCTTGCCAACAAAAGCACGAGCCTTGCCAGATGAGCTCTTCTTGTATGATGAAGACTTGGAAGAAGACTTATACGACTTTGAGGATTTCTTCTTCTTCTTGTCATCAGAATCATATTCCTTGCTTTTCTTCTTCTTCTTCTTCTCATTGTCCCACTGTGGACACTCAGATATGTAGTGACCAGGTTTCTTGCACTTGTGGCAGGTTCTCTTCTTGTGATCATGTGTGGTAGCTCATCATTCCTTGAGCTAGATCGTGAAGACTTTCTGAAGACTTTCTTCTTTGTGAATTTCTGGAACTTCTTCACAAGCATAGCAAGTTCCCTTCGAATGTCTTCAGGATCTTTAGAACTATAGTCAGATTCTTCTTCAGATGAGGAAATAACTTTTGCCTTCAAAGCACGAGTTCGGCCATAGCTTGGACCATAGATATCTCTTTTCTCAGATAGCTGGAACTCATGTGTGTTGAGCCTCTCAAGTATATCAGACGGATCGAGTGTCTTGAAGTCAGGAAGTTCTTGTATCATGAGGGCAAGGGTGTCAAAGGAGCTATCAAGTGATCTCAGCAGTGTCTTGACGATTTCATGTTTGGTAATCTCGGTTGCGCCAAGGGCTTGAAGTTCATTTGTGATATCAGTGAGGTGATCAAACGTAAGCTGGACATTCTCATTGTCGTTTCTCTTGAAGCGGTTGAAGAGATTGCGAAGAACACTGATTCTTTGATCTCTCTGGGTTGAGACGCCTTCGTTGACCTTGGACAGCCAGTCCCAGACTAGCTTCGGCGTTTCCAGAGCACTCACACGGCCATATTGTCCTTTGGTCAGATGACCACAGATGATATTCTTTGCAGTAGTCCAGTTGAATGAACTTCTTGACATCAGTGGGGGTGACACCTTCACCAGTTTTGGGAACGCCATTCTTGACGACATACCAGAGGTCGACATCAATGGCTTCAAGATGCATGCGCATCTTATTCTTCCAGGAGGGATATTCAGTTCCATCGAACACGGGGCAAGCAGCGGAGACCTTGATTATCCCTGTAGTCGACATAGCTGAAACTCCAGGTGGTTAAACCGAATCACACAGAACAAGGGTGTACCTTGCTCTGATACCAATTGAAAGTGCTAGTATCGACTAGAGGGGGGGTGAATAGGCGATTTTTATGAAAGTCTTCAAATCTTGGAGTTTCGAAGACAAACAACAGTAATAACCTAATTGATATGCAGCGGAAGATAAACTACCCCAAACAAGCCATAGTCAAGTATGTAATGATGTGAAGGTACAGGACTAATAGCAATTTGGTAGTAAGGATCAAGATGGAAGATAGTGTGAAGCCAATCAACAATAGTAGTCAAGCAATGAAGTCAAACAGATACACAGACAAGCAATGAATTCATTAAGACAAACTTAAGTAAGGTTGGAAGGGATAGAACCAGTTGCTTGTTGAAGACACAGGATTTGTTGGACCGGTTCCAGTTGTTGTGACAACTGTACGTCTGGTTAGGGAGGCTGAGATTTAACTCAGAAGACCGTGTCTTCACCTTATTCCCCTTGAGCTAAGGACACCCAATCCTCGCCCAATTACTCTAGTAAGTCTTCAAGGGAGACTTCCAAACCTTCACAGACTTCGTTCACCGGCAATCCACAATGACTCTTGGATGCTCAGAACGCGACGCCTAACCGGCTGGAGGATTCACAGTCCTCAAGTGTAATAAGTCTTCAGGTCACACAGACAGAAAGACTTCAGTTATGCCTAACACTCTTTGGCTCTGGGTGTTTGGGCTTTGTCCTCGCAAGGATTTCTCTCTCTCTCAAATGCTTCGAGGTGGGTTGCTCTCAAACGACAAAAGCCGTGCACAAACTCTGAGCAGCCACCAATTTATGGTGTAGGGGTTGGGCTATTTATAGCCACTAGGCAAACCGACCTGATTTGTCCAAAATGACCCTGGGTCACTAAGGAACTGACACGTGTTCCAACGGTCAGATTTCAAACACACGCGACAACTTTACTTGGGCTACAAGCAAAGCTGACTCATCCAGCTCTGGGTAAGATTTGCTCTCATTGTCTTCGCTCGAAGACATAGGATTTGAGTTGAGCATCACTTCAGTCACTCTGACTTAGTTCACTTGGACCCCACTTAACAGTACGGTGGTTCCTATGACTCAACAAAGAAGAAAAGGAAACAACGAAACCACACAGTCTTCGCGCTCCAAAGTCTTCACACAATGTCTTCTCATGTCATAGTCTTCAATATGAATATCTTCTCATACCACCATTGTCTTCAATGTCTTCATACATTTTTAGGGGTCATCTCCTGTAGGTAAACCGAATCAATGAGGGACACTACCTGCGTTATCCTGCAATTCTCACAAACGCATTAGTCCCTCAACCAACTTTGTCGTCAATACTGGCATTAGATCGACATGCAAAACAATACGAAGCATTATTCTCAGGAGGCATGGTGAATAGCTCGTGATGCCGCATGCCACAACATTCCAAGCTCAACTTTGCAATCAAACACAAGGCCTAGCATTACATAGACAATATTCAGAACAAACTCTTAACACAGGAATATCTCAGTAGAGTAACTATTAACTTCTAAACTGAACACAGGAATAGGAAAAAACATTCGACACTGCTCACAGCAAGGGCGTCCCACTCAAAAATTTCAAATGCATGTCTTCTGGCTAACATCAATGATCAAATTTTGACAAGGTTTTCCAATTCCAATATACTAAACTAACGTCTTCTTGCTAACATCGATGATTAAACTTTGACAAGCTTTTCCCATTCAAAATATGTAATGCCTATGATCGTGGAGTCCTGTCGTGGCTTCTTGTACTTGTTTGAGCACTTTTTGCCCAGTGCACTCCATGTGTTGTAGAATTGCCAATGCTCTCTTCAGACTAGTCATGTCACCAGCGTCTAATAATACTCTGTAAAGCTTCTCGGTCATTCCTTCTGTAATGTAGTGCAAACAGTGACTGCTTCCTTCTGCAAAGTGGAACGACCAACTGGACCCCGTAATGCAGCAATTTGCCTTGGACACATTGGCTCCTTTTGTGCAGTTCAACTAAAATCGAAGTTGGAATAAAACCGAGCTTTAATTGTGATATCCCTGTAAGCAACAATAGGTATAAGGGAAACAATTACTAAGAAATAACGGTTGATGACTTGTACTCCCAGAAGAAAAGCATCTATTGATCTACCTTATCTTAATGGGAAACAAAGCAGGAGAGTAGAAATTCTCCATCAGTGTAATTCATTCATATTGACTGAGACATTATCTTAACAATACCTTGTTTCAACATGTATCAAGAACGACAAAGCAGAAAAGTACCATTCCTAAAACAATGCAACTGATTCATTTTAACAGAGACATTATCTTAACAATACCTTGGTTAAACATGTAGAAAGAACTACAAAGCAGGATAGTACCATTCCTAACAAGTGTTGCATTTTTGAACTAAGATTTAGTAGTTAATTAATTCTGAGAGGGGCATTGCTTAATTTTACCAACGGCATTAGATTAACAAAAAGCATAAACAGTTCCAGGGGAGAGTGGGCACAACAACAACATGTGCTTCCATCTACTTATAAAGGGGGTGATGCAGAGTTTTGTTGTAAAGAAACAAGCATCATGTCTGGGTTGGAACATTTTTTGCTCACTTAATGGTAAAAGACAACAATTCAATACCTTCAATTCAACATTTATCCAAAACAGTACCAATACAAGTAGCACAACATCAAAAAGCACACTGCACCATCATGTGGATGAAAGTCGGTACTGACCTTTCTTGACCAAGATTTGAAACAGCTCAGGAGGAGGATTTGAACGAAATCCCAAGACGTATATGAAAATCCGATCTCCTTTTGTGCAGTTCCACCAAAATTAAGCAAAGTCGCCGGTGTGACATTCAAGTTGAACTTCAGAAAACACTCTTAAAACATAAGTGTTTCGCGTAGCAAAGCAAAATTTCGCAATAGCAACAAGTTGAATAGATACCCATGTTTAAACAGAGGCAAAAAAGGAATCAATTACTAGATAATAAAGGAGGATGAAACATGTGGCCACAAAAATGGTAATCCCGCCAATCCCTAACAAGTGTTGCAGTTTTGGAAAAGGATTCAGTAGTTAATTCTGAGAGTGGCATTGCTTAATTTTACCAATGGCATTAGATTAACGAAAAGCATAAATAGTTCCAGGGGAGAGTGGGCACAACAACAATATGTGCTTCCATCTACTTATAAAGGGGTGATACAGAGTTTGTTGTAACAAAGCAACAAGCATCATGTCTGGGTTGGTCCCATTTTTGTTCACTACTTAATGGGAAAAGAGAGCAATACAATAGCTTCAATTCAACATTTATTTAAAACTGTACCAATACAAGTAGCACAACATCTCAAAGCACACTGCACAATCATGTGGATGAAGGCCTGTACTAACCTTTCATGAGAAGAGCAGAATAAAATATGAATCTACCAACACGAATAGGAAATCCAATCTCGTTTTGTGCAGTTGCACTGAAATCAAGCAAACTGTTTCGCGTAGCGAAGCAAAAAGTTGCAATATCAACAAGTTGAATAGATATCCCTGTTTAAACAGAGGCAAAAAAGGAATCAATTACTGGCTAATAAAGGAGGATGAAACATGCGGCCACAAAAATGGTAATCCCGCCAATCCCTAACAAGTATTGCAGTTTTGAAATAAGATTCAGTAGTTAATTCTGAGAGTGGCATTGCTTAATTTTACCAGCGGCATTAGATTAACAAAAAGCATAAACAGTTCCAGGGGAGAGTGGGCCGCAACAACACCATGTGCTTCCATCTACTTGAAAAGGGGGTGATGCAGAGTTTGTTGTAACAAAGTAACAAGCATCATGTTTGGGTTGGTACCATTTTTGTTCACTACTTAATGGGAAAAGAGAGCAATACAATAGCTCCAATTCAACATTTATTTAAAACAGTACCAATACAAGTAGCACAACATCTCAAAACACACTGCACGATCATGTGGATGAAGGCAAGTACCAACCTGTCATGACGCACACAAGATATTGTACGAGTCTACCAACATGAATAGGAAATCCAATCTCGTTTTGTGCAGTTGCACTGAAATCAAGCAAAGTGTTTCGAGTAGCGAAGAAAAATGTCGCAATAGCAACAAGTTGAATAGATACCCCTCTTTTAATAGAGGCAAAAAAGGAAACAATTACTTGCCGATAAAGGAGGATGAAACAAACGGTGACAGAAAGAAGCATCTAACTTATCTTGGATGGAAAACAAATTAGGATAGTAGCATTTCTAAAACGGTTGCATTGATTCATATTAACAAAGACATTCTCTTAAAACAACATTCGTTAAAATGTAATTTACTTTTAACAGTGGCATTGCTTCAATTTTCCGTCGGCATTCTTAGATTAACAACAGCAGAATAGTTGTATGGGACATGCCAACACCATGTGCGTCCACATGTATAAGTGGGTGATGCAGAATATGTAGCCAAGTAGCATATATGCGTTGGTCCCATATTTGTTCTCTTTGAACCTTTTTCCTATGTGAGGTCAGCAAATCTAGTCCTGCACAAACTACCTGACCCCCTAGTTTCTTTCCCTTTTCAACAAAGAGATCGGTTTCTTACAGATGTGTGTACTGGGTTACCCCCTTTTTCCCTTTTAGACCAACAAAGCGGCTAGATAGCCAGTCTATACTACTTTCCATCCCTCCTTTTCTCATTGAACCACATCCTAGATTCTTGATCCAGCCCACCGCACCCTTCTTTCCTCTTTGAACCAAGACCTAGATTCGACCACAGATCGAAAAAGATCCACATGCAGCTAGAGCAACGACGGTTTCAAAGAAACTTATACCTTGGGGTCGTCGGGATGTGGCAAGGTGTGCGGTGGGAGGCCAGATCTGCCCACACTACGTACGACAGCGAGAAAGAAGGGGTCGGTGGCCCTCCCGCACAGGCGCTGGGTGAAAGAGAACAGCGCATCTCGCAGTGGATTGCCTCCCTCACCGAAGGCGATAGAGTGAACGCTGCACCTCCTCCCCTTCACGGTGCGACGGGATCCGGACGCCTCCTTCACCAGCTGTGACGGGGAGAAAGACAAGAGGCCAACGCATTCTTGTTTAGATCTGGTGAAGAGAGGGTGAGAGACTGTGAATATAGCAAACCCTAGCACATGAACGCTGAGGCTACAGCGTGTATGTATGTATATATATATATATATATATATATATATATATATATATATATATATATATATATATATATATATATATATATATATATATATATATATGTAGTGCGGCGAGAGTGTGGAGAGTGCAAACCCTAGCGAACAAGCGTTGAGGCTCCAGCTTATATATATACTACTGTAGTACGGAATGAGCTCCGGTGCCTTAACTGCACCTGCTTTTGGCTGTATGACAGGTGAGCCAGCCACATTTTGGGCCCACCTGTCATAAACCCAAAGGCAGGTGCACTAAGTCAATGAAGTTGCGTCCATATAGTACTCGTGTATATGACTAATATATAGTGGAGTGGTTTTCTAATTCTCTCCATAACAATCGTGTTAAATTGTGTAAGTACGAAAATAAACTCTTTATTTAACGTATAGTGAAGAAAACTACTACTACTTTCTATCAACTAACGATCCACGCGTCCTGGTCGCACTTCCTGTCCTTCACGTGCGGTACACTACCCTCCCTTAAGTGAACAACCACACACGTGGAATAGCCGGCCACAACATGCATGTAAAAAGTTCTTGGGAGTCCATGCTACAGCTAGTTGTCCTCCCCCAACTCGTCAATCTCTTCCAGTAGTGCTAGTACTCCATGGCGCAATCCAGCGACAAGCAGGCAGGAAAGTTATCGTATACTCGGTTTGCGGTGAGTGGCATGTCGAGCGACCGTGTGGGGTCGAGCCGTGGAGGAGGGTGAGACACGAACACGACAGGCATGATTTAAGCGTTGGTTTTGCTCGATGGCACGATCAAACAAAACGAAACATTGGTTTCTCTCCGTTTCCATTTTTTCTCCGGAAAAGCAAAAACTTTCCACTCCATTTTTATTCCTATTCCAAGGTTGCCCCATTACAACATTCCATCAAATACAAAGGAAAACTAACACGCATGTTGATGCATCTCAATGATTCACAGATCATAGCCAATATTTACTTCACAACTAAAGACAAAAGTTGTGAGAGCATGTACGAAAGAAAAACTATTGATGGGGTCACTACGACTTAAACCCTAAACCCTAAACCCTAAATAGGATTTAATTTCCTGGCCAAGTAGAACCTGTCGAAGGAAAGACGGCTGGCACCCTCGGATCATACGATGCTTTTGTGTAGTTCCACTAAAATCGACCTGAGCATCCCTGATGGCAAAGACATTGAAGAAGTGTGATTAGAATAATAGTACTAGCACTAGTTCATGAGACATAAACTCATCACAAGTAGAAGCCAGCAGAAGTAGAGAAAGATCGACATGGAGATGGAGCTATGGTAGTGGAGCAAGCCGGCTCCAAAAGGAAGATGGACTACCTGGGACGTCGGGTTGTAGCTAGAAGGGCGGTAGGGATGCGGCATCGGCCCATACCGCAGTGACCCCCGATTGGGACGCACTGACTATGGGTTTTCTCCCTCGCCGATGTCGACCGCGTCTACGCAGAACATTGTTCCCTCCCCCAGCTGCGGGATCAGGCTGGATATGTGACCAGCGGTGTGGCCACCGTCGTTCTATGCTTGTGAAGAGAGCAACCTAAGCAAGCAGGCTTGTAGCTTAGGCTCCTGCTAGTGTATATATAGTGGTTTTCTTTTTCTCTCCATATCAACCATTTTATATTGTGTACGTGTCATTGAAGAGTGAAATGATGGTTTCTTCTTCCGACTAACTTACTGTGTGATTTGACTGCTCCTTGGTGGCCCCTACACGTACCCCCCTACGTGTATGCAACAGTCACACGTACACATGGATGCAAAAACGCGGGCCACGCCCTAATGCATGCATGTCCGAGCACACGACGGAACACACACGGTCACGCTCAAGTGCAAAACCTACACGTGCATGCACACAGATACTCAGTCAGGGTGAGCTAGTGACCGTATAAACATCGGAAAATATATATATTGAGCGCAATGAGTGTATTATGATGTCCACTGACTGTATTTTTACAAATATATAGTGACAGACAGTGTATTTATCTCATTTGAAATTAAGCCATATTAACCGGAGAGGAGGCAGTATGGACTAGCATTACTTTGTTGTGTCCCGTCAACTTGCCGAATGAGGAGAAGGTTGCAGGACGGGAGAAGCTTGCGCGCGGTGGCTCGCATGACAAGGAGAAACTTTTGACTAATGCAAGCTCTCCCTCGCTCAGGCGGTGGACGTGCAACAGTTAATTCGGTGTCAGATTGCCAGAAGCATACAATATACTACAAGTACTACTTATTGTTCGACTTCCCGAATAGGCGAACAGCCAAGCGCAAAGTTTACTAGTAGTACTAGTACTACTACTATAGTCTATAGAGGTATGTACTATACTAGTACTAGGAACAGGATGGAGGAGCGTCTGCACTCTTATTTTAATTTTAAAATGTGATAAAGCAATCTTCAACACATTTGGTTCTCTTCGAGGGTTCTCGCATGTGATAATGGAAGTTGATTGCATGGAACACTCGCCACAATTCTCGCTTAATTCTGGCTCATATCCTCTTACAAATAGGAGCGCTCGGTAATATTTCCTCTTTTTTTGTTATTCAGCATGTAAACAGGTCAGCAAACCTTGCGGCGCATCTTCGTGCGAACCGTGCTTGCTGCACTTTGAATGTGGCCGAGAGCTGGCTTGATGAAACACCTCGCTTCCTACTTTTTTTTCGGGGTACCTCGCTTCCTAGTGACCAGTGTCTTAGCTGATCGTCCTAAGGATGCTTATATATGAATAAAGCTCTCTCATTTACCCGCAAAAAAGATTAATCCATATTAACCGGAAAGGAGGGAGTATGGACTAGCATTACTTTTTGGTGTGTCCCGTCAACTCGTAGAATGAGGAGAAGCTTGCAGGACAAGGTGAAGCTCGCTTACGCCTTTTGACTAATGCAACCTACCCTCACTGGACATGCATCAGTCCATTCGGTGTCAGATTGTCAGAGGCATACACTGTAGTACCCAACATACGGAGTACCATCATTATTCGACTTCACAAAGAGGCGAAGAGCCAAGCGCAAGGTTTAGTAGTACGAGTAGTACTACTACTAGAACCGCATGGTGGAGCATCTGTACTCTTATTTTTTTAATCTCTGATAAAGTACACGTTTATTCCGGAGTAGGGTGGAAAACGGCAGCCCAACATGTAATGATGATATTGATCAACCAACCATGCTCGAATATATCTTGGCCTGCGTGCGAACCCGTCTATGTGTTCTCGCTCCTCGTCTCTCTCAAGGAACGGCGGGTTGAATCTTTGTCGTCAATTGAGATCGATTTGCTCACACTCATGTCCCACATGTCAGTGATATGTCAAGAGGAGGTGCGTTGACCGACTGGCCATACGCGTACTTGGTTTTGCACCTTCATACTACTCCTCCCTCCATCACAGTTTACAGGGCGCGCTTCATTATGATGCATTTCTCTCAATGCATTTCCACCACCAGAGAGACTTTAGACGCGTTTGGTTTAATGCTCAATTAATTAGGGCGTGGTAACCGCAATCAAATCCACAATTTTTTCTCGATGTACTCCCTCCTTTCCGGTTTATAGGGCTTATCTCAAAATTTTAGTTTTTCCATTTTATAAGGCTCAATTTCTTTGTTTCCATCACATGTTCAGATTCCAAGGTGCATTAAATCATTGCATGCAAGTATTAATAGAAAATTGACCAATGCATGTACTTTATGCATGCATGCGTTACAATTAATGCATTGATAAACATAATTTTTTGAGGAAAACAAGAGCATTAATTAGGTGCTTTTGCAAAACTACAAAAACTATTCCACCACTCGCCATCTACCTTGATTGGTGAGATTTTTGAATTGAGCACTATAAACCGGAAAGGAGGGAGTACTACTACGGAGTGGAGTAAGTGCATGCATGTGTGTACCCAGGGTGGAAGCACTACATGCATGTGTGTACGCATTATTCCCTCTAGTAATAGACGTCGTGCTATAACTACCAATGCTATTTTTTAGGCCGATCACTAGTCGCCTTGGTCCCACAGATTTTTTTTTCTTTTTTCTGAAGCGTGCTCTATAAACAGTGACGGATGTAGTATGAGCGGATTCAAAGAAGAGCGTATTGATGGTTGCTTCTTCCGAGCAACTTACAGTGGGAAAGGTGGGGCTTATGATTTGACCGCTCATTACTCAGTATTAATGCGGCGCAACGACCGGGATGAGTCTCCCATGTAGTTGTGCACTACCCCCTCGGTTCTTAAATATACTCCGGAGCATTTGTCTTTCTAGAGATTTCAACGAGTGACTACTCAAATATTTGTCTTTTTAGAGATTCAAACGGACTACTATATATGGATGTATATAGACATATTTTAGAATGTAGATTCACTCATTTTGCTCCGTATGTAGTCACTTGTTGAAATCTCTAGAAAGACAAATAGAGTATTTAAGAACGGAGGGAGTACACATACGAAGAAAAATGAGTGAATCTACACTCTAAAATATGCCCATTTGAAATTTGTAAAAAGACAAATATTTAGGAATGAAGGAGTATAATTTTGTGCATGGCACATGGACCCGGATGCTGAAGAGGCTTCTGGCAATGCTATCAAGCTTCCAACATTTGTTTACATAATTGACGTACTATACAAATAATTTTCCAGCGACATAAAATTGTACAATGGTGTGAGCTTTCAGCTTCTGTTTCGTGTGTCTTGCCATCGATGCTCTTTTGGAAACAATAAAAAACTAACTTCCTTGCTAATGCATCTCAATTATTAGCAGATCAGAGCTAATATTTACATCACAACTGAAGACAAAGTTGTGAGAAGGTGTTAAACTAAAATTGATCCATGCTTTCATTGGCAGCAACGTCCCCCCAGCTCTGTCTAAATCAACAAGGCATGTTGGGAAAAAAAGTAGCTGTCTGGAGCATGCAACATTCCGATCATTTTGTGCAGTTCCACTAAAATAGAGCTGAGCGTCCCTATTCCAAAGATATTAAGTGTGATTACGATAATAGAGGACTGCCGATGAAACAATAAACACACAAATAGAAGCCGGTCACCTTTGCAGTCTCTCTTAAGACTAACTAGTTGGAGAAGATTAGGCTCGGAGTTGGATGAGGAGGATAGAGCAAAACCAATCTCCCTTTATGCAGTCGCACTGAAATGTAGAGACGTTGCCCGTGTGACATTTTAGTACAAGTGCACAAAACACTCTTAAGAAAAAAGTGATTTGTGCAGCTCACCAAAAGGTCGCAATAGCAACGAGATGAAATGGAAAGCCCTGTTTGCAAAAAAGAGGTAGAAAGGAAACAATTACTGGCCAATAATAGTTGATGACACATGCGACGACAAAAAAGAAGCATATTCCTTGTCCTAAGGGAAGATAACAACACGGTTGTTTGTCTAAAACGGTGTGAGGACGAGATTGCAATATGGAAAGTATGCCAGACGAGCTACGTTTTGGGCAAAGAACTATGGAAGATCCACATGCAGCGATGTGGGAAGACGGGCAGTGGAGCAAGGCCGGAGGGGATACCTAGAGGTCGTCAGGATGTAACTAGGTGAGCGGTGGCCGGTGGAATCTTCCCATACTGCAACAGCGAGCAGGTGGTGTAGGCCCTACCGCGTCGGAGCTTGGTCAGAGAGAACGACGTGTACCGCAGATCGGGACGTGCTGCCTCGGCACCGCCGAACAGTGAAACGATGCACTTCCTCCCTTTCCCTCGGTGGACGGGATGTGGCCGGGTCAGTGACCAATGGTGAGAGAGAGATAGGCCATCGCAGCCTTTTGTGAGATACTCTGAAGAGAGACAAATCAGGCAGGCAGGCTCCATTGTATATAGTGGAGCGGACTACCTTTTTCTCCATAAAAATCGTTTTATATTATGTGTACGTGCCATTGAGCGTTATAACTTTATTTAAAAATAATGCGGCAACGCGTCAAGTCGAACTTTGTTTCATGCACGCGTGGTACATGACCTCCCTAGGTAAACAACTGCTACAAGCGTTCAAATTATCACGTGGGCTGCCATTTCATAAAGAAATGAGCTCCACCGTGTACCCGCGCGGGTGTGGCTGGGCACGAAGTGTGAGTACGTGCACGGTGCACAGATTCTCTTCTTTTATACGTACACAACCTACATGGGGTTGTGTGAGAGAGATACAAACCTAGAGAGATATAGTATGTGGGTTCGTGAGACTTTTTTTTGGGGGGGGGGGTCAATCAAAAAATGTAACATATGCAATGTGTGTGAAATAGAGTCCTGGATATAACATATATAGAGAGGTGGCGATCCACGAGAAGAGAGTGCAGGTATCATCGGCTTGAGGTGTCCATAGAATCGAAGAGAGGGATGATGTGTGTGTGTGTGTGCGCGCGCGATCGATAAAGAGTGCCATCAAATTTGTGTGTGCCCACGTCAAAGATATAGAGTGGCTGGCCTACTGGAACGTGAGAGGGGACATGTGCAGTTTGTCTCTGTGGAATGGATACCTACCTGCAGCGCTCGACTATAGGTGTGTGGTGGGGGAAGAGGGAGGCCCAATTAACTATAGAGGTACAATGGCTGGTATATGTGTGGAGGAGGAGAGAGGCCTACCTCATGTATTAAGGAGATCGATCTACCTCATGTATTAAGGGAGATCGATCGGCATCCATGCATATGTGCAGGAGAGGAATAAGGTTGGGAGAGAGACAGAGCTAGAGTGTTGGAGGGGGTGGTAGTGGAGTTGCTTCTAACAAATGGTGGGATAGGCTTGCTTGACAAACGGAGGGCATGCCCGCAATATCAATAAGAGAGGAGATGGCTGCTTGTTGTATGTGCACGTGCGTGTGAGAGATGGGTCAGGAGGCATGCACGAATGATGAGGGGGGACGATATGGACGTGGTAAGCAGACGTAACTACATAGGAAGATCAATCACCCTTTGTTAGAGAAAGGAGAGACATAACTTGTGAGGTACGTCGATCGTTGGGGGGGGGAATAGTTAAAGTCGATCTAGGAATATGTTGGGAGATCGATCGGTATACATGCATGTGTGTGTTAGAAGCAAATGAGACACGAGGAGAAGGATAGAGAGAGAGGGATGCATCTAGGAGGTGGTACGAGAGGCATACTATATCGAGGGGGAAGGAGTGTGCGAGTACGAGATCGATGAAAAGAGTGGTGGGAGTGAGGCATGGATGGTGATAAGAGAAGAGGGGAAGCTTGTGTTTGTGCTAGGCACACCTCGCTAGAGAGGCATATCGATCGATGTGTGCCGTAAAGAAGGAGCTGGGGGGGCCTACACACACCGTGGGTGAACGACCTAAAGTGAAAAGACGAATTTGCGCGATGGAGCTAGAGAATACTGAGGGAGGGTGAGAGGGATGCGGGCGTGTGCATGAACGAGAGAAAGTTAGCGCTACCTACAAAGGTAAGAGGATTGTGTGGGTGTAAAAGAAGAATAGAGATCATACTTCATTATAAAAAGCGAATTTGGATATGTGAAGAATTTATCATAGTGTTTTAAACCGACGCATGTGTGAATATATATAACGGTGATACACATGGTGTGGTTATGAACATGTTATACCACATATAATATATTTTATCTCTACTCTTATAAAAAGACGGAGTTGTTCATGATGGTGTGCCTGCCATCCTGCAATATAGGCCGTCCGATTTATATCTCGCAGATAGGAAGGAAACTATGTCAATTTTGAAAAAAGATACCCACACCCCTCTCCATATTTGCAAATTAGGCCCCTTGATCATGTTGATGTTCCGTGGAATGCATGGGCATCTTTCTAGTACTACGTATCATACATAGAACATTGATTATAATTTGGGCTAATGTGTGGCTTTTGCAGCTCAGGTCTAAATACTTTTCATAATTTAGGGGGCGAGCACTATACTTTGTGTGATAAACATGGTGTACGTATGGAACATGGTTTAGATTATGAATATATAGTTAGTACATCAAATGTATTATTATTTGGAATCAACATCAAGTGTATTCAAAAAATAGAATTCGAGTTCATGTAGTACACATAGTTCATATGTATCTCTATAGTAATCATGTGGTGTGTTATTAAGGTAATACACGAATGATGGTTGAAGTTGGCAACAATCATGATTGTAGATTCTTATTGAAATAGAGAAACAAATTCAAATTTAGTTCGAGTTGCAGCGGTAGTATAGATAATTGGAATGCACTAAAATGTTGGTATGAGTAGGTTACATGCATTATACAGGAAGTGAAAAATTTTAATCGGACATAACATGGATTCATACTCCCTCCTTCCATCTATATAGGGCGTAATGAGTTTTTTAAGACCGCCTTTGACTATTGACAAGATTAATAGTACATGACATGCACAATGTGAAAATTATATCATTGAAAGAACCTTTCACAGACAAATTTAACGGTGTGCTTTGTGTAAGTTGCATGTCATATATTATTGCTCTAATATTTGGTCAAAGTTAGCATCAAAAAACACATTAGACCCTATATAGACGGAAGGAGGGAGTAGCTTTGAATAGCATTTGTATAGTAAAACAGGGCAAGACTCTCTCTTTGTGTGGAGTGAATAGTTTTGTTTTTTTGTTTTCTTTTTGGTTGAGGGAAGTGCGATTTGATTTGGTACGTACAAGTACAATATTACTACACATTAGGCTTGTCCCTAAAATTCAACCCACGTCTTGTTATATCCCGAAAATTCAGATATCGTGCTCCCAAAACTGGCGCCTTCACAATCCGCGCCTTGCTATCCCAAAATTATAAAGCGCTTCATTATGATGCATTTCTCTCAATGCATTTCCACCACCAGAGAGACTTTAGACGCGTTTGGTTTAATGCTCAATTAATTAGGGCGTGGTAACCGCAATCAAATCCACAATTTTTTCTCGATGTACTCCCTCCTTTCCGGTTTATAGGGCTTATCTCAAAATTTTAGTTTTTCCATTTTATAAGGCTCAATTTCTTTGTTTCCATCACATGTTCAGATTCCAAGGTGCATTAAATCATTGCATGCAAGTATTAATAGAAAATTGACCAATGCATGTACTTTATGCATGCATGCATTACAATTAATGCATTGATAAACATAATTTTTTGAGGAAAACAAGAGCATTAATTAGGTGCTTTTGCAAAACTACAAAAACTATTCCACCACTCGCCATCTACCTTGATTGGTGAGATTTTTGAATTGAGCGCTATAAACCGGAAAGGAGGGAGTACTACTACGGAGTGGAGTAAGTGCATGCATGTGTGTACCCAGGGTGGAAGCACTACATGCATGTGTGTACGCATTATTCCCTCTAGTAATAGACGTCGTGCTATAACTACCAATGCTATTTTTTAGGCCGATCACTAGTCGCCTTGGTCCCACAGATTTTTTTTTCTTTTTTCTGAAGCGTGCTCTATAAACAGTGACGGATGTAGTATGAGCGGATTCAAAGAAGAGCGTATTGATGGTTGCTTCTTCCGAGCAACTTACAGTGGGAAAGGTGGGGCTTATGATTTGACCGCTCATTACTCAGTATTAATGCGGCGCAACGACCGGGATGAGTCTCCCATGTAGTTGTGCACTACCCCCTCGGTTCTTAAATATACTCCGGAGCATTTGTCTTTCTAGAGATTTCAACGAGTGACTACTCAAATATTTGTCTTTTTAGAGATTCAAACGGACTACTATATATGGATGTATATAGACATATTTTAGAATGTAGATTCACTCATTTTGCTCCGTATGTAGTCACTTGTTGAAATCTCTAGAAAGACAAATAGAGTATTTAAGAACGGAGGGAGTACACATACGAAGAAAAATGAGTGAATCTACACTCTAAAATATGCCCATTTGAAATTTGTAAAAAGACAAATATTTAGGAATGAAGGAGTATAATTTTGTGCATGGCACATGGACCCGGATGCTGAAGAGGCTTCTGGCAATGCTATCAAGCTTCCAACATTTGTTTACATAATTGACGTACTATACAAATAATTTTCCAGCGACATAAAATTGTACAATGGTGTGAGCTTTCAGCTTCTGTTTCGTGTGTCTTGCCATCGATGCTCTTTTGGAAACAATAAAAAACTAACTTCCTTGCTAATGCATCTCAATTATTAGCAGATCAGAGCTAATATTTACATCACAACTGAAGACAAAGTTGTGAGAAGGTGTTAAACTAAAATTGATCCATGCTTTCATTGGCAGCAACGTCCCCCCAGCTCTGTCTAAATCAACAAGGCATGTTGGGAAAAAAAGTAGCTGTCTGGAGCATGCAACATTCCGATCATTTTGTGCAGTTCCACTAAAATAGAGCTGAGCGTCCCTATTCCAAAGATATTAAGTGTGATTACGATAATAGAGGACTGCCGATGAAACAATAAACACACAAATAGAAGCCGGTCACCTTTGCAGTCTCTCTTAAGACTAACTAGTTGGAGAAGATTAGGCTCGGAGTTGGATGAGGAGGATAGAGCAAAACCAATCTCCCTTTATGTAGTCGCACTGAAATGTAGAGACGTTGCCCGTGTGACATTTTAGTACAAGTGCACAAAACACTCTTAAGAAAAAAGTGATTTGTGCAGCTCACCAAAAGGTCGCAATAGCAACGAGATGAAATGGAAAGCCCTGTTTGCAAAAAAGAGGTAGAAAGGAAACAATTACTGGCCAATAATAGTTGATGACACATGCGACGACAAAAAAGAAGCATATTCCTTGTCCTAAGGGAAGATAACAACACGGTTGTTTGTCTAAAACGGTGTGAGGACGAGATTGCAATATGGAAAGTATGCCAGACGAGCTACGTTTTGGGCAAAGAACTATGGAAGATCCACATGCAGCGATGTGGGAAGACGGGCAGTGGAGCAAGGCCGGAGGGGATACCTAGAGGTCATCAGGATGTAACTAGGTGAGCGGTGGCGGGTGGAATCTTCCCATACTGCAACAGCGAGCAGGTGGTGTAGGCCCTACCGCGTCGGAGCTTGGTCAGAGAGAACGACGTGTACCGCAGATCGGGACGTGCTGCCTCGGCACCGCCGAACAGTGAAACGATGCACTTCCTCCCTTTCCCTCGGTGGACGGGATGTGGCCGGGTCAGTGACCAATGGTGAGAGAGAGATAGGCCATCGCAGCCTTTTGTGAGATACTCTGAAGAGAGACAAATCAGGCAGGCAGGCTCCATTGTATATAGTGGAGCGGACTACCTTTTTCTCCATAAAAATCGTTTTATATTATGTGTACGTGCCATTGAGTGTTATAACTTTATTTAAAAATAATGCGGCAACGCGTCAAGTCGAACTTTGTTTCGTGCACGCGTGGTACATGACCTCCCTAGGTAAACAACTGCTACAGGCGTTCAAATTATCACGTGGGCTGCCATTTCATAAAGAAATGAGCTCCACCGTGTACCCGCGCGGGTGTGGCTGGGCACGAAGTGTGAGTACGTGCACGGTGCACAGATTCTCTTCTTTTATACGTACACAACCTACATGGGGTTGTGTGAGAGAGATACAAACCTAGAGAGATATAGTATGTGGGTTCGTGAGACTTTTTTTGGGGGGGGGAGGGGTCAATCAAAAAATGTAACATATGCAATGTGTGTGAAATAGAGTCCTGGATATAACATATATAGAGAGGTGGCGATCCATGAGAAGAGAGTGCAGGTATCATCGGCTTGAGGTGTCCATAGAATCGAAGAGAGGGATGATGTGTGTGTGTGTGTGTGCGCGCGCGATCGATAAAGAGTGCCATCAAATTTGTGTGTGCCCACGTCAAAGATATAGAGTGGCTGGCCTACTGGAACGTGAGAGGGGACATGTGCAGTTTGTCTCTGTGGAATGGATACCTACCTGCAGCGCTCGACTATAGGTGTGTGGTGGGGGAAGAGGGAGGCCCAATTAACTATAGAGGTACAATGGCTGGTATATGTGTGGAGGAGGAGAGAGGCCTACCTCATGTATTAAGGAGATCGATCTACCTCATGTATTAAGGGAGATCGATCGGCATCCATGCATATGTGCAGGAGAGGAATAATGTTGGGAGAGAGACAGAGCTAGAGTGTTGGAGGGGGTGGTAGTGGAGTTGCTTCTAACAAATGGTGGGATAGGCTTGCTTGACAAACGGAGGGCATGCCCGCAATATCAATAAGAGAGGAGATGGCTGCTTGTTGTATGTGCACGTGCGTGTGAGAGATGGGTCAGGAGGCATGCACGAATGATGAGGGGGGACGATATGGACGTGGTAAGCAGACGTAACTACATAGGAAGATCAATCACCCTTTGTTAGAGAAAGGAGAGACATAACTTGTGAGGTACGTCGATCGATGGGGGGGGAATAGTTAAAGTCGATCTAGGAATATGTTGGGAGATCGGTCGGCATACATGCATGTGTGTGTTAGAAGCAAATGAGACACGAGGAGAAGGATAGAGAGAGAGGGATGCATCTAGGAGGTGGTACGAGAGGCATACTATATCGAGGGGGAAGGAGTGTGCGAGTACGAGATCGATGAAAAGAGTGGTGGGAGTGAGGCATGGATGGTGATAAGAGAAGAGGGGAAGCTTGTGTTTGTGCTAGGCACACCTCGCTAGAGAGGCATATCGATCGATGTGTGCCGTAAAGAAGGAGCTGGGGGGCCTACACACACCGTGGGTGAACGACCTAAAGTGAAAAGACGAATTTGCGCGATGGAGCTAGAGAATACTGAGGGAGGGTGAGAGGGATGCGGGCGTGTGCATGAACGAGAGAAAGTTAGCGCTACCTACAAAGGTAAGAGGATTGTGTGGGTGTAAAAGAAGAATAGAGATCATACTTCATTATAAAAAGAGAATTTGGATATGTGAAGAATTTATCATAGTGTTTTAAACCGACGCATGTGTGAATATATATAACGGTGATACACATGGTGTGGTTATGAACATGTTATACCACATATAATATATTTTATCTCTACTCTTATAAAAAGACGGAGTTGTTCATGATGGTGTGCCTGCCATCCTGCAATATAGGCCGTCCGATTTATATCTCGCAGATAGGAAGGAAACTATGTCAATTTTGAAAAAAGATACCCACACCCCTCTCCATATTTGCAAATTAGGCCCCTTGATCATGTTGATGTTCCGTGGAATGCATGGGCATCTTTCTAGTACTACGTATCATACATAGAACATTGATTATAATTTGGGCTAATGTGTGGCTTTTGCAGCTCAGGTCTAAATACTTTTCATAATTTAGGGGGCGAGCACTATACTTTGTGTGATAAACATGGTGTACGTATGGAACATGGTTTAGATTATGAATATATAGTTAGTACATCAAATGTATTATTATTTGGAATCAACATCAAGTGTATTCAAAAAATAGAATTCGAGTTCATGTAGTACACATAGTTCATATGTATCTCTATAGTAATCATGTGGTGTGTTATTAAGGTAATACACGAATGATGGTTGAAGTTGGCAACAATCATGATTGTAGATTCTTATTGAAATAGAGAAACAAATTCAAATTTAGTTCGAGTTGCAGCGGTAGTATAGATAATTGGAATGCACTAAAATGTTGGTATGAGTAGGTTACATGCATTATACAGGAAGTGAAAAATTTTAATCGGACATAACATGGATTCATACTCCCTCCTTCCATCTATATAGGGCGTAATGAGTTTTTTAAGACCGCCTTTGACTATTGACAAGATTAATAGTACATGACATGCACAATGTGAAAATTATATCATTGAAAGAACCTTTCACAGACAAATTTAACGGTGTGCTTTGTGTAAGTTGCATGTCATATATTATTGCTCTAATATTTGGTCAAAGTTAGCATCAAAAAACACATTAGACCCTATATAGACGGAAGGAGGGAGTAGCTTTGAATAGCATTTGTATAGTAAAACAGGGCAAGACTCTCTCTTTGTGTGGAGTGAATAGTTTTGTTTTTTTGTTTTCTTTTTGGTTGAGGGAAGTGCGATTTGATTTGGTACGTACAAGTACAATATTACTACACATTAGGCTTGTCCCTAAAATTCAACCCACGTCTTGTTATATCCCGAAAATTCAGATATCGTGCTCCCAAAACTGGCGCCTTCACAATCCGCGCCTTGCTATCCCAAAATTATAAAGCGCTTCATTATGATGCATTTCTCTCAATGCATTTCCACCACCAGAGAGACTTTAGACGCGTTTGGTTTAATGCTCAATTAATTAGGGCGTGGTAACCGCAATCAAATCCACAATTTTTTCTCGATGTACTCCCTCCTTTCCGGTTTATAGGGCTTATCTCAAAATTTTAGTTTTTCCATTTTATAAGGCTCAATTTCTTTGTTTCCATCACATGTTCAGATTCCAAGGTGCATTAAATCATTGCATGCAAGTATTAATAGAAAATTGACCAATGCATGTACTTTATGCATGCATGCATTACAATTAATGCATTGATAAACATAATTTTTTGAGGAAAACAAGAGCATTAATTAGGTGCTTTTGCAAAACTACAAAAACTATTCCACCACTCGCCATCTACCTTGATTGGTGAGATTTTTGAATTGAGCACTATAAACCGGAAAGGAGGGAGTACTACTACGGAGTGGAGTAAGTGCATGCATGTGTGTACCCAGGGTGGAAGCACTACATGCATGTGTGTACGCATTATTCCCTCTAGTAATAGACGTCGTGCTATAACTACCAATGCTATTTTTTAGGCCGATCACTAGTCGCCTTGGTCCCACAGATTTTTTTTTCTTTTTTCTGAAGCGTGCTCTATAAACAGTGACGGATGTAGTATGAGCGGATTCAAAGAAGAGCGTATTGATGGTTGCTTCTTCCGAGCAACTTACAGTGGGAAAGGTGGGGCTTATGATTTGACCGCTCATTACTCAGTATTAATGCGGCGCAATGACCGGGATGAGTCTCCCATGTAGTTGTGCACTACCCCCTCGGTTCTTAAATATACTCCGGAGCATTTGTCTTTCTAGAGATTTTCAACGAGTGACTACTCAAATATTTGTCTTTTTAGAGATTCAAACGGACTACTATATATGGATGTATATAGACATATTTTAGAATGTAGATTCACTCATTTTGCTCCGTATGTAGTCACTTGTTGAAATCTCTAGAAAGACAAATAGAGTATTTAAGAACGGAGGGAGTACACATATGAAGAAAAATGAGTGAATCTACACTCTAAAATATGCCCATTTGAAATTTGTAAAAAGACAAATATTTAGGAATGAAGGAGTATAATTTTGTGCATGGCACATGGACCCGGATGCTGAAGAGGCTTCTGGCAATGCTATCAAGCTTCCAACATTTGTTTACATAATTGACGTACTATACAAATAATTTTCCAGCGACATAAAATTGTACAATGGTGTGAGCTTTCAGCTTCTGTTTCGTGTGTCTTGCCATCGATGCTCTTTTGGAAACAATAAAAAACTAACTTCCTTGCTAATGCATCTCAATTATTAGCAGATCAGAGCTAATATTTACATCACAACTGAAGACAAAGTTGTGAGAAGGTGTTAAACTAAAATTGATCCATGCTTTCATTGGCAGCAACGTCCCCCCAGCTCTGTCTAAATCAACAAGGCATGTTGGGAAAAAAAGTAGCTGTCTGGAGCATGCAACATTCCGATCATTTTGTGCAGTTCCACTAAAATAGAGCTGAGCGTCCCTATTCCAAAGATATTAAGTGTGATTACGATAATAGAGGACTGCCGATGAAACAATAAACACACAAATAGAAGCCGGTCACCTTTGCAGTCTCTCTTAAGACTAACTAGTTGGAGAAGATTAGGCTCGGAGTTGGATGAGGAGGATAGAGCAAAACCAATCTCCCTTTATGCAGTCGCACTGAAATGTAGAGACGTTGCCCGTGTGACATTTTAGTACAAGTGCACAAAACACTCTTAAGAAAAAAGTGATTTGTGCAGCTCACCAAAAGGTCGCAATAGCAACGAGATGAAATGGAAAGCCCTGTTTGCAAAAAAGAGGTAGAAAGGAAACAATTACTGGCCAATAATAGTTGATGACACATGCGACGACAAAAAAGAAGCATATTCCTTGTCCTAAGGGAAGATAACAACACGGTTGTTTGTCTAAAACGGTGTGAGGATGAGATTGCAATATGGAAAGTATGCCAGACGAGCTACGTTTTGGGCAAAGAACTATGGAAGATCCACATGCAGCGATGTGGGAAGACGGGCAGTGGAGCAAGGCCAGAGGGGATACCTAGAGGTCGTCAGGATGTAACTAGGTGAGCGGTGGCGGGTGGAATCTTCCCATACTGCAACAGCGAGCAGGTGGTGTAGGCCCTACCGCGTCGGAGCTTGGTCAGAGAGAACGACGTGTACCGCAGATCGGGACGTGCTGCCTCGGCACCGCCGAACAGTGAAACGATGCACTTCCTCCCTTTCCCTCGGTGGACGGGATGTGGCCGGGTCAGTGACCAATGGTGAGAGAGAGATAGGCCATCGCAGCCTTTTGTGAGATACTCTGAAGAGAGACAAATCAGGCAGGCAGGCTCCATTGTATATAGTGGAGCGGACTACCTTTTTCTCCATAAAAATCGTTTTATATTATGTGTACGTGCCATTGAGCGTTATAACTTTATTTAAAAATAATGCGGCAACGCGTCAAGTCGAACTTTGTTTCGTGCACGCGTGGTACATGACCTCCCTAGGTAAACAACTGCTACAGGCGTTCAAATTATCACGTGGGCTGCCATTTCATAAAGAAATGAGCTCCACCGTGTACCCGCGCGGGTGTGGCTGGGCACGAAGTGTGAGTACGTGCACGGTGCACAGATTCTCTTCTTTTATACGTACACAACCTACATGGGGTTGTGTGAGAGAGATACAAACCTAGAGAGATATAGTATGTGGGTTCGTGAGACTTTTTTTTGGGGGGGGGGGGGTCAATCAAAAAATGTAACATATGCAATGTGTGTGAAATAGAGTCCTGGATATAACATATATAGAGAGGTGGCGATCCACGAGAAGAGAGTGCAGGTATCATCGGCTTGAGGTGTCCATAGAATCGAAGAGAGGGATGATGTGTGTGTGTGTGTGCACGCGCGATCGATAAAGAGTGCCATCAAATTTGTGTGTGCCCACGTCAAAGATATAGAGTGGCTGGCCTACTGGAACGTGAGAGGGGACATGTGCAGTTTGTCTCTGTGGAATGGATACCTACCTGCAGCGCTCGACTATAGGTGTGTGGTGGGGGAAGAGGGAGGCCCAATTAACTATAGAGGTACAATGGCTGGTATATGTGTGGAGGAGGAGAGAGGCCTACCTCATGTATTAAGGAGATCGATCTACCTCATGTATTAAGGGAGATCGATCGGCATCCATGCATATGTGCAGGAGAGGAATAAGGTTGGGAGAGAGACAGAGCTAGAGTGTTGGAGGGGGTGGTAGTGGAGTTGCTTCTAACAAATGGTGGGATAGGCTTGCTTGACAAACGGAGGGCATGCCCGCAATATCAATAAGAGAGGAGATGGCTGCTTGTTGTATGTGCACGTGCGTGTGAGAGATGGGTCAGGAGGCATGCACGAATGATGAGGGGGGACGATATGGACGTGGTAAGCAGACGTAACTACATAGGAAGATCAATCACCCTTTGTTAGAGAAAGGAGAGACATAACTTGTGAGGTACGTCGATCGATGGGGGGGGAATAGTTAAAGTCGATCTAGGAATATGTTGGGAGATCGATCGGTATACATGCATGTGTGTGTTAGAAGCAAATGAGACACGAGGAGAAGGATAGAGAGAGAGGGATGCATCTAGGAGGTGGTACGAGAGGCATACTATATCGAGGGGGAAGGAGTGTGCGAGTACGAGATCGATGAAAAGAGTGGTGGGAGTGAGGCATGGATGGTGATAAGAGAAGAGGGGAAGCTTGTGTTTGTGCTAGGCACACCTCGCTAGAGAGGCATATCGATCGATGTGTGCCGTAAAAAAGGAGCTGGGGGGGCCTACACACACCGTGGGTGAACGACCTAAAGTGAAAAGACGAATTTGCGCGATGGAGCTAGAGAATACTGAGGGAGGGTGAGAGGGATGCGGGCGTGTGCATGAACAAGAGAAAGTTAGCGCTACCTACAAAGGTAAGAGGATTGTGTGGGTGTAAAAGAAGAATAGAGATCATACTTCATTATAAAAAGCGAATTTGGATATGTGAAGAATTTATCATAGTGTTTTAAACCGACGCATGTGTGAATATATATAACGGTGATACACATGGTGTGGTTATGAACATGTTATACCACATATAATATATTTTATCTCTACTCTTATAAAAAGACGGAGTTGTTCATGATGGTGTGCCTGCCATCCTGCAATATAGGCCGTCCGATTTATATCTCGCAGATAGGAAGGAAACTATGTCAATTTTGAAAAAAGATACCCACACCCCTCTCCATATTTGCAAATTAGGCCCCTTGATCATGTTGATGTTCCGTGGAATGCATGGGCATCTTTCTAGTACTACGTATCATACATAGAACATTGATTATAATTTGGGCTAATGTGTGGCTTTTGCAGCTCAGGTCTAAATACTTTTCATAATTTAGGGGGCGAGCACTATACTTTGTGTGATAAACATGGTGTACGTATGGAACATGGTTTAAATTATGAATATATAGTTAGTACATCAAATGTATTATTATTTGGAATCAACATCAGGTGTATTCAAAAAATAGAATTCGAGTTCATGTAGTACACATAGTTCATATGTATCTCTATAGTAATCATGTGGTGTGTTATTAAGGTAATACACGAATGATGGTTGAAGTTGGCAACAATCATGATTGTAGATTCTTATTGAAATAGAGAAACAAATTCAAATTTAGTTCGAGTTGCAGCGGTAGTATAGATAATTGGAATGCACTAAAATGTTGGTATGAGTAGGTTACATGCATTATACAGGAAGTGAAAAATTTTAATCGGACATAACATGGATTCATACTCCCTCCTTCCATCTATATAGGGCGTAATGAGTTTTTTAAGACCGCCTTTGACTATTGACAAGATTAATAGTACATGACATGCACAATGTGAAAATTATATCATTGAAAGAACCTTTCACAGACAAATTTAACGGTGTGCTTTGTGTAAGTTGCATGTCATATATTATTGCTCTAATATTTGGTCAAAGTTAGCATCAAAAAACACATTAGACCCTATATAGACGGAAGGAGGGAGTAGCTTTGAATAGCATTTGTATAGTAAAACAGGGCAAGACTCTCTCTTTGTGTGGAGTGAATAGTTTTGTTTTTTTTGTTTTCTTTTTGGTTGAGGGAAGTGCGATTTGATTTGGTACGTACAAGTACAATATTACTACACATTAGGCTTGTCCCTAAAATTCAACCCACGTCTTGTTATATCCCGAAAATTCAGATATCGTGCTCCCAAAACTGGCGCCTTCACAATCCGCGCCTTGCTATCCCAAAATTATAAAGCGCTTCATTATGATGCATTTCTCTCAATGCATTTCCACCACCAGAGAGACTTTAGACGCGTTTGGTTTAATGCTCAATTAATTAGGGCGTGGTAACCGCAATCAAATCCACAATTTTTTCTCGATGTACTCCCTCCTTTCCGGTTTATAGGGCTTATCTCAAAATTTTAGTTTTTCCATTTTATAAGGCTCAATTTCTTTGTTTCCATCACATGTTCAGATTCCAAGGTGCATTAAATCATTGCATGCAAGTATTAATAGAAAATTGACCAATGCATGTACTTTATGCATGCATGCATTACAATTAATGCATTGATAAACATAATTTTTTGAGGAAAACAAGAGCATTAATTAGGTGCTTTTGCAAAACTACAAAAACTATTCCACCACTCGCCATCTACCTTGATTGGTGAGATTTTTGAATTGAGCGCTATAAACCGGAAAGGAGGGAGTACTACTACGGAGTGGAGTAAGTGCATGCATGTGTGTACCCAGGGTGGAAGCACTACATGCATGTGTGTACGCATTATTCCCTCTAGTAATAGACGTCGTGCTATAACTACCAATGCTATTTTTTAGGCCGATCACTAGTCGCCTTGGTCCCACAGATTTTTTTTTCTTTTTTCTGAAGCGTGCTCTATAAACAGTGACGGATGTAGTATGAGCGGATTCAAAGAAGAGCGTATTGATGGTTGCTTCTTCCGAGCAACTTACAGTGGGAAAGGTGGGGCTTATGATTTGACCGCTCATTACTCAGTATTAATGCGGCGCAACGACCGGGATGAGTCTCCCATGTAGTTGTGCACTACCCCCTCGGTTCTTAAATATACTCCGGAGCATTTGTCTTTCTAGAGATTTCAACGAGTGACTACTCAAATATTTGTCTTTTTAGAGATTCAAACGGACTACTATATATGGATGTATATAGACATATTTTAGAATGTAGATTCACTCATTTTGCTCCGTATGTAGTCACTTGTTGAAATCTCTAGAAAGACAAATAGAGTATTTAAGAACGGAGGGAGTACACATACGAAGAAAAATGAGTGAATCTACACTCTAAAATATGCCCATTTGAAATTTGTAAAAAGACAAATATTTAGGAATGAAGGAGTATAATTTTGTGCATGGCACATGGACCCGGATGCTGAAGAGGCTTCTGGCAATGCTATCAAGCTTCCAACATTTGTTTACATAATTGACGTACTATACAAATAATTTTCCAGCGACATAAAATTGTACAATGGTGTGAGCTTTCAGCTTCTGTTTCGTGTGTCTTGCCATCGATGCTCTTTTGGAAACAATAAAAAACTAACTTCCTTGCTAATGCATCTCAATTATTAGCAGATCAGAGCTAATATTTACATCACAACTGAAGACAAAGTTGTGAGAAGGTGTTAAACTAAAATTGATCCATGCTTTCATTGGCAGCAACGTCCCCCCAGCTCTGTCTAAATCAACAAGGCATGTTGGGAAAAAAAGTAGCTGTCTGGAGCTTGCAACATTCCGATCATTTTGTGCAGTTCCACTAAAATAGAGCTGAGCGTCCCTATTCCAAAGATATTAAGTGTGATTACGATAATAGAGGACTGCCGATGAAACAATAAACACACAAATAGAAGCTGGTCACCTTTGCAGTCTCTCTTAAGACTAACTAGTTGGAGAAGATTAGGCTCGGAGTTGGATGAGGAGGATAGAGCAAAACCAATCTCCCTTTATGTAGTTGCACTGAAATGTAGAGACGTTGCCCGTGTGACATTTTAGTACAAGTGCACAAAACACTCTTAAGAAAAAAGTGATTTGTGCAGCTCACCAAAAGGTCGCAATAGCAACGAGATGAAATGGAAAGCCCTGTTTGCAAAAAAGAGGTAGAAAGGAAACAATTACTGGCCAATAATAGTTGATGACACATGCGACGACAAAAAAGAAGCATATTCCTTGTCCTAAGGGAAGATAACAACACGGTTGTTTGTCTAAAACGGTGTGAGGACGAGATTGCAATATGGAAAGTATGCCAGACGAGCTACGTTTTGGGCAAAGAACTATGGAAGATCCACATGCAGCGATGTGGGAAGACGGGCAGTGGAGCAAGGCCGGAGGGGATACCTAGAGGTCGTCAGGATGTAACTAGGTGAGCGGTGGCGGGTGGAATCTTCCCATACTGCAACAGCGAGCAGGTGGTGTAGGCCCTACCGCGTCGGAGCTTGGTCAGAGAGAACGACGTGTACCGCAGATCGGGACGTGCTGCCTCGGCACCGCCGAACAGTGAAACGATGCACTTCCTCCCTTTCCCTCGGTGGACGGGATGTGGCCGGGTCAGTGACCAATGGTGAGAGAGAGATAGGCCATCGCAGCCTTTTGTGAGATACTCTGAAGAGAGACAAATCAGGCAGGCAGGCTCCATTGTATATAGTGGAGCGGACTACCTTTTTCTCCATAAAAATCGTTTTATATTATGTGTACGTGCCATTGAGCGTTATAACTTTATTTAAAAATAATGCGGCAACGCGTCAAGTCGAACTTTGTTTCGTGCACGCGTGGTACATGACCTCCCTAGGTAAACAACTGCTACAGGCGTTCAAATTATCACGTGGGCTGCCATTTCATAAAGAAATGAGCTCCACCGTGTACCCGCGCGGGTGTGGCTGGGCACGAAGTGTGAGTACGTGCACGGTGCACAGATTCTCTTCTTTTATACGTACACAACCTACATGGGGTTGTGAGAGAGATACAAACCTAGAGAGATATAGTATGTGGGTTCGTGAGACTTTTTTTGGGGGGGGGGGGTCAATCAAAAAATGTAACATATGCAATGTGTGTGAAATAGAGTCCTGGATATAACATATATAGAGAGGTGGCGATCCACGAGAAGAGAGTGCAGGTATCATCGGCTTGAGGTGTCCATAGAATCGAAGAGAGGGATGATGTGTGTGTGTGTGTGCGCGCGCGATCGATAAAGAGTGCCATCAAATTTGTGTGTGCCCACGTCAAAGATATAGAGTGGCTGGCCTACTGGAACGTGAGAGGGGACATGTGCAGTTTGTCTCTATGGAATGGATACCTACCTGCAGCGCTCGACTATAGGTGTGTGGTGGGGGAAGAGGGAGGCCCAATTAACTATAGAGGTACAATGGCTGGTATATGTGTGGAGGAGGAGAGAGGCCTACCTCATGTATTAAGGAGATCGATCTACCTCATGTATTAAGGGAGATCGATCGGCATCCATGCATATGTGCAGGAGAGGAATAATGTTGGGAGAGAGACAGAGCTAGAGTGTTGGAGGGGGTGGTAGTGGAGTTGCTTCTAACAAATGGTGGGATAGGCTTGCTTGACAAACGGAGGGCATGCCCGCAATATCAATAAGAGAGGAGATGGCTGCTTGTTGTATGTGCACGTGCGTGTGAGAGATGGGTCAGGAGGCATGCACGAATGATGAGGGGGGACGATATGGACGTGGTAAGCAGACGTAACTACATAGGAAGATCAATCACCCTTTGTTAGAGAAAGGAGAGACATAACTTGTGAGGTACGTCGATCGATGGGGGGGGAATAGTTAAAGTCGATCTAGGAATATGTTGGGAGATCGGTCGGTATACATGCATGTGTGTGTTAGAAGCAAATGAGACACGAGGAGAAGGATAGAGAGAGAGGGATGCATCTAGGAGGTGGTACGAGAGGCATACTATATCGAGGGGGAAGGAGTGTGCGAGTACGAGATCGATGAAAAGAGTGGTGGGAGTGAGGCATGGATGGTGATAAGAGAAGAGGGGAAGCTTGTGTTTGTGCTAGGCACACCTCGCTAGAGAGGCATATCGATCGATGTGTGCCGTAAAGAAGGAGCTGGGGGGCCTACACACACCGTGGGTGAACGACCTAAAGTGAAAAGACGAATTTGCGCGATGGAGCTAGAGAATACTGAGGGAGGGTGAGAGGGATGCGGGCGTGTGCATGAACGAGAGAAAGTTAGCGCTACCTACAAAGGTAAGAGGATTGTGTGGGTGTAAAAGAAGAATAGAGATCATACTTCATTATAAAAAGAGAATTTGGATATGTGAAGAATTTATCATAGTGTTTTAAACCGACGCATGTGTGAATATATATAACGGTGATACACATGGTGTGGTTATGAACATGTTATACCACATATAATATATTTTATCTCTACTCTTATAAAAAGACGGAGTTGTTCATGATGGTGTGCCTGCCATCCTGCAATATAGGCCGTCCGATTTATATCTCGCAGATAGGAAGGAAACTATGTCAATTTTGAAAAAAGATACCCACACCCCTCTCCATATTTGCAAATTAGGCCCCTTGATCATGTTGATGTTCCGTGGAATCCATGGGCATCTTTCTAGTACTACGTATCATACATAGAACATTGATTATAATTTGGGCTAATGTGTGGCTTTTGCAGCTCAGGTCTAAATACTTTTCATAATTTAGGGGGCGAGCACTATACTTTGTGTGATAAACATGGTGTACATATGGAACATGGTTTAGATTATGAATATATAGTTAGTACATCAAATGTATTATTATTTGGAATCAACATCAAGTGTATTCAAAAAATAGAATTCGAGTTCATGTAGTACACATAGTTCATATGTATCTCTATAGTAATCATGTGGTGTGTTATTAAGGTAATACACGAATGATGGTTGAAGTTGGCAACAATCATGATTGTAGATTCTTATTGAAATAGAGAAACAAATTCAAATTTAGTTCGAGTTGCAGGGTAGTATAGATAATTGGAATGCACTAAAATGTTGGTATGAGTAGGTTACATGCATTATACAGGAAGTGAAAAATTTTAATCGGACATAACATGGATTCATACTCCCTCCTTCCATCTATATAGGGCGTAATGAGTTTTTTAAGACCGCCTTTGACTATTGACAAGATTAATAGTACATGACATGCACAATGTGAAAATTATATCATTGAAAGAACCTTTCACAGACAAATTTAACGGTGTGCTTTGTGTAAGTTGCATGTCATATATTATTGCTCTAATATTTGGTCAAAGTTAGCATCAAAAAACACATTAGACCCTATATAGACGGAAGGAGGGAGTAGCTTTGAATAGCATTTGTATAGTAAAACAGGGCAAGACTCTCTCTTTGTGTGGAGTGAATAGTTTTGTTTTTTTGTTTTCTTTTTGGTTGAGGGAAGTGCGATTTGATTTGGTACGTACAAGTACAATATTACTACACATTAGGCTTGTCCCTAAAATTCAACCCACGTCTTGTTATATCCCGAAAATTCAGATATCGTGCTCCCAAAACTGGCGCCTTCACAATCCGCGCCTTGCTATCCCAAAATTATAAAGCGCTTCATTATGATGCATTTCTCTCAATGCATTTCCACCACCAGAGAGACTTTAGACGCGTTTGGTTTAATGCTCAATTAATTAGGGCGTGGTAACCGCAATCAAATCCACAATTTTTTCTCGATGTACTCCCTCCTTTCCGGTTTATAGGGCTTATCTCAAAATTTTAGTTTTTCCATTTTATAAGGCTCAATTTCTTTGTTTCCATCACATGTTCAGATTCCAAGGTGCATTAAATCATTGCATGCAAGTATTAATAGAAAATTGACCAATGCATGTACTTTATGCATGCATGCATTACAATTAATGCATTGATAAACATAATTTTTTGAGGAAAACAAGAGCATTAATTAGGTGCTTTTGCAAAACTACAAAAACTATTCCACCACTCGCCATCTACCTTGATTGGTGAGATTTTTGAATTGAGCACTATAAACCGGAAAGGAGGGAGTACTACTACGGAGTGGAGTAAGTGCATGCATGTGTGTACCCAGGGTGGAAGCACTACATGCATGTGTGTACGCATTATTCCCTCTAGTAATAGACGTCGTGCTATAACTACCAATGCTATTTTTTAGGCCGATCACTAGTCGCCTTGGTCCCACAGATTTTTTTTTCTTTTTTCTGAAGCGTGCTCTATAAACAGTGACGGATGTAGTATGAGCGGATTCAAAGAAGAGCGTATTGATGGTTGCTTCTTCCGAGCAACTTACAGTGGGAAAGGTGGGGCTTATGATTTGACCGCTCATTACTCAGTATTAATGCGGCGCAACGACCGGGATGAGTCTCCCATGTAGTTGTGCACTACCCCCTCGGTTCTTAAATATACTCCGGAGCATTTGTCTTTCTAGAGATTTCAACGAGTGACTACTCAAATATTTGTCTTTTTAGAGATTCAAACGGACTACTATATATGGATGTATATAGACATATTTTAGAATGTAGATTCACTCATTTTGCTCCGTATGTAGTCACTTGTTGAAATCTCTAGAAAGACAAATAGAGTATTTAAGAACGGAGGGAGTACACATACGAAGAAAAATGAGTGAATCTACACTCTAAAATATGCCCATTTGAAATTTGTAAAAAGACAAATATTTAGGAATGAAGGAGTATAATTTTGTGCATGGCACATGGACCCGGATGCTGAAGAGGCTTCTGGCAATGCTATCAAGCTTCCAACATTTGTTTACATAATTGACGTACTATACAAATAATTTTCCAGCGACATAAAATTGTACAATGGTGTGAGCTTTCAGCTTCTGTTTCGTGTGTCTTGCCATCGATGCTCTTTTGGAAACAATAAAAAACTAACTTCCTTGCTAATGCATCTCAATTATTAGCAGATCAGAGCTAATATTTACATCACAACTGAAGACAAAGTTGTGAGAAGGTGTTAAACTAAAATTGATCCATGCTTTCATTGGCAGCAACGTCCCCCCAGCTCTGTCTAAATCAACAAGGCATGTTGGGAAAAAAAGTAGCTGTCTGGAGCATGCAACATTCCGATCATTTTGTGCAGTTCCACTAAAATAGAGCTGAGCGTCCCTATTCCAAAGATATTAAGTGTGATTACGATAATAGAGGACTGCCGATGAAACAATAAACACACAAATAGAAGCCGGTCACCTTTGCAGTCTCTCTTAAGACTAACTAGTTGGAGAAGATTAGGCTCGGAGTTGGATGAGGAGGATAGAGCAAAACCAATCTCCCTTTATGTAGTCGCACTGAAATGTAGAGACGTTGCCCGTGTGACATTTTAGTACAAGTGCACAAAACACTCTTAAGAAAAAAGTGATTTGTGCAGCTCACCAAAAGGTCGCAATAGCAACGAGATGAAATGGAAAGCCCTGTTTGCAAAAAAGAGGTAGAAAGGAAACAATTACTGGCCAATAATAGTTGATGACACATGCGACGACAAAAAAGAAGCATATTCCTTGTCCTAAGGGAAGATAACAACACAGTTGTTTGTCTAAAACGGTGTGAGGACGAGATTGCAATATGGAAAGTATGCCAGACGAGCTACGTTTTGGGCAAAGAACTATGGAAGATCCACATGCAGCGATGTGGGAAGACGGGCAGTGGAGCAAGGCCGGAGGGGATACCTAGAGGTCGTCAGGATGTAACTAGGTGAGCGGTGGCGGGTGGAATCTTCCCATACTGCAACAGCGAGCAGGTGGTGTAGGCCCTACCGCGTCGGAGCTTGGTCAGAGAGAACGACGTGTACCGCAGATCGGGACGTGCTGCCTCGGCACCGCCGAACAGTGAAACGATGCACTTCCTCCCTTTCCCTCGGTGGACGGGATGTGGCCGGGTCAGTGACCAATGGTGAGAGAGAGATAGGCCATCGCAGCCTTTTGTGAGATACTCTGAAGAGAGACAAATCAGGCAGGCAGGCTCCATTGTATATAGTGGAGCGGACTACCTTTTTCTCCATAAAAATCGTTTTATATTATGTGTACGTGCCATTGAGCGTTATAACTTTATTTAAAAATAATGCGGCAACGCGTCAAGTCGAACTTTGTTTCGTGCACGCGTGGTACATGACCTCCCTAGGTAAACAACAGCTACAGGCGTTCAAATTATCACGTGGGCTGCCATTTCATAAAGAAATGAGCTCCACCGTGTACCCGCGCGGGTGTGGCTGGGCACGAAGTGTGAGTACGTGCACGGTGCACAGATTCTCTTCTTTTATACGTACACAACCTACATGGGGTTGTGTGAGAGAGATACAAACCTAGAGAGATATAGTATGTGGGTTCGTGAGACTTTTTTTTTGGGGGGGGGGGGTCAATCAAAAAATGTAACATATGCAATGTGTGTGAAATAGAGTCCTGGATATAACATATATAGAGAGGTGGCGATCCACGAGAAGAGAGTGCAGGTATCATCGGCTTGAGGTGTCCATAGAATCGAAGAGAGGGATGATGTGTGTGTGTGTGTGCGCGCGCGATCGATAAAGAGTGCCATCAAATTTGTGTGTGCCCACGTCAAAGATATAGAGTGGCTGGCCTACTGGAACGTGAGAGGGGACATGTGCAGTTTGTCTCTGTGGAATGGATACCTACCTGCAGCGCTCGACTATAGGTGTGTGGTGGGGGAAGAGGGAGGCCCAATTAACTATAGAGGTACAATGGCTGGTATATGTGTGGAGGAGGAGAGAGGCCTACCTCATGTATTAAGGAGATCGATCTACCTCATGTATTAAGGGAGATCGATCGGCATCCATGCATATGTGCAGGAGAGGAATAATGTTGGGAGAGAGACAGAGCTAGAGTGTTGGAGGGGGTGGTAGTGGAGTTGCTTCTAACAAATGGTGGGATAGGCTTGCTTGACAAACGGAGGGCATGCCCGCAATATCAATAAGAGAGGAGATGGCTGCTTGTTGTATGTGCACGTGCGTGTGAGAGATGGGTCAGGAGGCATGCACGAATGATGAGGGGGGACGATATGGACGTGGTAAGCAGACGTAACTACGTAGGAAGATCAATCACCCTTTGTTAGAGAAAGGAGAGACATAACTTGTGAGGTACGTCGATCGATGGGGGGGGGAATAGTTAAAGTCGATCTAGGAATATGTTGGGAGATCGATCGGTATACATGCATGTGTGTGTTAGAAGCAAATGAGACACGAGGAGAAGGATAGAGAGAGAGGGATGCATCTAGGAGGTGGTACGAGAGGCATACTATATCGAGGGGGAAGGAGTGTGCGAGTACGAGATCGATGAAAAGAGTGGTGGGAGTGAGGCATGGATGGTGATAAGAGAAGAGGGGAAGCTTGTGTTTGTGCTAGGCACACCTCGCTAGAGAGGCATATCGATCGATGTGTGCCGTAAAGAAGGAGCTGGGGGGCCTACACACACCGTGGGTGAACGACCTAAAGTGAAAAGACGAATTTGCGCGATGGAGCTAGAGAATACTGAGGGAGGGTGAGAGGGATGCGGGCGTGTGCATGAACGAGAGAAAGTTAGCGCTACCTACAAAGGTAAGAGGATTGTGTGGGTGTAAAAGAAGAATAGAGATCATACTTCATTATAAAAAGCGAATTTGGATATGTGAAGAATTTATCATAGTGTTTTAAACCGACGCATGTGTGAATATATATAACGGTGATACACATGGTGTGGTTATGAACATGTTATACCACATATAATATATTTTATCTCTACTCTTATAAAAAGACGGAGTTGTTCATGATGGTGTGCCTGCCATCCTGCAATATAGGCCGTCCGATTTATATCTCGCAGATAGGAAGGAAACTATGTCAATTTTGAAAAAAGATACCCACACCCCTCTCCATATTTGCAAATTAGGCCCCTTGATCATGTTGATGTTTCGTGGAATGCATGGGCATCTTTCTAGTACTACGTATCATACATAGAACATTGATTATAATTTGGGCTAATGTGTGGCTTTTGCAGCTCAGGTCTAAATACTTTTCATAATTTAGGGGGCGAGCACTATACTTTGTGTGATAAACATGGTGTACGTATGGAACATGGTTTAGATTATGAATATATAGTTAGTACATCAAATGTATTATTATTTGGAATCAACATCAAGTGTATTCAAAAAATAGAATTCGAGTTCATGTAGTACACATAGTTCATATGTATCTCTATAGTAATCATGTGGTGTGTTATTAAGGTAATACACGAATGATGGTTGAAGTTGGCAACAATCATGATTGTAGATTCTTATTGAAATAGAGAAACAAATTCAAATTTAGTTCGAGTTGCAGCGGTAGTATAGATAATTGGAATGCACTAAAATGTTGGTATGAGTAGGTTACATGCATTATACAGGAAGTGAAAAATTTTAATCGGACATAACATGGATTCATACTCCCTCCTTCCATCTATATAGGGCGTAATGAGTTTTTTAAGACCGCCTTTGACTATTGACAAGATTAATAGTACATGACATGCACAATGTGAAAATTATATCATTGAAAGAACCTTTCACAGACAAATTTAACGGTGTGCTTTGTGTAAGTTGCATGTCATATATTATTGCTCTAATATTTGGTCAAAGTTAGCATCAAAAAACACATTAGACCCTATATAGACGGAAGGAGGGAGTAGCTTTGAATAGCATTTGTATAGTAAAACAGGGCAAGACTCTCTCTTTGTGTGGAGTGAATAGTTTTGTTTTTTTTGTTTTCTTTTTGGTTGAGGGAAGTGCGATTTGATTTGGTACGTACAAGTACAATATTACTACACATTAGGCTTGTCCCTAAAATTCAACCCACGTCTTGTTATATCCCGAAAATTCAGATATCGTGCTCCCAAAACTGGCGCCTTCACAATCCGCGCCTTGCTATCCCAAAATTATAAAGCGCTTCATTATGATGCATTTCTCTCAATGCATTTCCACCACCAGAGAGACTTTAGACGCGTTTGGTTTAATGCTCAATTAATTAGGGCGTGGTAACCGCAATCAAATCCACAATTTTTTCTCGATGTACTCCCTCCTTTCCGGTTTATAGGGCTTATCTCAAAATTTTAGTTTTTCCATTTTATAAGGCTCAATTTCTTTGTTTCCATCACATGTTCAGATTCCAAGGTGCATTAAATCATTGCATGCAAGTATTAATAGAAAATTGACCAATGCATGTACTTTATGCATGCATGCATTACAATTAATGCATTGATAAACATAATTTTTTGAGGAAAACAAGAGCATTATTTAGGTGCTTTTGCAAAACTACAAAAACTATTCCACCACTCGCCATCTACCTTGATTGGTGAGATTTTTGAATTGAGCGCTATAAACCGGAAAGGAGGGAGTACTACTACGGAGTGGAGTAAGTGCATGCATGTGTGTACCCAGGGTGGAAGCACTACATGCATGTGTGTACGCATTATTCCCTCTAGTAATAGACGTCGTGCTATAACTACCAATGCTATTTTTTAGGCCGATCACTAGTCGCCTTGGTCCCACAGATTTTTTTTTCTTTTTTCTGAAGCGTGCTCTATAAACAGTGACGGATGTAGTATGAGCGGATTCAAAGAAGAGCGTATTGATGGTTGCTTCTTCCGAGCAACTTACAGTGGGAAAGGTGGGGCTTATGATTTGACCGCTCATTACTCAGTATTAATGCGGCGCAACGACCGGGATGAGTCTCCCATGTAGTTGTGCACTACCCCCTCGGTTCTTAAATATACTCCGGAGCATTTGTCTTTCTAGAGATTTCAACGAGTGACTACTCAAATATTTGTCTTTTTAGAGATTCAAACGGACTACTATATATGGATGTATATAGACATATTTTAGAATGTAGATTCACTCATTTTGCTCCGTATGTAGTCACTTGTTGAAATCTCTAGAAAGACAAATAGAGTATTTAAGAACGGAGGGAGTACACATACGAAGAAAAATGAGTGAATCTACACTCTAAAATATGCCCATTTGAAATTTGTAAAAAGACAAATATTTAGGAATGAAGGAGTATAATTTTGTGCATGGCACATGGACCCGGATGCTGAAGAGGCTTCTGGCAATGCTATCAAGCTTCCAACATTTGTTTACATAATTGACGTACTATACAAATAATTTTCCAGCGACATAAAATTGTACAATGGTGTGAGCTTTCAGCTTCTGTTTCGTGTGTCTTGCCATCGATGCTCTTTTGGAAACAATAAAAAACTAACTTCCTTGCTAATGCATCTCAATTATTAGCAGATCAGAGCTAATATTTACATCACAACTGAAGACAAAGTTGTGAGAAGGTGTTAAACTAAAATTGATCCATGCTTTCATTGGCAGCAACGTCCCCCCAGCTCTGTCTAAATCAACAAGGCATGTTGGGAAAAAAAGTAGCTGTCTGGAGCATGCAACATTCCGATCATTTTGTGCAGTTCCACTAAAATAGAGCTGAGCGTCCCTATTCCAAAGATATTAAGTGTGATTACGATAATAGAGGACTGCCGATGAAACAATAAACACACAAATAGAAGCCGGTCACCTTTGCAGTCTCTCTTAAGACTAACTAGTTGGAGAAGATTAGGCTCGGAGTTGGATGAGGAGGATAGAGCAAAACCAATCTCCCTTTATGTAGTCGCACTGAAATGTAGAGACGTTGCCCGTGTGACATTTTAGTACAAGTGCACAAAACACTCTTAAGAAAAAAGTGATTTGTGCAGCTCACCAAAAGGTCGCAATAGCAACGAGATGAAATGGAAAGCCCTGTTTGCAAAAAAGAGGTAGAAAGGAAACAATTACTGGCCAATAATAGTTGATGACACATGCGACGACAAAAAAGAAGCATATTCCTTGTCCTAAGGGAAGATAACAACACGGTTGTTTGTCTAAAACGGTGTGAGGACGAGATTGCAATATGGAAAGTATGCTAGACGAGCTACGTTTTGGGCAAAGAACTATGGAAGATCCACATGCAGCGATGTGGGAAGACGGGCAGTGGAGCAAGGCCGGAGGGGATACCTAGAGGTCGTCAGGATGTAACTAGGTGAGCGGTGGCGGGTGGAATCTTCCCATACTGCAACAGCGAGCAGGTGGTGTAGGCCCTACCGCGTCGGAGCTTGGTCAGAGAGAACGACGTGTACCGCAGATCGGGACGTGCTGCCTCGGCACCGCCGAACAGTGAAACGATGCACTTCCTCCCTTTCCCTCGGTGGACGGGATGTGGCCGGGTCAGTGACCAATGGTGAGAGAGAGATAGGCCATCGCAGCCTTTTGTGAGATACTCTGAAGAGAGACAAATCAGGCAGGCAGGCTCCATTGTATATAGTGGAGCGGACTACCTTTTTCTCCATAAAAATCGTTTTATATTATGTGTACGTGCCATTGAGCGTTATAACTTTATTTAAAAATAATGCGGCAACGCGTCAAGTCGAACTTTGTTTCGTGCACGCGTGGTACATGACCTCCCTAGGTAAACAACTGCTACAGGCGTTCAAATTATCACGTGGGCTGCCATTTCATAAAGAAATGAGCTCCACCGTGTACCCGCGCGGGTGTGGCTGGGCACGAAGTGTGAGTACGTGCACGGTGCACAGATTCTCTTCTTTTATACGTACACAACCTACATGGGGTTGTGAGAGAGATACAAACCTAGAGAGATATAGTATGTGGGTTCGTGAGACTTTTTGGGGGGGGGGGGTCAATCAAAAAATGTAACATATGCAATGTGTGTGAAATAGAGTCCTGGATATAACATATATAGAGAGGTGGCGATCCACGAGAAGAGAGTGCAGGTATCATCGGCTTGAGGTGTCCATAGAATCGAAGAGAGGATAGACATAACTTGTGAGGTACGTCGATCGATGGGGGGGGGGGAATAGTTAAAGTCGATCTAGGAATATGTTGGGAGATCGATCGGTATACATGCATGTGTGTGTTAGAAGCAAATGAGACACGAGGAGAAGGATAGAGAGAGAGGGATGCATCTAGGAGGTGGTACGAGAGGCATACTATATCGAGAGGCATACTATACCTTCTCCTTAACTCGACCTCCCGGTACCGACGGTGCTCCATCCCGCACCCCCATGGAGTGGCTACCTTGAAGCCGACACCGCGAGCGACATCTCCACGGCAGCTCTCCCCCAGTGCAAGGCCCCTTCGGCGGCGGCGTCCATACCAGCTGGACCTGCTGCTGTTGCTCCGGCTCTCGCTCGCTCACTCGTGCTGCTGCTGCTGCTCTAGCTCTCTCTCTATCGCTCGCTCGCCCAGCTGCTGCTGCTGCTCTCCCCCTTGCTCGTGCTGATGCTCTGCTCTGATTTAGCCACACTTCAGTCGACTGAATCGACTTTTGGGTGAGTCGATTTTCAGGGGTTTGGGGGGCTCGCCCGACTTAAGAAAGAACCACCCGCAGCGGGGACGGGGGCTCGCCGGAGAGGTACCCCACTATCTATCTTAGGGTTCAGGATGGGGGTGGGGGCCTAGAGGGCTGGCCAGGGTGGCGAGGCGGCGCTGGGGCCGGTGGTTCGGGCGGTGGTGGCTGGCGGCTCAGGGGGGTGCAGGTTGAAGATGAACTGCAGGCCCTTCCTAAACTACATGTCAAGTGCCTCTCTGCTACCATTACATTTAGTTTCGACAGTAGCATTCAGATTCCACAGTAAATTTCAGTTTCAATGGTTAAGTTCATAGTCAGCAGTTTTTATCTCATCTGTTGTAGTCAGGTGGTTTTTGGTGATGTAAATTTTACATCCATTTTACATCATCTATTGGAGATGCTATTAGAATCCCACTTGAGATTGACGATGTCTGTCTTGTGCTGCTTCAGCCTTGACATCTTACGGCTCACCGGAGCTACTCCAATGACAGAACGATCCATCACAACAGAGCAGTGCCCTGGACGCCGTCTACAGATTCCTCAGATCTTCTTCCACACCTCCGACAGCCACCTCTGCCTCAACTGCTTCAGCGACCAACCCAATGATGCTGAGGTTGACACGGCTACAGCAAAGAGGTTGTACACTTGTTGCATCACTTATTACTATACATTCACGTTGATCCATTAGGGCTATTTTGGTTCAATGGAAAAACATGGCAATAGGGAATTTTCCAATGGCACTCTACTATTCAATTATTCATGCATTTTGTTGAAAGGAACGAAGTAAAACATCCACCTGGACCTACTTTTCAAAATCCTATGCAGTAAAACAAGACCAAGTGCATTAGTGGCAGAATAACATTCTAACTGTACATGCTTTCATATGGTTTCACTTTATTTTGGCCATGTTTCTTTGCATTCCTCTGCTCTTCCAATTCCTGTAAACCAAACACCCAAGTTGACAGAAATCCTGTGTTTACAAATGCTCTGTTTACCATGTGCATTCCTATCCTATTTTGGTGTTTTTCCTGTCCCTGTGTTTTAAGAATCATGCAAGCCAAATGAGCCCTTACATAATTACTTCAGTTACAGGTAGGTGTCGAAGGGAACTTTGTGTGGTTTGTCCTGCTCCTGCCGCGACGTCGTCCACCTTACCTGAGCTGCTCCATCGACATAAGCATCCACCAAACCAGACATCATGACTCCTGACCGTCTTTCGCCGCCTTAGATCTCCGTACTTGCCACCGGCACCCACCGCAACGGCATCACCATCATCGACTCAGCAGATGAACCTGAGGAGCACACGGGTCCACAAGAGAGGTCACACTCTTTTGTTTCTGCTTATGTTATGCATTGCTTAAAATTACCTGCTACTTTATCGTCATGTTCACCTCTTGGACTCCAAGTCAGGTCCAAATTTATGTTCAAACTTGAGTTCTAAATTAGTTGTGGGGCACATATTGAGGCAACAATGAATAGTATGTCTGTCTAATATCTGGTTCACCTAGGGTATGCCTATGTTGTTCATCTTGGGTGGGAAACAAATAGTAAAGCAATCATCATCTGTCTTTTTATTAATTTAAAGCAATCATCAGCCTGCTATCATTATTTTTGGATTCATCCACTGGATGTTACCATCACTATAAATTTCTGCATGCTCTCCTTACATAATCTCACCATATTTTTTTCATATGCATGTAAAATATCGTACACAGTCATGTTGAACACGTAGAGAAAAAGAGAAGAGTTTTGCGTGGCAATACAATGTCATGTAGACATCGCTCCATGGTGGGTTCAATGGCAAACCCTTCCCACCCCTCTCCAGATTGTAATCCAGAGGAGGATATCTGTTCTGAGGCGGATTCAGACGCCGCTGACCACTCCTATTTACCCCAAGGTGTTTGCTCTACCTTGGCATCATGATGTTAGTCATATCATGCATATGTTGCCTTGCAGTGCCTACTTTTGACATCATATATGTCATCTGCTTAGTTTAGACATGTTCTGTAATGCCACCTATTTAGTTTCTATATCATATATGGGAATTATGCAGTCTCATGTCTTTTAGCCAGCCATAATATATGTGAAATGTGCAATGCCATCCTATTTAACCAGGCATCCTATATTTGAATGATATCTTGCCCATCCTTTTCTTCATTACATTTCCATTTGTCGACAATGTTTGTACATTAAACTACTCTTCCTATGAATCAGCCATTTGGGTGGGAGATGGAAAAATCTGGAGTGAAAACAAAGCCTTCAGAGCAGACAGTGCTACCTGTCGAAGCAGATCAAAGCAGATCTCTTGTTGGGTCCCGATAACTCCTCAGAGATGGATTCAGAAGCAGATGACCAGTCCTATTCCCCCACCGAGGTGTATGATCAAACTTGTCACGGTTATACTGCTCATATCATGCATATGGTGTCTTGCATTGCATAGTTTAGACATCATATACACAATATTCAACACCATGTTCTTAGTTCAGACATCATATCGAATGCCCTCTATTTAGCATATAAATCACATATGTGGATTAAATGATGTGATCCTGATTACTTAGATACCATGTAGGTGAATTATGTCATGCAATCATGTTTAGTTATTCATCATATCTTTGAATTATGTTATGGTATGCTATCCAGTTTAGATAGACATCATATATGTGAAATTATGTCATGCTATCTGTTTTAGTTAAACAATATACATGTCAACTATTTCATGCCTTTTTTCCACACTATCTATTGCATCTATCTCTCATACAATGTATGTACATTAAACTATGTTTCCTGTTTATCAGCCATTTGAATTGGAGCGGGTGATGCCAGTATCCGACGGACTAAAAACACGGTCTTCAAATAAAACAGTGCTACCTCTTGGTGGAGAAAGCACCCTGGTTATACATGCAAAAGAACCAGCCCTACCACACATAACCCAAACTCTCGCAGATTGTACGCCTACTGCGATGGACAGAGAACCAGCTTCACCCAATCTAACCCCAACCCCAGCAGAAAGTAACCCAGTTCCTGTTGACACAACACCATCTCCACCAAAGAGCTCCCAAACAAGAGCAGTTAGTAAGGTAGCTCCAGTGCCCAAAGGGCTAGTACTACCACGGCGAACCCCAACTCCACCAGTTAGTACACCTATTCCTGTGGAGGAAGCATAACCAGCTAGTCGTAGTTTAGCAGCTATCGCATTTGATGTTGTTAAATCGTATGTGCGTATCTTCCCATCTTGGAAATATTATACTGAAGATGAAGGAAAATGCCAGTTGCAGGTGTTTGTCCAGGAGTTATGTGTAAGTAATGTTATCCATGGCAATTACTTTGCTTTGTCCCATACATCCTACCTCCATGATAGTATAATACAGCAAATTTTCCCATTTTTCTCTATAGAGAAGGACCGATTTGGAAACTCAGGATGAGGTAACATGTGCTAATACCTCTGCTATCTTCAAGAATGCTTGGTGGCAGTATCGGAATTACCTGAAGAAAACATACTTCACCGGCAAAGAAACTCATCAAATTCCCTTACGTTCTCCTGAGACACATTTACTATACGATGACTAGGAACTCCTTGTTCTGTACTGGTCCCGAACCAAGAATGTGGTAAGGTCTATGAGCTCATTTTCTATTTTTAAGCTCTATATTCTTGCATCTTACTGTACTCTGTTCATGTAGAACAAGTGCCTAAACCTGAAGAATAACTGTTCTAATTTAAGATTCCATTGCTATCATAGTTCAAAAAGCGCTAGGCGTTAATTATGCGTTTTGCCACCGCCTTGCGCTTTACTGACCAAAGCGCATGCTTATGCGCAGTTATGCATAGATTAAGCATAGTTATGTGCAATGCGTTTTGCCAACGCCTAGAGCCTAGGTGCGCCTTTTTTAACTATGATTGCTATCGTGCATACTGCTTTGCTCATGTATCACTGTATTTACTCATACAAACTTATTTTTAAATTGAAGGATCCAATCGAAACTCCAATGGCACAACAGGTATATTCACGCATGTTTCTTTAACAGGTTTGCTCTTACAATAGCTCTGTTGATTCCAATTTCAATTGTGTATACAGTTGACTTCTCATATGATGCATAGTACTAGCATCACAACAGAGCCAACAGTGTTGTTGTACATGTAGACCCGTGGTACCCGTCTGAAATCTTGTTCTGCAGTGTAGTTTCCCACGCTTTGTATTCTTTCACTGCTGCTTTGTCTTGAACTGATATGATTTGAACCGTGTCTCTATTTTGATTTGGCAAGACAATGTAGTGACCATAGGACATAGGGACTCACCAGATACTTCCTTAACTCCAAAAATTCTGAAAAGCCGGAGCGATGGCGACTCCCCCACCCACCCCCCACCCATGGCGATCCCGATGGCGACTCCGATCTCTGGCCTAAACCTCCACCGCCGGCGACCCTAATGGAGGGCCTACTCCATTGGGACTTCTCCCCCGGTCTTCGTGTGGAGGAACAGGTGCGTTCACGGTTTGGATCTACGGTCCATTTCGTCCCCAACCCCAACTCCAAGGAATTCTTCCTTGAAGTTTCTTTCTCCTCAGCCTCTTTTCAACTCTCGGAAGAATCAGTTGGTTTGGCTTTGCAATCTTGCATTGGAGGTCTCTGTGATGGTTTCAAGGTTCTTCGATTGGGCGATCGCCGTTTTCGGTTCTCTCTGGCTTCCAATAGAGTGGGGCATTTCATCTTTGGTCTAAGAGATCGCATCTGGCCGGACTTTGTTTGTCATTTTCATCTCCATCGGGGTGCGAATCATGCCCCTACTCAGCCGATGGGATGGCATCCTGATTCTGAGCTCTATGGTTTAGCCTCTTCGCCAGGCCCTGCGATCAGATCTATATGGCTTAAAAATCATTCTAAAGATGTTATTGATCCTCCATCACTATCAGTTCTCCAAAAATTTGGCCTTGCTCATCCGCCGACGGTAAGACATTCCGGCGAGAGGTCTGTGCCAGAGATTAATTTTGGAAGTTTCTCGGGGCCGGATTCTAAGGAGTATTTTTCGCCCTTTCGTTTTGGATCCATCAACATACCATTTTCGTCCAGATCCCACGTCAACTTGCCATCTTTTCGGGGACATCGGTTTTTTCCTAAAGCCTGGGACGATATCCCTGAAGATACACTTTTTAATATCCTTGATGGATGGCAGGCTGGTTATGATAACACCAGCGTTAAACTCCTGGTCGGTCTTTCTTCAATACCCTCAAAGGAATATATATATATGATCGGCTTAAACATTGCTCTAATTGTGATCGGTTCGGCCACTTGGAATCTATATGTACTGGCTTCTTTTGTCAAGCTTGTGGCGATATATCTGGATCATGCTCTTGTTCAACTGTTGGCCAGGACTCTAATCATGCGGTACGTACCTCTCGTAATGAGCCATGCATGTCGGGCCGGTCGGATCGCCCTGTCACATGTTTGGCCTGCTCTGCTTCTGGTCACCGGGCGCCATACTGCCCTGGGCTGATCCGCTGCTCACTATGCCTTCATTTGGGCCATAAGGCCCGTAAGCCCAACCAGTGCCGCAAGCGTCCTAAACTTGTTTGGGTGCAATTGAACCCCCAAGTAACTAAATCGGATGAGAACCTGTCACGGCACAGCTTACCTTTCTCTACGCTGGATAATTCTGAGGTGGTTGGTGTGCCCCTTGCTTTTCGGAATACACAGGCGGGTATGGTTTGGGTCAAAAAACAGAAAATCCCACCGGTCGAGGCTCCCTCCCATTGCTTGACGATACACCTCCCTTTTCCACGGACAGTCAATTCCACCGGCCAGAATAACCAATCGACCGCAGTACTTCCTCCCTCGAGCACGCCACCCCTGCCATCACCCAAAACCACCATCACATTGGTGCCGCCGCTCGTCTCCTCCGCACCCGGCTGTTCTTCGACAACTCTGATGGCCAACTACCCGGTGCGTCCGTTCGCCTTTGCTCCTGACGGTTCCACCTTCGACAGAGGGCCATCTCACCGAGTGCAGAGACATGTCATGGTTGTGGATGATCCCCCGCTCAACCATGATAGGTACGCCATTGTCTCTGTTCATCCTCCTGTCCCTGATCATCAGAAAGAGTTCTGGCTAGCAGAAGATTACCGTATCATCACCACTGATCTTGAGTATGATCTGCTGGATGATTTTGTTTGCCCACTTGGTATTGGCTGTGTGGTATTTGCGGACATGGAGAGTAGAGATGCTGCGATTAGGGAAGGACCTCATGCTCTCACTGAGGATTCCAACTTTTCTTTAGTTCCGCATGATGAAGGTATCAATATGCGCATGCATGCGTTTGAGTATGAAGTCTGGATTATGTTTCTTGCTTTTCCTATGGACTATCAGACTGAGCACTATATCCACAAGGCAGTTTCCAACTTTGGTAAACTCTTGGTCTGGCCACGCCCAGGACAGAACAAGGCTCGTGTTCTTGTCAAATATCACATCAAGGATGTTGCGGAAGTTCCACACAGTTTATTGGTGACCCGAGTGGGTTTGTTGCCTGGCCTTGGGCGCTCCTGGTCTGTTCTAGTCTATGTGCTGAATGGGCGTAATATCATTCCAGGTTTACAGGGCACGGAGGAAGATCCTCCCCTCCTTAATGCTTCTCCGCATCCTTATGAACTGCCTTACTACACACTCATGCAACAAGCCCGTATCGATGAGATGGCTGCACAAGACGCCCTGAATGCAGCTGCCTGGAATGCTCAACAGCCGCAGCAGGAGGAGTTACAGGAGAATGGATGGGGTGCGTGGCCAGTCATCCCCCCCCCCATACTCTGGTTTCAGCTTCCGAACCTTCTTTCAGTATGAGGGGCCATCTCTAATGGATGGAGTTGATCCTGAGCATAATATTCAAGATAATCTGTCAGACGTGTGGTCATCCGAGGCTGAGATTGATGCAGTTGAAGCCATTGCGGACCGTTTTGTGCTTGGTAATCCTAATGCATGGTCAGCCTTCATCAGAGCCGAAGGTGATAATGTTAATCTGCTGATTGCAATGGATGTGGAGTTCCTAACCTGGCTGGGGGGTATGCTTAAACGCATATATACATGTACCCTGACTGATGCTCACATGGGTGGTGTGATGTTCCCGCTGAATCCTTTTAGGGTCATTCAACAGCACCTTGAGGCCATCGCTGCTGCCTTTCTGCTTAATGTCACCCCAGAGCCTGATATCTTATCACGTATCTGCACTGACCGTCTTCAGTCAGGAGTTTACATTGACTTTCCTCTGGTGTTGACAAGTTGCACTCTTATTGAAGTTGAAGTTGCTTCTGCTCATTGGGAGGAGGCGGCTCACTCCCCTGGCCTCAAAGCAATCTCTGCACATTTTGCCCCTGCGACTGCTGACACCGAGCCGGCTCCGGCCATCCGGCTAGACCATGGATCTGCCTTACAGATGATTGCATCCTCATCCATGTTTGCTACCAGAGCTTCCGGTAGCACCAAGGTTCCGCTTGATACTACAGTTGTCAGAAGAAGTACAAGGTCCAATAAATATGATGGCTTCAAGGTAAACCAGATCTCTGGCAGCAGGCAGTCCAGGTCTAAGGTGAGAGCTCGTGTGGTGCCTGCAGTTCGTGCTGTTTCTTTGGCTGCTACTTCTGCTTCTGCTGCCGTCACTGCCTGCCCTGCCCCTACTTCTGTCGAAGAAATTCAGCAGGTCGGTCGCCGCTGTGGTATTCCACCTGAAGATCTCTCTGCTGAGAAGCTGCTGGATGGCAAGGCGTTGGATCCTGATGAAGCCATCTGATTTCTGCCTTCGTCATGCATAAATCGTGGAATATCTTGTCGTGGAACATCAGAGGCATAAACTCTGATGGTAAACTTTTGGATCTTAGGAACGCTATTGATACTAGCGGGTGTTCAGTGCTCTGCATCCAAGAAACTAAGCGCGAGTTCTTCGATCTAGCTTTTATTAAAACGTTTTGTCCTAAACGTTTCGATAAATTTATCTTTGTGCCTTCAGTGGGTGCCTCTGGTGGCTTAATTACTATTTGGAATAGCTCTTTATTTGTGGGCACACCCTGGCTTACGGAGTCTTTTGCTTTGGGGATTTCTTTTGTTTCGACGCAATCGAATGATTCTTGGAACCTTGTCAATGTTTATGGCCCTTGTTCTGGTCAGCACCGTCTGGATTTCACCTCCTGGCTCTTTGATGTTAACATACCAAATGATGAGAACTGGTTAATCCTCGGTGATTTTAACTTCATCCGTTCTCCGTCCAACCGAAACAAGCCAGGGGGGACGCCAATGATATGCTTCTGTTCAATGAAATCATTCGCGCGCAGTCCCTTATGGAAATACCAGTCAAAGGAAGGTCTTTTACCTGGAGTAATATGCAAGACGACCCGTTGCTTGAGCAGCTCAACTGGTTCTTCTCCTCCTCTAATTGGACCACGACATATCCTAACACTATGGTGCTGCCTCTGGGAAAACCCGTGTCTGACCACACCCCTTGTGTTGTGTCCATCGAATCCAAAATACCTAAATCCCAACTCTTCCGTTTTGAGAACTATTGGGTCAATCACGCAGGATTCCTTGCTGTGGTTGCTGGCTCCTGGTCAAAACATTGCTATGCTCCGAACTCCGCGACCCTCATTTGTAAGAAGCTTAAGAATTTGCGTTACGACCTCAAACGCTGGAGCCGGGGTATCTCGAACCTGAAGATCATGATCCACAATAGCAACGAAGCCCTTCTCAGGTTGGATGATATTGAGGACAAGCGTCGCTTATTTACCCCAGAAAAGAATTTCAGGAGTATCCTCAAAGCCCATCTCAACTCTTTGCTGAAATATCAGAATGATTACTGGAAGAAAAGGTGCACCATCAGATATTTCCGCTTCACTGACGAAAACACAAAATTATTTCAGTCCCTTGTGACTGAGAGGTACAGGCATAACTCCATTGCTAGCTTGAGAGATGGAGAGGCGATCACTAACGATCATATTGGCAAGGAAGGGGTGCTCTATAAAACATACAAGGATCGTTTGGGCTCTTCTAAACCCACAAGTATGCGTTTTGATCTCGACCGGATCATCAAACGAGTCGATGGACTGGAACAGCTGTCGGTACCCTTTTCTAGGAGTGAGATCGATGCGGTCATCAAAGAAATGCCTACTGATAGAGCCCCAGGTCCGGACGGTTTTAACGGATGCTTTCTTAAAACCTGCTGGCCAATCATTAGAGAGGACTTCTACAAGCTGTGCGAGGATTTCCATGACGGAAACTTGGATATATCCAGCATTAGTGAGGGATACATCACTTTAATCCCGAAGATCTCTTCCCCGCAAACCGCTAATGACTACAGGCCAATAACCTTGCTCAACTGTTGTCTCAAGATCATCACCAAAATCCTGGCTAGTCGTCTGCAAAAAGTCATTCTGAGAATCGTACATAGGAACCAGTATGGGTTTCTTAAGGGGAGAACCATTCAAGATTGTCTGGCGTGGACATTTGAGTATATACATCAATGTCAGGCATCCTCTTGTCAGATCATACTGCTCAAGCTTGACTTTGCCAAAGCTTTTGATACGATTGAACATGTGCCAATGATGGAAATCATGAGACACATGAGCTTTGATGATAGATGGCTAGGTTGGATGAAAACCATCTTTGGTTCTGGTGTTTCTTCGGTGCTTCTCAATGGCACTCCGGGCAGAAAGTTTTCATGCAAGTGTGGGGTGAGGCAAGGAGACCCCCTTTCGCCGCTCATCTTTGTGCTCGCAGCTGATCTTCTTCAAGCTGCGGTTAATGATGCATTCGTTCAAGGACTGTTAGATTTGCCGATCCCAAATAACCGCCGTGGTGAATACCCCGTGGTTCAATACGCGGACGATACCATCTTAGTGATGCCCGCTTGCCTTGATCAAGCTGCACGCATGAAAACAATCTTGGAAGATTATGCTACATTGGTTGGGCTGAAGATCAATTTCCACAAATCTACTTTGATCCCCATTAACATCGATCAATCACGTGCGATTGAAATGGCGCAGGTCTTTGGGTGCACTGTTGGAAATCTTCCGTTCACGTACCTTGGACTTCCCATGGGCACGTTTAGGCCCACCCTTCTGGAGCTCATGCCTTTAGTGCATAATGTGGAGAGGAAAATGTCCACGGCGTTGTCCCTGATGTCGTCCGGGGCCAAACTCACGTTGGTTAACTCTGCCATGACTTCGATGCTGATATATGCCATGTGCACGATCAAGATGCACCCCAAAGTGGTTGAACACTTGGATAAAATGCGCAGGTACTGCCTATGGGCGAAAAACTCAGAAGATGGTGTTAAAAACAATTCCTTGGCCGCGTGGGAATTGGTTTGCAGGCCTAAGGATAAAGGTGGCTTGGGGATCATTGACATCAAGACGCAGAATGTGGCTCTCCTCCTGAAGCATCTATTCAAATTCTATAATCACGAAGACATACTCTGGGTCACCATGATCTGGGATGCATATTACACTGGCAAGATTCCGCATGCTGTTGATCCTGTTGGTTCTTTCTGGTGGCGCGATGTTCTGCAACTTTCGGACATCTTTCGTGGGATCACCTCTGTCACGCTGGGGGATGGATCCTCCTCTCTCTTTTGGAAGGATGCCTGGTTCGCTGATCACCAAGCCCTGCTCATGGAACTCTTCCCTCGAGCCTTCTCTTTTTGTTTGAACGAAGATGCATCTGTTGCTGATGTCCTCACGACCACGGACCCAACACTGCTCTTCCATCTACCACTGTCGCTGCAGGCCAGGGAAGAGGTTAGAGAGATACAACAAGGCTCACTGCATACAGTTTTGGATGGTGATCAATGGGACACCTGGGAATGCTCCCTCACTGGAACCTACTCCTCCAAGAAATTCTATGATCATTGCTTCAGGGAGGTAGTTGCCGACAAAGCTTTCACCTGGCTATGGAAAGCCAAATGCCCAATCAAATTCAAAATGTTCGGGTGGCTGTTGCTAGTTGATCGCCTGAACACAAGAAATATGCTGAGACGAAGACACTATACTGTGACTAACAACGTCTATACCTGCATGCTTTGCCATAGCCCACCTGAGGAAACAGTGGAACATCTGTTTTTTGCCTGCCCGTTTAGTCAGCGATGCTGGACAAAAGTTGGTATGCTTTGGCCGGCGACGGGGGACAGAATATATCGAATTCATGGAGGTAAAGAAAGTTGGCGTAGACCTTTGTTTATGGACATTTTTCTGATGGCAGCCTAGAGTCTGTGGATGGAAAGAAACAATGTACACTTCAGAGGGATTCCACACTCTTTTGACTCATGGCTGGCTAGGTTCAAAAATCTCCTGTGCCTTTTAGTGCATAACTATAGTGAGGGCCTTCGTCCCTACCTAAACGACTATATACAAAGCTTGTAAATCACCTTGTAACACACAACTAGCTTTGCATTTCTTACAAGCTTGGCCGGGGGGCCAACCAAACCCCCCAATTGTAACCCTGATGTAATTATCCATTGTGAGTAATAGAAAGTCAGTGGGAGCCTCTCCCACTGCCGTTAACCTTCAAAAAAACCATAGGACATAGATATATGTTTGTTTGATGCTTTTATTATGTACTAGTACTTGGCAATAGAAGAATTGGTAGTTTAATCCTTTCCACCTTACTAATGAACTGGTTCATCGAAATGAGTTTCATATACTAGTACATGCTAAACCTGTTATGTGTCTGCTTGTTTCTTCTTTTAGAATGCTGGCAGAATATTGGGGAAGAGTGCCTTATTAAGCAATGGTAAAGGAAGTAATGCAGATAAGGTTCAGGATAGTGACACATCCTTGTTGGTCTCCAAGAAAGCTGATAAAACAGCTAAGGAAGACTATCTTGAAGACAGTGAGACAACCCCAAAGTCCTGTCTTGGTTTAGCGTTCGAGTTACTGGCCACTACCGCTTGCACAAGCTATTCAAACTCACTATCTAAATTAATTCGGTTTCTTGAGTATCAACTACAAGCTGAAAGACATCGATCAGCTGTGCTGCGACAAGAAGCGGAAGGATTGCGGAAGTCCCTGGAGCATTCAGATGCATACTTTCTGGTGCAACAGCAAGCGTTGGAGAATTTTAGCGCCAAACAGGACAAAGCTACTAAGCTTGCTAAGCTTATTGCCAGCATGGTGCATACCCAGGATAACGTTTCTTGAGCTCTTCTGAAGTTGTTTTAGTTATGCTCTTGTTTTCCTGCCGCATTTATTTGCACTAGTGGCCAATTTTGACGGCCAGTGTATGTAATATGCTGCTTTGTTCCCTATATTTGCATTGGTGGCAAACTTTGATGCCCAGTGGATGTAATACGTGTATAGAGGTAATAGGCTAGCGTTAATTGCTTGCTTATTTATTTCCTCATTGTCTTGTTTAGTTGTTTGCTTGTAGTCACTGCAGTTCTTTTTCTGTGTTTTTTTGGTGGCCACAATAGCCTATTTTTGGTAACTAGGCCAAAATAATCATGGCAGCACACGGACTGTTGTAACCATGGGCCTCCTGCGGGCCGTATGATCCATGGGCCTTCTACGGGCGTAGGATCCATTGGCCTTCTGTACGGGCCGTAGGATCCATGGGCCTTCTATGGTCCGTAGGATCCATGGGCCTTCTACGGGCCGTAGGATCCATGGGCCTTCTACGGGGCGTATCATCATTTCGCCAATCATGGGTCATACTATTCGTGGACCATAACAGGCCGTTAATAGGCCGTATTTGATAACTGTATGAAAACAACCCAGCGGGTTTTTTTTGACATGAAAACGGCCCAACGTATTAACGGTCCACAAACGGGCCGACTGTAACGACGGGCCGAATTTGACCCACAAGCAGAAAATGACAATAACGGGTCGGAAGTAACCGAATGCTGCAAATGAGCCCAAGAATAAATGGGCCCTGAGAAGGCCGAAAGATAACTTGGGTTGGAAGCGGCACAGCGGAATAATGGGTCGTTAATGGGTATAAAGTGATACATTGTTCATTACGGGCCTGTTTCACCACGGGCAGTTAATGGGCCAAGAGTTACAAAGGGCCTCATATGGGCCAAATAAGTCATGGGCCACACATGGGCTGGAAGTTAAAATGGGCTGGAATCATATTGGACGGCCGAGATGACGCTACTGGGCCTAATTCAGATAGGGCGTAACGGGCCCTGGGTTAGTGGGTTGTAAATGGGCTATATGCGGACAGGCCATTAACATGCTTTCTGTGGGCCGGGTCGGCATCTTTTGACCAAGTCAAACGGGCCGGCATTTTCACAGGAATGGACCTCTGTTGGGCCGTGCCACGTGTCGATGTATCATAGGCGCCTTGGGTCCAATGAGTGGATGACATCTGTCCCAATAGTGAGTCGACATGTGTTTCCTCCAGCCAATGATGATTTTACACGTGGAAAATCCCCATTGGTTAGGGCTGTTAACGGGTTATCGGATCCAAAACCGGACCCGATAGCTTAATAGCATTCCGTTACGGTGGATGCCACGTGTCGGTCACCCTTGACGAAAGCACTTTTGTGACGCGCGATTTATCTTCATGGAAGTGGACACTTCCATGACGATAATTTTGGTAATGTCATGGAACACTTCTATGACAGCATAGGTATGACTATCTTGATTCTGTCACAAAATCGTCATGGATGTACATGCATGACAGAAAATGCGACCTACTGTGACAAACATGTATCATCAAGGAAGTGTATTTTTTTTGTAGTGAGTATGCACGGACACTTAATCTTGTCGTTCATGCATACATTAGTCCTAACCGGACACGGGAGGTGGCCTTCTCCCTTCATCTTTATAGCCCATCAGTCCGGCCCATATTGAATAGACTGGGTGCCCGAGGACCCCTTAGTCCAGGACTCCCTCAGTAGCCCCTGAACTAGTCTTCAATGACGACGTGTTTGACACGCGGATTGTCTTCGGCATTGCGAGGCGGGTTCCTCTCCTTGAATACCATGCACCAACTTTCCCTTCATAAAAGAACTATATCTGGCTCTGTATAATTAACACAACCCTTAGCCACGAAGGCAGAATAAATAGAAAAATAGGAATAGTGTCTGATACGTCTCCAATGTATTTATAATTTTTGATTGTTTCATGCTATTATATTATCTGTTTTGGATGTTCAATGGGATTTATTATACACTTTTATACTATTTTTGGCACTAACCTATTAACCAGAGGCCCAGCCCAAATTGCTGTTTTTTGCCTATTTCAGTGTTTCACAGAAAAGGAATATCAAATGGAGTCCAAGCGGAATGAAACCTTCGGGAGAGTCGTTTTTGGAACAAATGCAATCTAGGAGACTTGGAGTGGACGTCATGGAAGCAACGAGGCGGCCACGAGGCAGGGAGGCGCACCCCCACCCTCGTGGGCCCTCGTGGCTCCCCTGACCGACTTATTTTGCCTATATATACTCATATACCCTGAAAACATCCGAGAGCATGATGAAACCCTATTTCCACCGCTGCAACCTTCTGTACCCGTGAGATCCCATCTTGGGGCCTTTTTCGGCGCTCCACCGGAGGGGGGAATCGATCATGGAGTGCTTCTACATCAACACCATAGCCTCTCTGATGAAGTGTGAGTAGTTTACCTCATACCTTCGGGTCCATAGTTATTAGCTAGATGGCTTCTTCTCTCTCTTTGGATCTCAATACAAAGTTCTCCTCAATCTTCTTGGAGATCTATTCGATGTAATTTTTTTGCGGTGTGTTTGTCAAGATCTGATGAATTGTGGGTTTATGATCAAGATTATCTATGAATAATATTTGAATCTCCTCTGAATTCTTTTATGTATGATTTGTTCTCTTTGCAAGTCTCTTCGAATTATCAGTTTGGTTTGGCCTACTAGATTGATCTTTCTTGCAATGGGAGAAGTGCTTAGCTTTGGGTTCAATCTTGCGGTGTCCTTTCCCAGTGACAGCAGGGGTAGAAAGGCACGTATTGTATTGTTGCCATCGAGGATAAAAATATGGGGTTTATATCATATTGCCTAAGTTTATCCCTCTACATCATGTCATCTTGCCTAATGCGTTACTCTGTTCTTATGAACTTAATACTCTAGATGCATGCTGGATAGCGGTCGATGTGTGGAGTAATAGTAGTAGATACAGAATCGTTCCGACCTACTTGTCGTGGACGTGATGCCTATATACATGATCATGCCTAGATATTCTCATAAGTATGCGCTTTTCTATCAATTGCTCGACAGTAATTTTTTCACCCACCATAATTCTTATGCTATCTTGAGAGAAGCCACTAGTGAAACCTATGGCCCCCGGGTCTATTTTCCATCATATAAGTTTCTGATCTATTTTATTTAGCACTCTTTACTTTCCAATCTATATCATAAAAATACCAAAAATATTTATCTTATTATCTCTATCAATTCTCACTTTTGCAAGTGCCTGTTAAGGGATTGACATCCCCTTTATGGCGTTGGTTGCAAGGTTCTTATTTGTTTGTGCAGGTACGAGGGATTTGAGTGTAGCCTCCAACTGGATTGATACCTTGGTTCTCAAAAACTGAGGGAAATACTTACGCTACTTTGCTGCATCACCCTTTCCTCTTCAAGGGAAAACCAACGCATGCTCAAGAGGTAGCAAGAAGGATTTCTGGCGCCGGGGAGTCTATGCACAAGTCAAGACATACCAAGTACCCATCACAAACTCTTATCCCTCGCATTACATTATTTGCCATTTGCCTCTTGTTTTCTTCTCCCCCACTTCACCTTTCCCTTTTTTTCGCCTCTTTACCGTTTGCCTTTCCTTCGCCATGGCCGAATTGAAAAGGACTAAGGGTTCTCTTCTGGGTTTTAGTACTTTGGATAGTCCCTCTGTCCTCTCTAAGCTCATAAATAATGATGCTATGGAAAGACCTACCGGGGTTATCAATGAGAGTTTGAATAATTTTGATGAAGATGATCCAGGAATTTTTCGTTATTTACTTGATGAGTCTTTAAAATATGCTTGGGATAGGCTATTAAGGATCCAAGCTAGCTATGTGCCACGATATCAAATTGAGATATACCTAAAAAGCTTTTATGTTGGCTTACCCTCTTCGTTCAAGCAAGTTTTAGGTTCTATTTTTGAAGAAGGTTTTCTTGAGGGGGATGCTATAGATACCTACGAAAAGATGAAAACTATATTTGGGCACCCCATGAGTAAGAAGGTTGAATCCACCTCTCTTTTATGCTTTTATCAAAACGAAATTATCAAAGAGATAAAGGCTAGCTTAGATGCAAATTTTCGTAGCGTGCTTAATCTTTCTTCCACCATTAATGGCAATTTGCTTTCCCAAAATAGAAAGATAAATGCTATAGATAAGAAATTTTCTCTTTTCTTTCCCAATACCAAAGATGGCAATACTTAGATCTATTCTCGCTTTTATGCCTAGCTAGGGGCGTTAAACGATAGCGCTTGTTGGGAGACAACCCAATTTTATTTTTGTTATTTGCTTTTTGTTCCTGTTTAGTAATAAATAATTCATCTAGCCTCTGGTTAGATGTGGTTTTATGTTTTAATTAGTGCTTGTTCCAAGTAAAACCTATAGGATCTTCTTGGGTGATAGTTAATTTGATCTTGATGAAAAAATAGAAACTTTTGCGCACACGAGAATAATTTTCATAAATCACAGAAATGTGCTTTTCCGTTGATTATTTTTGTAGAAGATTTATAAACACATTTCTAGGACTTCCTATTTTGGTAGAACTTTTAGGATTCCAGAAATATTCGAAAGTTACATATTGCTATAGACTGTTCTGTTTTTGACAGATTTGTTTTTTCGTGTGTTGTTTGCTTATTTTGATGAATCTATGGCTAGTATCGGGGGGTATGAACCATAGAGAAGTTGTATTACAGTAGGTTTAACACCAATATAAATAAATAATGAGTTCATTACAGTACCTTAAAGTGGTGGTTTGTTTTATTTCGCTAACGGAGCTCATGAGATTTTCTATTGAGTTTTGTGTTGTGAACTTTTCAAGTTTTTGGGTAAAGATTTGATGGATTATGGAATAAGGAGTGGCAAGAGCCTAAGCTTGGGGATTCCCAAGGCACCCCAAGGTAAAATTAAAGGACAACCAAAAGCCTAATCTTGGGGATGCCACGGAAGGCATCCCCTCTTTCGTCTTCGTCCATCGGTAACTTACTTGATGCTATATTTTTATTCACCACATGATATGTGTTTTGCTTGGAGCGTCTTGTATGATTTGAGTCTTTGCTTTTTAGTTTACCACAATCATCATTGCTGTACACACCTTTTGGGAGAGACACACATGAATCGGAATTTATTAGAATACTCTATGTGCTTCACTTATATCTTTTGAGCTAGATAATTTTGCTCTAGTACTTCACTTATATCTTTTTAGAGCACGGCGGTGGTTTTATTTTATAGAAATTATTGATCTCTCATGCTTCACTTATATTATTTTGAGGGTCCTTTAGAACAGCATGGTAATTTGCTTTGGTTAAAATTTTAGTCCTAATATGATGAGCATCCAAGATAGGTATAATAAAAACTATCATATAAAGCGCAATGAATACTATGAGAAGTTTCATACTTGATGATTGTTTTGAGATATGAGGATGGTAATATTAGGGTCATGCTAGTTGCATAGTAGTGAATTTGAGTAATACTTGTGTTAAAAGTTTGTGATTCCTGTAGCATGCACATATGGTGAACCGTTATGTGATGAAGTTGGAGCATGATTTATTTATTGATTGTCTTCCTTATGTGTGGAGGTCGGGATCGCGCGATGGCTAACTCCTACCAACCCTTCCCCTAGGAGTATGCGTATAGTACTTTGTTTTGATAACTTTTAGATTTTTGCAATAAGTATGTGAGTTCGTCATGGCTAATGTTGAGTCCATGGATTATACGCACTCTTACCCTTCCACCATTGCTGGCCTCTCTTGTGCTGCGCAACTTTTGCCGGTATCATACACCCACCATATACCTTCCTCAAAACAGCCGCGATACCTACCTATTATGGCATTTACATAGCCATTTCGAGATATATTGCCATGCAACTTTCCACCGTTACGTTTATTATGACACGCTCCACCATTGTCATATTGCTTTGCATGATCATGTAGTTGACATCGTATTTGTGGCAAAGCCACCATTCATAATTCTTTCATACATGTCACTCTTGATTCATTATCCCGGTACACTGCTAGAGGCATCCACATAGAGTCATATTTTGTTCTAAGATTCTTGAGTTGTAAGTAGATAAAAGTTTGATGATCTTCATTATTAGACCATTGTCCCATGTGAGGAAAGGATGATGGCAGCAATGATTCCCTCAAAAGTTGGGATGAGTCTCCGGACTTAAAGAAAATTAAAAGAGGCCAAGGAAGCCCAAATAAAAAAAGAGGCCAAAGAAGCCCACCAAAAAAATGAGAGAAAAAGAGAGAAGGGACAATGTTACTATCCTTTTACCACACTTATGCTTCAAAGTAGCACCATGATCTTCATGATAGAGAGTCTCCTATGTTGTCACCTTCATATGCTAGTGGGAATTTTTCATTATAGAACTTGACTTGTATATTCCAATGATGGGCTTCCTCAAATTGCCCTAGGTCTTCATCAGCAAGCAAGTTGGATGCACACCCACTTAGTTTCTTTTGATGAGCTTTCATACACTTATAGCTCTAGTGCATCCGTTGCATGCCAATCCCTACTCACTCACATTGATATCTATTAATGGGCATCTCCATAGCCCGTTGATATGCCTAGTTGATGTGAGACTATCTTCTCCTTTTTGTCTTCTCCACAACCACCATCCCATTTCACCTATAGTGCTATGTCCATGGTTCACGCTCATGTATTGTGTGAAGATTGAAAAGGTTTGAGAATACTAAAGTATGAAACAATTGCTTGGCTAAAACCGGGGTTGTGCATGATTTAAATATTTTGTGTGATGAAGATAGAGCATAGCCAGACTATATGATTTTGTAGGGATAACTTTCTTTGGCCATGTTATTTTGAGAAGACATGATTACTTTGTTAGTATGCTTGAAGTATTATTACTCTAGTGTTAATATTAAACTTTTGTCTTGAATCTTTCGGATCTGAACATTCATGCCACAATAAAGAAAATTACATTGAGAATTATGCTAGGTAGCATTCCACGTCAAAAAAAAATCTGTTTTTATCATTTACCTACTCGAGGACGAGCAGGAATTAAGCTTGGGGATGCTTGATACGTCTCCAACGTATCTATACTTTTTGATTGTTCCATGCTATTATATTATCTATTTTGCATGTTTAATGGGCTTTATTATACACTTTTATACTATTTTTGGGACTAACCTATTAACCGGAGGCCCAGTCCAAATTGTTGTTTTTTTGCCTATTTCAGTGTTTCGCAGAAAAGGAATATCAAAAGATGTCCAAACGGAATGAAACCTTCGGGTGAATCGATTTTGGAACAAACGCAATCTAGGAGACTTGGAGTGGATGTAAGGAAGCAACGAGGCGGCCACAAGGTAGGGAGGCGCGCCCAGGGGGGTAGGCGCGCCCCCACCCTCGTGGGCCCCTCATGGCTCCCCTGACCGACTTCTTTCGCCTATATATACTCATATACCCTGAAAACATCCGAGAGCACGATGAAACCCTATTTCCACCGCCTCAACCTTCTGTACCCGTGAGATCCCATCTTGGGGCCTTTTCTGGTGCTCCACTGGAGGGGGAATCGATCATAGAGGGATTCTACATCAACACCATAGCCTCTCCGATGAAGTGTGAGTAGTTTACCTCAGACCTTCGGGTCCATAGTTATTAGCTAGATGGCTTCTTCTCTCTCTTCGGATCTCAATACAAAGTTCTCCTCGATCTTCTTGGAGATATATTCGATGTAATTCTTTTTGCGGTGTGTTTGTCGAGATCTGATGTATTGTGGTTTTATGATCAAGATTATCTACGAACAATATTTGAATCTCCTCTAAATTCTTTTATGTACGATTTGTTATCTTTGCAAGTCTCTTTGAATTATCAGTTTGGTTTGGCCAACTAAATTGATCTTTCTTGCAATGGAAGAAGTGCTTAGCTTTGGGTTCAATCTTGCGGTGTCCTTTCCCAGTGACAACAGGGGCAGCAAGGCACGTATTGTATTGTTGCCATCGAGGACAAAAAGATGGGGTTTATATCATATTTCTTGAGTTTATCCCTCTACATCATGTCATCTTTCCTAATGCGTTACTCTGTTCTTATGAACTTAATACTCTAGATGCATGGTGGATAGCGGTCGATGTGTGGAGTAATAGTAGTAGATGCAGAATCGTTTCGATCAACTTGTCGCTGATGTGATGCCTATATACATGATCATGCCTAGATATTCTCATAAGTATGCACTTTTCTATCAATTGGTCGACAGTAATTTGTTCACTTACCGTAATACTTATGCTATCTTGAGAGAATCCACTAGTGAAACCTATGGCCCCCGGGTCTATTTTCCATCATATAAGTTTCCGATCTATTTTATTTTGCATTATTTACTTTCCAATCTATATCATAAAAATACCAAAAATATTTATCTTATTATCTCTATCAGATCTCACTTTTGCAAGTGGCCGTGAAGGGATTGACAACCCCTTTATCGCATTGGTTGCAAGGTTCTTATTTGTTTGTGCAGGTACGAGGGATTTGAGTGTAGCCTCCTACTGGATTGATACCTTGGTTCTCAAAAACTGAGGGAAATACTTACGCTACTGTACTGCATCATCCTTTCCTCTTCAAGGGAAAACCAACGCATGCTCAAGAGGTAGCAATGTCTCTACTGACAACTTTTTCCAGCAAAACGTCATACTTGACTCTTCAGTATTTTGAATCGTTTTCGCACTCCTTGTTTAGTGTTTCGAGGTCGTGCCCCCTTGGCCCGTCTTGTAAAAACAGAGATCGCGCCCACTTATTACGGGATTCTCATCAATGGGTTGTGGGTAACCCAACCGATTACGGCACACGCCCTCATTGGGAATAGGCGAGTTTTAAGGCATAAGTAGGGGGGCGGTTGGCATTTCTACTGCCTCTAAGAGGGAAAAAGCTTCCTCCTTTCTTTCCCATGCCTTCTTCCAGCCTCTGCCTCCCAATCTCCCAAGCTCCAGTGCCCGAACAAAAGTTCTCGTCTTCCTGGTCACCACCATCTTCTCCAGCAATGGCCGGGTCGGGCTCCAAAAGCAAGTGGGAGGCCTCCTCCGTCACTGAGAAGGACGTGAAGGATCTTCGGAGCGCGGGGTACCTGTCCACAGACATCGCGCACAGGCTCCCCAATGAGGGTCAAATCATCCCCACTCCGGCGCCCAGCGAAAGGGTTGTCTTCCTCCCCCATTTTCTTAGAGGGCTAGGGTTTCCAGTCCACCCCTTCGTCCGTGGCCTCATGTTCTACTATGGTCTAGATATACATGATCTAGCCTCGAATTCTTTCCTCCACATATCGGCGTTCATCGTCGTGTGTGAGGCTCTACTCCGCATCTCACCGCACTTCATCCTTCTCAAAATCATCAATGTGAAGACGAAGGTGGTCGATGGACAACATGCGGACTATGGCGGGGCCATGGTAAGCAAGCTGCCCAACGCATCATGGCCCAAAGGGGCCTTCATCGAGACCATCAAGGTCTGGCAGCAGGAGTGGTTCTACATCACCGAGCCCCGCCACACCAACTGGGCGGCCATTCCAGAGTTCATATCCGGACCCCCACGAGGCTCACTTCGTGGACAGCTAAGGGCCTCGACTAGGGGTCCCAGACGGAGGTGCAGATGCTGCAGAAGCGCATCACCAATGTGTTGGGCAAAAATGTCAGTCTCACCAATGTGGTGCGGATCATGCTCTTCCGCCGCATTCTCCCCTGCCAACACCGGGTTCCCACATGTGGGAGTTCAATCCGGAGGAGCCGCGGACCCTGAAGCGCTTCTTCGGCACTATGCACGAAGAGATCTGGAGGTTGCTCTTCAAGGCCCAGACGAGCTGGCCCATGAAGACCGAAGACGTCGGGCACGACATCGAGAATCCGGCCACTCTGGTAAGTATCAACCTTTCCGAAGACGTGTATGGTAAATGCTTGTTAATCAACAAGAATCTTACCAGCTCATTTTTTCATAGAGCGGGATAGCAAAGGCAGAGGGGATCAATAGTCCGGCTCCGCTATCCGAAGATACAGCAACTCCTCGGCTGATGGAGATGCTGGTCCAGGTGTCCTACCAGGCGCCTGAGAAGAAGGCCAAGAAGAAGGGCAAGGATCCCAAAGGTGGCCCCCTGATGTCTACTATGCAACCTTCTTGTTGTAGACGTTGTTGGGCCTCCAAGTGCAGAGGTTGGTAGGACAGTAGCAAATATCCCTCAAGTGGATGACCTAAGGTTTATCAATCCATGGGAGGCATAGGATGAAGATAGTCTCTCTCAAATAACCCTGCAACCAAATAACAAAGAGTCTCTTGTGTCCCCAACACACCCAATACAATGGTAAATTGTATAGGTGCACTAGTTCGGCGAAGAGATGGTGATACAAGTGCAATATGGATGGTAGATATAGGTTTTTGTAATATGAAAATATAAAAACAGCAAGGTAACAAGTGGTAAAAGTGAGCATAGATGGTATTGCAATGCTAGGAAACAAGGACTAGGGTTCATACTTTCACTAGTGCAAGTTCTCTCAACAATAATAACATAACTGGATCATATAACTATCCCTCAACATGCAACAAAGAGTCACTCCAAAGTCACTAATAGCGGAGAACAAACGAAGAGATTATTGTAGGGTACGAAACCACCTCAAATTTATCCTTTCTGGTCGATCTATTCAAGAGTCCGTAGTAAAATAACTGTCGGATTTCGGGTTCCCGCAGACCCTTGAGGTTTGAACACTGGGGTGCGCGCGGAGATTCAACCCTCTACCGGCTCGCTCCTCGCCGAATCGCTAAGACCTAAACTACCAAACTGAACAGCACAAGAGACACAAGATTTATACTGGTTCAGGCCACCATTGTGGTGTAATACCCTACTCCAGTGTGTGGTGTGGTGGATTGCCTCTTGGGCTTGATGATGAACAATACAAGGCAGAACAGCCTCGCGAGGGTCTGTTCTTGGCTGGTGCGACGAACTGCTGGGATGAGTTCAATCGCTCTATCTACTGGTTTCTTGGTGAGGATCCCGATTGCTAGGTCAGGTCCAGATGCCTCTACCCTGGGGGTGGCTAGTCCTATTTATAGGCAAAGGCCCTGGGCCTCTCCCCAAATATTGAGCGGGAAGGGCGCCAACAATTGGCCATTTTGAAGGGGAACAACGGGTACACTTATCCTAACTAAAGTTGGTCCTCGCCTGTCAAAGGCTCTGGTGGTGACGCCGGCTTTGGCTCCACAATGACCTCCTTCCGGCCGTTGGGCTGGTCTTGGTCTTGTTGCACCGAAATGGACGCCTTTGCTTGATGCTCTCGCCTGCACTTGCTCCCTTTGCACCAAAGAGGAAAGGAGGACACTGCGCGGGCTGGCGCCCGACTGGTGCCCTTGGTCGTCATGGCTTGCGTCACGGGCACCTCGCGAGGTACCCCGCCTTGAACTCTCCGCCTCCTCATTAGCCAGCCTGACGAGGCCGTGCCTGAGGAAGCTCCTTGTCATCCGCCCCGCGAGGCTTGGCCCCTCGCGAGGGTCTTGATCTTGCGTTGATGAAGATGGGCTGTGCTGGGCCTCCTTTGAGCCACGCCGCAGGCCGCAGGCAGGCAAGTCTGGGGACCCCCGTTCCAGAACGCCGACAGTAGCCCCCGAGCCCACTGCGCACCCGAACTTGGCCGAGCAGAGAGGCGAAAGGGCAAGTGCAAAGCGTCGCGGGCCCTAATAGCCTGCGGCCTTGGGCGCCGCGTGGCGGTTGACTGGATGTGGGCGCCTCTACAACCACGCGAGTTGATAAAGGAGCGGCATCTCCCTTGCCTCCTTTACTTCCTCCAGTTGCTGCTCAGATCCCCTTTCTTGCGCCTCTCCTCCCTGCTTCCAAAATCTTCAGATATACTCCGCCTGCGTGCCCTAACCAGTCATGGCGCCTCGCCAAGCCCCGGCCGGATCTTGGTACTCGCCTGCCTTGGACTCGCCAAATGTGTCAGAGGCGAGCCTTGCCCGGGTGCGCCAGATGGTGGAGGCGCAGGGCATCGACGGGACGAAGGCGTTCAAGGCCGGCTCTGCCGTCCCTGAAGGTCGAGGGAGCACCTTCTATCCGCTCTTCGTGAGTGCCATCGTCGCTGGTCTGGTGCCTCCCTTTTCCGAGTTCTTCTTCTCTGTCCTCCGCCACTATAATACTCAAGCTCTGCACCTCCATCCAAACTCCGTCCTTCTTCTGGCGATCTTCGCCTACTATTGTGAGGCTCACGTAGGGGTGAAACCCTCGGTGGCCTTGCTGCGCCACTACTTCACCCTCCGGACCTCCCGTGGTTCCGCCTCCGCGTGTGCGAGCTTCGTCGCGTATGGCGGCTCCATCGCCATTTCGAATCCTGGGAAGAGGATCGAAGGCTTCAGGAGCAAGTGGGTCTTGGTGGATGCTGGGCGCATCCAACCTCGGCTGATCCTGCCCACGAAGCACCCTGCGACCTCTGACGACTGGTCCCGAGTGGAGCTTCTGGATCCCCACGCGAAGCTGGTGTTGGAGAAGATGGACGCAGATCTGAGGCCGGCCAGCGTGGTGGCGGCGAAGCTGACCGGTGCATCGCTGCTGAGGGAGTTCCTGGAGCATCAGCTAGCTCCGCTCCGTCAGTACTCGCTTCCGATGTGGAGGCCTCACCCGAGCCCCGTGCTCTTGGCCGACGAGGATCTGGCTGCGGTCCTCCAGTCCTTGGTTGGGGGCGACGTGGCGAGGCTGGAGGGCGTTCCTATGCCCCTGTTCCTTCGTGAGGATTGGGAGCAGGTAGTGGGGTCCATGCCTGTCTTCAACGGGGACGGGCCCATGCCCGTGGAGGCTCCAGAGGACCTGGTGGACGTGTCCTCCGACAACTCCAGCAAAGAGAAGGAAGAAGGGGAGCAGGAAGAGGGGCTTGACTCAGAGGCGGAGTCAAGGGCTCCTCCCCTTCGGCGCAGGTCCCGCACTCTCCGCCTCCCCCAGAGTGACGATGACGAGGATGAGGATGAGCAGGGCGGCGGGAGCCTGCCCCTGATCCCAAAGAAGGACCGGACTGGGCTGATCCCCCGCGGGTCTGCCCCCGCCCCGGGGTGATCTGCAGGCGCGCCTCCTGCTCCCGAGCCCCTTGAAGCTGACCCTTGCAGCCGGCTCTCGGGCTTTAAGTACGGCCGGAGGCTGCTCGAGTCCACCAGCGATGACCAGTAAGTGCCTGCTTCCCGTCTTGATTATTGTTCTGTCGCCAAGACTTGATGCCCATATCCTTCGGCCAGGCTGGCGCCCGCGGCAAAGAAGCCGAAGGGAGCTCCTGAGGTCCCATCCGTGGCAGTGCCTCTGCCCGAGAAAGAAGGTGACTGTGACGCGCAGGCCTCTCCTGCCCCGGCATCCTCACGAGGCCAGGCTGAGCCTGCTGGGGTGAGCTCAGCCCCCTTGACCCAGGCGACTCCCGAGGTGCCCTTGCTTGATGCTGCCTCCACTGCCATCGTGGCGCAACTGGTTCCACCTCAGGGCACTGTGGTCACGCTGTCGTCTTCTCCTCCTACTCCACTGACTGCTGCTTCCTCGAATACTGCTCTGGATCACACTATTGCTGGACTGGACCGACTGCGGCAGGATCTCCTGGGCGTCGATCCTCGTCTAGTGGCCGGGCGCTTGGAGCTGGCTTCTGGCTGGATTCGCTCCGATGCTTGGATACGGGCGGCGTTGGTCCAAGCCTCGACGGCTTGCGACGAGGAGAAACAGGCCGTCCATGAGGTGAAGGTCGCCCGCGATGCTGCCCTGGGGGAGGCAGCTAGCGTCCAAGGTCGCTGCGAGACGCTGGAGAGCGAGCTGAAGGGCCTGCAGAACCAGCTTGCCGAGAGGGCCTGCCTTCGCCAAGAGCAGGAGGAAAGCATGAAGGCTCGCGAGGCGGTCGTCAAGGATCTGGAGGCCAAGCTCAAGAGGCGTCGTGGCCGCCTAAGCGCGCTGGAGCAAGAGCTGGAGGCGAGGAAGGTTGAGCTGGACGGCAAGGCCCGGGTTCTTGCCGAGGATCGCGTGGCCTTCGCGGATATGGAAGAGAAGACTCGCACTTTGCTGAAGACGCTTTATGACAGCGGCTTTGAGAGCCCGCTGGCCGGCGAGGAGGATGGCCCCGCCAAGCTGCTTCCCTTCCTGGTTCAAGCCCTTCAAGACGTCACCCTTGGCCTTGGCCCTACCGTCGAGGCCGAGGCACGCGTCTTGTCTTCTGCAGCGCTGACGCGGGTCTTCACCCACATCTATCTTCGCGACCCCAACATCGACCTCGACAGCCTGCTGGAGCCAGTGAGCGGCGAGTGTGCCGCTGCCGCTGCCGCTGCTGAGGCCGTGAAGGGTCGCGCGGAGGCTCTGCTGGGGAAGTTTTGGGCCTTCAGTACCAAGCCGAAGCGGAGCGCTGCTAGCCCTGCTGCTCCACAAGGCGAACCTGCTCCGCGCAGCTCCCCCGCCGGCAAGTGACTCCGTCGTGACTCCCGTCCTGCTTTTAATTCCTACGCATGTACCATGCCTCGGGGAGGCATTAAAACTTATGTTTGATGTTGTGATAACAGTATGGACTGTAATATTTGCTTTTGAATTCCCTGAAATTTGCATTATTCCTTCCTACTTGCTTATGTTCTACGCCGGCAGAGCCCGGCCCCGCGCATACGTCAGCCGCCATTGGCCCCGACCGGAAACCAGGACGGGACCAAGGAGTGAGGGGCTACGTGACAAGTTAGGCTCCTGAGTCGCGATGCTCAGGAGTCCCCCTTGGCGCTCGAACAGCAAATAGGGAGGTGAGATGTGGGGGTGACTCCTTAGGGAGGTGAGATGCGGGTGGATCAGTCGTTCTATGTCTGCAGAGCCCGGCCCCGCGCATACCTCAACCGCCATTAGCCTTTCGGAACTAAGGAGTGAGGGGCTACGTGACCAGTTAGGCTCCTGAGTCGCGATGCTCAGGAGTCCCCCTTGACGCTCAAACGGCCTTCATACCTTGGCTCCGCTCGGGGAGGGACGTGCGATGAACCAGGCCCGAGGGGGCCTAGCCAGGTGGCGTGCGTCTGGGCGTGACCCAGGCGCAGCTCCCGTGCCCAGCCCCTTCGTGCGGCACTCCCGAGGGGAGGCGTTGCGGCAAGGCCAGACACTGAGCTCCGGGCTCCCTGAGGTTGATGCGGCCCGGAGGCCACCCTCAGTTGTTTATCACCAGCATGGAGCATAGCGCTTTCGTATGCGTACGGGCATAGCCGCTCCTCGGCAGTGTCGTCAGCCAGTGCGGAGCATGGTGCTTCCACTGGCGTGGGAGGGGGCTCCCCTCCGGGAGGAGCCCTCGGGGCGTATACAGCCCCACCCTGACACGTGGCCGGCACGGTAGGGCTTGGCGAGGTGTATCTGGGCACCCGTGAGCCAGCGTGGGACTCACGGGGCCCTACCTCAAGGCGGGTTGCGCCTGGCTCTGGGCCTTATCTTCGAGTGTGTTCCTGCAAATTTGGCCAGATGCCGGTGCTCTACGTCTTCGGGTCCCGGCTCTCGGGATGTTCTCAGCCGTCGCTGGCATGCCAGGTCGCGATGCCATGGACAAGACCAGAGGGTGAGGGCCGGAGAGCCGGTAGGAGCCCTGAGTCGTGATGCTCAGGCACCCCCCCTTTAACGCGCAAGCTAGGTTAGATGACGAAACTCTACGTCCTCGGGTCCCGGCTCTCGGGCTGGTCTTAGCCGTCGCTGGCATGCCAGGTCGCGATGCCATGGACAATACCAGAGGGTGCGGGCCGGAGAGCCGGTAGGAGCCCTGAGTCGCGATGCTCAGGCACCCCCCCTTTAACGCGCAAGCTGTGTTAGATGACGAAACTCTACGTCCTCGAGTCCCGGCTCTCGGGCTGGTCTCAGCAGTCGCTGGCATGCCAGGTCGCGATGCCATGGACAATACCAGAGGGTGAGGGCCGGAGAGCCGGTAGGAGCCCTGAGTCGCGATGGTCAGGCACCCCCCTTTAACGCCCAAGATTCCGACACCCAGGAGAAAAAGGCAGCAAATAACAAGCATGGTGGATCGAAAGCATAGCCCTAAGATAAACGCAAGAAGGATACATGCCGCTGGGACAGGCCCGAGCGGCTTGGGGATGATGCAGCCCGAGGGGCGCCCCCAATAAGGTAAGCTAAGGACATGGAATAAAAGGGATACATGCCGCAGGGACGGACCCACGCGGCCCAGGAATAATGCGGCCCTGAGGGCGCTCCCAGCCAGAAACGAAACTTAAAAGATGTCACCTGATGATGTTGGGGATGAAGGGGTGTTTGTGTAGCAGACTCGGTGGGCTGCGGGAGCCGATCCTCACGAGCCCCCAGGCCCAGGGGCCTCAGGAGGCTCCGGAGGCGTCGACGGCTCCTCGCGGGCCATCTCCATCTCTTCTAGGGCTGCGGCTCGCCTGACCTCTTGAGCCTCCAAGATGGCTCTCATGAGACGCTGGTGTGCAGCAGCCGCGTTCGGCAAGCCGTAAGGCATGCGCACATAGCTGTGGGGCGGACCTTCACAACGTCCCACTCGCGAGGGCCAGAGGCACTCTTGAGACGCGGCTCGGTTGAGCCCCGGTATGTCGATGCAGACGCGCAGCCCACCATCCTCGCCTGGATGGGGGGCCACAGCGGGTAGGTGGCGGCTACCTCTCATGACCCTTGACTCCTGTAGCTCCTGAATGGCCTTGCTGACGAACTCCTGAGGGTTGAGCCCTCCTTGCCTTGCTCCTTCTTGAGGGAAACATGCTTCAAAGCACGCCTCCACGTGGTGCCCAAGCGCCTCCCTCGTGACCCTGGCGAGGTCGGTGGCCCTCCAGGGGAGAGCCCCCGAGCCTTGCCTGAGGAGGGCGCCGGGCGCGCTTCCCTATGCAATGGAAGGAGGCTCCTCCTAGCCAGGCGCGGGCCCTGAGGGGCCTGCCTCCTGAGGGGCCGGGCCGGTCGATGTCTTCTTCTTCTTGGGGGCAGCCTCGGGAAGCCTCCTGCCTCCGCGGTCTGGGTCTTCCAGTGATGTGGCCTGAAAGGCTCGCTCCAGGGAGCACGCTGCGTCTCTCTCTTCGCAGGGCACCGTGATAACCCCGCCACTTCCTGGCATCTTGAGGACGTTGTAGCCGTGATGGGTCATGGCCATGAACTTAGCCAGCGCAGGGTACACGAGGATGGCGTTGTACGGCAGGCGAATGTGGGCGATGTCGAAGTCGATGAGCTCGGTGCGGTAGTTGTCGCGTGCCCCAAAGGTGACCGGAAGGCGGACCTGCCCGATCGGGACCGTGGAGCCGTCGGTGACTCCGGAGAAGGGCTTAGTTGGCTGAAGCTGATTGTAGGGCACTTGGAGGTTGTTGAACGTTTCCACGGACAGGACATTGAGCCCTGCCTCGTCGTCGATGAGGGTCCTGGTGACCAGTACGTTGCTGATGAATGGGGAACAAAGCATCGGGAGGACTCCGACTGTGGCCACGCACTTGAGCTGCTCCGCTGAGCTGAACGTGATGGCGCATGCTGACCACCTGAGAGGGCGCGTGGCCTCGAGCTTGGGGAGGACTGCATTCACTTCGCGGGCGAACTACTTGAAGATGCGCTGAGAGGCTGGGGCTTGAGCTCCGCCCAGGATGCAGGCGATTGTGCGCGGTTCCTGGAAGCCCCCAGCCCCCTCGTCCTGATGACGGTCTTCATTTCTCGTTGGCTGCGGCAGCAGTGGAGGGAGGCCTGCGTTCCCTTGCGGGCGATCCTCGCGAGGTTGGTCGCGCCACCCTTGGCGCGGGCCGCGGTCCTCCCAACGTCCTGCATTCCTTCCTCCTCCTCGGCCGTAGCCCCGGTCGCTGCGGTCGGGACGTCTGCCGACCCTTCCTTCATGTGACGCCCCTGATTCAATCGTACACTAATCATGCATGCAAACGTGTACGATCAAGATCAGGGACTCACGGGAAGATATCACAACACAACTCTAAAAACATAAATAAGTCATACAAGCATCATAATACAAGCCAGGGGCCTCGAGGGCTCGAATACAAGTGCTCGATCATAGACGAGTCAGCGGAAGCAACAAAATCTGAGTACAGACATAAGTTAAACAAGTTTGCCTTAAGAAGGCTAGCACAAACTGGGATACAGATCGAAAGAGGCGCAGGCCTCCTACCTGGGATCCTCCTAACTACTCCTGGTCGTCGTCAGCAGCCTGCACGTAGTAGTAGGCACCTCCAGTGTAGTAGTCGTCGTCGACGGTGGCGTCTGGCTCCTGGGCTCCAGCATCTAGTTGCGACAACCAGAAAGAAAGGAAAAGGGGGGAAAAGGGGGAAGAAAGCAACCGTGAGTACTCATCCAAAGTACTCGCAAGCAAGGAGCTGCACTACTTATGCATGGGTATATGTGTAAGGAGGCAATATCGGTGGACTGAACTGCAGAATGCCAGAATAAGAGGGGGATAGCTAGTCCTATCAAAGACTACGCTTCTGGCAGCCTCCGTCTTGCAGCATGTAGAAGAGAGTAGATTGAAGTCCTCCAAGTAGCATCGCGTAGCATAATCCTACCCGACAATCCTCTCCTCGTCGCCCTGTTAGAGACCGATCACCGGGTTGTATCTGGCACTTGGAAGGGTGTGTTTTATTAAGTATCCGGTTCTAGTTGTCATAAGGTCAAGGTACAACTCCGGGTCGTCCTTTTACCGAGGGACACAGCTATTCGAATAGATAAACTTCCCTGCAGGGGTGCACCACATAACCCAACACGCTCGATCCCATTTGGCCGGACACACTTTCCTGGGTCATGCCCGGCCTGGAAAGATCAACACGTCGCAGCCCCACCTAGGCACAACAGAGAGGTCAGCACGCCGGTCTAACTCCTATGGCGCAGGGGTCTGGGCCCATCGCCCTTTGCACACCTGCATGTTGCGAACGCGGCCGGAAGCAGAACTAGCCCCCTTAATACAAGTGCAGGCTTACGTTCCAATCCAGCGCGCGCCACTCAGTCGCTGACGTCAAGAAGGCTTCGGCTGATACCACGACGTCGAGTGCCCATATCTTTCCCACGTAGTTGGTTAGTGCGTAAAGACCAAATGGCCAGACTCAGATCAAATACCCAGATCTCGTTAAGCCTGTTATTATGAAGCAACCGCGGACGCCGACCAGGGCCACGCCCACCTCTCGCCTAGGTGGTCTCAACCTGCCCTGTCGCTCCGCCACAAATATCCACACAGAGGGCCGTCGGGACAAAGGTCCTTTCAGCCCCCAATCCGTGAATCACTCGCGAGTACTCTTCGAGCGGACCCGACTTTAGTCACCATCTGTATAGTATGTATGTATGTATGTATAGTATATACCCGTGATCACCTCCCAAGTGATCACGGCCCGATAGTATAGCAAGGCAGACTAACAAGAATGTAGGGCCAATGATGATAAACTAGCATCCTATACTAAGTATATATAGGATTGCAGGTAAGGTATCAACATATGTAGCAACAATGTCAGGCTATGCATCAGAATAGGATTAACGGAAAGCAGTAACATGCTACACTACTCTAATGCAAGCAGTATAGAGAAGAATAGGCGATATCTGGTGATCAAGGGGGGGGGCTTGCCTGGTTGCTCAGGCAAGGAGGGGTCGTCAACTCCGTAGTCGAACTGGGCAGCAGCAGCGTCGGTCTCGTAGTCTACCGGAGGGAAGAGGGGGAAGAAACAATGAATACCATGCAAGCAGATGCATATCGATGCATGACATGACAAGTAACGATGCTAGGTGTGCCCAATCGCGGTAGTAGGTGATACCGACGAAGAGGGAAAACATCCGAGAAAGTATTCCCGGTGTTTCGCGTTTTCGGACAGATGAACCAGAGGGGGAAAGTTGCATGTTTGCTATGCTAGGGATGTGTGGTGGACGAACGGGCTACGTATCCGGATTCGTCTCGTCGTTCTGAGCAACTTTCATGTAGAAAGTATTTTCATCCGAGTTACGGATTAAAAGATATGATTTTCTAAAGATTTAACTCATTTTCTGATTTTAATTATTTATTTAAATCCAACATTATCCAGAACAGTGCCTGATGACCCAGGCATGACATCAGAGTGATGTCAGCAGGTCAATTGGTCGGTTGACCAGTCAAACCAGACAGGTGGGTCCAGTGGGACCCACATGTCATTGTCAGGTCATTGATAGAGTTCTAAAACTAACTAAATGGGTTAATTAGCAGGTGGGGCCCAGTAGTCAGTGAGAGATTAAGGTTTTAATTAGCTAAACTAATTAACTAACTAATTATTCTTATTATTTATTTCGTTTATTGAGGTGGGGCCTATAGGTCAGTGAGACAGGGTCGGCCCAGTCAGCAGTTGACCCAAGTCAACTAGTCAAAGGGGCCACTGGGCCCACCAGTCAGTGGCCCGAGGCGGTGCCACGTGGGTGCCAGCTCGGCACCCGCTGGAGACGCGCCGTAGCTAACTCCGGCGACCAAAACAATGGCGGCCCCTCGCCGGAGTTGGCCGGAACCGTGCTACGGGGCTCGGTTTCGGGCGTGCATGGGTGCGTTCGAACGGTCACTCGACCGCGCGTCGAGTGGTGGTGGTGGCATCGCCGGACCTGGCCGAAAACGTCACCGGCGACGAGGTCCGCGGCATTGCGTTTGGGTGCTCATCATGGATGGCGCTAAGAGGCACGGGAGGGGGCGTGCGCGTGCGCGTTGAGTCGGGCGTTCGACGCCGCGTCCATCTATGGTCGCGGCGCGGCCCGTAACGGGCTAGGACGACGACGGTGAGAGGCCGAGCGGACGTTGGTGTTCGTCCGCGGTCGGAAACGAGGCTAGAGGGCACGAGGAGGCACGGGCTCGAGCTCGTTGGGCTCATGGGAGCATGAGGAGCTCGATGTCGTGCCCAGGTGAGCGCGATAGGGGCCATGGCCATGGCGGCGAGGCGATCCGTGGCGACGGGCTCGTGGCAACGGCGACCAGGGAGCTACGGCGCGCGAAGAGGCTAATGACGGGGAGCAGGAGACGGAGAAGCTCACCGCGCGGCTCACACGTAGGCCCGTGATGGTTTAGGAGCTGCAGAACGTCGTCGGGGAAGAAGCGGATCGCCGGCGGCCGTCGAGGAAGAAGACGAGGCCGGGGCAGCGTTCGTCGGCGTCCGGCGTCCTGCACCTTGACGTAGAGGCGTAGCCGAGGGAGGCGGAGCGAGCGGACACGTCGGAAGGGCTTGGAGGTCGCGGCGGTCGCGAGTACTACGGCAGCGAGGCCATGGCGGCGCTCGGTTGCGGTGGGGAACGAGGGGGCGAGGTGCGGTGGATCTGAGGGGGGGGCGCAGGAGCCAAGGCGAGGTGGGGGCGAGTGGGAGGAAGAACCGAGGACGCGAAGGCGTGGCGGCCTTATCCTCTCGTCGTCGCTGGCGAGAGGGTGCAGCGGGGACGCGCCCTTGTTCCGACGCGGGTCGGGGGAACAGGGAAGGGAGGCGGCAGGGGGAGGCGGGCCGATTCGGCCGGATGGGCCAGGTGGGCCGGCCTGGCTGGTTGCGGTCCAGGGAGGCAGGGGTTGTGGCCAGTTTGAGCTGGGCCGCCTGGTCCAGGGGGGCTTCCCCTTTTTTTTGTTTTTTGTAATTTCTTTCTTTTATTTATTTTTCGCTTTTCTGTTTTATTTAGTTTTAGTGCATTTAGGTATTTTGTAAAATTGTGTCCTCTACACCATAAATACCAGTGCATTATTTATCATCCACCTAACATTTTTGCTTTAATATTGGAAAACTTTTGTCGTTTGACTTACTTAGGATTTAAATTCGAAACGGTTTGAACTAGCGAAAGCTTAGCAATAGTAATCAAAAGATGACATGGCATCATTAGGAGAGATTTACTGTAGCCAAATTATCCGGGCATTACAAATCTCCTCCACTACAAGAAATCTCGTCCCGAGATTTAAGAGGGGGACTAGGGGGAAAGGTCTGGTTACGAAATCCTAACGAATCTTCTCGTCTTTGGTTGCTCTTCTCGAAGAGGTCGACCCATTACATTGATGTCTTCAGTTCTCTGCTTCGGGTCATCATGATGAAGTTGTCGTCCTTCCTTGGGGATCTTCATCGTACTTACGGAAAGGATAAGGGGTAGCTTCAAAAGGACAGACCTCTACAAGGTTGACTATCTGGTCGATAACATCGAGGAAGGTGGCGGAAGTTACTCTTGAATTGAATCTTAAGAAAATATCGAGAGCAAAGTAAGGAGGTACCATGAGAAGTTTCAAACGGATAGGCAAGCGTTCGATGCCTAATCAGAAGGTGAAAGGGGTTCAGGGCAACGAGAATAAGTATTGCGTATGATACCAAAATAGATCACTTGGGACGGTGGTCCGTGAATTACATACGAGTCCACGCGTGAGGAATAACTTTGGAAATAGGGGGTGTACAGGAGAGTCAGGTTTTGATCCTGTGGAACTGTGGGTTATGGGCCCACCATGTGGTTGAAAGTAGGAAGGGGGCCGACATCTTGCACGGTCACGATAGTAAGGCGTGTCAGGGGGTAGCCTATCAGTTATGTCGGCAACAACATCGATACCAAGGGCGAGGAACGAAGAGAACCATTTTCCTGCTTGCTGAACGAGGCGGGCCAATAGGCAAGGTTCTCGTCCACCGGTGGCTACCGGAATGTCATCAACAATAGTAACATGGTCTTACTGACAGAGTGGTACCACGAGGTGTTTACATAAGCAGGAGAATATTACTGCTTAGGTCATATAGATCACAAGAAAGGTTAAATCAAACAATGGAAAGGAAAATATGATTATCAAATTAAACAGAACAATGGAAAGGAAAAACACATATTTCGGGGTATTTCCTTCCCAAGGACAAACAGAGCATGATATCCATGATAGGATAGAAAGTAGAAAACCATTTATGTAAGGGGAGAGGAATTTCATGACATTTAGCAGCGGTGTTTGGATAATTGAGCAGGAAACATTTAGCATTGGGTTTTAAATGTTCTTGTTGAAAATCGGAGTACCACAGACATGCTTCGAGATAGCATTGACATGGTCTTCAAGCAAAGGTCGGACTTGGATAGACAAAGGATTCATCAGGAACAACTTATAGAATAAGTCTTACAATTTCCTCATGGAAGAATGGTTAACCTTGTTAAAAAGGAAACCATAACAGCAGGTCCTCCGGCCAGGTGTGCTAGGCATGACATCACCTTATCGGTTCATATAAGGACCAATTTTATGACTCTTGGAAAATATCCGAACCATCATATCTGACCGAGTTTCAGATCTGGTTGGGGTCATGATACCTCAGACTCAGGATGTCTGAGAAGCAAGGGGTGCAACACAATTCAACGAGACAGACATTGTAAGATTCTCGGGAAATGTACTATGTAAGCGAGTTCCAAAGCAGGAGTTCATCCTTAAATCAAGGGGAGGGTGACGAGGTGGCTGATGGGCTCAGCGAAAATTCATTGAGATTTACAAAAAGGTGGATTTCCACAATTATGTGAACAAGGAGATAACATTTGTCATATCCAATGATACGATGATGTATGCTCACAAAAAAATCATACACAATTAAACATTGGTTGAAAGGTGCACCCGATATATGGGGTTAGGTAGCAAGATCAATGTTAGAAGGGTGATTCGATAACCAATAGTCTAAGAATCAAATGTAGACCATTAACTTCAAAGCAATAGGGTCGCTAGAAGTTTAGAATTCGCACTTCACAGTTAAATGGCTGGTATCCCGGTTAGAAGGAACACGGGGACCAAGATATGAACGGAGATGGCGAGAAGTATCACTATACCAAGAATGCTTAAGAGGTGGAGTAATCCTCATGACATTCTTGTCATAAAAGATGGTAATACTCCAAGCTAAAACAGAACATGAGCTAGATAGCGAGGAGCTCAAGGTATAACACAAAACACGAACAAGTTTGTGTTGGAGGGAAGGCAGTAGAGTGGTCGATGATAACACTAATCAACGAGGGCAAGGATGGTCTTTCTCAACATAAATTCAATTGATATCCTGGAAGAGCTCGGAATGCTGATGATGATCACGACATAGCAGTCGAGAGATTTCAAGATGTAATCGATCGGTGATGACATCAAGTCAAAGGAATGATGAAGCGAAAGGTTATTGGAACCACGGGTATGGCACAAACATGGAATCAAGCTTGTTGTTCAAGGCGAAATGATATGACAATGAGGATCGACGTAAGGTTAGTTCATCGTCAAAAATTGTGCTCTGGGAAGAAGGACCAGGTAGCACAGTTAAAATCGGCACGACAAGGATATAGCCAAAACAGGCTAGGAATGACGTGATTGAGTTCAAACTCGTAAGTAATGAAGGTTACCAAGAGTTGCTAAATCGCGATGCGGACTCGAGTCAGTTATCGGTGTCTTTGAGTGTTAAATAACTCAGAGCCCGTGAAAAATTGGAATCAATGAGAAGGTAGCACTTGATGAAGAACTCATAAGAAGTTATGCAGTTCCGTGATAATCTTGAGATACCAGGGGGGTAATACTCGACGACAAATCAAACTAGAGGTTGGACTGGGGTATTACTCTGTAGAAGGCAAGTGCTTAAACTTGCACGAGAAATGGTATTTAAAGGAGAACATGGTCGGAAACCACGATCATAAATGATCAAATCCCAGATATAAGATGAACTTATACCAAGGGAATAGTTATTATTTCAGGAAGCTTCTACATCGTGTCCATGGGCATAAACACAAAGGTTCAAGGTCGACTCCCACTTCCTCAATGCATAACCTTCCATTCACTCCTCATTTTTCGGAGAAGTTGTAATGTTTAAGTTTTATCTAGCAAAACACTGGAAGAGTATGACTCGTGAAAATTTTCGAGTTCACACATATTAGGGAGGGCATAGGTTCAATCCATCAAGGCATCTTAGGAACGTATACCATCAACTTCAGGGGTAAATAACTCAAGCTCGGAGGTAGAGCATGGTCGACAAAGCAGAGGATACAATTTACCAAAGGCATTATGTATCAAGGGAAGGTCTCACAAAGTTATTGAATATGAAGGACGCTGACGGATAAAATCCAACAATGGACCTGATGGTCCACAAGGGGTCTGACGTGAGCATCGGTACTTAAATAGAAGAAGAAGAATGCAAGAAGAACAGATTATAGAAACAACTGATTAACTCAAATCTCAAATGCAAAGGAATTATGATTTCCAAATCAAGGGACCAGAAGCAATGCTCTGATTAGGGATGGATAAGTGGAATAGCCTTAGGGTACAATCAACGACAATTGGATTGGTCGAGACCCAGCTCATGCTTAAAAGGACGTCTGAGCCGGAAAGATAATTTAGAAGGGTTGGTAGATGATTGTGTGCATTTGCACACATGTTGAATCAATAGGATCAAAATGACGGTGTCAAAAGATACTAGTGCATATTGCCAGATATATGGGAAGCATCCATAATGCTAGTAGACAAGTATTTGCAGAGCAATAAAGCTGCTAACGATTTTTGGAGGATTGAATAGTATTTTGAAGACTTTTGCGAAACACGTAAACAACTAGGGATGGGCGGATATTCGATAAGTGCGAGGAATTATCCGTAGGGGTATTCGGGTGGCTTAGAACTGCAAGGCAGTAGGCACAAAGTATTCTCGGAGCAATAGAGAATTTTCGGCGTATCTTGTAATAACAAGATCAATTGGATTGAAAGGGCAAGTGTATGTAGTTATCCATAATGATATACACTGGCAGGGAATTTTCAAAGGCAGTGGGCACAAGTATCGCGGGAACATCGGAGAGTAATTTCGGAATCTTCTAGTGCATCGGGCGATCACCTGTATCGAGTGGCTCTCCGGGAGGAAGTAGTTACGAGAACCTAGAGTTAGATTTAGTAAAATCATTTAACCCGAATAGAAGAGAGATCAGAGGCCCAGAGTATAGACGAGGAGTAAAAGATCCTAATACCACCCAATGGTGACGTGGGCCCATGGGCCGCACAGCCAAGTTAGTAAAACAATTTTCATCGACTAGACTCAACCTCAGCCAAAGAGTGTGGAAGGGGGATTCCTACAGGCAGTCGGCTCTGATACCAACTTGTGACGCCCCCGATTCAATCGTACACTAATCATGCACGCAAACGTGTACGATCAAGATCAAGGACTCACGGGAAGATATCACAACACAACTCTAAAAACATAAATAAGTCATACAAGCATCATAATACAAGCCAGGGGCCTCGAGGGCTCGAATACAAGTGCTCGATGATAGATGAGTCAGCGGAAGCAACAAAATCTGAGTACAGACATAAGTTAAACAAGTTTGCCTTAAGAAGGCTAGCACAAACTGGGATACAGATCGAAAGAGGCGCAGGCCTCCTACCTGGGATCCTCCTAACTACTCCTGGTCGTCGTCAGCAGCCTGCACGTAGTAGTAGGCACCTCCAGTGTAGTAGTCGTCGTCGACGGTGGCGTCTGGCTCCTGGGCTCCAGCATCTAGTTGCGACAACCAGAAAGAAAGGAAAAGGGGGGAAAAGGGGGAAGAAAGCAACCGTGAGTACTCATCCAAAGTACTCGCAAGCAAGGAGCTGCACTACTTATGCATGGGTATATGTGTAAGGAGGCAATATCGGTGGACTGAACTGCAGAATGCCAGAATAAGAGGGGGATAGCTAGTCCTATCAAAGACTACGCTTCTGGCAGCCTCCGTCTTGCAGCATGTAGAAGAGAGTAGATTGAAGTCCTCCAAGTAGCATCGCGTAGCATAATCCTACCCGACAATCCTCTCCTCGTCGCCCTGTTAGAGACCGATCACCGGGTTGTATCTGGCACTTGGAAGGGTGTGTTTTATTAAGTATCCGGTTCTAGTTGTCATAAGGTCAAGGTACAACTCCGGGTCGTCCTTTTACCGAGGGACACAGCTATTCGAATAGATAAACTTCCCTGCAGGGGTGCACCACATAACCCAACACGCTCGATCCCATTTGGCCGGACACACTTTCCTGGGTCATGCCCGGCCTGGAAAGATCAACACGTCGCAGCCCCACCTAGGCACAACAGAGAGGTCAGCACGCCGGTCTAACTCCTATGGCGCAGGGGTCTGGGCCCATCGCCCTTTGCACACCTGCACGTTGCGAACGCGGCCGGAAGCAGAACTAGCCCCCTTAATACAAGTGCAGGCTTACGTTCCAATCCAGCGCGCGCCACTCAGTCGCTGACGTCAAGAAGGCTTCGGCTGATACCACGACGTCGAGTGCCCATATCTTTCCCACGTAGTTGGTTAGTGCGTAAAGACCAAATGGCCAGACTCAGATCAAATACCCAGATCTCGTTAAGCCTGTTATTATGAAGCAACCGCGGACGCCGACCAGGGCCACGCCCACCTCTCGCCTAGGTGGTCTCAACCTGCCCTGTCGCTCCGCCACAAATATCCACACAGAGGGCCGTCGGGACAAAGGTCCTTTCAGCCCCCAATCCGTGAATCACTCGCGGGTACTCTTCAAGCGGACCCGACTTTAGTCACCATCTGTATAGTATGTATGTATGTATAGTATATACCCGTGATCACCTCCCAAGTGATCACGGCCCGATAGTATAGCAAGGCAGACTGACAAGAATGTAGGGCCAATGATGATAAACTAGCATCCTATACTAAGTATATATAGGATTGCAGGTAAGTTATCAACATATGTAGCAACAATGTCAGGCTATGCATCAGAATCGGATTAACGGAAAGCAGTAACATGCTACACTACTCTAATGCAAGCAGTATAGAGAAGAATAGGCGATATCTGGTGATCAAGGGGGGGGGCTTGCCTGGTTGCTCTGGCAAGAAGGAGGGGTCGTCAACTCCGTAGTCGAACTGGGCAGCAGCAGCGTCGGTCTCGTAGTCTACCGGAGAGAAGAGGGGGAAGAAACAATGAATACCATGCAAACAGATGCATATCGATGCATGACATGACAAGTAACGATGCTAGGTGTGCTCAATCGCGGTAGTAGGTGATACCGACGAAGGGGGAAAACATCCGGGAAAGTATTCCCGGTGTTTCGCATTTTCGGACAGATGAACCGGAGGGGGAAAGTTGCGTGTTTGCTATGCTAGGGATGTGTGGTGGACGAACGGGCTACGTATCCGGATTCGTCTCGTCGTTCTGAGCAACTTTCATGTAGAAAGTATTTTCATCCGAGTTACGGATTAAAAGATATGATTTTCTAAAGATTTAACTCATTTTATGATTTTAATTATTTATTTAAATCCAACATTATCCAGAACAGTGCCTGATGACGCGGGCATGACATCAGAGTGCTGTCAGCAGGTCAACTGGTCAGTTCACCAGTCAAACCAGACAGGTGGGTCCAGTGGGACCCACATGTCATTGTCAGGTCATTGACAGAGTTCTAAAACTAACTAAATGGGTTAATTAGCAGGTGGGGCCCAATAGTCAGTGAGAGATTAAGGTTTTAATTAGCTAAACTAATTATTCTTATTATTTATTTCGTTTATTGAGGTGGGGCCTATAGGTCAGTGAGACAGGGTCGGCCCAGTCAGCAGTTGACCCAAGTCAACTAGTCAAAGGGGCCACTGGGCCCACCAGTCAGTGGCCCGAGGCGGTGCCACGTGGGTGCCAGCTCGGCACCCGCCGGAGACGCGCTGGAGCTAACTCCGGCGACCAAAACAATGGCGGCCCCTCACCGGAGTTGGCCGGAACCGTGCTACGGGGCTCGGTTTCGGGCGTGCATGGGTGCGTTCGAACGGTCACACGACCGCGCGTCGAGTGGTGGTGGTGGCATCGCCGGACCTGGCCGGAAACGTCACCGGCGACGAGGTCCGCGGCGTTGCGTTCGGGTGCTCATCAGGGATGGCGCTAAGAGGCACGGGAGGGGGCGTGCGCGTGCGCGTTGAGTCGGGCGTTCGACGCCGCGTCCATCTATGGTGGCGGCGCGGCCCGTAACGGGCTAGGACGACGACGGTGAGAGGCCGAGCGGACGTTGGTGTTCGTCCGCGGTCGGAAACGAGGCTAGAGGGCATGAGGAGGCACGGGCTCGAGCTCGTTGGGCTCATGGGAGCATGAGGAGCTCGATGCCGTGCCCAGGTGAGCGCGACAGGGGCCATGGCCACGGCGGCGAGGCGATCCGCGGCGATGGGCTCATGGCAACGGCGACCAGGGAGCTATGGCGCGCGAAGAGGCTAATGACGGGGAGCGGGAGACGGAGAAGCTCACCGCGCGGCTCACACGAAGGCCTGTGATGGTTTAGGAGCTGCAGAACGTCGTCGGGGAAGAAGGGGATCGCCGGCGGCCGTCGAGGAAGAAGACGAGGCCGGGGCAGCGTTCGTCGGCGTCCGGCATCCTGTGTCTTGACGTGGAGGTGTAGCCGAGGGAGGCGGAGCGAGCGGACGCGTCAGAAGGGCTTGGAGGTCGTGGCGGCCGCGATTACTATGGCAGCGAGGCCATGGCGGCGCTCGGTTGCGGTGGGGAACGAGGGGGCGAGGTGCGGTGGATCTGAGGGGGGAGGGCGCAGGAGCCAAGGCGAGGTGGGGGCGAGTGGGAGGAGGAACCGAGGACGCGGAGGCGTGGCGGCCTTATCCTCTCGTCGGACGACGAGAGGGTGCGGCGGGGACGCGCCCCTGTTCCGACCCGGGTCGGGGGAACAGGGAAGGGAGGCGGCAGGGGGAGGCGGGCCGGTTCGGCCGGATGGGCCAGGTGGGCCAGCCTGGCTGGTTGCGGTCCAGGGAGGCAGGGGCTGTGGTCGGTTTGAGCTGGGCCGCCTGGTCCAGGGGGGCTTCCCCCCTTTTTTGTTTTTTGTAATTTCTTTCTTTTATTTATTTTTCCCTTTTCTGTTTTATTTAGTTTTAGTGCATTTAGGTATTTTGTAAAATTGTGTCCTCTACACCATAAATACCAGTGCATTATTTATCATCCACCTAACATTTTTGCTTTAATATTGGAAAACTTTTGTCGTTTGACTTATTTAGGATTTAAATTCGAAACGGTTTGAACTAGCGAAAGCTTAGCAATAGTAATCAAAAGATGACATGGCATCATTACGAGAGATTTACTGTAGCCAAATTATCTGGGCGTTACACTTCACGCACGGCCCGGGGCTCTTGGCATTCATTGGTGTTTTGGGTGTGGAGGTCATGGTACACGCAGTACCGACTGCCCTTAGAGGATTCAGGCTGATCTCTGCCCCGCTTGGTGTCTGGCTCAGCCGTGAGTACGGCAGCCCGCTTGCGCTTCACGTCCTTGGCCTTGGGCTTCTTCTCTTCGGGGTCCGCGGCAGGCAGCTCGAGGAGGGAGAGGCGCCCCTCCTCAGCCCTGGCACACTTGGTCGCCAAGTTGAACAGCTCCAAGGAGGTGCACAGGTCTTCATGCATCGCCAGCTCCTCCTTCATCTTGACGTCGCGCACACCGTCGGAGAAGGCAGAGATGATGGCCTCCTCCGTCACCTTGGGGATCTTGAGGCGCGCGTTGTTGAAGCGCTGGATGTACTTCTACAGGGTTTCCCCTGGTTGCTGCTTGATATGGCGCATGTCGCTCACGGCGGGTAGCCGGTCGCGAGTACCCTGGAAGTTGGCGATGAAGCGGGTGCGCATCTCGTCCCAGGAGGAGATCGTGCCTGGGGCCAGATTCAGGAGCCAGGTGCGGGCTCCGTCCTTGAGCGCCATGGGAAACCAGTTCGCCATGACCTTTTCGTCTTCGTTGGCAGCCTCGATGCCCAACTCGTAGAGTTCGAGGAACTCCGCAGGGTCAGCCGTGCCGTCGTAGCGAGGAGGCAGGTCTGGCTTGAACTTGCCGGGCCACGCGACGCTGCGCAGCTCGGAGGTGAAGGCGCGGCAGCCCGCCGTGGCCGCAGGGGGCCTTGGGCGACGGAGAGCTTGATCCTGCGGGTTCCCATGCGCCGCGGCTGGGGGCAGCGCAGGGTCTTGACATGCTGGAGCAGGGAGCGCTCAGGAAGCTTCTCGAGGGTGAGGGACTTCTTGGCAGCTCTGCTCTTGCCGCGCTGGCACCTGACGGAGCGGATTCCGCCCAGGGGCCGCGCGCCTTGGGGCCAGGGCGCCTTCTTGAGGAGGAGGCGGCTGAGGCGCCCCAGGAGCTTCATTGCCCGCGCAGGGCGGGGTGCGGTGCAGCAAGAAGGACGGTGCGGGGCGCCTCCGGCGGCGCGGACGAGCTCAGCGACTTGGTCGAGCCATTCTTCGTAGACGTCGTCGATGGGGCGGTAGCGCAGGAGCTCGTTTGCCGCGATGAGCGCAGCTCGGGCCTCCATGGCCGCGCGGGGCGCGCGTGACAAAGAACCAGCGGGGGTGAGCGAGGGCGTGGCAATGCAGCCGTCCCACCTCATGGATGGATGCTGGGACGATGCTTGCTGTTCGTTCCCCGCCGGGCCGGTGGCGGCGTTGACGGCAGGTGACGGGGAACGACGAGGGCGCCCGCCGATGGGAGCCGTCTGGGCGACATGGGAAGCGAGGGCGGCTCGGCGCTCGGTGCGAGCCCGACGAGCGTCAGACGTGGACGCGGTGGTCGGAAAGAACAAGACGACGGAAGGCAAATTCCAGCGCACCCCTACCTGGCGCGCCAAATGTCGGATTTCGGGTTCCGGCAGACCCTTGAGGTTCGAACACTGGGGTGCGCGCGGAGATTCAACCCTCTACCGGCTCGCTCCTCGCCAAATCGCTAAGACCTAAACTACCATACTGAACAGCACAAGAGACACAAGATTTATACTGGTTCAGGCCACCATTCTGGTGTAATACCCTACTCCAGTGTGTGGTGTGGTGGATTGCCTCTTGGGCTTGATGATGAACAATACAAGGCAGAACAGCCTCGCGAGGGTCTGTTCTTGGCTGGTGCGACAAACTGCTGGGATGAGTTCAATCGCGCTATCTACTGGTTTCTTGGTGAGGATCCCGATTGCTAGGTCAGGTCCAGATGCCTCTACCCTGGGGGTGGCTAGTCCTATTTATAGGCAAAGGCCCTGGGCCTCTCCCCAAATATTGAGCGGGAAGGGCGCCAACAATTGGCCATTTTGACGGGGAACAGCGGGTACACTTATCCTGACTAAAGTTGGTCCTCGCCTGTCAAAGGCTCTGGTGGTGACGCCGGCTTGGGCTCCACAATGACCTCCTTCCAGCCGTTGGGCTGGTCTTGGTCTTGTTGCACCGAAATGGACGCCTTTGCTCGATGCTCTCGCCTACGCTTGCTCCCTTTGCACCAAAGAGGAAAGGAGGACACTGCGCGGGCTGGCGCCCGACTGGCGCCCTTGGTCGTCATGGCTTGCATCACGGGCACCTCGCGAGATACCCCGCCTTTAACTCTCTCCTCCTCATGAGCCAGCCTGACGAGGCCGTGCCTGAGGAAGCTCCTTGTCGTCCGCCCCGCGAGGCTTGGCCCCTCGCGAGGGTCTTGAGCTTGCATTGATGAAGATGGGCTGTGCTGGGCCTCCTTTGAGCCATGCCGCAGGCCGCAGGCAGGCAAGTCTAGGGACCCCCGTTCCCAGAACGCCGACAATAACATGAAGTTATTATTTCCGTTTGATCTATCATAGAGTTTGTACTAGAATAACACCTTAAGACACAAATCAACCAAAACCCTAATGTCACCTAGATACTCCAATGTCACCTCAAGTATCCGTGGGTATGATTATACGATATGCATCACACAATGTCATATTCATCTATTCAAACCAACACAAAGTACTTCAAAGAGTGCCCCAAAGTTTCTACCGGAGAGTCAAGACAAAAACGTGTGCCAACCCCTATGCATAAGTTCACAAGGTCACTGAACCCGCAGGTTGATCACCAAAACATACATCAAGTAGATCATGTGAATATCCCATTGTCACCACAGATAAGCACATGCAAGACATACATCAAGTGTTCTCAAATCCTTAAAGACTCAATCTGATAAGATAACTTCAAAGGGAAAACTCAATCCATTATTAGAGAGTAGAGGGGGAGAAAGATCATAAGATCCAACTATAATAGCAAAGCTCGCGATACATCAAGATCGTGCCAAATCAAGAACACGAGAGAGAGACAGAGAGAGATCAAACACATAGCTACTGGTACATACCCTCAGCCCCGAGGGTGAACTACTCCCTCCTCGTCATGGAGAGCGCCGGGATGATGAAGATGGCCACCAGTGAGGGATCCCCCCTTTGGCAGGGTGCTGGAACAGAGTCCCGATTGGTTTTTGGTGGCTACAGAGGCTTGCGGCGTCAGAACTCCGGATCTATTGTGCTCCTGGAAATTTTTGGGGTATATGGATATATATAGGCGAAAGAAGTTGGTCAGGGGAGCCACAAGGGGCCCACAAGTGTGGGGGCGCCCAGGGGGTAGGGCACGCCCTAGACCCTCGTGGCTTCCTCGAAGCTTCCCTGACGTCAACTCCAAGTCTCCTGGATTGCGTTTGTTCCAAAAATAACTCTCCCGAAGGTTTCATTCCGTTTGGACTCCGTTTGATATTCCTTTTATTCAAAACACTGAAATAGGCAAGAAAACAACAATTTGGGTTGGGCCTCCGGTTAATAGGTTAGTAAAAATAATATAAAAGTGTATAGTAAAGCCCATTAAACATCCAAAACAAGTAATATAATAGCAAGGAACAATCAAAAATTATACATACATTGGAGACATATCACCCCTGCTGCAGAGGCCCTTCGGATGCCGTGTCCGGAGAGACCGAGATCGTCTCCTCCCACGAGGGAGACGAAGATGTAGAGGCGGAGGAGGAGGAGGAGGTGTAAAGCGACTCCCCCCCCCCCCCCCCGCAAGTGGAGGAGGAAGAAAAGGACGGCCTCCGAGAACCCGGAGGGGGCGGCGCCGAAGAGGGGGAAGATTACCCTTTCGGCCAGTTCGGACTCATAGTCCGAACACGTCCCCAAGAGAGCCCCCAGCGCAAAGCCCCTGGCCGAATTGCAAGTATCCACTTATCTACCTCTGTCATGTAAATTACATTATTGTTTGCTTTTCAGTCCTCCTCGGGATATTCTGAACACCTCATCTTCGTCGGGGAACTCCCTGCCGCCTGATCAGGGGGAGAGTGACGCGTCATCGCGAGCCCCCTCACCTACTGCCATGGAGGACACCAAGGTGTCGTCCCTAAGGACTTCTCCTGGCCGAGGAGGGGCGGACGAGGGCGCCAAGAAGGCATCTGAGGTTAACACCTCGGCCACCGAGGACCTGGCAGAGGCGACCCCTAGGACCACCAACAACGGGGAACCCCAACAGTATGGAGCCCCACCGCATACTATTCCAGAGACCAGTACGGCTTCGGGAAGGGATGCACAACCCCCTTCGACAGAGGGGGGGGAGCAACAGCTCCCGCAGCAGCCTCCGTTAATCCGGAGGCTGCTCATGCTCTGGAGGAGGCGCTGCAATGCGCTTCCATCATGGAGGAGCACCGCACCCTGATGGGTGCGGTTATGGAAAAGGTTCAGCCTGCGAAAAGCAGACTGAATGAAGCCTTTAATAGCCTACTAACGGGCTTTGAGGTATGCGACGTAATGTTCTAAGCAAATTTATCATCTGCAAAGGATAAACCTGTATACAGATAGTAGCCCCTGAGACTCTGTCCAGATTAGAACAATCCGAACTCAAGATAATTCGGACACTAATATATTGTTCGAATGTATGTGATAGGTGTCCATGTTAGTGGCTACCGCCCAGGCCTAGAGGTTTTCGAGCTTAATCGCAAGATGTGAGTGGCCGATGAGGAACTCGACCATATCAACAAGCGGTTTGAGGAGACGCAAGGTACATGGATTTTATATATCAGAAGTGATATGTATGGCGAGTCTTTTAACTCATTTAATTTTATGATTATGATCACAGTTGGTGCGGCCGAGGTTGAATCCTTCAAGAGCGCCCTTGCCCAGGCCAAGAAGGAGGCAGAGGCGAACAGGGCAGCCACTGTCAAAGCGGCAAAGGAGCTGGAAGCGGAGCAAACTGCCCACCGCCAACATGAGGCTCGGGTGGCCGAAGTCGAGCAAGATCTCAAGGACGCCATCACTAAGTGCGAGTCCTTGGAGCAGAAGACTTCGGACCAAGCATCCGAGCCTAACAAAGCTCTCAATATTGCCAAGGAGGCATGGAGCAAGTCCCGGAGTGCTCGCGAGGAGATCCACCAGGCGCGACAGATAGCGGCTGGTAAGGCCTTTATTCTACATAGTATCTTTGGAGGTCAGAAGTATGTGTTGCTGCATCGAGTGTGGAGCTCTCCAGGCGCGTTTGCGGATCTCCCGAAGAGTATTGTCAACACCGCCCAATTCTTCGGAACCCAGGAGGGGAACACGACAGAGAAGCTGTTCTGGTCGCAATTCCTTGCACCAGAATGTCCAACACCTCTGAACGATCATCTGAAGCAGCTAGTCGAGCTGCATAAGATGGCAGGCGCGGCCATGAAGGATTTAGTAGGCCAGCACTGGCCCGCCGAGTCAATCCCTAGCAGCTACTTTGGATTGGTGAAGTGGCTCGTCGATGCGAGGCAGTGGGTCGACGCTGTGAAGTGTTCGGTCTGTATAGAGGGTGCCCGGATGGCCTTTGCCCTGTCAAGATACAATGGCCGAAGATGAAGGCCACCGAAGTAGCGACCGCAGGTCCACCCGAGGGCAAGGATCACTGGAGGCCGGATAGGTACTTTGAAGATGTCCTAGAAGGGGCCCGAATAGTAGAGGGCCAGTGTTCAAAGGATGTTATGTTTGATTAAATGTATTCGGGTAGAAGAACACTATGCTATGAATCCGCGCTATGGTTGCGCCTTTTGTGCTAATTTTATCCTCCTGTGCGGCCATTGATTATTTATACTTATGAAGGTTGCCAGTCGCCGGCGTCTGCCCCCATGTAACTTGTACAGGGGTGTTCGTGAATGCATGGCCGCACTTTATCCAATGGCTTGGTCCTTAGAGGAGGCGTCCGCGCGGTGAACTAGGCAATCAGACTATGCGACTTTATTACCTTCACTTAGCCATAGGAGTCCATTGGTGGGGTCAACTAGTAACCCTTGTTGCATTGAGCGGCAATCCGGATTATGGTGCCTTTGCAACGTGGTTGGTCAAGTTCCAACCCCTTGTGTGACACGGCAAGAACCGCTAGCAATTTATAGTATGACACTAAGTCACCGGATTGCTGACCAGCTCTCGCTTATCATGAAGGTCAGTTTTCGGCTTTCTCTACTGAGGTACTTAACCGGATGAACCAGAAATACAATCGTAGTAGTTCTCCCTTTACTAGCTTAGCCAAACTGGCGGAACGTAAGGTGGTAAACACAGGAGCCGGGCAACCCAACTATAGACCAAAGACATGAATCGGAACCGATGCATATAATGCAATATCCAGGACGCCGAAGAGTTCCCTATAGGTGTTCGAACTTTTAAAATGTGCAGAGCTGAAGACAGCCCCCGGCACGGAGGCCGGGTTACAACACGTACGTCGATCAGAAGTAAGGAGGGAGTACAGATGATAGTATAACATAAGTACCAAACAAAAGGTGGTGATCATTTGCTTCCTATATATCCTTGTGAACACATCGAGACGTGTTTAGGCAAATAGTGCAATGAATATTGAGGTCATGTTATATGCCAGAAAATTTGTATAAGGGAAATGTTTACACAGGGCCTTAAAGTAATGGTTTGAAGATCCCAATGGTACCTTTCCGCACGTCTGCGCCGTTTCTCCTTAGTAGTGAGTCCTTTGAAAGCAGAGGTAAGGTGGTTGTCTGTAAAGAAGATAAAAGGGGGCCGAAGAGGGAGCCCTCATGCAACCATACAGCTTTTAAGTTTTCGAAAGAACCTGCAGTGAAAGAGGAAAGAAAAAAAGGTATGTGAGGTCCGAATAGGGTCGAGCCGTACTATGGACCAGTCCCGCAGTGTGTGCCTCCGGCATTGCCCAAGGTATTTTGAGTGCGTAGGGCAGTCGACGGAGGCGGAATTGCTATTTGAGGTCCGGGTTCGCCGAGCTATCTGCATGAGGTGCGGACCAGACCTTTTTGAGGATGTCATTGGTCTTGATGGCCGATGAATTGTTCGGCTTGATGAGGTTGCCGTATACCTCGACTGCTAGGGCCGCGGTATGCTCTTCGGTATAGAGGGAGCGCTCCATGTTTCCATTGACTGTGATGACGCCCCGTGGTCCGGGCATTTTAAGCTTCAAATAAGCGTAGTGCGGGACCGGATTGAAACGGGCAAAAGCCGTTCGTCCGAGCAATGCGTGATAGCCACTGCGGAAAGGGACAATATCAAAGATTAGTTCTTCACAGTGGAAGTTGTCCAGAGAGCTGAATACCACTTCCAGTGTTAATGATCCCGTACAACGGGCCTCCACATCGGGTATCACTCTTTTAAAGGTAGTGTTGCTTGGCTTGATTCTTGACGGGTCGATGCCCATTTTGCAGAAAGTATCTTGATAGATCAAGTTAAGACTACTGCCGCCGTCCATAGGGACTCTAGTGAGATGGTATCCATCAATGATAGGATCAAGTACTAGGGCGGTCGAGCCCCCGTGATGGATATTGGTTGGGTGATCCCTGCGATCAAAGGTGATCGGACAGGCTGACCATGGATTGAACTTTGGGGTGACAGGCTCTACGGCGTAGACGTCCCTTAATGCGTGCTTGCGCTCCCTTTTCGGTATATGAGTGACGTAGATCATGTTCACTGTTTTTACGTCAGGGGGAAACTACTTTTGACCCCCGGTGTTTGGCTGATGGGGCTCATCATTGTCCTCGCTTGGAGGTCCCTTCCCCTTATGTTCGGTATTTAACTTACCGACCTGTTTAAAAACCCAGCAATTTTTATTGGTGTGATTAGCAGGCTTGTCAGGGGTACCATGAATCTGACAGGGCCTCTCGAGGATTTTTTCCAAGTTGGATGGACCATCCCTGTTGCCTTTGAAAGGTTTCTTCCGCTGACCGGATTTAGAACCACTAATCCGGCATTGCCTGCCATGTCTTCGGTATTGTCGTTGTAATTCCGGCATTTGTTTTTGTTGTCGCATGGCCTGCCATTGTTGTCCCTGGCCTCAGAGGTGCCGGGATTGTTGGAACTGTTGCTTCTACGAGCTAGCCATCTATCTTTGCATGTGCAGAAGCGGGTCATAAGTGTTGTCAGGGCTACCATGGTTTTCATCTTTTCCTACCTAAGGTGTCGGGATAGCCATTCATCACGCACACTATGTTTAAAGGCCGCTAAGGCTTCGGCGTCTGTATAGTCCATGACTTGGTTCTTTTTAATGAGGAACCGATTCCAAAGTTTGCTGGCTGACTCTCCGGGTTGCTGGATTATGTGACTTAGGTCGTCGACATCCGGAGGCCGGACATAGGTGCCCTGAAAGTTGTCCAGGAAAGCGTCTTCTAAATCTTCCCAGCTTCCTATGGAGCTCTCTAGGAGGCTATTCGACTAGTGCCGTGCTGGTCCCTTCAACTTCAAGGGGAGGTATTTGATGGCGTGGAGGTCATCTCCTCGAGCCATGAGAATGTTGAGAAGAAAATCCTCAATCCAGATGGCGGGTCTTTCCATCGTATTGTTCGATGTTTACGGGTTTAAACCCTTTCAGAAATTGGTGTTGCATTACTTCATCAGTAAAGAACATAGGGTGTGCGGCACCTCTATACCTGGCTACATCGCGATGCAGTTCGGATGACATCTGTGTTCAATGCTGACCTCGAACTTGATGATGTTGATCGTGCCAGGTTTGGTGGCCGTCGTCTCGTGCCGGAGCACGTCCTCTGGATCCATAGATCGATCTGGTCTGACCGGCCTTATTGGCCAGGTCCTGAGATAGGTCATAAGTGTAGTCCGGTGTCGCTGTCTCCTTGCCTCTATGGCGAGGTGGTGCGGGCTGGTGTTCTGCCTAATAAGCCGCTTTGTCCCGTCCACGTGGTGGTCGGTCTGGTTGGTCAGCATAGTTGTACTTTGACGAAATTGGCTCGAGGGCTTCATCGTCGAATTGTGGCAGCAGCCTGTGTTGGAGTCATGTACCTAGGATAGGGTCATAGACCTGATCTAAGTACCCTACCCAAGGACACCATTATTAGAAGAGACTACCTTCCAGTCGACCAAGGAGGACTCCACTCGACAGACTCGAAGGACTCGACCACGAAGATGCACTCGACCACCAGAAGGTCAAGAAGCACTCTGTACCGTAACGGTCTGCAGTTAAGTAGACTTAATGGTATTTAAGACACCTTATGTGGGGCGTTACCAGTAACGCCCCAGACTTAATGTACTTTAAACCCTGCATTACTGAGGGCCGGGAGGGGCTGGTAGGCACTATATAAGCCACCCCCCACCTCAGTGTAAGGGGTTCGCACCCCTGTAATCCTTATACGCATAATCCACTCGACCGCATCCAGGCTCCGAGACGTAGGGCTATTACTTCCTCCGAGAAGGGCCTGAACTCGTACATCTCCTGTGTTTACAACTGTTCCATAGCTAGGACCTTGCCTCTCCATACCTACCCCCCACTCTACTGTCAGACTTAGAACCACGACAGTTGGCGCCCACCTTGGGGCAGGTGTCTTAGCGATTTTTTGGAGGAGTTGCAGTTCTTCCAAGTACTTTCATCATGGTTGCTGGTGGGGTTTTGGTTGAGGGTCGTGAGATCTGTCTCGGCACCCTCACCTTCATCGCCGACGACTCCGCTTGGCTCCAAGAGGCTCCACTCGACGTTGATGCGCTCCCCATCCGCGGTGCGACGCATTTTCGCGCATGTGTCCGCGGCGTTCTGCTGCGACAACCGTCGACCCCTTATCGGTCGACTCCCCTATCGGTCACCCTCCCGGTCTCCCACCAGCGCAAGCGCTCTGGTCGGTCGAGGCTCCAGCAGTGGGTAAGGCACGCGGTGGCTCTCCAGACGGTCACCGCTCAAGTTGCGGCTATCGAGCCCGACGAATCCCTCTACGGCATGTTCGATCTGTTGACTGGCTCCGTAGAGACTGCATCCGAGTGCGATAGCAGTGATCCGGCGGCGGAAATATTGATGGTCAACGGACCTCGCAGTCCTCGAAGGTCACGAAGAGTACCAACCTGAGCCACTCAATTCTCTGCAAAGAGAAGAGCTTCGCCGCAGGAACATGGATGCCCTGCATACTCCCATCGCGGGAGAAACCCCCAAGGCTCGCGCCTTGGAGGAGGCACGTTTGGCCAACTTGGCTGAACGCGCTCGCCTGGAAAATCTTCAGCGAGCACTCGACGAGCGCGCGCGGCAACGAGCACCCGACGCCAATCGACGTTAGCTCTTCCCGCCGACTCAGGTATATCGAACCCCGATTCAGAATTTAGCAGCTACAACCCGTATAGCAAAATCCATCCAGCCCTCTCAGTCGGAAGCTGGCAAAGGCTTGATGCAGATCAGAGATTTGCTCCGAGCAGCAGGAGATCAGAATTCAGCCGTGTCGCAGTCGCGCAACAGAATTCACAGTCGATCCATTGCTGCAAATACGGTTCAGTCGGCTCACAGTCCTAGATCGCCTCTGCGGCGTGAAGGACGCGAGAATCGGCGAGACCAGTACGGTGACCGACACGATCGTGATGATAGGCGTCGAGTACCCACTCCTCCTCCGAGAGATGGGTCTTACGCTCCTCGACAGCAGGACGGCAGGCGTCAACTCAGTGTGGGGCGAAGAGCTCCAGTCGACCCCCGGGAACCAGGCTTCGACGCACGATCCATTATTGTGCAAGGCTTGGTCGACCGAAACAGAGCCCATCGGGGCGGCCCCGACAGAGATGCGCCCACAAGCAGTCGAGTGCATGTTTCTGGTCCAGAATGTTTCAGCAGGGCTATCAAAGCCGTGGTGATTCCCCCCAATTTCAGGTTGGCAACCGGAGTAAGCAAGTTCACTGGTGAGTCTAAGCCTGAAACCTGGCTTGAGGACTACCAAGTGGCAGTTCAGATTGGTGGTGGGAATGACGAGGTGGCCATGAAGCATTTGCCCCTCATGTTGGAAGGTTCTGCCAGAGCGTGGTTGAATCAGTTACCTCCTAGCAGCATTTACACTTGGGAAGACTTGTCCCGAGTGTTCGTCGGAACATTTGTAGGAACTTGCAAGCGACCAGCTGGATTGACAGAGCTGCAAGTCTGTGTGCAGAAGACGAATGAGACTCTCGGAGAGTATATTCAGAGATGGATCACTTTGCATCATACCGTGGAGAACGTGTCTGACCATCAGGCAGTCTGCGCCTTCAAGGATGGTGTCAAGAACAGAGAATTGAGTTTGAAGTTTGGTCGAACCGGAGACATGACCCTGAGTCGGATGATGGAGATTGCTACCAAGTACGCCAACGGTGAAGAAGAAGACCGACTCCGAAGCGGCAAGTACAAGCCGAGTCAGTCAGAGAAGGGAAATACCAGTCGGAAACAAAAGCGGAAAGCCGAACCAGCAGCTCCTGGAGAGGCTCTGGCCGTAACTCAGGGAAAGTTCAAAGGGAAACCTAAAGGATCCTGGAACCCTAAGAAGGTGAAGGATAAGGAAGGAAACGACGTGATGGATATGCCGTGTCACATCCACACGAAGAAAGATGAAGAGGGCAACATCATTTACCCGAAGCATACCACTCGCCAGTGTCGACTCCTGATCCAGCAGTTCCAAGGAAAATAGTCCAAGGACAAGGAAAAGGAGTCAGACAAGGCCGAAGACAAGGAGGACAGTGAGGGAGGATATCCGCATGTCAACTCCACTCTGATGATCTTCGCAGATGTGGAAAGCAAGAGCCGACTGAAGGTCATTAACCGTGAGGTGAACATGGTTGCCCCAGCGAAACCAAGTTATCTGAGATGGTCCCAAACAGCCATCACATTCGACCAGTCTGATCACCCGACTCATATTGCCACCCCTGGGAGGCAAGCCTTGGTGGTCGACCCAGTCGTCGAAGGCACTCGACTGATGAAAGTGCTGATGGACGGCGGTAGTGGGCTGAACTTGTTATATGCAGACACACTGAAAGGAACGGGCATTCCAATGTCCCGACTGAGCACCAGTAACATGAGCTTTCATGGAGTTATACCAGGAAAGAAGGCCGAGTCACTTGGCCAAATAGCTTTGGACGTGGTGTTTGGTGATTCAAAACATTTTCGCAAGGAGAAGTTGACGTTTGAGGTCGTGGATTTTCAGAGCGCGTACCACGCCATTTTGGGGAGACCAGCTTACGCACGGTTCATGGCTCGACCATGTTATGTGTACCTCAAACTAAAGATGCCCGCCCCCAAAGGAGTGATCACTGTCACCGGTGATCGGAAAAAGGCAGAAGAGTGTTTTCAGAAGGGCTCAAAGATTGCCGATTCCCAGGTGACAGCGGTCGAGTTTGAAGAATATAAGCAAAACGCAGATCCGAGTGATTTGCTGCGATCCAAGAAGCCCGCCACAGAATCTGCATTTCAGTCGTCCGGTGAGACGAAGCCTATCCACATTCACCCGACCGGCCCCAATGCAGCCCCGACCCACATCTCCACAACACTCGACCCAAAATAGGAAGAAGCGCTCATCCAGTTCCTCCGTGAGAACTGGGACATTTTTGCATGGAAGCCAGCTGACATGCCAGGTGTTCCCAGGGGACTGGCTGAGCATCGTCTTAGAGTCGACTCATCAGCAAAACCAGCTAAAGAGCATCTTCGGCGGTCCGTCGTTCAGAAGAGAAAGGCTATTGGTGAGGAAGTGGCACGACTGTTGGCGGCAGGATTTATCCGAGAGATATACCACTCCGAGTGGCTCGCTAATGTTGTCATGGTTCCTAAGAAGGACAACTCACTCCGAATGTGCATTGATTTCAAGCACATCAATCGGGCCTGCCCGAAAGATCATTTTCCTCTCCCTCGCATTGATCAAATTGTTGACTCGACCGCAGGATGCGAGAGGTTGTCTTTTCTAGACGCCTATTCCGGGTACCATCAGATCCGTCTGTACAGACCCGATGAAATAAAAACAGCTTTCATCACTCCATTCGGGTGCTTCTGCTATATCACCATGCCATTCGGCCTCAAGAATGCCGGAGCCACGTTTATGCGAATGATTCGGAAGTGTTTGCTCACTCAAATCAGTCGGAATGTGGAAGCGTATATGGATGATATCGTGGTCAAGTCATGAAAAGGTTCCGACCTGCTCACTAACCTCGCCGAAACATTTGCCAACCTTAGAAGGTATGATATCAAGCTCAATCCATAAAAGTGCACATTCGGAGTTCCTGGTGGCAAGTTACTCGGCTTTCTCGTTTCCGAACGAGGGATCGACGCTAATCCAGAGAAGACCGGCACTATTCTCTGAATGAAACGCCCTGTGCGAGTGCACGATGTCCAGAAGCTTACTGGATGCTTGGCCGAATTAAGTCGATTCATCTCACGACTCGGTGAAAAGGCATTGCCTCTTTACCGACTGATGAAGAAGGCAGACAAGTTCGAGTGGACTCCAGAAGTTGATGCAGCGTTTGCCGAGCTAAAAGCTCTGCTCTCCACCCAGCCGGTGCTTGCTGCTCCAATCAGTAAAGAGCCTCTGTTGCTTTATATCGCAGCCACAGGACAAGTTGTCAGTACAGTACTTACGGTCGAGCGGGAAGAAGAAGGAAAGCCTTCAAAGTTCAGCGCCCAGTGTACTATCTGTCTGAAGTTTTAACTCCATCCAAGCAGAGATACCCTCATTATCAGAAGCTTGTGTATGGGATATACATGACCACGAAGAAGGTTGCTCACTATTTCTCTGATCATTCCATCACAGTCGTCAGCGACGCTCCACTTTCAGATATTCTGCACAACAGAGATGCAACTGGTCGAGTGGCCAAATGGGCGATTGAACTTCTTCCCCTTGATATCAAGTTTGAGGCAAAGAAAGCCATTAAGTCCCAGGCAATAGCAGATTTCCTCGCTGAGTGGATTGAACAACAGCAGCCGACTGAAGTTCACTCGGAGCATTGGACCATGTTCTTTGATGGCTCTAAGATGTTGAATGGTTCCGGTGCTGGGGTGGTCTTGGTTTCCCCCAGAGGAGATGAGCTCAGATATGTGCTCCAGACTCACTTTGATTCCTCCAACAATGAGGCAGAGTACAAGGCCCTTCTGTATGGGTTGCGCATGGCCATTTCACTCGGCGTCCGTCGCCTTATGGTTTATGGCGACTCGGATTTAGTGGTCAACCAAGTGATGAAGGAGTGGGACGTGAGAAGCCCAGCCATGACTGGATACTGCAATGCAGTGAGGAAGCTGGAAAAGAAGTTTGAGGGGTTAGAGCTCCATCACATACCCCGACTAAAAATCAAGCAGCTGATGATCTAGCAAAAATAGGTTCCAAGAGAGAAGCCATTCCGAGTGGTGTGTTCTTGGAGCATATCCATACTCCATCAGTCAAAGAAGATCCTTTCACCGAAGAAGCTCCACAGCCCAAGAGTGCCACAGATCCGACTGAGGTTGAGGTCCCAGCAGTGGTCGACTTGGTCATGGAGGTCTTAGTGGTTACTCCCGACTGGATAGTTCCATATATCGCATATATCCTGAGAAAAGAGCTCCCGGAGGATGAGGAAGAGGCTCGACAGATCGTCTGTCGATCCAAAGCCTTTACCGTAATCAAAGGACAGTTGTACAGAGAGAGCGCGACTGGAGTTGGTCAGAAGTGCATAACGCCAGAAGAAGGTCGAATCATCCTTGATGATATCCACTCGGGGACCTGTGGTCATCATGCGTCCTCTCGGACCATCGTGTCCAAAGCATACCGAGCCGGATTTTACTGGCCAAAGGCGAATGAGATGGCAAAGGAAATAGTGGACAAGTGCGAAGGATGTCAATTCTACTCAAATATGTCACACAAGCCTGCGTCAGCTCTGAAGACCATTCCACTCGTCTGGCCCTTCGCAGTATGGGGGTTGGATATGGTTGGCCCCTTGAGAACAGGTCGAAGCGGTTTCACGCATGTATTGGTGGTAGTCGACAAGTTCACCAAGTGGATCGAGGCAAAACCCATCAAGAACCTTGACGCTGGTACTACTGTTAGCTTCATCAGGGAACTGATATTCAGATATGGAGTCCCGCACAGCATCATTACAGATAATGGGTCGAACTTTGACTCAGAGGAATTCAGGGATTTCTGCAACTCTCAAGGCACACGAGTCGACTACACTTCAGTCGCCCATCCGCAGTTGAATGGACAAGCAGAGCGAGCCAATGGCCTGATCCTCAAAGGGTTGAAACCCCGACTGATGCATGATCTCAAACATGCGGCTGGAGCATGGGTCGACGAACTTCCCTCGGTGCTTTGGGGACTGCGGACCACGCCTAATCGGTCGACCGGGAGAACTCCATTCTTCTTGGTCTATGGAGCTGAAGCAGTTTTGCCGAGTGATCTTCTCCACAATGCTCCTCGGGTTGAACTCTACAACGAAGCAGAAGCTGAACAAGCGCGGCAGGACGCAGTCGACCTTTTAGAGGAGGAAAGGGAGATGGCCTTGATCCGATCGACCATCTACCAACAAGACTTGTGTCGCTTCCACGCCAGAAATGTCAAGAGTCGAGCCTTCCAGGAAGGAGATTTAGTTCTTCGAGTGGATCAACAGAAACAACACAAGCTCGCTCCTTCTTGGGAAGGACCCTTCATCGTCACTAAAGTTCTCCACAACAGAGCATACCGCATCTACAACGTCAAGCACAATATCGATGAGCCCCGGGCTTGGAAGGCGGAGCTACTCCGCCCATTTTACACTTAAAGTTTTCACTCGGGCGAGTTGTAATAAAATACTTTTGTAGTTCATGGATTACAAAATAATAGTGTCATAATTTCTCCATAATTTTTGTCACTTTTTATTTGTCCAATAAAATCTTCCCCTCAGTGGGTGACTTAGCTGCGAATCCGTTTCGCCTAAGTTTGTAAAAAATCCTTGTCGAGTGATGAGCCAGACTCCCACTCGGATGACTTAGCTGCGAATCCGTTTCGCCTAAGTTTGTAAAAAATCCTTGTCGAGTGATGAGCCAGACTCCCACTCGAAAGGCTTAGCTGCGAATCCGTTTCGCCTAAGTTTTAATAAAATCCTACCGAGTGGTGAGCCAGACTCCCACTCGGAGGCTTAGCTGCAGTCCAAGTACTCGCCTAAGTTTAATAAAATCCTGCAGAGTGGTGAGCCAGACTCCCACTCGGAGGCTTAGCTGCAGTCCAAGTACTCGCCTAAGTTTAATAAAATCCTGCCGAGTGGTGAGCCAGACTCCCACTCGGGGGCTTAGCTGCAGTCCAAGTACTCGCCTAAGTTTAATAAAATCCTGCCGAGTGGTGAGCCAGACTCCCACTCGGGGGCTTAGCTGCAGTCCAAATACTCGCCTAAGTTTAAATAAAATCCTACCGAGTGGTGAGCCAGACTTCCACTCGGGTGCAGGTCGACTGCGACCCTCTCCTCCGAGCTACGCCACAAGTACAATGTGCGGTCGTAAGGAGGACGAGGTGCAGGTCGACTGCGACCCTCTCCTCTAAGCTACGCCATAAGTATAATGTGCGGTCGTAAGGAGGACGAGGTGCAGGTCGACTGCGACCCTCTCCTCCGAGCTACGCCACAAGTACAATGTGCGGTCGTAAGGAGGACGAGGTGCAGGTCGACTGCGACCCTCTCCTCCGAGCTACGCCACAAGTACAATGTGCGCTCGTAAGGAGGACGAGGTGCAGGTCGACTGCGACCCTCTCCTCCGAGCTACGCCATAAATACAACATGCGCTCGCAAGGAGGACGAGGTGCAGGTCGACTGCGTCCCTCTCCTCCGAGCTACGCCACAAGTACAACGTAAAAATCCTACCGAGTGAAAAGCAAACCTCTCACTCGGGGGCTTAGCTGCAGCCCAGTGCTCACCTAAGGTATAAAAATCCTATCGAGTGAAGAACAAACCTCTCACTCAGAGGCTTAGCTGCAGCCCAGTGCTCGCCTAAGGTATAAAAACCCTGCCGAGTGAAGAGCAGACCTCTCACTCGGGGGCTTAGCTGCAGCCCAGCACTCGCCTAAGAAATAAAAATCCTACCGAGTGAAGAGCAAACCTCTCACTCGGGGGCTTAGCTGCAGCCCAGTGCTCGCCTAAGGTATAAAAATCCTACCGAGTGAAGAGCAAACCTCTCACTCGGGGGCTTAGCTGCAGCCCAGTGCTCGCCTAAGTGAATTAAAGAGAAAGTTGATTGCAGTAGGCACCTTGCTTTAAAACCTGCAAAAGACATTTCAAGCCAAAAACAAGTGTATTCAAACGTCGAATCCAAGTTCAGATGGATACCTAAGGGAACCGAAGGTGCTCAGGCAATAAGCCTGTTAAAGTTTATCGGTTACAAAATCACTCGGCATACCGAGGCAAATTTAAAGTGTCGAGCTCAAAGAAGTTTTTTACCCCTCCTGTGGAGGGCTGGAAGGTGCAACAAACTCATCAAGGTCAATTCCATCCGCGATCCGAGTGGCAGCAGCAATGAAGGTCTCCATGAAGGACCTGAAGTCGTGCTTCTTGGTGTTGGCCACCCGAAGAGCCGTCAACTTATCTTCTCGCGCGTCCTTGCAGTGGACTCGAGCCAGACACAGAGCAACATCTGCGCCACACCTCGCAGAGAACTTTTTCCACTCCTGCACTCGACCAGGAACTGTGTTCAGTCGAGCCATCAGAGACTCGAGATCATTCTGGAGTGTCTCCCTGGGCCAAAGCGTGCTGTCAATGCGGGAAGTGGCGACTTTCAGCCTTGCAAGATAGTCAACAACAGCAGCAATGCGGGACTCAAGTCGGAACACGTTCATGGCAACATCATCGTTCACTGGACAGTTGACGGGGTCCAGATTTGGTTCCAGTCGACTAGTTTCCTCTTCAAAGTTTTGGCAGAATTCTACAAGTACAATTACTGAGTCAAGGCGACGGTCGAATGGAAAGATCACTATAAAAATGGTTGTTTGACGCAAAGGATTACCTTCGAGCATGAGGAACAACTTCTTGGCAAGTCCACTCAGAAAAGCCTCCAGATCTTTCTTCTTCCTAGCCAATTGACTGGCCTTGTCATTCAGAGCAGCTTTGTCGTTTTTCAGTCGACTAACCTCCTTGTTGGCAATCTCAAGAGCAGCTTTCAGATTAGTATTTTCTTCTTCGAGCTTGGTGACCGAAGCTAACTTCTCGTCAGCAAGTTTGGTCTTCTCAGCCAGTTCAAGATCTTTCTTCTTCTGGGCCTCCTTCACATTGCCTGTAAAGCAGGTGAAGGTCAGATTTTGAAACAGATGAAGGAAAAAAACAGTCGTCGAGGTCTCACCGAACATACCTTTGGTCTCCTCCTTCGCCTTCGTCAGATTCTCCTGGACCAGCTTCAGATCCAGCTCGAGCTGGATGTGCTTGTTCTCCAGCTCGGTATAACGAGCCGCAAGGTCGCAGGATTTCTGCGAAGAACCAATCGACAAAATGTCAAGGATAATTCACTTCCGAGTGGATAAGAGAAAATCATGCGTTTCTAAGACTACAGCCGAATACAAACATTCGACCGTAGTCTCGGGGACTACACCCAGTGGGTGCACTCAGCGTGCCCCCACTAGTTCTATTAAAGATAGAGTCGACCAGTCGACCCACAAAAAAAAGAGAAGCAAACAAGACGTATTCTTCAGACTGTAATCGACGGCAAGCAGTCAACTACAGTCTCGGGCACTACACCAAGTGGGTGCACTCAGCGTGCCCCCACCGGTTTCAGAAATCCATTCGACCTAGTCGACTGATGGAAAAACTTAACTTCTAAAGCCTATGGTTGACTGCCAGCAGTCAACCATAGCCTTGGGGACTACACCCAGCGGGTGCACTCAGCGTGCCCCAGCTAAACCGGAGTTTCAATCGACACACCCAGTGGGTGATTGCTATGGATTCCGGAAAGAAAAGCTTTTTGATAGCATATCCTAACAGAACATGCGATTCGACTGACCTGAACATTGCTTTGAAGAGCAGAACTAGCGTCGTAGGCTGCCTGGCTTGCCTCCCGGATGGCCTTCACCTACTCCATCATGATCCCCGCCTGGCGTATCGCTTCCTTTGTAGCACTGGCTTGGTCCTCTGGGACGTGGTGCGTCGTGAAGAGAGAAGGTTGCGCGGCACTCGACGAAGCAGGGAGAGCACTCGGCAGTGGCATCACAAAGGACACAGTGTGCCGAGTGGTGTCCTCCTCCCCCGCGATCAGAGTCTCGGGTACCGTTACATCCTGGGCCGCCCTGCCGGCAGACGCTTTCCTGCTCCTCCTGTGCTTCAGTGGTTCCTCGTCGTCGTCGTCGTCAGGAAGGGTGATAATGACATTGGATGAAGCTACAAAAAAGAATCAGAATTAGAGATGAAGAGTCAATCGACTAAAAACGGAATTAAGAGAGTGGTACCAGGTTTTGAAGTTGCGGCATCCTCCATCTCATGATCATCAGCCCTGGCTGAGGTATCGGAAGTAGCAGCACTGCAATTCCAAAAAAATCAGTCGGCTAACTCAAGTGTCAATTAAAGATAAAGCTCGCACAAAACAAGAAGATTCAAGCAGCATGTTTACCCTGATATGGTGGGGATGGACACCTTCATCTTCGGCAGGACCTTGGTCGGCTTTGACGATGCCACCCTGGACTGCTTCGGTGCCTTTTCAGTCGGCACCGGAGAAGTGGTCCGAGGGCACTTGGTCGACTGCGCGACAGTCGCAACCCCCTTACCACGTTCAGTCGCAGGGTCATGGGCAAGCTTCGGCCGCCTTTCCAAGCGCGGTGGTGCGACCTCCTCCTCCTCCTCCTCTTCTTCCTCCTCATCGTCATCATCATCTTCAGCAGCATCCGAGTCCCACTCCTCCTGGCTCTCGCCCCCGCTCACTTCTCCCTCTTCAGTCGGAGTCTGTGCTCCATTAGGCATTGAGTACAATTCGGTGAGGGCCTGTTGGACATCAAGACAAAGATTAATCGACCAATTTGCGGAGGAAACGGAAATAAATATGGCAAGAATACAATTGGAGGTAGAGTGGGCATACCTTGTCTGGAATGCTGCGATGGTCGAGTGGAGGGATCCTCCTGGCTCCACGAGGGTTATCCTTGTTCCCAGTGACCGCGGCCATCCACCTTTCCAGCGTGGCATCGTCGACTGCTTCTGGATTGATCCGAGTCTCATCTTCAGTCCCACGGTACAACCACATGCAATGACTCCGGAACTGAAGAGGCTGGATACGCCGCCTAAGAAAAACCTCCAGGAGATCCATACCCGTCACTCCCTCCCGAACCAACTGGACTACACGCTCCATCAGCATCTTCACATCGGCTTTCTCCTCTGGAATCACCTTCAGAGAGGAGGGTTTGTTGACTCGGTCCATGGTAAACTGAGGGAGTCCACTCGACTGCCCCGGCGTCGACTCATTCTGGCAGTAGAACCAGGTCGACTGCCAGCCTCTGACCGACTCGGGGAACGTCATGGCTGGGAAGGTGCTCTTGTTCCTCATCTCGATCCCCAGACCTCCACACATCTGGACAACTTTGGTTTTGCCGTCATCTGGACTCGCCTTCTTCACGGTCTGAGAGCGACATGTGAATATGTGCTTGAACAGACCCCAGTGCGGTCGGCAACCCAGAAAGTTCTCACACATGGACACAAATGCAGCAAGGTAGGCGATAGAATTCGGGGTGAAGTGGTGGAGTTGCGCTCCAAAGAAGTTCAAGAAACCACGGAAGAAAACACTCGGTGGCAAAGAAAATCCGCGGTCGACGTGGGTAGCCAGAAGCACGCACTCACCCTCTTCCGGCTGGGGCTGCCACTCGTTCCCCGGGAGCCTTGCTGCTCCATGGGGGATCAGACCATCGTTGGCCATGTCGAGGAGATCCTTCTCCGTGATGGTCGACCGGATCCAATCTCCTTGGACCCAACCGTTCGGCAGACGAGATCTAGACGAAGACCCGCCGCGACTGGTGGTCCTCCCTTTCGCCTTCGCCGTCGGCGACGCCTTCTTCGCGCGTTCCAGCGCCGCCGTCTTCTCCTTCACCATGGCTGTCGGCGAGACGCGCGAGGAGCGGTTGTGCGGAGGCGAGATCGGGCGCGGTGGGCGGAGGCGAGGAGAGCAGAGAGAGAATGCAGAGACACTGTTCAAAGTCCCTCGCCGGGCGCCTTTATAAGATCCCTTCCGAGTGGATGACAGGTGGGCCCGGCCGATCCAATCACATCCCGAAAGAGTCGCGCGGACGCGATACGTGGCGAAAAAGGCGGCGCGAGAATCAAGGCGTTTAAGCCCTATCCCATCCGAGTGTCGCGGTCCGCCCCGCTTCGCGCGCTTCCCCAAATTTCGTATTCCGCGGAATCCGCGAACGGCAGATCGGTCTGTCAGACGCGAGATTTCCTGTGATCCGTCGCTCGGAAATTGTTAAGTTCAAAAGGTCACTCGACGAAAGAAAAGAATGGATCAAGTTGACTGAAGAAAAGTTGATGATTATCAACGAAGAGATTATTCGTCCAAGGCAACACATATCCAGAACGCAGAAGCCGGTCGGAAATAATATCAACTCCTTCCTCACTCAAGCCTCAATCCATTCGGGGGCTAATGTTGGAGTCATGTACCTAGGATAGGGTCATAGACCTGATCTAAGTACCCTACCCAAGGACACCATTATTAGAAGAGACTACCTTCCAGTCGACCAAGGAGGACTCCACTCGACAGACTCGAAGGACTCGACCACGAAGATGCACTCGACCACCAGAAGGTCAAGAAGCACTCTATACCGTAACGGTCTGTAGTTAAGTAGACTTAATGGTATTTAAGACACTTTATGTGGGGCGTTACAAGTAACGCCCCAGACTTAATGTACTTTAAACCCTGCATTACTGAGGGCCGGGAGGGGCTGGCAGGCACTATATAAGCCACCCCCACCTCAGTGTAAGGGGTTCGCACCCCTGTAATCCTTATACGCATAATCCACTCGACCGCCTCCGGGCTCCGAGACGTAGGGCTATTACTTCCTCCGAGAAGGGCCTGAACTCGTACATCTCCTGTGTTTACAACTGTTCCATAGCTAGGACCTTGCCTCTCCATACCTACCCCCCACTCTACTGTCAGACTTAGAACCACGACAGCTTGTGCTGGGGATAACTCTTTACTGGTCGCTCAAGGTCGTACTCTTCGGCGGCCTTAGTCCATCTATGTTGAGCGTGTCCTGTTCAGCTTCAAGTTGTTGTTGTTTCTTTTTCAGGCTCCGCTTAGTGGCAATGAGTTGTTGCTTGAAGCGTTCTTGTTCGAGGGGTTCCTCTGGGATGATGAAATCTTCGTCACCGAGGCTCACATCCTCCTCGGAGGCAGGTAAGTAACTACTGTCCTCCGAGTCCTTGTGATTAGTGTGCTCGGGGTTGTTCTGACCCTCCTCCCTCTCGTCTTGTTCGGATGTGGGCTCAACGGGGTGGTCTTCGATGTTGTCCGGGGTTTCATTATCTTCGGTGTCGGTAGTGCTATCATTTGCCGGACGCGGTCGTGAGCGGCGCCGCTAACGTCGATGCTTTGGTGGTTCATCGATGGACTTGTCCTTGCCTGGATCTTGAACGCCATCGTCGTCCTTTTCCTCAGGAGTGTCCACCATGTATACATCGTAGGTGGAAGTGGCCGTCCAACGCCCTATAATGGGCGGGTTTTGGCTTTGCTCGGCATCGACATCATCGTCCATGCCGTCGATGTCTTCGGAGGCATAGTCTACCATGTCGGTTAAATCCTCTACAATGGATATTAAATGGGTGGTGGGTGGGGTGAAGAATTCCCCAACCTCAGCCCCCAGCCTGTGCTGGGTGTAGTTCAGAGGCAAAGTTTCCGTAATGGCGAGAGATTGCATTAAGCCCAGTGCTTCATCTAAAAGTGAAAGCTGGATGAGAGTCTGCGGATCTGCGAGGCCGGACACTTGATTGAGTCCGGGGGTGCAGACCTCAGCGATTCGAAGTTATCCTCTGGAGGCGAGTCCGGCTCTCCGATGACTGGGAGAGTCCCGTCTGGTTCCGGGGTTACCAACGGCGCGATCGTATCTGGGTCTCCGGCTGAGAGTTCCATGACAGGAGAGAGTCCGGCGGGGTCGATCCCCCTGTCGTCGGAAAACGCGATCTACCCCGGATCTAAGGCCGAGGCAGGTGTGAGCATTGGCCCCTGGACAGGATCTGATAGCGGATCCGAAGGGCCCTCTTTACGAGGGTGGGGAGAAGCAGTTGGGGCCGCGAATCCCTCGAAGATTAGATCCCCTCGGATATCAGCGACATAGTTCAAGTTCCTAAACCTGATCTGGTGACCAGGGGCGTAGCTGTCGACCTGCTCGAGGCAGCCGGTCGAGTCAGCACGTAACACGAAGCCACCGAATACAAAGACCTGTCCGGGGAGAAAAGTCTCCCTGGACACGATATCATTGTTGATGAAGAGGCGCGCCATCAATCCTTCCATCGACAACACAACGGAGATCTCAATGAAAGCACCAATGTCGGTGTCAAAACCGGGGGATCTCGGGTAGCGGGGCCCAAGCTGTATGTCTGAGGATAAATGGTAACAATGGATAAAGGACACAGTGTTTACCCAAGTTTAGGCCCTCTTAAAGGAGGTAAAACTGTATGTCTTGCTTGATTGTATCCGATGAGTATAGGGGTTACAAGAGTTGATCTACCTCGAGATCGTAATGGCTAAACCCTAGCTTGTCTAGCCTATGAATATTATGATCCCATCTCCGGTCTAAGCCCTCCGGTTTATATAGACACCGGAGGGGCCTAGGGTTGTACAGAGTTGGTTTACAGAGAAAGGAAATAGTATATCCGAACACTTAATCTTGTCATTCACGCATATAGGAGTCCTAACCGGACACGGAAGCTGGCCTTCTCCCTTCATCTTTACAGCCCATCAGTCCGGCCCATATTGAATAGACTGGATGCCCGAGGACCCCTTAGTCCAGGACTCCCTCACACATGTTCGTGTGCGAACAAAAGGATTTTCTTTTAAGTAAACCCTTGGTGTTAACTCTATCATACAGAGCCAACCAGAAGATTAATTATTTTGTGTCTGATTCTGCTTGCACATTTCCAGAGCCAATTAAAGATGAAGTGAACACTTGAGGGACATATCATGTGTTTGTACACCTTCCTAGAATAGTAGACATTTGTTTTCCACCTGTAAGGCCAAGTGGGTAGTTGCATAGAAGTTGGTTTGATGTATCGTCACAATTTGTGATGAAGAACAACTATCCTCTTCATCATGTTCCTAGACAAAGAATTGACTTATCTTGTGATCTTTGTTTTCTGTCTTTCTTTTGCTCCCTTTTGGTTTGTATATATTTCACACTTATTATTATTATTATTATTATTATTATTATTATTATTATTATTATTATTATTATATATATAACACTATAGAATTAGTTCTAGGGCCGGTGCTTAAAAAAAGAAAACAAAAAAATCACATATCTTGCTACCTCCGCTCTTTTCTACTCCCTCCGTCCCATAATATAAGACATCACAAAAACATCTTATATTGTGGGACAGAGTAGTACTAGACACCTTAGTATCAAATTTTCTGAAATTTATAGAGTTTTTTTGGTAGCTTTATATATGTCAACAATTAATGGTCGCACTAAAACGTATGTTGTTAGATTTATCACACAATGTTTAATTCTAACAAACATCTCAATGTAAAGTTGTGAAGATACTCCGCGACTGTGTGAGAAGTATTTGAGGAGGCCGACCGCAGATGCTCCATATGCCCATCCAACTTTAAAATGGAAAGTCATATGGGGTCAGGGACACTAAGAGCATTTCTAGCAGACCCAGTATAATCCCGGCCCGCATAAGGCGTTTACAATTCGACGACGATATGTTTTGCGGGGCGAAATCGTGCGCTGCAGAAAAGACCCCGTCTATGAAACTGCATAATTTGAAGTAAACTTTCGCGGGAGAAATTGCAACCACACTAATCATTCATAGTTCATCACATACTACATGATCATACATACTACATTCTACTACTACTACTAGAGGGGGTGGGGGATCCCGCGACGGCGAGGCCGAGGTCGATGTACCAAAATGGACGAGCTCGCGGCCGAGGACGACGCGGTGGAGGAGCTCAGTCCTCCTCGTCGGAGCTGACGAGATTGATGAACTTCTGCCTCTGCTCATCGCAGATGCGCCGCCACTCGTCGTCCTTGTCCTTCGCGACAAGGTTGGCCACGACCTCCTGCTTGAGCAGGAGGTCTTCGAGCTCCTCGTCGTGGCGGCGGCGCTCTACCTCCTCGCGGAAGCTCCATTCAGCAATGGCGGCCGTGACCACGTCGACATCGGACACGAAATCTTCGGGCCCGATGACACCTCAGCGCTTGATCTCCTCCGGCTCTTGCTTGACTGCGACGAGCTCGCAGTCCTCCACCCACTCCCTCTTCACGGGGAGAAGCGCCACGCCGGAAGGGCCCCTTGCAGCGGAGGAAGAGCCCGCGGCCGAGGAGGGCGACTGCCCGTACCGGCAGTCGTACTCCTCAGTCTCGCGATGGAGGAGCCTTGACGAAGGCTCGAGGCCCTGGTTCGTCCACTTCCTCGCCGCGTGCTTCCTCAACTCGGGGTCGCCGCTGCAGCCGAAGCTACGGCCGGGGTCGCCGCTGCCGCTGGAGCTGCTGTCGGAGCTCCACATACGGCCCCACATGGCATTTGAAGGCGGAAGAGGGCTCACCGGCGGCGAGAAATGTGAGGGAGAGAGTGGGGAAATGCGGTGGCGTGGGGATAGAGTTTTGACCCATATCTACCCCACAAACCCATAGATATACAACTTTAGGAGTGAGGTTTGCAGGCCGCGGTAAAAAAATTTACGGGCCGGACGGGTATACAGGCTCTGTTCTGGCCAGAAAATTAGGCCGAGCCCGTATACTCGCCGGAATTATGCGGGTCCGCACGTTATATGGGGTCTGCTAGAGATGTCTAATCTAGAGCATAATTCATTCAATGGAACCGGCAACAAGAGTCATTTGATTCGAGGTGTAGCGGTTTTCAGCCCATTTTTTATAGTTTACGATGGCTTATGATATAAATTGCCTGAAGGAAATATGCCCTTGAGGCAATAATAAAGTTATTATTTATTTCCTTGTTTCATGATAAATGTTTATTATTCATGCTAGAATTGTATTAACCGGAAACTTAGTACATGTGTGAATACATAGACAAAACATAGTGTCCCTAGTATGCCTCTACTTGACTAGCTCGTTAATCAAAGATGGTTAAGTTTCCTAACCATAGACATGTGTTGTCATTTGATGAATAGGATCACATCATTAGGAGAATGATGTGATGGACATGACCCATCTGTTAGCTTAGCATTATGATCGTTACAGTTTCATTGCTACTGCTTTCTTCATGACTTATACATGTTCCTCAGACTATGAGATTATGCAACTCCCAGATTCGGGAGGAACACTTTTTGTGCTATCAAACGTCACAACATAAATGGGTGATTATAAAGATGCTCTACAGGTGTCTCCGAAGGTGTTTGTTGGGTTGGCATAGATCGAGATTAGGATTTGTCACTCCGTGTTTCGAAGAGGTATCTCTGAGCCCTCTCGGTAATGCTCATCACTATAAGCCTTGCAAGCAATGTGACTAATGAGTTAGTTGTGGGATGAAGTATTACAGAACGAGTAAAGAGACTTGCCGGTAACGAGATTGAACTAGGTATGTGATACCGACGATCGAATCTCGGGCAAGTAACATACCGATGACAAAGGGAACAACGTATGTTGTTATGTGGTTTGACCGATAAAGATCTTCGTAGAATTTGTAGGAGCCAATATGGGCATCCAGGTTCCGCTATTGGTTATTGACGAGAGATGTGTCTCGGTCATTTCTACATAGTTCTTGAACCCGTAGGGTCCGCACGCTAAACGTTCGATGACGATTTGTGTTATGAGTTATGCGTTTTGATGACCGAAGTTTGTTTGGAGTCCCGAATGAGACAACAGACATGACGAGGAGTCTCTACATGGTCAAGACATAAATATTGATATATTGGACCATGTTATTCTGACACCGGAAGTGTTCTGGGTGGTTTTGGGTAAAAATGGAGTGTCGGAGGGGTTACCGGAACACCCGGGGGAACTAATGGGCCAACATGGGCTTTAGTGGAGAGAGAGGAGGGCCGCTAGGGTAGCCCCCCCCCCCTAGCAGTCTGAATGGCCGCACCAGATGCTCAAAAGTTTTTCCCTCTCGCTAGGGTTACTCTTCCTCTCGCAGCCATTGGCGAGTTGAGACAACAGTCTCCCTCCTCTCCCTATGATCGTGGTCTTTTGGCTCGGGCTGACGACGGGGTGATCGCGAGACCACTGCCTGGCCTTGGTCAAGGATTCCTGTCCTGGGGGAAGTCGAGGGGTGTTACTCTGGAGATTGAATTGGTAGATCGGATCATGGCAAATCGCAGCAAGGGATCGTCTTCTACCGACAAGGGCAAGGGAAAGCTAGAGGATCTGATGCAGGAACTCGCGCTGAAGGAGGACGATCTTGATGATGTAGTTTTTGATGAGGATGACGCTTCGGCGGAAGCGAGTCTCCAGTGGATGATTCTGGTGAGAGTTCACATGGACAAGGACTTTAGCAATTACTGGTTCTTCCGTAACATGCGCTCTGCGTGGGACTTGGCAAGGCCAGTAAAGATCAAAACCCTAGAGGAGAACTTGTTCATCATGCAGTTTGATTGTCTTGGTGATTGGGAGAAAGTCACCCAGGGAGGCCCTTGGCACTTTAGGGGTAACTCAGCGATTATTGCCCCATATGATGGCTACTCAAAAACATCCTCCGTCGAGTTGTTTACGTTTGAGATCTGGGCAAGGATCATCGATCTGCCGCTGGCCTACCATGGAAAAGTGAAGGCATTAGCCTCCAAGTTTGAAGAGTTTGGTGGAAGCTGAACCCTCATCCTTTGATTTTGAGGGGAATTTTTATAGAGTGAGAATCATATTGGATGTTCGCAAACCTCTGAAGAAAGCTACTTCCATTGTTAGAGGTGGACAGCGAGAAATATTTGTTGTGAGGTATGAGCGCCTCCTGGATTGGTGCCAAGTTTGCGGTATGATGGGGCACGAGTTCAAGGAGCATGGTGACAGGGTTCACCCTCCATCTGCACTGGTTTTCAAGAACTTGCGAGCGCCAGCAACTACCAGCTGGGGGACTCGAAGACACCGTGGGAAGAAGTCCGGATCCTCTGGAGGTGAACCAAGAGAAGACGAGAATGATGAGGACCGGGCAGCACGGAAACGTGGGGATGATGATGATATGGAGGACCTGGACCATGGCAGGAAGAGGTCCTCTGATGACGTGCTGGACCCCAAGGGGGGACCGTCGGCTGCAGGTATGGAGCTAGTTCTAGTTAGTAGGGAAGGGGCGGGAGCACCTGTGGTTCCTGTTAGCCCACCTCCTAAACAGGAACCAAAACGGCCAAAGGTGGTGACCGTAGAGAAGAACACAAACCTTGCTACATTGAACAACCAGAATGGAGGGACGAAGCGTGATGCTAGATTGGCGGCCTCCCCGGTGGAGGACCGCCGAATGCAATGAGTCTGATCAGCTGGAACTGTCGCAGGATTGGTAATGCCCCGTGATACGTCTCCGTCGTATCTATAATTTTTGATTGTTCCATGCCAATATTATTCAACTTTCATATACTTTTGGCAACTTTTTATACCATTTTTGGGACTAACATATTGATCCGGTGCCCAGTGCCAGTTCCTGTCTGTTGCATGTTTTTTGTTTCGCAGAAACCCCATATCAAACGGAGTCCAAACGGGATAAAAATGGACGGAGAATTATTTTGGAATATTTATGATTTTTGGGAAGTAAAATCAACGCGAGATGGTGCCCGAGGGGGCCAGGAGATAGGGGGGTGCCCCAGGGAGGCAGGCGTGCCCTGGACTCTCCTGGGCCCCCCATAAGGTGGTTGACGCTCTTCTTTTGCCGCAAGAAAGCTAATTTTACGAGAAAAATCTGGGCGAAAGATTCACCCCAGTCGGAGTTACGGATCTCCGGGTATTAAAGAAACGGTGAAGGGGTAGAATCTGAGAACGCAGAAACAGAGAGATAGATCCAATCTCGGAGGGGCTCTCGCCCCTCCCACGCCATGGGAGCCCAGGACCAGAGGGGAAACCCTTCTCCCATCTAGGGAGAAGGTCAAGGAAGAAGAAGAAGAAGGGGGGCTCTCTCCCCCTTGCTTCCGGTGGCGCCGGAGCGCTGCCGGGGGCCATCATCATTACCGCGATCTTCACCAACACCTCCGCCATCTTCCCCAACATCTCCATCACCTTCCCCCATCTATATCCAGCGGTCCACTCTCCCGCATCCCGCTGTACTACTTGAACATGGTGCTTTATGCTTCATATTATTTTCCAATGATGTCTTGCCATCCTATGATGTCTGAGTAGATTTTCGTTGTCCTATCGGTGATTGATGAATTGCTATGATTGGTTTGAGTTGCATGTTTTATTATTGGTGTTGTCCTATGGTGCTCTCCGTGTCGCGCAAGCGTGAGGGATCCCCGCTGTAGGGTTTGCAATATGTTTATGATTTGCTTATGGTGGGTGGCGTGAGTGACAGAAGCACAGACCCGAGTAAGTAGGTTGTTTGCGTATGGGATAAAGGGGACTTGATACTTTAATGCTATGGTTGAGTTTTACCTTAATGAATCTTTACTAGTTGTGAATGCTTGCTAGAGTTCCAATCATAAGTGCATATGATCCAAGTAGAGAAAGTATGTTAGCAGCTACCACAGATGGTGACTAGAGGTTCATCGGTAGTGCAGACCACGCCTGCTCAAAAGACTTGGCTACCACCCCCGGGCAACTCTTTGAAGATCAATGTTGATGGGGCTGTGGAACGACACAGGCGAGGTGGAGCAGTGGCAGCAGTTTGCCGAGACCATACTGGGGCGTACATGGGATCGTCAGCCATGGTGTACGGGGAGTTACTGATCCAGTGATGCTAGAAACTTTTGCATCCAGGGAAGGCCTGGCCCTAGCAGATGATTTGAACATTCAAAGCCTGGTGCTGGTGTTGGACTGCAAGAGCGTCGTGAATGATATCAATTCTGGTACAGGAGGACACCACTTGGTGATTACCCATGAGATACAAGAGAGTAGAGACAATTTCCTTTTATGTAATTTTGTGCACGAGTCTAGGAATCATAACTTTGAAGCTCATAATCTCGCCAAAATGGCTTGTAAGCTAGGTCTAGGACGACATGTTTGGCTGGGCAGTCCCCATGACCCAAGTCGTGTACCTATGAACATCACTATTCAATAAAGTGGCGAGGTTCTCTAAAAAAAAGCAGTCCGAATTCGACAAGCAGTTCCCTAAAAAAAGTAGTCCGAATTGGACAAGGGAAGGGGGGCGGCGCCCCCTTTCCTAGTCCCTCCCCCTCTCTTTCCTCCCCCCTCTCTTCCTTGTAGAGGAATCCTACTAGGACTAGTAGTCCTAGTAGGACTCCCTCTCCTTGGCGCGCCCCCTAGGGTCGGCCGGCCTCCCCCTCCCTCCTTTATATACAGGGGCAGGGAGGCACCCTAGAACACACAAAGTCTTCTCTTAGCCGTGTGCGGTGCCCCCTTCCATAGTTACACACCTCGATCATATCGCAGCAGTGCTTAGGCGAAGCCTTGCGCCGGTAACATCATCATCACCGTAGCCATGCCATCGTGCTGACGGAACTCACCCTCGCCCTCAACTGGATCAAGAGCACGAGGGACGTCATCGAGCTGAACGTGTGCTGAACGCGGAGGTGCCGTACGTTCGGCACTTGAATCGGTTGGATCGCGAAGAAGTTCGACTACATCAACCGCGTTACTAAACGCTTCCGCTTTCGGTCTACGAGGGTACGTGGACACACTCTCCCCTCTCCTTGCTATGCATCTCCTAGATAGATCTTGCGTGATCGTAGAATTTTTTTAAAAATTACTGCATTCCCCAACATTGCCACCTTCCAAGCTTATTTTAGAAGAAGTCAGTTCCAAATTTTTAGGGGCAACCTATTTTGACAGACATCCCAAGAACAGTGCATGTGAACTAAGCCTAGCTCAAGTCCTAGAACTGACACTGATGCTCATAGTTTTTGAATTAATTAAGACTTTTTAGTGATGTTCATTCAGTGAAAGGGCCTAGGCGCATCTATGAGAGACACTAGGGTATAATGTGTGTGCTTAGAGCAACTCCAATGGGTGGACCCAATTTGTCCGCCGTGTCCGTTTGAATCAAAACGAACAAAAACGTTGGCGCAACACAGAGACTCATTCCCATTTTGTGTCTACTTTGCGTCCGCTCGAACCTATTTCGGGCCCATATTTGGGTCACATTTGGGTCGAAGGCGGACACAAAGTGAACGTTTTCTACGCCCGCTTCATCCGCCTGTGTCCGGGCCTGACCCATCTGTCACCCACCCACCTCTCTCTCTTAATGTATTTGCTAGTCGCACCCCCTCCCCCCCCCCCCCCCCCCGTTGCCGCCGTCCACCCTAGTCGCGCTCCCGGCCATGGGCTGGATCCGCGCGGAGGTGAGCATCGGCCTAGCAGCACCTCGGTCATGGCGCCGCGTCCGCCGCCGGCCCCACCACCACCCAGACGATCGGCGGACGGGCCTGCGCAGGAGATCCACTGCGGCGGCGCTTGTCCCCGCAGACGTAGGCGTGAGGTGCCCTTCGTCTTGGCCGGCGAAGCCCCAGCAGCTTCAATTGTTTTCTTTTTTAAAAAAAAATGCTATGTCCACTCGACTTGGATAAGCCTACGTTGGGAGGACATGCCAACCCAAAACAAAAGGCAGACAAAAGTGTCCGCTAGGCCAACCTAAACACACGAAAAACAGACAAAATTCGTATTCATTTGGGTCAGTGCGTTGGAGTTGCTCTTAGGGCATCTCCAGCCGTTGAGCCTCCCAGGAGGCATTTTTTCGCCTCTTGGGGGGCTGCCGGCGACAACTTTGGCGTGGGGGCGAGAATTTTTCCACTCGTTCCGCCCCCAGGAGGCGAGAAGCGGGGGCCGACGAGGAGGGAGGAGAAGGAGGGGAGGAGAAGCAGGGGCCGACGAGGAGGGAGGAGAAGCGGGGGACGGCTCGCTTCCCGCCCTCCTCCTCCTCGCAGCCCGACGGCGCCAAGGTCGACATCTTCTGGGACCTCTCCGCCGCCAGGTTCAGCGCCGGGCCGGAGCCGCTGGAGGGCTTCTACGTCACGCTGCTCTTCGACCTCAAGCTGGCGCTCCTGCTCGGCGACATGAAGAAGGACGCCTGCCGCAAGACCGACGCCAACCGCCCGGCGCTCAACGCCGCCTTCGTCGCTAGGAAGGAGCACATTTACGGCAAGAAGATTTACTCCGCCAAGGCGCAGTTCTGCCACAATGGCCCGCCCCCTAGCATCGCGCGCTGGTTTGCGAGAGCGCTCGTCGACTCGACCAACGCCGTCTCCCAGACCGGCCGGGTTGCCATCGAACAGGGCCAGCGCGAGCTGCCGCCTGTGCTCTCCCCGGACATGGCTTCCGCCTTCAAGTTCAAGAAGTCCGCCTCCTCCGTCGTGGTGCCAGGCACCAGCCGCGGGTCGGCGCAGAGGCCGGAGCTCGGGAGGGCGGGAGCCTGGCAAGGGCGGCGCGCGGGATTACTACCTAGATGAAGAGAAGAGCAGGGCGGCGGCGCGCGACGAGCATCAAGGGGAGTGCCCGTGGGATCCGGCCGGAGAGGCTGCGAGCTCGATGGCGCGGTGGAGGCTGGCGGGGAGGGGGCCGGAGAGGCGGTTGCCGGCGAGGTTCGGGAGGGCCGCGACGAGGGAGAGAGGTTGGGGAAGGCTGCGGCGAGAGAGAGAGAGGTTGGGGAGAGCGGGCCGTGGGAAGGCACGTGGGTGGGCCCCGGAGAAAAAGGTGAGGAGAGAGGGAGTGAGAGGCTGACAGCGGGCCCAACCGCATGTAAAACACTCTCTCTCCTCCCCCAGCTGCCCCCCGGGATCCTAGGAATGGGATGAGAGTGCCGGCGGTAGTTTTAGCCAAATCCGGCGATTTTTGTGCTCCTGGGGGCGCGAGTGGAAACTTTTTTGACCGCCGGCGCCGAAAAAGTGCTCTTGGGGGCCTTCCTGGGGACGGCTGAAGATGCCCTTAGGGCGGGTGAATGTGTGTGCAATGTGTTCCCGTCCCCGTCGGACCTCCGCTCGCGTGTTCCGCGCGTGGCCGCCCCTCCGCGGCTCACACGCCCGTGCCGATGCGGAGAAGGCCCTCGCTCTCCCGGAGCGCGCGTACTATCCTTGTATTCTTCTTCTCCAAGGACGGATTGGCGCAATCTTTTGGCCGGGGTACGACGAATTATTGAGGCACAGCTCGTGCTGGCGTCCAAAGCTACTGGCGTCGCATTCACGGGCTTGCAATGACAGGTCCAAACCCCGCTTGTCTTGTCGCGCATCCTGGCCTGGACCTGACCCCGGCGACAATCCACCGTTCGTCATCATCTGATCCCCTTTTCCGTGTCATGAGGGGCCCGATTGTCCTATCCCTTCGCCGGTCCCTACTACCTCAGGATGTAGTACAAGTAGAACACAAGGATTACACCAGAGTAGATGTGATGATCATGCGAATGAAAATTACAGCGCGTGCATCATAGCCTCGCCGTTAAACTGATGGGACGGGTAGCTACTCTGCTTCGCCACCCTCTTTTTTTTTTTGGTGGTTCAGCTTCTGAAGCCACTACAACTGAAGCCAGACCTTCAGAAATGAAATGGTTGGTCAACAACTTGCGTTGAAGAACAGCGCGGTTAACCACCCGTGTGAGATTGTGCTTCTGCCAGGGTCGTTGAACTCGCATGATTGCCATGCAGACAGACTAAATAAAAGAATCGCCTCATGACGAAGAAGTTGGCCAGGGTTCCATGCTGATAGAGATTAGAGAAGCAGTGCCTGGACTCAAACCGGCAAACATTATTCTAGAAGAAAGAAAACTCCCGACCCCCGAGTCGCTCCCGCGAGCGTCCTCGGGGGAAACCCTAGCCGCCGCCCCTCATCCCCCCCCGTCGATCTCTCTCCCCCTGCCGCCACCGCACAGCGCCACCAGGCAAAGACCGGCCGGCGTTGGTGGCGGCGGGGATCTTGCCCCTCTTCTCGCGGTTGGCGTCCGGCACGGGACGGCGCGGCGCGGGACGGCGCTGGGCTGGGCGGGGCCTAGCGGCGCGACGGAGGGCGTGCTGGGTGGCGGCGGCTCTGCCTGGCGGCGGTGCAGCTGCGGCTTCAGGCCTCTCCAACGCGCGGCGGCTGTGGCTTCTCTGGCGGCGGCGCGAGTTCCCGGCGGCGGCTTGGCGGCGTGGCGCGGCGGAGCTCCGGCGAGGATTCGGCGGTGGGCTGGAGGGCTAGGCACCGTCCAGTGGTGCTGCCTCCGCGGCAGTTGCGGCTTGGGGCCCTGGACCCCGATCCGATCTGGATCTGGTGGTGCCGGGGTCTGGGCCATGGCGGCTGGCGAGGCATGGGATTCGTCGGGGCTTGTCGGCCTCTAGGCACCATGGGGGTGCCGGCGGCGACGCGTGCCCGGCGTGGTGAGACTGCTGGACGTGGTGGTCATCTTCTTCGTGAGATGGCCGACCAGAGGCTTGGTGATCGGATCTCGTGATCCATCATCTTGTCCCGGCTGCGAGTAGGGAGACATGGTTGCCGGTGAAAACCGAGCCGACGGCAGGCGATGGCGGCGTTCTCGCCGTTACCTTGATGAAGGCATCGTCGTGTAACTATTGTCAACCCACTCGTGCTGCTCTGGGGGAAACCCTAGGATCTGGTGTTCCAGATCGGACGATGGCGGCAGTGCAGTGTCGTTTCTCTCTTGGGAGCATCGTTTGCGGAGCAGCGCTGGATGTCAGAGGCAGGAGGTGGAGCGGCTTCGTCTTGCACGGAGCTTCGGGGGTGATGTCAAGTCATGCCTGACCGACAGGTGCTACGCTTTGTCATGCCTGGTCGGCAGGTGCTACGCACGACAGATCTTTCAAGGATTTCAAGCTGTGTCGGCTGGTGATACCTGGCAGCATGGCGCTGAGGTGTATCAGTGGCGACCGCGACGTGCTCAGCTGTTTGCGCGCAGGGAGGAGGTGCCGTTTGGCGCCGTGGTGGCGTCGACGATTGCTGGACCGAGCAAGGTTGATGCATCAGTATAGTTCTGAAGATGGAGCGGTGGCAGTTGGTGGCGGCGGCATCTGAGTGCACGCCGGACCGGTGAGACCCATGCCCGGCAGGCGTCCTGGATGGGTTCTCAGGTCTTTAGATGTTAGGTTTGGCTGCGATGTCTGTTTGGTATTAGGCCCAGGCTATTTGCGCCCCTTCATCAGCTGGATAGAGGTGCTTAGCCGGCGGCTTTAGTCTTACTGTTGTATTATTTTGTAAGGTCTTGTGAGAATAATTAATAAAGTGGCCGTATGCATCGCCCAGATGCAGAGGCCGGGGTCATCCTCCTTTTCTAAAAAAAAAGAAGAAAGAAAACTCAAGACGGCAAAGCCAAAAAGCGAGGGATGATGATGGTGGGCTGGCGGCCCGTCCTGATGTGATTGGCGATTGTATGTATGGTGGGGATTTGAAAATCGGATGCGCGGCAACGTCATGCCTCGCGCCTTTCGGGCGCGCGGCCACAGAGCAGAGAGCTCCGTGAAATTCAGCAAAAAAAACTGCGACACTCCGGTAAACCAACGAAATTTGGCAAAATTTCTGCGGCACTCGGGCAAATCAAAGAGGCCGTGTAGCGCAATACTACTATGACCACCGGTAGCAAAAGAGCCGATCCAATAGTAATAAAATGATGGTTTGGTGTACGTGTGTGCCTACGGATCATGGTGTCCTGTGCTGAGTGGTCCATTCCATGTCGAGTCCTACCAAACAGACGTAGGAGACCAACCCCTCTAGAAAGCATGCCTAGATTTGAGTAGCTCTGAGACAAGTCTCTCTCTCCAAGATGATAAGGTTTGAGTAGGGAGAGCTAGGCGTACGTACAGATACCAGGTGTACTCTGTACAGTGCTCTACGGATCAAGAGCGGTGGTAGCTCGCAGCGGCCAATTGATGGTACTGTATGTATGGTCCTACTAGATTAGATTGTGTACGTGGGATGCGGATAGTGTATCAGACAAAAACACACCGTTTCAGCAATCGAGCCATGTTTATAGCCACACGGCACAGACTTAACGCACCCCAAGTCATCTTCTGAATCTGATTGTTTATTTTTTTTATTTTTTCTTATGGCTTGTCACTTTGTCTTTTGTAAAGAACATTTTTTAAAACAAGGCAAAAGAAACAGTTTTCATTAATCAAGAACAAAAGAGTTGCCTATTTAATTTAAGAAAAAGGGACAAAAACCGTCACAACCCGCTGATCAACCTTTGCGGAGAAAACACCGTCGATGTTACACATTGGTGGCATCATCGTCAATTGTTCCCGAGCTGACATTTCACTTTGAATGCGCCAACATGATGCCCACATCCATCAAAAAATTGCTTAATATAAGTTTAAAAAATAAGACAAGATGAGATAACCAGAAGATGATAAGAAGTCAAAATAACATGACATTTGTGCATAAAGAAAATGAGGCAATCTATGTCCAAACTGCGAGCGCAGTCAAATTCCGACCACGTGTTGTATTTCATTTAGGGAAAATCTCATGACTATTCAGTTTATTTTTCTGGTTTATTTATTTTGAGAAAATTCAGTACATGTATTTAAAAAAATTGGGCCCAAATTTCAGAGTTTGATAGCTTTGGGGATTTGAAAACTTCCAAAATTTCAACTTTCAAAATATTGAGCTCTTGAAAATTTCAAAACATTTGAAAAGTCTCACTTTGAACTTCAAAAATAATTCTCACACTTCTCAACTTTTGAACTTGAAGCAAAAACCGGAATTTCCGCAAGTAAAAAAAAACAGCCACATACATGGGCCCCACTAGGTGACATAAGGTGAGATGGGCTAGGAAGTCACACGGGTCACCCCGCGACACCATGATAGACCACTGCCATGCGTAGTGCCCCACACCTGGGTGCAAGAAAAGCACGTTTCATACCGTATACGGGAGGCCTAAATTGCACACGCATGAATTTTAAAGTAGCCCAGAGCCTTGCTCACTAGGAATGCTTGAATCACCTTTCAAAGAGTCAGGCGAAGTCTAGCGCATAAGGCATGACGTAGTTGTAGAGTATATGTGTTATGTGCATATTGTGTATCACGTCCATCTCCTAATTTCTTGTATACTCGAGGTCGTGGTCCATCGTTGTACATCATATATATGTGCGATTGCACCCGTATGGCATCAGTTTTCGGGTTCCAACCCTAGCTTCCGCCCGCCGCCGCCGCACACCCATCGTACGACGCCGCCGTCGCCGCCGCGCTCCTCCCTCGCGCCGCCGCCGCCACGCCTTACCCCCTAGCCGCCGCCGCGACCCCTCTCCCCTCCGCTACAAGCCGTCGCCGCACCCCCTGCAGCCGCCGCTCCCTAAACCCTAGCCGCCGCCCCTAACCCTAATCTTCCTGCCATGTCTTCCGTCACCTCATCCGCCTCCAACCCATTCGCCGATGCCCCCCCCCCCCCCCGAAGCCGCCGACATCCACAACCTCAACATCTACGAGCGGGTTTCGGTCCGCCTTGCTTAGACGGACTCCTCCTAGTATGCATGGAAGACATACTTCTCCCTCGTGTTCCGGGAATACAACCTCCTCGACCACGTGGACGGCTCCGTTGACTCCAGCCTCGTGCTCGCGCATCATGAGTGGTCCACCATCGACGCCACTCTCATCCGGTGGTTCTTTCTCACCATCTCGCCGGACCTGTTTCACACGGTCGTGTAAGACGGTGGTGATGCCCTCGCCGTTTAGACCAAGCTGAACGGACTCTTCACCGACAATCGTCTCCAACGTTGTGTTTTTTTTGCAGCAAGAGTTTTTTGGGTGCCACCAGGATAGCTCCTCCGTCGACGACTACTATCGCCGTCTCTAGACTCTCCCTGACGAGCTCTGTGATACCGGCGTGAAGATCGATGACGATCTCCTCCTCAGCACGCTCACCACCGGCCTCAACGAGGACTTTGGTAATGCCGCGGTGAACCTCATGCCATCCCCGAGCCCTCCTTCGCCAAGTTTTTGGCCCGCCTCCGGTTGGAGGAGCATCGGATGCAGCAAGTCAAGACTCGAGCCATGCACACCAACCTCGCTGCTGGCACCACCCGCGGCGGTCCACCACCACCACCCACCGCCCCCGTCGCTCCTCCACAGCCGCGGGGCCCCGCTCCCTACCCGCAGCGGCAGCTGCCGCTGGTGCCCCTGCCGCCGCCCCCCTACGGCGCGCCCGCCCCACCCGCCCCCTGCTGATCGGCACCGGGATGGCGGCGCGGTGGCCAGCAGCAACAGCAGCAGCAGTAGGCGCCCGCGGCCCCCCCCGCGTCACCAGCAGTAGCAGCAGGCGCCTCCCCCATGGGCCGGCGGGTACAACCCGTGGACCGGCGTTGTGCGCACGTACACCATGTCGGTCCCACGGGCGCCTACCCTGACTCTTCCGATGCCACGTCCGCCAGCGCATCATGCATACTATGCGGTTCCGCAACCGTATGGAGGGTACCCACCACCGCAACTGAGTGGCGGCTACAGCTTCCCAATGGCATCTCCGTCACCTCAGCCGGCGCTGCCGCCGGCGCCTTGGGACCCGGTGTTAGTCACCGCACTGCACACTGCTCCTTCACCGAACAACTACATCGGCGGCGGCGATTTGTACATGGACACCGGGGCTACTGCTCACATGTTCGCTCATCTTGGTAATCTTCCCTCTTTCTCACCCGTCACTAGCGCCCACCGCATCATTGTCGGTGACGGTTCACCCTTACCATCACACATGTCGGGCACACTTCGTTTCCTTCTAATTCCATGCCTTTATCCTTGTCTAACATACTTATGTCACCTCATCTTCTTAAAAATCTTATTTCTGTTCATTGTTTCACTCGTGAAAATCATATTACTGTTGAATTTGATGAACTTGGTTTTTGTGTCAAGGATGCTCGAACCAGGATGGTACTTCACCGATGTGACTGCCCCGACGAGTTCTATCTGATGCATCCACCTTCCTCCACCACCACTGCATCGGTTGCTCTCTCCGCTGGCATTGATCTTTGGCACGCTCGTCTGGGTCATCCCAACCCCGTCACTCTTCGTCATATTCTTAGGAGTTTCAGTTGTAATAAGATAGAGGATCATATCTTTCATGCTTGTCGTGTTGGCAAACACGTTCGTCTTCCATTTAATAACTCCACCACCATTGCTTCTTTTCCTTTTGAGTTGATCCATAGTGATGTGTGGACCTCTCCAGTTCCTAGTAATTCGGGCTACTTATATTATGTGGTTATGCTTAATGACTATTCTCATTATGTGTGATTTTCCTTTGCGGCGAAAGTCGGATGCGCTTTTCACCTTAACGGCTTTTTACTCCTATGCCAGCACGCAGTTTGGGCATCCCATTCTTGCTCTTTAGACTAACAATGGAAAAGAGTTCGACAACCTTGCCTTCCGCACTTTTCTATCGCACCATGGCACAGTTTTCCTTCTCACTTGCCCGTATACTTCTCAACAAAACGGTCGAGCCGAACGCGTCCTTCGCACTCTCAATGACTGCGTTCGCACGCTCCTGTTTCATGCCAACATGCCGCCTCACTTCTGGTCGGATGCACTCGCTACCGCGTCGCTCCTTCTTAATCTCCGTCCATGTCGCCCGCGTTGGAACTATGTGCCTCATCACCTCCTCTTCGGTACGCCACCCTCTTATGATGGTTTGCGTATTTTTGGTTGTTTATGTTATCCTAGCACTACTGACACTCCTCCTCATAAACTTGCACCGTGCTCTGTTGCATGCACTTCATCGGCTACCCTCCCAACTCCAATGGCCATTGGTGCTACGATCTTGTTTTCCATCGTGTGTTCACTTCCTGACACATTTACTTTGATGAGCACGTGTTTCGGTTTTAGCAAGTACCTCCAGTCGTCCCTCCATCGTCGGTCGCTGATGGCGTGGGCTCATCAACCCCTTGCCCAGGGTGCTCGTGTGCCGCCCTCGGCCCGTCCCCGGGCTTTGAGGCGCGTCACCCACCCGCGGCTGCCTCCGGGCCTGGCGCTGAGCTTCCCAGTCCCGCGGACCACTCGACGCCGCCTTCCGGCTCGGTGTCACCTGCGGCTTCTGCTGTCGGCTCGGTGTCACCGATGGACTCCTCCGCCTCATCGCTGTTGTCGTCCGGCGGTCGGCCCCGCCCACGGACTCGGCTCCTGCAGCACCGTTCTCCGCCAACCCGTCGACCTCGGCCGCTGCCTCGACGCCCTCTTGTCGAGGAACGCGGTAATTTCAAAATATTTCCTACGATCATGCAAGATGTATCTAGGAGATGCATAGCAACGAGAGGCGAGAGTGTGTCCACGTATCCTCGTAGACCCAAAGTGGAAGCGTTTAGTTAGCGCGATTGATGTAGTCAAACGTCTTCGCGATCAAACCGATCCAAGCACCAGACGTACGGCACCTCCACGTTCAGCACACGTTCAGCTCGGGGACGTCCCTCGTACTCTTGATCCAGTTGAGGCCGAGGGAGAGTTTCGTCAGCACGACGACATGGTGACGGTGATGATGAAGTTACCAGCGCAGGGCTTCGCCTAAGCACTACGACGATATGACCGAGGTGTGTAGCTGTGGAGGGGGCACCGCACACGGCTAAACAGTGTCAACTTGTGTGTCTATGGGGTGCCCCCTTCCCCGTACATAAAGGAGTGGAGGAGGGGGAGGGCCGGCCCTCTATGGCGCGCCTTGGAGGAGTCCTACTCCCACCGGGAGTAGGATTCCCCCCTCCCCTTCCCTAGTTGGACTAGGAGAGAAGGAAGGGGAGAGAGGGAGGAAGGAAAGGGGGCGCCGCCCTCCCCCCTTCCTAGTCCAATTCGGACCAGAGGGGGAGGGGGCGCGCGGCCTGCCTTGGCTGCCTCTCTCTCTCTCTCTCTCTCTCTCTCTCTCTCCACTAAAGCCCATTAGGGCCCATATACATTACTCCTCGGGGGTTCCGGTAACCCCCCAGTACTCCTGTAAATGCCCGAACTCATCCGGAACCATTCCGATGTCCAAACATAGTCGTCCAATATGTCAATCTTCACGTCTCGACCATTTCGAGACTCCTCGTCATGTCCGTGATGACATCGGAACTCTGAACTACCTTCGGTACATTAAAACACATAAACTCATAATACCAATCGTCATCGAACATTAAGCGTGCGGGCCCTACGGATTCAAGAACTATGTAGACATGACCAAGACACGTCTCCGGTCAATAACCAAGAGCGGAACCTGGATGCTCATATTGGTTCCTACATATTCGACGAAGATCTTTATCGGTCAAACCGCATAACAACATACGTTGTTCCCTATGTCATCGGTATGTTACTTTCCCGAGATTCGATCGTCGGTATCTCAATACCTAGTTCAATCTCGTTACCAACAAGTCTCTTTACTCGTTCTGTAATACTTCATCCCGCAACAAACTCATTAGTCACAATGCTTGCAAGGCTTATAGTGATGAGTATTACCGAGTGTTGGGGAACGTAGTAATTTCAAAAATTTCCTACGCACACGCAAGATCATGGTGACGTATAGCAACGAGAGGGAGAGTGTTGTCTACATACCCTTGTAGACCGTAAGCGGAAGCGTTAGCACAATGCGGTTGATGTAGTCGTACGTCTTCACGGCCCAACCGATCAAGCACCGAAACTACGACACCTCCGAGTTCTAGCACACGTTCAGCTCGATGACGTCCCTCGAACTCCGATCCAGCCGAGTGTCGAGGGAGAGTTCCGTCAGCACGACGGCGTGGTGATGATTTTGATGTTCTACCGTCGCAGGGCTTCGGCTAAGCACCGCTACGATATTATCGAGGTGGACTATGGTGGAGGTGGGCACCGCACACGGCTAAGAGATCCAAGGGATCAATTGTTGTGTCTTTGGTGCTAGCCCTGCCCCTCTATTTATATGTTGAGCCCCGGGGTCGAAACTTGGAGCAAAAGCCTCCTCAAAGTTGGTTTTGCCCGAAAGGCAAGAGTCCCACTCGAACTCCAGGACCAAAGGCCACAATCCTTGGCGTCTGGCCCAGACGCCATGGGCCTCGGCATCTGGCCCAGGGCCAGACACCAGGGTCTCCGGCGTTGGGCCCCCTGGCCTCCGCAAAACTCCTTTTGCACCGACCTAAAGCCTCATGGGCTTGACCCCTTGGCCTAACCATATCATCCAATATATGAATCTTTACATCTCGACCATTTCGAGACTCCTCGTCATGTCTCCGATCTCATCCGGGACTCCGAACTCCTTCGGTACATCAAAACATGTAAACTCATAATATAACTGTCATCGAAACCTTAAGCGTGCAGACCCTACGGGTTCGAGAACAATGTAGACATGACCGAAACACGTTTCTGGTCAATAACCAATAGCGGAACCTGGATGCTCATATTGGCTCCCACATATTCTACGAAGATCTTTATCGGTCAGACCGCATAACAACATACGTTGTTCCCTTTGTCGTCGGTATGTTACTTGCCCGAGATTCGATCGTCGGTATCTCAATACCTAGTTCAATCTCGTTACCGGCAAGTCTCTTTACTCGTTACATAATGCATCATTCTGTAACTAACTCATTAGCTACATTGCTTGCAAGGCTTAGTGATGTGCATTACCGAGAGGGCCCAGAGATACCTCTCCGACAATCGGAGTGACAAAACCTAATCTCGAAATACGCCAACCCAACATGTACCTTTGGAGACACCTGTAGTACTCCTTTATAATCACCCAGTTACGTTGTGACGTTTGGTAGCACCCAAAGTGTTCCTCCGGTAAACGGGAGTTGCATAATCTCATAGTCATAGGAACATGTATAAGTCATGAAGAAAGCAATAGCAGAATACTTAAACGATCAAGTGCTAAGCTAACGGAGTGGGTCAAGTCAATCACATCATTCTCCTAATGATGTGATCCCGTTAATCAAATGACTACAATGCTCTGCATGGAGCTACTCTAGCTAATTGCTCCCACTTTCAATATGTATCCAGATTAAGACTTAGAGTCATCTGGATCAGTGCCAAAACATGTATTGACGTAACCTTTTACGACGAACCTTTTTCACCTCCATAATCGAGAAACATATCCTTATTCCACTAAGGATAATTTTGACCAATGTCCAGTGATCTACTCCTAGATCACTATTGTACTCCCTTGCCAAACCAGGGCAGAGTATACAATAGGTCTGGTCCATAGCATGTCATACTTTTATAGAACCTATGACTGAAGCATAGGGAATGACTTTCATTCTCTTTCTATTTTCTGCCGAGGTCGAGATTTGAGTCTTACTCAATTTCATACCTTTGCAACACAGGCAAGAACTCTTTCTTTGACTGTTCCATTTTGAACTACTTCAAAATCTTGTCAAAGTATGTACTCATTGAAAATCTTATCAAGCGTCTTGATCTATCTCAATAGATCTCGATGCTCAATATGTAAGTAGCTTTACCGTGGTCTTTCTTTGAAAAACTCCTGTCAAACACTCCTTTATGCTTTCCAGAATAATTCTACATTATTTCCGATCAACAATATGTCATTCACATATACTTATCAGAAATGTTGTAGTGCTCCCACTCACTTTCTTGTAAATACAGGCTTCACCGTAAGTCTGTACAAAACTATATGCTTTGATCAACTTATCAAAGCGTATATTCCAACTCTGAGATGCTTGCACCAGTCCATAGATGGATCGCTGGAGCTTGCACATTTTGTTAGCACCTTTAGGATTGACAAAACCTTCTGGTTGTATCATATACAACTCTTCTTTAATAAATCCATTAAGGAATGTAGTTTTGACATCCATTTGCCAAATTTCATAAAGTGTGGCAATTGTTAACATGATTCAGACAGACTTAAGCATCGCTACAGTTGAGAAAATCTCATTGTAGTCAACACCTTGAACTTGTCGAAAACCTTTTTGTGACAAGTCGAGCTTTGAAGATATTAACACTACTATCAGCATCTGTCTTCCTCTTGAAGATCCATTTATACAATATGGCTTGCCGATCATCGGGCAACTCCACCAAAGTCCACACTTTGTTCTCATACATGGATCCCATCTCGGATTTCATGGCCTCAAGCCATTTCGCGGAATCTGGGCTCATCATCGCTTCCTCATAGTTCGTAGGTTCATCATGGTCTAGTAACATGACTTCTAGAACAGGATTACCATACCACTCTGGTGCGGACCATACTCTGTAAGACCTACGAGGTTCTGTAGTAACTTGATCTGAAGTTTCATGATCATCATCATTAGCTTCCTCACTAATTGGTGTAGGAATCACTGGAACTGATTTCTGTGATGAACTACTTTCCAATTCGGGAGCAGGTACAGTTACCTCATCAAGTTCTACTTTCATCCCACTCACTTCTTTCGAGAGAAACTCCTTCTCTAGAAAGGATCCATTTTTAGCAACGAATATCTTGCCTTCGGATCTGTGATAGAAGGTGTACCCAACAGTTTCCTTTGGGTATTCTATGAAGACGCACTTCTCCAATTTGGGTTTGAGCTTATCAGGATGAAACTTTTTCACATAAGCATCGCAGCCCCAAACTTTAAGAAACGACAACTTGGGTTTCTTGCTAAACCACAGTTCATATGGTGTCGTCTCAACGGATTTAGATGGTGCCTTTTTAACGTGAATGCAGCTGTATCTAATGCATAACCCCAAAATAATAGTGGTAAATCAGTAAGAGACCTCATAGATCGCACCATATCCAATAAAGTGCGGTTACGACGTTCGGACACACCATAACGTTGTGGTGTTCCAGGTGGCGTGAGCTGTGAAACTATTCCACATTGTTTTAAATGAAGACCAAACTCGTAACTCAAATATTCGTCTCCACGATCAGATCGCAGAAACTTTATTTTCTTGTTACGATGATTTTTCCACTTCACTATGAAATTCTTTGAACCTTTCAACTATTTCAGACTTATGTTTCATCAAGTAGATATACCCATATCTGCTCAAATCATCTTGTGAAGGTCAGAAAATAACGATACTTGCCACGAGCATCAACACTCATTGGATTGCATACATCGGTATGTATTATTTCCAATAAGTCAGTAGCTTGTTCCATTGTTCCGGAGAACGGAGTTTTAGTCATCTTGCCCAAAAGGCACGGTTCGCAAGCATCAAATGATTCATAACCAAGTGATTCTGAAAATCCATCTTTATGGAGTTTCTTCATGTGCTTTATACTGATATGACCCAAACGGCAATGCCACAAATAAGTTGCACTATCATTATTAACTTTGCATATTTTGGCATCAATATTATGAATATGTGTATCACTACGATCGAGATCCAACAAACTATGTTCATTGGGTGTATGACCATCAAAGGTCTTATTCATGTAAACAGAATAACAATTATTCTCTAAATTTAAATGAATAACGGTATTGTAATAAACATGATCAAATCATATTCATGCTCAACGCAAACGCTAAATAACATTTATTTAGGTTTAACACTAATCCCAAAAGTATAGGGAGTGTGCGATGATGATCATATCAATCTTGGAACTACTTCCAACACTCATCGTCACTTCCCCTTCAACTAGTCTCTGTTTATTCTGTAACTCCTGTTTCGAGTTACTAATTTTAGCAACCGAACAAGTATCAAATACTCAGGGGCTACTATAAACACTAGTAAGGCACATATCAAGAACCTGTATATCAAATATACCTTTGTTCACTTTGCCATCCTTCTTATCCACCAAATGTTCAGGGCATTTCCGCTTCCAGTGACCATTTCCTTTGCAGTGTAAGCACTCAGTTTCAGGCTATGGTCCAGCTTTGGGCTTCTTCGCAGGAGTGACAACTTGCTTGTCTTTCCACTTGAAGTTCCCTTTCTTTCCCTTTGCCTTTTTCTTGAAACTAGTGGTCTTGTCAATCATCAACACTTGATGCTCTTTCTTGATTTCTACCTTCGTTGATTTCAATATCACGAAGAGCTCGGGAATCGTTTTCGTCATCCCTTGCATACTATAGTTCATCACGAAGTTCTAGTAACTTAGTGATGGTGACTAGAGAATTCTGTCAATCACTATCTTGTCTGGAAGATTAACTCCCACTTGATTCAAGTGATTGAAGTACCCAGACAATCTGAGCACATGCTCACTAGTTGAGCGACTCCTCCATCTTTTAGCTATAGAACTTGTTGGAGACTTCATATCTCTCAACTCGGGTATTTGCTTGAAATATTAACTTCAATTCCTGGAACATCTCATATGGTCCATGACGTTCAAAACGTCTTTGAAGTCCCGATTCTAAGCCGTTTAAGCATGGTGCACTAAACTATCAAGTAGTCATCCTTTTGAGCTAGCCAAACGTTCATAACATCTGCATCTGCTCCTACAATAGGTTTGTCACCTAGCGGTGCATTAAGGACATAATTTTTCTGTGCAACAATGAGAATAAACCTCAGATCACGGATCCAATCCGCATCATTGCTACTAACATCTTTCAACACAATTTTCTCTAGGAACATATCAAAATAAACATATGAAAGCAACAATGCAAGCTATTGATCTACAACATAATTTGCAAAATACTACCAGGACTAAGTTCATGATAAATTTAAGTTCAATTAATCATATCACTAAAGAACTCCCACTTAGATAGACATCCCTCTAATCCTCTAAGTGATTACGTGATCCATATCAACTACACCATGTCCGATCGTCACGTGAGATGGAGTAGTTTCAACGGTGAACATCAATATGTTGATCATTTCTACTATATGATTCACGCTCGACCTTTCGATCTCCATGTTCCGAGGCCATATCTGCATATGCTAGGCTCGTCAAGTTTAACCTGAGTATTCTGCATGTGCAAAACTGGCTTGCACCCGTTGTAGATGGACGTAGAGCTTATCACACCCAATCATCACGTGGTGTCTGGGCACGACGAACTTTGGCGACGGTGCATACTCAGGGAGAACACTTCTTGATAATTTTAGTGAGAGATCATCTTAAAATGCTACCGTCAATCAAAGCAAGATAAGATGCATAAAGGATAAACATCACATGCAATCAATATAAGTGATATGATATGGCCATCATCATCTTGTGCTTGTGATCTCCATCTTCGAAGCACCATCGCGATCACCATCGTCACCGGCGCGACACCTTGATCTCCATCGTAGCATCGTTGTCGTTACGCCATCTATTGCTTCTACGACTATCGCTACCGCTTAGTGATAAAGTAAAGCATTTACAGGGCGTTTGCATTTCATACAATAAAGCGACAACCATATGGATCCTGCCAGTTGCCGATAACTTCGGTTACAAAACATGATCATCTCATACAATAAAATATAGCATCACGTCTTGACCATATCACATCACAACATGCCCTGCAAAAACAAGTTAGACGTCCTCTACTTTGTTGTTGCAAGTTTTACGTGGCTGCTACGGGCTTAGCAAGAACCGTTCTTACCTACGCATCAAAACCACAACGATAGTTCGTCAAGTTAGTGTTGTTTTAACCTTCGCAAGGACCGGGCGTAGCCACACTCGATTCAGCTAAAGTGAGAGAGACAGACACCCGCTAGTCACATTTAAGCACGAGTGCTCGTAACGGTGAAACCAGTGCGTAAGCGTACGCGTAATGTCGGTCCGGGCTGCTTCATCTCACAATACCGCCGAACCAAAGTATGACATGCTGGTCAGCAATATGACTTGTATCGCCCACAACTCACTTGTGTTCTACTCGTGCATATGACATCTACGCATAAAACCAGGCTCGGATGCCACTGTTGGGGAACGTAGTAATTTCAAAAATTTCCTACGCACACGCAAGATCATGGTGACGTATAGCAACGAGAGGGGAGAGTGTTGTCTACATACCCTTGTAGACCGTAAGCGGAAGCGTTAGCACAACGCAGTTGATGTAGTCGTACGTCTTCACGGCCCGACCGATCAAGCACCGAAACTACGGCACCTCCGAGTTCTAGCACACGTTCAGCTCGATGACGTCCCTCGAACTCTGATCCAGCCGAGTGTCGGGGGAGAGTTCCGTCAGCACGACGGCGTGGTGACGATTTTGATGTTCTACCGTCGCAGGGCTTCGCCTAAGCACCGCTACGATATTATCGAGGTGGACTATGGTGGAGGTGGGCACCGCACACGGCTAAGAGATCCAAGGGATCAATTGTTGTGTCTTCGGTGCTAGCCCTGCCCCTCTATTTATATGTTGAGCCCCGGGGTCGAAACTTGGAGCAAAAGCCTCCTCAAAGTCGGTTTTGCCCGAAAGGCAAGAGTCCCACTCGGACTCCAGGACCAAACGCCACAATCCTTGGCGTCTGGCCCAGACGCCATGGGCCTCGGCGTCTGGCCCAGGGCCAGACTCCAGGGTCTCCAGCGTTTGCCCCCCTGGCCTCCGCAAAACTCCTTTTGCACCGACCTAAAGCCTCATGGGCTTGACCCCTTGGCCTAACCATATCATCCAATATATGAATCTTTACGTCTCGACCATTTCGACACTCCTCGTCATGTCTCCGATCTCATCCGGGACTCCGAACTCCTTCGGTACATCAAAACATGTAAACTCATAATATAACTGTCATCGAAACCTTAAGCTTGCGGACCCTACGGGTTCGAGAACAATGTAGACATGACCGAAACACGTTTCTGGTCAATAACCAATAGCGGAACCTGGATGCTCATATTGGCTCCCACATATTCTACGAAGATCTTTATCGGTCAGACCGCATAACAACATACGTTGTTCCCTTTGTCATCGGTATGTTACTTGCCCGAGATTCGATCGTCGGTATCTCAATACCTAGTTCAATCTCGTTACCCGCAAGTCTCTTTACTCGTTACGTAATGCATCATTCCGTAACTAACTCATTAGCTACATTGCTTGCAAGGCTTATAGTGATGTGCATTACCGAGAGGGCCCAGAGATACCTCTCCGACAATCGGAGTGACAAAACCTAATCTCGAAATACGCCAACCGAACATGTACCTTTGGAGACACCTGTAGTACTCCTTTATAATCACCCATTTACGTTGTGACGTTTGGTAGCACCCAAAGTGTTCCTCCGGTAAACGGGAGTTGCATAATCTCATAGTCATAGGAACATGTATAAGTCATGAAGAAAGCAATAGCAGAATACTTAAACGATCAAGTGCTAAGCTAACGGAGTGGGTCAAGTCAATCACATCATTCTCCTAATGATGTGATCCCGTTAATCAAATGACAACTCATGTCTATGGTTAGGAAACATAACCATCTCCTATTAACGAGCTAGTCAAGTAGAGGCATACTAGTGACACTCTGTTTGTCTATGTATTCACACATGTATTATGTTTCCGGTAAATACAATTCTAGCATGAATAATAAACATTTATCATGATATAAGGAAATAAATAATAACTTTATTATTGCCTCTAGGGCATATTTCCTTCACCGAGAGGGCCCAGAGATACCTCTCCGAAATACGGAGTGACAAATCCTAATCTCGATCTATGCCAACCCAACAAACACCTTCGGAGACACCTGTAGAGCACCTTTATAATCACCCTTTTACGTTGTGACGTTTGGTAGCACACAAAGTGTTCCTCCAATATTCGGGAGTTGCATAATCTCATAGTCTGAGGAACTTGTATAAGTCATGAAGAAAGTAGTAGCAATGAAACTAACATGATCATAATGCTAAGCTAACGGATGGGTCATGTCCATCACATCATTCCCCTAATGATGTGATCCCGTTCATCAAATGACAACACATGTCTATGGTTAGGAAACATAATCATCTTTGATTAATGAGCTAGTTAAGTAGAGGCATACTAGGGACTATATATTTTGTCTATGTATTCAAACATGTGCTAAGTTTCCGGTTAATACAATTCTAGGATGAATAATAAACATTTATCATGAATTAAGGAAATAAATAATAACTTTATTATTGCCTCTAGGGCATATTTCCTTCAGTCTCCCACTTGCACTAGAGTCAATAATCTAGATTACATAGTAATGATTCTAACACCCATGGAGCTTTGGTGCTGGTCATGTTTTGCTTGTGGAAGAGGCTTAGTCAACGGGTCTGCAACATTCAGATCCATGTGTATCTTGCAAATCTCTATGTCCCCTTCCGACACTTGATGGCGGATGGAATTGAAACGTCTCTTGATGTGCTTGGTTCTCTTGTGAAATCTGGATTCCTTTGCCAAGGCAATTACACCAGTATTGTCACAAAAGATTTTCATCGGACCCGATGCACTAGCTATAACACCTAGATTGGATATGAACTCCTTCATCCAAACTCCTTCATTTGCTGCTTCCAAAGCAGCAATGTACTCCGATTCACACATAGATCCCGCCACGACGCTCTGCTTGGAACTGCACCAACTGACAGCTCCTCCATTCAATAAAAATACGTATCCGGTTTGCGACTTAGAGTCATCTGGATCAGTGTCAAAGCTTGCATCGATGTAACCATTTACGACGAACTCTTTTTCACCTCCATAAACGAGAAACATATCATTAGTCCCTTTCAGATATTTCAGGATGTTCTTGACCGCTATCCAGTGTTCCACTCCGGGATTACTTTGGTACCTTCCTGCTATGCTTATGGAAAGACATACATCAGGTCTGGTACACAACATTGCATACATGATAGAACCTATGGCCAAAGCATAGGGAATGACTTCCATTTTCTCTCTATCTTCTGCGGTGGTCAGGCTTTGAGTATGACTCAACTTCACACCTTGTAACACAGGCAAGAACCCTTTCTTTGACTGATCCATTTTGAATTTCTTCAAAACTTTATCAAGGTATGTGCTTTGTGAAAGTCCAATTAAGCGTCTTGATCTATCTCTATAGATCTTGATGCCCAATATGTAAGCAGCTTCTCCAAGGTCTTTCGTAGAAAAACTTTTATTCAGGCATCCCTTTATGCTATCTAGAAATTCTATATTATTTCCAATCAACAATATGTCATCTACATATAAGATTAGAAATGCTACAGAGCTACCACTCACTTTCTTGTAAATACAAGCTTCTCCAAAAGTTTGTATAAAACTATATGCTTTTATCACACTATCAAAACGTTTATTCCAACTCCGAGAGGCTTGCACCAGTCCTTAAATGGATCGCTGGAGCTTGCACACTTTGTTAGCAACCTTTGGATCGACAAAACCTTCCGGTTGCATCATATACAACTCTTCTTCCAGAAATCCGTTCAAGAATGCAGTTTTGACATCCATTTGCCAAATTTCATAATCATAAAATGTAGCAATTGCTAACATGATTCAGACAGACTTAAGCATCGCTACGGGTGAGAAAGTCTCATCGTAGTCAACTCCTTGAACTTGTCAAAAACCTTTCGCAACAAGTCGAGCTTTGTAAACAATAACATTGCCGTCTGCGTCGGTCTTCTTCTTAAAGATCCATTTATTTTCTATGGCTTGCCGATCATCGGGCAAGTCCACCAAAGTCCACACTTTGTTCTCATACATGGATCCCATCTCAGATTTCATGGCCTCAAGCCATTTCGTGGAATCTGGGCTCATCATCGCTTCCTCATAGTTCGTAGGATCATCATGGTCTGGTAACATGTCTTCCGTAAAAGGATTACCGTACCACTCTGGTGCGGATCTTACTCTGGAAGACCTACGAGGTTCGGTAGTAACTTGATCTGAAGCTTCATGATCATCATCATTAGCTTCCTCACTAATTGGCGTAGGAATCAAAGGAACTGATTTCTGTGATGAACTACTTTCCAATAAGGGAGAAGGTACAGTTACCTCATCAAGTTCTACTTTCCTCCCACTCACTTTTTTCGAGAGAAACTCTTTCTCTAGAAAGGATCCCTTCTTAGCAACAAAGATTTTGCCTTCGGATCTGTGAAAGAAGGTGTACCCAACAGTTTCCATTGGGTATCCTATGAAGACACACTTCTCCGATTTGGGTTCGAGCTTATCAGGTTGAAGCTTTTTCACATAAGCATCGCATCCCCAAACTTTAAGAAACGACTACTTTGGTTTCTTGTCAAACCACAGTTCATAAGGCGTCGTCTCAACGGATTTTGATGGTGCCCTATTTCAATTGAATGCAACCGTCTCTAGAGCATAACCCCAAAACAATAGCGGTAAATCAGTAAGAGACATCATAGATCGCACCATATCTAATAAAGTACGATTATGACGTTCAGACACACCATTTCGCTGTGGTGCTCCAGTGGCGTTATTGTAAAACTATCCCATGTTGTTTCAAATGAAGACCAAACTCGTAACTCAAATTCTCCACGGTCAGATTGTAGAAACTTTATTTTCTTGTTACGATGATTTTCCACTTCACTCTGAAATTCTTTGAACTTTCCAAATGTTTCAGACTTATGCTTCATTAAGTAGATATAACCATATCTGCTCAAATCATCTGTGAAGCTAAAAAAATAACGATACCCACCATGAGCATCAATACTCATTGGACCACATACATCGGTATGTATTATTTCCAACAAGTCAGTAGCTTGTTCCATTGTTCCAGAGAATGAAGTTTTAGTCATCTTGCCCATAAGGCACGGTTCGCAAGCACCAAGTGATTCATAATCAAGTGATTCCAAAAGTCCATCAGCATGGAGTTTCTTCATGCACTTTACACCGATATGACCCAAATGGCAGTGCCGCAAATAAGTTGCACTATCATTATTAAACTTCAATCTTTTGGCTTCAACACTATGAATATGTGTATCACTACTATCAAGATTCAACAAAAATAGACCACTCATCAGGGGTGCATGACCATAAAGATATTACTCATATAAATAGAACAACCATTATTCTCTGATTTAAGTGAATAACCGTCTCGCATTAAACAAGATCCAGATATAATGTTCATGCTCAATGCTGGCACCAAATAACAATTATTCAGGTCTAAAACTAATCCCGATGGTAGATGTAGAGGTAGCTGCTACGTCTTGAGCTTGCGTTGGTTTTCCTCGAAGAGGAGAGGGTGATGCAGCAATAGTAGCGTAAGTATTTCCCTCAGTTTTTGAGAACCAAGGTATCAATCCAGTAGGAGGCTCCTCAAAAGTCCCACACACCTACACAAACAAACAAAGAACTCGCAACCAACGCAATAAAGGGGTTGTCAATCCCTTCACGGCCACTTGTGAAAGTGAGATCTAATAAAGATAGTATGATAAGATAAATATATTTTTGGTATTTTGTAATATAGATGCAAAAAGTAAAAGATGCAAATAAAAGTAGATTGGAAGCAAATATGATAAGAGATAGACCCGGGGGCCATAGGTTTCACTAGTGGCTTCTATCAAGATAGCATAAGTATTACGGTGGGTGAACAAATTACTGTCGAGCAATTGATAGAAAAGCGAATAATTATGAGATTATCTAGGCATGATCATGTATATAGGCATCACGTCCGCAACAAGTAGACCGACTCCTGCCTGCATCTACTACTATTACTCCACACATCGACCGACTCCTGCCTGCATCTAGAGTATTAAGTTCATAAGAACAGAGTAACACATTAAGCAAGATGACATGATGTAGAGGGATAAACTCAAGCAATATGATATAAAACCCATCTTGTTATCCTCGATGGCAACAATACAATACGTGCCTTGCAACCCTTTCTATCACTGGGTAAGGACACCGCAAGATTGAACCCAAAGCTAAGCACTTCTCCCATGGCAAGAAAGATCAATCTAGTAGGCCAAACCAAACTGATAATTCGAAGAGACTTGCAAAGATAACTCAATCATACATAAAAGAATTCAGAGAAGATTCAAATATTATTCATAGATAAACTTGATCATAAACCCACAATTCATCGGATCTCGACAAACACATCGCAAAAAGAGTTTACATCGAATAGATCTCCACAAGAGAGGGGGAGAACATTGTATTGAGATCCAAAAAGAGAGAAGAAGCCATCTAGCTAATAACTATGGACCCGTAGGTCTGTGGTAAACTACTCACAACTCATCGTAGGGGCAAGGATGTTGATCAAGAAGCCCTCCATGGTCGATTCCCCCTCCGGCAGAGTGCCGGCGAAGGCTCCAAGATGAGATCTCGTGAATACAGAAGGTTACGGTGGTGGAAATTGTGTTTCGTCTGCCCCCTGGATGTTTTCGGGGTACGTAGGCTTATATAGGAGGAAGAAGTACGTCGGTGGACGCCCGAGGGGCCCACGAGACAAGGGGCGCCCTCCTATCTCGTGGGAGCCTCGGCTGCTTCTTGACTTGCACTCCAAGTCCTCTGGATCACGTTCGTTCCAAAAATCACGCTCCCGAAGGTTTCATTCCGTTTGGACTCCGTTTGATATTCCTTTTTTAGAAATACTGAAATAGGCAAAAAAAACAGCAATACGGGCTGGGCCTCCGGTTAGCAGGTTAGTCCCAAAAATGATATAAATGTGTAAAATAAAGCCCATAAACATCCAAAAGGGGTAATAGCATGGAACAATAAAAAATTATAGATACGTTGGAGACGTATCAAGCATCCCCAAGCTTAATTCCTGCTCGTCCTCGAGTAGGTAAATGATAAAAAAGAGAATTTTTGATGTGGAATGCTACCTAGCATAATTCATAATATAATTTTCTTTATTGTGGCATGAATGTTCAGATCCAAATGATTCAAAATAAAAGTTCATATTGATAAAAGAAATAGTAACACTTCAAGCATACTAATCAAAATAATCATGTCTTCTCAAAATAGCATGGCAAAAGAAAGTTCATCCCTACAAAATCATATAGTTAGGCTATGCTTCATTTTCGTCACACAAAGATGTTCCCAACTTTTTCTATACCCCCGATGACAAGCCAAGCAATTATTTCATACGTAAATAATCTCAAACCTTTTCAACCTTCACTCAATACATGAGCGTGAGCCATGGATATAGCACTATGGGTGGAATAGAATATGATGATGGGGATTGTGTGGAGAAGACAAAAAAAAGAGAAAGTCTCACATTGACGAGGATAATCAACGGGCTATGGAGATGCCCATCAATTGATGTCAACATGAGGAGTAGGGATTGCCATGCAACGGATGCACTAGAGCTATAAATGAATGCTTAACAAAATAAAACTAGTGGGTGTGCATCCAACTTGCTTGCTCATGAAGACCTATGGCATTTGAGGAAGCCCATCGTAGGAATATACAAGCCAAGTTCTACAATGAAAAATTCCCACTAGTATGAAAAAGACAACTTATGAGACTCATTATATGAAAAACATGGTGCTACTTTGAAGCACAAAAATTTGAGACTCACTATATGAAGAACAAGGTGCTACTTTGAAGCACAAGTGTGGAAAAAAGAGATAGTAGCATTGCCCTTTTTTTTTCTTTTTTTTCTTTTTTTTCTTTTGGGCCTTTCTTTTTTCTTTTGGCCCTTCTTTTTTTTCTTTGGGCAATGCTCTAATAATGATGATCATCACACTTCTATTGATTACAACATATGAATTACAACTCGAAACTAGAACAAGATATGACTCTATATGAATGCCTCCGGCGGTGTACCGGGATGGTGCAATGAATCAAGAGTGACATGTATGAAAAATAATGCATGGTGGCTTTGCCACAAATACGATGTCAACTACATGATCATGAAATGGCAATATGACAAAAGTAAAGTATGTCATGATGATGATGAACGGAACGGTGGAAAGTTGCATGGCAATATATCTCGGAATGGCTATGGAAATGCCATAATAGGTAGGTATGGTGGCTGTTTTGAGGAAGATATAAGGAGGTTTATGTGTGGTAGAGTGTATCGTATCACGGGGTTTGGATGCACCGGCGAAGTTTGCACCAACTCTCAAGGTGAGAAAGGGCAATGCACGGTACCGAAGAGGCTAGCAATTGTGGAAAGGTAAAAGTGCGTATAATCCAGACTCAACATTAGTCAAAAGAACTCATATACTTATTGCAAAAATTTAGAAGTCATCAAAAATTAAGTACTACGCGCATGCTCCTAGGGGGATAGATTGGTAGGAAAAGACCATCGCTCGTCCCCGACCGCCACTCATAAGGATGCACAAGCCAGGTACACTTCATGTTTCAAATTTGTTACACAACTTTAACATACGTGCATGCTACGGGACTTGCTAACTTCAACACAAGCATTCTTTAAATTCATAATCACCCAACAGCTCCGCCGAGGCCCTAGATTGGTTCCGCCAAGGTTCTGCCTCGTGACGGCGGAGTTTTGTCCCGTAAGCTTGCTTATGATTTTTTCAGGGTATAAGCCTTCATATAGCAGAAGATGGCCACCGGAGGGCTGCCAGGGGGCCCACGAGGCAGGGGGCGCGCCCCACCCTCGTGGATGGTGGGTGGCCCCCCCAGGTATTTCTTTCGCTCAATATTTATTATTAATTCCAAAAATGAATTTCGTGGAGTTTCAGGACTTATGGAGTTGTGCAGAATAGCTCTCTAATATTTGCTCCTTTTCCAGCCCAGAATCCCAGCTGCCAGCATTCTCCCTCTACATGTAAACCTTGTAAAATATGAGAGAATATGCACAAGTATTGTGACATAACGTGCAATAACAGCCCATAATGCAATAAATATCAATATAAAAGCATGATGCAAAATGGACGTATCATTCCTCTGACTATGAGATTATGCAACTCCCGAATACTGGAGGAACACCTTGTGTGCTGTCAAACGTCACAACATAACTGAGTGATTATAAAGATGCTCTACACGTGTCTCCGAAGGTGTTTGTTGGGTTGGCATAGATCAAGATTAGGATTTGTTACTCCGTGTATCGGAGAGGTATCTCTGGGCCCTCTCGGTAATGCTCATCACTATAAGCCTTGCAAGCAATGTGACTAATGAGTTAGTTACGGGATGAAGCATTACGGAACGAGTAAAGAGACTTGCCGGTAACGAGATTGAACTAGGTATGATGATATCGACGATCAAATGTCGGGCAAGTAACATACCGATGACAAAGGGAACAACATATGTTGTTGTGCGGTTTGACCGATAAAGATCTTCGTAGAATATGTAGGATCCAATATGAGCATCCAGGTTCCGCTATTGGTTATTGATCAGAGATGTGTCTCGATCATGTCTACATAGTTCTTGAACCCGTAGGGTCCGCACGCTTAATGTTCGATGACAATTTGTAGTATGAGTTATGTGATTTGATGACCGAAGTTTGTTTGGAGTCCCGAATGAGATCACGGACATGACGAGGAGTCTCGAAATGGTCGAGAGGTAAGGGTTCATATATTGGAAGGCTATATTTGGACATCTGAATAGTTCCGAGTGATCCAGGTATTTTTTCGGAGTACCGAGGGGTTACCGGAACCCCCGGGGAACTTAATGGGCCTTAGTGGGCTTTAGTGGAGAGAGGGAAGAAGGTCCACGAGGTGGCGCGCCCCCCTGCCCAAACCGAATTGGACAAGGGCCCCCTCCTTCCTTCTCCTTCTCCCCTCCTTCCTTCTCCTTCTCCCCTCCTTCCTTTCCCTCCTGTGGAAGAAAGGAAAGGGGGGGGGGGGTGAATCCTACTTGGACTAGGAGTCCATGTAGGACTCCCCCCTTGGTGCGCCCCTCCTGGCCGCCGGCCTCTCTCCCTCCCTCCTTTATATACGTGGCCAGGGGGCACCCCAAAGCACAAAAGACAATCTCTGAGCCGTGTGTGGTGCCCCCCTCCACAGTTTAACACCTCGGTCATATCGTCATAGTGCTTAGATGAAGCCCTGCGCCAGTAACTTCATCATCACCATCGCCACGCCATCGTGTTGACGGAACTCTCCCTCATCCTCAACTGGATCAAGAGCACGAGGGACGTTATCGTGCTGGTCGTGTGCTGAACACGCAGGTGTTGTACGTTCGGTACTTGGATTGGTTGGAACGTGAAGACGTTCGACTACATCAACCGCGTTAACTAACGCTTCCGCTTTCGGTCTACGAGGGTACGTGGACACACTCTCCCCTCTCGTTGCTATGCATCTCCTAGATAGCTCTTATGTGATCGTAGGAATTTTTTTGAAATTGCACGCTACGTTTCCCGACAGTATGGGCTCAAGCAGGCCCCTCGCGCCTAGTACCAGCGCATCGTGGCGTTTCTTCACCAGCTTGGGTTCTGCTCTACATGCTCCGATTCGTCGTTGTTTGTCTATCACCAGGGCTCCAACACTGCATATTTGCTCCTCTACGTCGATGACATCATCCTGACGGCATGTACAACTGGCCTCCTCGGTCAGCTCACAGATTGTCTTCGCACTGAGTTTGCCATCAAGGGCTTGGGTCTGTTGCACTACTTCCTCGGTGTTGAGGTGATGCGCCATTCGGATGGCTTCTTCCTTCACCATCGGAGGTACGCTCGTGAGCTTCTTAACCGTGCTGGCATGCTTAATTGCAAGCCCACCGCCACGCGTGTTGACACGAAAGGCCAAGCTCTCTGCCATGGACGGTTCTCCTGCTTCGAATGGTGCTTTTTACCGGCGCATCGTTGGGGCTCTTTAGTACCCCACCCCCACTCGACCGAAGCTCCAGTACGCAGTTCAACAGGTGTGCCTTCATATGCATGCACCTCGGGACGTTCATTGGGCCGCTGTCAAGCGCATTCTCCGCTATATTTGTGGCACTATGGATCTCGGCATGATGTTGCACGCCTCCATCGACACTGCCCTCACCGCATACTCCGATGCTAACTAGGCCGGCTGCCCCGACACTTGTCGCTCCACTTCGGGCTACTGTGTCTTCCTTGGACCATCAATTATCTCGTGGTCGTCCAAGCGGCAGCCTACGGTCTCCCGTTCCAGCGCTGAGGCTGAGTATCGCATTGTGTCCAATGTCGTCGCCGAGTGCTCCTGGATTCGTTAGCTGCTCCAAGAGCTTTCATGTCCTATCGACAGGGCAACAATGGTCTACTGCGACAACGTCTCGGCCATCTACCTCTCCGCCAACCCGGTTCATCATCGTCGTACCAAGCACATTGAGTTAGATATTCATTTTGTTCGGGACCAGGTGGCTCTTGGCCATATTTGTGTTCTACACGTTCCTACATCCCAACAATTTGCAGATATCATGACCAAGGGCTTGCCTACGATGTCATTCGAGGAGTTCTGGTCCAGTCTTTGCGTCAGCACTGGCGCCGCTTCGACTGCGGAGGGGGGGTGTTGAGTATATGTGTTATGTGCATATTGTGTATCGGGCCCACCTCCTAGTTTCTTGTATAGTCGAGGTCGTGGTTCACCATTGTACATCATATATATGTGCGGTTGCAACCGATCAATACGTGGAATTCCATCATCATACAGTAGCGATGGTGCAGGGAGGAATGGGCGCGGAGATGGCGGGAGACCGAAATCTACCAGCGCGGGATGGTGCAAAATCTAGCACCCCCCTCCTTGCTGGTATTGCCGCAACAATCTTGGTTAGATATTGCTTGAGAGGCTTTAATTCCTTTTCTTACCAATGATGTAAGCATTGTGACAAATGAATAAAGGAGGGGTATTGATTGTCAAAGAAAACAACACTAAAGATTCCCCGTGTCCTCAACAAAGTCATACATCTCAAGTCTCCACTTTAAACCATAAGATTTTTGAATCACATGAAAAAAAATAGGATTTAAGTTAGGTGCCCGCTTAAATCCTATAAGATTAGTAAACCACATGAATTTGGATAAAACAGTGTTTGATGTTATGGGAGAACAAAATGAATTGTACAAAGAAATTTGAGTGGATGTTCAGTTTCGCCCAAAATAGAGTGTGAAACAATAGTTAGAAAATTCTCCAAAGGTCTCCGGTCCTATGAATGAAACACATACAAAAAATTCTAAGGATCTATATCCTCCAATAATCCTAAAAACTTCCTGTGAATGGAAGGAGCCCTACCTACTTTAGACAAGAAGCGTAATTTCTATGGAGATCACATCTTTTTGACATGACCAAATAGCCTAACAAGTAATCACACCTCTTCAACAATCACCAAGCACAATTCATCATATGTGTTGTACACTAGTAAAAATGTATATAATGATGTTATCTTAGCAATGTCACACATGATAAATACTGAGTTAGAAGAGAGAGAGATGAGAAAGAAAACTTCGCATTCACTCAGTGAGGAGAAGGTCTCTATTCACAAAAAAAATAAGGAGATTGTCTCTTACTGGGAAAAAAGCTTGCATTTTATCCATTCTACGAGATCTCATCTCTTGGTTATATATCTTTTATTATAATTTTGATCATCCACAAATTCAAGAGCATGCAAATATTAATTGTTGCTATATAAGAGCATCTACATATCGGACTGGGCAAATCCGCCCCCTACACTTGTGAAAACGCAACCGTGGACAACGCCGGTTGATACATCTCTAATATATCTATAATTTTTGATTATTTCATGTTGTTATATTATCAATCTTGTATGCTTTATATGTCATTTTTAGGAACTAACCTATTTACCCAGTGCATAGTGCATAATGCGAGTCGCTGTTTTCTGCTTTTTTTTTGGTTTTTACAGAAAATCCATACCAAGTGAAGTCCAAACACATTGAAACTTTTTGATTTTTTTTCTGGACCAGAAGAGACCCTAGAAGCTTCGGGGGGAGTCCAGACGATAGATGAGGCGGGGACAAGGCAGGGGCACGCCCTGCCCCCTTATGCCCCCCTATTGTTTCGTTTATCCTAATTTCTGGCCTATAAATTTCCAAATATTCAGAAACCCCAAGAAGAGGTCCCGAAACAATTCTTTCATTGCCGCAAGCCTTTGTTCTTCCGCAATCCCATCTGGAGGCCTTTTTTGGTACTCTGTCAGAGGGGGAATCCATCATGGAGTCCATCTTCATCAACCATGCTGCCTTCATGATGATGTGTGAGTAGTTCCTGCAGGACCTATGGGTCCATAGCAGTAGCTAGATGGCTCTCTCTCTTTTGATGTTAAATACAATGTTCTCTCCAGAGATCGATTCAATGTAATTCTTTTGCGGTGTGTTTGTTGGGATCCGATGAATTGTGGGTTTATGATCAGATTATTCATTGAAAGCAATTGAGTCTTCTAAATTTATTATGTGTGATTTTATAGCCTTGTATTTCTCTCCGATCTACCTGTCTAGTTTGGTCAATTAGATTTATTTATCTTCAGCGGGAAGGAGCCCGGAGGAATGGATAGACGTCCACGGATCATCTTGGCCCCCAAGCCAAGATGGCGACGACCTAAAATGAATCTCCCTCTTGTAAAACCCTAGCCCTCACCGAGCATATAAGGGGAGGCCTACAGGCCTCTCAAACCCATCTAAGGGAGTTGCACAAGATCATTGAGAAGTTGCATGTGCATATATTGTACATACATATGCTGCACAATATCATTGAGAAGCTGCATGTGCACATGTTGATCTCGAAGTTGTCAATATATCTCAAGAAAGTTGGAGCGGACCTGAACTCTGGACTTCTCGAAATCATGCGTTGTGGGTTGGGGCCTCCGGTGTCGGCGCTTTGAGTTGGGGACGACGACGGAGCAACGATGGCGGCTATGCGGACGAGACAGAAAATAGGAGAGGAAGAGAGGGTAGGTCGAGCAAGGGCATGGACGTCTTCAAGCGATTCGTCCGGTAGTCCCCACATCCGCCGCACATAAAGGCTAGGTATGGTGGTTTGCCGGTTAGCCCGTACATTTGGGTCGGGTTTGCCGGGTGTCGTTTTTCTGTTGGGCAATGACCGGGCAGGCTGGCCGGACGTTTGGGGCGGATATGAGGCGTCCAATTTTAAATCTCTGACACCAAGAAATAATCAAAGTGCAAAATATATTTTTCTTTGTCTTTGCTAAATGACATGCATGTCATAAGATAGGATTTTCTTATCAGCGACTATACATGACCTAAGTTTGTAATATTAAAAGGGAGCAATGTGCACTATCCAGGCAATTATTGAAGTGTTGATTAATCTCCCCGCAGAAAGGAACTCCTGATAAATGGTGATGTTTCATTTCGGTCCATGAAGAAACACCTACGATTGCTGCTGCGTACAGATTCAGGTTGCACGTTAGCACGTGCATGCGTCGATGCCTCTAATCTATAATCCCCCATGCCCCTGGCACCACCACTAGCACGCCAACAGACGGCGGTTGGTGCACATAATGATGGCCTAATCGCTTCTCCTACGGACAAACTATAGTAAGTGACAACTAAATTAACAACCCCCGATCATCAATCAGCAACGATAATGATGCACCCATCATCATCACATGCTAAAGGCCGACGAGACGTGCACCGTGTAGTACGTGTAAGTACATGCACAACTTGCGAGCTGCTCTTTTGTTTGAAGCCGAAAAGCAATTAGGTCATGCTAATTAATCCGGCAGTACCACCACTAGCTTTTTGTTCGATTCGCCCGTTGACATGATTGATCTCTGATGACAGTGGCTCTTCTTCCTGGTGGCCTGAGAGACGTTCAAACTTGTCTGGGTGATCTGACAAAAAGAAAAGGTGAAAGCGAAGCGAAGCGAGCAGCTTCTGCTGGGCGCAATCATCGTGCCCGCTTCCTCCCTTCTTTTTCCTTGTGCAGATGCAGAATCCATGGGAATCGGCTCGCTTTTCGTTTCGCGCCGTCTGAATTCCAAACATAAACCACGCTCCCTTGGTTTGTTTCGTTGATGATGTGGACGTGTCTTCTGCTGCTTGTGAACCTTGTCAGTGGTACTTGGGCACGGGAGAGTGAGTTTTGCCGACTCGTTCGCCATGGCCCATGGCCAAGGCGGCGCTTTGGGCGGCTTTTGACTTTGTAAAAAGACATGTTAGGGCAGCAGTAGTCGGGCATGTAAAGGTATCATTTCCACATGGTTAACCGAGTATAGTAATGCTGCTTCGTTTGAACAAGAATATGTTAGTAGTGTGATCGAATCACCCAAGTGCTTCGAAACGATCTTGGCATCGCCCGGTGCCTGCTTTCCAAGCGATGCGGTGCAACCACCTTGCCCACCTGGAAGAATCCTTCCCTTTGCTAGATTGACCTTATCAAAATCCCAACGGCAATAATATCGTAACTATTTTGGAAGGAAACACATGTTTTTTCTTCTTCTGAAACTCAGGAAACACGTGTTTTGGAAAGCAGCATGTACTACCAGATCGAGATCGAAGCATGGACAAAGAAGATTCAACCTAGGTTTTCCACCGTGAGGCCGCGGTGACTGCGCACAAAAACCCTCTGGTGCTCGTGCCCAATCGCTCGCCGCGCGGTGCCCATCTGACCGACACCACACAGGGCGCGGCGGACGCGGCAAGCCCAGCGCGCCTCGCCAGTCGCCACGCCCCGCCCATCACCCCGCCGCTCCGCACATGCAGCAGCTCCCACAAATCCAGCACAAGCTCCACGAATCCACGACCCCCCCTACCGACTCGTTCCCGCTCCGCCGTCGTAGCCAGAGCGGTAGCGCCAACTCCCCAGACCATGCCCCCGCCCCCCTCTCGCCCCGCCTCCTACAGGCTGCAGCACGCACGCTTCCCCAGGCCAAGCACAAAGCAGCCACCTTCCCTTCCCTTCCCTTCCACTCCGCGCCTCCGTTACCCAGATCCAACTAAGTAGCAGCACAGCAGCAGCACAGCTCCGTCCAAGAAGACCACCCCCACCCGCACCAGAAGAGAGAGAGAGAGAGAGAGCGGCGCCATGCCGCCCCGGCTGCTCGCCCTGGCGGCGCTGCTGCTGCTGTGCGCCACGCTGGGCGCGCCGGAGCCGGACGCGGACAGGGCGGCGCTGCTGGACTTCCTCGCGGGGGTGGGCGGCGGCCGCGCCGGGCGCATCAACTGGGCCGCCTCCCGCCCCGTCTGCGCCAACTGGACGGGCGTCACCTGCAGCGCCGACGGCGCCCGCGTCGTCGAGCTGCGCCTCCCGGGGCTCGCCCTCTCGGGCCCCGTGCCGCGCCGCACGCTCGCCCGCCTCACCGCGCTCCGGGTGCTCAGCCTCCGCGCCAACACCCTCTCCGGCGCCTTCCCCGAGGACCTGCTCGCGCTGCCGGGCCTCGCGGGGCTCCACCTCCAGCGCAACGCCTTCTCCGGCGCCCTGCCGCCCGGCCTCGTGGGGCTGAGAAGGCTGCAGGTGCTCGACCTCTCCTTCAACGCCTTCAACGGGACCCTGCCCGGGGCGCTGTCCAACCTCACCCAGCTCGTCGCGCTCAACCTCTCCAACAACTCGCTCTCCGGCCGCGTCCCGGACCTCGGCCTCCCGGCGCTGCAGTTCCTCAACCTCTCCAACAACCACCTCGACGGCCCCGTGCCCGGCTCCCTGCTCAGGTTCTCGGACGCCTCCTTCGCCGGGAACAGCATGACGCGGCCGGCGCCGGTGTCGCCAGCGGTTCCGCCACCGTCACTCGCCCCGCCGGCGGCCGGTGCGCCCGCCAAGAAACGGCGGCGGCTCAGCGAGGCGGTTGTTCTCGCCATTATCGTCGGCGGGTGCGTCATGCTGTTCGCCGTCGTCGCGGTGCTGCTGATAGCCTTCTGCAACAGGCGGGGCGGCGAGGAGGGGAGCCGGGCGGGGTCCGGGAAGGGCGGGGACAAGAAGGGGAGGGAGTCGCCGGAGTCCAAGGCGGTGACCGGCAGGGCCGGGGACGGCAACCGGCTGGTGTTCTTCGAGGGCCCGTCACTGGCGTTTGATCTGGAGGACCTTCTCCACGCCTCCGCCGAGGTTCTTGGGAAGGGAGCGTTCGGCACGGCGTACCGGGCGCTGCTGGAGGACGCCACGACGGTGGTGGTGAAGAGGCTCAAGGAGGTCAGCGCCGGGCGGCGCGAGTTTGAGCAGCAGATGGAGCTCATTGGGCGGATCCGGCACGACAATGTGGCGGAGCTCCGGGCGTACTACTACTCCAAGGACGAGAAGCTGCTCGTGTACGACTACTACAGCAGGGGAAGTGTATCCAACATGCTTCACGGTATGCTTCTTGCTCTCCCTTCTCCATGTCACCTTCATAGTTTCTTCAGTACCAGTGTGGCTAATGAATTTGCAATTTGTAGTTGTATGATAAATGCCATTGTTTGTTAGAACTGTAGTAACTGTGATGATAATGAGAGTGGTCCGTCCTCGTTGGGGGCATCCGATAAAATGGGAATGGTACCGAGAAGATTGCCATTGTCCCCTGGGCAAGATAGCGAGAGTTATAGAAATGCTAACAGATGTACTGCAGGTCCTTGTTCTTGCTGTTGCTAATGGTTACTGTCATATGTTATGGTTCTGCCCTATTTTTTATTTAAGTTTCACCTGAGCAGGACTTTTGTGGAAACAACTCATCTTTGCTCCTACTCAGATTAGACTGTATTTCTCATAATATATCTTTTGTCTTGCTTGAATACTTGTGACTAGTTTCTTTTTTGGTTCTTTTTTGAAACTTTACTTGTGACTAGTTTCCTTCACTAAAAGGTTGAAGTTACCTTACTCAAGAGTAGCATATTCAATTTGTTTATACTTAGTCTTGGGTTATTCTTTTTAGATTAAAATTCTCATATTCTTAGATCTAGCCGCTTGGTGTTCTTGAAGTGTCCATATCATGCATAGCTGCATGGACTTTTAATATTTGCACGTGTACTCAAACCATGAGCAACCAGTTTAATTCTAGTTCACATGGCATGTTTGGTGTATGCTGGAGTAGTCGTGTCAAGGCCAATATAGTAGCACTAGGATCTGTTTCGTTACGCCCAGTCATGTATGGTAATCACGGCATCTTGTCATTAAAAGCATTTCATTACCGTCACCGTAGTCTTGAAATAAAAGTTTCACATTGCATACAAATCTCACATGTTTGCACTTCCTCAGTTTTGACTGTATTGCTCCAAATACATCTGTTGTCTTGCTTGAATACTTAGGACTGGTTTCCTTCTCTAAAAGGTTGACCTTATTATACTCAAGATTAGCATATTTAATTTGCTTATAGTTCTCAATCTTGCATTATTACTTTTAGATTAAAATTATTTTCTTCCTCTATCTAGCCGCTTGGTATTCTTGAAGTGTCCGTATCATGCTTATCTGCATTGGACTCGTAATATTTGCATGTGTATTCAAACCGTGAGCAACCAGTTTAATTCTAGTTCACATGGCATGTTTGATCTCTTCCCTTACGCCCAATCATGTAGTCTAATCACATCACTTGCTGTTGAAGCACTTCTACCATTACCGGAGTCCTGGAATACAAATTTGGCATTTTGAGTGATACTCCCTCTGTAAACTAATATAAGAGCGTTTAGATTACTAAAGTAGTGATCTAAACGCTCTTATATTAGTTTACGGAGGGAGTACATACTTTACATGTTAGCAGTGGCATGCTGAGAATATTTGCAAGAAATGAAGCTAAAGATGGGGTCATGCACAAGAAAACTGTAAATGGGGGAAATGTTTTGGAAGATTAATGCAACAAATAGTGTTGGAGCTTTGTTACTAGCTGGAAAGTTAATCTTGTCTTGTTCATTGGTGAAACATCTGAAATTGCTAGCGTTGGTGTTCACTGTCATAACCCATCCCCCATTTCCCTATCAGAATCGGGACCAGAGGAGGACCACTCTTAGATGCATCAGTATCGTGATGGAGAACAAATTAATACTAGACGTCGGCCACAAGCATTAATTCTCGTGTGAGCTCGTGGCAGTAGTAATTCCGACAATTTGACATGAGATGACTTCACAAGATCAGCCATTTGCACTTATTTATATTCAGACTTCAATATGACTTGCATCTCATAACTCTGCCATTCTTTTTTCTCTTTGCAGGGAAGCGGGGTCTGGACAGAACACCATTGGATTGGGAGACTAGAGTAAGGATAGCCCTGGGTGCAGCAAGAGGGATCGCCCACATCCACACTGAGAACAATGGGAAATTTGTTCATGGCAACATCAAGGCATCAAATGTGTTCCTCAATAGCCAGCAATATGGCTGCATCTCTGACCTTGGCTTGGCGCCACTGATGAACCCGATAACCGCAAGGTCCCGTTCTCTGGGATACTGTGCACCTGAGATCACCGACACAAGGAAATCAACGCAGTGCTCTGATGTCTACAGCTTCGGTGTCTTCGTACTCGAGCTCCTCACTGGCAAGTCACCTGTTCAGATAACCGGCGGCGGCAACGAGGTTGTCCACCTTGTCAGGTGGGTGCAGTCCGTTGTCCGGGAAGAGTGGACCGCCGAAGTGTTTGACGGCGAGCTGATGAGGTACCCTAACATCGAGGAGGAGATGGTGGAGATGCTACAGATCGCCATGGCATGCGTCTCGAGGAACCCAGAGCGGCGGCCGAAGATGCTGGACATGGTGAAGATGATCGAAGAGGTTGGCAGGAACGACAGTGGGACGCGGGCTTCGACGGAGGCCTCGACGCCGGTGGGGGAAGCTCGGAACAAGGCAGAAAGCTCATCTGCAGCCCCCTGATGGAGTTCTCCGAAGTATCATTTTTTTTCGTCTTTGCAAGGGTAGGAGCACGGATAGTTCTGTGTTTTGAGGGCGCTGCATGATTCTTTTGTCTTATGGTTGATTTACATGTTACGAAATTGTAACACCTTGCCATGTGGAACTACGGAAATTGTTTGCTTATTATGCAGCACCTGCTCACTGCTTTTCTGCAAGCAATTGAACAAATGTCTGATCTGTAAACACTTTGGTGGAAGTTACTCCTTGTCTTAGCAATAGAACAGCGACTGCCAAATAATTGTTCTACTAGTGGCTCTTGAGACTTGAATGCACTGATGGCACATGAACTTGTTGACAAGGAAAAACTCGGTTGTTTGGCTCCAGGAACTCAGCCCTCCCTCCCCCTCCTGCGTCGCCCCGTGCGGTGACGGGGAGGAAACCCTAAATCCCGACGCCGTCCGTCCCCCCTTCCCTCCTTCCAAATCCCTCGCTGCCGCCAGGGGGCGCACCCGGGCAAAGCCTGGTCGGTGCCGCCGCCGCCGGGGTCTTTCCCGTCCTCTCGTGCGGTGGGGCGGGCGCGGGCGTCGCTCCCGGGCCCGGGCGTGGTTCGGGCGCCGGGCATCATGGCGGCGACGCGCATGCTCGGCTTTCGTGTGGGTAAAGTTCGGTCGTCGCCGATGTCGGCGGGGGTCTTTCCCGTCCACTCGTGCGCTGGGGCGGGCGCGGGCCGTGTCCCCGGGCCTCAGCATGGTTCGAGCGCCGGGCATCACGGCGGCGACGCGCAGGCTCGGCTTCGTGCGTGTCTGTGTCGCCGGCGCGGCAGGAGGCATGGTGGCTGGCGGCGCCTTCGATGGCGGTCGGCTCTTCGGTGGTTCGCGGGGGTTGGCCTCAGTCAGATCCGCCCAGATCTGGCGCTGGCGACCCATCCGACAGAAGGGGCTGTGACAAGCAGGGGCCGCGGGCGGCGGACGCCGCTGTTCATAGGGTGGCGGTGGTGGTGGTGTGGCTGAGTGGTGGCGCGTGCGCGGCCTGGTGTCCGTCTGGGCCCTCCTTCCCGACTTTAGGACGTCAACGTGTAGCGCAGGAGGACCTCCCTGGTGGCTGCCTTAGCTGCTGACAGGGGTCGATTTGGTACCCCTCGTCAGTGGGGTGCGATTGCTGGTGGCCTTGCAGGGATGTGTGACGGTTGCCATGGTGGGGCGACACGAGGGTGTGCTCGATGGGAGCTCGGTAGGAGGGACGGGTGGCCTCAATGCAGTCCCGTCACCCGTCGCCGACACAGTGGTGTGCCGGTCGGGATGTGTCCGCTCCTTCTCCCCATTTCCTCGTGTTCGGCGGGGAGCTCAGTAGGAGTGATGGGGTGGCCTCGATGTGGTCGCTTCACCTGTCATCGGCATAGGGGTGTGCCGGCGTCTGCTCCTCCTTCTCCCCCTTTCCTCACCGCGGGCGGGTTGGCGCAGGTCTACCGATGTCCGGGATAGAACGTTTGCTGGTGGCTCCGTCGGTCGGGGACTGTCGGTTGGGCCAAAGCGGGGGCCTTTGTGTGGCCTCGGGGTTGTCTGGTTGTAGGGCGGCGGTAGGAGGCGCGGTGTTCGGTGGTGGAGTGCGTGTCTCAGGTGCAGGCAGGCAACCATGGCCACGCGGGTGGTTGACGGAGTTAGAGTGTTGTCGTGGTGGGCGCACGGCAGATGCCAAGGGATGGCTAAAGATAGGAGGAGGCTCGAGGGCACCGGTGGGCTCCAGAGGCAAGGTCGGCATGAGCGAGCGCATGACGCAAGACATACCCAGGTTCGGGGCTCTTTGAAGAGATAACACCCCTAGTCCTGCCGAGTGTAGTTGATGTGTATCAGTACAGAGTTGCTCCTAGAGTTGTGTTGAGGAAAAAGGGAAGCCGGCCAGGGCTTAGGTTGCTCCTTCTCCTGGTGTGGCTAGTCTAGTTTATCTGGAGTGTGCTGTGGTTCTCGTCGTGCGTGAGTGAGTTGCTCCTTCTATGCATGAGGGCTCCTGGGGGGTTTTATAGACCAACCCCCTAGGGGTACAATGGTAATGTTACAAGGTCGTGGGCCGGGTTGTCATCGTCCGGGAAGCCGGTGCTGGGACCCGCCGGGTGTCAGGGCTCGCCGGGTTCTCCGGTCGCGGGCCCGTCCGGTACAGGGGCACTGTTGGCCGTCTTGTCGATCGTCAGGGAGTGGCCGGGTCGAGTTCGCTACAGTGGCGCTCCGTCAGGTCGCCGCTTGCTGGCGTCAGCAGTGACGATGGTTGCACTGTTGCCACACCGGCCCTGGTCAGTGGGTAGGTGGGGCACTGTTGCCACGCCCCGGCTGACCAGAGGCATGGGCGGGGCACTGTTGCCTCGGTCATAGGGGGATGGAGACTCGTCCCGTCATACGGCTGGGATGGGACGGGAGCTGACCCGTGGCCGGGTTGAGGAACGCGCCAAGGGTGGAGCTGGCTTGTTGGGGAAGTCTTGATGTGCCGGGTTCGGCTGTCTTGAGCTGGTCGTTGGGGCCGGGTTGAGGAGTTGGGCCGGGTCGAGGGGCTTGGCCGGGTTGAGCAACCTGGCCAAGCACGTGCCGGCTTGAGGGGCGATGCTGGCCCCGTTGTTTTTGAAAAGGATCCGGGTTCCGTTGCCTGCTCGGGGTTCAACCCCCCGACAGTAGTCCCCAAAGCAGTGAAGGTCCGCCGTCTTCGGATGGGAGGGCCTTCGCAGTTTCCCCCATTTGAGGAGGCAAATTTTGTGACCACTGGGTCCGACAACACCTACTGTGTGCCGGCTTCCGGAAGCCAGATCGCGGCATCCCGGCAGCGGCGGGAAACCGAGGAGTCGGCCGAATCTTGGGGCAATCTTTTGGGCTTCGCGCGGGCGCCACGTGGCGCCCGGGAGCCGGAGGGGCCTGACAGGCCACGCACCCGACAGGATAGGGCGACGTGCTGGGGCCTGACAGGCCTCGGCCTATGCACACGGATTTATTGCGGCATCCGCAAGTCGGTTGCCATTCTCAAGGCAGTTATTACACACGTACGTGCGCAGTTATTGCGGGGAAGTGGGACGGGCGAGCGCAGACAATCCCACTTCCCCACGTTCGAACCGTGGGTTATAATTTGGGGGAAGGGGAGCGGCGGAAACCATTCTCGCTCGCACTCCCCTTCCTCTTCGTCCTTCCTCTTCTTCTTGCGACCGCCGCGTGCGGCGATGCCCATTGCTTTGAGCAGAGCTTCATCGCCGTTCTTCTTTCTTCCTTTCCTTCGTCTTTGTCGATGGCGCTGCCGTCGGGCTCGTGGATGGGCTCGACAGTCACCTTGGACGACATCGCCTATCTCCGCACCACCAGGCGCCTGCCGGGGGAGACGGAGGTCACCGTGTGCCTGCCGCAGGGGGAGCAGGAGCCGCGGCCCGAGGGCACGGAGCACGTGGTCTTCTTCCCTCACTTTAAGCGCGGGTTCGGCCTTCCCGCGAGAACCTTCTTCCGTGACTTCCTGGAGTTCTTCGGGCTCCAGCACCATCATCTTGGCGCCGGCGCGATCGTGCAGCTTTCGGGCTTCATCACCCTCTGCAAGCGATACCTGGGGGTCGAGCCTTCGACCGATCTCTAGGTGCGCTTCTTTTCTTGGAAGGAGCAGGGGCCGAGGGCCGAAGAGATGTCCTACTACGGGGCCGCCATCATCTCCAAGCGGTCGGGCGCTGACTGCCCCAAGATGCCGCTGGAGGATTCTGCCAAGAAATGGCAGAATTCCTTCTTCTACGTCCGCAACGTTGGCGCGGACCGCATCAATCTGCCACCGTTCGTCAACTCGCCGCCGTGGGCGAAGCAGAATTGGGGCTACTTCCCCAAGCGTCCGTCGCAGGAGGTGCTCAACTTGTGCGAGCGGGTGTCGGTGACGAAGGAGCGGGAAGGGCTCACCGACACCAACCTCATCACCGCCTTCATTGTCCGCCGAGTGCTGCCGCTGCAGCAGCGCACCCATCTCATCGGCCAGATGACCGGCCTTCAGGACCCCAACCGCATGTCGAACTTGCGGCTGGGGGCGGACCAGGTCACGCGCCGGGTCAACGACATCTCCAAGGCCAACCTGCGGGACGATTGGGGGTTTGGGAAAGCTCCGTATAGCCAGGTGAACCCGGCACCCGTGGTGAGTCCCTGGTCTCCATATTTTGCTACCACCCATCTTCTTATTCACCCCGACGCGATGCGGGAGGTGCTTCTGAATGCCATCCAGCATCCTTACGACCGGGCGCCGACGCAGGTGGTGCGGGCCGACTCGGAGGAGCCCGCGGCCCACGGCAGAGGGGAGGAGGCGGCCGCCGGCGCCGGCGCAAGGCGCCGTGCGGGTAAGTTTCGTCTTCTTCATTTCTTGAGTTGTCGGTCGCGACGCATCGCGGGGGAGGCTGACATAGGTTGCTGCTGCGGTGGTGCCGGGCGGAGGAGGCGGCGGCGCGGCCGGAGCCGGATCGTCTCAGGGGGCGCTAGCGGCGAGCTGGCTGCACGGGAAGGACAACGTCGCGCCGTGGGCCCCGACCGTGAAGCGCGCGGTGAACCGGGCCGGGGGCGCGAAGCCGCCTGCCAAGAGGAGGCGCGGTGCTCCGCAGGCGAGGCCGGTGAGTCCCGTCGTTCCAGTGGTGCCTGGGTAAGTTTCTTCCTCGCTCGAATCCGAGTGGCAGAGCGACTTTGCTTGGCTCTTGCGAATTTACTCTGTCTTGGGTTTCCGGTCGCCGATCTCATTGGCGCTGGCGGCGGTGGATGCCGCGTCCAATGAGGGCGCCGCGTTTCGGAGGAGCCGGTCCGGCACCATCGACTAGGACGAGGAGGAGGAGCGGGCGGATCCGGACCTCCGTCTGGACCCGGCCGACACCGAAGACCTGGCCTGGCGGGACCGAAACCGGGCCAAGGCGGAGCTGGAGGCGGCGTCGACCCAGGCCTGGGTTAACACTGTGGCGACGTGGGCGAGAGCCAACGAGGAGCCGGTATGGCCGGAGATGCCGGCAGGGATGGTGGCGGCGGCGACGGTCTTCGTGCCGTTGTCGGAGGGGGAGCGCGGCCAAGGTGTCCATGCGGATGTGATGGACCTTGACTGGGAGGTCGTGGTCGTTGGGGACGACACCCCGCTCTTGACCGATGTGGTTGAGCGGGCGGGGGCCCACGGAGGCGGCGGTGACGCTGTCTTGGAGGAGGCGCCGCGGACGGCGCTGGAGGGGGTGCCTCAGGCACCGTCAAGCGAGGCGCCGCCGGTGGTGGAGCCGCAGGCCACTCCGGCCATCGAACTAGCCACGGTGCCGGAGAAGGCGCCGACTACGGGGGAGGCGGTCAGCTAGGCCCTGGTGCTCAGGCCAGGGGGTTGCCAGGCCATCGGGTCACAGCCGGCATGGAGCAGGACAGGCGAGGTCTTCTTTGGGCCTCTAACCCAGGAGGAGTCGGCGATGGCCGCCGTGACCCGGCGCCTGCGAGGGCGGACGGACTGGATCCAGGCCTTCGCCCAGGCCGAGGTGGAGCAGACATGGGAGCTGGAGTGTGCCGTGTTTGTAAGTTTTCCCTTCCCTTCTGTTTTTTTCTTTTGGTTGCTTCTTCCGTGTGGGGGCGCGCTAGCGCACCCACTGGGTGTAGCCCCCGAGATTCGGGCCAACTGCATAGCAATTGGGTCGAATCTTAAACTGATGTCTTGTGTTGATCATTGCTTCTTGCAGCAACTGGACTCCTACCAGGTCGGCGTCTTCAACCAGCTTCTGGAGACGCACCGACAGCTCAAGGAGCAGCTCGCCGCCAAGGAGGAGGAGCTCCACGCCGCGGCAGATATTTTTCTTGCGTGCTCTTTTTAGTGGGGTTGCGCTAGCGCACCCACTGGGTGTAGTTCCCGAGATTTGGGCCAACTGCGTACCAGCAAATGAGTCATGCCGCCTCGAGCAGTCTTGAAGGGCCCCACCATGTCGAGTCCCCAGACCGCGAAGGGCCAGCGATCGGGATGGTTCAAAGTGCTGAAGCCGACTGGTAGCCGCGCTTGCTGAAGCGCTGGCATCCCTCGCACTTGAGGACGAGCGACTCGGCGTCTTGGAGGGCCTTGGGCTAGTAGAAACCATGGCGGAAAGCCTTGGCCACCAGAGACCGTGAGGCGGCATGGTGCCCGCACTCACCCTGGTGTATGTCGAGGAGGATCTCAATGCCCTTGTCTTGCCCGACGCAGCGCTGGAACACGCCGGTGGAGCTGCGCTTGACGAGCTCGTTGTTGATGATGCTGTAGGCGGACGCCCGACGCTGCACTTGCCAAGCCTCGGTCTCGTCCATGGGGAGGACCCCGTTCTCCAGAAACTCTGAGATGGGTAGGGTCCATGATGGCGCCGTCACCACGGCAAAGACGGCCACCATGGCGGGTTCTGGGGCGACAGCCCCCGAGCCGGGTTCAGTAGCCCTCGGGTCGGGGACGACGACGGCTGGGTCGACGGCTGCAGCCCCTAGGCCGGGTTGAGCAGTTCTCGGGCCGGGTTCGGCAGGCCCCGGGTCGGGTTGAGGCACGGCCGGGTCGTCCGGGACGCAGATGGACTCGGAGTCTGGAGACGGCTTGATGGATGGCTTGTGCAGGTGCTCGAGCGAGACGCCAGACGGGATGGACTGCCGGGATGAGGCGATCCTGGCGAGCGTGTTGGCGGCCTCCTTTTCCGCGTGCGGGGCGTGGAGGAACTCGCAGCCCGTGAAGAATCTGGACAACATTTGGATGAGGAAACAGTAGCTCGCCATGTTGGGGTCGTGGGTGTCCCACTCACCGGAGCACAGCTGCGCCACCAAATCGAGTCGCCGTAGCACAGGATGCGCCGGATGCCGAGTTCCTTGGCAAGCCGGAGGCCATGCACAAGGGCTTCGTACTCGGCGACGTTGTTGGAGGCGACGAAGTGGATCTGGAGCGCGTACTTGAGCCAGTCGCCCTTCAGGAAGGACAACACAATGCCGGCCCCTAGGCCGAGACGCATCTTCGAGCCGTCGAAGTGCATGCGCCAGTGCATCGAGTCCGGCGGCGACAGGTATTGGGTCTCGGTCCAGTCGACGAGGAAGTCGGCCAGAGCTTGGGACTTGTTCTTAGTGCGGGGCTCGTAGAGGATGGTGTGGCCGGCTAGCTCGAGCTCCCACTTGGTGACCCGACCAGAGGTGTCTCGGCACCCGATGATCTCACCGAGGGGGGCCGTGCTGACCACGGTGACACCGTGCTCTTGGAAGTACTGCTTCAATTTCTTGGCGGTGAAGTACACGCCGTAACACATCTTCTGTTAGTGCGGGTAGTTCTCCTTGGAGGCGGAGAGCACCTCGCTCAGGTAGTAGACAGGACGCTGGACAGCTTGGATCTTGCTCTTCTCTGGTTGCTCGACCACCATCACCGTGCTGACCAACCACGAAGTCGCAGCGATGTAGAGTAACAGCGGCTCCTTCTCGGCTGGTGCGGCCAGGACTGGTGCGGTGGAGATCATGCGCTTGAGGTCCCGAAAAGCCTCATCCGCCTAGTCATTCCATTCAAACGGCGTCGTCTTCTTCATCAACTGATACAGGGGCAAGGCCCTCTCGCCCAGCCGGTTGAGAAACCGGCTGCCCGAGGCCAGGCAGCGGGTGAATTTCTGGACATCGCGCAACCGAGCCGGCTTGCGCATGTGCTCGATGGCCTTGATCTTCTCCGGGTTCGCCTCAATGCCGCGCTCCGAGACGAGGAAGCCGAGTAGCTTTCCGGCTGGGACACCGAAAATGCACTTCTCTGGGTTGAGCTTGATTTTGTACTCGCGCAGGTTGGCGAAGGTTTCCTTCAGGTCGTCGAGGAGCGTCAGGTGCTGCTTGGTCTTCACCCCGATGTCGTCCACGTACATGTGGATGTTGCGGCCGAGTTGCAGCAGCAAGCATTTCTGCATGCAGTGCTGGAAGGTGGCGCCGGCGTTCTTCAGGCCGAACGACATGGTGACGTAGCAATACGCCCCAAAGGGCATGATGAAGGACGTCTTCAGGGCGTCGGCCGGGTCTAGCTTGATCTGATGATAGCCGGAGTAAGCATCCAGGAAGGACAGGAGCTCGCACCCGGCAATGGAGTCGATGACTTGGTCGATCCGTCGGAGGGCGAACGGATCTTTGGGGGCAGGAGTTCAGGCTGGTGTAGTCGATACACATGCGACATGTCTTGTTCTTCTTCAGGACGAGGACTGGATTAGCCAGCCACTCGGGGTGGAACACTTCCATGATGAAGCCGGCCGCCAAAAGCTTGGCGACCTCTTCACCGATGGTTCTTCTCTTCTCTTCGGAGAAACGTCGTAGGGGTTGGCGGACGGGCTTGGCGTCCTTGCGGACATGGAGTTTTTGCTTGGCATACTTCCTAGGGATTCCCGTTATGTCCTTCGGGGTCCATGCAAAGATATCCCGATTCTCACAGAGGAAGTCGATGAGCTCGCCTTCCTATTTGCTGTCGAGGCAGGTGCCTACGACCACGTACTTGCTGCAGCTGGGGTCTTCCGGGTTCAGATTCACTTTCTTGGTCTCCTTGGAGGGCTTGGACGAGGCCTCGTCGGCCGGGATCGGCATGGCCGACGTCTCATTGGCCAGGGCGACAATCCGGTCGAGCTGGCGCCGCTCCTCGGCTATGACCAGCGACTCGGCCAGCTTGGCTCCGTCTCGGGCGCACTCCAAGGACTTGCGGTAGTCGCCGGTGATGGTGATGAGGCCCTTCAGACCCGACACCTTCATCTTTAGGTAGGCGTAGTGGGGGACCACCATGAACTTGGCGAGTGCGGGCCGACCTAGTAGCGTGTGGTACGTGCTGGACAGATCCACCACTTCAAACCAGATTGGCTCGCATCAAAAGTGGTTGCTGTCGCCGAATAGGACGTCGAGCCGGACCCAGCCGGTCGGAGAGCAGGAGAGGTCGGGAACGATGCCGTGGAAGATCGTCTGGGTTGGTTCCAGATATTTGGCCTTGAGGCCGAGCTTGGTCATGGTGTTGCGGTAGAGGATGTTGATGCTCCTGCCACCGTTGATGAGAACCCGGGAGAACTTGCTAGTGCGCCGAGGCGCGACGATGGTGGGGTTGAGGACGAGGGCGTAACCACCCGGGTTCGGCATGACGGCCGGGTGGTCCTCCCGAGTCCAGGTGACCGGGCGCTCCGACCAGTGCATGTATTCCGGCTTGGACGTGATGACGGTGTTCACCTCCTGCCAAAGGAGGTGCTCACTGTGTTTGTCGTCGCCGAGGCTGGTGAAGACGACGTTAGTAGCATTCTGGGCCGGGTAAACATCGTCGCGCATAGCTCCGCTAGCCGGGGGCGGCGGAGGAGGCGGAGGCGGCTGCCCCGCTCCCGGAGCCGGTGCTAGAGGAGGCGGGATGTTGCCCCTCATGATGCGCTTGGTGATGGCGCACTGATGTCTACTACACAACCTTCTTCTTGTAGACGTTGTTGGGCCTGCAAGTGCACAGGTTTGTAGGACAGTGGCAAATTTCCCTCAAGTGGATGACCTAAGGTTTATCAATCCGTAGGAGGCGTAGGATGAAGATGGTCTCTCTCAAGCAACCCTGCAACCAAATAACAAAGAGTCTCTTGTGTCCCCAACACACCCAATACAATGGTACTTGTATAGGTGCACTAGTTCGGCGAAGAGATGGTGATACAAGTGCAATATGGATAGTAGATATAGGTTTTTGTAATCTGAAATAATAAAAACAGCAAGGTAACTAATGATAAAAGTGAGAGTAAACGGTATTGCAATGATAGGAAACAAGGCTTAGGGTTCATACTTTCACTAGTGCAAGTTCTCTCAACAATAATAACATAGATAGATAATATAACAAGCCCTCAACATGCAACAAAGAGTCACTCCGAAGCCACTAATAGCGGAGAACAAATGTAGAGATTATGGTAGGGTATGAAACCACCTCAAAGTTATTCTTTCGGATCAATCTATAAAAGAGTTCTTACTAGAATAACACCTTAAGATACAAATCAACCAAAACCCTAATGTCACCTAGATACTCAATTGTCACCTCAAGTATCCGTGGGCATGATTATACGATATGCATCACACAATCTCAGATTCATCCAACCAACATAAAAGTACTTCAAAGAGTGCCCCAAAGTTTCTACCGGAGAGTCAAGAACGTGTGCCAACCCCTATGCATAGGTTCCCAATGTCACGAAACCCGCAAGTTGATCACCAAAACATACATCAAGTGGCACATGATATCCCATTGTCACCACAGATAATCACGGCAAGACATACATCAAGTGTTCTCATAAAAGACTCAATCCGATAAGATAACTTCAAAGGGGAAACTCAATTCATCACAAGAGAGTAGAGGGGGAGAAACATCATAAGATCCAACTACAATAGCAAAGCTCGGGATACATCAAGATCGTGCCATAGAGGAAACACGAGAGAGAACACGAGAGAGAGAGATGAAACACATAGCTACTGGTACGTACGCTCAGCCCCGAGGGTGAACTACTCCCTCCTCGTCATGGAGAGCGCCGGGATGATGAAGATGGCCACCGGTGATGGGATCCCCCTCCGGCAGGGTGCCGAAACGGGCTCCCGAGAGGTTTTTGGTGGCTATAGAGGCTTGCGGCGGCGGAACTCCCGATGTACCTTCTATTCTGGAAATTTTACGATATGTCGGTATATATGGGTGAAAGGAGTATGTCGGTGGAGCTATGGGGGCCCCACGAGGCACGGGGCGCGCCCTAGGGGGGTGGGCGCGCCCCCCACCCTCGTGAGCACCTCCCGTATCTTCTGACATGGGGTCCAAGTGAAAGATTGTGGATGTCGCCTAGAGGGGGGGGGGGGTGAATAGGCGTTTTAAAATAATTACGGTAGAGGCTTGAACAAATGCGGAATAAACCTAGTGGTTAATTTGTCAAGCACAAAACCTACAACAACTAGGCTCACCTATGTGCACAAACAACTTATGCTAAGCAAGATAAGCAACTATGTGATAGCAAGATATATGACAAAGAACAATATGGCTATCACAAAGTAAAGTGCATAAGTAAAGGGCTCGGGTAAGAGATAACCGAGGCACGTGGAGACGATGATGTATCCCGAAGTTCACACCCTTGCGGATGTGGAGGCACAATGCTCCCCAAGAAGCCACTAGGGCCACCGTAATCTCCTCACACCCTCGCACAATGCAAGATGCCGTGATAACACTAAGGGACCCTTGAGGGCAGTCACCGAAACCGTACAAATGGCAACCTTGGGGGCGGTCACCGAACCCGTACACTTTGGCAACCCTTGGGGGCGGTCACCGGAACCCGTCAAATTGCTCGGGGCGATCTCCACAACCAAATTGGAGACCCCGACGCTTGCCCGGAGCTTTTACACCACAATGATTGAGCTCCGAACACCACCAACCGTCTAGGGCGCCCAAGCACCCAAGAGGAACAAGCTCAAGGGAACCAAGCACCCAAGAGTAATAAGCTTCTCAACTTGTAACTTCCACGTATCACGTGGAGAACTCAAACCGATGCACCAAATGCAATGGCAAGGGCACACGGAGTGCCCAGGTCCTTCTCTCCCAAATCCCACCAAAGCAACTAATGCTAGGGAGGAAAATGAGAGGAAGAACGAAAGAAGAACACGAAGAACTCCAAGATCTAGATCCAAGGGGTTCCCCTCACTTAGAGAAGAAAGTGATTGGTGGAAACGTGGATCTAGATCTCCTCTCTCTTTTCCCTCAAGAACTAGCAAGAATCATTGGAGGGATTGAGAGTTAGCAAGCTCGAAGAAGGTTAACAATGGGGGAAGAGCACGAGCTCAAAGGATAAGGTTCAATGGGGAAGAAGACCCCCTTTTATAGGTGGGGTAAAATCCAACCGCTATGCTCACAACCCGCACAGAGCGGTACTACCGCTCGTCCTCACGGTACTACCGCTAGGGATCGCGGTACTACTGCTTGCGGTACAAAAAAATACTTCCGTACCTACCTCCACAGGACCTGGGACGAGTTTTTTGGTCCGGAGCGGTACTACCGCTGTAGGAGCCGCGGTAGTACTGCTCTGGAGCGGTAGTAAAAAATTACATCCGCTCCAATTCGCGGTAGTAGCGCTGCAGCCTTTTCAGGACACCAAAACTGCCACAACTTTTGCAAACGGACTCCGAATTCGATGAAACCAAGTTTGTTGGAAAGCTGGCGACAAGGGCTAACACAATCTTGAAAGAAATATCAATAAGAAGTAAAATAGAAAAGGCCCATAAGAAAAAGGTGAGAACCCTTCCTTGGATAAGACCGGTAAAACCTCCAACACCGAAAACATCATATAAGACGCATGCGAACTCCGTTTTCGATGAACTCAAGCTTGTCATCAAGATGACCATAAGCTCTAAGACTCACAAAGAGAACTAAACAAGAACCAAGAAACATGATGCAAGGATGCAATGGTTTGAGCTCTCTACTAACGATACGATCAAGCCACCAACTTGAGAGCCCCCCTTGATAGTACGGCAAACGATCCTATAGCCCGGTCCACGAGACCGGTAAAATAGAAAAACTATCAAGGGCAAAACCTTTGCCTTGCACATGGTCCACTTGAGCTAGATGATGACGATCTTGACTCCCTCAAGTTGGACCTCATTTCTTGATTGCGTTTGCTCGATGAAAACTAGTTGATTGCTCCCCCATACTCCACTATGGGTGAGTCACTCTTTGGCACATCTTCACAAGTCCATTGACACCATAATGGATGGCAAGCTACATGCACTTGATCTCTTCGTCATGCTCCACTTGAACTTGCACATGGCAATCTTGATGACGATCACCACTAAATTTCATCCTCTCCATGGGTTGAGTGATATCTTCCTCTTGACGCAAGCCCATGTACACTTACCTAACCCCACATAGAACTCTCACATAGACCATGGGTTAGTACACAATGTGCAATGGACAATGCTTACCATACCATGGGATCACTTGATCCCTCTTGATACATCTTCTACGCTTTGTGAGTTGATCATTTTGATTCACTCTTGACTTAGTCTTGATCAACCTTGAATCTTTCCAACTCTCTTCATTTGGATGATGTCTTGAAGATAAGCATGAATGATCACACAATCTTCTTTTTCAAGACATGCTTGCAATAAGATCAACTCTCACATGACCAATCTTTGGATAATTCCTTAATAGCACCTTGGTCAACACAAACTCTCCTTGAAACCAACACATGTACTCCAAGAAAAGCCTATGGACAAAACCTTCAAATATGACTCAAGGCAACCATTAGTCCATAGAGATTGTCATCAATTAGCAAAACCAAACATGGGGGCACCGCATGTTCTTTCAATCTCCCCCATTTTGGTAATTGATGACAATCACTTTCAAGAGAGTTTATACAAGGAATTATGCATCACCATGCAATGCAACAACCAATGATGCATGGGATTGAGATGCAAATGCTTAGGAACCAAAACCAAAGCAAGGAGAAAACTCAGAAGACTTCTCCACAAAACTCTCTGAAACTCCTCCTCCATTGACATCGATTGCCAAAATGGGCGAAAAGCTTAGAAGGCCAAAATAAATTGTGGTCCTCCATAAATTGTGTATTTCTCAACAAGAAAGTGGAATGCAATAGACATATCCAACTGTCATTACTTGGAGGAAGACAAACTATATTGAGGCCCAAAAAAATGCAACAGAGAGATATGCCACAAAGACATAACAAAGAGAGACACAAGCAATCAGAAGATAGCAATTGAAGCAAGCAATCAACGGATATCAACTGAACCAACTAGACCAATGATCCTACATGCCACAAGAATAAGGATATTATGATAAGCGCAAAGGAGTGTTCTAAAGAAACTAGAGAAGCTCCCCATGATTTGTGCACACATAAGAATTTTTTTTGTATTTGAATACAAAGTGCACAAAATAGGATCATAGCTCCCCCAAAATCAATAGAAACTTACAACAAGTGCAAGTGAGCATATAGGAAACTAAGCCTAGTACTTGCAGCAAACACATGGTTGAGCAACAAGTAAGAGAGGTAACTTGAGAATGGGCTCAACCAAAAAGATGTGTGTGAGTCAAGGCAATGCACTTGAGAAGACTAATGTACAGATGAGCATAAAGCATCAATAAAGTCTTGAAAGAATGAGGCACACGGTGCAAGGCCTATCATTCCCACACACAACTAGCAAATGGGTTCACAAGCTTACTAATAAGCATATAAAGAACCTATGCTTGTGACAACCTGTGGTGAAGATAGAAGATGAAAGCCTCATCAAGACGAGGGATACCAATTAAGATGGCAAAAGCCTCGTAAGGATAAGCATGAGGAAAATAATCTTCACCACACAAGAGTGCATCAAGATGCAACGATAGAAGACATGCACTCAAGGAAAAAGCTTTCACGGAGCCACCAAAGAAATAACATAAGAAAGACAAGGTGGACGTGAAAGAAAGGATATCAACTAGAGATGTAATTTCTCTCAAGTGTATAAGGTTCTATGTAGACGAAATCATGACGATATATATCTACAAAGAAGGATGTACACCCGAAATAGTTACAACACGAAGGAACAAGATATCCACAAGGAAGTCATAAATATACCAATAAGATATTTGCTTGAAAGCATAACACTTGGCTAGATATGGTCTTATTGTATATAAACGAATTCCTACCACACAACCATCAAAGACATCACAACTAGCAACATGAGATCATTGTTGGGATGCTTTGAGAAAGGAAACAAGTATCACAAGATATGAAATGAATATCATGCCAAGATACAACCTACACAAGGTTGAATGCAAGAAGGGAAAGCATGAATAGATACTTGTTAACGAGATATCGTTGGAAGGATGTAGTAGATACCAATTGAAGGTAGATAGCATTTCATTGACCATCCTAGCTGGACTCCAATATGCACATGGTGACAACACCTTCCTTGTGAGTGAGTCGAGCATCCAATGCATCTCCAAATGTTCCTAGAAGAACAACACAAACTAAACGGTACCCAAACTCATCGGGACCAAATAGTTAGAAACACCAATACATAGGACAAACTCCACATAAATATGTGCATATAGATATGAAAATGAATTTCATGCACATCTCATCCAATTTGAGACTAGGTGGAGTTTCCCCTATATATTGAGTCAAAGAAAGAAAGCATGCCAAATGAAATACATGAAGTAAACATGCATGCTCAAGACTTTCAAAACCCGAAACCAAAAGACAAAGAAATGCCAAGTGAAAAGGATACCAAATGGAGAAATCATCACTTAGAAGATATCATTAAAGATACATCAAGGAATGAGATATCCATTGATACACACTAAACTAAAGATGTCAAACTCCCAAAGAGAGGATGGTTCCAAACAAACCAAGCTCTCAACGAAGTTTCATGATGGCACAAAGTACCAAAAAGAAACGGCTTGCCTTCCACCAAAAAACACTTGATAAGGATCACAAGAAGAGTGTTCTAGAGAAAATATGATAGCTCCCCCATGAGTTGTGCATTATATAGGGGATTTATATTTGAATACAAAATGTACAAGGTGGGATCACCACTTTCACTATATCTAGAAAACCCTAGACAAGAATAAGAAATAAACAGGATCCACAAGTGGTATGGAAGACAACGGGAGTTGACACAAACCTTGGCAAGAGAAAAGGCAAATAAAAGCAAAAGCCAATGTAAAGATGATCAATAAATTCTACCACACATAAGTGAGTACCAATTGTCAAAAGACAAGAAGTATTTGGAAATAATTCCCGTTGGTAGATAGCAATGATGTCCAACATCATCTTCACACCAAACACACACAAATTGCAACTTGTAGAGCTAACATGCCACCTAGGAACAATATAATACAATATCAATTCTAGGTGACAATATCTCAAATGTACACATTTTCTAGGCTTATGCACATGGCATATTACTCCCCCATAATGTGATACCAATAAGAACTTAACAAGAGGCAATAAGAGGATCCAACACGAGATAATCAATGGAATTTTTTGTAATTTGAATTTCTCATGAGAGATATACCACCTAGCGACTAGATAATCTTGTAATATCAATACTAGATGGTATTCCTCTTGTACACACATTTATAGGATTGTGAGGTGCACAAAGCACATCACTCCCCCAAAATGGGATGTTCCATTGATCTCTCACACGAGCCAACTAGGATACAAACAAGAAGCGAAAAGGCTCAACGCACGGCACACACGTACATGATGTGCAAACCAACACACACATACTTGATTGCTCAAGATAAGCAAGTTGGAAGCGCAACATATACAAACACATGCAAGGAACAAAACCAAAACATGCAAGGGGGCAAGTAACTTTCAAGGTAAACAATTTAAGTACAAGTTACCGCAAGGAGGCACATTGGATATAAGATAGAAACTTGATAATCCAATTGATTTGGCTTGAGACAAAGAGAATGATGAAGTCCCCTTAATTCTTCATAATGTAGCCAAGTCTCCAATGCCCTCCAACAACACCTATTGATCAAGTTTGAGCTAGTTGGTCCCCAACCAATTTGGGTCCTAAGAGGTTAGTCACAATAGGCTTGGCTACCCAAATGGTTCTTTTCTTGACACCACTTTGAGTACCAACAAGCTTGGAAAACACATTTCCAACCTTATCCTTCCCAAGAGAATAGATATCATCAATAATAATTGGGTTGGATAAGTTACCACTAGTGCATGAAGAAGCGACGTGACCTTTCTCACGACATAAGTAGCAACGTCTACTCTTCACTTTCTTCTCACTTGATTTCTCAACAAGAGAAGCATTAACTTGAGTTTTCTTGGGAAGAGGCCTTTCTTCAACTTGAGGTTGAGCATGAGAATGCACTTGTAGCCGCTTCCCTAGTTGCTTGTCACTAAAGGCCTTCTTCTTCAATGGGCAAGATCTAACATGATGCCCTTCAATTTTGCACTTGAAGCAAATAATCTTGGCCGAACTCTTGACTTGTTTTTGGCCCTTCTTGTTGATGCTCTTGGACTTCTTATTCTTATTGGAGTTGAATCCAAGTCCACCTTTGTCATTGGGGGATTTTTGCACATTCAAGATATTGTTGAGTGTGGCCTTCCCTTCATGACACTTTTCCAAGTCTTTCTTCAAAGAAGTGACTTGGGCCTTGAGCTCTTTGATTTCCTCTACATGGTTAGTCTCAACACAAGTACTAGAGGAAGTATAAGCTTCATTGTTAGAGCAACAAGGCAAGGAAAGCAATTCATCAAAAGATGTACCAACATTGTGAGTAGATGAATTACAAGGACTAGCATATGGCAATATAGCACTTTGACTAGATGTAGTGCTAGTATCCACATGAGGCTCACTAGATGTTACCTTAGCAAGCATGGCCTCATGAGCTATCTTTAGCACATTATGGGATACTAGAAGATCATCATGAGAGTTTGAGAGCTTTTCATGGCTTTCTTCCAATTTCCCATATTTGCTAGATAGAAACTCAAGTTGAGCCCGTAGCTCAACATTCTCCTTCAATATGGATGCTTCACAAGAGATAGAGTTAGTAGCACAAGCATCATCATTAGCAACAAGAGGAGAAGACAACTTGGCAAGCTCTTTTGAATAAGAAGCTTTAAGTTGAGCATGAGACTCAGTGAGTTTGATGAGCTCACTCTTAATGACCCTTGAGCCATTTTCGAGGTGCTCAAAGTCCTCAAGGAGTTTAGCATGCGCAACTTCAAGCTCCTCATTCTTAGTTTCAAAATCATTGGCCACCTCAAGAGCTCTATCACGAGATTCCCTCACTCTAGATAGTTCTAGAGCAAAAGTCTCCTCAAGAGATTCGGAGGTGGTTTGTTCATGTTCAAGAGCTTGAGATAGCTCCACGATCTCATTAGCGTAATCACGCCCATGAGCTTCCATTTTCTCAATGGTGACCTCATGCTCCTCTAGATGAGATTCCAACTCCTCAATATATTTCTTGCCCTCAATGGCAATGGACATAATTTCCATGAAGTTGGAACGAGCAATTTTATTTTTATGAAGAGTTTTAAAAACCATTTCCCCCTTAATTTTTAAGGAGGCAACATTATCATTCTCTTCATCATTATCCTCATCATCATTAGCATCAACATCATCATCAAGAGACACATTGGGGTACAAAGTAGGAGATACCTTTGACGCCTTAGCCATAAGGCAAAAAGCAATAGATGATGATGCACGATCCCTTGAGGCACCATTAAACACCACATCTTGTTCCATGGAGAGTTCGGTTTCCTCTACATTGTTAGCACAACAAATCGAGGAAATAGATGCATTTTTATCATGGCAACAAGATATAGCAAGCATATCATCATGAGATCTAGTCACGCAATTTCTACATGATATGCAAGGACTATCAACACAATCATGTGAAACATTTGGAGTGCTCGAAGTGTTAAAGCCCAAAGAGGGAGCATTGCAATAAGATAGTGATGAAGGATCATCCAGAATAAGCATACTATCATCATTACAATGACCAACACTACTCACCATATCATTACCTTGTGGAAAACCACATGTAGGTGAAGTAGAAGAAGTTGAGAAGACTATATGACCGGAGGTGGAGGGAGAACAATCATCCCCACAAATCTTGGACACACCATATTTATCTTGAAGCTTTGTCCACAACTCATGAGGATCCCGGAACGGCATGAGTTCAAATATAACTACATTGCTCAAAGCATCGAAAAGCACATTAGAAGCTTGAGCATTGAGATAAGAGTTTTTCTCATCCTCTAAAGATAATGTTTGGGGATCCTTTGGAGGAGAAAAACCCATATCTACAATTCGCTCTAAATTTGGGTCCATGACCCTAAAGAGATTAAGCATGCGAATTAACCAAACATCAAAATTTGTGCCATCGAAACTAAGAGTGTCAGAGAATCCTAATCCTCTAGTCGACATCTTTACTCTCTAGGCGGTTAAGCCCAACAAAGAGAGACGAGGCTCTGGTACCAATTGAAAGATTGTGGATGTCACCTAGAAGGGGGGGGGGTGAATAGGCGTTTTAAAATAATTACGATAGAGGCTTGAACAAATGCGGAATAAACCTAGTGGTTAATTTGTCAAGCACAAAACCTACAACAACTAGGCTCACCTATGTGCACCAACAACTTATGCTAAGCAAGATAAGCAACTATGTGATAGCAAGATATATGACAAAGAACAATATGGCTATCACAAAGTAAAGTGCATAAGTAAAGGGCTCGGGTAAGAGATAACCGAGGCACGTGGAGACAATGATGTATCCCGAAGTTCACACCCTTGCGGATGCTAATCTCTGTTTGGAGCGGTGTCGAGGCACAATGCTCCCCAAGAAGCCACTAGGGCCACCGTAATCTCCTCACGCCCTCGCACAATGCAAGATGCCGTGATTCTACTAAGGGACCCTTGAGGGCGGTCATCGAACCCGTACAAATGGCAACCATTGGCGGAGGTCACCGAACTCGTACACTTTGGCAACCCTTGGGGGCGGTCACCGGAACCCGTCAAATTTCTCGGGGTGATCTCCACAACCTAATTGGAGACCCTGACGCTTGCCTGGAGCTTTACACCACAATGATTGAGCTCTGAACACCACCAACCGTCTAGGGCGCCCAAGCACCCAAGAGGAACAAGCTCAAGGGCACCAAGCACCCAAGAGTAATAACCTTCTCAACTTGTAACTTCCACGTATCACGTGGAGAACTCAAACCGATGCACCAAATGCAATGGCAAGGGCACACGGAGTGCCCAAGTCTTTCTCTCCCAAATCCCACCAAAGCAACTAATGCTAGGGAGGAAAATGAGAGGAAGAACGAAAGAAGAACACGAAGAACTCCAAGATCTAGATCCAAGGGGTTCCCCTCACTTAGAGAAGAAAGTGATTGGTGGAAACGTGGATCTAGATCTCCTCTCTCTTTTCCCTCAAGAACTAGCAAGAATCATTGGAGGGATTGAGAGTTAGCAAGCTCGAAGATGGTTAACAATGGGGGAAGAACACGAGCTCAAAGGATAAGGTTCAATGGGGAAGAAGACCCCATTTTATAGGTGGGGGAAAATCCAATCGTTATACTCACAACCCGCACAGAGCGGTACTTCCGCTCGTCCTCACGGTACTACCGCTAGGGATCGCGGTACTACTGCTTGCGGTACAAAAAAATACTTCCGTACCTACCTCCGCAGGACCTGGGATGAGTTTTTTGGTCCGGAGCGGTACTACCGCTGTAGGAGCCGCGGTAGTACCGCTCTGGAGCGGTAGTAAAAAATTACATCCGCTTCAATTCGCGGTAGTACCGTTGCAGCCTTTTCAGGACACCAAAACCGCCACAACTTTTGCAAACGGACTCCGAATTCGATGAAACCAAGTTTGTTGGAAAGCTAGCAACAAGGGCTAACATAATCTTGAAAGAAATATCAATAAGAAGTAAAATAGAAAAGGCCCATAAGAAAAAGGTGAGAACCCTTCCTTGGATAAGACCGGTAAAACCTCCAACACCGAAAACATCATAGAAGACGCATGCGAACTCTGTTCTCGATGAACTCAAGCTTGTCATCAAGATGACCATAAGCTCTAAGACTCACAAAGAGAACTAAACAAGAACCAAGAAACATGATGCAAGGATGCAATGGTTTGAGCTCTCTACTAACGATACGATCAAGCCACCAACTTGAGAGCCCCCCTTGATAGTACGACAAACGATCCTATAGCCCGGTCTCCCAACTACCACCACGAGACCGGTAAAATAGAAAAACTATCAAGGGCAAAACCTTTGCCTTGCACATGGTCCACTTGAGCTAGATGATGATGATCTTGACTCCCTCAAGTTGGACCACATTTCTTGATTGCGTTTGCTCGATGAAAACTAGTTGATTGCTCCCCCATACTCCACTATGGGTGAGTCACTCTTTGGCACATCTTCACAAGTCCATTGACACCATAATGGATGGCAAGCTACAAGCACTTGATCTCTTCGTCATGCTCCACTTGAACTTGCACATGGCAATCTTGATGACGATCACCACTAAATTTCATCCTCTCCATGGGTTGAGTGATATCTTCCTCTTGACGCAAGCCCATGTACACTTACCTAACCCCACATAGAACTCTCACATAGACCATGGGTTAGTACGCAATGTGCAATGGACAATGCTTACCATACCATGGGATCACTTGATCCCTCTTGATACATCTTCTACGCTTTTTGAGTTGATCAACTTGATTCACTCTTGACTTAGTCTTGATCAACCTTGAATCTTTCCAACTCTCTTCATTTGGATGATGTCTTGAAGATAAGCATGAATGATCACACAATCTTCTTTTTCAAGACATGCTTGCAATAAGCTCAACTCTCACATGACCAATCTTTGGATAATTCCTTAATAGCACCTTGGTCAACACAAACTCTCCTTGAAACCAACACATGTACTCCAAGAAAAGCCTATGGACAAAACCTTCAAATATGACTCAACGCAATCACTAGTCCATAGAGATTGTCATCAATTACCAAAACCAAACATGGGGGCACCGCATGTTCTTTCACCAAGTCCATCAGGTGGGTTTCCTTCCAAAAATAACTTCTCCAGTTGATTTCGTTCCGTTTTGACTCTGTCTGATATTCCTTTTCCTCGAAACACTGAAATAGGCATAAAACAACAAATCTGGGCTGGGCCTCCGGTTAATAGGTTAGTCCCAAAAATAATATAAAAGTGGATAATAAAGCCCAATATTGCCTAAAACAGTAGATAAAGTAGCATGGAGCAATCAAAAATTATAGATACGTTGGAGACGTATCAAGCATCCCCATGCTTAATTCCTGCTCGTCCTCGAGTAGGTAAATAATAAAAAAGAATTTTTGATGCGGAGTGATACTTTGGCATAATTTCAATGTAAATCTTCTTAATTGTGGCATGAATATTCAGATCCGAAAGATTCACGACAAAAGTTCATATTGAAATAAAAAATAATAATACTTCAAGCATACTAATCAAAGCAATCATGTCTTCTCAAAATAGCATGGCAAAAGAAAGTTCATCCCTACAAAATCATATAGTTAGGCTATGCTTCATTTTCGTTACAGAAAGATGTTCCCAACTTCTATACCCCCGATGACAATCCAAGCAATTGTTTCATACTTAAATAATCTCAAACTTTTTCAACCTTCACGCAATACATGAGCATGAGCCATGGATATAGCACTATGGGTGGAATAGAATATGATGATGGGGATTGTGTGGAGAAGACAAAAAAGGAGAAAGTCTCACATTGACAAGGATAATCAACGGGCTATGGAGATTCCCATTAATTGATGTCAACATGAGGAGTAGGGATTGCCATGCAATGGATGCACTAGAGCTATGAATGCTCAACAAAAGAAAACTAGTGGGTGTGCATCCAACTCGCTTGCTCATGAAGACCTAGGGCATTTGAGGAAGCCCATCGTAGGAATATACAAGCCAATTTCTATAATGAAAAATTCCCACTAGTATAAAAAGACAACTTATGAGACTCACTATATGAAGAACAGGGTGCTACTTTGAAGCACAATATATGAGACTCACTACATGAAGAACAAGGTGCTACTTTGAAGCACAAGTGTGGAAAAAGAGATAGTAGCATTGCCCTTTTTATTTATTTTATTCTTTTTTTGGGCCTTTCGTTTTTTTTCTTTTGGCCTTTCTCTCTTTTTTTTGTTTTTTTGTTTGGGCAATGCTCTAATAATGATGATCATCAATTACAACATAAGGATTACAACTCGAAACTTAGAACAAGATATGACACGATATGAATGCCTCCGGCGGTGTACCGGGATGGTGCAATGAATCAAGAGTGACATGTATGAAAAATAATGCATGGTGGCTTTGCCACAAATACGATGTCAACTACATGATCATGCAATGGCAATATGACAAAAGTAATCTATGTCATGATGATGATGGAAGTTGCATGGCAATATATCTCGGAATGGCTATGGAAATGCCATGATAGGTAGGTATGGTGGCTGTTTTGAGGAAGATATAAGGAGGTTTATGTGTGATAGAGCGTATCGTATCACGGGGTTTGGATGCACCGACGAAGTTTGCACCGACTCTCAAGGTGAGAAAGGGCAATGCACGGTACTGAAGAGGCTAGAAATGGCGGAAAGGTAAAAGTGTGTATAATCCATGGACTCAACATTAGTCAAAAGAACTCATATACTTATTGCAAAAATTTAGAAGCCATCAAAAACCAAGTACTACGCGCATGCTCCTAGGGGGATAGATTGGTAGGAAAAGACCATCGCTCGTCCCCGACCGCCACTCATAAGGATGCACAAGCCAGGTACACTTCATGTTTCAAATTTGTTACACAACTTTAACCATACGTGCATGCTACGGGACTTGCTAACTTCAACACACTCATTCTCTAAATTCATAATTACGCAACTAGCATGACTTTAATATCACTACCTCCATATCGCAAAACAATTATCAAGCATCAAATTTTTCTTAGTATTCAACACACTCATAAGAATTCTTACAAATCTTGAATACCAAGCATATTAGGATTATTTAAGCGAATTACCATGCTATTAATGACTCTCAAAATAATCTAAGTGAAGCATGAGTGTTCATATATTTTCTCAAAATAAAACAACCACCATGCTCTAAAAGATACAAGTGAAGTACTAGAGCAATAACAAAAACTACTCCGAAAGATATAAGTGAAGATCAATGAGTAGTCGAATAATTATGCAACTATGTGAAAACTCTCCCATTTAATAATTTCAGATCTTGATACTTTATTCAAACTGTTGGGGAACGTAGTAATTTCAAAATTTTCCTATGCACACGCAAGATCATTGTGATGTATAGCAACGAGAGGGGGAGTGTATCTTCATACCCTTGAAGATCGCTAAGCGGAAGCGTTTATCAACGCGGTTGATGTAGTCGTACGTCTTCACGATCCGACCGATCCAAGTACCGAACGCACGGCACCTTCGAGTTCTGCACACGTTCAGCTCGATGACATCCTCGCCTTCTCGATCCAGCAAGACGGGCGAAGTAGTAGATGAGTTCCGGCAGCACGACGGCGTGGTGACGGTGTTGGTGAAGAACAATCTCCGTAGGGCTTCGCCTAAGCACTACGGAAACTATGACGGAGGATAAACTAGAGGGGACGGGGTTGCCGGCACACGGCTTGGTGTTTCTTGATGTGTCTTTGGTGCTAGCCCTGCCCCTCTATTTATATGTTGATCCCTGGGGTCGAAACTTGGAGCAAAAGCCTCCTCAAAGTCGGTTTTGCCCGAAAGGCAAGAGTCCTATACGGACTCCAGGGCTAGACGCCAGGGTTCCCGGCGTCTACACCCTAGACGCCAGGGTTCCTAGCGTCTAGCTTCTGGTCTCCGCAAAACTTCCTTTTGCACTTTCCAAAAGCCTCGTGGGCTTTCCCCTTTGGCCCAAATAACGTGTTCTCGTACCCAAACATTTCGGGAAACATCCGGAACCCCTTCCGGTGAATTCCGGAACCCTTCTAGAGATCAAACTCTATTATCCCATATACCAAACTTTATCTCCGGACCATTTCGGAGTTCCTCGTCATGTCCATGATCTCATCCGGGACTCCGAACAACATTCAGTTACCAACATGCATAACTCATATAATACTATATCGTCAACGAAATGTTAAGCGTGCGGACCCTACGGGTTCGAGAACTATGTAGACATGACTGAGACACGTTTCCGGTCAATAACCAATAGCGGGACCTGGATGCCCATATTGGCTCCCACATATTCTACGAAGATCTTTATCGGTCAAACTGCATAACAACATACGTTGTTCCCTTTGTCATCGGTATGTTACTTACCCGAGATTCGATCGTCAGTATCCAATACCTAGTTCAATCTCGTTACCGGCAAGTCTCTTTACTCGTTCCGTAATACATCATCTCGCAACTAACTCATTAGTTGTAATGCTTGCAAGGCTTAAGTGATGTGCATTACCGAGAGGGCCCAGAGATACCTCTCCGACATTCGTAGTGACAAATCCTAATCTCGAAATACGCCAACCCAACAAGTACCTTTGGAGACACCTGTAGAGCACCTTTATAATCACCCAATTACGTTGTGACGTTTGGTAGCACACAAAGTGTTCCTCCGGTAAACGGGAGTTGCATAATCTCATAGTCAGAGGAACATGTATAAGTCATGAAGAAAGCAATAGCAACATACTAAACGATCGGGTGCTAAGCTAACTGAATGGGTCATGTCAATCAGATCATTCAACTAATGATGTGATCCCGTTAATCAAATAACAACTCTTTGTCCATGGTTAGGAAACATAACCATCTTTGATTAACAAGCTAGTCAAGTAGAGGCATACTAGTGACACTCTGTTTGTCTATATATTCACACATGTATTATGTTTCCGGTTAATACAATTCTAGCATGAATAATAAACATTTATCATGATATAAAGAAATAAATAATAACTTTATTATTGCCTCTAGGGCATATTTCCTTCAGTCTCCCACTTGCACTAGAGTCAATAATCTAGATCACAGCACCATGTGATTAACATTGATAGTTCACATCATCATGTGATTAACACCCATAGTTCACATCGCCATGTGACCAACACCCAAAGGGTTTACTAGATTCAGTAATCTAGTTCACATTGCTATGTGATTAACACCCAAAGAGTACTAAGGTGTGATCATGTTTTGCTTGTGAGAGAATCTTAGTCAACGGGTCTTTCACATTCAGATCCGTTATGTATTTTGCAATTTTCTATGTCTACAATGCTCTGCACGGAGATACTCTAGCTAATTGCTCCTACTTTCAATATGTATCTAGATCGAGACTTAGAGTCATCCAGATCGGTGTCAAAACTTGCATCGACGTAACCCTTTACGACGAACCTTTTGACACTTCCATAATCGAGAAACATATCCTTATTCTACTAAGGATAATTTTGACCGCTGTCCAGTGATCTACTCCTAGATCACTATTGTACTCCCTTGCCAAACTCAGTGTAGGGTATACAATAGATCTGGTACACAGCATGGCATACTTTATAGAACCTATGGCCAAGGCATAGGGAATGACTTTCATTCTCTTTCTATCTTCTGACGTGGTCGGGTTTTGAGTCTTACTCAATTTCACACCTTGTAACACAGGCAAGAAATCTTTCTTTGACTGTTCCATTTTGAACTACTCAAAATCTTGTCAAGGTATGTACTCATTGAAAAAACTTATCAAGCGTCTTGATCTATCTCTATAGATCTTGATGCTCAATATGTAAGCAGCTTCACCGAGGTCTTTCTTTGAAAAACTCCTTTCAAACACTCCTTTATGCTTTGCAGAATAATTCTACATTATTTCGGATCTACAATATGTCATTCACATATACTTATCAGAAATGCTGTAGTGCTCCCACTCACTTTCTAGTAAATACAGGCTTCACCGCAAGTCTGTATAAAACTATATGCTTTGATCAACTTATCAAAGCGTATATTCCAACTCCGAGATGCTTGCACCAGTCCATAGATGGATCGCTGGAGCTTGCGTATTTTGTCAGCACCTTTAGGATTGACAAAACCTTCTGGTTGCATCATATACAACTCTTCTTTTAATCCATTAAGGAATGTAGTTTTGTTTATCCATTTGCCAGATTTCATAAAAATGCGGCAATTGCTAACATGATTTGGACAGACTTAAGCATCACTACAGTTGAGAAAATCGCATTGCAGTCAACACCTTGAATTTGTCGAAAACCCTTTTGCGACAAGTCGAGCTTTGTAGATAGTAACACTACTATCAACGTCCGTCTTCCTCTTGAAGATCCAATTATTTTCTATGGTTTGCCGATCATCGGGCAAGTCCACCAAAGTCCACACTTTGTTCTCATACATGGATCCTATCTCAGATTTCATGGCCTCAAGCCATTTCGCGGAATCTGGGCTCATCATCGCTTCCTCATAGTTCGTAGGTTCATCATGGTCTAGTAACATGACTTCCAGAATAGGATTATCGTACCACTGTGGTGTGGATCTTAATCTAGAAGATCTACAAAGTTCGGTAGTAACTTTATCTGAAGCTTTATGATCATCATCATTAGCTTCCTCACTAATTGGTGTAGGAATCACTGGAACTGATTTCTGTGATGAACTACTTTCCAATTCGGGAGAAGGTACAAATTACCTTATCAAGCTCTACTTTCCTCCCACTCACTTCTTTCGAGAGAAACTCCTCCTCTAGAAAGGATCCATTTTTAGCAACGAATATCTTGCCTTCAAATCTGTGATAGAAGGTGTACCCAACAGTTTCCTTTTGGGTATTCTATGAAGACGCACTTCTCCGATTTGGGCTCGAGCTTATCAAGTTGAAAACCTTTTTCATATAAGCATCACAACTCCAAACTTTAAGAAACGACAACTTAGGTTTACTACTAAACCATAGTTCATACGATGTCGTCTCAACGGATTTAGATGGTGCCCTATTAAACGTGAATGCAGCTGTCTCTAATGCATGATCCCAAAACGATATTGGTAAATCGGTAAGAAACATCATAGATTGTACTATATCCAATAAAGTACGGTTATGACGTCCGGACACACCATTATGATGTGGTGTTCCAGGTGGCATGAATTTGTGAAACTATTCCACATTGTTTTAATTGAAGACCAAACTCGTAACTCAAATATTTGTCTCCGCGATCAGATCGTAGAAACCTTATTTTCTTGTCACGATGATTTTCCACTTCACTCTGAAATTCTTTGAACTTTTCAAATGTTTAAGACTTATGTTTCATCAAGTAGATATACCCATATCTGCTCAAATCATCTGTGAAGGTCAGAAAATAACGATACCCGCCGCGAGCCTTAACACTCATCGGATCGCATACATCAGTATGTATTATTTCCAATAAGTCAGTTGCTCGCTCCACTGTTCTGGAGAACGGAGTCTTAGTCATCTTGCCCATGAGGCATGGTTCGCAAGCATCAAGTGATTCATAATCAAGTGATTCCAAAATTCCATTAGCATGGAGTTTCTTCATGCGCTTTACACCAATATGACCTAAACGGCAGTGCCACAAATAAGTTGCACTATCATTATTAACTTTGCATCTTTTGGTTTCAATATTATGATTATGTGTATCACTACGATCGAGATCCAATGAACCATTTTCATTGGGTGTGTAACCATATAAGGTTTTATTCATGTAAACAGAACAACAGTTTATTCTCTTACTTAAATGAATAACCGTATTGCAATAAACACGATCAAATCATATTCATGCTCAACGCAAACACCAAATAACATTTATTTAGGTTCAACACTAATCCCGAAAATATAGGGAGTGTGCGATGATGATCATATCAATCTTGAAACTACTTTCAACACACATCGTCAATTCACCCTTAACTAGTTTCTGTTTATTCTGCAACTCCTGTTTCGAGTTACTACTCTTAGCAACTGAACCAGTACCAAATACCGAGGGGTTGCTATAAACACTAGTAAAGTACACATCAATAACATGTATATCAAATATACCTTTCTTCACTTTGCCATCCTTCTTATCCGCCAAATACTTGGAGTAGTTCCACTTCCAGTGACCATTTCCTTTGCAGTAGAAGCACTCCGTTTTAGGCTTAGGTCCAGCTTTGGGCTTCTTTGCGGGAGTGACAACTTGCTTGTCATTCTACTTGAAGTTCCCTTTCTTTCCCTTTGCCCTTTTTTTTGAAACTAGTGATCTTGTCAACCATCAACACTTGATGCTCTTTCTTGATTTCTACCTTCGTCGATTTCAACATCACGAAGAGCTCGGGAATCGTTTTCGTCATCCCTTGCATACTATAGTTCATCACGAAGTTCTAGTGACTTAGTGATGGTGACTAGAGAATTCTGTCAATCACTATCTTATCTGGAAGATTAACTCCCACTTGATTCAAGCGATTGAAGTACCCAGACAATCTGAGCACATGCTCACTAGTTGAGCGATTCTCCTCCATCTTTTAGCTATAGAACTTGTTGGAGACTTCATATCTCTCAACTCGGGTATTTGCTTGAAATATTAACTTCAACACCTGGAACATCTTATATGGTCCATGACGTTCAAAACATCTTTGAAGTCCCGATTCTAAGCCGTTAAGCATGGTGCACAAAACTATCAAGTAGTCATCATATTGAGCTAGCCAAACGTTCATAACGTCTGCATCTGCTCCTGCAATAGGTCTGTCACCTAGCGGTGCATTAAGGACATAATTCTTCTGTGCAGCAATGAGGATAAACCTCAGATCACGGATCCAATCCGCATCATTGCTACTAACATCTTTCAACACAATTTTCTCTAGGAACATATCAAAATAAACATATGGAAGCAACAACGCAAGCTATTGATCTTACAACATAATTTGCAAAATACTACCAGGACTAAGTTCATGATAAATTTAAGTTCAATTAATCATATTACTTCAGAACTCCCACTTAGATAGACATCTCTCTAATCTTCTAAGTGATCACGTGATCCAAATTCAACTAAACCATAACCGATCATCACGTGAAATGGATTAGTTTTCAATGATGAACATCTCATGTTGATCATATCTACTATATGATTCACACTCGACCTTTTGGTCTCCGTGCTCCGAGGCCATATCTGCATATGCTAGGCTCGTCAAGTTTAACCTGAGTATTCTGCGTGTGCAAAACTGGCTTGCACCCGTTGTAGATGGACGTAGAGCTTATCACACCCGATCATCATGTGGTGTCTGGGCACGACGAACTTTGGCAACGATGCATACTCAGGGAGAACACTTCTTGATAATTTTAGTGAGAGATCATCTTAAAATGCTACCGTCAATCAAAGCAAGATAAGATGCATAAAGGATAAACATCAGATGCAATCAATATAAGTGATATGATATGGCCATCATCATCTTGTGCTTGTGATCTCCATCTCCGAAGCACCATCATGATCACCATCGTCACCGGCGCGACACCTTGATCTCCATCGTAGCATCGTTGTCGTTTACGCCATCTATTGCTTCTACGACTATTGCTACCGCTTAGTGATAAAGTAAAGCAATTACAGGGCGTTTGCATTTCATACAATAAAGCGACAACCATATGGCTCCTGCCAGTTGCTGATAACTTCGGTTACAAAACATGATCATCTCATACAATAAAATATAGCATCACGTCTTGGCCATATCACATCACAACATGCCCTGCAAAAACAAGTTAGACGTCCTCTACTTTGTTGTTGCAAGTTTTACGTAGCTGCTACGGGCTTAAGCAAGAACCAATCTCACCTACGCATCAAAACCACAACGATAGTTTGTCAAGTTGATGTTGTTTTAACCTTCGCAACGACCGGGCGTAGCCATACTCGGTTCAACTAAAGTTGGAGAAACTGACACCCGCTAGTCACCTGTGTGCAAAGCACAGCGGTAAAACCAGTCTCGCGTAAGCGTACGCGTAATGTCGGTCCGGGCCGCTTCATCCAACAATACCGCCGAACCAAAGTATGACATGCTGGTAAGCAGTATGACTTATATCGCCCACAACTCACTTGTGTTCTACTCGTGCATATAACATCAACGCATAAAACCTAGGCTCGGATGCCACTGTTGGGGAACGTAGTAATTTCAAAATTTTCCTACACACACGCAAGATCATGGTGATGTATAGCAATGAGAGGGGGAGTGTATCTTCATACCCTTGAAGATTGCTAAGCGGAAGCGTTTATCAACGCGGTTGATGTAGTCGTACGTCTTCACGATCCGACCGATCCAAGTACCGAACGCATGGCACCTCCGACTACACACGTTCATCTCGATGACGTCCTCGCCTTCTCGATCCAGCAAGACGGGCGAAGTAGTAGATGAGTTCCGGCAGCACGACGGCGTGGTGACGGTGTTGGTGAAGAACAATCTCCGCAGGGCTTCGCCTAAGCACTACGGAAACTATGACGGAGTATAAACTAGAGGGGACGGGGTTGCCGGCACACGGCTTGGTGTTTCTTGATGTGTCTTTGGTGCTAGCCCTGCCCCTCTATTTATATGTTGAGCCCTGGGGTCGAAACTTGGAGCAAAAGCCTCCTCAAAGTCGGTTTTGCCCGAAAGGCAAGAGTCCTATACGGACTCCAAGGCTAGACGCCAGGGTTCCCGGCGTCTACACCCTAGACGCCAGGGTTCCTAGCGTCTAGCCTCTGGTCTCCGCAAAACTTCCTTTTGCACTTTCCAAAAGCCTCGTGGGCTTTCCCCTTTGGCCCAAATAACGTGTTCTCGTACCCAAACATTTCGGGAAACATCCGGAACCCCTTCCGGTGAATTCCGGAACCCTTCCGGAGATCAAACTCTATTATCCCATATACCAAACTTTATCTCCGGACCATTCCAGAGTTCCTCGTCATGTCCATGATCTCATCCGGGACTCTGAACAACATTCGGTTACCAACATGCATAACTCATATAATACTATATCGTCAACAAAATGTTAAGCGTGCGAACCCTACGGGTTCGAGAACTATGTAGACATGACCGAGACACGTTTCCGGTCAATAACCAATAGCGGGACCTGGATGCCCATATTGGCTCCCACATATTCTACGAAGATCTTTATCGGTCAAACCGCATAACAACATACGTTGTTCCCTTTGTCATCGGTATGTTACTTACCCGAGATTCGATCGTCGGTATCCAATACCTAGTTCAATCTCGTTACCGGCAAGTCTCTTTACTCGTTCCGTAATACATCATCTCGCAACTAACTCATTAGTTGTAATGCTTGCAAGGCTTAAGTGATGTGCATTACCGAGAGGGCCCAGAGATACCTCTCCGACATTCGGAGTGACAAATCCTAATCTCGAAATACGCCAACCCAACAAGTACCTTTGGAGACACCTGTAGAGCACCTTTATAATCACCCAGTTACGTTGTGACGTTTGGTAGCACACAAAGTGTTCCTCCGGTAAACGGGAGTTGCATAATCTCATAGTCATAGGAACATGTATAAGTCATGAAGAAAGCAATAGCAACATACTAAACGATCGGGTGCTAAGCTAAGTGGATGGGTCATGTCAATCAGATCATTCAACTAATGATGTGATCCCGTTAATCAAATAACAACTCTTTGTCCATGGTTAGGAGACATAACCATCTTTGATTAACAAGCTAGTCAAGTAGAGGCATACTAGTGACACTCTGTTTGTCTATATATTCACACATGTATTATGTTTCCGGTTAATACAATTCTAGCATGAATAATAAACATTTACCATGATATAAGGGAATAAATAATAACTTTATTATTGCCTCTAGGGCATATTTACTTCACAAACAGCAAGCAAAGCTAAAGAAAACTACATTTCAAGGATAGCACAACTCATGTGAAGAAGCAAAAACTTAGGCTCAACCGATACTAACCGATAGTTGTTGAAGAAGAAAGGTGGGATGCCTACCGGGGCATCCCCAAGCTTAGATGCTTGAGACTTCTTGAAATATTATCTTGGGGTGCCTTGGGCATCCCCAAGCTTGAACTTTTGTTTCTCCTTAATTCCTCTCATATCATGGTTTCTCTTTTTATCAAAAGCTTCATTCACAACAAACTCAACAAGAACTCGTGAGATAGGTTAGTATAAACCAATGCAAAACCTTATCATTTTCTACTGTAACAAATCAGTAAAATTATTATTCAACATTGCATACTAAATGCCTCTGCATATTTAATTCTCCTATCCTCAAATAGAATCATTAAACAAACAAACATATGCAAACAATGCAAACATAACAGCAATCTGCCAGAACAGTACAATCTGTAAAGAATGCAAGAGTATCAATACTTCCGTAACTCCAAAAATTATGAACTAAAATTCCCACTGTAGTAAATTTATCAGAGCTCAATATGCAAAAAGTTTCAACATTATATCATCCTATTCATTTCTAGGGAATTTTTGCAACAGCGGTAAACTTTCTACTTTCAAACTGCAACATGTATACTAGCAAAATAAGCATGGCAAAGGTTATCCTTGACTTCTTTATTGAAACTAAAGATGCAAAACATTATTCTAAATAACAGCAAGCAAATACTAACAAAAGAAAATGACGCTCCAAGCAAAACACATATCATGTGGTGAATAAAAATGTAGCTCCAAGTAAAGTTACGGATGAACGAAGACGAAAGAGGGGATGCCTTCCGGGGCATCCGCAAGCTTAGGCTCTTGGTTGTCCTTGAATATTACCTTGGGGTGCCTTGGGCAATCCCAAGCTTAGGCTCTTGCCACTCCTTGTTCCATAGTCTATCGAATCTTTACCCAAAACTTGAAAACTTCACAACACAAAACTTAACAGAAAACTCGTAAGCTCCGTTAGTGAAAGAAAACAAAACACCACTTCAAGGTACTGTAATGAACTCATTCTAAATTCATATTAGTGTAATATCTACTGTATTCCAACTTATATATAGTTCGTAACCTCCGATACTACTCATAGATTCATCAAAATAAGCAAACAACACATAGAAAACATAATCTGTCAAAAACAGAACAGTCTGTAGTAATCTGAATCAAACGTATACTTCTGGAACTCCAAAAATACTACCAAATTAGGAAGTCCTAAGCAATTTGTGTACCAATCCAGAGAAAAAGAATCATATAAGAAGCACGTTTCTGTGAATTAACAAAACTAATTTACTGGGTGCAAAAGTTTCTGATTTTCAGCAGGATCAACAGAACTATCACCGTAAGCTATCCTAAAGGTCTTACTTGGCGCTTTATTGAAACAAAAGCTATAAAACATGATTACTACAGTAGCATAATCATGTGAACACACAAAAACAGCAAGGTTAAATATGGGTTGTCTCCCAACAAGCGCTTTTCTTTAATGCCTTTCTAGCTAGGCATGATGATGACAATGATGCTCACATAAAAGATAAGAATTGAAACATAACGGGAGCATCATGAAGCATATGACTAGCACATTTAAGACTAACCCAGTTCCTATGCATAGGGATTTTGTGAGCAAACAACTTATGGGAACAATAATCAACAAGCATAGGAAGGCAAAACAAGCATAGCTTCAAGATTTTCAACACATAGAGAGGAAACTTGACATTATTGCAATTCCTACAAGCATATGTTCCTCCCTCATAATAATTTTCAGTAGCATAATGAATGAATTCAACAATATAACCAGCACCTAAAGTATTCTTTTCATGATCTACAAGCATATAAAATTTACTACTCTCCACATAAGCAAAATTCTTCTCATGAATAGTAGTGGGAGCAAACTCAACAAAATAACTATCATGTGATTGAAAATTAAGATCAAGATGACAAGTTTCATGGTTATCATTATTATTTAAAGCATACGTGTCATCACAATAATCATCATAGATAGGAAGCATGCTTTCATGATAGTAAATTTGCTCATCAAAACTTGGGGGACAAAATATATCATATTCATCAAACATAGCTTCCCCAAGCTTGTGGATTTGCATATCATTAGCATCATGGATATTCAAGGAATTCATACTAACAACATTGCAATCATGCTCATCATTCACATATTTCATGCCAAGCATTCTATGTAATTCTTCTTCTAGCACTTGAGCAAAATTTTCCTTTCCATCATTCTCATGAAAGATATTAAAAAGACGTAACGTATGAGACAAACTCAACTCCATTTTTTTGCAGTTTTCTTTTATAAGCTAGACTAATGCTAAAACAAGAAACAAAAAGATTCGATTGCAAGATCTAAAGATATACCTTCAAGCACTCACCTCCCCGGCAACGGCGCCAGAAAGGAGCTTAGTTGACGGGGTGTGAGTGAGTGCCCTTTACCTAGCCTCCTCGGCAACGGCGCCAGAAAAGAGCTTGGTGTCTACTACACAACCTTCTTCTTGTAGACGTTGTTGGGTCTGCAAGTGCACATGTTTGTAGGACAGTAGCAAATTTCCCTCAAGTGGATGACCTAAGGTTTATCAATCCGTAGGAGGCGTAGGATGAAGATGGTCTCTCTCAAGCAACCCTGCAACCAAATAACAAAGAGTCTCTTGTGTCCCCAACACACCCAATACAATGGTAAATTGTATATGTGCACTAGTTCGGCGAAGAGATGGTGATACAAGTGCAATATGGATAGTAGATATAGGTTTTTGTAATCTGAAATAATAAAAACAGCAAGGTAACTAATGATAAAAGTGAGCGTAAATAGTATTGCAATGATAGGAAACAAGGCCTAGGGTTCATACTTTCACTAGTGCAAGTTCTCTCAACAATAATAACATAGATAGATAATATAACAAGCCCTCAACATGCAACAAAGAGTCACTCCGAAGCCACTAATAGCGGAGAACAAACATAGAGATTATGGTAGGGTACGAAACCACCTCAAAGTTATTCTTTCGGATCAATCTATGAAAGAGTTCGTACTAGAATAACACGTTAAGATACAAATCAACCAAAACCCTAATGTCACCTAGATACTCCATTGTCACCTCAAGTATCCATGGGCATGATTATACGATATGCATCACACAATCTCAGATTCATCCAACCAACATAAAAGTACTTCAAAGAGTGCCCCAAAGTTTCTACCGGAGAGTCAAGAACGTGTGCCAACCCCTATGCATAGGTTCCCAATGTCACGAAACCCGCAAGTTGATCACCAAAACATACATCAAGTGGCACATGATATCCCATTGTCACCACAGATAATCACGGCAAGACATACATCAAGTGTTCTCATAAAAGACTCAATCCGATAAGATAACTTCAAAGGGGAAACTCAATTCATCACAAGAGAGTAGAGGGGGAGAAACATCATAAGATCCAACTACAATAGGAAAGTTCGGGATACATCAAGATCGTCCCATAGAGGAAACACGAGAGAGAGAGATAAAAACATAGCTACTGGTACATACCCTCTGCCCCGAGGGTGAACTACTCCCTCCTCATCATGGGGAGCGCCGGGATGATGAAGATGGCCACCAGTGATGGGATCCCCCTCCGGCAGGGTGCCGAAACGGGCTCCCGAGAGGTTTTTCTTGGCTATAGAGGCTTGCGGCAGCGGAACTCCCGATCTATCTTCTGTTCTGGAAGTTTTACGATACGTAGGTATATATGGGTGAAAGGAGTACGTCAGTGGAGCTACGGGGGCCCCACGAGGCAGGGGGCGCTCCCTAGGGGGGTGGGCGCGCCCCCCACCCTCGTGAGCACCTCCCGTATATTCTGACATGGGTTCCAAGTCGATCAGGTGGGTTTCCTTCCAAAAATAACTTCTCCAGTTGATTTCGTTCCGTTTTGACTCTGTCTGATATTCCTTTTCCTCGAAGCACTGAAATAGGCATAAAACAACAAATCTGGGCTGGGCCTTCGGTTAATAGGTTAGTCCCGAAAATAATATAAAAGTGGATAATAAAGCCCAATATTGCCTAAAACAGTAGATAAAGTAGCATAGAGCAATCAAAAATTATAGAAACGTTGGAGACATATCACGAACTGTCGAAGCGTGTGCTTGGACGGCCTTGCGCCGCTGTGGTGCTTGCAGGGAGCGTCGAGCATCTCCTCAAAACTCATGGTGGGTTGCCTAGTCGTCTTGCTGGTCTGCCGGCGCTTGGCGGCCGGGTCGGTCGTGAAGGAAATATGCCCTAGAGGCAACAATAAAGTTATTATTTATTTCCTTATTTCATGATAAATGTTTATTATTCATGCTAGAATTTTATTAACCGGAAACTTAGTACATGTGTGAATACATAGACAAAACAAAGTGTCCCTAGTATGCCTCTACTTGACTAGCTCGTTTATCAAAGATGGTTATGTTTCCTAACCATAGACATGTGTTGTCATTTGATGAATTGGATCACATCATTAGGAGAATGATGTGATGGACAAGACCCATTCATTAGCTTAGCATTATGATCGTTACAGTTTCATTGCTACTGCTTTCTTCATGACTTATACATGTTCCTCAGACTATGAGATTATGCAACTACCGAATACCGGAGGAACACCTTGTGTGCTATCAAACGTCACAACGTAACTGGGTGATTATAAAGATGCTCCACAAGTGTCTCCGATGGTGTTTGTTGAGTTGGCATAGATCGAGATTAGGATTTGTCACTCCGTGTATCGGAGAGTTATCTCTGGGCCCTTTCGGTAATGCACATCACTATAAGCCTTGCAAGCATTGTGACTAAAGAGTTAGTTGCGGGATGATGCATTACGGAACTAGTAAAGAGACTTGCCGATAACGAGATTGAACTAGGTATGAGGATACCGACGATCGAATCTCGGGTAAGTAACATACCGATGACAAAGGGAACAACGTATGTTGTTATGCGGTTTGACCGATAAAGATCTTCGTAGAATATGTAGGAGCCAATATGAGCTTCTAGGTTCCGCTATTGGTTATTGACCGGAGATTTGTCTCGGTCATGTCTACATAGTTCTCGAACCCGTAGGGTCCGCACGCTTAACGTTCGATGACGATTAGTATTATGAGTTATGTGATTTGATGACCGAAGTTTGTTCGGAGTCCCAGATGAGATCGGGGACATGACGAGGAGTCTCGAAATGGTTGAGAGGTAAAGATCAATGTATTGGAAGGCTATATTCGGACGTCGGAAAGGTTCCGAGTGATTCGGGTATTTTTCGGCGTACCGGAGAGTTACGGGAATTCGCCGGGAGAAGTATTTGGCCTTATTGGGCCATACGGGAATAGAGGAGGCCGGCCAAAGGGAAGGAGGCGCGCCCTCCCATGGGTCCGAATTGGACTAGGGGAAAGGGGGTGGCGCCCCCGCTTGCCCTTTCCTACTCCCTCTCTCTTTCCCTCTTTCCCTCTTTCCCTCTTTCTTCTCTCCTACTCCGGAAAGGAAAAGGGGAATCCTACTAGGACTTGGGAGTCCTAGTAGGACTCCCCACACTTGGCACGCCCCCTCTAGGGCCGGCCTCCTCCTCCTCCCTCCTTTATATACGTGGGCAGGGGACACGCCAAAGGCACAACAGACAATCTCTTAACCGTGTGCGGTGCCCCCCTCCACAGTTACACACCTCGGTCATATCATCGTAGTGCTTAGGTGAAGCCCTGCGCCGGTAACTTCATCATCACCGTCGCCACGCTGTCGTGCTGACGGAGCTCTCCCTCGACACTCAGTTGGATCAAGACTTCGTGGGGCGTCATGGAGTTGAACGTGTGCAGATCACGGAGGTGCCGTACTTTCGGTACTAGGATCAGTCAGATCTTGAAGACATACGACTAAATCAACTGTGTTGTCATAACGCTTCCACTTTTGGTCTACAAGGGTACGTGGACAACACTCTCCCCTCTCGTTGCTATGCATCACCTAAATGGATCTTGCGTGTGTGTAGGAATTTTTTATGAAATTACTGTGTTCCCCAACAGTGCCATCAGAGCCAAGTCTGTGCGTAGATGTTATATGCACGAGCAGAACACAAATGAGTTGTCAGCGATAATAGTCATACTGCTTACCAGCATGTCATGCTTTGATTCGACGGTATTATTGGATGAAGCGGCCCGGACCGACATTACGCGTATGCTTTCGCGAGACTGGTTCTACCAACGTGCTTCGCACATAGGTGGCTGGCGGGTGTCAGTTTCTCCAACTTTAGTTGAATCGAGTGTGGCTACGCCCGATCCTAGTTGAAGGTTAAAACAGCACACTTGACGAAAAATCGTTGTGGTTTTGATGCATAGGTAAGAACGGTTCTTGCTAGAAGCCCGTAGCAGCCACGTAAAACTTGCAACAACAAAGTAGAGGACGTCTAACTTGTTTTTGCAGGGCTTGCTGTGATGTGATATGGTCAAGACGTGATGATATATAAGTTGTTGTATGAGATGATCATGTTTTGTTAAAGTCATCGGCAACTGGCATGAGCCTTATGGTTGTCTCTTTATTGCATAAGATGCAAGCGCCATATAATTGCTTTACTTTATCTCTATGCGATAGCAATAGTTGCAAAAGCAATAGTTGGCGAGACGAGCATGTGACGACACGTTGATAAAGATCAAGATGATGAAGATCATGGTGTCATGCCGGTGACAATAGAGATCATGAAGGTACTTTGGAGGTGGAGATCAAAAGCACAAGATGATGACGGCCATATCATGTCACATATTTTGATTGCATATGATGTTTATCTTTTATGCATCTTATTTTGCTTAGTGCGACGATAGCATTATGAGATGATCCCTTACTAAAATTTCAAGGTATAAGTGTTCTTGGTGTCTACTACACAACCTTCTTCTTGTAGACGTTGTTGGGCCTGCAAGTGCACAGGTTTGTAGGACAGTAGCAAATTTCCCTCAAGTGGATGACCTAAGGTTTATCAATCTGTGGGAGGCGTAGGATGAAGATGGCCACCGGTGATGGGTTCCCCCTCCGGCAGGGTGCCGGAACGGGCTCCCGAGAGGTTTTTGGTGGCTACAGAGGCTTGCGGCGGCGGAACTCCCGATCTATCTTGATATTCGATGTTTCTAGGGTACGTAGGCTTATATTGGCGAAAGAAGTCGGTCGGGAGGTGCTCGAGGGGCCCACGAGACAGGGAGGAGCGCCTAGTGGGGGGGGGGGGGGGGGGGGCGCCCCCTATCTCCTGGCCTCCTCGAGGATCTTCTGACGAGAACTCCAAGTCTCCAGGATGATATTCTTCCAAAAAAATCAGGTTTCATTCCATTTGGACTCCGTTTGATATTCCTTTTCTTCGAAATAGTGAAACAAGCAATAAAACAACAAAATGGGTTGGGCCTCCGGTTAGTAGGTTAGTCCCAAAAATGATATAAATGTGTAAAATAAAGCCCATAAACATCCAAAAGGGGTAGTATAATAGCATGGAACAATAAAAAATTATAGATACGTTGGAGACGTATCAAGCATCCCCAAGCTTAATTCCTGCTCGTCCTCGAGTAGGTAAATGATAAAAACAGAATTTTTGATGTGGAATGCTACCTAGCATAATTCTCAAAGTAATTTTCTTTATTGTGGCATGAATGTTCAGATCCAAATGATTCAAAATAAAAGTTCATATTGACATAAGAAATACTAACACTTCAAGCATACTAATCAAAGTAATCATGTCTTCTCAAAATAACATGGCAAAAGAAAGTTCATCCCTACAAAATCATATAGTTAGGCTATGCTTCATTTTCATCACACAAAGATGTTCCTAACTTCTATACCCCCGATGACAAGCCAAGCAATTGTTTCATACTTAAATAATCTCAAACTTTTTCAACCTTCATGCAATACATGAGCGTGAGCCATGGATATAGCACTATGGGTGGAATAGAATATGATGATGGGGATTGTGTGGAGAAGACAAAAAGGAGAAAGGCTCACTTTGACGAGGATAATCAACAGGCTATGGAGATGCCCATCAATTGATGTCAACATGAGGAGTAGGGATTGCCATGCAATGGATGCACTAGAGCTATAAATGAATGCTCAACAAAAGAAAACTAGTGGGTGTGCATCCAACTTGCTTGCTCACGAAGGCCTAGGGCATTTGAGGAAGCCCATCGTAGGAATATACAAGCCAAGTTCTATAATGAAAAATTCCCACTAGTATGAAAAAGACAACTTATGAGACTCACTATATGAAAAACATGGTGCTACTTTGAAGCACAATATATGAGACTCACTACATGAAGAACAAGGCGCTACTTTGAAGCATAAGTGTGGAAAAAGAGATAGTAACATTGCCCTTTTTATTTATTTTATTTTTTTTCTTTTTTTCTTTTTTTTTCTTTTGGGGCCTTTCCCTTTTTTTGGCCTTTCTTCTTTTTTTCTTTTTTTCTTTGGGCAATGCTCTAATAATGATGATCATCACACTTCTATTGATTACAACATATAAATTACAACTCGAAACTAGAACAAGATATGACTCTATATGAATGCCTCCGGCGGTGTACTGGGATGGTGCAATGAATCAAGAGTGACATGTATGAAAAATAATGCATGGTGGCTTTGCCACAGATATGATGTCAACTACATGATCATGCGATGGCAATATGACAAAAGTAAAGTATGTCATGAGGATGATGAACGGAACGGTGGAAAGTTGCATGGCAATATATCTCGGAATGGCTATGGAAATGCCATAATAGGTAGGTATGGTGGCTGTTTTGAGGAAGATATAAGGAGGTTTATGTGTGATAGAGCGTATCATATCACGGGGTTTGGATGCACCGGCGAAGTTTGCACCAACACTCAAGGTGAGAAAGGGCAATGCACGGTACCGAAGAGGCTAGCAATGGTGGAAAGGTAAAAGTGCGTATAATCCATGGACTCAACATTAGTCAAAAGAACTCATATACTTATTGAAAAAATTTAGAAGTCATCAAAAATCAAGTATTACACGCATGCTCCTAGGGGGATAGATTGGTAGGAAAAGACCATCACTCGTCCCCGACCGCCACTCATAAGGATGCACAACAGCACAAGCCATGTACACTTCATGTTTCAAATTTGTTACACAACTTTCACCATACGTGCATGCTACGGGACTTGCTAACTTCAACACAAGCATTCTTTGAATTCATAATCACCCAACTAGCATGACTTTAATATCACTACCTCCATATCTCAAAACAATTATCAAGTATCAAATTGATCATAGCATCCAATTCACTTCCTATGATAGTTTTTATTATACCCAACTTGGATGCCTACCATTCTAGGACCAATTTTATAACCAAAGCAAATACCATGCTGTTCTAAAAGACTCTCAAAATAATATAAGTGAAGCATGAGAGACTAGCAATTTCTACAAAATATAACCACCGCCGTGCTCTAAAAGATATAAGTGATGCACTAGAGCAAATGACAAACTACTCCGAAAGATATAAGTGAAGATCAATGAGTAGTCGAATAATTGTGCAACTATGTGAAGACTCTCTAACATTAAGAAATTTTAGATATTGGTATTGCATTCAAACAGCAAGCAAAACAAAACAAAATGACATTGCAAGGATAGCACAACTCATGTGAAGAAGCAAAAACTTTAGGCTCAACCGATACTTACCGATAGTTGTTGAAGAAGAAAGGTGGGATGCCTACCGGGGCATCCCCAAGCTTAGATGCTTGATACTTCTTGAAATATTATCTTGGGGTGCCTTGGGCATCCCCAAGCTTGAACTTTTGTGTCTCCTTAATTCCTCTCATATCATGGTTTCTCTTTTCATCAAAAGCTTCATCCACACCAAACCCAACAAGAACTCGTGAGATAGGTTAGTATAAACCAATGTGAAACCTTATCACTTTCTACTATAACAAATCACTAAAATTATTACTCAATCATTGCATAGTAAATACCTCTGCATATTTAATACTCCTATCCTCAAATAGAATCATTAAACAAGCAAACATATGCAAACAATGCAAACATAACAGCAATCTGCCAAAACAGTACAGTCTGTAAAGAATGCAAGAGTATCAATACTTACCTAACTCAAACAATTATGAGAGAAAATTACCACTGTAGTAAATTTATCAGATCTCATTATGCAAAAGGTTTCAGCATTATATCATTCTCTGACTTTTCTAGGGAGTTTTTTCAACAGCGGTAAACTTTCTGTTTTCAAACAGCAACATGTATACTAGCAAAATAAGCATGGCAAAGGCTATCCTTGACTTTTTTATTGAAACTAAAGATGCAAAACATTATTCTAAATAACATCAAGCTAATACCAAAAAAATAAAATGACGCTCCAAGCAAAACACATATCATGTGGCGAATAAAAATATAGATCCAAGTAAAGTTACCGATGAACGAAGACGAAAGAGGGGATGCCTTCCCGGGGCATCCCCAAGCTTAGGCTTTTGGCTATTCTTGAATATTATCTTGGGGTTCCTTGAGCATCCCCAAGCTTAGGCTCTTGCCACTCCTTATTCCATAGTCCACCGAATCTTTACCCAAAACTTGAAAACTTCACAACACAAAACTCAACAGAAAACTCGTAAGCTCCGTTAGTATAAGAAAAGAAAACAACCACTTAGGTACTGTAATGACCTCATTATAAATTCATATTGGTGTAATATCTATTGTATTCCAACTTATCTATGGTTCACATCCTCCGATACTACTCATAGATTCATCAAAATAAGCAAACAACACATAGAAAACAGAATCTGTCAAAAACAGAACAGTCTGTAGTAATCTGTATCAAACGTATACTTATGGAACTCCAAAAATACTACTCCCTCCGTCCGGAAATACTCGTCGGAGAATTGAATGTATCTAGATGTATTTTAGTTCTAGATACATCCATTTTTATCAATTTCTCCGACAAATATTTTTGGACGGAGGGAGTACCAAATTAGGAAGTCCTAAGCAATTTGTGTACCAATCCATAGCAAAAATAATCAGATCATAAGAACGTTTCTGTAAATTAACAAAACTAATTTACTGGGTGCAAAAGTTTCTGATTCTCACCAGGATCAACGCAACTATCACTGTAAGCTATCCTGGCACTTTATTGAAACAAAAGCTACAAAACATGATTACTACAGTAGCATAATCATGTGGACACACAAAAACAGTAAGGATAGATATTGGGTTGTCTCCCAACAAGCGCTTTTCTTTAATGCCTTTCTAGCTAGGCATGATGATGACAATGATGCTCACATAAAAGATAAGAATTGAAACATAACGTGAGCATCATGAAGCATATGACTAGCACATTTAAGCCTAACCCACTTCCTATGCATAGGGATTTTGTGAGCAAACAACTTATGGTAACAATGATCAACTAGCATAGGAAGGTAAAACAAGCATAAGTTCAAAAATTGAAGCACATAGAGAGGAAACTTGACATTATTGCAATTCCTACAAGCATATGTTCCTCCCTCATAATAATTTTCAGTAGAATCATGAATAAATTCAACAATATAACCAGCACCTAAAGCATTCTTTTCATGATCTACAAGCATAGAAAATTTACTACTCTCCACATAAGCAAAATTCTACTCATCAATACTAGTGGGAGCAAACTCAACAAAATTATTATCATGTGAGGCATAACCCAATTGAAAACTAAAATCATGATGACAAGTTTCATGGTTATCATTATTCCTAATAGCATACAAATCTTCACAATAATCATCATAGATAGCAACTTTGTTCTCATAATCAATTGGAACCTCTTCCGAAATAGTGGAATCATCACTAAATAAAGTTGACACTCTTCCAAATCCACTTTCATGTTCATCACAATAAGATTCAACATCCTCCAAAATAGTGGGATCATTACTTCCTAAAGTTGCCACTCTTCCAAACCCACTTTCATCAACATAATCATCATAAATAGGAGGCATACTTTCATTATAGTAAATATGCTCATCAAAACTTGGGGGACAAAAAATATCATATTCATCAAACATAGCTTCCCCAAGCTTGTGGCTTTGCATAACATTAGCATCATGGATATTCAAGGAATTCATACTAACAACATTGCAATTATGCTCATCATTCAAAGATTTAGTATCAAACATTCTATAGATTTCTTCTTCTAGCACTTGAGCACAATTTTCCTTTCCATCATTTTCACGAAAGATATTAAAAAGATGTAGCATACGAGACAAACTTAACTCCATTTTTTGTAGTTTTCTTTTATAAACTAAACTAGTGATAAAACAAGAAACAAAAAGATTCGATTGCAAGATCTAAAGATATACCTTCAAGCACTCACCTCCCCGGCAACAGCGCCAGAAAAGAGCTTGATGTCTACTACACAACCTTCTTCTTGTAGACGTTGTTGGGCCTGCAAGTGCACAGGTTTTTAGGACAGTAGCAAATTTCCCTCAAGTGGATGACCTAAGGTTTATCAATCCGTGGGAGGCGTAGGATGAAGATGGCCAGCGGTGACGGGTTCCCCCTCCGGCAGGGTGCCGGAACGGGCTCCCGAGAGGTTCTTGGTGGCTACAGAGGCTTGCGGCGGCGAAACTCCTGATCTATCTTGATATTCGATGTTTTTAGGGTACGCAGGCTTATATAGGCGAAAGAAGTCGGTCGGGAGGTGCTCGAGGGGTCCACGAGATAGGGGGGCGCACCCAGTAGGGGGGCGCCCCCTATCTCCTGGCCTCCTCGAGGATCTTATGACGTGAGCTCCAAGTCTCCAGGATGGTATTCTTCAAAAAAAATCACGCTGCCGAAGGTTTCGTTCCGTTTGGACTTCTTTTGATATTCCTTTTCTTCGAAATACTGAAATAGGCAATAAAATAGCAAAATGGGCTGGGCCTCCGGTTAGTAGGTTAGTCCTAAAAATGATATAAATGTGTAAAATAAAGCCCATAAACATCCAAAAGGGGTAATATAATAGCATGGAACAATCAAAAATTATAGATACGTTGGAGACATATCAGTTCTCCCTGAGTATGCACCGTTGCGACAGTTCGTCGTGCCGAGACACCACATGATGATTGGGTGTGATAAGCTCTACATTCACATACAACGGGTGCAAGCTAGTTTTGCACACGCAGAATACTCGGGTTAAACTTGACGAGCCTAGCATATGCAGATATGGCCTCGGAACACTGAGGACCGAAAGGTCGAACGTGAATCATATAGTAGATATGATCAACATAGTGATGTTCTCCATTGAAAACTACTCCATCTCACGTGATGATCGTACATGGTTTAGTTGATACGGATCACGTGATCATTTAGATGACTCAAGGGATGTCTATCTAAGTGGGAGTTCTTAAGTAATATGATTAATTGAACTTATATTTATCATGAACTTAGTCCTGATGGTATTTGCATATCTATGTTGTAGATCAATAGCTCGCAAATAGCTTCCTCGTTTTATTTATGATATGTTCCTAGAGAAAACTAAGTTGAAAGATGATAGTAGCAATGATGCGGACTTGGTCCGTGATCTGAGGATTATCCTCATTGCTGCACAGAAGAATTATGTCCTTGATGCACCGCTAGATGCTAGACCTATTGCAGGACCAGATACAAATGTTATGAATGTTTGACAAAGCTCGTTATGATGACTACTTGATAATTTAGTGCACCATGCTTTATGGCTTAGAACTGGGACTTCAAAAATGTTTTGAACGCCATGGAGCATATAAGATGTTCCAAGAGTTGAAATTGGTATTTCATACTCATGCCCGTGTTGAGAGGTATGAGACCTCTGCCAGTACTTTGCCTACAAAATGGAGGAGAATGGCTCAACCAGTGAGCATGTGCTCAGATTGTCTGGGTACTACAATTGCTTGAATCAAGTTGGAGTTAATCTTCCAGATAAGATAGTAATTGACAAAGTTCTCTAGTCACCATCACCAAGTTACTATAACTTCGTGATGAACTATAATATGCAAGGGATGACGAAAGTAATTCCCAAGCTCTTCACGATGCTGAAATCAGCGAAGGTAGAAATTAAGAAATAGCATCAAGTATTGATGGTAAACAAGACCACTAGTTTCAAGTAAAAGGGCAAGGGAAAGAATGGGAACTTCAAGAAGAATGGCAAGCAAGTTGCCACTCCAATGAAGAAGCCCAAAGCTAGACCCAAGCCTGAAACTGAGTGCTCCTACTGCAAAGGAAACAGTCACTGGAAGCGGAACTGCCCTAGATACTTGGCGGATAAGAAGGATGGCAAAGTGAACAAAGGTATATTTGATATACATGTTATTTATGTGTACTTTACTAATGTTTATAGCAACCCCTCGGTATTTGATACTGGTTCAGTTGCTAAGAGTAGTAACTCGAAACGAGAGTTGCAAAATAAATAGAAACTAGTTGATGGAGAAGTGATGATGTGTGTTGGAAGTGATTCCAAGGTTGATAAGATCACCATTGCACACTCCCTATACCTTCGGGATTGGTGTTGGACCTAAATAAATGTTATTTGGTGTTTGCGTTGAGCATGAATATGATTTGATCATGTTTATTGCGATACGGTTATTCATTTAAGTCAGAGAATAATTGTTGTTCTGTTTACATGAATAAAACCTTCTATGGTCTTACATCCAATGTAAATGGTTCACTGAATCTCGATCGTAGTGATACACATATTCATAATATTGAAGCCAAAAGATGCAGAGTTGATAATGATAGTGCAACATATTTTTGGCACTGCCGTTTAGGTCATATTGGTGTAAAGCGCATGAGAAACTCCATTCTAATGGGCTTTTGGAATCACTTGATTATGAATCACTTGATGCTTGCGAACCATGCCTTATGTGCAAGATGACTAAAGACTCCGTTCTCCGGAACAATGGAGCAAGCAACTGACTTATTGGAAATAATACATACTAATGTATGCGGTCCGATGAGTGTTGAGGCTCGCGGCGGGTATCGTTATTTTCTGACCTTCACAGATGATTTGAGCAGATATGGGTATATCTACTTGACGAAACATAAGTCTGAAACATTTGAAAAGTTCAAAGAATTTCAGCGTGAATTGGAAAATCATCGTAACAAGAAATTAAAGTTTCTACGATCTGATCACAGAGACTAAATATTTGAGTTACGAGTTTGGTCTTCATTTCAAACAATGTGGAATAGTTTCAGAACTCACGCCACCTGGAACACCACAACATAATGGTGTGTCTGAATGTCGTAACCGTACTTTATTAGATATAGTGCGATCTATGATGTCTCTTGCTGATTTACTACTATCGTTTTGGGATTATGCATTAGAGACAACTGCATTCACCTTAAATATGGCACCATCTAAATCCGTTGAGATGACACCAAATGAACTGTGGTTTGGCTAGAAACCTAAGCTGACGTTTCTTAAAGTTTGGGGCTGCAATGCTTATGTGAAATAGCTTCAACCTAATAAGCTCAAACCCAAATCGTAGAAATGTGTCTTCATAGGATACCCAAAGGAGACTGATGGGTACACCTTCTATCACAGATCCGGAGGCAAGATATTCGTTGCTAAGAATGGATCCTTTCTTGAAAGGAGTTTCTCTCGAAAGAAGTGAGTGGGAGGAAAGTAGAACTTGATGAGGTAATTGTACTTGCTCCCGAATTGGAAATTAGTTCTTCACAGAAATTAGTTCCTGTGATTCCTACACCAATTAGTGAGGAAGCTAATCATGATGATCATGAAACTTCAGATCAAGTTACTACCGAACCTCGTAGGTCAAACAGAATATGTTCCGCACCAGAGTGGTACGGTAATCCTATTCTGGGAATCATGTTACTAGACCATGACGAACCTACGAACTGTGAGGAAGCGATGATGAGGCCAAATTCCACAAAATGGATTGAGGCCATGAAATCTGAGATGGGATCCATGTATGAGAACAAAGTATGGACTTTCATTGTCTTGCCCGATGATCGGTGAGCCATTGAAAATAAATGGATCTTCAAAAGGAAGACGAACACTGATAGTAGATTTTTTTGAAGAATGGACAGTAGGAAAGGCTCCTACTGTATTTTCATATATATATGGACAACGTGTTACAAGTGTTTTACATTTTTACAGGTGGGTATCAGCCTGCCCAGACAGTTTAGTCAGGGAAAGAGGGGGGGGGGGCTACCACTATTGCAACTCAGAAACAAAGGAAGAAATGAAGGCAGGGTGAACACACCTAGTCCTATGTTGGAGGAGGCCAAAATCTTCTTTAAATCTGTTTAGCCACCCACTGATGGTTGGAGCAATCCTCCTAAAATGTTTATTGTTTCTTTCCTTCCAAAGACTCCAAGCAGCCACCAAAAAGATTTCAAAGAAGAGCGGGCGCCCCCAAGAATTCTTAGCCTGTTGAAGCAGTTGAAGACGGAAATTGAAGGAGGGCCAGCTAATACCAAGTTTCTGCCAGCAAGATTGACTGAAGTGGCAAGTGAAGATCATACACTGATAGTAGTGTTACTATCTACGAAGCTCGAATTGTCGCAAAAGGTTTTCGACAAGTTCAAGGTGTTGACTACGATGTGATTTTATCACTCGTATCGATGCTTAAGTCTGTCCGAATCATGTTAGCAAATTGCTACATTTTATGAAATCTGGCAAATGGATGTCAAAACTACATTCCTCAATGGATTTCTTAAAGAAGAGTTGTATATGATGCAACCAGAAGGTTTTGTCGATCCTAAAGGTGCTAACAAAATGTGCAAGCTCCAGCGATCCATCCATGGACTGGTGCAAAGCATCTCAGAGTTGGAATATACGCTTTGATGAGTTGATCAAAGCATATAGTTTTATACAGACTTGTGATGAAGCCTGTATTTACAAGAAAGTGAGTGGGAGCACTAGAACCTTTCTGATAAGTATATGTGAATGACATATTGTTGATCGGAAATGATGTAGAATTTTCTGGAAAGCATAAAAGGAGTGTTTGAAAGGAGTTTTTCAAAGGAAGACCTCAATGAAGCTGCTTACATATTGAGCATCAAGGTCTATAGAGATAGATCAAGATGCTTGATAAGTTTTTTCAATGAGTACATACCTTGACAAATTTTTGAAGTAGTTCAAAATGGAACAGTCAAAGAAGGAGTTCTTGCCTGTATTGCAAGGTGTGAAATTGAGTAAGACTCAAAGCCCGACCACGGTACAAGATAGAAAGAGAATGAAAGTCATTCCCTATGCCTCGGCCATAGGTTCTATAAAGTATGCCATGCTGTGTACTAGATCTGTTGTATACTCTACACTGAGTTTGGCAAGGGAGTAGTGATCTAGGAGTAGATCACTGGACAACGGTCAAAATTATCCTTAGTGGAATAAGGATATGTTTCTCGATTATGGGGGTGACAAAAGGTTCGTCGTAAAGGGTGACGTCGATGCAAGTTTTGACACTGATCCAGATGACTCTAATTCTCAATCTGGATACATATTGAAAGTGGGAGCAATTAGCTAGAGTAGCTCCGTGCAGAGCATTGTTGACATAGAAATTTGCAAAATACATACGGATCAGAATATGGCAGACCCGTTGACTAATCTTCTGTCACAAGCAAAACATGATCACACCTTAGTACTCTTTGGGTGTTAATCACATGGCGATGTGAACTAAGATTACTGACTCTAGTAAACCCTTTGAGTGTTTGTCACATGGCGATGTGAACTATGGGTGTTAATCACATGGTGATGTGAACTATTGGTGTTAAATCACATGGTGATATGAACTAGATTATTGACTCTAGTGCAAATGGGAGACTGAAGGAAATAGGCCCTAGAGGCAATAATAAAGTTATTATTTATTTCCTTATTTCATGATAAATGTTTATTATTCATGCTAGAATTGTATTAACCGGAATAGTACATGTGTGAATACATAGACAAAACAAAGTGTCCCTAGTATGCCTCTACTTGACTAGCTCGTTTATCAAAGATGGTTATGTTTCATAACCATAGACATGTGTTGTCATTTGATGAACGGGATCACATCATTAGGAGAATGATGTGATGGACAAGACCCATTCGTTAGCTTAGCATTATGATCGTTACAGTTTCATTGCTACTGCTTTCTTCATGACTTATGCATGTTCCTCAGACTATGAGATTATGCAACTCCCGTATACCGAGGAACACCTTGTGTGCTATTAAACGTCACAACATAACTGGGTCATTATAAAGATGCTCTACAAGTGTCTCCAATGGTGTTTGTTGAGTTGTCATAGATCGAGATTAGGATTTGTCACTCCATGTATCAGAGAGGTATCTCTGGGCCCTCTTGGTAATGCACATCACTATAAGCCTTCCCAGCATTGTGACTAATGAGTTAGTTTCGAGATGTTGCATTACGGAACGAGTAAAGAGACTTGCCGGTAACAAGATTGAACTAGGTATGAGGATACCGATGATCGAATCTCGGGCAAGTAACATACCGATGACAAAGGGAACAACGTATGTTGTTATGCGGTTTGACCGATAAAGATCTTCGTAGAATATGTAGGAGCCAATATGAGCATCCAGGTTCCGCACGCTTAACGTTCGATCATGCCTACATAGTTCTCGAACCCGTAGGGTCCGCACGCTTAACGTTCGATGATGATTTGTATTATGAGTTATATGATTTGATGACCGAAGTTTGTTCGGAGTCCCAGATGAGATCGAGCACATGACCAAAGATCGATATATTGGAAGGCTATTTTCGGACATCAGAAAGGTTCCGAGTGATTCGGGTATTTTTCGGAGTACCGGAGAGCTACGGGAATTCGTCGGGAGAAGTATTGGGCCCTATTGGGCCATACTGGAATAGAGGAGGCAGGCCAAAGAGAAGGAGGCACGCGCCCCCCCATGGGTCCGAATTGGACTAGGGGAAAGGGGGGGGGGCGCCCCCTTACCCTTTCCTACTCCCTCTCTCTTTCCCTCTTTCTTCTCTCCTACTCCAGAAAAGAAAAGGGGAGTCCTACTAGGACTTGGGAGTTCTAGTAGGACTCCCCACACTTGGCGTGCCCCCTCTAGGGCCGGCCTCCTCCTCCTCCCTCCTTTATATACGTGGGCAGGGGATACCCCAAAGGCACAACAGACAATCCTTAGCCGTGTGCGGTGCCCCCCTCTACAGTTACACATCTCGGTCATATCGTCATAGTGCTTAGGCGAAGCCCCTGTGCCGGTAACTTCATAATCACCGTCGCCACGACGTCATGCTAATGAAGCTCTCCCTCGACACTCAGCTGAATCAAGAGTTCATGGGACATCACCGAGCTGAACATGTGCAGATCGTGGAGGTGCCGTACTTTCGGTGCTAGGATCGGACGGATCGTGAAGACATATGACTACATGAACCGCGTTGTCATAACGCTTCCACTTTCGGTCTACGAGGGTACGTGGACAACACTGTCCCCTCTCGTTGCTATGCATCACCTAGATGGATCTTGCGTGTGCGTAGGAATTTTTTTGAAATTACTGCGTTCCCCAACAGGTCGCGGGTGCCTGCTCGGCAGCCGCGATGAGCCGGTTGTCGTAGCGCTGGGGCGGGTGGTCGGCCTTACGCTTGATGTTCTGCTGGTTGTGCTGCTGCCGGCTTCCTTCGCCAGCCTGCTTCGGAGGGGGAACCGACTTTGCTTTGCCGGCTTCATCCAGCGCCACCTGGATCTTCATGGCCGAGTCGACGTTGGCGTATTTTGGCCGCCATCACCATGAGCGCGGCCATGGTGGCTGGCTCGGAGCGTAGGAGCTTGTGCTTGAGGAGGGTGCCATCCCGACACCCGTTGACGAAGTAGTGGATTGCTTGGACTTCGTGGACGCTCTCGCAGCTGTTTCGGAGCTCGGTCCAGCGCGCGAGGTATTCTTGGCCGGTTTCCACCGGCCCCTACATGCACATGGCGAGTTGGCTGGGGCGGCCGAGTCACCGGTAGGTCCCGGTGAAGTTGCGCACGATGGCTTGCTCGAAATTGACCCACGTGTTCATGCTGCCCACTGGCAGACTGTTCAACCACGTGCAGGCTGACCCCTGGAGGATGAGCGGTGCGTAGCACATGGCGAGACGGTGGTTTCCGCCGACGATGCCGATGGCGGTGGTGTAGTCGGTGAGCCAGTCCTCTGGCTTCACGGTGCCGTTGTACTTGGGGTTGTCGCGGGGGAGCGTGAACCCTTTGGCGAAGGGCTCGTCCCGGATGCGGGGGCCGAAGCACGCCGGTCCGATGGCGCCGCTCTCCTTCAACTCCAGGGAGAGAGCGAGTCGGTCGAGGCGGTGGCGGTCATCGGTGTCGTCGATGGCGCGCGGGCCCAGCTGGCTGGCGACCGTGCCGCGGGGGGCGGGGTCGGCAGAGGCCGGACGCCGGCCGGGTTGCAGGGGAGCGTCGAGTCTGCGCCGGTCTTCCAGGGCCGGCTCGTCGCCCAAGCCACCGGCAGTCGTCGGGGAGGGGTTGCACCGGGTCCGAGTGCGGCCGGAGTGTGCCTCACCGGGTGGAGAGGATGCCATGTTCTACTGATCGCCGGGTCCGCCAGCGTGGGCGGAGCCGGATCCCGCCGGCTTGGCGAGCTGGTTGAGGCAGTCTTGCTGCGCGTTGGCCGCGTCGAGGAGGTCGTGCACCCGCTTCAGGCGGTTCTTCAGCTCGTCGCCTTCGAGCTGATCTAGGCCGACCGCGGCCACCTGGGCGGCACACATGTTCTTCATGGGAATCTCGTAGAAGGGAGGGAGGGCGTCGAATGCGCGACCGATCGTGCCACCCCGGGCTCGCAATTCGGCGACCCGGCTTGGCTCAGCCGCAGTAGGTGTGAAGCCATAGGCGGCATTGCGCTCCAGCTGAGCGGAGTCGAGGCGACGCTACGTGGAGGCGAGCGTCTCGGTGAGGTCCAGCAGGCGCTGGCGGTCCTCGTCGAGCCGGGTCCGGGCCTTGGCGATGTTGGAGGCGTTGATGTCGGTGCCGGTGGGGACGCAAAGGCTCTGCATCATGGCGCGCAGCAGGCTGGGTGAGCCGGCCCGCTCCGCTACGGCCTTGGCTTCGGCGACCTTTCTTGCCACGCTGGACGAGGAAGAGGCACCGGTGTCGATGACGAAGACCTCCACGTAGAAGTCCATTAGCCCGGCGGGAGCGCTTCCGCCGAGGGAAAGTGGGGAGTCAGAAAAGTCAAGTACCTCGCTGGGGAACTCGTCGGCCGTAGGCACATCGGAGATGCGCAGTACGGCGAAGGAGGCGGCGAGTGCGTCGATGATGTCGTCCGCCAGCGTGACGGGCTCGTCGGAGTCGGAGAGGAGCCCCGTCGGAAGCATGCTCCCGGCCAGGACCTCGAGCCTCCCCACGGTGGGCGCCAACTGTCGTGGTGGGCGCACGGTAGATGCCAAGGAATGGCTAAAGATAAGAGGAGGCTCGAGGGCTCTGGTGAGCTCCAGAGGCGAGGTCGGCATGAGCGAGCGCGGGACGCAAGACATACCCAGGTTCGGGGCTCTCCGGAGAGATAACACCCCTAGTCCTGCCGAGTGTAGTTGATGTGTATCAGTACAGAGTTGCTCCTAGAGCTGTGTTGAGGAAGAAGGGAAGCCGACCAGGGCTTAGGCTGCTCCTTCTCCTGGTGTGGCTAGTCTAGTTTATCTGGATTGTGCTGTGGTTCTTGTCGTGCGTGAGTGAGTTGGTCCTTCTATGCATGAGGGCCCCTGGGGAGTTTTATAGACCAACCCCCTAGGGGTACAATGGTAATGTTACAAGGCCATGTGGCCAGGTTGTCATCGTCCGGGAAGCCGGTGCTGGGACCCGCCGGGTGTCAGGGCTCACCGGGTTCTCCGGGCACGGGGCCCATCGGGTACAGGGGCACTATTGGCCGTCTTGTTGATCGTCGGGGAGTGGCCGGGTCGAGTTCGCTACAGTGGCGCTCCGTCAGGTCGCCGCTTGCTGGCGTCAGCAGTGACGATGGTTCAACTGTTGCCACGCCGGCCTTGGTCAGCGGGTAGGTGGGGCACTGTTGCCACGCCCCGGTTGACAAGAGGCATGGGCGGGGCACTGTTGCCTCGGTCATCGGGGGATGGAGACTCGTCCCATCATGCGGCTGGGATGGGATGGGAACTGACCCGTGGCCGGGTTGAGGAACGCGTCAAGGGTGGAGCTGGCTTGTTGGGGAAGTCTTGATGTGCCGGGTTCGGCTGTCTTGAGTTGGTCGTTGGGGCCGGGTTGAGGAGTTGGGCCGGGTCGAGGGGCATGGCCGGGTTGAGCAACCCGGCCAAGCACATGCCAGCTTGAGGGGCGATGCTGACCCCGTTGTTTTTGAAAAGGATCCGGATTCCGTTGCCTGTCCGGGGTTCATCCCCCGACAAGTGTGACGGCGGGGTGTGAGCACCGGGACACACCACTTGCCACTGGCCGACGGTGGCGGCGGCCGTTGACGACGTATCCTTCTTGAAGGCTTTGTCGTGGCGTTCCACTCCTGTTTGTCTTGCTATGGGTGAAAACCTGATCTTCAGGATCGGGCGGAGGCGGCTATCCATGGTTGTGCCTTCTTGGAGGCATCGATTTAGAGTCCTGGCTTCATTGTTGTCCGGCTCACCTCTCTATTGTTGTTGCTCATGGTGTAGGTTTCTGTCGGCTTTAAATGGTTTTTTAGTTTGCTTGTTAGTCGGTTGGGTGATGTGTCGGTATTCAACACCTTTGTACTTCCTCCGTCTCATAATGTAAGATGTTTTTGACTAGCGTCTTACATTATGGGACGGAGGGAGTATCTTATTTTGGATGTGCCTTGTGTCATTATGTGCCATGCTGTTGTGTGTTTGATCGGCTTTTTATTGTGATTGATGACGGTTGCTTTATAATATAATAAGGAAAAAGCTTATATAATAAAGCGGGGAAAATCCATTTTGGGTAACTTGTCGACAACAACGCTTACGTGCTCTGATTTTGATGGGATAAATTTCAGCCAGCCAGCCTCCAGCTGCGGGAGCTGCTCCCCGCTGAATCGTAGGCCGCTGCGAGGTGTCGTGAACCCCCACAGGCCATGGCCACCGAGATGCGCAAGCTGCCGATCGCCGTTTTGCTGCTCCTCTTGGTCGCGGACCTGGGATGGGCATGGGCGCTGATCCCTTCCTCCCCCGTAGGCCTCTCCGCCAGGCGCTACGACTCCATCTTCAGCTTCGGCGACTCCTACGCCGACACCGGCAACAACCCCGTCGTCTTCGCCGCCAACTCCGTCTTCAACGTTGTCACGCGCCCACCCTACGGCTCCACCTTCTTCGGCCGCCCCACCGGCCGCAACTCCGACGGCCGCCTCATCATCGACTTCATCGGTACACATGCGCGCTCCTCAGTTGTGAAACTATCCTGATCTGCGAGACAGGCTTGAGGTGGTTAACTCAACTGGTCCGCTCGCAGCTCAGCGCCTGGGCCTGCCGCTCGTCCCGCCGTCCCTGGCGCACAACGGGAGCTTCCGCCGAGGCGCCAACTTCGCCGTCGGGGGCGCCACCGCTCTGGACGCCGCTTTCTTCCACGACGGGTCCGATCCCGGCAACAAGTTCCCTCTCAACACCAGCTTGGGCGTCCAGCTGCAGTGGTTCGAGGCTCTCAAGCCTTCTCTCTGCCGCACGACCCAAGGTTGGTAGTACTTCTCAAGTCAATCGACGCAAATGTGCATTCAGCTAAGTGACAGGGAACTGAAACATATGCTGTACATTTTTCTTCCGATGCAGAGTGCGAGGCCTTCTTCGGCAGATCCCTCTTCTTCGTGGGCGAATTCGGGATCAACGACTACCACTTCTCCTTCCCCACCAAGAGCCTGCAAGAGATCACGTCGTTCGTTCCAGATGTGATCAGGACCATCTCAATGGCGATCGAGGTACCTTACCTACCTCGTCAACCTGCGTTTCACCTTTGAAACAGAGCATGGTATTGATCCAGCTATGGCAATGGTGACAGAGGCTGATCAAGCACGGGGCGACGAGTTTCGTCGTTCCCGGGACAATCCCGTCGGGATGCACGCCGCACATTCTCAGCGCCTTCGCCAAAGACGACCCCGCGGAATACAACTCCACCACCGGCTGCCTGGAAGATTACAACAAGCTAGGGATGCACCACAACCTGCTGCTGCAGGAGGCCCTGGAGAAGCTCCGGGGCAGGCACCCGGACGCCATGATCGTCTACGCCGACCTCTTCGGCCCCATCATGGACATGGTCGAGTCACCTCGCAAGTATGGTAAGCACTTTCAGAGCTGTTGTCTGCAGGCTGCTTGCAGCAGGTCAAGGTTGATGGTTGTCATTCTGCAGGGTTTGAAGATGTTCTTACCAACTGCTGCGGAGGGCCTGGGGCACTTATCTGCGGCGACCAAGGTGCACATGTATGTGAGAAACCGGCTGCTCGTCTGTTCTGGGATGTCGCGCACTTGACGGAGGCGGCTTACGGCTACATCGCCGATGGCTGGCTGGGCAGCATAGACTCCCCTGCAACTGCAAGAGAGAGCAGGTATCAGTTAGTGAGGTAGCACAAGCTGCTCTGCTTTGATTCATGGGCTGATGGCTATTTGGAGTCTGGCGGTCTGGCCTGTCTCAACTGAAAAACACTGGAAATGAAATCAAAGCATGCAAGTTTATTTTGGAAACCACTTGTTGTTCTGTTTGGAGCTACATTCGGAAGTTTGTCGGTGAAGTTGATCGGATGGATCTGATCTGGAAATTCTTGATTACAACGTTGAGTAATACAGTATATTTTAGAGTCAGAAGTGTCATCATATTGTTCAGTCTTTCATGGCATTGCTTAGATATTCTGGAGAATATACAACCATACATCATCCCAATGAAAAACTACAATCAAACTGACCAAGTAATTTTCACACAGGGCAAATGACATAACTACGATCTTTATATTCTGCAAATGTTTGTATTGCTGCAGTAAACCATGGAAGACAATTGTTCAAACATGAGGGTTAATTTGGTTTACGCAAACACCGCAATCTGCAGTGCAGTACATAAATCTGCTAGAATCCATTCACGTCATATCTTGAGCTCAACTTCAGATAAATATATTAGGATTACTGTTTAATTGTCAAGAAGATGAACGGTCAGCAGAGAAAGAGGTGAAGGTGCTTAAAGCATGAAAGTGCTTTTGTGAGCTCGAGTGAACAGTAAAATTAAGAAAAAATGGGGAAAATTAAAAAAACTGGTTTTTTGTAGCAAACATGACAAATGTTTTCATTGCTTGCAAAGTTTCATCACGAAATGGTATTCGTGGAAGACATGGCAAAAAAGAATCAATGCTCCAAAATGCTTTCGAAAATAACACATTTGGAGCATCAAATTTTTTGTCACGTTTTCCGCAAATCTCATTCGATGATGAAACTTTGCAACCTATCAAAATATTTTTCAATGTTTGCTACACACGACATTCTTTTTTTTTTTTGATTTTACTGTTCACCCAAGTTAAGTTTAACAACGTCCCTTACAGCAGCACTAGTCTATATATAATGATAACTTGCAGTTCAGAACCTTGGCCAATAAGGGACAAGTGCAGTTTATAGAAAATATAAGAGATACGAACTCTGAACACTTAATTCTTGATGTAGATCTGGACAAATAGAACGAAGCTTTTGGCCTTTCAGAGAGACACAAGTCAGTCCTCACGTCATCCCCACTTTCGGCCTCGAGCAAAGCAGAAATTGACCGACGCCGGGAAAAAATTCAGGTACCTTAGATTTAGCAAAACCAGATTTTTATTGGGCATCTTGAATAGCTGCTCTGTATCAGTGACTTCCTTTTTCCCATAAAATGTCCAAGTGGAGAAGTAAACTCTCAGACGAATACTATATATTGTAGTTAGGGCATCTCAAAGGCAGACCGTAAATCTCCCGGATGAAAGAACATGTGGTGCCCTCATGTTTGGTTCTGGTAATTGATGACATTTTCTATGAACTAATGGTTGCCTTGAGTTATATTTGAAGGATTTGTCCACAGACTTTTCTTAAAGTTCATATGTTGATTTCAAGGAGTTTTTGTGTTGACGAAGGATTTGTCCATAGGCTTTTCTTGAAGTCCATGTGTTAGTTTCAAGGAGTATTTGTGTTGACCAAGGATTTGTCCATGGGCTTTTCTTGAAGTCCATGTGCTGATTTCAAGGGGAGTTTATGTGTTGACCAAGGTGCTATTCAAGAAATTATATAAAGATTGGTCATGATACATGGTTGATTAAGACTAAGTCAAGAGTGAATCAAGTTGATCAACTCACAAAGCGTAGAAGATGTACCGAGAGGGATCAAGTGATCCCGTGGTATGGTAAGCATTGTCCGTTACGCTTTGTGTACTAACCCTTTGTCTACGTGAGAGTTCTGTGTGGGGTTAGGTATGTTTCCATGGCTTGCCTCAAGAGGAAGATATCATACAACCCATGGAGAAGATGACATCAAGTGGTGATCGTCATCAAGATTGCGGTGTGCAAGTTCAAGTGGAGCATCCGGAAGAGATCAGGTGCTTGAAGCTTGCCGTCCATTATGGTGACAATGGACTTGTGAAGATGTGCCGAAGAGTGGCTCACCCATAGTGGATTATGGGGGAGCAATCAACTAGTCTCCATCGACCCAATGCAAGCAAGAAAGGTGGTCCATCTTGAAAAGGACAAGATCGTCATCATCTAGCTCAAGTGGATTATGCGCAAGGCAAAGGTTTGCCCTTGATAGGTTTTCTATTTTACCGGTCTCATGGTGGTAGTTGGGAGGCCTGGTTATCAGATCGATTGTTGTACTATCAAGGGGGGGTCTCAAGTTGGTAGCTTGATCGTATCGTTCGTAGAGAGCTCAAACCATTGTATCCTTGCATCATCTTTCTTGGTTTTTGTTTGGTTCTCCTCCTTGTGAGATTTCGAGCTTATGGTCATGTTCATGGCAAGCTCGAGTTCATCGAAAATGGAGTTCACATGCATTTTCTATGATGTTTTCGATGTTGGGGTTTTTGCCGGTTCTTCATTCATAGAGGTTTCATATCTCTATACCTTTGCTGCTACTCGTCGTCATCTATCCAACAAGCTTGACTTTGCTCAATTCAGAGCTCATTTGCAGAAGTTGTGGCAGTTCAGGTTTTATTGTATCCTCTTTTTTCTCTGTTGTGTTACTCAAGGCCACAAGCGGTAGTACCGCTTGTAAGAGGCAGTATTGCGGCTCTGTGCAGCGTGTGGTACCGCTGCTTCTAGGAATGCGATTTTTCGTGTCGAGATGCGCGACAGTGGAATTGTAGTATGAGCGGTAGTACCACACATGCACTACCGCTCCACTTCTACTCCTCTCCAGGACCATGCATGCTCCCAGCGGTTGTAGAGCGGCACTGGGTGTGCGACACTACCGTCTATAAGAGGTAGTACCGCTCCTTCGAGCGGTAGTACCGCTGGTGCGGCTCTGCTTCACCCTATCTGTCCTGCTCTGCCTCCTTAGTGCCCTGAGCTGCAACCCCAGCGGTAGTACCGCTGGTTCGGCACTACCGAATCTTGGTCTCGCACCAGTGCACTGCTCTATGTGCACTACCGCACGGGCGGTAGTACCGCCCCCCTGAGCGGTAGTACCGCTTGTGTGCGGGCTGAGCACATAACGGTTGGATTTTTCCCCACTTATAGAAGGGGGTCTTCTCCCCATTGAACCTTATCTCTTGGCTCGTGTTCTTCCCCCATTCTTGACCTTCTTCGAGCTTGTTATCTCTCAATCCCTCCATGGATATGCCTCCATGGATTCTTGCTAGTTTTGGGGGGGAAAGAGAAAGGAGATCTAGATCCACATTTTCACCAATCACTTTCTCCTCTATGTGAGGGGAACCCCTTAGATCTAGATCTTGGAGTTCTTGGTGTTCTCCTTCTTGTTCTTCCTCCCTTTTTCCTCCATAGCTTTCGTTGCTTTGGTGGGATTTGAGAGTGAGGGACTTGGGCACTCTGTGTGCCCTTGTGAAAGAACATGTGGTGCCCCCCCCATGTGTGGTTTGGTAATTGATGCCATTCTCTATGGACTAATGGTTGCATTGAGTTATATTTAAAGGATTTGTCCATAGGCATTTCTTGAAGTCCATGTGTTGGTTTCAAGGAGTTTATGAGTTGACCAAGGTGATATTAAGGAAATATCCAAAGATTGGTCATGCGAGTGTTGAGCTTATGCAAGCATGTCTTGAAGAAGAAGATTGTGTGATCATTCATGTTTACCTTCAAGACATCATCCAAATGAAGAGAGTTGGAAAGATTCAAGGTTGATCAAGACTAAGTACAGAGAGTGATTCAAGTTGATCAACACACAAAGCGTAGAACATGTACCGAGAGGGATCAAGTGATCCCATGGTATGGTAAGCATTGTCCATTACACTTTGTGTACTAACCCATGGTCTACGTGAGAGTTCTATGTGGGGTTAGGTATGTTTCCATGGGAGGAAGATATCATACAACCCATGGAGAAGATGACATCAAGTGGTGATCGTCATCAAGATTGCGGTGTGCAAGTTCAAGTGGAGCATCCGGAAGAGATCAAGTGCTTGAAGCTTGCCGTCCATTATGGTGACAATGGACTTGTGAAGATGTGCCGAAGAGTGGCTCACCCATAGTGGATTATGGGGGAGCAATCAACTAGTCTTCATCGACCCAATGCAAGCAAGAAAGGTGGTCCATCTTGATAAGGACAAGATCGTCATCATCTAGCTCAAGTGGATTATGCGCAAGGCAAAGGTTAGCCCTTGATAGGTTTTCTATTTTACCGGTCTCATGGTGGTAGTTGGGAGACCGGGTTATAGGATTGAAATGATCGATATGGTTGACTAGAGGGAGGGTGAATAGGAAACTAACAATTTTTAGCTTTTATTCAAAAATTAGTTTAGCAACAAATAGGTTGACTAGATGTGCAACTAGGTGAGCAACCTATAAGATGCTAACAACAACAACAACAACAACAAGTGCAAGCAAAGGATGCAATTCAACAATAGCTTGCACAAAGTAAAGGAAAGAGATAACCACAAGTGGAGCCGATGGAGACGAGGATGTGTTACCGAAGTTCCTTACCTTTGGGGGAAGTACGTCTCCGTTGGAGCAGTGTGGAGGCACAATGCTCCCCAAGAAGCCACTAGGGCCACTGTATTCTCCTCACTCCCTCACACAATGCGAGATGCTGTGATTCCACCAATGGTGCCCTTGAAGGCGACGACCGAACCTTTACAAAGAAGGTTGGGGCAATCTCCACAACTTGATTGGAGGCTCTCAATGATACCACAGAGCTTCACCACAATGGAATGTGGCTCCGAGGTGATCTCAACCGTCTAGGGTGTTTAAACACCCAATATTAACAAGATCCGCAAGGGATTAGTGGGGGGACTCAAATTTCTCTTGGTGGAAGTGTAGATCCGAGCCTTCTCAACCAATCCCTAGAAAATCAACAACTTTGATTGGCTAGGAAGAGAGATCGGGCAAAAATGAGCTTTGGAGCAACAATAGAGCTTGGGGGAAAAGAGGTAGGTCTTCTTGAAGAAGAAGACCCCCTTATATAGTGGGGGAAACAATCCAGCCATTATCCTCTTCTTCAGACCGCAGCAAGCGGTACTACCTCTCAGGGAAGCGGTACTACCGCTGGCCGCAGTGGTACTACCACGAGCCCCAGCGGTACTACCGCAGTAACAGTGAGTAGAAGCCTCAGAGGGAGAAGGGACATGGGAGCGAGAGCTCGGGCGGCACTAGCAGCGGTGGTAGGTGCGGTAATACCCCTTGCAAGCGGTACTACCGCTCCTACTGCCGCTACTAGTGTTGCTGAACCCGACACGAGACTAGCACATCTCGAGTCGTGGCGGTACTACCGCAGAACTGGGGCAGTACTGGCGCCTGAGGATCTGGGCGGTACTACCGCTGGTGCAGCGGTACTACCGCCTGTAGCTCTCGGCGGTACTACCGCGCCAGGCCGCGGTACTACCGCTGACACTTCTCCTATGCCACTTCCACGACAATGAAGGATCCTCCAAGATGAGAAAAGAGTTGGGGGTGCAAAAGATATGTGTACATGTTGATTCCACCCTAGCCATGCCGATAGGGATCCCCTCTTGATAGTACGGTATCTCCTATGACTCAAGTCCATCAAAACCTAAACGAAGGAGAACTACACCGTCTTCACTTTGAGTTCTGAGGGGAATAAATCGTCTCGTGCGAATAAATGAATATCTGAAATGCTCAATGCATACGATTAGTCCGGAGATGTATTGTCATCAACACCAAAACCACTTCGAGAAAGATGTGCCCTAACAAGGATCGATTGTCGTACTATCAAGGGGGGCTCTCAAGTTGGTAGCTTGATCGTATCGTTCATAGAGAGCTCAAACCATTGCATCATTGCATCATCTTTCTTGGTTCTTGTTTGGTGTTTCTCTTTGTGATTTTTAGATCTTATGGTCATCTTCATGACATGCTCAAGTTCATCGAGAACGGATATCGTTTGCTTCTTCTAGTATGTTCTCGATGTTGGGGTTTATGTCGGATCATCACTGATAGAGGTTTCACATCTCTATATCGTAGGCATATATCTTCTTCCACTTCTTATTATAACTAGTCGTTGTTGAATAGTACCCATCGTCATCTATCCAACAAGCTTGAGTTTGCTGAATTCAGAGTTCGTATGCCGAAGTTGTGGTAGTTCTGGTTTCTGGAGAGCTGCCACAGTAGTACTGCTCCTGGCAGCGGTAGTACCGTGGCCAGTACCGCGCGTACCACCGCTCCTTCTCGGGTCTCCTTTTTTCGTGTCGGGTTCAGTGGTAGTCTCTTTTCCATACTACCATTGAGTTCTTTTCGCCCGGTTGGATGAGCGGCAGTGGAAGCGGTAGTAGGAGCGGTAGGACCGCACCTACTTCCGTTGCCACTACCGCTCGTGGCTCTGCTCTTCGTCTTTCCCCTGTTTCTTGAGTGGTAGTAAGGCTGTGGTAGTACCGCTTATAAGCGGAACTACCGCTCTCGGGGGTTTCTCCTTTCGCACTTGTCTCTAGGAACTTCCGCCCAGGCAGTAGTACCGCTCCCTAAGCAGTAGTACCGCTTGTGCATGGGCTATGTGCATAACGGTTGGATTTTTCCCACCTATAAAAGGGGGTCTTCTTCCCCATTGCATCTCACCTCTTAAGCTCGTGTTCTTCCCACATTGTTGACCTTCTTCGAGCTTGCTAACTCTCAATCCCTCCAATGATTCTTGCTAGTTCTTGAGGGAAAAGAGAGAGGAGATCTAGATCTACGTTTCCACCAATCACTTTCTCCTCTTTGTGAGGGGAACCCCTTGGATCTAGATCTTGGAGTTCTTGGGTTCTCTTCTTCGTTCTTCCTCTCATTTTTCTCCCTATCACTAGTTGCTTTGGTGGGATTTGGGAGTGAGGGACTTGGTCACTCTGTGTGCCCTTGCCATTGCATTAGTTGCACAGGTTTTGAGTTCTCCACGGTGATACGTGGAAGTTTCAAGTTGAGAAGCTTATTACTCTTGGGCGCTTGGTACCCTAGAGCTTATTACCCTTGGGTTCTTGGGCGCCCTGGACAGTTGGTGGTGTTCGGAGCTCAATCATTGTGGTGTAAAGCTCCAAGCAAGCGCTGGGGTCTCCAATTAGGTTGTGGAGATCGCCCCGAGCAATTTGACGGGTACCAGTGACCGCCCCCAAGGGTTGCCAAAGTTTACGGGTTCGGTGACCGCCCCCAAGGGTTGCCATTTTTATGGGTTCGGTGACCGCCCTCAAGGGTCCTGTCGGTGTCAAAACCGGCGGATCTCGGGTAGGGGGTCCCGAACTGTGCGTCTAGGCGGATGGTAACAGGAGACGAGGGACACGATGTTTTTACCCAGGTTCGGGCCCTCTCGATGGAGGTAAAACCCTACGTCCTGCTTGATTAATATTAATGATATGGGTAGTACAAGAGTGGATCTACCACGAGATCAAGGAGGCTAAACCCTAGAAGCTAGCCTATGGTATGATTGTTCTAATGTATGTTGTGTCCTACGGACTAAAGCCCTCCGGTTTATATAGACACCGGAGGAGGCTAGGGTTACACAGAGTCGGTTACAATGGTAGGAGATCTACATATCCGTATCGCCAAGCTTGCCTTCCACGCCAAGGAAAGTCCCATCCGGACACGGGACGGAGTCTTCAATCTTGTATCTTCGTAGTCTTGGAGTCCGGCGGACGATGATAGTCCGGCTGTCCGGACACCCCCTAGTCCAGGACTCCCTCAGTAGCCTCTGAACCAGGCTTCAATGACGATAAGTCCAGCGTGCATAATGTTCGGCATTGCAAGGCAGGTTCCTCCCTTGAATAATCCAGAGAAGATCGTGAACACCAGGATAGTGTACGGCTCTGCAAAATAAATTCCACATTCCACCGTAGAGAGAATAAAATGTACACTTAATTCAATCTGCTGACGTATTATGCGGCGTGACATCATACCGCTACCAAGCCTTTGTTTGAATCGTTTTTTACTATACCAGCTCAGCACGTTTAGCGAAGCGATTTCCTTGGCACGTCTTGTCGAAGCAGAGATCGTGTTCCCCTTATTCCGGGATTCTCATCAATACGGACGTGGGTAACCCAACCGCGCCATTGATGGTGGCGCTTGGGAGATAAGCGAGTTTTACCAGGCCGGTGGGGGATGCACAGTTTCGTCCGCCTATATATAAGCGATAAGGATTTACATTCTCACCTACGCCTTCTTCCTCCTTTGCTTATACATCTCTGCGCACTCAAGCTCCAACGCCCAAGCTCGCGCATCCCGCCTCGACCTTCTCCGAATATGTCCGGAGGAGGAGGCAAGTGGTTGGCCTCCACCGTTAAGGAGGAGCACATCACCAAGCTGCGCAACGCCGGATACCTCTCCGACGATATCGCGCATCGGCTGCCCGACGAGGGGCAGCTCGTCCCTACCCCTGGGCCTCACGAGAGGGTCGTATTCCTTCCCCACTTCCTCTGCGGACTGGGCTTTTCGCTCCATCCATTCATCCGGGGGCTCAGGTTCTATTACGACCTGGATTTCCACGATCTGGCGCCGAACTTCATCCTCAACATCTCGGCGTTCATCGTCGTGTGTGAGGCCTTCCTCTGCATCCGGCCCCACTTCAGCCTGTGGCTCAAGACCTTCAACGTCAAGCCGAAGGTTGTGAAGGGCACGCAAGCGGAATGCGGAGGCGCCATGTTGGGTAAATTACCCAACGTCCTTTGGCTCGAAGGGGCCTTTGTGGACTCCGTCAAGGGGTGGCAATCGGGATGGTTCTACATCACCGAGCCGCGCAAGCCCACATGGGCGGCGGCCCCCGAGTTTAGATCTGGCGTCCCCATGCAGCTCACCTCCTGGAAAGAGAAGGGCTTGCTGTGGGGCGATCCGAAGGAGGTGACTGGACTCCGAACCTGCATCCAGAAGCTGGTGAGCAATAAGCTCAGGCTCGTCGACGTGGTCCAAGTCATGCTCATCCGCCGGATTCTCCCATGCCAAGAACGGGCATTCAATCTATGGGAGTTCAATCCGGAATAGCACCAGGCGCTGAGCGGGCTTTTCGATACGACATACGAATGCGCCTGGAGGGTGCTGTTTAAGGGCGCCGAAGCCCCCGCATCCGCGACGGAAGATCGCGGATTCAGCTCGCAGTATCCAACTGACGAGGTAAGTGATTCAACCCCATTACGGGACACTTTGTAGTAATCGAATTGATTATAAGAGGGTTTCATCCCTTTCTTTCCTTTGACAGGAATGGATGGAGAAGGCCAGGCAGCTTATCAGCCCGGCTCCCATGCCAGAAGATCTAGTGGACGCCCGCTTAGCAGGGCTACTGGTTCCGGCACCGCACGTGGTGCCGGAGAAGAAGGCCAAGAAGGTGGCCGCGGGGACTCGAAAGAGCTCCCGCAATCAGGCGTCTGACGACGACGCGGACTCCTCCCCCGAAGACGAGGAGGAGGAGGAGTACTCTCTCCCGGAGGGGGGAGAGAAGAAGAGGAAGGCTTCCCCAATAGGGGAGGCCGAAGGGTCCAAGAGGGGGAGAGCTATCCCCCCGGACAGCTTCGCCAACACCAGCGTTGGCGAGGATGAGTGGCCTCCAAGGGCCAGGCGTCCGGCGAGATCGCAAGTATCCTGATCCTTTATATGCAATATCTTTTATGTCACGTAGTGTCCTTCTAATGCCGCATTCTGTCCGTAGTCCGGCCGATGACGATCTCCCCGACTCATCGAGCGGGTCGTTGGCCTCGTCGGATGTGAATTCACTTCCGACTGCCTCTACCCCACGCGCCGACGAGGACGCCGAGGTGGGATCCCAGAGAGGGACCCATCAGGAGGAGGCTCCGGAGGCGCCGTCAGGCAACCTCCCGGACTTTGCGCCGGACTCTACATCGGAACCCGTAGTGGTTCCAGAGTCCGGCAAGCGGCCCCTTCGAAAGAAGGGCAAGACCGTGACAACGGCGGCCTCCGTCCAACCGGAGGCGCCGGATAACCTGTTGGAGGCGCTTAAAGGCGCTTCCATCGAGGAAGAACACCGCACTATCATGAGTGCGGTGATTCAAAAGGTTCAGCTGGCCAAAAGTGGGCTGACCGAAGTCTGCAGCAGCCTTCTAACAGGCTTTGAGGTAAGAAGTTAAAATTATGTAATGTAATACCGCATAGACAGTAGCCCCTGATGCTTAGTTCGGTGTTCGGAAAGAAAAAGCCGGACTGAGGATCTAACAAGATATACGCAGGGTTGCTTAAAATATGTCAATATGTGTTTGCAGGCTGCGCTGCTGGCCTCTGCCGCATTAACGGCGGAGGTTGATGTGCTAAAGCAGGATCTAGAGCGGTCCGAGCGAGAGCTCGGCCATGCGAAGAAGCAGCTCGAGGACAAAGAAGGTGAGTAACACCACTTTGAATAGTTACCTTACAGAAAAGGATTTTGGTTGCAATAAAATTAACAAGGATAATATGTGTATTGCAGGGGCCACTAACGAGGTGGCAGCCCTGAAGGAGGCTGTGTCCATGGCCGAACTTGAGAGTCCGAGCTTGCCTCCAAGACTCGAGAGTCCGAGCTTGCCTCGGCTCTCGAAAGTGCCAAGTCCGCCAAGGCCGAAGCCCATAAGGCCCTTCAGGAGGTGGAAGATGTAAAGAAAATAGCGGCGGGTAAGGCATTTTTCATGCAAAGCAAGCATGTTAGTGTAAAATACCTGACACTTACCCGCATTCGGAGCTCTCTAGGGGTGTTTGCAGATCTGCCGCGTAGTGCGTCTGATGCCGCCGCATTCTATCGTGGCGAGGAGGGGAGCTCGACGGAAAAAGTCTTCTGGTCTCAGTATGCTGAGGCCGGACACCCGGTGCCCCCAAGCGACCAGCTGAAGCAGCTGGTCGAACTCCACAAGGTAGCTGAAGAGGCCATGAAGGGCCTTATAGTCCGGCTGTGGCCTGGACAGGCCATGCCTGGGAGCTACTTTGGCCTCGTGCGGCGGCTGGTGGATGCATGCCCCTGGGTGGATGTCATCAAGCGCTCCGCCTGTATTGAAGGCGCTCGTCGGGCCCTCGCCCGCACGAAGGTGCAACGGGGCAAGTTGGATGCAGAGAAGCTTCTCACGGACCCACCGCCACCGGGCAAGGAATATCGCATGCCCGAAATATATTATAAATCTGTCCTGAAGGGAGCCCGCGATATTGCGGATGAGTGCCCCAGAAATGTAATCTTTGAGTGAATTTGCTATGTATTATCCTGTGCGCTGAAACTTTGTTCATGTGCGCTTTGAGCAACACTTTTTTAATTTAAAATATTACCTTCTGTGCGGCCGTTTATAAAATCTGAGAGATGGCAAGTCGTTGGCTTCAGCCCCCAAGCCACGAGTGCTGGGGTGTTCGGGATAAACTTGAGCACTCTTGTTCCCATTGTTGGGTCCATCGAGGGAGGCGCTCAACACAACGAACAAGGCAACCGGACTTATAATGCTTGAACACTCTCACTTAGCCATAGAATTCTATAATTTTAAATTTCGGCGAAGCCCCTGGTATTCGGAAGACCGAATCCGGGGCGCTATCCACGCCTTCATCGGACATTGTCCGGAACTTCGCTCGAAGCGGCGTGAGTCTTTAAGGACCCGAAAACACCTCTCGAACAGCGACCAGTCTCTCGCCTTATCATGCCAGTCAGTTTTAGCTTTCTCCACTGAGGCGCTCGCCCGGCTCAACCGGGGCGCAATCGCAGTGGTTCTCCCAGTGCCACCTTAGCCGACAGAACAAAACGTAAGGCACCAAAACGTGGGAGCCGGGCAAACCCAACTATTGACCCAAGACATGATTCGGAGCCGATTCATATAATGCTATAAGTTCAGGGTGCCGCACTTGTGAAAGTGTTCGGACTTATCACACCATAGAGTGGGGAACATAAGCCCCTGGTGTATTAGGCCGTACCAAAATATACGGGCGCAAGATGTCATATAATGAGCATATATATATAAAAAGTAATGCAATTGCAATCAAAAAGGTGCTGCATTATTTATGAAAGAAAGTCTGCTAGTAGAGCGGACTAATACAAATAGTGCGGTAAGCAAGGGATTTGAACTAAGTAAACATGTCCCCCTCCAGGGGTGAGCTGCGGACTTGGTGCATATAATCGAATTTAATGCTCGTAATTGAGACCACTTGAGTGTTCATCGCAGCCTTCTTGAGTCCCTGACTGTTGCATCATGAGTTCGGCAGGTTCGCCGCCGGGCAGGGCTTCTGGTTAACAGAGTCCTGTGTACGTAAAAGAAGAAAGATAAAAAATATAAGAAAAAAGGGGGGCACACTTGCGAGCCCCCGGTGTGGTCGAACCGCACTCTGGGTCCGTTGCGATCGTGCCCCCTCCCTTGTGCCCATGGTATCTCCAAAGCGTAATGATGTACGCGGAGTGTTATTGTTGCGATCATGCGCGGGCGAGGGTTGGGGCCGCATTGCTACACATGCTCTGATCGTGCCAGGTGGTCTTGGTTGGTATTGCTTCGGGCGCATTTTGCTGTATCCGGCTGTTTAATGGCCGGACTGTAGAATTGCCTTAAGAAGCTACTCTGTACTTCTGCCGCGAGAGCCGCTGTATGTTCCTCCGTTCGGAGGGAGCGTTCCGTATTCCCATTGACCGTGATGACTCCTCGAGGTCCTGGCATCTTGAGCTTTAGGTATGCATAATGCGACACTGCGTTGAATTTTGCAAACGCGGTTCGTCCGAGCAGAGCGTGATAGCCGCTGCGAAACGGGACTATGTCGAAGATTAACTCTTTGCTCCGGAAATTATCCGGGGATCCGAAGACCACTTCCAGTGTGACTGAGCCTGTATAGTTGGCTTCCACTCCTGGTATGACACCTTTAAAGGTTGTCTTTGTAGGTTTAATCCTTGAGGGGTCTATGCCCATTTTGCGCACTGTATCCTGATAAAGCAGGTTCAGGCTACTGCCGCCGTCCATCAGGACTCTCGTGAGGTGAAATCCATCGACGATTGGGTCTAAAACCAATGCGGCGAATCCGCCATGGCGTATGCTGGTCGGATGGTCTCTTCGATCGAAAGTGATCGGACAAGAGGACCATGGATTGAACTTCGGGGCGACTGGCTCCATCGCATAGACGTCCCTTAGTGCGCGTTTCCTCTCCCTCTTGGGTATATGGGTCACGTATATCATATTAACCGTCCGCACTTGTGGGGGAAAACCCTTTTGTCCTCTATTGTTCGGCGGTCTGGTCTCTTCCTCGTCATCGCTGTTTAGCCCCTTGTCATTGTTTTCGGCAATTAACTTGCCGGCCTGCTTGAACACCCAGCAATCTCTATTAGTGTGGTTAGCTGGCTTTTCAGAGGTGCCATGTATCTGGCATAAGCGGTCGAGTATTCGGTCCAGATTGGACGGACCCGGAGTGGTTCTCTTGAATGGCTTCTTCCGCTGACCAGGTTTAGAGCCTCGGAATCCGGCATTGACTGCCGTATCCTCCTTAACGTCGCCGTTAATGCGGCGTTTGTTTTTGTTTCGACGTGACCTGCCGTTGTTGTCCTTAGTATCCGGACTGCCAGAATTTTTACGGAGATTATTGCTGCGGGCTAGCCAGTTGTCCTCTCCCGCGCAAAAGCGGGTCATTAACGATGTGAGGGCTGCCATGGATTTCGGCTTTTCCTGCCCCAGGTGCCGGGCTAGCCATTCGTCCCAGATGTTATGTTTGAAGGCTGCAAGGGCCTCCGGATCCGGACAGTCGATGATTTGGTTTTTCTTTGTCAAGAACCGTGTCCAGAATTGTCTGGCCGATTCGTCTAGCTGCTGAATAATGTGGCTTAGGTCATCGGCGTCTGGTGGTCGCACGTATGTGCCCTGGAAGTTGTCGAGGAATGCGGCTTCCAGGTCTTCCCAGCACCCAATTGACTCTGCGGGCAAGCTGTTTAACCAATGCCGAGCTGGTCCTTTAAGCTTGAGTGGGAGATACTTGATGGCATGGAGATCGTCGCCGCAGGCCATATGGATGTGGAGAAGATAGTCTTCGATCCAAACCGCGGGGTCTGTTGTGCCATCGTAAGATTCGATGTTTACGGGTTTAAACCCTTCGGGGATCTGATGATCCATTACTTCGTCAGTGAAGCATAGCGGGTGTGCGGCGCCTCTGTATTGAGAAATATCGCGACGCAGCTCGAGAGAGCGCTGTCTGCTGTGTTCGGCCCGGCCGGGGTTATTGTATCCGGCGCGACGGTATTCGTCATGGGTCGTGGGGCACCCACGTGATCCATAGATGGATCTGGCTTGGCTTGCTTTGTCCTCCAATATGTCTCGCAAATCCGGCGCGTTCCCTCTTGGCTTCGTACTTTTGGAGCGATGCCGGGTACTGTCTTGGCTGGAGGCCTGGATGCCTCTCTGTCACGACCACGGGGTGGTCGGTCAGCCATATCGTGCGCTGGTGATGAAGGTATGTATGCTTCCTCCTCTAATCGGGGGGAGCAGCTTGTGTCTTGGGTAACTTTTGGAGGGGCGTTCGAGTTTATACTCTTCGGCCGCGAGGACCTCGGTCCATCGATCGGCCAGCAGGTCCTGATCAGCTTGAAGCTGTTGCTGCTTTTTCTTTAGGCTGTTTGCTGTGGCGATAAGCCTGCGCTTGAAGTGCTCTTGTTCGACGGGATCCTCAGGTATGACGAATTCATCATCGTTGAGGCTTACCTCGTCTTCGGAGGGAGGCATATAGTTATGATCCTCAACCTCTTCGTCTGCCGCCCTCTCGTGAGGGCTTGCTTCTGCATCCTCCTGCGCTGAGTCTTGCTGGAGGAGATTGTCTTCGGCACTCTCTGGGGTATTATTGTCTCCTGTGCCGGAATCTCCATTCTTGCTGTGGCGGGATTTAGAGCGGCGCCGCTGACGCCGGCGTTTGGGCTGCTTCTTTAAAGAGTCTGCCTCCGCTGTTTCTTCGCCGTCCCCGTCTTTTGGGGTGTCCACCATATATATGTCGTATGACGAGGTGGTCTTCCAGTGCCCTGTAGGCGCTGGTTCCTGTTCATCTCCGGCATCGTCGTCCATAGCGTCGATGTCGTCGGAGTCGTAGTCTAGCATGTTGGTTAGATCATCGACAGTGGCTACAAAGTGGGTGGTCGGTGGGCTCTGAATTTCTTCGTCGTCCGTACCCCAACCATCCTGGCCATAGTCCGGCCAGGACTCTCCTGATAACGAGAGATGCTTTAGTGAATTCAGGATATCGCCAAAAGGCGAGTATTGGAAGATGTCCGTGGCGGTGAATTCCATAACCGGCGCACAATCCGGATCGATTGGTAGGGGCGCGGGAGGTTCGGAGTCCGGCAAGGAGTCCGGCGCCTCGGAATCACGAGTTTCGCAGGGGACAAGATTAGTGTTCGGCTCCATCGCCGTGGATGTTGAAGCCCGCAGGGCGGCGTCTATCCACCGGCCCTCGATCTGGGCGATCGGCTCCGGACTAATGGCCGAAGCGGATCTGTGTGCGGCCACCAAGGCACTGTTCGGTGGCAGAGCTAGGTCATGCCCGTCGTCACAGTGCGGCACGCTCGGCTGTGGCTCGAGTCCGTCGAAGGTCAAATCTCCGCGGACATCAGCAGTGAAGTTTAGGCTTCCGAATCTGACCTGAAGGCCAGGGGCGTAGCTTTCGATCTGCTCCAGATGGCCAAGTGAATTAGCCCGCAGTGCGAAGCCGCCAAATACGAAGATCTGTCCGGGGAGAAAAGTCTCACCCCGGACAACGTTGTTGGTTGAAGATGCCATCAAGCCTATCGGTGACGACACAGAGGAACTCTCAATGAAAGCACCAATGTCGGTGTCAAAACCGGCGGATCTCGGGTAGGGGGTCCCGAACTGTGCGTCTAGGCGGATGGTTACAGGAGACGGGGGACACGATGTTTTTACCCAGGTTCGGGCCCTCTCGATGGAGGTAAAACCCTACGTCCTGCTTGATTAATATTGATGATATGGGTAGTACAAGAGTGGATCTACCACGAGATCAAGGAGGCTAAACCCTAGAAGCTAGCCTATGGTATGATTGTTGTAATGTATGTTGTGTCCTACGGACTAAAGCCCTCCGGTTTATATAGACATCGGAGGAGGCTAGGGTTACACAGAGTCGGTTACAATGGTAGGAGATCTACATATCCGTATCGCCAAGCTTGCCTTCCACGCCAAGGAAAGTCCCATCTGGACACGGGACGGAGTCTTCAATCTTGTATCTTCGTAGTCTTGGACTCCGGCGGACGATGATAGTCCGGCTGTCCGGACACCCCCTAGTCCAGGACTCCCTCAGTTCCCTTAGTGGAATCACGACATCTTGCATTGTGTGAGGGCGCGAGGAGATTACGGTGGCCCTACTGGCTTCTTGGGGAGCATTGTGCCTCCACATCACTCCAAACGGGGATTAGCATACGCAAGGGTGTGAACTTCGGGATACATCATTGTCTCCATGTGCCTCGGTTATCTCTTACCCGAGCCCTTTATTTATGCACTTTACTTTGTGACAGCCATAGTGTTTCATGTTATATATCTTGCTATCAGATAGTTGTTTGTCGTGCCTAGCATAAGTTGTTGGTGCACATAGGTGAGCCTAGTTGTTTTAGGTTTTGTGCTTGACAAATTAACCGCTAGGTTTATTCCACATTTGTTCAAGCCTAAACCATAATCATTTTAAAGCGCATATTCACCCCCCCTCTAGGCGAAATCCACGATCTTTCACCTTGCCCTTGTGTTAGTTGCATCGGTTTGAGTTCTTCACGGTGATACGCGGAAGTTACAAGTTGAGAAGCTTATTACTCTTGGGTGCTTGGTACCCTTGAGCTTGTTCCTCTTTGGTGCCTTGGTGCCCTAGACGGTTGGTGCTCTTCGGAGCTCAATCATTGTGGTGTAAAGCTCCGGGCAAGCATCGAGGTCTCCAATTAGGTTGTGGAGATCGCCCCGAGCAATTTGACGGGTACCGGTGACCGCCCCCAAGGGTTGCCAAAGTGTACGGGTAAGGTGAGCGCCCCTAAGGGTTGTCATTTGTATGGGTTCAGTGACCTCCCTCAAGGGTCCTTTAGTGGAATCACGACATCTTGCATTGTTGTGACGCCCCCGATTCAATCGTACACTAATCATACACGCAAACGTGTACGATCAAGATCAGGGACTCACGGGAAGATATCACAACACAACTCTACAAATAAAATAAGTCATACAAGCATCATAATACAAGACAGGGGCCTCGAGGGCTTGAATACAAGTGCTCGATCATAGACGAGTCAGCGGAAGCAACAATATCTGAGTACAGACATAAGTTAAACAAATTTGCCTTAAGAAGGCTAGCACAAACTGGGATACAGATCGAAAGAGGCGCATACCTCCTGCCTGGGATCCTCCTAAACTACTCCTGGTCGTCGTCAGCAGCCTGCACGTAGTAGTAGGCACCTCCAGCGTAGTAGTCGTCATCGACGGAGGCGTCTAGCTCCTGGGCTCCAACGTCTGGTTGCGGCATCCGAGAAGAAGAGGAAAACGGGGGAAAAGAGGAAGCAAAGCAACCGTGAGTACTCATCCAAAGTACTCTCAAGCAAGGAGCTACACTACATATGCATGGGTATATGTGTAAGGAGGCCATATCAGTGGACTGAACTGCAGAATGCCAGAATAAGAGGGGGATAGCTAGTCCTATCAAAGACTACGCTTCTGGCAGCCTCTGTCTTGCAGCATGTAGAAGAGAGTAGATTGAAGTCCTCCAAGCAGCAACGCATAGCATAATCCTACCCGGCGATCCTCTCCTTGTCGCCCTGTTAGAGAGCGATCACCGGGTTGTATCTGGCAGTTGGAAGGGTGTGTTTTATTAAGTATCCGGTTCTAGTTATCATAAGGTTAAGGTACAACTCCGGGTCGTCCTTTTACCGAGGGACACGGCTATTCGAATAGACTAACTTCCCTGCAGGGGTGCACCACATAACCCAACACGCTCGATCCCATTTGGCCGGACACGCTTTCCTGGGTCATGCCCGGCCTCGGAAGATCAACACGTCGCAGCCCCACCTAGGCACAACAGAGAGGTCAGCACGCCGGTCTAAATCCTATGCACGCAGGGGTCTGGGCCCATCGCCCATTGCACACCTACACGTTGCGTACGCGGCCGGAAGCAGACCTAGCCCCCTTATTACAAGAGCAGGCTTACGGTCCAATCTGGCGCGCGCCGCTTAGTCGCTGACGTCATGAAGGCTTCGGCTGATACCACGACATCGAGTGCCCATATCTTTCCCGCGTAGTTGGTTATGCGTATAGGCCAGTGGCCAGACTCAGATCAAATACCAAGATCTCGTTAAGCGCGTTATTATGAAGCAACTGCGAACGCCGACCAGGGCCAGGCCCACCTCTCGCCTAGGTGGTCTCAACCTGCCCTGTCGCTCCGCCACAAAGATCCACATAGAGGGCCGTCGGGATAAAGGTCCTTTCAGCCCCCAATCCATGAATCACTCGCGGGTACTCGTCGAGCAAACCTGACTTTAGTCACCATCTGTAGTATGTATATATGTATAGTATATACCCGTGATCACCTCCAAGTGATCACGGCCCGATAGTATAGCAAGGCAGACCGACAAGAATATAGGGCCACAGATGATAAACTAGCATCCTATAGTAAGTATTTAGGATTGCAGGTAAGGTATCAACAGATGTAGCAACAATGTCAGGCTATGCATCAGAATAGGATTAACGGAAAGCAGTAACATGCTACACTACTCTATGCAAGAAGTATAGACGAGAATAGGCGATATCTGGTGATCAAGGGGGGGCTTGCCTGGTTGCTCTGGCAAGGAGGGGTCGTCAACTCCGTAGTCGAACTGGGCAGCAGCAGCGTCGATCTCATAGTCTACCGGAGAGAAGAGGGGGAAGAAACAATAAATAAAATGCAAACATAAGCATGACGACGCATGACATGACAATGAGCGGGGTTAGGTGTGCCCTAACGCGGTAGTAGGTGATACCGGCGAAAGGGGGAAAACATCCGGGAAAGTATCCCCGACGTTTCGCGTTTTCGGACAGGTGATCCGAAGGGGGAAAGTTGCATGTTCGATAGGTTAGGGATGTGTGGCAGACGAACGGGCTGTGTATCTGGATTCGTCTCGTCGTTTTGAGCAACTTTCATGTAGAACGTATTTTCATCTGAGCTACGGTTTATTTTATATGATTTTCTAAAGTTTTAAATCATTTTTGGAATTTATTTATTTAATTTAATTCAACATTATCCAAAACGGTGTTTGATGACGTCATCATGATGTCAGCATGACGTCAGCAGTCAACAGAGGTGTTGACTGGTCAAACTAACGTGTGGGTCCAGTGGGTTAATTAGGGTTTAGGTTAAACTAATTACTGTTTAAATAAAATAACAGGTTAATTAGATTAATTAAATAGGATTAATTAATTTTGTTAATTAATTAATTAATTAAATTTATCTTTATTACTATTTTTTTTAAATGTTCTGGGGCGCTGGGGCCCGCTTGTCATAGGCCCATGGCTTGCGTCAAGAGGAAGATATCATACAACCCATGGAGAAGATGACATCAAGTGGTGATCGTCATCAAGATTGCGGTGTGCAAGTTCAAGTGGAGCATCCGGAAGAGATCAAGTGCTTGAAGCTTGCCGTCCATTATGGTGACAATGGACTTGTGAAGATGTGCCAAGGAGTGGCTCACCCATAGTGGATTATGGGGGAGCAATCAACTAGTCTTCATCGACCCAATGCAAGCAAGAAAGGTGGTCCATATTGATAAGGACAAGATCGTCATCATCTAGCTCAAGTGGATTGTGCGGAAGGCAAAGGTTTGCCCTCGATAGGTTTTCTATTTTACCGGTCTCATGGTGTTAGTTGGGAGACCGAGTTATAGGATTGAAATGATCGATATGGTTGACTAGAGGGAGGGTGAATAGGAAACTAACAATTTTTAGCTTTTCTTCAAAAATTAGTTTAGCAACAAATAGGTTGACTAGATGTGCAACTAGGTGAGCAACCTATAAGATGCTAACAACAATAACAACAACAACAACAAGTGCAAGCAAAGGATGCAATTCAACAATAGCTTGCACAAAGTAAAGGAAAGAGAAAACCACAAGTGGAGTCGGTGGAGACGAGGATGTGTTACCGAAGTTCCTTCCCTTTGGGGGAAGTATGTCTCCGTTGGAGCAGTGTGGAGGCACAATGCTCCCCAAGAAGCCACTAGGGCCACTGTATTCTCCTCATGCCCTCACACAATGCGAGATGCCGTGATTCCACCAGTGGTGCCCTTGAAGGTGATGACCGAACCTTTACAAAGAAGGTTGGGGCAATCTCCACAACTTGATTGGAGGCTCTCAACGATACCACAGAGCTTCACCACAATGGAATGTGGCTCCGAGGTGATCTCAACCGTCTAGGGTGCTCAAACACCCAATATTAACAAGATCCGCAAGGGATTAGTGGGGGGGGGGGGCTCAAATTTCTCTTGGTGGAAGTGTAGATCCGAGCCTTCTCAACCAATCCCTAGAAAATCAACAACTTCGATTGGCTAGGAAGAGAGATCAGGCAAAAATGAGCTTTGGAGCAACAATAGAGCTTGGGGGAAAAGAGGTAGGTCTTCTTGAAGAAGAAGACCCCCTTATATAGTGGGGGAAACAATCCAGCCATTATCCCCTTCTTCAGACCGCAGCAAGCGGTACTACCTCTCAGGGAAGCGGTACTACCGCTGGCCGCAGTGGTACTACCACGAGCCCCAGCGGTACTACCGCAGTAACAGTGAGTAGAAGCCTCAGAGGGAGAAGGGACATGGGAGCGAGAGCTCGGGCGGCACTAGCAGCGGTGGTAGGTGCGGTAATACCCCTTGCAAGCGGTACTACCGCTCCTACTGCCGCTACTAGTGTTGCTGAAACCGACACGAGACTAGCACATCTCGAGTCATGGCGGTACTACCGCAGAACTGGGGCAGTACTGGCGCCTGAGGATCTGGGCGGTACTACCGCTGGTGCAGCGGTACTACCGCCTGTAGCTCTCGGCGGTACTACCGCGCCAGGCCGCGGTACTACCGCTGACACTTCTCCTATGCCACTTCCACGACAATGAAGGATCATCCTGTTGGAAATATGCCCTAGAGGCAATAATAAAAAGTATTATTGTATTTCCTTGTTCATGATAATTGTCTTTCATTCATGCTATAACTGTATTATCCGGAAATCGTAATACACGTGTGAATACATAGACCAAAATATGTCCCTAGTGAGCCTCTAGTTGACTAGCTCGTTGTGATCAACAGATAGTCATGGTTTCCTGGCTATGGACGTTGGATGTCGTTGATAACGGGATCACACCATTAGGAGAATGATGTGATGGACAAGACCCAATCCTAAGCATAGCACAAGATCGTGTAGTTCGTTTGCTAGAGCTTTTCCAATGTCAAGTATCTCTTCTTTTGACCATGAGATCGTGTAACTCCCGGATACCGTAGGATTGCTTTGGGTGTATCAAACGTCACAACGTAACTGGGTGACTATAAAGGTGCACTACAGGTATCTCCGAAAGTGTCTGTTGGGTTGACACGGATCGAGACTGGGATTTGTCACTCCGTAGGACGGAGAGGTATCTCTGGGCCCACTCGGTAATGCATCATCATAATGAGCTCAAAGTGACCAAGTGGTTGGTCACGGGATCATGCATTACGGTACGAGTAAAGTGACTTGCCGTTAACGAGACTGAACAAGGTATTGGGATACCGACGATCGAGTCTCGGGCAAGTAACGTACCGATTGACAAAGGGAATTGTATACGGGGTTGTTTAATCCTCGACATCGTGGTTCATCCGATGAAATCATCGAGGAGCATGTGGGAGCCAACATGGGTATCCAGATCCCGCTGTTGGTTATTGCCCGAGAGTCGTCTCGGTCATGTATGCGTGTCTCCCGAACCCGTAGGGTCTACACACTTAAGGTTCGGTGACGCTAGGGTTGTATGAATATGAGTATGCAGCATACCGATTGTTGTTCGGAGTCCCGGATGAGATCCCGGACGTCACGAGGAGTTTCGGAATGGTCCGGAGGTAAAGAATTATATATAGGAAGTGGTATTTCGGCCATCGGGAAAGTTTCGGGGTCACCCGGTAATGTACCGGGACCACCGAAAGGGTCCCGGGGGGTCCACCGGGTGGGGCCACCCATCCCGGAGGGCCCCATGGGCTGAAGTGGGAGGGGAACCATCCCATAGTGGGCTGGTGCGCCCCCCTAGGCCCACCCCCTGCGCCTAGGGTTGAAACCCTAGGGTGGGGGGGAGGGGCGCACCACATGCCTTAGGGGGCACTCCACCCCCTGGCCGCCGCCCCCTTGGGAGATTGAATCTCCTAGGGCCGCCCCCCTTGGGGGCCTATATAAAAGAGGGCAGGGGGGAGGGCAGCCGCACCCTGTGCATTGGCGCCTCCCTCCCCCTGCTACACCTCGTCCTCCTCCCGTAGTCGCTTGGCGAAGCCCTGGTGGAGTTCTGCTGCATCCACCACCACGCCGTCGTGCTGCTGGATCATCATCAACCTCTCCTTCCCCCTTGCTGGATCAAGAAGGAGGAGACATCTCCTGTCCCGTACGTGTGTTGAACGCGGAGGTGCTGTCCGTTCAGCACTTGGTCATCGGTGATCTGAATCACGGCGAGTACGACTCCATCATCACCATCCCCTTGAACGCTTCCGCACTCGATCTACAAGTGGTATGTAGATACAATCTCTCTCCCATGACTCGTTGCTTAGATGAACTCATAGATGGATCTTGGTGAAACCGTAGGAAAATTTTTAATTTTCTGCAACGTTCCCCAACAGTGGCATCATGAGCTAGGTCTATGCGTAGTTCTCTATTGCACGAGTAGAACACAATTTTGTTGTGGGCCTGGATCTTGTCAACTTGCTTGCCACTACTAGTCTTTTATTGCTTCAGCGGTATTGTGGGATGAAGCGGCCCGGACCAACCTTACACGTACGCTTACGTGAGACCGGTTCCACCGACAGACATGCACTAGTTGCATAAGGTGGCTGGCGGGTGTCTCTCTCTCCCACTTTAGTTGAAGTGGATTCGATGAAAAGGGTCCTTATGAAGGGTAAATAGAAGTTGACAAAATCACTTTGTGGTTATTCGTAGGTAAGAAAACGTTCTTGCTAGAACCCAATTGCAGCCACGTAAAAGATGCAACAACAATTAGAGGACGTCTAACTTGTTTTTGCAGCAATTGTTCATGTGATGTGATATGGCCAGAAGTTGTGATGAATGATGAATGATATATTGTGATGTATGAGATCATGTTCTTGTAATAGGAATCACGACTTGCATGTCGATGAGTATGACAACCGGCAGGAGCCATAGGAGTTGTCTTTATTTTTTGTATGACCTGCGTGTCATTGAAGAACGCCATGTGAATTACTTTACTTTATTGCTAAACGCGTTAGCCATAGAAGTAGAAGTAGTCGTTGGCGTGACAACTTCATGAAGACACGATGATGGAGATCATGATGATGGAGATCATGGTGTCATGCTGGTGACAAGATGATCATGGAGCCCCGAAGATGGAGATCAATGGAGCTATATGATATTGGCCATATCATGTCACTACTATATAATTGCATGTGATGTTTATTATGTTTATGCATCTTGTTTACTTAGAACGACGGTAGTAAATAAGATGATCCCTTACAACAATTTCAAGAAGTGTTCTCCCTAACTGTGCACCGTTGCTACAGTTCGTTGTTTCGAAGCACCACGTGATGATCGGGTGTGATAGATCCTTACATTCACATACAACGGGTGTAAGACAGTTTTACACATGCAAAACACTTAGGGTTAACTTGACGAGCCTAGCATGTACAGACATGGCCTCGGAACACGGAGACCGAAAGGTCGAACACAAGTCGTATGGAAGATACGATCAACATGAAGATGTTCACCGACGATGACTAGTCCGTCTCACGTGATGATCGGACACGGCCTAGTCGACTCGGATCGTGTAACACTTAGATGACTAGAGGGATGTCTAATCTGAGTGGGAGTTCATAATTTGATTACATGAACTTAATTATCATGAACTTAGTCTAAAACCTTTGCAAATATGTCTTGTAGATCAAATGGCCAATGCTCATGTCAACATGAACTTCAACGCGTTCCTAGAGAAAACCAAGCTGAAAGATGATGGCAGCAACTATACGGACTAGGTCTGGAACCTGAGGATCATCCTCATAGCTGCCAGGAAACAATATGTCCTAGAAGGACCGCTAGGTGACGCTCCCGTCCCAGAGAACCAAGACGTTATGAATGCTTGGCAGTCTCGTGCTGATGATTACTCCCTCGTTCAGTGCGGCATGCTTTACAGCTTAGAACCGGGGCTCCAAAAGCGTTTTGAGCATCACGGAGCATATGAGATGTTCGAAGAGCTGAAACTTGTTTTCCAAGCTCATGCCTGGGTCGAGAGATATGATGTCTCCGACAAGTTCTATAGTTGTAAGATGGAGGAAAACAGTTCTGTCAGTGAGCACATACTCAAGATGTCTGGGTTGCACAACCACCTGACTCAGCTGAACATTAACCTCCCTGATGAGGCGTTCATTGACAGAATCCTTCAGTCGCTCCCACCAAGCTACAAGAGCTTTGTGATGAACTACAATATGCAGGGGATGGTGAAGACCATTCCTGAAGTATTTTCAATGCTGAAGTCAGCAGAGGCTGAAATCAAGAAAGAACATCAAGTGTTGATGGTCAATAAGACCACTAAGTTCAAGAAGGGCAAGGGCAAGAAGAACTTCAAGAAGGACGACAAGGATGTTGCCGCGCCCGGTAAGCCAGTTACCGGGAAGAAGTCAAAGAATGGCCCCAAGCCTGAGACTGAGTGCTTTTATTGCAAGGGGAAGGGTCACTGGAAGCGGAACTGCCCCAAATACTTAGCGGATAAGAAGGCCGGCAATACCAAAGGTATATTTGATATACATGTAATTGATGTGTACCTTACTAGTACTCGTAGTAACTCCTGGGTATTTGATACCGGTGCCGTTGCTCATATTTGTAACTCACAGCAGGAGCTGCGGAATAAACGGAGACTGGAGAAGGGCGAGGTGACGATGCGCGTCGGGAATGGTTCCAGAGTCGATGTGATCGCCGTCGGCACGCTGCCTCTACATTTACCTACGGGATTAGTTTTGAACCTTAATAATTGTTATTTAGTGCCAAGTTTGAGCATGAACATTGTATCAGGATCTCGTTTAATGCGAGATGGCTACTCATTTAAATCCAAGAATAATGGTTGTTCTATTTATATGGGAGATATGTTTTATGGTCATGCTCTGATGGTTAATGGTTTATTCTTAATGAATCTCGAGCGTAATATTACACATATTCATAGTGTGAATGCCAAAAGATGTAAAGTTGATAACGATAGTCCCACATACTTGCGGTACTGCCGCCTTGGTCACATTGGTGTCAAGCGCATGAAGAAGCTCCATGCTGATGGACTTTTAGAGTCTCTCGATTATGAATCATTTGACACATGCGAACCATGCCTCATGGGCAAAATGACCAAGACTCCGTTCTCCGGAACAATGGATCGAGCAACCAACTTGTTGGAAATCATACATACCGATGTGTGCAGTCCAATGAGCGTTGAGGCTCGCGGAGGATATCGTTATGTTCTCAGTCTCACTGATGAATTGAGTAGATATGGGTATGTCTACTTGATGAAACACAAGTATGAGACCTTTGAAAAGTTCAAAGAATTTCAGAATGAGGTAGAGAATCAACGTGACCGAAAGATAAAGGTCCTACGATCAGATCGTGGAGGAGAATACTTAATTCACGAATTTGGTACACACTTAAGGAAATGTGGAATCGTTTCACAACTCACGCCGCCTGGAACACCTTAGCGTAACGGTGTGTCCGAACGTTGTAATCGCACTCTATTGGATATGGTGCGGTCTATGATGTCTCTTACCGATTTACCGCTATCATTTTGGGGATACGCTCTAGAGATAGCTACATTCACTTTAAATAGGGCACCGTCTAAATCCGTTGAGACGACACCGTATGAATTATGGTTTGGGAAGAAACCTAAGCTGTCGTTTCTAAAAGTTTGGGGATGCGATGCTTATGTCAAGAAACTTCAACCTGAAAAGCTCGAATCCAAGTCGGAAAAATGCGTCTTCATAGGATACCCTAAGGAAACCGTTGGGTATACCTTCTACTTAAGATCCGAGGGCAAAATCTTTGTTGCCAAGAACGGATGCTTTCTGGAAAAAGAGTTTCTCTCGAAAGAAGTAAGTGGGAGGAAAGTAGACCTCGATCAAGTACTACCTCTCGAACGGGAAAGTGGTGCAGCGCAGGAAAATGTTCCTGTGATGCCTACACCAACTGAAGAGGAAAATAATGATGATGATCGAGGTACTTCGGATCAAGTTGCTACTGAACTTCGTAGGTCCACATGGACACGTTCCGCACCAGAGTGGTACGGCAACCCTGTCTTGGAAATCATGTTGTTAGACAACGGTGAACCTTCGAACTATGAAGAAGCGATGGCGGGCCCGGATTCCAACAAATGGCTTGAAGCCATGAAATCTGAGATAGAATCCATGTATGAAAACAAAGTATGGACTTTGACAGACTTGCCCGATGATCGGCGAGCGATAGAAAACAAATGGATTTTTAAGAAGTAGACGGACGCGGATGGTAATGTTACCATCTATAAAGCTTGACTTGTCGCTAAAGGTTATCGACAAGTTCAAGGGATTGACTATGACGAGACATTCTCTTCCGTAGCGAAGCTGAAGTCCGTCCGAATCATGTTAGCAATTGCCGCATACTATGATTATGAGATATGGCAGATGGACGTCAAAACGGCATTCCTTAACGGACATCTTAAGGAAGAGCTGTATATGATGCAGCCGGAAGGTTTTGTCGATCGTAAGAACGCTAACAAAGTATGCAAGCTCCAGCGATCCATTTATGGGCTGGTGCAAGCATCTCGAAGTTGGAACATTCGCTTTGATGAGATGATCAAAGCGTTTGGGTTTATGCAGACTTATGGAGAAGCCTGTGTTTACAAGAAAGTGAGTGGGAGCTCTGTAACATTTCTCATATTATATGTAGATGACATACTCCTGATGGGAAATGATATAGAACTTCTGGACAGCATTAAGGCCTACTTGAATAAGTGTTTTTCAATGAAGGACCTTGGAGAAGCTGCTTATATATTAGGCATCAAGATCTATAGAGATAGATCGAGACGCCTCATAGGTCTTTCACAAAGCACATACCTTGATAAGATTTTGAAGAAGTTCAAAATGGATCAGTCCAAGAAGGGGTTCTTGCCTATGTTGCAAGGTGTGAGATTGAGCTCGGCTCAGTCCCCGACCACGACAAATGATAAAGACGAGATGAGTGTCATCCCCTATGCTTCAGCCATAGGATCTATTATGTATGCCATGCTGTGTACCAGACCTGATGTAAACCTTGCCGTAAGTTTGGTAGCAAGGTACCAAAGTAATCCCGGCAAGGAACACTGGACAGCGGTCAAGAATATCCTGAAGTACCTGAAAAGGACAAAGGACATGTTTCTCGTTTATGGAGGTGATGAAGAGCTCATCGTAAAGGGTTACATCGACGCTAGCTTCGACACAGATCTGGATGACTCTAAATCACAAACCGGATATGTGTATATGTTGAATGGTGGAGCAGTAAGCTGGTGCAGCTGCAAGCAGAGCGTCGTGGCGGGATCTACATGTGAAGCAGAATACATGGCAGCCTCGGAGGCAGCGCATGAAGCAATTTGGGTGAAGGAGTTCATCACCGACCTAGGAGTCATACCCAATGCGTCGGGGCCGATCAAACTCTTCTGTGACAACACTGGAGCTATTGCCCTTGCCAAGGAGCCCAGGTTTCACAAGAAGACCAGGCACATCAAGCGTCGTTTCAATTCCATCCGTGAAAATGTTCAAGATGGAGACATAGATATTTGCAAATTACATACAGATCTGAATGTCGCAGATCCGTTGACTAAACCTCTCTCGCGAGCAAAACATGATCAATAGAAGAACTCTATGGGTGTTCGATTCATCACAATGTAACTAGATTATTGACTCTAGTGCAAGTGGGAGACTGTTGGAAATATGCCCTAGAGTCAATAATAAAAAGTATTATTATATTTCCTTGTTCATGATAATTGTCTTTTATTCATGCTATAACTGTATTATCCGGAAATCGTAATACACGTGTGAATACATAGACCACAATATGTCCCTAGTGAGCCTCTAGTTGACTAGCTCGTTGTGATCAACAGATAGTCATGGTTTCCCAGCTATGGACATTGGATGTTGTTGATAACGGGATCACACCATTAGGAGAATGATGTGATGGACAAGACCCAATCCTAAGCATAGCACAAGATCGTGTAGTTCGTTTGCTAGAGCTTTTCCAATGTCAAGTATCTCTTCCTTTGACCATGAGATCGTGTAACTCCCGGATACCGTAGGAGTGCTTTGGGTGTATCAAACATCACAACGTAACTGGGTGACTATAAAGGTGCACTACAGGTATCTCCGAAAGTGTCTGTTGGGTTGACACGGATCGAGACTGGGATTTGTCACTCCGTATGATGGAGAGGTATCTCTGGGCCCACTCGGTAATACATCATCATAATGAGCTCAAAGTGACCAAGTGGTTGGTCACGGGATCATGAATTATGGTACGATTAAAGTGACTTGCCGGTAACGAGACTGAACAAGGTATTGGGATACCGACGATCGAGTCTCGGGCAAGTAACGTACCGATTGACAAAGGGAATTGTATACGGGGTTGTTTAATCCTCGACATCGTGGTTCATCCGATGAAATCATTGAGGAGCATGTGGGAGCCAACATGGGTATCCAAATCCCGCTGTTGGTTATTGCCCGAGAGTCGTCTCGGTCATGTCTGCGTGTCTCCCGAACCCGTAGGGTCTACACACTTAAGGTTCGGTGATGCTAGGGTTGTATGAATATGAGTATGCAGCATACCGAATGTTGTTCGGAGTCCTGGATGAGATCCCGGACGTCACGAGGAGTTTTGGAATGGTCCAGAGGTAAAGAAGTATATATAGGAAGTGGTATTTCGGCCATCGGGAAAGTTTCGTGGTCACCCGGTAATGTACCGGGACCACCGAAAGGGTCCCGGGGGGTCCACCAGGTGGGGCCACCCATCCCGGAGGGCCCCATGGGCTGAAGTGGGAGGGGAACCAGCCCATAGTGGGCTGGTGCACCCCTCTAGGCCCACCCTCTGCGCCTAGGGTTGAAACCCTAGGGTGGGGAGGGGGGGTGCACCACATGCCTTGGGGGGCACTCCACCCCCCTGGCCGCCGCCCCCTTGGGAGATTGAATCTCCCAGGGCCGGCACCCCCCCTGGGGGCCTATATAAAGGAGGGCAGGGGGAGGGCAGCCGCACCCTGTGCATTGGCGCCTCCCTCCCCCTGCTACACCTCGTCCTCCTCCCGTAGTCGCTTGGCGAAGCCCTGCTGGAGTTCTGCTGCATCCACCACCACGCCGTCGTGCTGCTAGATCATCATCAACCTCTCCTTCCCCCTTGCTGGATCAAGAAGGAGGAGACGTCTCCCGTCCCGTACGTGTGTTGAACGCGGAGGTGTTGTCCGTTCAGCACTTGGTCATCGGTGATCTGAATCACGGCGAGTACGACTCCATCATCACCATCCCCTTGAACGCTTCCGCACTCGATCTACAAGTGGTATGTAGATGCAATCTCTCTCCCATGACTCATTGCTTAGATGAACTCATAGATGGATCTTGGTGAAACCGTAGGAAATTTTTTAATTTTCTGCAACGTTCCCCAACACTTCCAAGATGAGAAAAGAGTTGGGGGTGCAAAAGATATGTGTACGTGTTGATTCCACCCTAGCCATTCCGATAGGGATCCCCTCTTGATAGTACGGTATCTCCTATGACTCAAGTCCATCAAAACCTAAACGAAGGAGAACTACACCGTCTTCACTTTGAGTTCTGAGGGGAATAAATCGTCTCGTGCGAATAAATGAATATCTGAAATGCTCAATGCATACGATTAGTCCGGAGATGTATTGTCATCAACACCAAAACCACTTAGAGAAAGATGTGCCCTAACAAGGATCGATTGTCGTACTATCAAGGGGGGCTCTCAAGTTGGTAGCTTGATCGTATCGTTCATAGAGAGCTCAAACCATTGCATCATTGCATCATCTTTGTTGGTTCTTGTTTGGTGTTTCTCTTTGTGATTTTTAGAGATTATGGTCATCTTCATGACATGCTCAGGTTCATCGAGAACGGATATCGTTTGCTTCTTCTAGTATGTTCTCAATGTTGGGGTTTATGTCGGATCATCACTGATAGAGGTTTCACATCTCTATATCGTAGGCATATATCTTCTTCCACTTCTTATTATAACTAGTCGTTGTTGAATAGTACCCATCGTCATCTATCGAACAAGCTTGAGTTTGCTGAATTCAGAGTTCGTATGCCGAAGTTGTGGTAGTTCTGGTTTCTGGAGAGCTGCCACAGTAGTACCGCTCCTGGCAGCGGTAGTACCGTGGCCAGTACCGCGCGTACCACCGCTCCTTCTCGGGTCTCCTTTTTTCGTGTCGGGTTCAGTGGTAGTCTCTTTTCCATACTACCATTGAGTTCTTTTCGCCCGGTTGGATGCGCGTCAGTGGAAGCGGTGGTAGGAGCGGTAGGACCGCACCTACTTCCGTTGCCACTACTGCTCGTGGCTCTGCTCTTCGTCTTTCCCCTGTTTCTTGAGCGGTAGTAAGGCTGTGGTAGTACCGCTTATAAGCAGAACTACCGCTCTCGGGGATTTCTCCTTTCGCACTTGTCTCCAGGAACTTCCGCCCAGGTGGTAGTACCGCTCCCTGAGTAGTAGTACCGCTTGTGCACGGGCTATGTGCATAACGGTTGGATTTTTCCCACCTATAAAAGGGGGTATTCTTCCCCATTGCATCTCACCTCTTAAGCTCGTGTTCTTCCCACATTGTTGACCTTCTTCGAGCTTGCTAACTCTCAATCCCTCCAATGCTTCTTGCTAGTTCTTGAGGGAAAAGAGAGAGGAGATCTAGATCTACGTTTCCACCAATCACTTTCTCCTCTTTGTGAGGGGAACCCCTTGGATCTAGATCTTGGAGTTCTTGTTTTCTCTTCTTCGTTCTTCCTCTCATTTTTCTCCCTATCACTAGTTGCTTTGGTGGGATTTGGGAGTGAGGGACTTGGTCACTCTGTGTGCCCTTGCCATTGCATTAGTTGCACAGGTTTTGAGTTCTCCACGGTGATACATGGAAGTTTCAAGTTGAGAAGCTTATTACTCTTGGGCGCTTGGTACCCTAGAGCTTATTACCCTTGGGTTCTTGGGCGCCCTGGACAGTTGGTGGTGTTCGGAGCTCAATCATTGTGGTGTAAAGCTCCAGGCAAGTGCTGGGGCCTCCAATTAGGTTGTGGAGATCGCCCCGAGCAATTTGACGGGTACTAGTGACCGCCCCCAAGGGTTGCCAAAGTGTACGGGTTCGGTGACCGCCCCCAAGGATTGCCATTTGTATGTGTTCGGTGACCGCCCTCAAGGGTCCCTTAGTGGAATCACGACATCTTGCATTTTGTGAGGGCGTGAGGAGATTATGGTGGCCCTACTGGCTTCTTGGGGAGCATTGTGCCTCCACATCACTCCAAACGGAGATTAGCATACGCAAGGGTGTGAACTTCGGGATACATCATTGTCTCCATGTGCCTCGGTTATCTCTTACCCGAGCCCTTTATTTATGAACTTTACTTTGTGACAGCCATAGTGTTTCATGTTATATATCTTGCTATCACATAGTTGTTTGTCGTGCCTAGCATAAGTTGTTGGTGCACATAGGTGAGCCTAGCTGTTTTAGGTTTTGTGCTTGACAAATTAACCGCTAGGTTTATTCCACATTTGTTCAAGCCTAAACCATATCATTTTAAAGCGCATATTCACCCCCCTCTAGGCGAAATCCACGATATTTCACCTTGCCCTTACGTTAGTTGCATCGGTTTGAGTTCTTCATGGTGATACGCGGAAGTTACAAGTTGAGAAGCTTATTACTCTTGGGTGCTTGGTACCCTTGAGCTTGTTCCTCTTCGGTGCCTTGGTGCCCTAGATGGTTGGTGCTCTTCGGAGCTCAATCATTGTGGTGTAAAGCTCCGGGCAAGCATCGAGGTCTCCAATTAGGTTGTGGAGATCGCCCCGAGCAATTTGACGGGTACCGGTGACCACCCCCAAGGGTTGCCAAAGTGTACGGGTACGGTGACCGCCCCTAAGGGTTGCCATTTGTATGGGTTCAGTGACCTCCCTCAAGGGTCCTTTAGTGTAATCAAGACATCTTGCATTGTTGTGACGCCCCCGATTCAATCGTACACTAATCATACACGCAAACGTGTACGATCAAGATCAGGGACTCACGGTAAGATATCACAACACAACTCTACAAATAAAATAAGTCATACAAGCATCATAATACAAGCCAGGGGCCTCGAGGGCTCGAATACAAGTGCTTGATCATAGATGAGTCAACGGAAGCAACAATATCTGAGTATAGACATAAGTTAAACAAATTTGCCTTAAGAAGGCTAGCACAAACTGGGATACAAATCGAAAGAGGCGCAGGCCTCCTGCCTGGGATCCTCCTAAACTACTCCTGGTCGTCGTCAGCAGCCTGCACGTAGTAGTAGGCACCTCCAGCGTAGTAGTTGTCGTCGACGGAGGCGTTTAGCTCCTGGGCTCCAACGTCTGGTTGCGGCATCCGAGAAGAAGAGGAAAACGGGGGAAAAGAGGAAGCAAAGCAACCGTGAGTACTCATCCAAATTACTCTCAAGCAAGGAGCTACACTACATATGCATGGGTATATGTGTAAGGAGGCCATATCAGTGGACTGAACTGTAGAATGCCAGAATAAGAGGGGGATAGCTAGTCCTATCAAAGACTACGCTTCTGGCAGCCTCCGTCTTGCAGCATGTAGAAGAGAGTAGATTGAAGTCCTCCAAGCAGCAACGCATAGCATAATCCTACCCGGCGATCCTCTCCTCGTCGCCCTATTAGAGAGCGATCACCGGGTTGTATCTGGAACTTGGAAGGGTGTGTTTTATTAAGTATCTGATTCTAGTTATCACAAGGTCAAGGTACAACTCCAGGTCGTCCTTTTACCGAGGGACACGGCTATTCGAATAGATTAACTTCCCTGCAGGGGTGCACCACATAACCCAACACGCTCGATCCCATTGGGCCGGACACACTTTCCTGGGTCATGCCCGGCCTCGGAAGATCAACACGTCGTAGCCCCACCTAGGCACAACAGAGAGGTCAGCACGCCGGTCTAAATCCTATGCGCGCAGGGGTCTGGGCCCATCGCCCATGGCACACCTGCATGTTGTGTACGCGGCCGGAAGCACACCTAGCCCCCTTAATACAAGAGCAGGCTTATGGTCCAATCTGGCGCGCGCCGCTCAGTCGCTGACGTCACGAAGGCTTCGGCTGATACCACGACATCGAGTGCCCATATCTTTCCCGCGTAGTTGGTTATGCGTATAGGCCAGTGGCCAGACTCAGATCAAATACCAAGACCTCGTTAAGCGCGTTATTATGAAGCAACTGCGAACGCCGACCAGGGCCAGGCCCACCTCTCGCCTAGGTGATCTCAACCTGCCCTGTCGCTCTGCCACAAAGATCCACATAGAGGGCTGTCGGGACAAAGGTCCTTTCAGCCCCCAATCTGTGAATCACTCGCGGGTACTTGTCGAGCCGACCTGACTTTAGTCACCATCTGTAGTATGTATATATGTATAGTATATACCCGTGATCACCTCCCAAGTGATCACGGCCCGATAGTATAGCAAGGCAGATCGACAAAAATGTAGGGCCACAGATGATAAACTAGCATCCTATACTAAGTATTTAGGATTGCAGGTAAGGTATCAACAGATGTAGCAACAATGTCAGGCTATGCATCAGAATAGGATTAACGGAAAGCAGTAACATGCTACACTACTCTAATGCAAGCAGTATAGACGAGAATAGGCGATATCTGGTGATCAAGGGGGGCTTGCCTGGTTGCTCTGGCAAGGAGGAGTCGTCAACTCCGCAGTCGAACTGGGCAGCAGCAGCGTCGATCTCGTAGTCTACCGGAGAGAAGAGGGGGAAGAAACAATAAATACAATGTAAACATAAGCATGACGACGCATGACATGACAATGAGCGGGGTTAGGTGTGCCCTAACGCGGTAGTAGGTGATACCGGCGAAAGGGGGAAAACATCCGGGAAAGTATCCCGGCGTTTTGCGTTTTCGGACAGGTGATCCGGAGGGGGAAAGTTGCGTGTTCGATAGGTTAGGGATGTGTGGCGGACGAACGGGCTGTGTATCCTGATTCGTCTCGTCGTTCTGAGCAACTTTCATGTAGAAAGTATTTTCATCTGAGTTACGGTTTATTTTATATGATTTTCTAAAGTTTTAAATCATTTTTAGAATTTATTTAACTAATTTAATTCAACATTATCCGAAACAGTGTTTGATGACGTCATCATGATGTCACCATGACGTCAGCAGTCAACAGAGGTGTTGACTGGTCAAACTGACGTGTGGGTCCAGTGGGTTAATTAGGGTTTAGGTTAAACTAATTACTGTTTAAATAAACTAACAAGTTAATTAGATTAATCAAATAGGATTAATTAAGATTAATTAATTTTGTTAATTAATTAAATTTATTTTCATTACTATTTTTTTAAAACGTTCTGGGGTGCTGGGGCCCGCTTGTCATAGGCACATGGCCTTAAGGGGCGCATGAGCTAGCGGTTACGGGGCGGGCAGCGGGCGTTGCTGGGCGACGGGCGCCAGCCCGCCCGAAAGGGGGCTCGCCCAGGCCAGCCGCGGGGCAGCGCCGGCGGCGAAGGTCACGGCCGGTGGCGGAGACTAGACCGACGAGCGGGATGCACGGGGCAGCAGGGTATTCGGCGGCGGCCGTGGCCTTTGATGGCGAGTGCGGGGCGGGTGGCAGAGGAGGCGGGGAGTGGCAGGGGCTGCGGGCGCGGCCTTCGACGCAGCAGGGCGCCGAGTGCGGCGGCTAGGCGCGAGCAGAGGGGCTCACGCAGGTGCCTGCGAGGCAAGGGCAAGAGGGAGAGGGCGTGACCGTTGGCGCGTGCGGAGGCACGCCTGAGGAAGTACTGGACTAGGGGGTGTCCGGACAGCCGGACTATCATCGTCCGCCGGACTCCAAGACTACGAAGATACAAGATTGAAGACTCCGTCCCGTGTCCGGATGGGACTTTCCTTGGCGTGGAAGGCAAGCTTGGCGATACGGATATGTAGATCTCCTACCATTGTAACCGACTCTGTGTAACCCTAGCCTCCTCCGGTGTCTATATAAACCGGAGGGCTTTAGTCCATAGGACAACATACATTACAACAATCATACCATAGGCTAGCTTTAGGGTTTAGCCTCTTTGATCTCGTGGTAGATCCACTCTTGTACTACCCATATCATCAATATTAATCAAGCAGGACGTAGGGTTTTACCTCCATCAAGAGGGCCCGAACCTGGGTAAAACATCGTGTCCCTTGTCTCCTGTTACCATCCGCCTAGACGCACAGTTCGGGACCCCCTACCCGAGATCCGCCGGTTTTGACACCGACATTGGTGCTTTCATTGAGAGTTCCTCTGTGTCGTCGCCGATAGGCTCGATGGCATCTTCAGTCAACAACGCTGTCCAGGGTGAGACTTTTCTCCCCGTACAGATCTTCGTATTCGGCGGCTTCGCACTGCGGGCTAATTCCCTTGGCCGTCTGGAGCAGATCGAAAGCTACGCCCCTGGCCATCAGGTCAGATTCGGAAGCCTAAACTTCATGGCCGACATCCGCGGGGACTTGATCTTCGACGGGCTCGAGCCAAAGCCAAGCGCGCCGCACTGTTGCGATGGGCGTGATCTAGCTCTGCCGCCGAACAGTGCCTGGGTGGCCGCACACGAATCCGCTTCGGCCTTTAGTCCGGAGCCGATCGCCCGGATCGAGGATCGGTGGATGGACACCACCTCGGGGGCTTCAACTTCCACGGCGATGGAGCCGAACGCCAATCTTGTCCCTCGCGAAACTCGTGATTCCGAGGTGCCGGACTCCTTGCCGGACTTCGGACCTCCCACTCCCCTACCAATCGAATCGGATTGGGCGCCGGTTATGGAATTCACCGCCGCGGACATCTTCCAATACTCGCCCTTTGGCGAAATCCTAAATTCGCTAAAGCATCTCTCGTTATCGGGAGAGTCCTGGCCGGACTATGGTCAGGATGGTTGGGATACGGACGACGAAGAAATTCAGCGCCCACCCACCACCCACTTTGTAGCCACTGTCGACGATCTAACCGACATGCTAGACTATGACTCCGAAGACATCGACTGTATATACGACGACGCCGGAGACGAACAAGAACCAGCGCCTACAGGGCACGGGAGGACTACCTCGTCATATGACGTATATATGGTGGATACCCCAAAAGAGAGCGATAACGAGGACCAAAGGGCTGCGGCAGAAGATAACCCAGCCGACAAACAACCTAAACGGCGGCGTAGACGCCGCCCTAAGTCCCGCCTCGACAACAACAACGCTCCTAAGGACCCCGCAATACAGCAGGGCACACAAGTGGACGACGAACATGCAGATAAGCAACCGTCCGAACAGGACGAGCCAGATAATCAGTCCAGGCCCGGCGAAAACGACAGTCCGGATGATCTCATGCCGGACACGCCGCCGGATAGTAAAAACCTTCGGAAAAGACTCGTCAACACTGCAAGAAGCTTGAAGAAGGAAAAACGGAAGCACAAAACAGCGGAAGACACACTTAGGATGAGGTGGAGCAAAGTGCTCAAAACCGCGGATAAATACGGCAATAGCCACCAATCCAAGAGCTACCCGAAGCGCAAGCTGTTACCAGAATTTGACAAGGAGGCCATAGAGCCCCCACAGTCAAAACATGAAAAGGCCGCCTGGTTGGATAGACGGCCAGATGATAGGCCAAATTCTGAAAGCGGCGCCGCACATAAACCGACTAATGAACCTGGAAAGACAGATGGCCCAGCCAGGTCCATCTACGGGCCAAAGAAGAAGGCCCCAGGAAGCAAGGCAACACGTCAAGTGTCCGAAGATAGTGGCACACCTAAATACAGGGGCGCCGCACACCCACTATGTTTCACCAATGAGGTGCTGGACCATGAATTTCCAGCAGGATTTAAACCCATAAACATAGAGGCCTATGATGGAACAAGAGACCCTGGAGTCTGGATAGAAGATTATATACTACACATACACATGGCCAGAGGAGATGATCTCCACGCCATAAAATACCTACCCCTCCAGCTCAAAGGGCCAGCCCGTCATTGGCTTAAAAGCCTCCCAGAAAACACTGTTGGAAGTTGGGAAGAGCTCGAGGACGCGTTTAGAGCAAATTTTCAAGGGACTTATGTCCGCCCTCCAGATGCAGACGATCTAAGTCATATAACTCAACAGCCCGGAGAGTCAGCGCGCAAATTCTGGAACTGGTTCCTTACCAAAAAGAACCAAATAGTCGACTGTCCAGACGCCGAAGCCTTAGCAGCTTTTAAACATTACGTCCGAGACGAATGGCTTGCCAGACACCTCGGCCAAGAGAAACCGAGGACAATATCCGCGCTAACAAGCCTCATGACCCTCTTCTGTGCGGCAGAGGATAGCTGGTTAGCAAGATGCAGCACCAGCGACCCAAGTACATCCGAGATAAGAGATGGAAACGGAAAATCACGGCGCAGAAAAGAACACCGCCGGAATAAAGAGAAAAGCCCAAAGAGCACGGCAGTCAACGCCAGATTCAAAAGCTCGCGGCCAAAAAACAAAACAATGCCTCTTAAGGATGACAACGATGAGCTGTCCAACTTAAACAAGATTTTGGGTCGGATATGTCAAATCCACAGTACCCCCGGAAGGCCTGCAAACCACACCCATCGAGATTGTTGGGTTTTTAAACAGTCTGACCGATTAAACACCGAACACAAGGGGCTCGACGCGTCAAGCGAAGACGATAAACCCCACCAGCAGAGCTCCGGAAAGCAAAAGACTTTCCCACAAGAGGTCAAAGCAGTAAACTCACTTCATGTGATAATACGGAAAAATAGTGCGGCACCTTCTAAAAAGAGCCTCGCACGGTCCAACCCAGCAGATCATAGAGATTGGATATCAAAACCAATCACTTTCGACCACCTGGATTATTCCAGAAGCGTTCGAAACGCAGGACAGACTGCCCTGCTATTGGATCCCATAATCGATGGACTACAATTTACTAAAGTCCTGATGGACGGAGGCAGCGACTTAAACCTGCTGTATTCAAACACAATCCGCAAGATGGGGATAGACCCTACTAAAATTCGACACAGCCGCACTTCCTTCAAAGGAGTGACGCCAGGCCCTTACGCCAAGTGCACAGGCTCCCTGTTACTAGAAGTTGTGTTCGGATCACCGAACAACTTCCGACGCGAAAAACTAATTTTTCATATTATCCCATTTAAAAGTGGATATCAAGCACTCTTGGGACGACAGGCTTTTGTCCGTTTCAACGCCATACCACATTACGCGTCTCTTACACTCAAAATGCCCGGTCCACGCGGCATCATTTCAGTGCGAGGGTCACTTAAAGACCCCGGACACGGATAGACGAGTCCGGCATAAGTAGGCTAGGGGCTCCCTAGCCGCACAAGGGGCTGCGCGCACAAACAACTGCGAGTTCATACAGGCCCCACTTTTCTCATTTATATTTCTTCTTTCACATATACCTTTTTCGCACGAGTTGCTTTCAAACTAAGTTCCTCTCTTTTTACAGATGAACAATGTGCACACCCGTCCAGGATAACGGCACAACGGAGACACAGGCGTAGACATGCAGTAGGGACCCGTTGCGAGGATTCTTTTCAGATTAAGACCCTGCGTAAACCTTTTTTACTGTCTCTTGTTGTTATTCTTCCTTGGTTTCTTCCTATAACCAAAGTGAAGCCTGACGTTTTGGCATCGGCCGCGTCAGAGGACCATGCCCGTACCTGGACACTAGGGGCTTAGGGCATCGTTCTGCCCATTATTATAAAGACCGAACACCTTAGGGAGTGTTCGGCGTCTCGAGTTAGGCATTATATGCATCAGCTCCGAATCATGTCTTTGGTCAAATGTTGGGTTTGCCCGGCTCCTGTGTTTTGCTGCCTTACGTTCCGTATCATCGGCTAACGCGGCACCAGGAGAACTACTGCGATTGTGCCCCAGTTCGGCTAGGCGAGCACCTCAGTAGAGAAAGCCGAAAACTGACTGTCATGATATAGCGAGAGACTGGTCAACCACTCGACCGACTACCGGAATGTTTAGAATTCCCTGCTTTGACGAAGGACCGTTTCCCGGTCAGGCACACACGCGCCCCGAACTCGGAGAAGCGCCGTGCCCCAAGGGGCTATATCGTAGCCCCACCCTCGAACTCCACTGGCTAAGTGAAAGTGATAAAGCATTATAGTCCGGATTGCCTCGTTCGCTACGCTACCACCTCCTTAACAGGACCGAGATGTCGGATTAAGTGTGAACACGTGCTATTTTTGCGAACACCCCCGCACCTTGTGCGTGGGGGCTAAAGCCGAAGACTGCAATCTTTCAGGTTATACAAATGTATACGTAAACGGCCTCATAGGAGATATTTTACTACTTGGGACGTACAAGTATAAAAAGCAGTTATAACATAATCATTGTTTTACAAGCTAAAACGTTCAATTGAACGTGACATTTTTCGAGCACTGCGACTCTATTACACGAGTGCCACGCATAACTTCCCCAAAATAGTGCTCGGCGGGTAACCGGCTTTCGTCCGAACCCTGGGCGGCAATAGCGGTGGCATCCATCTCTGTCCAATGTGTCTTCACACGGGCAAGAGCCATCCGCGCGCCTTCAATGCAGGCCGACCGCTTCATCTCCTTGATATGCGGCACCGCTCCAAGAAATTGCTGCAATAAGCCGAAATAGCTCGTCGCCTTGGGCCTCTCTGGCCAGACATGAGCCACGACATCAGTCATGGCAAGTCCAGACAATCTATTTAGCTCGGCCCATTCGGCCAACCGATCGGTCAACGGCAGTGAACGATCCGGACTATAGAATTGAGACCAAAATAGCTCTTCCGTCTCGTGATCCTTCTGGCTCCGGAAGTGCTCAACGGCATCAGCCGCACTTGCCGCTAAGTCCATATACGGATCCTCCGGACCCCACAGCTGGCCAAGTTGAGCATACTTTTGATCCGTAAACCGGCGACGCAACAGAAAAGGCTTGCCAGCCACAATATCTCTGGCCTGGCGCAGCTCCTCCTTCATAGCCCGCATTGCAGAACGGGCATCCTTGGCCTCGGCGGTGGCCTTCCCCAGGTCTTCCCGCTCCGATAAGCGCTCCTTTTCAAGAGCCTTATTGCGGTCGGCAGCATCTCTTAATTTCACGGCCAATTCGGCCACCTTTTCCCTGCTTAGGCAGTGTGCAGCCTTTTCGGCTTTCAACTCCTCGGCCGCCCTCGAGGCAGCCGCATCACTCCTTCGGGCTTGCTCCTTATCTTGAGCAAGTTCGGCCCGAAGGCTCTCCACAGCAGCAGCACCGTCTGTATCGCAGCATATAATTTATCAGAGGAGGGCTTTGACCCCCTTAAATAAAGCGACTATGGAGAACTCATTTACCTTGCGACTCGTCAAGTCGCCGGTTGACAAGTGCGATGTCCGCATCCGCCACGTCAAGTTGCCGCATCAACTCGGCAACTCCACTAGTCCGGCTAGCCCTCGGACTATCCGCCACCTGCATAGAAACGGCGACATTCATTACTTGCGATTTTGATCCTCGGCACGCTGTCGTTCTCGACAACCTACCGAGTCTCAGGGGCTACTATCTATACAGGGCGCACTTTTATGTGCAAAACTGTCAAAAAAAGGTGCGTCATTCTTGCGTACCTCAAATCACGCCAGCAAACTCTTAGCGGCATTACGCAATCCGCTCCCGGCGGACGAAATCCTTCCAATCACCATACGCATCAAAGCACGGTGATCTTCTGAGATGGACGCCCTCTCAAGCAGATTCTTTAGTTCTCCCGGCCGGATACTAGTAGGCGCCAAACTCTCCGGCCCCTCCGGACTCTGGGATACCCTCCGTGACGATACTTCAGGCTCGTCTGCCCTATCTGACGGCGCAGCAGACGGAGGCGTTTCGCTCTCCATCATCTCCGGAAGAAGATCCCCCGAAGACGAACTCATCTGAGAAGGCTGCAAATCCGAACTGCAAGATAAAAATTTCGGTTATCCACAGAAGCACAAATGGAGGTATTTTCTTACTAATGAACTCCCCTTTTCCTACTCACGGCTCGCTGGAGGGCTGATCCTTTAGAGACGATTGTACGTCCAGGTTCTCCCCGAACGCCGGACCCCCCGGTGAAGATTTCTTCCCTCGTTTAGGGGCTTTGGCCTCCGGATCTTCGGAGGCGGTCCTCTTCTCCCCCTGGAAGGAGGGGTTTTTGATTCCCCTCTCTTCAGACGCCCCTTTGGGCGAAATAATAGCTCCTTTATTTTCCCCATCGCTCCCTTCTACGGGCGCGACCTCCAACATTCTGACCAGCACGAGCTCCAGTGCGGTCTCTGGGAGGGGAGCCGGACACCTTATCAGCTTCGATCGCGCTACCCACTCCTGATAAAAAGTAATGGGTCAGGAGGCGAACTCTAGAAAAGCAGATAAACAGAACGTCCGAACTTTGAGCTCTTTAGCTGAGTATCCGGGCGATTGCAGCTTAGGCCTGCGTCCTCGGTCAATTCCGGACACGCTGCCTGCGGTCCGAAGAACAACTTGTACATCTCCACGGGTGTCGCACCCATGAAGTGTTGGAGAATCCGAGGTCCCTCCGGATTGAACTCCCATAGACGGAGAGGACGGCGTTTGCAGGGCAGAAGACGCCTGATTAGCATAACCTGCATCACCACGACCAGATTGATCTCCCTCGCCTGGAGGTCTCGAATCTGGCCCTGCAATGAGGGCACGTCTTTGGACGGTCCCCAATTGAGCCCCTGGTTGACCCACGACGCCAGTCAGCGTGGAGGTCCCGGGCGGAATGAAGGCGGCGGCTTTTTCTTGCTGCCCTTCAGAGCGGTGATATAGAACCACTCCTGTTGCCACGATCCGAGTTCCTCTTGGAAGGAACCCTGGGGCCACGGGGCATCGGCCCTTCTGCTTATGGCCGCCCCGCCGCACTCCGCTTGACGCCCCCCGATCATCTTCGGCTCCACATTAAAGGTCTTCAGCCACAGGCCGAAGTGGGGAGTGACGCGGAGGAAGGCTTCACAGACGATAATGAATGCGGAGATATGGAGGATGGACTCCGGAGCCAAGTCGTGAAAATCCAGCCCGTAGTAGAACATGAGCCCTCTCACGAAGGGGTCTGTCGGGAAGCCTAAACCCCAACGGAGGTGGGATACGAAGATAACGTACTCACCGGGCTCGGGGCGGGCACGGCCTGCCCTTGGGCAGGCAACCTATGTGAAATCTCGTAGGACAGGTACTTGGCCTCACAAAGCTTTAGCACGTCCTCCTCCATGACAGAGGAGGGCATCCACCGACCCTGGAGGTCGGAGCCGGACATGGACGAGAATCCGAAGCGCTCGAATCTGGGGCTCAGGGTGTTGGAACTGGGAGCAAAGAGGAGATTTGATGCGAGATTGAAGAAAAGAAACGAGCCTTGGTCCTCTTATAAAGGGGAAAAAATACCAAGAGTCGTCCCCGTGACCGTTCGGGATTCACCTTCGATAGAGGAGGCATGGCGACGGGCACGGTTGGGTTACCCATGCACGTATTGATGAGAATCCCGGAATAAGGGGAACACGATCTCTGCTTCGACAAGACGTGCCAAGGAAACCGCTTCGCTAAACGTGCTGAGGTGGTATAATAAAAAATGATTCAAATAAAGGCTTAGAAGCGGTGTGATGTCATGCCGCAGAAAACGTCAGCAGATTGGATTTATGTGCATTATTCTCTCTACGGTGGAATGTGGAATTTATTTTGCAGAGCCGGACACTATCCTGGTGTTCATGATCTTCTTTGGATTATTCAAGGGAGGAACCCGCCTTGCAATGCCGAACATTATGCGCGCCGGACTTATTGTCATTGAAGCCTGGTTCAGGGGCTACTGAGGGAGTCCTGGACTAGGGGGTGTCCGGACAGCCGGACTATCATCGTCCGCCGGACTCCAAGACTACGAAGATACAAGATTGAAGACTCCGTCCAGTGTCCGGATGGGACTTTCCTTGGCGTGGAAGGCAAGCTTGGCGATACGGATATGTAGATCTCCTACCATTGTAACCGACTCTGTGTAACCCTAGCCTCCTCCGGTGTCTATATAAACCGGAGGGCTTTAGTCCGTAGGACAACATACATTACAACAATCATACCATAGGCTAGCTTTAGGGTTTAGCCTCTTTGATCTCGTGGTAGATCCACTCTTGTACTACCCATATCATCAATATTAATCAAGCAGGACGTAGGGTTTTACCTCCATCAAGAGGGCCCGAACCTGGGTAAAACATCGTGTCCCTTGTCTCCTGTTACCATCCGCCTAGACGCACAGTTCGGGACCCCCTACCCGAGATCCGCCGGTTTTGACACCGACAACGGCGGTCAGGACGAGGCCGTGGTGAGCAAGGGGTGCGAGTGCGTCGCGCGCACGGTGAACAGCATCGGGGTGGAGAGGAAAAGGAGGAGGGACGGCGGCTCACCGGGCCTTGCAGATGTGCGTACGCGGGATCGGGGAGGAGGACAAGGACGGGCGAGGTCGAGGCCGGTGGATGGGGACGACACGGACGTTGGGGAGGCAGTCTAGCGGTGGAGCAGGGCGGCCACCGGGAGCGGCCGCGGCCGGGTTCGGTGGGGCGCCGGCGGGACCCTGCCGGCGAGGACCGGCGACGAGGTGGCCTCGGTGATGGGCGCCAACGTGGTGGCGGGAACGGGGAGGCCTCCGGCGAGGAGGGCAGCGGGGCGCAGCCCCGATCCAGTCGAGGGAGGTGAGAAGGACGAGAGAGTGGGGGGTTTCTCCTCGATCCAGATTGGATCGGGAGGGGGGAGAGGGAGTGGCGACGTGAGGGGAATGTTGGGTAGTGGGGCGTTAGGGTTTCGGGGGGAGTAGGGGTTAAGGCGGCGGGATGGGCCGGCCTGGTGGCCCAAAGGCCAGCTGGGCCATGGCCAAGTGGAGGGGGAAGTTTTCTTCTTTTGTTTTTGTTTGATTTTGTTTATTTTATTTTCTATTTACTATAGTTTTATAAAATATAAAAGCAAGTCCTAATTTAGTATTAAAGTTATGCTACTGCCCCATTAATTTTGGGTAACTAAATAAAATACCTAAACCTTTTATTAATTGCAAAAGGATATTTAATTAATTGTGTTGCTACTGTTTATTTCACTTAGTGCATCTAATCATATTATAAAAATGTGCTTTCACCATCATAATTACTTAGGATTTATTTGTCAACATTAGAACATTTAATTTTTGACATTTTGAACACTTTTATTGTTTACTTGATTTTGAATTTGAATTCGAACGGGATTTGATGCATCGCGAGGTTAACAACAGTATTCGTGGTGACGTGGCATCATTAGCATGGAATTACTGTAGCCTAATTATCCGGGCGTCACAATTGTGCGGGGGCGTGAGGAGATTACGGTGGCCCTAGTGGCTTCTTGGGGAGCATTGTGCGTCCACACCGCTCCAAATAGAGATTAGCATCCGCAAGGGTGTGAACTTCGGGATACATCGTCATCTCCGCGTGCCTCGATTATCTCTTACCCGAGCCCTTTACTTATGCACTTTACTTTGTGATAGTCGTAGTGTTCATGTTATATATCTTGCTATCACTTAGTTGTTTATCTTGCTTAGCATAAGTTGTTGGTGCACATAGGTTTGCCTAGTTATTTTAAGTTTTGTGCATGACAAATTAACCGCTAGGTTTATTCCGCATTTGTTCAAGCCTAAACCGTTATTATTTTAAAGCACCTATTCACCCCCGCTCTAGGCGACATCCACGATCTTTCACCGAAACCGTTTGAATTGGACTGTCCGAACCACGGAAGCCATACAACATCGACCTGTATCGGTCTGCAGAGCGGTCCAAGCGCGATTTCTCTTGCAAACCAGAGACAAAACTGGGGGAGGTTTGCGGGAGTCCGGATCGCTCCCAAGCCTGCTTCTGACCGTCCTGGCCCACCAAAAACACCTCTGCCCCCCGTGCACTCCCGCCCGACTCCAGCTGCGCGCATTCATGTCCCTGTAGAGCGCACTGCTCCGTATTGAAGATGACTCAGGGCAGACGAGACATCTCACTGCCTATGCCATTAAAGCGGTGCCCCGGTCAAGGGCGCCGTCCGCTGCACGCCCGGCTGAACACGCCTCCATTAACCCCACATGGAGTCAAGAAACCTACTCCGGCTACACGTCCGTTCAGGAGCAGGCTGGCATTAAACGCAACATCGTCTGAGCTCCTCCCGTCTGCTCTCTATTTAAACGATGGCAGGCATAGGGCAAGAATCACACCCCTCCGTCCCTCCCCCTATCTGCCCCTTCACCATTTTCTCCACCATTTCAATGGCATCCGACGGGCAGGAAGAGCAGTTCTCCGGCATAAAAGTCCGCATGGTGGCCCTTCAGCTTGGCGGATACGAGCGAGGCAGCTCGCTGCTCCACCTTCCTCCTCTAGGTCAATTGAGCAAGTTGTCGACCCAATCCGGCGCATGGTTCAACAACTCGGCAATCCAAGCCAGCTCACGGAGGAGTGGCGAGTTGCTCCAGGCCGGCACGGAGGGGAGCACGGCGGCATGGGCATGGATGACGCCACGTTGTACCGCCCTTCCAGTGCCTACGACCGCACCATCCGCTGTCGACGCGCGCGTAGCCGTGCCATGCAGACAAAGAGAGAAGGTGGGTGGCCAGCGCATCCGCGTCCATGTCCATTGTCAACTTCGAGGAAAAGTAGAACACTGGAGGCCCCCGTCACTTGGATCTCAGGGAGGCCGCCACCGGTGCATCGCGAGCTTGTACAGCTGGTGACGTGCCCGGATTCTTCTTTATCTTAGACTACCCTGACCTAGGCGTCCAGGGAAGCACCCTTCCCCTCCGTCTGAAGCACCCTCTTCGCCACACTCTGATGAGAGGCTCAACGAACATAGGGAAGATACGGGGAAGAATATGCCTCAGGGACTCTCAACGGTCCGGTGACGAAGGAATCCACCGCGGCCGGCCATATACTAGTGTAGTGTATCCGTGTCATGGGAGTAGAGCTCCGCGCGACAGTACGTGCACATAATTTTAACTTTTTAGTTAAAATAATTCCAAAATATAAGCGTTTGTATGAAACCCGCCATGTTTGTATGAAATCAGGTCGAGTTTGCATGAAATCCGACCGTGTTTGCATGAATTTCGTCCAGTTGGTTTGAGTTGTTGTGAAAATGTATGTGGCTAGTATTGGATGGCTCTCTCCCGCATCGGTGTCCGCGGAATGGTCCTCCTTGTCCGCAGACGGATGCAGGAGGTTTTTTTGGGTTGCCGTTGGAGATGCCCTTACTTTTGGTTGGATGTTTTTGTAGGAAATATGCCCTAGAGGCAATAATAAAGTTATTATTTATTTCCTTATATCATGATAAATGTTTATTATTCATGCTAGAATTGTATTAACCGGAAACATAATACATGTGTGAATATATAGACAAACAGAGTGTCACTAGTATGCCTCTACTTGACTAGCTTGTTAATCAAAGATGGTTATGTTTCCTAAACCATGGACAAAGAGTTGTTATTTGATTAACGGGATCACATCATTAGGAGAATGATGTGATTGACATGACCCATTCTGTTAGCTTAGCACCCGATCGTTTAGTATGTTGCTATTGCTTTCTTCATGACTTATACATGTTCCTATGACTATGAGATTATGCAACTCCCGTTTACCGGAGGAACACTTTGTGTGCTACCAAATGTCACAACGTAACTGGGTGATTATAAAGGTGATCTACAGGTGTCTCCGAAGGTACTTGTTGGGTTGGCGTATTTCGAGATTAGGATTTGTCACTCCGAATGTCGGAGAGGTATCTCTGGGCCCTCTCGGTAATGCACATCACTTAAGCCTTGCAAGCATTGCAACTAATGAGTTAGTTGCAAGATGATGTATTACGGAACAAGTAAAGAGACTTGCCGGTAACGAGATTGAACTAGGTATTGGATACCGACGATCGAATCTCGGGCAAGTAACATACCGATGACAAAGGGAACAACGTATGTTGTTATGCGGTCTGACCGATAAAGATCTTCGTAGAATATGTAGGAACCAATATGGGCATCCAGGTCCCGCTATTGGTTATTGACCAGAGACGTGTCTCGGTCATGTCTACATTGTTCTCGAACCGTAGGGTCCGCACGCTTAAAGTTACGATGACAGTTACTTTATGAGTTTATGTATTTTGATGTACCAAAGGTTGTTCGGAGTCCCGGATGTGATCACGGACATGACGAGGAGTCTCGAAATGGTCGAGACATAAATATTTATATATTTGATGACTATATTCGGACACCGAAAGTGTTCCGGGTGTTTTCGGAGAAAAACCGGAGTACCGGAGGGTTACCGGAACCCCCCGGGAAGTAATGGGCCTTGATGGGCCCTATTGGAGAGAGAGAGGGGCCTGCCAGGGCAAGTGGCGCGCCCCCTCCCCTTGAGTCCGAATAGGACAAGGAAGGGGGGGGCGCCCCCCTTGCCTTCCCCCTCTCCCACTCCTTCCTTCCCCCTCCTTCTTGGAATAGGAAAGGGAGGGGGGAAACCTACTTGGAGTAGGTTTCCCCCTCCTAAGGCGCGCCTCCCCTTAGGCCGACCCCCTCCTCCTCTCCCCCTTTTATATACGAGGGCGGGAGGCACCCCATAGACACACAAGTTGATCTTCGTGATCGTTCCTTAGCCGTGTGCGGTGCCCCCCTCCATCATATTACACCACGGTCATATTGTAGCGGTGCTTAGGCGAAGCCCTGCGACAGTTGAACATCAAGATCGTCACCACGCCGTCGTGCTGACGGAACTCCTCCCTGAAGCTCTGCTGGATCGGAGCCCGGGGTGCGTCATCGAGCTGTACGTGTGTCAAGAACTCGGAGGTGCCGGAGTAACGGTGCTTGGGTCGGTTGAACCGGGAAGACGTACGACTACTTCCTCTACGTTGTGTCAATGCTTCCGCTTTGGTCTACGAGGGTACGTAGACAATACTCTCCCCTCTCATTGCTATACATCACCATGATCTTGCGTGTGCGTAGGAATTTTTTTGAAATTACTACGTTCCCCAACAGTGGCCTCCGAGCCTAGGTTTTATGGTTTGATGTTATATGCACGAGTAGAACACAAGTGAGTTGTGGGCGATATAAGTCATACTGCTTACCAGCATGTCATACTTTGGTTCGGCGGTATTGTTGGATGAAGCGGCCCGGACCGACATTACGCGTACGCTTACGCGAGACTGGTTTTACCGCCGTGCTTTGCACACAGGTGACTAGCGGGTGTCAGTTTCTCCAACTTTAGTTGAACCGAGTGTGGCTACGCCCGGTCCTTGTGAAGGTTAAAACAGCATCAACTTGACAAACTATCGTTGTGGTTTTGATGCGTAGGTGAGATTGGTTCTTGCTTAAGCCCGTAGCAGCCACATAAAACTTGCAACAACAAAGTAGAGGACGTCTAACTTGTTTTTGCAGGGCATGTTGTGATGTGATATGGCCAAGACGTGATACTATATTTTATTGTATGAGATGATCATGTTTTGTAACCGAAGTTATCGGCAACTGGCAGGAGCCATATGGTTGTCGCTTTATTGTATGAAATGCAAACGCCCTGTAATTGCTTTACTTTATCACTAAGCGGTAGCGATAGTCGTAGAAGCAATAGATGGCGTAAACGACAACGATGCTACGATGGAGATCAAGGTGTCGCGCCGGTGATGATGGTGATCATGATGGTGCTTCGGAGATGGAGATCACAAGCACAAGATGATGATGGCCATATCATATCACTTATATTGATTGCATGTGATGTTTATCCTTTATGCATCTTATCTTGTTTTGATTGACGGTAGCATTTTAAGATGATCTCTCACTAAAATTATCAAGAAGTGTTCTCCCTGAGTATGCACTGTTGCCAAAGTTCGTCGTGCCCAGACACCACGTGATGATCGGGTGTGATAAGCTCTACGTCCATCTACAACGGGTGCAAGCCAGTTTTGCACACGCAGAATACTCAGGTTAAACTTGATGAGCCTAGCATATGCAGATATGGCCTCGGAACACGGAGACCGAAAGGTCGAGTGTGAATCATATAGTAGATATGATCAACATAAGATGTTCACCATTGAAAACTACTCCATCTCACGTGATGATCGGTTATGGTTTAGTTGATTTGGATCACGTGATCACTTAGATGACTAGAGAGATGTCTGTCTAAGTGGAGTTCTTAAGTAATATGATTAATTGAACTTAAATTTATCATGAACTTAGTACCTGATAGTATCTTGCTTGTCTATGTTGATTGTAGATAGATGGCCCGTGCTGTTGTTCCGTTGAATTTTAATGCGTTCCTTGAGAAAGCAAAGTTGAAAGATGATGGTAGCAACTACGCGGTCTGGGTCCGTAACTTGAGGATTATCCTCATTGCTGCATAGAAAAATTACGTCCTGGAAGCACCACTGGGTGCCAGGCCTGCTGCTGATGCAACTGACGACGTTAAGAACGTCTGGCAGAGCAAAGCTGATGACTACTCGATAGTTCAATGTGCCATGCTTTACGGCTTAGAACCAGACTTCAACGACGTTTTGAACGTCATGGAGCATGACATGTTCCAAGAGTTGAAGTTAATATTCCAGAAGAATGCCCGGATTGAGAGATATGAAGTCTCCAATAAGTTCTATAGCTGCAAGATGGAGGAGAATAGTTCTGTCAGTGAGGACATACTCAAGATGTCTGGGTATTGTAATCACTTGATTCAACTGGGAGTTACTCTTCCGGATGATAGCGTCATTGACAGAATTCTCCAATCACTTCCACCAAGCTACAAGAGCTTCGTGATGAACTATAATATGCAAGGGATGGATAAGACGATTCCCGAGCTCTTCGCAATGCTAAAGGCTGCGGAGGTAGAAATCAAGAAGGAGCATCAAGTGTTGATGGTCAACAAGACCACTAGTTTCAAGAAAAAGGTCAAAGGAAAGAAGAAGGGGAACTTCAAGAAGAACAGCAAACAAGTTGCTGCTCAAGAGAAGAAACCCAAGTCTGGACCTAAGCCTGAAACTGAGTGCTTCTACTGCAAGCAGACTGGACACTGGAAGCGGAATTGCCCCAAGTATTTGGCGGATAATAAGGATGGCAAGGTGAACAAAGGTATATGTGATATACATGTTATTGATGTGTACCTTACTAGAGCTTGCAGTAGCACCTAGGTATTTGATACTGGTTCTGTTGCTAATATTTGCAACTCGAAACAGGGACTACGGATTAAGCGAACACTAGCAAAGGACGAGGTGACGATGCGCGTGGGAAATGGTTCCAAAGTTGATGTGATCGCGGTCGGCACGCTACCTCTACATCTACCTTTGGGATTAGTATTAGACCTAACTAATTGTTATTTGGTGCCAGCGTTAAGCATGAACATTATATCTGGATCTTGTTTGATGCGAGACGGTTATTCATTTAAATCAGAGAATAATGGTTGTTCTATTTATATGAGTAATATCTTTTATGGTCATGCACCCTTGAAGAGTGGTCTATTTTTGATGAATCTCGATAGTAGTGATACACATATTCATAGTGTTGAAGCCAAAAGATGCAGAGTTGATAATGATAGTGCAACTTATTTGTGGCACTGCCGTTTAGGTCATATCAGTGTAAAGCGCATGAAGAAACTCCATACTGATGGACTTTTGGAACCACTTGATTATGAATCACTTGGTACTTGCGAATCGTGCCTCATGGGCAAGATGACCAAAACATCGTTCTCCGGTACTATGGAGAGAGTGACAGATTTGTTGGAAATCATACATACAGATGTATGTGGTCCGATGAATGTTGAGGCTCGTGGCGGATATCGTTATTTTCTCACCTTCACAGATGATTTAAGCAGATATGGGTATATCTACTTAATGAAGCATAAGTCTGAAACATTTGAAAAGTTCAAAGAATTTCAGAGTGAAGTTGAAAATCATCGTAACAAGAAAATAAAGTTTCTACGATCTGATCGTGGAGGAGAATATTTGAGTTACGAGTTTTGTCTACATTTGAAACAATGCGGAATAGTTTCGCAACTCACGCCACCCGGAACACCACAGCGTAATGGTGTGTCCGAACGTCGTAATCGTACTTTACTTGATATGGTGCGATCTATGATGTCTCTTACTGATTTACCGCTATCATTTTGGGGTTATGCTTTAGAGACGGCCACATTCACATTAAATAAGGCACCATCAAAATCCGTTGAGACAACACCTTATGAACTATGGTTTGGCAAGAAACCAAAGTTGTCGTTTCTTAAAGTTTGGGGCTGCGATGCTTATGTGAAAAAACTTCAACCTGATAAGCTCGAACCCAAATCGGAGAAATGTGTCTTCATAGGATACCCAAAGGAGACAGTTGGGTACACCTTCTATCACAGATCCGAAGGCAAGACATTCGTTGCTAAGAATGGATCCTTTCTAGAGAAGGAGTTTCTCTCGAAAGAAGTGAGTGGGAGGAAAGTAGAACTTGATGAGGTAACTGTACCTACTCCCTTGTTGGAAAATAATACATCACAGGAATCGGTTTCTGTGACGTCAAAACCAACTAGTGAGGAAGTTGATGATGATGATCATAGAACTTCAGATCAAGTTAATACAGAACCTCGTAGGTCAAACAGAGTAAGATCCGCACCAGAGTGGTACGGTAATCCTATTCTAGAAGTCATGCTACTAGATCATGATGAACCTACGAACTATGAAGAAGCGATGGTGAGCCCAGATTCCGCAAAATGGCTTGAAGCCATGAAATCTGAGATGGGATCCATGTATGAGAACAAAGTATGGACTTTGGTTGACTTGCCCGATGATCGGCAAGCAATTGAGAATAAATGGATCTTCAAGAAGAAGACTGACGCTGACGGTAATGTTACTGTCTACAAAGCTCGACTTGTTGCAAAAGGTTTTCGACAAGTTCAAGGGATTGACTACGATGAGACCTTCTCACCCGAGCGATGCTTAAGTCTGTCCGAATCATGTTAGCAATTACCGCATTTTATGATTATGAAATTTGGCAAATGGATGTAAAAACTGCATTCCTGAATGGATTTCTGGAGGAAGAGTTGTATATGATGTAACCAGAAGGTTTTATCGATCCAAAGGGAGCTAACAAAGTGTGCAAGCTCCAGCGATCCATTTATGGACTGGTGCAAGCCTCTCGGAGTTGGAATAAACGCTTTGATAGTGTGATCAAAGCATTTGGGTTTATACAGACTTTTGGAGAAGCTTGTATTTACAAGAAAGTGAGTGGGAGCTCTGTAGCATTTCTAATATTATATGTGGATGACATATTATTGATTGGAAATGATATAGAATTTCTGGATAGCATAAAGGGATACTTGAATAAAAGTTTTTCAATGAAAGACCTCGGTGAAGCTGCTTACATATTGGGCATTAAGATCTATAGAGATAGATCAAAACGCTTAATTGGACTTTCACAAAGCACATACCTTGACAAAGTTTTGAAGAAGTTCAAAATGGATCAAGCAAAGAAAGGGTTCTTGCCTGTATTGCAAGGTGTGAAGTTGAGTAAGACTCAAAGCCCGACCACTGCAGAAGATAGAGAGAAAATGAAAGATGTTCCCTATGCTTCAGCCATAGGCTCTATCATGTATGCAATGCTGTGTACCAGACCTGATGTGTGCCTTGCTATAAGTTTAGCAGGGAGGTACCAAAGTAATCCAGGAGTGGATCACTAGACAGCGGTCAAGAACATCCTGAAGTACCTGAAAAGGACTAAGGATATGTTTCTCATATATGGAGGTGACAAAGAGCTCATCGTAAATGTTTACGTTGATGCAAGCTTTGACATTGATCCGGACGATTCTAAATCTCAAACCGGATACGTGTTTACATTAAACGGTGGAGCTGTCAGTTGGTGCAGTTCAAAGCAAAGCGTCGTGGCGGGATCTACGTGTGAAGCGGAATACATAGCTGCTTCAGAAGCAGCCAATGAATGAGTCTGGATGAAGGAGTTCATATCCAATCTTGGTGTCATACCTAGTGCATCGGGTCCAATGAAAATCTTTTGTGACAATACTGGAGCGATTGCCTTAGCAAAGGAATCCAGATTTCACAAGAGAACCAAGCACATCAAGAGATGTTTCAATTCCATCCGGGATCTAGTCCAGGTGGGAGACATAGAGATTTGCAAGATACATACGGATCTGAATGTTGCAGACCCATTGACTAAGCCTCTTCCACGAGCAAAACATGATCAACACCAAGACTCCATGGGTGTTAGAATCATCACTATGTAATCTAGATTATTGACTCTAGTGCAAGTGGGAGACTGAAGGAAATATGCCCTACAGGCAATAATAAAGTTATTATTTATTTCCTTATATCATGATAAATGTTTATTATTCATGCTAGAATTGTATTAACCGGAAACATAATACATGTGTGAATATATAGACAAACAGAGTGTCACTAGTATGCCTCTACTTGACTAGCTTGTTAATCAAAGATGGTTATGTTTCCTAAACCATGGACAAAGAGTTGTTATTTGATTAACGGGATCACATCATTAGTTGAATGATCTGATTGACATGACCCATTCCGTTAGCTTAGCACCCGATCGTTTAGTATGTTGCTATTGCTTTCTTCATGACTTATACATGTTCCTATGACTATGAGATTATACAACTCCCGTTTACCGGAGGAACACTTTGTGTGCTACCAAACGTCACAACGTAACTAGGTGATTATAAAGGTGCTCTACAGGTGTCTCCGAAGGTACTTGTTGGGTTGGCATATTTCGAGATTAGGATTTGTCACTCCGAATGTCGGAGAGGTATCTCTGGGCCCTCTCGGTAATGCACATCACTTAAGCCTTGCAAGCATTGCAACTAATGAGTTAGTTGCGAGATGATGTATTACGGAACGAGTAAAGAGACTTGCCGGTAACGAGATTGAACTAGGTATTGGATACCGACGATCGAATCTCGGGCAAGTAACATACCGATGACAAAGGGAACAACGTATGTTGTTATGCGGTCTGACCGATAAAGATCTTCGTAGAATATGTAGGAACCAATATGGGCATCCAGGTCCCGCTATTGGTTATTGACCGGAGACGTGTCTCGGTCATGTCTACATTGTTCTCGAACTGTAGGGTCCGCACGCTTAAAGTTACGATGACAGTTACTTTATGAGTTTATGTATTTTGATGTACCGAAGGTTGTTCGGAGTCCCGGATGTGATCACGGACATGACGAGGAGTCTCGAAATGGTCGAGACATAATGATTGATATATTGGATGACTATATTCGGACACCGGAAGTGTTCCGGGTGTTTTCGGAGAAAAACCGGAGTACCGGAGGGTTACCGGAACCCCCCCGGGAAGTAATGGGCCTTGATGGGCCCTATTGGAGAGAGAGAGGGGCCGGCTAGGGCAAGTGGCGCGCCCCCTCCCCTTGAGTCCGAATAGGACAAGGAAGGGGGGGGGGCGCCCCCCTTGCCTTCCCCCTCTCCCACTCCTTCCTTCCCCCTCCTTCTTGGAATAGGAAAGGGAGGGGGAAACCTACTTGGAGTAGGTTTCCCCCTCCTAGGGCGCGCCTCCCCTTAGGCCGGCCCCCTCCTCCTCTCCCGCTTTTATATACGGGGGCGGGAGGCACCCCATAGACACACAAGTTGATCTTCGTGATCGTTCCTTAGCCGTGTGCGGTGCCCCCCTCCACGATATTACACCTCGGTCATATTGTAGCGGTGCTTAGGCGAAGCCCTGCGACAGTTGAACATCAAGATCGTCACCACGCCGTCGTGCTGACGAAACTCCTCCCTGAAGCTCTGCTGGATCGGAGCCCGGGGTGCGTCATCGAGCTGTACGTGTGTCAAGAACTCGGAGGTGCCGGAGTAACGGTGCTTGGATCGGTTGAACCGGGAAGACGTACGACTACTTCCTCTACGTTGTGTCAATGCTTCCGCTTTGGTCTACGAGGGTACATAGACAATACTCTCCCCTCTCATTGCTATACATCACCATGATCTTGCGTGTGCGTAGGAAATTTTTTGAAATTACTACGTTCCCCAACAGTTTTTGGAACGGATCCAGGTAAAAAACCTGGTCTTCCGTCGGTAGTCGGAGTAGGTGATGGTGAAGCCTTTGGCATCGTTTTCTTCGTAAAGGCTTCATCAAGCTGAAGCTCCCAACTCCTCCTGCTACCTCCGGGGGAAACCCTTAATCAATTGACCGGATGATGGCGGCGCATTTGTGTCGTTCTCTTCTTGGGGGCGTCATTCGTGAAGGTATCCATTGGCTCGAGGGACCAGTGGACGATTTTAGCGGTGGAGCGGCGTTTCATGTCACACATCGACGATGTGGAGTCTTGGCAGCGTGACGCAGCAGGGTCTCGCCGACAGATGTATGATGATGGACGTGCGAAGAGAGGTGGCGTTGTCTGGCGCCGTGGTGACGACGATGGCAGCTGGCAAGGTCGATGCGTCAGGACGACGGCGGCGACCTCTGAGAGTGCGCCGGACCGGTGTGTGCCCCTGGTTGGGGCTCCGGCTTTAGATGTTATGCTTTGCTGTGAGGTCTGCTTGTTATTCGGCGGACAATCACTACTAGGAAAAGCGCTATAGATGGAATTGACACTAATGGCGCACCAGACATGTGGTGCGCCATTAGTATATACTAATGGCGCACCATGCCCACGGTGCGCCATTAGTACCAAAAATTTTTTGAACTAGTGCGCCTGTCCAAACATACTAATGGCGCATCCGCTGGTGGTAGGCCATTACTAGTTGTAACTAGTAATGGCGCACTAGCCAGAAGGTGCACCACTAAAGTTATTTTTTTATTATTGTTTTAATTCCTTTTTTTGCAAAAGTACTAATGGCGCACTCACACGCGGTGCGCCATTACTAGTTCAAACTAGTAATGGCGCACCGTGGCAGAGTGCGCCATTAGTATTTTTTTTTTGCAAAACTACTAATGGCGCACCACCAGGGGGTGCGCCATTAGTAACCTGGATTACTAATGGCGCATTTGTTGCTGGTGCGCCATTAGTAAGTGGGCAGCAACAAGATATTTTGGACAACCTCTCCTCCCACACTCACTTTGTCCCCACTTCATTCTCTCCACCGCCTCCTCCTTGTCTCGGGTGCCTCCTCTTTTTCACCTCATTTCCACCATAGATTCATTCAAATTAAGTGGTTAAGTTACCTTGTTTTGCTAGGTAAGTAAGGGGGGAAGCTATATTTATGTTGTTCTCCCTACAACAATGTGCACATGCACTTTTTATGGCCTAGCTAGATCTATGTATGTTCGTGGTGTTGCATATGTTTGTGGTGTTGCATATGTGTTTGTGTTTGGAGGTGTACCGGTATTTGAAATGCGATAGTTGCCAATATTTTGCCGGAATGTTGATTCATTTCCGTTTCGGCGAGAATTTTGGCATTAAGCATTCTTTTTGGTCCTATTTTTAGGGAAAGTCATGCCAAATTTTTTCTTGGTTCTAAAATATCGTTTTGCTCTACCCCGCAGGCGACCATGGTCCGCACGATGACCGAAGGCATCGTGAATAGGTTTTTGAGGTCCGCGAAGGCCGAGATGCTTCAAAAGAACGAGACGGAGATAAGATGTCCGTGTCGAAGATGCAAGCTGAATAGCCTTATTGCGGACCCGGATTCCGGGCAGGTGCGGGACCACCTGCTCTTGCGTGGTTTCATGGATGGCTATCAGTGGCAAGGTGATGAAGATGACTACGAAGTCGTCCATGGGGGCTGGGCAAGAAATGAGGAAGGGCAGCAAGACAACCACCGCGGCTCGGGGGGGGGGGCGAGAAGACGAAGAATCCCCAGGAGATCATCACGACGGTGATGCTGTACACAGTCATCATGTAGAAGATGCAGGACATGATGATGATGCCGGCGGAGCAGACGACGCTGGACCATCGATGGGCTGGGTGCAGGACCCTCATATTCAAGAGCTGCTTCTCAAGCAGACGAATAACGCAAGAGCTGCCGCCCGAGAGAAAGCCAAGATGGATCAACTTGAGTTAGACGCGGTTACTCCATTGTATGAAGGATGTAGGCCCGAGGATACCCGCCTGAAAGTAACGCTCGTGGCTCTGGAGATGAAGGTAAAACACAAAATGACCGACGCATGCTTCGACGAGAACATGTCATTCTGGCACGAACGTCTTCCCAAGGGGAACAAGTGCCCGACCAGTTTGGAGGAGGCGAAGAAAATTGTGTGTCCTCTGGATTTACCGCACGTGAAACACCATGTGTGCATGAACAATTGCATCATTTATTGGGACGAGCACGCAGAGTCTACCATATGTCCGGTGTGCGGTGTCACTCGATACAAGAAGAGGAAGAAAGCTCCTTGAAAAGTGGTGTGGTACTTTCCGATCACTCCTCGTCTGCAGCGGTATTTCGCAGACCCTAAGGTAGCAAAGCTCCTGCGTTGGCACGCGGATAGGGAGGAGAAGAAGCGAGAAGATGACGCAAATGATCCGGAGATAGATAAAAAAGACAAGATGCTGAGTCACCCTAAGGATGCGAGCCAGTGGCAAGCGTTGAACTTCGAATACGCAGAATTTGGGAACGATCCAAGGAACATCGTGCTGGGCGCGAGCATCGATGGAGTCAATCCGTTTGGCAGCCAGAGAAGCACACATAGCACCTGGCCTGTGTTTGTGTGGATGTACAACCTTCCCCCCTGGTTGTGCATGAAGAGGAAGTACATTCACATGAGTATGCTAATTGAAGGGCCGAAACAACCAGGGAACGACATCAATCTGTATCTGGGGCTGCTGAAAGAGGAGCTTGACACGCTATGGAAAACGCCAGCCAATACGTGGGACGCCGCAGAGAAAGAATATTTCCCTATGAGAGCCGCACTGCTCACGACGGTGGACGACTATCTCGGTTACGGATATCTTGCGGGGCAGGTAGTCCACGGATTTTCTGGATGCGTAAGGTGCATGGATGACACAACGTATCGCCAGCTAGATAGAGATCCTGGGTCTTCGAAAACCGTGTTCATGGGACATCGAAGGTGGCTCGTGACGATGACCCGTGGAGGAAACGCAAGGATCTGTTCGATGGTGAAACCGAACCCCGAAAACGCCCGTGTATGAGGAGCGGCGAGGAAATAGACAAGCTGTTGAAAAATTGGAAAGACTGCCCACTGCCAGGAAAGAAGCAAAAGGCGCTAGAGCCGGGAAAGAAGCGAAAGGCGCCAGAGCCGCTGCTGAAGGTATGGAAAACGAGGTCTGTTTTCTGGGACTTGCCGTACTGGAAGATCCACCGTGTGCCTCACAGCCTTGATGTCATGCATATCACGAAGAACGTGTGCGAGAGTCTGCTTGGTACCCTGCTCAACATGCCAGAGAGGACCAAAGATGGGCCGAAAGCAAGGGCAGACTTGAAATCAATGGGCATCGGGCAGGAGCTTCACGCTATATATGATGATGATGATGATGATGATGATGATGATGATGATGAGGCGAAGCAGGACACAGAAAGTCGTCGCAAAGGCAAAAAGGCCAAGAAGACCGGAAATGACTACCCTCCCGCGTGCTTCACTCTAAGTCAGGAGGAGATCGAGCAGTTTTTCACCTGCCTCCTAGGAGTAAAACTTCCTTACGGTTACGCGGGGAAGATAAGCAGATACCTAGACCCAGCGAAGCAGAAGTTCAGCGGGATGAAGTCTCACGACTGTCACGTGCTGATGACGCAGATACTTCCAGTTGCAATCCGTGGGATCATGGACGCGCACGTCCGTGAAACGCTATTTGGCCTATGCAACTTCTTCAACGTCATCTCTCGGAAGTCGATTGGCGTGAGGCAACTCAGAAGGCTACAGGAAGAGATCGTGGTGATACTATGCGAGCTTGAGATGTACTTCCCACCCGCATTCTTCGACGTTATGGTGCATCTGCTGGTCCATATAGTGGAGGATATCATCCAACTCGGGCCGACGTTCCTGCACAGCATGATGCCGTTTGAAAGGATGAATGGTGTCATCAAAGGATACGTTCGCAACATGTCATGTCCAGAAGGAAGCATAGCCAGGGGCTATCTGACCGAAGAGTGCATCTCCTACTACACGAATTATCTAGGCATCGAGAACCCCGTTGGTCTGCCCGTCAACAGGCACCTCGGCAGGCTCGCTGGATGGGGTCACCGTGAGGGTCGCCGCGAAATGCATGTCGACTTCGAGGGTCGACTCGCCGACTTTGAAAGAGCAAACCTAGTCGCGCTACAACACATAGACGTGGTCGATCCTTGGGTGGTAGAGCACAAAACCTTTATTAAGAAGATGTACAATGACCGAGGCTAACAGAGGACGGGCGGAGATATACTCAAAGAGCACAACTCATGTTTCACGCGTTGGTTCAAGCAGAAGCTTCTGTCGTACCCTTTACATGAGGATTCTTCCGCGGAAGAACAACTCATATTCGCCTTGTCACAGGGCGCCGAGCACAACCTGATGACCTATGAGGCGTACGATATCAACGGCTACACATTCTACACCGAGGCCAAAGACATGAAGAGCGATGGTTATCAGAACTCCGGGGTAACGATGGAATCCTACACCGGTAACGACAAGGACAGATACTACGGAAGGATCGAGGAGATCTGGGAGCTGAGCTACGCTGGAGAGAAGGTCACGATGTTCCGTGTCAGATGGGCCAAGAACGTCATAAAAGAAGACCAGTATTTCACCACCATGGTTATACCCGAAGCCAAATCCAAGACCGCGGGCGCAAACGTCACCGCGAAAAATGAGCCATGGGTACTGGCTTCCCAAGTGGACCAATGCTTCTTCATTACCGACCCGCCAAAGCCCAGTCGTGTTGTCGTGAGGAGAGGCAAAAGGAAGATCATCGGAATGGATGGAGTAGCCAATGAGCAAGACTTCGACAAGTACGGCGACCCGAGGATCGAACATGACGACGATGATGAAGTAGCAGCATACACCACAAGAAGAAGCAGGACCACCCTACCTAAAGGACGTCCGTTCCACAGAAGAACTCCATTTGCGAAAAAGAAGGGCAAGAAGATTGTGAACAGATAGCTAGCTAAGATCGATTGTATTTAAATCGTAGCCTTCATTTTTCGATTGTATTTCATGGGTACTTTTTGAACTATCATGAATATTTTTAAATTTCATGGACACTCGATCTCGATCCCCCTCCATCTCGATCGCTATCCCACCTCGCCAGATCCGGTCCCCCTCGCCGCCGAGCCCCCCCCCCCCCAGTCCACCAGCCGCCGCCGCCGACCCCCTGCACCCTCGATTCCCCTACTCAACCGCCGCCGCCGACCCCGCGCACCCTCCCCCGCTCCACCAGCATTACTGTTTGATGATATTTTTTAAAAAATTATTACTGTCTTATAAAAAAAATATTACTGTTATGATTTAAACAAGTTTGAACATATTTAAACACAAATAAGTATGAAACAACTTTTTAAATGCTAAAAAAAATTTGTGGAGCCTGGGAGTTGAACCCAGGACCTCCTGGTGTGAGAACTGGCTGCTGACCAGTCGAACTAGTAGAGGGGACCTGATGTGGATCAGTTCTGGTGGTACATAACCTGTTGGCTCGAGTTGAAATAAAAAATACTAATGGCGCACCACGGTGAGGTGCGCCATTAGTATGGATGTACTTATGGCGCACCGAGGGTTGGTGCGCCATTAGTATTGTGCCCGATCCCCCCTTCCCTCTCCCCCTTCGCCCGATCCCCCCTTCCCTCTCCCCCTCGCCAGTTCCCTCTCCCTAGCTCGATCCACCGCCGTTGCCGCCGCTGCCCTGACCCACTGCGCCGCAGCCGCCCACGCGCCCCCGCCGCCTCCCTCTCCCCTTCCTCCCCCTCGAGCCCGCGCCGTCCGCCCAAACCTAACCCGACGCCGCTGCCCCACCACCTCGACGCCGCCTCGACGCGACCCCGCCGCCCGGACGCCGCCTCGACGCTGCCCCGCCGCCCCGACGCCGCCCCGACGCCGCCTCGACCTCGCCCCGACGCCGCTGCCCCGCCACCTCGACGCTGCCCCGCTGCCTCGATGCGACCCCGCCGCCCGGACGCCGCCCCGTCCACACCACCTTCGCCGAAGCACCCGGACCTCGTCCCCGACATCCTCCCCGCGCCCCACTCCCCGGCATCCTCCCCGCGCCCCACTCCCCGGCCCCCGTGAGCTCCCCCTCCTCCTCTCCCCCTCTCCCCCTCTCCCTCTGCACAAGGTCTTAGATTTTGGGTTAATACACTGCTGCTCTAGTACATTTTATTGGTAGTTCATTTCACTTCATTTCAGCTGTCGGGTCACATTGTTGCGCTGATGCATTTTAGTGGCAGTGCAGTTCACTGCATTTTCTGTAAACAAGGCCTCAGATTTGGAGTTGTATTCCAACTTGGGAAGTAGTAACAGATTCAGAAACATTTTAGTAGTAGTACAGTTCTGTTAACTGACCATGTTTAGGTTCAGGTTCTGTTAACTAAAAAGGTTCAGATTCAGAAACATTGTTGGACTACTAGGAAGTTGGACTACTAGGAACATGTTTAGGTTCAGGTTCTGTTAACTAAAAAAGTTCAGGTTCTGTTAACTAAAAAAGTTCAGATTCAGAAACCTGTAATTTCTACTTTTATGCCTCTGTTACTCCAGTCAAAATTTTATGTTTGATGCCCATGGTAGTTGAGCTCTCACCTCACCTCACGCAGCATGCATGATGCCACAATGTCTAGTACGTACTGCCAAGCAACTGGCAAATAATTATAGCTTAGAATAAATAAATCTGATGTAAGATAAGCATGGCATGAGCTTTAATTAAATAGCATAATACACGTTGGTAGTCCATCTCTCTCTCAAAAAAAATACATGTTGGTAGCAGATGGTAGATACCAATCCATTGGATCATCAGACATATTAAAGTCTTTTTTTGAGCCCTTATTAGCTACTCACACTATTTGCCCCGCGGTTTCTCTGTCATGGCTACCAAGTGATTGACGGTGGGATAGAAAAATAAAACCACCAAACTATCAGTAAAAGATGTGAACCAACATCTTTCATTGTTATGCATATCAAACACCAAGGGTTATTTTCACTTAAAGTTTTAGAATGGGTGCATTACAATTCAGTCTGATATCTAATAAGACACTCTGGGCTGATATAATTATGGAACAGAACCAACCATGATAAATAAAAGGTGATGTTGTCTATGCATTACCAAAAATGTATCTTTGTGAACAAATAAATTGGTACCAACAGCAATGCCATCTTACTGTAGAATTAGAATACATGGACATGATCAGCTCAGCTCCCAAACTGCCATTCATCACATCAATTTCCCCTTATGTAACTCCAGTCAAAATTTTATGTTGGTCTACCTAGTAGATGCCCATGGTTTGATTTTATGTTTGTTCCTATCAATACAAATGCTGAGCTATGTTCCATTTTTACTATTCTTTGTGATAGTTTTTGCAACTTTACTTCCCATCTTAAGGCAAGCCCCATTTTTACTGTTCTTTGTTAGCAGAGCTGCTTGTTTCTAAGAACTTTGATACTATTTGGATCAAAGTTAAATGAGCACATAGATGACAAAAAAAAGTTCAGATTGTAAAATGTTCATTTTGCTGCTAGTGCCCATTTTGAGTAATTGCTTAGAGGGATGATCCTGTGTGAGCTGGTGGAGTGATTTGTTTTCTACATAAAGCTCTTTAGTCAGGCTGGTTTTCGTGAAATACACATGAAGCTTCACCAGCTCCTGTGGGTGTGGGATCCATGTGACATGTGACATTGCATCCATGTCCACCTGGGATAATGATTTTGCAGGTACCCCGAGAGGCCCTTGAGTTTGCCGGAATGTCGATTAACTTCCATTCTGGCAAATTCGGGTACTCCATATGTCCTATTTTTAGCAAAGGTCATGCTGAAATTTTCCGTGAATTTTAGCATGACTTTGCTAAAAATAGGACATATGGGGTACTTGTGACTAATGCATGGGCCGGGGTATCGTAGTAGTTAATTAAGTAGGATCAAGTGCCCCGGCGTACTTGTGACTAATGCATGGCTTTTAGGGTGCCTCGGTGTCGATAAAAACCGAAATGATGAAAGCTTAGGCTTTTAGGGTGCCTCGGCGTCGAAAAACCCTCAAGGATAAAAGCTTAGACTTTAGGATGCCTCGGTGTCGACAAACCCTAAATGATGAGACCATGATCTTGTTCCTTGACAATAACCAACTTTTTGACCAAACTTTGTTTCTATTTAGAGAGAAACATGGCCCACAACAATGAGGCCGGGGGTTCGGGCGGCAAGGCATTCTGGGAGCTGTCCCAGGAGATGGAGGAACAACCTCACTTGTATGAGGCCGCCGCCTTCCCCACCGATCCTGAGACCACTGATGGTGCCGCCGAGGATGACCACACTGATGCCACCACTGATGGTGCCGCCGAGGATGCCACCACTGATGATGGCGGCGCCCGCACAGATGGCAGCCAACCGAAGAGGCAACGGAAGGACCGACGCCCGATCGTGCTCCTCACCCTCAAGGAGGAAGTTACTGAAGTGGACTCCAATGGGTATCCAACGGCGCCCGAACGAATAGTCAAGGGGTACTCGCTTCAGCTTGGGTGCATTGTCCGGAGCACCGTCTCGATCAACACCGAGAACCAGAGGCATCCTGACCTAGGGAATTTGCGCCACCTCCTCTTCACGAAGCTGCACGAACAATACAAGTTCCCCGCTGAATTTGCAAACACAAGCCTCAAAGGGAATAAAGTGAACAATGCTGCCCTCACGAAGATGAGCAAGGCCCTGTCTACTTGGAAAAGCAATGTGAAGAAAATGATCGATAAAGGTGAGAGTTATCAGAAGATAAAGGAGAAAAGTCCTTCGATCACCAAAGATGACTACAACGACTTCAAGATCAATTGCTCGAGCACCGCAAGCTCCCAATCAAGTGAGTGGGGGAAACAAATGCGGGAGCTGAACATAGGGGAACACACACTCGGTCCCGGCGGTTACAGAGTGGCAGAGCCTATATGGGACAAGGAGGAGGCGGACCGTGCCGAGCAAGGCCTACCGCCCCTCTTCGAGAAATACAGCGGTAACAAGTAGACCAGGAACTTTGTCAGGGCCCGGTACAAGAAGGACCCGAAAACAAAGGAGCTTACCACGGATCCGAAGACCGGGCAGCTTGAGCTTGTTCTGGTAAGGAATACACCCCCGTGTAATTAGCTCCATATGGTTGCATTCTAATTAATGAAGCCAAATTTCTAAATGGTTCACATTCCTTCCGCAGGCGACTGAAAGCAGTAGCGCGGGGTCGACTAAGAGCAACCCTTGGGACACCACTCTAAATAGGGCGTTGAATGTAATGAAGAAGAAGGATAAGCTCAGTAAGCCGACGTCAGCTGGTCGTGTGGCCGGCAAAGGCTTGTCGACAAAATGGGGGTCATACTATACCGCTGGTGTGCGGAAGGAGAAAAAGACCAGCTCGGAAAGCCAGGCGCGAGAGGTTCAAGAACTCAAGGAACAGGTGGCGCAGATTCCGGAGATTGTCCAAGAGCAAGTGGAACAACGACTCGGAGCGACGATCACCGCCATTGTGCCTACCTTGATCTCGGGGTTGAGTGCGTGGATTGCGGGCGGCCAACAGGGGCCGCCCCCGATTCCTAGCTTCACGGCCAGCAACTCGCATAATGCGATGGCGGGGCCATTGGTGCCTCCGGCGGAGGCGGCATTGGTGTCTCCGACGCCGGCACGGGAGCTTAATGCACCCGGGTGTACGCCGGCCGGCACCTCTGCAGCAAGCGGCCCCTCCGTCAACTGCACACCCGCCGTTGGCGGTGCGTCGACATTAGCCGAGCTCGACGCCATCATCACGGTAACTAATTAAGCCTCTCTCGGCCGAGGACTTCATCTCCTTGCCTTTGACTGGGCATCCCTGACGCCCTACATGTTTTCGCAGGGCGCCGCCGACGTTCCGTGCACTCTCCTCCACTTCGTGAACAACGAGTTGGTCGATGTCGCCAAGGGCAAAATCGTTCAACCGGGCAACCCCTTGTTCCACGGTACCCAGATGCCACCCAACTTGTTTAGGGTTCAACTGGTTCGGGTGCTGCCAGGCTGCGACGACTTGTTACCTCCGATTCGACCCGTCGGGGCCGACGATGAAGACGTGATGACCCTCAGCGCCTGCCTGAGCTGGCCCCTGGTTTGGTCGAAGAGCCAGATTCGTTTGGGGGCGGGGGACACCACCCCAAAGACAACACCGCCAGTCGTGCCGGCGCCAAGTCGGCCCCATGGCAAGACCGCCGTAACGGTGCCGGACATCCCTATGCCACTGGATCCAAACATGCATATGGCACAGGATCAGAACGACGACGACGACGACGATAATACATTTGACAACGTCGATCAGTACTTTGCCGATCATGGGTACGATGGCGACTTCATGGGGCCTCCTTCTCAAGAACCAAACCCAACAAAAGACGTGTGCGATCTAGCTGGTACCGCGGAGAAGCCAAGTTGCAACAGGCGCCGTCTGGCGTTCAGCTCTCAGGAGACGCCTCCAGCTGCCGACTTCACCGAGCCTCAGATAGGCGAGGTGTGAAATATTATCAGCCCCAACACACTCAAGAAGGCGGTCTGTGAGCAGAACTCGGTCCCATTACAGGAGAAGAAGAAGGCACGCAAAAGAAAGACTAAGAAGGGTGCGAGCCAGCCGGCACCGAGTACGATCCGTGCTCAGGACGGGCCACCTTCACCGCAGGATATCTCGAGGAGGGTGCATGTGGCGGGTAGGGCGATGCTACCGACAAATATGCTCAATGCTGCAACCGGTGCTATGCGGAGTCTGCATGACAGTGTTCTTGCTTTGGAGAAGCGGCGTCTCAGAGAGAAGGATGTGGCATACCCGGTTTTCGCGGCCAAGGTGCCAGAGGGCAAGGGCTTTGTGGATAACTCCATCGGGCGTACGATCGTCCTGCGTTTTGATGACATCCACGCTATGTTGAACCTTCATCCGCTGCACTACACCTTCGTTTGGCTATTTTCGCTGAGTATGGAGATGCGGATCATTCGCGACAAGACCCCGGACATCGTGATAGTCGACCCCTTCTACATGCGTGCCAAGATCTTGGGCAGCGCTGGGGACCGGCAAGTCGCGAGTTCTTACCTCGAAGGCGTCATTCTGGCAAACCAAGATAAGGATAACTTCCTCATGCCTTACTTTCCCGAGTAAGTCCTCCCCTCAACCGGCCCGTAACATATGAATTCTTACATTTCGATCGTTTTTCTTTTAACATTCCGTGTTTTCTGCAGTGACACACGTTGCACGCTCATCCTCCTAAGCCCCAAATATTCCATGGCCACGTATTTCGACCCGGACCGTCAGTCGAACGTAGACTACACAAATGTCAAGAAGGTTCTTGATGATGTTCTCCCCGGCTACGCCAAATCTGGAGGCACCTTCACCAGGCCTAATCGTAAGTACAACAAGCATGTGTTCTCCCACAATACGACGTTCTGCTGCGTCAAGCAGCCGCCTGGCGGTCAGAAGGGTGCCTACTACGCCATCCATCACATGCGGGCGATCGTACGGGACCATCATCAACTTCTGCTACCGAGTAAACTCAAAGATTGGGCAAAGAGCGTGTCGGCAATCCAGGACGCGGACCTCCGACAAGAATTCGTTCGCATCCAGTCGGAGTTTGCGGAAATCATCCATCAAGATGTCCTTCGTACCTCGGGGCAGTTCTACCTCAACAATCAACCGTCCAACAGTGACATCGACACAATGCTACAAATGCAGGCTGACAACGACCGTTATTTCATGACTCCCACGATAGACGGCAGCTTCATCCACGCTCCGGTCCCTTGAGTCGAGTCGAAAGCAGTGATGCTGTGTCTAGTTCTGAAACATCGATTGGCTCATGTTGTAATTAAACTTTAATGAACTTGTAGTATGTCTCTTTGGTTTCGAGAGTCGTTCAACTTAGATGTAATCGATGCTATTAATGTCTTGCTTTTCTCTTCCGATCGTTCTGTTGCATACTTATATATTGCTTATGTATTGTCTGTGAATTGGTACTAACGTTTCGTTTGGCTAGTGCATAGCGATGCCGGCGTATGTCGTGTACAAGGGTAAGGTTCCCGGAGTCTACGATGACTGGGAGGAGTGTCGGAGACAGGTTCACCGATTCGGCGGTAACAGTTACAAAGGGTACACCACTAGGGCCGAGGCCGAATCTAAATACGCCCGCTATCTAGCGGGAGAGGGGAGGGAGCGTTGGAGGAACCGGATGAAGACGAGTTTCATCGTGATGATGCTCATCGTGATGACCGCAGCTCTCTTCTATGTGATGGTAGTTTAGATGATCGATATCGACTTGTAATGTGAAGACAAACTCGCTACTCGCGGTCTCGAGACTTGTAATATAATGTTCTATCTTTGTTCGGTCTTTTCAATTCGGAGACTAATATGATGAATTGTATTCGGAGACTAATATGATGAATTGTATTCAAAGACTAATCTTCTATTGTATTCGATGAATCTGTTGTTGATGTGTGCTGTCTATATTTTGTCAAATTATACATTTTGTAACCTGTGCAAAAAACAGAAAATAAAAAATAAAAAAACCCAATATTCATACTAATGGCGCATCACATGACAGTGCGCCATTAGTATGACAGTGCATAATAATGGCGCATCACTGGGCAGTGCGCCATTAGTATGCCGCGGTTACTAATGGCGCATCCAGTGGTGGTGCGCCATTAGTATGCCAAAGTACCTGGGTATACATGGCCCCTAGGAGGCATACTAATGGCGCACCCTGGCCTATACTAATGGCGCACCCGCGGTGCGCCATTAGTATACGAGATACTAATGGCGCACCAGGTGGTGCGCCGTTAGTAAAAATTACTAATGGCGTGCTATTAATGGCGCACCACAGATGCGTCATTAATGGCCATTTTAGGTGCACCATTAGTAGGGGTTTTTCTAGTAGTGAATCGACATCTTTTTATCAAGCGGATAGAAATAGCAACAGATATTGCCAAAATGGTGGCTTCAAATTTTTCACTATATTACTTTATAAGATTTTTATAAATAACTAATAAAATGACTGCATGCATCGTCCAGAATGCAGAGACCGGGGTAATCCTTCTTTAAAGAAAAGACGCTAGCCTCGAGCTGTCCCCTATTGAGAATCGTAAGCCGCGCGCTGCTGCGACTGCGAGGTGTCAACCCCCACAAGCCACAAGCCATGGCCACCACCAAGATTTGCAAGCTGCCGAGCGCTGCCAGGCTGTTCCTCTTCGTCGCGCAGCTGGGATGGACATGGGCACTGATCCCTCCTTCCCCCGTGGCCGTGGGCCTCTCTGCCCGGCGCTACGACTCCATCTTCAGCTTCGGCGACTCCTTCGCCGACACGGGCAACAACCCCGTCGTCTTCGCCGCCAGCTCCGTCTTCGACCCGTTCACGCGCCCGCCCTACGGCTCCACTTTCTTCGGCCGCCCCACCGGACGCAACTCCGACGGCCGCCTCATCATCGACTTCATCTGTACACATGCGCACTCCTCAGTTAGTCATGCTTTTCTCAACAAACTCCACTGATCTGAGGTGGTCAACTCAACTGCTCTGCTTGCAGCTCAGCGCCTGGGCCTGCCGCTCGTCCCGCCGTCCCTGGCGCACAACGGGAGCTTCCGCCGAGGCGCCAACTTCGCCGTCGGGGGAGCCACCGCTTTGGACGCCGCTTTCTTCCACGGCAGCAAGTTCATTTTCAACACCAGTTTGGGCGTACAGCTGCAGTGGTTCGAGTCGCTCAAGCCTTCTCTCTGCCGCACAACCAAAGGTTGGTGGTAGTTCCAAGTCAAGCGACGCAAGCCATGTACTCCCTCCGTTCGAAATTACTCGTCTAAGAAATGAATGTGATGTATTTTAGTTATAGATACATCCATTTTTATCCATTTTTGTGACAAGTAATTCCGAACGGAGGGAGTACGTATTTAGCTACCTGAAGAGTGATAAGGAATTGATATGAACCTTACATTTCCGCTGCAGAGTGCGAGACCTTCTTCGGCAGATCCCTCTTCTTCGTGGGCGAATTCGGGGTCAACGACTACCACTTCTGTTTCCTCACCAAGAGCGTGCAAGAGATCATGCCGCTCGTTCCAGATGTGATCAGGACTATCTCAATGGCCATCGAGGTACAACAAACAATGTCAATGTAGCAACAAGTCACCAACCTGCATTGCAGAAATGGTAACAGAGGCAGTTTACGCGGTATTGATCTAGCTATGGCAATGGTAACAGAGGCTGATCAAGCACGGGGCGACGAATTTTGTGGTTCCTGAGACAATCCCCTCGGGATGCACACCGCCGGTTCTCGCCTTGTTCCCCGATGCCGCCCCGGCAGAATACAACTCCACCACCGGTTGCCTGATCAACAAGCTAGGGATGCACCACAACCTGCTGCTGCCGGAGGCCCTTGACAAGCTCCAGGGCAGGCACCCGGACGCCATGATCGTTTATGCCGACCTCTTCGGTCCAATCATGGACATGGTGGAGTCGCCTGGCAAGTATGGTAAGCAAATTCAGAGCTATATTCTGCGGTAGGCTGTTTGCAGTAGGTGGTGGTAAAGGTTGATGGTTGTCATTCTGCAGGGTTTGAAGAAGATGTTCTTACCATTTGTTGCGGAGGGCCTGGGACACTTTTCTGCGGCGATGAAGGTGCAAACCTATGCGGCCTGTTACCAGATGTTCTTACCATTTGTTGCGGAGAACCGGCTGCTCGTCTGTTCTGGGACGGCGTCCACTTGACGGAGGCGGCTTACCGCTACATCGCCGATATCTGGCTGGACAGCATAGATTCCCCTGCAAGACAGAGCAGATATCAGTTAGTGAGGTAGCAGAAGCTGCTCTGGTTCATGGACTGATGGCTATATGGAGTCTGGCCTGTCTGACTCCATCAAGGACTTTCTGACCGAAAACCACTGGAAATGGAATGGAATCATGGAACTCCAAGATAAGACTCTGAAGGAGTCACGCTGAACTCCGAGCGAATTACACCATGCAAGTTACAAAACCAGCGGATAAAACCTTTTTATGCTGATTGTAATACTGAGACACGCGGTTTATTTGGAAACTATTTCCTGTTCGTTTTAGAGTTATCTGTAGTTGATTGGATGGATCTGATCTGGAATTCCAGATTACAACATCGAGTAATATATTTTAGAGCCAGAAATGTCTTGGTACTGTTCGTTCTTCCATGTCATTACTCAAATATTCACCAGAATCTACAACCATGCATCATCGGGAAAATAAAATCTACAACCAACCATACTAACAAGTAACTCTCACAGGTAAAATGACATAATTGTCATCCTTGTCTTCTGCAAACATTTGTATTGCTGCGGTAAACAATGGGAAACACTGCTTCAAACATAAGACTTAATTAGGTTTCTGCAAACACCGCAGTCTGTGGAACTAAATCCACTCTACTAGAATTCATTCACATCATATCTTGCGCTCAATTTCAGATAGATAAATAAACTTGTTTTACTTTAAGAGAAGGACTTCGGTACAACCCCCCCCCCCCCCCCCAATAAACGTATAAGGGGTAGTATTGTCCATACTAAATTACACGTACACTATACCCGCCGTCCGTCGTAGGGCCGGCCGCCCGTGTACGTCGCGGCCCGTACTCCCGCGCGTCGTACGCTAGCGGTTCGGTACTACGATCAGGAAAGGAAAAAAAAACGCCCCACCCCGACACCCCATCTCCACGTACGAAACCCTAGCGGGATCAACGCCGCCTTGGTCCATCGCCGTCACGACGTCGGGCGGCGTCCGTAGTCAGCCACGCGCCGTGAAACCGACACCCCATCCCCGCCTAGAAAACCCTAGCGGCATCGACGCCGCCGTGGTCCCACCGCCGTCACGACGTCGACCCCGACGTGCCCGCCTAGTCGCTAGCACCGACGGTGTCCGTAGTGACCACACGCCGTGTCGCCGGTGAAACGCCCAGCGCTCGCTCGCCGTTCTGTCCTGGTACGCGCCCTCCACGACGTCGGTGGCAGCAACACATCGGCGTCGACCCCAGGCGAGGACCCCTCGACGGCGCACAGTAGGTTAGGATGTCTCTTTTTGTTCTTTTTTTTTATGATTTTGATTTGTCCATTGCATTTTTGTGCATTTTTGTAATGCAAAATGATTCCCTACTTAGGTAAATAAGAGAGGAGAGTAGTGACCTCTTAATGACTTCATAATGATTTTGTATGTTCAAATTTGTATGCATGCCACATAGTCATGTCACTGTTGACGAATTTACTGTATTCCCGATGATTTTTTGTGGAATGTTGGCATTGATCTCACACCTTATTTGTATGTGCATAGATGGAGCAAGTAACCGGATACGTCAGTGATGATTCCGGTAGCGATAATGGATCCTCGTCATTGAATGCGAACCAACATCCCGGAGACAACTATATGAGTCAGGATGAATCGTACAGTGGTAATGTAAGTACCTTCAACGTTGAGAAAAACATATTGAACAAAAACTAGTTATTTGACACTAACATGTCCTTTTAAATTTGTACAGGTGCATGGCAATGCTGACGATGAGGAATATGATATAGATGAACAGTTTTATGCAGATAGTGTGAGCCAGGTATGTTGAAACAATTGTAGAGAAATGATTGACATTAAAATTGTATGACCACTTATGTTACTTTACATGTGCACAGATAAATGCTAATGGTGACAATGAGCGTAATAATATAGATGATGACAATGCCGAGAGCGAGGTCCATGCATCTCGTAGTGTGAGCGGTAGTCAAGTAAGTTCTTTACATTATTTATGGTTAGTAAGAATATAAGAAGAGATTGACATGCAAGGTTATATGTCATATTTTGAAGGGAGGTGTTGATGGTCCTAGCGGGAATGATGAGCACAGCGATGATGATCAGTTTGACCTTGACATGTGCTATGATGAATATCAGCAAGAGTCACTTGATAGGCATTGGGCAGTGATGGTAAAGACATTCAGGTCATTAGACGAGGTTTACACGTTCTACAACAAGCACGCGAGAGAACGTGGGTTCAGTATCAGGAAGGACTCGCTTAAATTTTCAAAGGATCGCGCAAGGACTCCGCGCTTGAGGAGGTATCTCTGTTCCGCCGCAGGAAAACGACAGGCCAAGTTCTGTACCATGGAAGGCCGGACCCGCAGGCTTAGACCGGAGAGTCGATTCTTATGCGAAGCCCATTTGACAGTTAAGCTTGATAAAAAGCTCAATCTTTGGTATGTCAGCAGTTTCTCCGATGATCACAGCCACACTCTTGCACGACCGGACGAAGTCCCTTTCCTCCGATCTCATAATCAGATCAAAGCATTTGAGAGAGCTGAGATCTTAGCTATGGCTGGAGCTGGGATAAGAAAACATATCATTTTTGACAACATCGTTAGCAGGTATGGGTCGTATGCAAAGTCACCATTTCAGAGGACAAAGCTGTATAACATGTGCTATAGGGAGAAGATGAAATTGCTTGCACAAGGTGATGCTGATACTGCCGTAGGAATCATGTTGACCAGAAAGGACAGAGATCCAGACTTCTTCTTTGAGCACACGGTTGACGCTGAAGGCAGGCTCCAAAACCTCTTCTGGTGTGATTCGCAGTCACGCTGGGATTATCTAGACTATGGTGATGTTGTTGTCTTCGATAGCACATACAAGATGAACAGGTATGGAATGCCGTTCATCCCTTTTGTGGGTCTGAACAACCACCGTTGCACTACTGTATTCGCCTGCGCCATTGTTTCAGACGAGACTGAGGCTACATATGTTTGGTTGCTTAACACGTTCTTGAAAGCTAACTGTCAGAAGAGGCCCAAATCTGTTATTACAGATGGAGATGCAGCGATGATAAGGGCTATTAGGAAGGTGCTTTCTGACGTGTGGCATCGTCTATGTTCATGGCATATTGAAAAGAATATGCAGAAACACCTCAACCACAAGTCATTGAAGGAGTTTAGGGCATTATTGTACTATGCCACTACACATAAGGTTTTTGAGGAGAGATGGGCCGCGTTTGTGCGCAAATGGCAGACGGAGAAAACGAAAACATGGCTCCATAGGATGTACAGGAAGAGGACGCTTTGGGCTGCATCATATTTGTCTGGTGGGTTTTTCCTTGGTATGCGCAGTAATCAGAGGAGTGAGAGTCTGAACTCCAGCCTGCACCTTCATCTTGACTATGGTATGACGATCGTTGACATGATTGTACACTACGAGAATTGTATTGTTCGCCTCCGTGAGAATGAAGCTTATGATGACTACAGGGCCTCACAGACTCTTCCAGTAACAGTGACTGAGTGTCAGGCCATTGAGTCGTATGCTGCGAAAGCATTCACGCAGGCAAACTTTTATATGTTGCAACAAGATATAAAGAAGGTACAGGAGCTTGAGGTAATTGATAGACTGACAGGGACCGATAGTCAGAGATTTGTGGTTGCGTGGAAGAATAACAGGGATCACAGATTTAATGTGGACTATACGCCAGGTAACTCGGCAGAAACTATAAAGTGCAGTTGCCGAAGTATGACTCGCAAAGGGCTTCCTTGCAAGCATATTATTCATGTTTTGAATGCACTGAACTTACCTGTGATACCCAAGTGTTGCGTCCTGCGAAGATTCTCAAAAAAAGCACGAGCTGGACTGCCAGTGAAGCGCACCAGCGATTTGTTTGCGTGGGGTTGGTCGAGTGGTGAGGACAGAGCTAGATATAGTGAGTTGACCATCAAATCTTCAGAAGCCTGTCATGTCGCATGCAGTAATCCTTTCTTATTCGACAAGTTGATGGCAGCTCTGGATGATGTTATAGTGAATAAGGATATTCAGGGAAATGAAGATGATGTTCAGCGAAGTTTCGTGAACAGTAATCCATTTGAGCCTAACCGAGATCATATTCTTGTTCGTGATCCAGTAAAGGTTTCCACCAAGGGCGCACCTAAGCAGAACAGTAGAGGTCGCGGTAAGGGTGGCCCAGATGTGACAAAAAATGAGAGGCCTAAAGCATTTGACAAGAAATCTGGACGAAAATGTAGCTTATGCAGCGGCTCAGGTCATAACAGGAGCACATGCAGCAAAAATGAAGAGTATGTCTATTATTTATTTATGTCAGTTTTGTTGTTTCATTAACGGTGCATTGATTCTCATATTTTTTTGTATGCAGCAACTGGGCTTGAAGACTGAAGTGAAGACGATGTGAGTGTTTTACCTCTTCCATTTATATGAAGAACATTTGTTAAATTTTTGTTCGTGTTGAGTATTTTATATGTGTGAAACATGATTATTGCGTACGGACCGTTGTCATTTCAGACTTGTTATTTTCTGTCAACTACAATAAAATTACTGTGGTGACAATTGTTATGTTGAGACAACATTGTTGTTGATATAAATATTCACTATTCATTGTTTATTGTATGAATTCTGCATGTATTTACTACAGTCCCGTCGGCTGTCAAATATATCAAAATAGAAGAAGTACTCTGTGTACTGTTTTTTTTTTAAAAGGAAAAAAATGCCCGCCCGTCTCCACAACATCTCTTAGTAAGCCCATCGTTATCAAGCCCAACGGGCGACTACAACTAGCGTTTCGGAGCACGCCGTGGAAACCAGGCCCAACAGGGCAGCATCGACGCGGCACATCGACGGGGTAGTAATCAGAGAAGTTCAATACGACAACGGGAGCTGAGTATATAAACTAGTCGTCGTCGCCTTCGGCCGTCGAGGTGGGACTAAACTTGCGTCGGTTTCACTGGTGCGGCGTCACAGCGGTGGTAACTGGGCCGGCCCACGGCGCGTCGAGCCATCGAGAAGACCGCGCCGTCAATTGCCTTTTTGGGCCGGCCCACGGCGCGTCGAGCAGTCGAGAAGACCGCGCCGTCCAGTGCCTTTTTGGGCCGGCCCACATCGCGTCTGGCTGTGTCCACGTCGCCCCGCGGCCGACGGAAGTTTAGTCCCACCTCGCCGGCCGAAGGGGACGACGACCTGTTTATATACTCAGCTCCCGTCGTTGCATTGAGCTCCTTTGAATACTGCCCCGTCGATGTGCCGCGTTGATTCTGCCCTTGTTGGGCCTGATTTCCACGGCGTGCTCCGAAACGCCCGTTGTAGTCGCCCTTTGGGCTTGATAACGACGGGCTTACTAAGAAACGCCGTGGAGACGGGCGGGCTTTTTTTTTATGTCAAATAATTTTTCAGTAACACGCATTGATAACCACGGGCTTACTAAGAAACGCCGTGGAGACGGGCGGGCATTTTTTTTTATGTCAAATAATTTTTCAGTAACACGCAGTGTGCTGCCATAGTTTAGTGCACAAAAATTTAACGACGGCATGATTACATATAACTATTCGGCAACAAAAAAATCATGTAAACAAAAAAAATTATTACATAATATTTATGAAACGAAATATCATGTGGACATTAAAAAACATTTGGAAAAGTGCCGACTCTATTACATATAACTATTCGGAAGCAGAGTCTATTACATAAAATTTATAAGCAAGTGCGCAAAGCGTTTGGAAAATAAAGTCCTCCAGTACCACTCAAAGCACATGCAAATCTCCTCCGTGCCGCATCTATTTCTTCTTCTTTGATATCCGAATAACTTTGTTTTTCACTTCATCAAGCTTGTTTCTTTCCGAAAAGATAAGTTGCGCAATCATTAACTCTCTCGAATCATCAATAGAGGTCTGAAAAAAAATGGTGTTAGCACAGCGTTCATTGTACATCGTAGTCCAAACATGACTTGCGTACCTGTGAAAATAAGCCTGTCCATTTGTCACCATCCCAATATTGAAAGCATCGAAGGAGAAATATTCCACACGAATTCCTAGTGCATACAACTTACGAAGATTAAATTTGTACTGCACATACAAGACCGACATTCTGTCGAAGTAAAAACTCACCCATCATGTTGTTTTGGCATGTCATACGTTTGAATAGGCCACTTGGAAACATCCGGATAATTCACAATTCCGGTTGCATTTGCTTCTTGGATATCTTCTGCTGGTTGTTTTCTCTAAAGATATAATAAACATGTTGGAAAGCATGTCATTCAGTGTACTAAAGAAAACGAATGTTCCAAATGGACATTTGCAAGTTAAACCTACCAGGTCCTCAACGAGTTCTCTAGTAACAGTGTCAAGTTTTCCGGTCATCAACGAGTCAAGAACCTGAAACTCTCTTTTTCCGCTATGCATGACGACAGTAATCCAGTGATTATTTTGCTTGTTTAGAGGAATGTAAGTCTGCATCACAAGGACCATAAAACACAATCATCACATAATATCGTATGTATGTACCGTGTTAACAATCAAACTTACCTTTGATTTTTTGAAATACTCGTCCTCACATCTGTTCACGGGTCCATTACTATGCGACTCTGCTTCATAATCGTTACCGGCGGTCTTTTTTCCGGGTCTAACGTGAAGCAACCAATGTACCCTCCAAGTTGTTAACATGAAATGATCATCATTAACTTTGTCCACCAAAAATGATGAGTATGCATCAATTACCTATAAATAATGTGTTAGATTTAACAATGGCATTTTTGAATCAATTGTAAAACAATATATGAAATTAACTTACGTCGCCACTTAGCCACTCATGGTTAATAATCTGACAAGCTCTCCGAACAGTGAGACCTTCTTCCATGCCATCATTGAAAATTTCTGTTTTGGCATGTTTTTGTGAATGCTCATGCGCACGCACGTACTTGATGGACGCTTTCACCACATCATACTCATCACCAGATTTGTTAACATCACCATTTTGGAACAATTCTGTAACGCACCACTCAAATACTTATAAACACAAATATCTAAATAATTATTACGCAATAACAATTAGAAACAAAGAAAACTTACTTCCTTTGGCAGAACGTTTTGCACGTTTGTTTGGTTTAGGGACCACATAAGGAGACTTGACATGTTGTGATCCTGTGCGCTTGCGCCTGCCAGTAACCTCCTCCACTTCCTCTTGTACTCCTTGAGAACCAACCGACGCATGCGATGCGATTTCGTCCGTCTCCAAAGATGTGGCAGCTTTTTCATCAGATACTTCTGGTACTTGGACAGGATCATCCATATCACCCTTGAAACTATCCCAGTACTCAGGTGTGCAGTAAAAAGGTGTGTTTCCACGAGAAGTTACATCAACGCCGTTATCATCCTTTTGCAAATTCATTTTGGAAGGTGTGCGGAACCGGTCTGAATCATCTTTTTGATATACAAACTCTTTTTGCGGACGTCCACCATCGTTTGAAGACTCATTAATGCCTCCGTACAGATTCTCTTCGTCCGCTTCCAGGTTACTGGGTTTGTAGGAGATGCCGGTTTTGTTCAGTTTCTCAATCATCCTCTGCAAGAAAACATTTCATCTTAGTTCTTCAATTCAGTGATGGACATTAAAGAGACGTGCTCAAGTGTTACCTGTGCGCATAACTCTGGCAAACGAAGCATTTCCTTCCGAAGCTCATTCATCTCACTCAAAATCCGGTCCATAGTAGGCTTCTGGCTCGAAGCCTCCGAGGTACTGCCCTCTTTCCTGGTTCCAGTAACGTTAGATTTTTTGCTACTAGCTTTCTTGGTTTTTTGAGCTTCTTCTTCCGCAATTTTTTTCAGCCTATACTCCTCTGTAATGTTGTCATCGATCTACAAGTGCAACAAGATAATTATACATAAAACCATATGCACACTTTACTTTACTTCATAAATGTAAAAAAATGAGTACTAGGATTACCATCCCAACACCACGACCATATTCATAGTCGTATTTGTCTCTTCTCACAGCCATATCTTCCGTCCAGTTCCTCATCAGCGGGCTCAACAATGCCAACGGATCATGTTTTGGACCGGTGATTGGTTGCACCTTCTCCCAGTATAGGTACTGCAAAACACATAAACTAATTAAATTACATGTTCTTCCGTGAGATGTTATAACAAAAGTGTTGAAATTAATAAATACAACGTACTTGCAAAAGGGCGAGGTTCCCCTGGGGCCACTGCCTGACATGGCCGTCCTGCACAAGTTTACCAATCTCCGATAAACAGAATCGTGAAGTGAATGCATTCCAGTTGAACTTCCGTATCAACTTAATATTTTGCACTAAGGCATAGTATTTTTTTCGGAACGTATTCATGAGACACTGGTGCAATTATAGTTCCTAAGAGAACTAGAAATGTCATCCGAATAAAGTCATCATCAGTGCTCTTATCCTTCACAATCTTTTCTATGAGATCATCAATCATGATCTTACCATTTTTCTTGCTAACAAAACTAACAGGTATTTTTTTGGTTGCTTTTTCTCCTTCAGTACTAAGAAACCCAAAAACATCCACTCCATTGTTTTTCCAACCAAATATGGAGTACACATCATCAGGCCTTAATGAAATAAGACCTTTACATCCAGCAGTACTTCCAGAACTCTCTTGAACCATGAATTTTTTGCTACTCGGATTGTAACCTTGGAGTAAAAAGTGAAGCAAAAAATCACGCATCTTTATCGATGGTATTCTAAACATGCCCTGCATATCCGTTTCATAAAACCTGAATTTCTGACTGGGTGACAATTTGTCAACTAGGCTAACCCACTTTTGAACAGAACATGGAATCACACCGTCGATATTCATACTGCATCAAATAGATTTCTGTCACATACCATCATACTGCTATGAGCCTCGTTGTATAAAAGAAGTGGAAAAAAAACTTACACAACGGCGACGGTGGGAAAGGCACCGGCGGCGTATAGTGGCGACGGGTCAGGGGACGCAAGACGGCGCGGGCGCACCGACGTAGTATGTACGGTGGGGCGACGGCGGGAGAGGCAGCGGCAACGTATACACGGCGACGGGTCAGGTCAGGGCAGGCCGGCGCGGCCGCACCAGCGCCGTTTTGGAGTGTGGGGCGACGGGCGACATACGGTGGCAGCAGGTGCAGATCGCGGCGGCGGCGAGACGGGCTGACGTAGAAGGAATTTTGCATGTACGTCGGCTAACGACGTCGCCCGAGCGCTGATTGCGGCGTCGTTGTTAGTGGGATGGCCCCATGCACGCATGCGCGTCGGTTAGCTAGACGGCCGGCGTTTTTTTTCAGGGCCTCATTTTTTTTTACAAATTGAAATAGGCATATTTTTTTTAACCCTGAAAATACTGCCCAGACGTGACGCAACGTGCGTTCGTAGTAGGACTTCGTTCATTTCAGGCGTGGGTTGCCCGGGTGGGGCCCCACACGCGGTCCCAGAAGTTGGGTGCAATCCGTTAAACCGGTCAGGTACTTGCTGTGGAAGGGGGTGGTCTCGGTATGGCCGGAGGGGACCCTCGGTCGCACCTCTCCGCTTCGCATCCGCCAAACGTGCCCAATTTTTTTCCACGCGATACTGTGCCCTAGCAGGGCACGCACGCAAAAAAAATTCCCGATTCGAGTCCATATGCATTTACTACCATTTTCCGGGCAGAAAACCATAAAAATACTACCCGGACGTGACGCAACGTGCGTTCGTAGTCGGATTTCGTTCATTTCGGGCGTGGGGTGCCCGGGTGGGGCCCCACACGCGGTCCCAGAAGTTGGGTGCAATCCGTCAAACCGGTCAGGTACTTGCTGTGGAAGGGGGTGGTTTCGGTATGGCCGGAGGGGACCCTCGGTCGCACCTCTCCGCTTCGCATCCGCCAAACGTGCCCAATTTTTTTCCACGTGATACTGTGCCCTAGCAGGGCACGCACGCAAAAAAATTTCCCGTTTCGAGTCCGTATGCATTTACTACCATTTTCCGGGCAGAAAACCCTGAAAATACTGCCCGGACGTGACGCAACGTGCGTTCGTAGTCGGATTTCGTTCATTTCGGGCGTGGGGTGCCCGGATGGGGCCCCACACGCGCTCCCAGAAGTTGGTTGCAATCTGTCAAACCGGTCAGGTACTTGCTGTGGAAGGGGGTGGTCTCGGTATGGCCGGAGGGGACCCTCGGTCGCACCTCTCCGCTTCGCATCCGCCAAACGTGCCCAATTTTTTTTCCACGTGATACTGTGCCCTAGCAGGGCACGCACGCAAAAAAATTTCCCGTTTCAAGTCCGTATGCATTTACTACCATTTTCCGGGCAGAAAACCCTGAAAATACTGCCCGGACGTGACGCAACGTGCGTTCGTAGTCGGATTTCGTTCATTTCGGGCGTGGGGTGCCCGGATGGGGCCCCACACGCGCTCCCAGAAGTTGGTTGCAATCTGTCAAACCGGTCAGGTACTTGCTGTGGAAGGGGGTGGTCTCGGTATGGCCGGAGGGGACCCTCGGTCGCACCTCTCCGCTTCGCATCCGCCAAACGTGCCCAATTTTTTTTCCACGTGATACTGTGCCCTAGCAGGGCACGCACGCAAAAAAATTTCCCGTTTCGAGTCCGTATGCATTTACTACCATTTTCCGGGCAGAAAACCCTGAAAATACTGCCCGGACGTGACGCAACGTGCGTTCGTAGTCGGATTTCGTTCATTTCGGGCATGGGGTGCCCGGGTGGGGCCCCACACGCGCTCCTAGAAGTTGGATGCAATCCGTCAAACCGGTCAGGTACTTGCTGTGGAAGGGGGTGGTCTCGGTATGGCCGGAGGGGACCCTCGGTCGCACCTCTCCGCTTCGCATCCGCCAAACGTGCCCAATTTTTTTCCACGTGATACTGTGCCCTAGCAGGGCACGCACGCAAAAACTTTCCCCGTTTCGAGTCCGTATGCATTTACTACCATTTTCCGGGCAGAAAACCCTGAAAATACTGCCCGGACGTGACGCAATGTGCGTTCGTAGTCGGATTTCGTTCATTTCGGGCGTGGGGTGCCCGGGTAGGGCCCCACACGCGCTCCGAAAAGTTGGGTGCAATCCGTCAAACCGGTCAGGTACTTGCTGTGGAAGGGGGTGGTTTCGGTATGGCCGGAGGGGACCCTCGGTCGCACCTCTCCGCTTCGCATCCGCCAAATGTGCCCAATTTTTTTCCACGTGATACTGTGCCCTAGCAGGGCACGCACGCAAAAAAATTTCCCGTTTCGAGTCCGTATGCATTTACTACCATTTTCCGGGCAGAAAACCCTGAAAATACTGCCCGGACGTGACGCAACGTGCGTTCGTAGTCGGATTTCGTTCATTTCGGGCGTGGGGTGCCCGGGTGGGGCCCCACACGCGCTCCCAAAAGTTGGGTGCAATCCGTCAAACCGGTCAGGTACATGCTGTGGAAGGGGATGGTCTCGGTATGGCCGGAGGGGACCCTCGGTCGCACCTCTCCGCTTCGCGTCCGCCAAACTTGCCCAATTTTTTTCCACGTGATACTGTGCCCTAGCAGGGCACGCACGCAAAAAAATTTCCCGTTTCGAGTCCGTATGCATTTACTACCATTTTCCGGGCAGAAAACCCTGAAAATACTGCCCGGACGCGACGCAACGTGCGTTCGTAGTCGAATTTCGTTCATTTCGGGCGTGGGGTGCCCGGGTGGGGCCCCACACGCGCTCCCAGAAGTTGGGTGCAATCCATCAAACCGGTCAGGTACTTGCTGTGGAAGGGGGTGGTCTCGGTATGGCCGGAGGGGACCCTCGGTCGCACCTCTCCGCTTCGCATCCGCCAAACGTGCCCATTTTTTTTCCACGTGATACTGTGCCCAGCAGGGCACGCACGCAAAAAAATTTCCCGTTTCGAGTCCGTATGCATTTACTACCATTTTTCGGGCAGAAAACCCTGAAAATACTGCCCGGACGTGACGCAACGTGCGTTCGTAGTCGGATTTCGTTCATTTCGGGTGTGGGGTGCCCGGGTGGGGCCCCACATGCGCTCCCAGAAGTTGGGTGCAATCCGTCAAACCGGTCAGGTACTTGCTGTGGAAGGGGGTGGTCTCGGTATGGCCGGAGGGGACCCTCGGTCGCACCTCTGCGCTTCGCATCCGCCAAACGTGCCCAATTTTTTTCCACGTGATACTATGCCCTAGCAGGGCACGCACGCAAAAAAAATTCCCGTTTCGAGTCCGTATGTATTTACTACCATTTTCCGGGCAGAAAACCCTGAAAATACTGCCCGGACGTGACGCAACGTGCGTTCGTAGTCGGATTTCGTTCATTTCGGGCGTGGGGTTCCCGGGTGGGGCCCCACACGCGCTCCCAGAAGTTGGGTGCAATCCGTCAAACCGGTCAGGTACTTGTTGTGGAAGGGGGTGGTGTCGGTATGGCCGGAGGGGACCCTCGGTCGCACCTCTCCGCTTCGCATCCGCCAAACGTGCCCAATTTTTTTTCACGTGAAACTGTGCCCTAGCAAGGCACGCACGCAAAAAAATTTCCCGTTTCGAGTCCGTATGCATTTACTACCATTTTCCGGGCAGAAAACCCTGAAAATACTGCCCGGACGTGACGCAACGTGCGTTCGTAGTCGGATTTCGTTCATTTCGGGCGTGGGGTGCCCGGGTGGGGCCCCACACGCGCTCCCAGAAGTTGGGTGCAATCCGTCAAACCGGTCAGGTACTTGCTGTGGAAGGGGGTGGTCTCGGTATGGCCGGAGGGGACCCTCGGTCGCACCTCTCCGCTTCGCATTCGCCAAACGTGCCCAATTTTTTTCCACGTGATACTGTGCCCTAACAGGGCACGCACGCAAAAAAATTTCCCGTTTCGAGTCCGTATGCATTTACTACCATTTTCCGGGCAGAAAACCCTGAAAATACTGCCCGGACGTGACACAACATGCGTTCGTAGTCGGATTTCGTTCATTTCGGGCGTGGGGTGCCCGGGTGGGGCCCCACACGCGCTCCCAGAAGTTGGGTGCAATCCGTCAAACCGGTCAGGTACTTGCTGTGGAAGGGGGTGGTCTCGGTATGGCCGGAGGGGACCCTCGGTCGCACCTCTCCGCTTCGCATCCGCCAAACGTGCCCAATTTTTTTCCACGTGATACTGTACCCTAGCAGGGCACGCACGCAAAAACTTTCCCCGTTTCGAGTCCGTATGCATTTACTACCATTTTCCGGGCAGAAAACCCTGAAAATACTGCCCGGATGTGACGCAACGTGCGTTCGTAGTCGGATTTCGTTCATTTCGGGCGTGGGGTGCCCAGGTAGGGCCCCACACGCGCTCCCAGAAGTTGGGTGCAATCCGTCAAACTGTTCAGGTACTTGCTGTGGAAGGGGGTGGTTTCGGTATGGCCGGAGGGGACCCTCGGTCGCACCTCTCCGCTTCGCATCCGCCAAACGTGCCCAATATTTTTCCACGTGATACTGTGCCCTAGCAGGGCACGCACGCAAAAAAATTTCCCGTTTCGAGTCCGTATGCATTTACTACCATTTTCCGGGCAGAAAACCCTGAAAATACTGCCCGGACGTGACGCAACGTGCGTTCGTAGTCGGATTTCGTTCATTTCGGGCGTGGGGTGCCCGGGTGGGGCCCCACACGCGCTCCCAAAAGTTGGGTGCAATCCGTCAAACCGGTCAGGTACATGCTGTGGAAGGGGATGGTCTCGGTATGGCCGGAGGGGACCCTCGGTCGCACCTCTCCGCTTCGCCTCCGCCAAACGTGCCCAATTTTTTTCCACGTGATACTGTGCCCTAGCAGGGCACGCACACAAAAAATTTTCCCGTTTCGAGTCCGTATGCATTTACTACCATTTTCCGGGCAGAAAACCCTGAAAATACTGCCCGGACGTGACGCAACGTGCGTTCGTAGTCGGATTTCGTTCATTTCGGGCGTGGGGTGCCCGGGTGGGGCCCCACACGCGCTCCCAGAAGTTGGGTGCAATCCATCAAACCGGTCAGGTACTTGCTGTGGAAGGGGGTGGTCTCGGTATGGCCGGAGGGGACCCTCGGTCGCACCTCTCCGCTTCGCATCCGCCAAACGTACCCATTTTTTTTCCACGTGATACTGTGCCCAGCAGGGCACGCACGCAAAAAAATTTCCCGTTTCGAGTCCGTATGCATTTACTACCATTTTTCGGGCAGAAAACCCTGAAAATACTGCCCGGACGTGACGCAACGTGCGTTCGTAGTCGGATTTCGTTCATTTCGGGTGTGGGGTGCCCGGGTGGGGCCCCACATGCGCTCCCAGAAGTTGGGTGCAATACGTCAAACCGGTCAGGTACTTGCTGTGGAAGGGGGTGGTCTTGGTATGGCCGGAGGGGACCCTCGGTCGCACCTCTCCGCTTCGCATCCGCCAAACGTGCCCAATTTTTTTCCACGTGATACTATGCCCTAGCAGGGCACGCACGCAAAAAAAATTCCCGTTTCGAGTCCGTATGTATTTACTACCATTTTCCGGGCAGAAAACCCTGAAAATACTGCCCGGACGTGACGCAACGTGCGTTCGTAGTCGGAATTCGTTCATTTCGGGCGTGGGGTGCCCGGCTGGGGCCCCACACGCGCTCCCAGAAGTTGGGTGCAATCCGTCAAACCGGTCAGGTACTTGTTGTGGAAGGGGGTGGTCTCGGTATGGCCGGAGGGGACCCTCGGTCGCACCTCTCCGCTTCGCATCCGCCAAACGTGCCCAATTTTTTTTCACGTGAAACTGTGCCCTAGCAAGGCACGCACGCAAAAAAATTTCCCGTTTCGAGTCCGTATGCATTTACTACCATTTTCCGGGCAGAAAACCCTGAAAATACTGCCCGGACGTGACGCAACGTGCGTTCGTAGTCGGATTTCGTTCATTTCGGGCGTGGGGTGCCCGGGTGGGGCCCCACACGCGCTCCCAGAAGTTGGGTGCAATCCGTCAAACCGGTCAAGTACTTGCTGTGGAAGGGGGTGGTCTCGGTATGGCCGGAGGGGACCCTCGGTCGCACCTCTCCGCTTCGCATCCGCCAAACGTGCCCAATTTTTTTCCACGTGATACTGTGCCCTAGCAGGGCACGCACGCAAAAAATTTCCCGTTTCGAGTCCGTATGCATTTACTACCATTTTCCGGGCAGAAAACCCTGAAAATACTGCCCGGACGTGACGCAGCGTGCGTTCGTAGTCGGATTTCGTTCATTTCGGGCGTGGGGTGCCCGGGTGGGGCCCCACACGCGCTCCCAGAAGTTGGGTGCAATCCGTCAAACCGGTCAGGTACTTGCTGTGGAAGGGGGTGGTCTCGGTATGGCCGGAGGGGACCCTCGGTCGCACCTCTCCGCTTCGCATCCGCCAAACGTGCCCTATTTGTTTCCACCTGATACTGTGCCCTAGCAGGGCACGCACGCAAAAAAATTTCCCGTTTCGAGTCCGTATGCATTTACTACCATTTTTCGGGCAGAAAACCCTAAAAATACTGCCCGGACGTGATGCAACGTGCGTTCGTAGTCGGATTTCGTTCATTTCGGGCGTGGGGTGCCCGGGTGGGGCCCCACACGCGGTCCCAGAAGTTGGGTGCAATCCGTCAAACCGGTCAGGTACTTGCTGTGGAAGGGGGTGGTTTCGGTATGGCCGGAGGGGACCCTCGGTCGCACCTCTCCGCTTTGCATCCGCCAAACGTGCCCAATTTTTTTCCACGTGATACTGTGCCCTAGCAGGGCACGCACGCAAAAAAATTTCCCGCTTCGAGTCCGTATGCATTTACTACCATTTTCCGGGCAGAAAACCCTGAAAATACTGCCCGGCCGTGACGCAACGTGCGTTCGTAGTCGGATTTCGTTCATTTCGGGCGTGGGGTGCCCGGGTGGGGCCCCACACGCGCTCCCAGAAGTTGGGTGCAATCCGTCAAACCGGTCAGGTATTTGCTGTGGAAGGGGTGGTCTCGGTATGGCCGGAGGGGACCCTCGGTCGCACCTCTCCGCTTCGCATCCGCCAAACGTGCCCAATTTTTTCCCACGTGATACTGTGCCCTAGCAGGGCACGCACGCAAAAAAATTTCCCGTTTCGAGTCCGTATGCATTTACTACCATTTTCCGGGCAGAAAACCCTGAAAATACTGCCCGGACGTGACGCAACGTGCGTTCGTAGTCGGATTTCGTTCATTTCGGGCGTGGGGTGCCCGGATGGGGCCCCACACGCGCTCCCAGAAGTTGGGTGCAATCCGTCAAACCGGTCAGGTACTTGCTGTGGAAGGGGGTGGTTTCGGTATGGCCGGAGGGGACCCTCGGTCGCACCTCTCCGCTTCGCATCCGCCAAACGTGCCCAATTTTTTTCCACGTGATACTGTCCCCTAGCAGGGCAGGCATGCAAAAAAATTTCCCGTTTCGAGTCCGTATGCATTTACTACCATTTTCCGGGCAGAAAACCCTAAAAATACTGCCCGGACGTGACGCAACGTGCGTTCGTAGTCGGATTTCGTTCATTTCGGGCGTGGGGTGCCCGGGTGGGGCCCCACACGCGCTCCCAAAAGTTGGGTGCAATCCGTCAAACCGGTCAGGTACTTGCTGTGGAAGGGGATGGTCTCGATATGGCCGGAGGGGACCCTCGGTCGCACCTCTCCGCTTCACATCCGCCAAACGTGCCCAATTTTTTTCCACGTGATACTGTGCCGTAGCAGGGCACGCACGCAAAAATATTTCCCGTTTCGAGTCCGTGTGCATTTACTACCATTTTCCGGGCAGAAAACCCTGAAAATACTGCCCGGACGTGACGCAACGTCCGTTCGTAGTCGGATTTCGTTCATTTCGGGCGTGGGGTGCCCGGGTGGGGCCCCACACGCGCTCCTAGAAGTTGGGTGCAATCCGTCAAACCAGTCAGGTACTTGCTGTGGAAGGGGGTGGTCTCGCTATGGCCGGAGGGGACCCTCGGTCGCACCTCTCCGCTTCGCATCCGCCAAACGTGCCCAATTTTTTTCCACGTGATACTGTGCCCTATCAGGGAACAGACGTAAAAAAAAATTCCCGTTTCGAGTCCGTATGCATTTACTACCATTTTCCGGGCAGAAAACCCTGAAAATACTGCCCGGACGTGACGCAACGTGCGTTCTTAGTCGGATTTCGTTCATTTCGGGCGTGGGGTGCCCGGGTGGGGCCCCACACGCGCTCCCAGAAGATGGGTGCAATCCGTCAAACCGGTCAGGTACCTGCTGTGGAAGGGGGTGGTCTCGGTATGGCCGGAGGGGACCCTCGGTCGCACCTCTCCGCTTCGCATCCGCCAAACGTGCCCAATTTTTTTCCACGTGATACTGTGCCTTAGCAGGGCACGCACGCAAAAAAAATTCCCGTTTCGAGTTCGTATGCATTTACTACCATTTTCCGGGCAGAAAACCCTGAAAATACTGCCCGGACGTGACGCAACGTGCGTTCGTAGTCGGATTTCGTTCATTTCGGGCGTGGGGTGCCCGGGTGGGCCCCACACGCGCTCCCAGAAGTTGGGTGCAATCCGTCAAACCGGTCAGGAACTTGCTATGGAAGGGGGTGGTCTCGGTATGGCCGGAGGGGACCCTCGGTCGCACCTCTCCGCTTCGCATCCGCCAAACGTGCCCAATTTTTTTCCACGTGATACTGTGCCCTAGCAGGGCACGCACGCAAAAAAAATTCCCGTTTCGAGTCCGTATGCATTTACTACCATTTTCCGGGCAGAAAACCCTGAAAATACTGCCCGGACGTGACGCAACGTGCGTTCGTAGTCGGATTTCGTTCATTTCGGGCGTGGGGTGCCCGGGTGGGGCCCCACACGCGGTCCCAGAAGTTGGGTGCAATCCGTCAAACCGGTCAGGTACTTGCTGTGGAAGGGGGTGGTTTCGGTATGGCCGGAGGGGACCCTCGGTCGCACCTCTCCGCTTTGCATCCGCCAAACATGCCCAATTTTTTTTCCATGTGATACTGTGCCCTAGCAGGGCACGCACGGAAAAAAATTTCCCGCTTCGAGTCCGTATGCATTTACTACCATTTTCCGGGCAGAAAACCCTGAAAATACTGCCCGGACGTGACGCAACGTGCGTTCGTAGTCGGATTTCGTTCATTTCGGGCGTGGGGTGCCCGGGTGGGGCCCCACACGCGCTCCCAGAAGTTGGGTGCAATCCGTCAAACCGGTCAGGTACTTGCTGTGGAAGGGGGTGGTCTCGGTATGGCCGGAGGGGACCCTCGGTCGCACCTCTCCGCTTCGCATCCGCCAAACGTGCCCAATTTTTTTCCACGTGATACTGTGCCCTAGCAGGGCACGCACGCAAAAAAAATTCCCGTTTCGATTCCGTATGCATTTACTACCATTTTTCGGGCAGAAAACCCTGAAAATACTGCCCGGACGTGACGCAACGTGCGTTCGTAGTCGGATTTCGTTCATTTCGGGCGTGGGGTGCCCGGGTGGGGCCCCACACGCGCTCCCAGAAGTTGGGTGCAATCCGTCAAACCGGTCAGGTACTTGCTGTGGAAGGGGTTGGTCTCGGTATGGCCGGAGGGGACCCTCGGTCGCACCTCTCCGCTTCGCATCCGCCAAACGTGCCCAATTTTTTTCCACGTGATACTGTGCCCTAGCAGGGCACGCACGCAAAAAAAATTCCCGTTTCGAGTCCGTATGCATTTACTACCATTTTCAGGGCAGAAAACCCTGAAAATACTGCCCGGACATGACGCAACGTGCGTTCGTAGTCGGATTTCGTTCATTTCGGGCGTGGGGTGCCCGGGTGGGGCCCCACACGCGCTCCCAGAAGTTGGATGCAATCCGTCAAACCGGTCAGGTACTTGCTGTGGAAGGGGGTGGTCTCGGTATGGCCGGAGGGGACCCTCGGTCGCACCTCTCCGCTTCGCATCCGCCAAACGTGCCCAATTTTTTTCCACGTGATACTGTGCCTTAGTAGGGCACGCACGCAAAAATATTTACCGTTTCGAGTCCGTATGCATTTACTACCATTTTCCGGGCAGAAAACCCTGAAAATACTGCCCGGACGTGACGCAACGTGCGTTCGTAGTCGGATTTCGTTCATTTCGGGCGTGGGGTGCCCGGGTGGGGCCCCACACGCGCTCCCAGAAGTTGGATGCAATCCGTCAAACCGGTCAGGTACTTGCTGTGGAAGGGGGTGGTCTCGGTATGGCCGGAGGGGACCCTCGGTCGCACCTCTGCGCTTCGCATCCGCCAAACGTGCCCAATTTTTTTCCACGTGATACTGTGCCCTAGCAGGGCACGCACGCAAAAATATTTACCGTTTCGAGTCCGTATGCATTTACTACCATTTTCCGGGCAGAAAACCCTGAAAATACTGCCCGGACGTGACGCAACGTGCGTTCGTAGTCGGATTTCGTTCATTTCGGGCGTGGTGTGCCCGGGTGGGGCCCCACACGCGCTCCCAGAAGTTGGGTGCAATCCGTCAAACCGGTCAGGTACTTGCTGTGGAAGGGGGTGGTCTCGGTATGGCCGGAGGGGATCCTCGGTCGCACCTCTCCGCTTCGCATCCGCCAAACGTGCCCAATTTTTTTCCACGTGATACTGTGCCCTAACAGGGCACGCACGCAAAAAAATTTCCCGTTTCGAGTCCGTATGCATTTACTACCATTTTCCGGGCAGAAAACCCTGAAAATACTGCCCGGACGTGACGCAACGTGCGTTCGTAGTCGGATTTCGTTCATTTCGGGCGTGGGGTGCCCGGGTGGGGCCCCACACGCGCTCCCAGAAGTTGGGTGCAATCCGTCAAACCGGTCAGGTACTTGCTGTGGAAGGGGGTGGTTTCGGTATGGCCGGAGGGGATCCTCGGTCGCACCTCTCCGCTTCGCATCCGCCAAACGTGCCCAATTTTTTCCACGTGATACTGTGCTCTAGCAGGGCACGCACGCAAAAATTTTTCAGTTGGGACTGCCTTTTCCAGGTTTTCGAAGCTAGAGGTTTCCCTCCAAAGTACTTTCAAAATATTTCGGAAAATGTAAATGAATTTAAAAATTCTTGTATTCATTCATATATGTTAATGAATTTAAAAATATTCTCTGATTCATAAATGTTAACGAATTTAATAATATTTCAGGAAATGTTAATGAACTAAAATATATCACCTTTTTAATTTTTTTCTTTATTTGTGATATTTTGTATTTCAAAATTTCAATTTTTTCATCCACCGGCTATACTATATGGACATATTTAAACAAAATCTGAACATTTCTAAAACGCTTTATAAACAATTACATACACTTTTTATTTTTTATTTTATGTGTTTTCATGATTTTTTTATTCTACAAATTTTTGATAATTGTATACCTAATTCTGTCCTATGTATATTCGATGCAATTTTTTTAAATATATTATGAACATTTTTATGCATGGGTCAGACAATTTTGAATTTTTCTCAAAATAAGCGTTCTATATTTAGCTAATTTTTTTAACAATTTTTGAAGACAAATTTAAACAAGACTCCAACAAACTAGATTGAACATAGATATATTTTACATAGTCCATTCAACATTACCGAAATCAGACGAGTTTTTCCAAACATAAACGATACATAGTTCATACTTAGAAAATTAAAAAAAAAACTAGTCCTCCTCCTCGTCGCTAGCCAACAGATCGATGACCTCCCCGACATCACCGCCGTCACCGCCGTCACCCCCGCCCTCGTCGTCGTCGTCGCTGACCTGGGCCAACCGCTCCCAGTCGATGTCGTCGTCGTCCGACGACTCCGGCGCCTCCGCCTCTGCCTGCGGGACCACTGGCGGAATCGCCGCCGCCGCCTGGATCGCTACCGCCTGCTCGGCGGCCTCCCTTGCAGCCGCCGCCGCCTCTGCAACCGCCGACGCGCGCAGGGCGACGAGGTAACCCGGCGTATCGTCGGGATCACCGTCCTCCCGAAGAACCACCTGCTCCGGCGGAAGTTCCACCTCCGGAGGGGCGGGGGGATCGGCGGGCGCCGCCGCGGGTGGTGGAGGAGCCCGACGGCCGCGCGCTGCTGGACGGGGGCGCGGGACAAGAAGGCGGCGGCGGTCGCCGACGAGGTCAGGCGTGACGCCGGACTCCGCCAGCCTGTACGCGCCGATGACGGCGGCGTAGTCTTTGCCGTCCCAGAACGCGTGACAGCCGGCGATGTTGTTGTGGCCGCCGGTCCGCTTCTCCTCCGCGGTGGCGCCGGGCCCGCGCGTCGGGTAGCCGTCCTTGTCGAGCTTCCAGTCGTGCGGAAGACGGCAACCCGGCGACACGAGGAGCCCGAACCGGTGCAGCTCCTCCGTCTCCGGCGTGCTCAGGCTCGACGGCCACGCACTGGGTCCGTCGTCGCCACCGGTGCCGGAGCTGCTGCCGCGGTGGAACGACATGCCGCCGGCGGGATTTTGGGAGGTGGAGACGGGAGGTGGAGACGGGAGCGGTGTTTGCGGCGACGGGCGGACGGGGTGAGTTTTTATAGCGAGACGGCGGGGAAGCGGGCGGCCGGGTCGTTGGGCTTTCAATGCGACGGCAGTCGAGGGCGGCGGCGCGGCAGACGAGGGGACGGGGCGGCGGGGCGGCAGGCGAGGCGACGGACGGGACTGGGCGGCGGGGCGGCAGACGAGGCGACGGGACGGGGCGGCGGGCCGCAGTTCACGCGCCACGACGCGCTTTCAGCGGGCGACGCGCGGTTTGACCACCGACGCGCTTGACCACCGACGGGAAAAAAAACGTACGTCGCCACAGTAAAAAAAAGCGTAGACGTACGTACGTCGACGGCCGCGCGGGTACGTCGCGGGGGCGGGACTGAGGGAGGGGCATGGGCAAAGACCATCCTACCCTTTTTTAAGTTTTGAGGCGAAGGGGTATAGGACGATGTGGACCGTTGATGTTTTTAGGGGGGTTGTAACGAAGAAGAAGTAGTACTTTAATTGTTCTGAAGATGAACGGACAAGCCTTTGTGTCATAAAAGAGGTGAAGCCGTTGGCTTAAAACAGCTTTTCCACAAGTCTATATATAATGTAACAAATTGCAGTTCAGAACCTTGGCCAATAAGGGACAATGCAGTTTAGGAAATACAGTACAAAAGACACAAACTTAATTCTTGATGTAGATCTGGACAAATGGAATGAAGCTTTTGGTCCTTCAGAGACTATAAGTCTGCAGAGGGAGTGCAATCCTCCATGCCCACAAAACTCGGCAGCGACCTCGGAATAGGAGGTACTTCAACATCCATGACACCCTCTAGCATGCGAACAACTTGCCCCATCATTGGCCTATGATCCTCAGCATCTTGAATGCACCAGCATGCGATTCTGCAAGCTCTGCTCAGCTGCTCCACATCTGCGTCGCCTTCCAACCTGCTATCCAGTAGGCACATAACATCTCCTTCATTCACCTTGACTGCCGCAAAGATGGGAAAGTAAGTGAACTTCCCTTCCTTGATTTTCTCCACATTCCTTCGCCCCGAAATGATTTCAAGAAGCATCATTCCGTAGCTGTAAACGTCAGACTTATGTGTGATCGGAAGCCCTGAGATCCACTCCGGTGCAAGATATCCGATGGTCCCCCGCATTGTTGTCAGTGCCCTGCTAAAATCTCGGCCAAGAAGCTTCGCCATACCAAAGTCTGCAACCTTAGGGCACAAATCTGCATCAAGGAGTACATTATCTGGCTTTATATCTCAGTGTATAATGCAATCCTTGCATTCCTCGTGCAGATAAGCCAAGCCTCTTGCAGTTCCAAGTGCTATACTGTACCGGAGCTCCCAGATTAGTTTTGCAGGACTCTTCGAAAACAGATGAGAACTCAAAGATCCATTCTCCATGTACTCGTACACTAGCAATCTTTTACTTCCCTCAGCACAGAACCCAAATAAACGAACAAGATTGATGTGTTGAATCATTCCAATAGTCTGCACTTCTGCTCGGAATTGCTTCTCCCCCTGTCCAAGATCCTTTAGCTTTTTGATAGCTACCATATAGGAACCTGGCAATGTCCCCTTGAAAACACAGCCAAAACCTCCTTCTCCAAGTTTTTCAGAGAAATTTCCCGTTGCTTTCTTTATTTGTGCATTTGAGAAGATTCTAAGGCAACTATTGGACTTCACTGGTCTATCGATATATAACTTACTTTGCCTTCTCCGCAAAAGAGCAAGACCAATAAAGATAAGAGATAACACAACTGCTGCTATGATTATAAATACTTCAATCTTGGAATATGATTTTTCCTTTTTATTGAAAGAAGAATCCCATCTTTTTTTCTTCGCCAGACGAATGTACATACGGTACCCATTCGAACCAGAACCAAGCAGTATTACTGTGTTGTTCAGATCCCCATACCCCAGTAAGCATGTTATGTTGAAAGCATAAGAAGTACATGAACAGTCACTATAACAAACAGCATCACACTCTCTGCTGCTTCCGACTTGAATTAACCGTGGTATGTCGGGAAATTTATAGACTTCCTCTATTGGCTGGAAATATATTTCTTATGAACAAGGGCCATCAGGCCGAAGAGAAAAATTTAGTGAATAACCTAAAGTGGAATATTTGCATGAGTAGTGATAAAATGACATTTCAGAGATGCCGTTTGAGCGACAATACAAATCAAAGTCGCACATACTATCTGGAACTGGAAGAGACCACAACCACAACACAGAGAAACAGTCCCCTAGTTTAGCAGCAGTAACACTTCCATTGTCATCCAACCGGACATATATATGTGTACTATTTAATAGAAGATAAGTGTCTCCATCTTCGTGAGTGCTCATCCAGCTTGGGAAAGTGCCGGAATGCTCATAAGAATAAGAACCAGCATTTGAAGTTTTACCCTGCTGGACAATGAACCCTCTAATCTGGTTTGTGTTTATCTCTAGAACAGAACCACTTGTATAATAATCAATAGCAGCATAGGAAACGGACACAAGGGAGGTGTTCTTATCAGTGATCCTATTAAATCCCAGCGATCCTCCAGGTAGCAGTGTGCCAGTTGGGTTATCAAAGCTTTGCCAATATACTACGGAACTATGCATTTGGTCTCTTACAACAAGATTTCCGTTGTCAAGAAGCATCGCGACAGCCGAAATAGAAGTACTTGATGTATACCCTGATGACCAAGCAGATGAACTGTCCATGCTTAGGTGCAAGTTGCCATCTTCTGAGAGGCTAAATGACGAGGACCAAGGGTTAAAGATGACCAAGGATCCAATTCCAGCAGGTGCCCATACTAGAAGAGGGCTACAAGTCGATGAGTTAATATACCATATGCCAAAGGTAGAATCTGAATAACATGGGGGAGATGAGCAGTTGAAACCCAACTTGAATGCACCATACTTTGAGATCAAGGTCTGACCACCACTCAGAGATTGGCCTGGAAGAAGAGTATCTGTTGCATGTGCAAATATACACCTAGAAAACAAGATCTTGATCGAGTGGAGGAGAAGTATTCCTATGAAAGAAGACGATGAAGGCATGTGCTTTCTTGCCTTCTCCATTCAGTAAGAGCTCCTTGCTAACAATCTGGACGTTCTAGCCGTCCTAATGTCCCAACTCCCCACTTAATAGGTGAAAGAAGAGAAGGACTTCGGTACAACCCCCCCCCCCCCCCCCCCCAATAAACGTATAAGGGGTAGTATTGTCCATACTAAATTACACGTACACTATACCCGCCGTCCGTCGTAGGGCCGGCCGCCCGTGTACGTCGCGGCCCGTACTCCCGTGCGTCGTACGCTAGCGGTTCGGTACTGCGATCGGGAAAGGAAAAAAAAACGCCCCACCCCGACACCCCATCTCCACGTACGAAACCCTAGTGGGATCAACGCCGCCGTGGTCCATCGCCGTCACGACGTCGGGCGGCGTCCGTAGTCAGCCACGCGCCGTGAAACCGACACCCCATCCCCGCCTAGAAAACCCTAGCGGCATCGACGCCGCCGTGGTCCCACCGCCGTCACGACGTCGACCCCGACGTGCCCGCCTAGTCGGTAGCACCGACGGCGTCCGTAGTGACCACACGCCGTGTCGCCGGTGAAACGCCCAGCGCTCGCTCGCCGTTCTGTCCTGGTACGCGCCCTCCACGACGTCGGTGGCAGCAACACATCGGCGTCGACCCCAGGCGAGGACCCCTCGACGGCGCACAGTAGGTTAGGATGTCTCTTTTTGTTCTTTTTTTTATGATTTTGATTTGTCCATTGCATTTTTGTGCATTTTTGTAATGCAAAATGATTCCCTACTTAGGTAAATAAGAGAGGAGAGTAGTGACCTCTTAATGACCTCATAATGATTTTGTATGTTCAAATTTGTATGCATGCCACATAGTCATGTCACTGTTGACGAATTTACTGTATTCCCGATGATTTTTTATGGAATGTTGGCATTGATCTCACACCTTATTTGTATGTGCATAGATGGAGCAAGTAACCAGATACGTCAGTGATGATTCCGGTAGCGATAATGGATCCTCGTCATTGAATGCGAACCAACATCCCGGAGACAACTATATGAGTCAGGATGAATCGTACAGTGGTAATGTAAGTACCTTCAACGTTGAGAAAAACATATTGAACAAAAACTAGTTATTTGACACTAACATGTCCTTTTAAATTTGTACAGGTGCATGGCAATGCTGACGATGAGGAATATGATATAGATGAACAGTTTTATGCAGATAGTGTGAGCCAGGTATGTTGAAACAATTGTAGAGAAATGATTGACATTAAAATTGTATGACCACTTATGTTACTTTACATGTGCACAGATAAATGCTAATGGTGACAATGAGCGTAATAATATAGATGATGACAATGCCGAGAGCGAGGTCCATGCATCTCGTAGTGTGAGCGGTAGTCAAGTAAGTTCTTTACATTATTTATGGTTAGTAAGAATATAAGAAGAGATTGACATGCAAGGTTATATGTCATATTTTGAAGGGAGGTGTTGATGGTCCTAGCGGGAATGATGAGCACAGCGATGATGATCAGTTTGACCTTGACATGTGCTATGATGAATATCAGCAAGAGTCACTTGATAGGCATTGGGCAGTGATGGTAAAGACATTCAGGTCATTAGACGAGGTTTACACGTTCTACAACAAGCACGCGAGAGAATGTGGGTTCAGTATCAGGAAGGACTCGCTTAAATTTTCAAAGGATCGCGCAAGGACTCCGCGCTTGAGGAGGTATCTCTGTTCCGCCGCAGGAAAACGACAGGCCAAGTTCTGTACCATGGAAGGCCGGACCCGCAGGCTTAGACCGGAGAGTCGATTCTTATGCGAAGCCCATTTGACAGTTAAGCTTGATAAAAAGCTCAATCTTTGGTATGTCAGCAGTTTCTCCGATGATCACAGCCACACTCTTGCACGACCGGACGAAGTCCCTTTCCTCCGATCTCATAATCAGATCAAAGCATTTGAGAGAGCTGAGATCTTAGCTATGGCTGGAGCTGGGATAAGAAAACATATCATTTTTGACAACATCGTTAGCAGGTATGGGTCGTATGCAAAGTCACCATTTCAGAGGACAAAGCTGTATAACATGTGCTATAGGGAGAAGATGAAATTGCTTGCACAAGGTGATGCTGATACTGCCGTAGGAATCATGTTAACCAGAAAGGACAGAGATCCAGACTTCTTCTTTGAGCACACGGTTGACGCTGAAGGCAGGCTCCAAAACCTCTTCTGGTGTGATTCGCAGTCACGCCGGGATTATCTAGACTATGGTGATGTTGTTGTCTTCGATAGCACATACAAGATGAACAGGTATGGAATGCCGTTCATCCCTTTTGTGGGTCTGAACAACCACCGTTGCACTACTGTATTCGCCTGCGCCATTGTTTCAGACGAGACTGAGGCTACATATGTCTGGTTGCTTAACACGTTCTTGAAAGCTAACTATCAGAAGAGGCCCAAATCTGTTATTACAGATGGAGATGCAGCGATGATAAGGGCTATTAGGAAGGTGCTTTCTGACGTGTGGCATCGTCTATGTTCATGGCATATTGAAAAGAATATGCAGAAACACCTCAACCACAAGTCATTGAAGGAGTTTAGGGCATTATTGTACTATGCCACTACACATAAGGTTTTTGAGGAGAGATGGGCCGCGTTTGTGCGCAAATGGCAGACGGAGAAAACGAAAACATGGCTCCATAGGATGTACAGGAAGAGGACGCTTTGGGCTGCATCATATTTGTCTGGTGGGTTTTTCCTTGGTATGCGCAGTAATCAGAGGAGTGAGAGTCTGAACTCCAGCCTGCACCTTCATCTTGACTATGGTATGACGATCGTTGACATGATTGTACACTACGAGAATTGTATTGTTCGCCTCCGTGAGAATGAAGCTTATGATGACTACAGGGCCTCACAGACTCTTCCAGTAACAGTGACTGAGTGTCAGGCCATTGAGTCGTATGCTGCGAAAGCATTCACGCAGGCAAACTTTTATATGTTGCAACAAGATATAAAGAAGGTACAGGAGCTTGAGGTAATTGATAGACTGACAGGGACCGATAGTCAGAGATTTGTGGTTGCGTGGAAGAATAACAGGGATCACAGATTTAATGTGGACTATACGCCAGGTAACTCGGCAGAAACTATAAAGTGCAGTTGCCGAAGTATGACTCGCAAAGGGCTTCCTTGCAAGCATATTATTCATGTTTTGAATGCACTGAACTTACCTGTGATACCCAAGTGTTGCGTCCTGCGAAGATTCTCAAAAAAAGCACGAGCTGGACTGCCAGTGAAGCGCACCAGCGATTTGTTTGCGTGGGGTTGGTCGAGTGGTGAGGACAGAGCTAGATATAGTGAGTTGACCATCAAATCTTCAGAAGCCTGTCATGTCGCATGCAGTAATCCTTTCTTATTCGACAAGTTGATGGCAGCTCTGGATGATGTTATAGTGAATAAGGATATTCAGGGAAATGAAGATGATGTTCAGCGAAGTTTCGTGAACAGTAATCCATTTGAGCCTAACCGAGATCATATTCTTGTTCGTGATCCAGTAAAGGTTTCCACCAAGGGCGCACCTAAGCAGAACAGTAGAGGTCGCGGTAAGGGTGGCCCAGATGTGACAAAAAATGAGAGGCCTAAAGCATTTGACGAGAAATCTGGACGAAAATGTAGCTTATGCAGCGGCTCAGGTCATAACAGGAGCACATGCAGCAAAAATGAAGAGTATGTCTATTATTTATTTATGTCAGTTTTGTTGTTTCATTAACGGTGCATTGATTCTCATATTTTTTTGTATGCAGCAACTGGGCTTGAAGACTGAAGTGAAGACGATGTGAGTGTTTTACCTCTTCCATTTATATGAAGAACATTTGTTAAATTTTTGTTCGTGTTGAGTATTTTATATGTGTGAAACATGATTATTGCGTACGGACCGTTGTCATTTCGGACTTGTTATTTTCTGTCAACTACAATAAAATTACTGTGGTGACAATTGTTATGTTGAGACAACATTGTTGTTGATATAAATATTCACTATTCATTGTTTATTGTATGAATTCTGCATGTATTTACTACAGTCCCGTCGGCTGTCAAATATATCAAAATAGAAGAAGTACTCTGTGTACTGTTTTTTTTTTTAAAAGGAAAAAAATGCCCGCCCGTCTCCACAGCATCTCTTAGTAAGCCCATCGTTATCAAGCCCAACGGGCGACTACAACTAGCGTTTCGGAGCACGCCGTGGAAACCAGGCCCAACAGGGCAGCATCGACGCGGCACATCGACGGGGTAGTAATCAGAGAAGTTCAATACGACAACGGGAGCTGAGTATATAAACTAGTCATCGTCGCCTTCGGCCGTCGAGGTGGGACTAAACTTGCGTCGGTTTCACTGGCGCAGCGTCACAGCGGTGGTAACTGGGCCGGCCCACGGCGCGTCGAGCCATCGAGAAGACCGCGCCGTCAATTGCCTTTTTGGGCCGGCCCACGGCGCGTCGAGCAGTCGAGAAGACCGCGCCGTCCAGTGCCTTTTTGGGCCGGCCCACATCGCGTCTGGCTGTGTCCACGTCGCCCCGCGGCCGACGGAAGTTTAGTCCCACCTCGCCGGCCGAAGGGGACGACGACCTGTTTATATACTCAGCTCCCGTCGTTGCATTGAGCTCCTTTGAATACTACCCCGTCGATGTGCCGCGTCAATTCTGCCCTTGTTGGGCCTGATTTCCACGGCGTGCTCTGAAACGCCCGTTGTAGTCGCCCTTTGGGCTTGATAACGACGGGCTTACTAAGAAACGCCGTGGAGACGGGCGGGCTTTTTTTTTATGTCAAATAATTTTTCAGTAACACGCATTGATAACCACGGGCTTACTAAGAAATGCCGTGGAGACGGGCGGGCATTTTTTTATGTCAAATAATTTTTCAGTAACACGCAGTGTGCTGCCATAGTTTAGTGCACAAAAATTTAACGACGGCGTGATTACATATAACTATTCGGCAACAAAAAAATCATGTAAACAAAAAAATTATTACATAATATTTATGAAACGAAATATCATGTGGACATTAAAAAACATTTGGAAAAGTGCCGACTCTATTACATATAACTATTCGGAAGCAGAGTCTATTACATAAAATTTATAAGCAAGTGCGCAAAGCGTTTGGAAAATAAAGTCCTCCAGTACCACTCAAAGCACATGCAAAACTCCTCCGTGCCGCATCTATTTCTTCTTCTTTGATATCCGAATAACTTTGTTTTTCACTTCATCAAGCTTGTTTCTTTCCGAAAAGATAAGTTGCGCAATCATTAACTCTCTCGAATCATCAATAGAGGTCTGAAAAAAAATGGTGTTAGCACAGCGTTCATTGTACATCGTAGTCCAAACATGACTTGCGTACCTGTGAAAATAAGCCTGTCCATTTGTCACCATCCCAATATTGAAAGCATCGAAGGAGAAATATTCCACACGAATTCCTAGTGCATACAACTTACGAAGATTAAATTTGTACTGCACATACAAGACCGACATTCTGTCGAAGTAAAAACTCACCCATCATGTTGTTTTGGCATGTCATACGTTTGAATAGGCCACTTGGAAACATCCGGATAATTCACAATTCCGGTTGCATTTGCTTCTTGGATATCTTCTGCTGGTTGTTTTCTCTAAAGATATAATAAACATGTTGGAAAGCATGTCATTCAGTGTACTAAAGAAAACGAATGTTCCAAATGGACATTTGCAAGTTAAACCTACCAGGTCCTCAACGAGTTCTCTAGTAACAGTGTCAAGTTTTCCGGTCATCAACGAGTCAAGAACCTGAAACTCTCTTTTTCCGCTATGCATGACGACAGTAATCCAGTGATTATTTTGCTTGTTTAGAGGAATGTAAGTCTGCATCACAAGGACCATAAAACACAATCATCACATAATATCATATGTATGTACCGTGTTAACAATCAAACTTACCTTTGATTTTTTGAAATACTCGTCCTCACATCTGTTCACGGGTCCATTACTATGCGACTCTGCTTCATAATAGTTACCGGCGGTCTTTTTTCCGGGTCTAACGTGAAGCAACCAATGTACCCTCCAAGTTGTTAACATGAAATGATCATCATTAACTTTGTCCACCAAAAATGATGAGTATGCATCAATTACCTATAAATAATGTGTTAGATTTAACAATGGCATTTTCGAATCAATTGTAAAACAATATATGAAATTAACTTACGTCGCCACTTAGCCACTCATGGTTAATAATCTGACAAGCTCTCCGAACAGTGAGACCTTCTTCCATGCCATCATTGAAAATTTCTGTTTTGGCATGTTTTTGTGAATGCTCATGCGCACGCACGTACTTGATGGACGCTTTCACCACATCATACTCATCACCAGATTTGTTAACATCACCATTTTGGAACAATTCTGTAACGCACCACTCAAATACTTATAAACGCAAATATCTAAATAATTATTACGCAATAACAATTAGAAACAAAGAAAACTTACTTCCTTTGGCAGAACGTTTTGCACGTTTATTTGGTTTAGGGACCACATAAGGAGACTTGACATGTTGTGATCCTCTGCGCTTGCGCCTGCCAGTAACCTCCTCCACTTCCTCTTGTACTCCTTGAGAACCAACCGACGCATGCGATGCGATTTCGTCCGTCTCCAAATATGTGGTAGCTTTTTCATCAGATACTTCTGGTACTTGGACAGGATCATCCATATCACCCTTGAAACTATCCCAGTACTCAGGTGTGCAGTAAAAAGGTGTGTTTCCACGAGAAGTTACATCAACGCCGTTATCATCCTTTTGCAAATTCATTTTGGAAGGTGTGCGGAACCGGTCTGAATCATCTTTTTGATATACAAACTCTTTTTGCGGACGTCCACCATCGTTTGAAGACTCATTAATGCCTCCGTACAGATTCTCTTCGTCCTCTTCCAGGTTACTGGGTTTGTAGGAGACGCCGGTTTTGTTCAGTTTCTCAATCATCCTCTGCAAGAAAACATTTCATCTTAGTTCTTCAATTCAGTGATGGACATTAAAGAGACGTGCTCAAGTGTTACCTGTGCGCATAACTCTGGCAAACGAAGCATTTCCTTCCGAAGCTCATTCATCTCACTCAAAATCCGGTCCATAGTAGGCTTCTGGCTCGAAGCCTCCGAGGTACTGCCCTCTTTCCTGGTTCCAGTAACGTTAGATTTTTTGCTACTAGCTTTCTTGGTTTTTTGAGCTTCTTCTTCCGCAATTTTTTTCAGCCTATACTCCTCTGTAATGTTGTCATCGATCTACAAGTGCAACAAGATAATTATACATAAAAACCATATGCACACTTTACTTTACTTCATAAATGTAAAAAAATGATTACTAGGATTACCATCCCAACACCACGACCATATTCATAGTCGTATTTGTCTCTTCTCACAGCCATATCTTCCGTCCAGTTCCTCATCAGCGGGCTCAACAATGCCAACGGATCATATTTTGGACCGGTGATTGGTTGCACCTTCTCCCAGTATAGGTACTGCAAAACACATAAACTAATTAAATTACATGTTCTTCCGTGAGATGTTATAACAAAAGTGTTGAAATTAATAAATACAACGTACTTGCAAAAGGGCGAGGTTCCCCTGGGGCCACTGCCTGACATGGCCGTCCTGCACAAGCTTACCAATCTCCGATAAACAGAATCGTGAAGTGAATGCATTCCAGTTGAACTTCCTTATCAACTTAATATTTTGCACTAAGGCATAGTATTTTTTCGGAACGTATTCATGAGACACTGGTGCAATTATAGTTCCTAAGAGAACTAGAAATGTCATCCGAATAAAGTCATCATCAGTGCTCTTATCCTTCACAATCTTTTCTATGAGATCATCAATCATGATCTTACCATTTTTCTTGCTAACAAAACTAACAGGTATTTTTTTGGTTGCTTTTTCTCCTTCAGTACTAAGAAACCCAAAAACATCCACTCCATTGTTTTTCCAACCAAATATGGAGTACACATCATCAGGCCTTAATGAAATAAGACCTTTACATCCAGCAGTACTTCCAGAACTCTCTTGAACCATGAATTTTTTGCTACTCGGATTGTAACCTTGGAGTAAAAAGTGAAGCAAAAAATCACGCATCATTATCGATGGTATTCTAAACATGCCCTGCATATCCGTTTCATAAAACCTGAATTTCTGACTGGGTGACAATTTGTCAACTAGGCTAACCCACTTTTGAACAGAACATGGAATCACACCGTCGATATTCATACTGCATCAAATAGATTTCTGTCACATACCATCATACTGCTATGAGCCTCGTTGTATAAAAGAAGTGGAAAAAAAACTTACACAACGGCGACGGTGGGAAAGGCACCAGCGGCGTATAGTGGCGACGGGTCAGGGGACGCAAGACGGCGCGGGCGCACCGACGTAGTATGTACGGTGGGGCGACGGCGGGAGAGGCAGCGGCAACGTATACACGGCGACGGGTCAGGTCAGGGCAGGCCGGCGCGGCCACACCGGCGCCGTTTTGGAGTGTGGGGCGACGGGCGGCATACGGTGGCAGCAGGTGCAGATCGCGGCGGCGGCGAGAAGGGCTGACGTAGAAGGAATTTTGCATGTACGTCGGCTAACGACGTCGCCCGAGCGCTGATTGCGGCGTCGTTGTTAGTGGGACGGCCCCATGCACGCATGCGCGTCGGTTAGCGAGACGGCCGGCGTTTTTTTTGTCAGGGCCTCATTTTTTTTTACAAATTGAAATAGGCATATTTTTTTTAACCCTGAAAATACTGCCCAGACGTGACGCAACGTGCGTACGTAGTCGGATTTCGTTAATTTCGGGCGTGGGGTGCCCGGGTGGGGCCCCACACGCGGTCCCAGAAGTTGGGTGCAATCCGTCAAACCGGTCAGGTACTTGCTGTGGAAGGGGGTGGTCTCGGTATGGCCGGAGGGGACCCTCAGTCGCACCTCTCCGCTTCGCATCCGCCAAACATGCCCAATTTTTTTTTCCACGTGATACTGTGCCCTAGCAGGGCACACACGCAAAAAAATTTCCCGTTTCGAGTCCGTATGCATTTACTACCATTTTTCGGGCAGAAAACCCTAAAAATACTGCCCGGACGTGACACAACGTGCGTACGTAGTCGGATTTCGTTCATTTCGGGCGTGGGGTGCCCGGGTGGGGCCCCACACGCGCTCCCAGAAGTTGGGTGCAATCCGTCAAACCGGTCAGGTACTTGCTGTGGAAGGGAGTGGTCTCGGTATGGCCGGAGGGGACCCTCGGTCGCACCTCTCCGCTTCGCATCCGCAAAACGTGCCCAATTTTTTTTCCACGTGATACTGTGCCCTAGCAGGGCACGCACGCAAAAAATTTCCCCGTTTCGAGTCCGTATGCATTTACTACCATTTTCCGGGCAGAAAACCCTGAAAATACTGCCCGGACGTGACGCAACGTGCGTTCGTAGTCGGATTTCGTTCATTTCAGGCGTGGGGTGCCCAGGTGGGGCCCCACACGCGCTCCCAGAAGTTGGGCGCAATCTGTCAAACCGGTCAGGTACTTGCTGTAGAAGGGGGTGGTTTCGGTATGGCCGGAGGGGACCCTCGGTCGCACCTCTCCGCTTCGCATCCGCCAAACGTGCCCAATTTTTTTTCCACGTGATACTGTGCCCTAGCAGGGCACGCACGCAAAAAAATTTCCGTTTCGAGTCCGTATGTATTTACTACCATTTTCCGGGCAGAAAACCCTGAAAATACTGCCCGGACGTGACGCAACATGCGTTCGTAGTCGGATTTCGTTCATTTCGGGCGTGGGGTGCCCGGGTGGGGCCCCACACGCGCTCCCAGAAGTTGGGTGCAATCCGTCAAACCGGTCAGGTACTTGCTGTGGAAGGGGGTGGTCTCGGTATGGCCGGAGGGGACCCTCGGTCGCACCTCTCCGCTTCGCATCCGCAAAACGTGCCCAATTTTTTTCCACGTGATACTGTGCCCTAGCAGGGCACGCATGCAAAAAATTTCCCCGTTTCGAGTCCGTATGCATTTACTACCATTTTTCGTACAGAAAACCCTGAAAATACTGCCCGGACGTGATGCAACGTGCGTTCGTAGTCGGATTTCGTTCATTTCAGGCGTGGGGTGCCCGGGTGGGGCCCCACACGCGCTCCCAGAAGTTGGGTGCAATCCGTCAAACCGGTCAGGTACTTGCTATGGAAGGGGGTGGTTTCGGTATGGCCGGAGGGGACCCTCGGTCGCACCTCTCCGCTTCGCATCCGCCAAACGTGCCCAATTTTTTTCCACGTGATACTGTGCCCTAGCAGGGCACGCACGCAAAAAAATTTCCCGTTTCGAGTCCGTATGCATTTAGTACCATTTTTCGGGTAGAAAACCCTGAAAATACTACACGGACGTGACGCAACGTGCGTTCGTAGTCGGATTTCGTTCATTTCGGGCGTGGGGTGCCCGGGTGGGGCCCCACACGCGCTCCCAGAAGTTGGGTGCAATCCGTCAAACCGGTCAGGTACTTGCTGTGGAAGGGGATGGTCTCGGTATGGCCGGAGGGGACCCTCGGTCGCACCTCTCCGCTTCGCCTCCGCCAAACGTGCCCAATTTTTTTCCACGTGATACTGTGCCCTAGCAGGGCACGCACGCAAAAAAAATTCCCGTTTCGAGTCCGTATGCATTTACTACCATTTTCCGGGCAGAAAACCCTGAAAATACTGCCCGGACGTGACGCAACGTGCGTTCGTAGTCGGATTTCGTTCATTTCGGGCGTGGGGTGCCCGGGTGGGGCCCCACACGCGCTCCCAGAAGTTGGGTGCAATCCGTCAAACCGGTCAGGTACTTGCTGTGGAAGGGGGTGGTCTCGGTATGGCCGGAGGGGACCCTCGGTCGCACCTCTCCGCTTCGCATCCTCCAAACGTGCCCAATTTTTTTCCACGTGATACTGTGCCCTAGCAGGGCACGCACGCAAAAAAAATTCCCGTTTCGAGTCCGTATGCATTTACTACCATTTTCCGGGCAGAAAACCCTGAAAATACTGCCCGGACGTGACGCAACGTGCGTTCGTAGTCGGATTTCGTTCATTTCGGGCGTGGGGTGCCCGGGTGGGGCCCCACATGCGCTCCCAGAAGTTGGGTGCAATCTGTCAAACCGGTCAGGTACTTGCTGTGGAAGGGGGTGGTCTCGGTATGGCCGGAGGGGACCCTCGGTCGCACCTCTCCGCTTCGCTTCCGCCAAACGTGCCCAATTTTTTTCCACGTGATACTGTGCCCTAGCAGGACACGCACGCAAAAAAATTTCCTGTTTCGAGTCGGTATGCATTTACTACCATTTTCCGGGCAGAAAACCCTGAAAATACTGCCCGGACGTGACGCAACGTGCGTTCGTAGTCGGATTTCGTTCATTTCGGGCGTGGGGTGCCCAGGTGGGGCCCCACACGCGCTCCCAGAAGTTGGGTGCAATCCGTCAAACCGGTCAGGTACTTGCTGTGGAAGGGGGTGGTCTCGGTGTGGCCGGAGGGGACCCTCGGTCGCACCTCTCCGCTTCTCATCCGCCAAACGTGCCCAATTTTTTTCCACGTGATACTGTGCCCTAGCAGGGCACGCACGCAAAAAAAATTCCCGTTTCGAGTCCGTATGCATTTACTACCATTTTCCGGGCAGAAAACCCTGAAAATACTGCCCGGACGTGACGCAACGTGCGTTCGTAGTCGGATTTCGTTCATTTCGGGCGTGGGGTGCCCGGGTGGGGCCCCACACGCGCTCCCAGAAGTTGGGTGCAATCCGTCAAACCGGTCAGGTACTTGCTGTGGAAGGGGGTGGTCTCGGTATGGCCGGAGGGGACCCTCGGTCGCACCTCTCCGCTTCGCATCCGCCAAACGTGCCCAATTTTTTTCCACGTGATACTGTGCCCTAGCAGGGCACGCACGCAAAAAATTTCCCCGTTTCGAGTCCGTATGCATTTACTACCATTTTCCGGGCAGAAAACCCTGAAAATACTGCCCGGACGTGACGCAACGTGCGTTCGTAGTCGGATTTCGTTCATTTCGGGCGTGGGGTGCCCGGGTAGGGCCCCACACGCGCTCCCAGAAGTTGGGTGCAATCCGTCAAACCGATCAGGTACTTGCTGTGGAAGGGGGTGGTTTCGGTATGGCCGGAGGGGACCCTCGGTCGCACCTCTCCGCTTCGCATCCGCCAAACGTGCCCAATTTTTTTCCACGTGATACTGTTCCCTAGCAGGGCACGCACGCAAAAAAAATTCCCGTTTCGAGTCCGTATGCATTTACTGCCATTTTCCGGGCAGAAAACCCTGAAAATACTGCCCGGACGTGACGCAACGTGCGTTCGTAGTCGGATTTCGTTCATTTCGGGCGTGGGGTGCCCGGGTGGGGCCCCACACGCGCTCCCAGAAGTTGGGTGCAATCCGTCAAACCGGTCAGGTACTTGCTGTGGAAGGGGGTGGTCTCGGTATGGCCGGAGGGGACCCTCGGTCGCACCTCTCCGCTTCGCGTCCGCCAAACGTGCCCAATTTTTTTCCACGTGATACTGTGCCCTAGCAGGGCACGCACGCAAAAAAATTTCCCGTTTCGTGTCCGTATGCATTTACTACCATTTTCCGGGCAGAAAACCCTGAAAATACTGCCCGCACGTGACGCAACGTGCGTTCGTAGTCGGATTTCGTTCATTTCGGGCGTGGGGTGCCCGGGTGGGCCCCACACGCGCTCCCAGAAGTTGGGTGCAATCCGTCAAACCGGTCAGGTACTTGCTGTGGAAGGGGGTGGTCTCGGTATGGCCGGAGGGGACCCTCGGTCGCACCTCTCCGCTTCGCATCCGCCAAACGTGCCCAATTTTTTTCCATGTGATACTGTGCCCTAGCAGGGCACGCACGCAAAAAATTTCCCCGTTTCGAGTCCGTATGCATTTACTACCATTTTCCGGGCAGAAAACCCTGAAAATACTGCCCGGACGTGACGCAACGTGCGTTCGTATTCGGATTTCGTTCATTTCGGGCGTGGGGTGCCCGGGTGGGGCCCCACACGCGCTCCCAGAAGTTGGGTGCAATCCGTCAAACCGGTCAGGTACTTGCTGTGGAAGGGGGTGGTCTCGGTATGGCCGGAGGGGACCCTCGGTCGCACCTCTCCGCTTCGCATCCTCCAAACGTGCCCAATTTTTTTCCACGTGATACTGTGCCCTAGCAGGGCACGCACGCAAAAAAATTTCCCGTTTCGAGTCCGTATGCATTTACTACCATTTTCCGGGCAAAAAACCCTGAAAATACTGCCCGGACGTGACGCAACGTGCGTTCGTAGTCGGATTTCATTCATTTCGGGCGTGGGGTGCCCGGTTGGGGCCCCACATGCGCTCCCAGAAGTTGGGTGCAATCTGTCAAACCGGTCAGGTACTTGCTGTGGAAGGGGGTGGTCTCGGTATGGCCGGAGGGGACCCTCGGTCGCACCTCTCCGCTTCGCATCCGCCAAACGTGCCCAATTTTTTTCCACGTGATACTGTGCCCTAGCAGGACACGCACGCAAAAAAATTTCCTGTTTCGAGTCCGTATGCATTTACTACCATTTTCCGGGCAGAAAACCCTGAAAATACTGCCCGGACGTGACGCAACGTGCGTTCGTAGTCGGATTTCGTTCATTTCGGGCGTGGGGTGCCCGGGTGGGGCCCCACACGCTCTCCCAGAAGTTGGGTGCAATCCGTCAAACCGGTCAGGTACTTGCTATGGAAGGGGGTGGTCTCGGTATGGCCGGAGGGGACCCTCGGTCGCACCTCTCCGCTTCGCATCCGCCAAACGTGCCCAATTTTTTTCCACGTGATACTGTGCCCTAGCAGGGCACGCACGCAAAAAATTTCCCCGTTTCGAGTCCGTATGCATTTACTACCATTTTCCGGGCAGAAAACCCTGAAAATACTGCCCGGACGTGACGCAACGTGCGTTCGTAGTCGGATTTCGTTCATTTCGGGCGTGGGGTGCCCGGGTAGGGTCCCACACGCGCTCCCAGAAGTTGGGTGCAATCCGTCAAACCGGTCAGGTACTTGCTGTGGAAGGGGGTGGTTTCGGCATGGCCGGAGGGGACCCTCGGTCGCACCTCTCCGCTTCGCATCCGCCAAACGTGCCCAATTTTTTTCCACGTGATACTGTGCCCTAGCAGGGCACGCACGCAAAAAAAATTCCCGTTTCGAGTCCGTATGAATTTACTACCATTTTCCGGGCAGAAAACCCTGAAAATACTGCCCGGACGTGACGCAACGTGCGTTCGTAGTCGGATTTCGTTCATTTCGGGCGTGGGGTGCCCGCGTGGGGCCCCACACGCGCTCCCAGAAGTTGGGTGCAATCCGTCAAACCGGTCAGGTACTTGCTGTGGAAGGTGGTGGTCTCGGTATGGCCGGAGGGGACCCTCGATCGCACCTCTCCGCTTCGCATCCTCCAAACGTGCCCAATTTTTTTCCACGTGATACTGTGCCCTAGCAGGGCACGCACGCAAAAAATTTTCCCGTTTCGAGTCCGTATGCATTGACTACCATTTTCCGGGCAAAAAACCCTGAAAATACTGCCCGGACGTGACGCAACGTGCGTTCGTAGTCGGATTTCGTTCATTTCGGGCGTGGGGTGCCCGGGTGGGGCCCCACATGCGCTCCCAGAAGTTGGGTGCAATCTGTCAAACCGGTCAGGTACTTGCTGTGGAAGGGGGTGGTCTCGGTATGGCCGGAGGGGACCCTCGGTCGCACCTCTCCGCTTCGCATCCGCCAAACGTGCCCAATTTTTTTCCACGTGATACTGTGCCCTAGCAGGACACGCACGCAAAAAAATTTCCGGTTTCGAGTCCGTATGCATTTACTACCTTTTTCCGGGCAGAAAACCCTGAAAATACTGCCCGGACGTGACGCAACGTGCGTTCGTAGTCGGATTTCAATCATTTCGGGCGTGGGGTGCCCGGGTGGGGCCCCACACGCGCTCCCAGAAGTTGGGTGCAATCCGTCAAACAGGTCAGGTACTTGCTGTGGAAGGGGGTGGTCTCGGTATGGCCGGAGGGGACCCTCGGTCGCACCTCTCCGCTTCGCATCCGCCAAACGTGCCCAATTTTTTTTCACGTGATACTGTGCCCTAGCAGGGCACGCACGCAAAAAAAATTCCCGTTTCGAGTCCGTATGCATTTACTATCATTTTCCAGGCAGAAAACCCTGAAAATACTGCCCGGACGTGACGCAACGTGCGTTCGTAGTCGGATTTCGTTCATTTCGGGCGTGGGGTGCCTGGGTGGGGCCCCACACGCGCTCCCAGAAGTTGGGTGCAATCCGTCAAACCGGTCAGGTACTTGCTGTGGAAGGGAGTGGTCTCGGTATGGCCGGAGGGGACCCTCGGTCGCACCTCTCCGCTTCGCGTCCGCCAAACGTGCCCAATTTTTTTCCACGTGATACTGTGCCCTAGCAGGGCACGCACGCAAAAAAATTCCCGTTTCGAGTCCGTATGCCTTTACTACCATTTTCCGGGCAGAAAACCCTGAAAATACTGCCTGGACGTGACGCAACGTGCGTTCGTAGTCGGATTTCGTTCATTTCGGGCGTGGGGTGCCCGGGTGGGGCCCCACACGCGCTCCCAGAAGTTGGGTGCAATCCGTCAAACCGGTCAGGTACTTGCTGTGGAAGGGGGTGGTCTCGGTATGGCCGGAGGGGACCCTCGGTCGCACCTCTCCGCTTCGCATCCGCCAAACGTGCCCAATTTTTTTCCATGTGATACTGTGCCCTAGCAGGGCACGCACGCAAAAAATTTCCCCGTTTCGAGTCCGTATGCATTTACTACCATTTTCCGGGCAGAAAACCCTGAAAATACTGCCCGGATGTGACGCAACGTGCGTTCGTAGTCGGATTTCGTTCATTTCGGGCGTGGGGTGCCCGGGTAGGGCCCCACACGCGCTCCCAGAAGTTGGGTGCAATCCGTCAAACCGGTCAGGTACTTGCTGTGGAAGGGGGTGGTTTCGGTATGGCCGGAGGGGACCCTCGGTCGCACCTCTCCGCTTCGCATCCGCCAAACGTGCCCACTTTTTTTCCACGTGATACTGTGCCCTAGCAGGGCACGCACGCAAAAAAATTTCCCGTTTCGAGTCCGTATGCATTTACTACCATTTTCCGGGCAGAAAACCCTGAAAATACTGCCCGGACGTGACGCAACGTGCGTTCGTAGTCGGATTTCGTTCATTTTGGGCGTGGGGTGCCCGGGTGGGGCCCCACACGCGCTCCCAGAAGTTGGGTGCAATCCGTCAAACCGGTCAGGTACTTGCTGTGGAAGGGGGTGGTCTCGGTATGGCCGGAGGGGACACTCGGTCGCACCTCTCCGCTTCGCATCCGCCAAACGTGCCCAATTTTTTTCCACGTGATACTGTGCCCTAGCAGGGCACGCACGCAAAAATTTTTCAGTTGGGACTGCCTTTTCCAGGTTTTCGAAGCTAGAGGTTTCCCTCCAAAGTACTTTCAAAATATTTTGGAAAATGTAAATGAATTTAAAAATTCTTGTATTCATTCATATATGTTAATGAATTTAAAAATATTCTCTGATTCATAAATGTTAACGAATTTAATAATATTTCAAGAAATGTTAATGAACTAAAATATATCACCTTTTTAATTTTTTTTCTTTATTTGTTATATTTTGTATTTCAAAATTTCAATTTTTTCATCCACCGGCTATACTATATGGACATATTTAAACAAAATCTGAACATTTCTAAAACGCTTTATAAACAATTACATACACTTTTTATTTTTTATTTTATGTGTTTTCATGATTTTTTTATTCTACAAATTTTTGATAATTGTATACCTAATTCTGTCCTATGTATATTCGATGCAATTTTTTTAAATATATTATGAACATTTTTATGCATGGGTCGGAAAATTTTGAATTTTTCTCAAAATAAGCGTTCTATATTTAGCTAATTTTTTTAACAATTTTTGAAGACAAATTTAAACAAGACTCCAACAAACTAGATTGAACATAGATATATTTTACATAGTCCATTCAACATTACCGAAATCAGACGAGTTTTTCCAAACATAAACGATACATAGTTCATACTTAGAAAATTAAAAAAAAAACTAGTCCTCCTCCTCGTCGCTAGCCAACAGATCGATGACCTCCCCGACGTCACCGCCGTCACCGCCGTCACCCCCGCCCTCGTTGTCGTCGTCGCTGACCTGGGCCAACCGCTCCCAGTCGATGTCGTCGTCGTCCGACGACTCCGGCGCCTCCGCCTCCGCCTGCGGGACCACTGGCGGAATCGCCGCCGCCGCCTGGATCGCTGCCGCCTGCTCGGCGGCCTCCCTTGCAGCCGCCGCTGCAGCCGCCGACGCGCGCAGGGCGACGAGGTAACCCGACGTATCGTCGGGATCACCGTCCTCCTGAAGAACCACCTGCTCCGGCGGAAATTCCACCTCCGGAGGGGCGGGGGGATCGGCGGGCGCCGCCGCGGGTGGTGGAGGAGCCCGACGGCCGCGCGCTGCTGGACGGGGGCGCGGGACAAGAAGGCGGCGACGGTCGCCGACGAGGTCAGGCGTGACGCCGGACTCCGCCAGCCTGTACGCGCCGATGACGGCGGCGTAGTCTTTGCCGTCCCAGAACGCGCGACGGCGGCGATGTTGTTGCGGCCGCCGGTCCGCTTCTCCTCCGCGGTGGCGCCGGGCCCGCGCGTCGGGTAGCCGTCCTTGTCGAGCTTCCAGTCGTGCGGAAGACGGCAACCCGGCGGCACGAGGAGCCCGAACCGGTGCAGCTCCTCCGTCTCCGGCGTGCTCAGGCTCGACGGCCACGCACTGGGTCCGTCGTCGCCGCTAGTGCCGGAGCTGCTGCCGCGGTGGAACGACATGCCGCCGGCGGGATTTTGGGAGGTGGAGACGGGAGGTGGAGACGGGAGCGGTGTTTGCGGCGACGGGCGGACGGGGTGAGTTTTTATAGCGAGACGGCGGGGAAGCGGGCGGCCGGGTCGTTGGGCTTTCAATGCGACGGCAGTCGAGGGCGGCGACGCGGCAGACGAGGGGACGGGGCGGCGGGGCGGCAGGCGAGGCGACGGACAGGACTGGGCGGCGGGGCGGCAGACGAGGCAACGGGACGGGGCGGCGGGCCGCAGTTCATGCGCCACGACACGCTTTCAGCGGGCGACGCGCGGTTTGACCACCGACGCGCTTGACCACCGACGGGAAAAAAAACGTACGTCGCCACAGTAAAAAAAAGCGTAGACGTACGTACGTCGACGGCCGCGCGGGTACGTCGCGGGGGCGGGACTGAGGGAGGGGCATGGGCAAAGACCATCCTACCCTTTTTTAAGTTTTGAGGCGAAGGGGTATAGGACGATCTGGACCGTTGATGTTTTTAGGGGGGTTGTACCGAAGAAGAAGTAGTACTTTAATTGTTCTGAAGATGAACGGACAAGCCTTTGTGTCATAAAAGAGGTGAAGCCGTTGGCTTAAAACAGCTTTTCCACAAGTCTATATATAATGTAACAAATTGCAGTTCAGAACCTTGGCCAATAAGGGACAATGCAGTTTAGGAAATACAGTACAAAAGACACAAACTTAATTCTTGATGTAGATCTGGACAAATGGAATGAAGCTTTTGGTCCTTCAGAGACTATAAGTCTGCAGAGGGAGTGCAATCCTCCATGCCCACAAAACTCGGCAGCGACCTCGGAATAGGAGGTACTTCAACATCCATGACACCCTCTAGCATGCGAACAACTTGCCCCATCATTGGCCTATGATCCTCAGCATCTTGAATGCACCAGCATGCGATTCTGCAAGCTCTGCTCAGCTGCTCCACATCTGCGTCGCCTTCCAACCTGCTATCCAGTAGGCACATAACATCTCCTTCATTCACCTTGACTGCCGCAAAGATGGGAAAGTAAGTGAACTTCCCTTCCTTGATTTTCTCCACATTCCTTCGCCCCGAAATGATTTCAAGAAGCATCATTCCGTAGCTGTAAACGTCAGACTTATGTGTGATCGGAAGCCCTGAGATCCACTCCGGTGCAAGATATCCGATGGTCCCCCGCATTGTTGTCAGTGCCCTGCTAAAATCTCGGCCAAGAAGCTTCGCCATACCAAAGTCTGCAACCTTAGGGCACAAATCTGCATCAAGGAGTACATTATCTGGCTTTATATCTCAGTGTATAATGCAATCCTTGCATTCCTCGTGCAGATAAGCCAAGCCTCTTGCAGTTCCAAGTGCTATACTGTACCGGAGCTCCCAGATTAGTTTTGCAGGACTCTTCGAAAACAGACGAGAACTCAAAGATCCATTCTCCATGTACTCGTACACTAGCAATCTTTTACTTCCCTCAGCACAGAACCCAAATAAACGAACAAGATTGATGTGTTGAATCATTCCAATAGTCTGCACTTCTGCTCGGAATTGCTTCTCCCCCTGTCCAAGATCCTTTAGCTTTTTGATAGCTACCATATAGGAACCTGGCAATGTCCCCTTGAAAACACAGCCAAAACCTCCTTCTCCAAGTTTTTCAGAGAAATTTCCCGTTGCTTTCTTTATTTGTGCATTTGAGAAGATTCTAAGGCAACTATTGGACTTCACTGGTCTATCGATATATAACTTACTTTGCCTTCTCCGCAAAAGAGCAAGACCAATAAAGATAAGAGATAACACAACTGCTGCTATGATTATAAATACTTCAATCTTGGAATATGATTTTTCCTTTTTATTGAAAGAAGAATCCCATCTTTTTTTCTTCGCCAGACGAATGTACATACGGTACCCATTCGAACCAGAACCAAGCAGTATTACTGTGTTGTTCAGATCCCCATACCCCAGTAAGCATGTTATGTTGAAAGCATAAGAAGTACATGAACAGTCACTATAACAAACAGCATCACACTCTCTGCTGCTTCCGACTTGAATTAACCGTGGTATGTCGGGAAATTTATAGACTTCCTCTATTGGCTGGAAATATATTTCTTATGAACAAGGGCCATCAGGCCGAAGAGAAAAATTTAGTGAATAACCTAAAGTGGAATATTTGCATGAGTAGTGATAAAATGACATTTCAGAGATGCCGTTTGAGCGACAATACAAATCAAAGTCGCACATACTATCTGGAACTGGAAGAGACCACAACCACAACACAGAGAAACAGTCCCCTAGTTTAGCAGCAGTAACACTTCCATTGTCATCCAACCGGACATATATATGTGTACTATTTAATAGAAGATAAGTGTCTCCATCTTCGTGAGTGCTCATCCAGCTTGGGAAAGTGCCGGAATGCTCATAAGAATAAGAACCAGCATTTGAAGTTTTACCCTGCTGGACAATGAACCCTCTAATCTGGTTTGTGTTTATCTCTAGAACAGAACCACTTGTATAATAATCAATAGCAGCATAGGAAACGGACACAAGGGAGGTGTTCTTATCAGTGATCCTATTAAATCCCAGCGATCCTCCAGGTAGCAGTGTGCCAGTTGGGTTATCAAAGCTTTGCCAATATACTACGGAACTATGCATTTGGTCTCTTACAACAAGATTTCCGTTGTCAAGAAGCATCGCGACAGCCGAAATAGAAGTACTTGATGTATACCCTGATGACCAAGCAGATGAACTGTCCATGCTTAGGTGCAAGTTGCCATCTTCTGAGAGGCTAAATGACGAGGACCAAGGGTTAAAGATGACCAAGGATCCAATTCCAGCAGGTGCCCATACTAGAAGAGGGCTACAAGTCGATGAGTTAATATACCATATGCCAAAGGTAGAATCTGAATAACATGGGGGAGATGAGCAGTTGAAACCCAACTTGAATGCACCATACTTTGAGATCAAGGTCTGACCACCACTCAGAGATTGGCCTGGAAGAAGAGTATCTGTTGCATGTGCAAATATACACCTAGAAAACAAGATCTTGATCGAGTGGAGGAGAAGTATTCCTATGAAAGCAGACGATGAAGGCATGTGCTTTCTTGCCTTCTCCATTCAGTAAGAGCTCCTTGCTAACAATCTGGACGTTCTAGCCGTCCTAATGTCCCAACTCCCCACTTAATAGGTGAAAGAAGAGAAGGACTTCGGTACAACCCCCCCCCCCCCCCCCCCCCACAATAAACGTATAAGGGGTAGTATTGTCCATACTAAATTACACATACACTATACCCGCCGTCCGTCGTAGGGCCGGCCGCCCGTGTACGTCGCGGCCCGTACTCCCGCGCGTCGTACGCTAGCGGTTCGGTACTGCGATCGGGAAAGGAAAAAAAAACGCCCCACCCCGACACCCCATCTCCACGTACGAAACCCTAGCGGGATCAACGCCGCCGTGGTCCATCGCCGTCACGACGTCGGGCGGCGTCCGTAGTCAGCCACGCGCCGTGAAACCGACACCCCATCCCCGCCTAGAAAACCCTAGCGGCATCGACGCCGCCGTGGTCCCACCGCCATCACGACGTCGACCCCGACGTGCCCGCCTAGTCGCTAGCACCGACGGCGTCCGTAGTGACCACACACCGTGTCGCCGGTGAAACGCCCAGCGCTCGCTCGCCGTTCTGTCCTGGTACGCGCCCTCCACGACGTCGGTGGCAGCAACACATCGGCGTCGACCCCAGGCGAGGACCCCTCGACGGCGCACAGTAGGTTAGGATGTCTCTTTTTGTTCTTTTTTTTTATGATTTTGATTTGTCCATTGCATTTTTGTGCATTTTTGTAATGCAAAATGATTCCCTACTTAGGTAAATAAGAGAGGAGAGTAGTGACCTCTTAATGACCTCATAATGATTTTGTATGTTCAAATTTGTATGCATGCCACATAGTCATGTCACTGTTGACGAATTTACTGTATTCCCGATGATTTTTTATGGAATGTTGGCATTGATCTCACACCTTATTTGTATGTGCATAGATGGAGCAAGTAACCGGATACGTCAGTGATGATTCCGGTAGCGATAATGGATCCTCGTCATTGAATGCGAACCAACATCCCAGAGACAACTATATGAGTCCGGATGAATCGTACAGTGGTAATGTAAGTACCTTCAACGTTGAGAAAAACATATTGAACAAAAACTAGTTATTTGACACTAACATGTCCTTTTAAATATGTACAGGTGCATGGCAATGCTGACGATGAGGAATATGATATAGATGAACAGTTTTATGCAGATAGTGTGAGCCAGGTATGTTGAAACAATTGTAGAGAAATGATTGACATTAAAATTGTATGACCACTTATGTTACTTTACATGTGCACAGATAAATGCTAATGGTGACAATGAGCGTAATAATATAGATGATGACAATGCCGAGAGCGAGGTCCATGCATCTCGTAGTGTGAGCGGTAGTCAAGTAAGTTCTTTACATTATTTATGGTTAGTAAGAATATAAGAAGAGATTGACATGCAAGGTTATATGTCATATTTTGCAGGGAGGTGTTGATGGTCCTAGCGGGAATGATGAGCACAGCGATGATGATCAGTTTGACCTTGACATGTGCTATGATGAATATCAGCAAGAGTCACTTGATAGGCATTGGGCAGTGATGGTAAAGACATTCAGGTCATTAGACGAGGTTTACACGTTCTACAACAAGCACGCGAGAGAACGTGGGTTCAGTATCAGGAAGGACTCGCTTAAATTTTCAAAGGATCGTGCAAGGACTCCGCGCTTGAGGAGGTATCTCTGTTCCGCCGCAGGAGAACGACAGGCCAAGTTCTGTACCATGGAAGGCCGGACCCGCAGGCTTAGACCGGAGAGTCGATTCTTATGCGAAGCCCATTTGACAGTTAAGCTTGATAAAAAGCTCAATCTTTGGTATGTCAGCAGTTTCTCCGATGATCACAGCCACACTCTTGCACGACCGGACGAAGTCCCTTTCCTCCGATCTCATAATCAGATCAAAGCATTTGAGAGAGCTGAGATCTTAGCTATGGCTGGAGCTGGGATAAGAAAACATATCATTTTTGACAACATCGTTAGCAGGTATGGGTCGTATGCAAAGTCACCATTTCAGAGGACAAAGCTATATAACATGTGCTATAGGGAAAAGATGAAATTGCTTGCACAAGGTGATGCTGATACTGCCATAGGAATCATGTTGACCAGAAAGGACAGAGATCCAGACTTCTTCTTTGAGCACACGGTTGACGCTGAAGGCAGGCTCCAAAACCTCTTCTGGTGTGATTCGCAGTCACGCCGGGATTATCTAGACTATGGTGATGTTGTTGTCTTCGATAGCACATACAAGATGAACAGGTATGGAATGCCGTTCATCCCTTTTGTGGGTCTGAACAACCACCGTTGCACTACTGTATTCGCCTGCGCCATTGTTTCAGACGAGACTGAGGCTACATATGTCTGGTTGCTTAACACGTTCTTGAAAGCTAACTGTCAGAAGAGGCCCAAATCTGTTATTACAGATGGAGATGCAGCGATGATAAGGGCTATTAGGAAGGTGATTTCTGACGTGTGGCATCGTCTATGTTCATGGCATATTGAAAAGAATATGCAGAAACACCTCAACCACAAGTCATTGAAGGAGTTTAGGGCATTATTGTACTATGCCACTACACATAAGGTTTTTGAGGAGAGATGGGCCGCGTTTGTGCGCAAATGGCAGATGGAGAAAACGAAAACATGGCTCCATAGGATGTACAGGAAGAGGACGCTTTGGGCTGCATCATATTTGTCTGGTGGGTTTTTCCTTGGTATGCGCAGTAATCAGAGGAGTGAGAGTCTGAACTCCAGCCTGCACCTTCATCTTGACTATGGTATGACGATCGTTGACATGATTGTACACTACGAGAATTGTATTGTTCGCCTCCGTGAGAATGAAGCTTATGATGACTACAGGGCCTCACAGACTCTTCCAGTAACAGTGACTGAGTGTCAGGCCATTGAGTCGTATGCTGCGAAAGCATTCACGCAGGCAAACTTTTATATGTTGCAACAAGATATAAAGAAGGTACAGGAGCTTGAGGTAATTGATAGACTGACAGGGACCGATAGTCAGAGATTTGTGGTTGCGTGGAAGAATAACAGGGATCACAGATTTAATGTGGACTATACGCCAGGTAACTCGGCAGAAACTATAAAGTGCAGTTGCCGAAGTATGACTCGCAAAGGGCTTCCTTGCAAGCATATTATTCATGTTTTGAATGCACTGAACTTACCTGTGATACCCAAGTGTTGCGTCCTGCGAAGATTCTCAAAAAAAGCACGAGCTGGACTGCCAGTGAAGCGCACCCGCGATTTGTTTGCGTGGGGTTGGTCGAGTGGTGAGGACAGAGCTAGATATAGTGAGTTGACCATCAAATCTTCAGAAGCCTGTCATGTCGCATGCAGTAATCCTTTCTTATTCGACAAGTTGATGGCAGCTCTGGATGATGTTATAGTGAATAAGGATATTCAGGGAAATGAAGATGATGTTCAGCGAAGTTTCGTGAACAGTAATCCATTTGAGCCTAACCGAGATCATATTCTTGTTCGTGATCCAGTAAAGGTTTCCACCAAGGGCGCACCTAAGCAGAACAGTAGAGTTCGCGGTAAGGGTGGCCCAGATGTGACAAAAAATGAGAGGCCTAAAGCATTTGACGAGAAATCTGGACGAAAATGTAGCTTATGCAGCGGCTCAGGTCATAACAGGAGCACATGTAGCAAAAATGAAGAGTATGTCTATTATTTATTTATGTCTGTTTTGTTGTTTCATTAACGGTGCATTGATTCTCATATTTTTTTTGTATGCAGCAACTGGGCTTGAAGACTAAAGTGAAGACGATGCGAGTGTTTTACCTCTTCCATTTATATGAAGAACATTTGTTAAATTTTTGTTCGTGTTGAGTATTTTATATGTGTGAAACATGATTATTGCGTACGGACCGTTGTCATTTCAGACTTGTTATTTTCTGTCAACTACAATAAATTACTGTGGTGACAATTGTTATGTTGAGACAACATTGTTGTTGATATAAATATTCACTATTCATTGTTTATTGTATGAATTCTGCATGTATTTACTACAGTCCCGTCGGCTGTCAAATATATCAAAATAGAAGAAGTACTCTGTGTACTGTTTTTTTTAAAAAGGAAAAAAATGCCTGCCCGTCTCCACAGCGTCTCTTAGTAAGCCCATCGTTATCAAGCCCAAGGGGCGACTACAACTAGCGTTTCGGAGCACGCCGTGGAAACCAAGCCCAACAGGGCAGCATCGACGCGGCACATCGACGGGGTAGTAATCAGAGAAGTTCAATACGACGACGGGAGCTGAGTATATAAACTAGTCGTCGTCGCCTTCGGCCGTCGAGGTGGGACTAAACTTGCGTCGGTTTCACTGGCGCGGCGTCATAGCGGTGGTAACTGGGCCGGCCCACGGCGCGTCGAGCCGTCGAGAAGAGCGCGCCGTCAATTGCCTTTTTGGGCCGGCCCACGACGCGTCGAGCAGTCGAGAAGACCGCGCCGTCCAGTGCCTTTTTGGGCTGGCCCACGTCGCGTCTGGCTGTGTCCACGTCGCCCCGCGGCCGACGGAAGTTTAGTCCCACCTCGCCGGCCGAAGGGGACGACGACCTGTTTATATACTCAGCTCCCGTCGTTGCATTGAGCTCCTTTGAATACTACCCCGTCGATATGCCGCGTCGATTCTGTCCTTGTTGGGCCTGATTTCCACGGCGTGCTCCGAAATGCCCGTTGTAGTCGCCCTTTGGGCTTGATAACGACGGGCTTACTAAGAAACGCCGTGGAGACGGGTGGGCTTTTTTTTATGTCAAATAATTTTTCAGTAACACGCATTGATAACCACGGGCTTACTAAGAAATGCCGTGGAGACGGGCGGGCATTTTTTTATGTCAAATAATTTTTCAGTAACACGCAGTGTGCTGCCATAGTTTAGTGCACAAAAATTTAACGACGGCATGATTACATATAACTATTCGGCAACAAAAAAATCATGTAAACAAAAAAAATTATTACATAATATTTATGAAACGAAACATCATGTGGACATTAAAAAACTTTTGGAAAAGTGCCGAGTCTATTACATATAACTATTCGGAAGCAGAGTCTATTACATAAAATTTATAAGCAAGTGCGCAAAGCGTTTGGAAAATAAAGTCCTCCAGTACCACTCAAAGCACATGCAAAACTCCTCCGTGCCGCATCTATTTCTTCTTCTTTGATATCCGAATAACTTTATTTTTCACTTCATCAAGCTTGTTTCTTTCCGAAAAGATAAGTCGCGCAATCATTAACTCTCTCGAATCATCAATAGAGGTCTGAAAAAAAAATGGTGTTAGCACAGCGTTCATTGTACATCGTAGTCCAAACATGACTTGCGTACCTGTGAAAATAAGCCTGTCCATTTGTCACCATCCCAATATTGAAAGCATCGAAGGAGAAATATTCCACATGAATTCCTAGTGCATACAACTTACGAAGATTAAATTTGTACTGCACATACAAGACCGACATTCTGTCGAAGTAAAAACTCACCCATCATGTTGTTTTGGCATGTCATACGTTTGAATAGGCCACTTGGAAACATCCGGATAATTCACAATTCCGGTTGCATTTGCTTCTTGGATATCTTCTGCTAGTTGTTTTCTCTAAAGATATAATAAATATGTTGGAAAGCATGTCATTCAGTGTACTAAAGAAAACGAATGTTCCAAATGGACATTTGCAAGTTAAACCTACCAGGTCCTCAATGAGTTCTCTAGTAACAGTGTCAAGTTTTCCGGTCATCAACGAGTCAAGAACCTGAAACTCTCTTTTTCCGCTATGCATGACGACAGTAATCCAGTGATTATTTTGCTTATTTAGAGGAATGTAAGTCTGCATCACAAGGACCATAAAACACAATCATCACATAATATCGTATGTATGTACCGTGTTAACAATCAAACTTACCTTTGATTTTTTGAAATACTCGTCCTCACATCTGTTCACGGGTCCATTACTATGCGACTCTGCTTCATAATCGTTACCGGCGGTCTTTTTTCCGGGTCTAACGTGAAGCAACCAATGTACCCTCCAAGTTGTTAACATGAAATGATCATCATTAACTTTGTCCACCAAAAATGATGAGTATGCATCAATTACCTATAAATAATGTGTTAGATTTAACAATGGCATTTTCGAATCAATTGTAAAACAATATATGAAATTAACTTACGTCGCCACTTAGCCACTCATGGTTAATAATCTGACAAGCTCTCCGAACAGTGAGACCTTCTTCCATGCCATCATTGAAAATTTCTGTTTTGGCATGTTTTTGTGAATGCTCATGCGCACGCACGTGCTTGATGGACGCTTTCACCACATCATACTCATCACCAGATTTGTTAACATCACCATTTTGGAACAATTCTGTAACGCACCACTCAAATACTTATAAACGCAAATATCTAAATAATTATTACGCAATAACAATTAGAAACAAAGAAAACTTACTTCCTTTGGCAGAACGTTTTGCATGTTTGTTTGGTTTAGGGACCACATAAGGAGACTTGACATGTTGTGATCCTCTGCGCTTGCGCCTGCCAGTAACCTCCTCCACTTCCTCTTGTACTCCTTGAGAACCAACCGAAGCATGCGATGCGATTTCGTCCGTCTCCAAAGATGTGGCAGCTTTTTCATCAGATACTTCTGGTACTTGGACAGGATCATCCATATCACCCTTGAAACTATCCCAGTACTCAGGTGTGCAGTAAAAAGGTGTGTTTCCACGAGAAGTTACATCAACGCCGTTATCATCCTTTTGCAAATTCATTTTGGAAGGTGTGCGGAACCGGTCTGAATCATCTTTTTGATATACAAACTCTTTTTGCGGACGTCCACCATCGTTTGAAGACTCATTAATGCCTCCGTACAGATTCTCTTCGTCCTCTTCCAGGTTACTGGGTTTGTAGGAGATGCCGGTTTTGTTCAGTTTCTCAATCATCCTCTGCAAGAAAATATTTCATCTTAGTTCTTCAATTCAGTGATGGACATTAAAGAGACGTGCTCAAGTGTTACCTGTGCGCATAACTCTGGCAAACGAAGCATTTCCTTCCGAAGCTCATTCATCTCACTCAAAATCCGGTCCATAGTAGGCTTCTGGCTCGAAGCCTCCGAGGTACTGCCCTCTTTCCTGGTTCCAGTAACGTTAGATTTTTTGCTACTAGCTTTCTTGGTTTTTTGAGCTTCTTCTTCCGCAATTTTTTTCAGCCTATACTCCTCTGTAATGTTGTCATCGATCTACAAGTGCAACAAGATAATTATACATAAAAACCATATGCACACTTTACTTTACTTCATAAATGTAAAAAAATGATTACTAGGATTACCATCCCAACACCACGACCATATTCATAGTCGTATTTGTCTCTTCTCACAGCCATATCTTCCGTCCAGTTCCTCATCAGCGGGCTCAACAATGCCAACGGATCATATTTTGGACCGGTGATTGGTTGCACCTTCTCCCAGTATAGGTACTGCAAAACACATAAACTAACTAAATTACATGTTCTTCCGTGAGATGTTATAACAAAAGTGTTGAAATTAATAAATACAACGTACTTGCAAAAGGGCGAGGTTCCCCTGGGGCCACTGCCTGACATGGCCGTCCTGCACAAGCTTACCAATCTCCGATAAACAGAATCGTGAAGTGAATGCATTCCAGTTGAACTTCCTTATCAACTTAATATTTTGCACTAAGGCATAGTATTTTTTCGGAACGTATTCATGAGACACTAGTGCAATTATAGTTCCTAAGAGAACTAGAAATGTCATCCGAATAAAGTCATCATCCGTGCTCTTATCCTTCACAATCTTTTCTATGAGATCATCAATCATGATCTTACCATTTTTCTTGCTAACAAAACTAACAGGTATTTTTTTGGTTGCTTTTTCTCCTTCAGTACTAAGAAACCCAAAAACATCCACTCCATTGTTTTTCCAACCAAATATGGAGTACACATCATCAGGCCTTAATGAAATAAGACCTTTACATCCAGCAGTACTTCCAGAACTCTCTTGAACCATGAATTTTTTGCTACTCGGATTGTAACCTTGGAGTAAAAAGTGAAGCAAAAAATCACGCATCTTTATCGATGGTATTCTAAACATGCCCTGCATATCCGTTTCATAAAACCTGAATTTCTGACTGGGTAACAATTTGTCAACTAGGCTAACCCACTTTTGAACAGAACATGGAATCACACCGTCGATATTCATACTGCATCAAATAGATTTCTGTCACATACCATCATACTGCTATGAGCCTCGTTGTATAAAAGAAGTGGAAAAAAACTTACACGAGGGCGACGGTGGGAAAGGCACCGGCGGCGTATAGTGGCGACGGGTCAGGGGATGCAAGACGGCGCGGGCGCACTGACGTAGTATCTACGGTGGGGCCACGGCGGGAGAGGCAGCGGCAACGTATACACAGGTCAGGGCAGGCCGGCGCGGCCGCACCGGCGCCGTTTTGGAGTGTGGGGCGACGGGCGGCGTACGGTGGCAGCAGGTGCAGATCGCGGCGGCGGCGAGACGGGCTGACGTAGAAGGAATTTTGCATGTACGTCGGCTAACGACGTCGCCCGAGCGCTGATTGCGGCGTCGTTGTTAGTGGGACGGCCCCATGCACGCATGCGCGTCGGTTAGCGGGACGGCCGGCGTTTTTTTTTCAGGGCCTCATTTTTTTTTACAAATTGAAATAGGCATATTTTTTTAACCCTGAAAATACTGCCCGGACGTGACGCAACGTGCGTTCGTAGTCGGATTTCGTTCATTTCGGGCGTGGGGTGCCCGGGTGGGGCCCCACACGCGGTCCTAGAAGTTGGGTGCAATCCGTCAAACCGGTCAGGTACTTGCTGTGGAAGGGGGTGGTCTCGGTATGGCCGGAGGGGACCCTCGGTCGCACCTTCCACTTCGCATCCGCCAAACATGCCCAATTTTTTTCCACGTGATACTGTGCCCTAGCAGGGCACGCACGCAAAAAAATTTCCCGTTTCGAGTCCGTATGCATTTACTACCATTTTCCGGGCAGAAAACCCTGAAAATACTGCCCGGACGTGACGCAACGTGCGTTCGTAGTCGGATTTCGTTCATTTCGGGCGTGGGGTGCCCGGGTGGGGCCCCACACGCGCTCCCAGAAGTTGGGTGCAATCCGTCAAACCGGTCAGGTACTTGCTGTGGAAGGGGGTGGTTTCGGTATGGCCGGAGGGGACCCTCGGTCGCACCTCTCCGCTTCGCATCCGCCAAACGTGCCCAATTTTTTTCCACGTGATACTGTGCCCTAGCAGGGCACGCACGCAAAAAAATTTCCCGTTTCGAGTCCGTATGCATTTACTACCATTTTTCGGGCAGAAAACCCTGAAAATACTGCCCGGACGTGACGCAACGTGCGTTCGTAGTCGGATTTCATTCATTTCGGGCGTGGGGTGCCCGGGTGGGGCCCCACACGCGCCCAGAAGTTGGGTGCAATCCGTCAAACCGGTCAGGTACTTGCTGTGGAAGGGGGTGGTCTCGGTATGGCCGGAGGGGACCCTCGGTCGCACCTCTACGCTTCTCATCCGCCAAACGTGCCCAATTTTTTTCCACGTGATACTGTGCCCTAGCAGGGCACGCACGCAAAAAAAAATTCCCGTTTCGAGTCCGTATGCATTTACTATCATTTTCCGGGCAGAAAACCCTGAAAATACTGCCCGGACGTGACGCAACGTGCGTTCTTAGTCGGATTTCGTTCATTCCGGGCGTGGGGTGCCCGGGTGGGGCCCCACACGCACTCCCAGAAGTTGGGTGCAATCCGTCAAACCGGTCAGGTACTTGCTGTGGAAGGGGGTGGTCTCGGTATGGCCGAAGGGGACCCTCGGTCGCACCTCTCCGCTTCGCATCCGCCAAACGTGCCTAATTTTTTTCCACGTGATATTGTGCCCTAGCAGGGCACGCACGCAAGAAAATTTCCCGTTTCGAGTCCGTATGCATTTACTACCATTTTCCGGGCAGAAAACCCTGAAAATACTGCCCGGACGTGACGCAACGTGCGTTCGTAGTCGGATTTCGTTCATTTCGGGCGTGGGGTGCCCGGGTGGGGCCCCACACGCGCTCCCAGAAGTTGGGTGCAATCCGTCAAACCGGTCAGGTACTTGCTGTGGAAGGGGGTGGTTTCGGTATGGCCGGAGGGGACCCTCGGTCGCACCTCTCCGCTTCGCATCCACCAAACGTGCCCAATTTTTTTCCACGTGATACTGTGCCCTAGCACGGCATGCACGCAAAAAAATTTCCCGTTTCGAGTCCGTATGCATTTACTACCATTTTCCGGGCAGAAAACCCTGAAAATACTGCCCGGACGTGACGCAACGTGCGTTCGTAGTCGGATTTCGTTCATTTCGGGCGTGGGGTGCCCGGGTGGGGCCCCACACGCGCTCCCAGAAGTTGGGTGCAATCCGTCAAACCGGTCAGGTACTTGCTGTGGAAGGGGGTGGTCTAGGTATGTCCGGAGGGGACCCTCGGTCGCACCTCTCCGCTTCGCATCCGCCAAACGTGCCCAATTTTTTTCCACGTGATACTGTGCCCTAGCAGGGCACGCACGCAAAAAAATTTCCCGTTTCGAGTCCGTATGCATTTACTACCATTTTCCGGGCAGAAAACCCTGAAAATACTGCCCGGACTTGACGCAATGTGCGTTCGTAGTCGGATTTCGTTCATTTCGGGCGTGGGGTGCCCGGGTGGGGCCCCACACGCGCTCCCAGAAGTTGGGTGCAATCCGTCAAACCGGTCAGGTACTTGCTGTGGAAGGGGGTGGTCTCGGTATGGCCGGAGGGGACCCTCGGTCGCACCTCTCCGCTTCGCATCCGCCAAACGTGCCCAATGTTTTTCCACGTGATACTGTGCCCTAGCAGGGCACGCACGCAAAAACATTTCCCGTTTCGAGTCCGTATGCATTTACTACCATTTTCTGGGCAGAAAACCCTAAAAATACTGCCCGGACGTGACGCAACGTGCGTTCGTAGTCGGATTTCGTTCATTTCGGGCGTGGGGTGCCCGGGTGGGGCCCCACACGCGCTCCCAGAAGTTGGGTGCAATCCGTCAAACCGGTCAGGTACTTGCTGTGGAAGGGGGTGATTTCGGTATGGCCGGAGGGGACCCTCGGTCGCACCTCTCCGCTTCGCATCCGCCAAACGTGCCCAATTTTTTTCCACGTGATACTGTGCCCTAGCAGGGCACGCACGCAAAAAAATTTCAGTTGGGACTGCCTTTTCCAGGTTTTCGAAGCTAGAGGTTTCCCTCCAAAGTACTTTCAAAATATTTCGGAAAATGTAAATGAATTTAAAAATTCTTGTATTTATTCATATATGTTAATGAATTTAAAAATATTATCTGATTCATAAATGTTAATGAATTTAATAATATTTCAGGAAATGTTAATGAACTAAAATATATCACCTTTTTAATTTTTTTCTTTATTTGTTATATTTTGTATTTCAAAATTTCAATTTTTTCATCCACCGGCTATACTATATGGACATATTTAAACAAAATCTGAACATTTCTAAAACGCTTTATAAACAATTACATACACTTTTTATTTTTTATTTTATGTGTTTTCATGATTTTTTTTATTCTACAAATTTTTGATAATTGTATACCTAATTCTGTCCTATGTATATTCGATGCAATTTTTTTAAATATATTATGAACATTTTTATGCATGGGTCGGAAAATTTTGAATTTTTCTCAAAATAAGCGTTCTATATTTAGCTAATTTTTTTAACAATTTTTGAAGACAAATTTAAACAAGACTCCAACAAACTAGATTGAACGTAGATATATTTTACATAGTCCATTCAACATTACCGAAATCAGACGAGTTTTTCCATACATAAACGATACATAGTTCATACTTAGAAAATTAAAAAAAAAACTAGTCCTCCTCCTCGTCGCTAGCCAACAGATCGATGACCTCCCCGACGTCACCGCCGTCACCGCCGTCACCCCCGCCCTCGTCGTCGTCGTCGCTGACCTGGGCCAACCGCTCCCAGTCGATGTCGTCGTCATCCGACGACTCCGGCGCCTCCGCCTCCGCCTGCGGGACCACTGGCGGAATCGCCGCCGCCGCCTGGATCGCTGCCGCCTGCTCGGCGGCCTCCCTTGCAGCCACCGCCGCCTCTGCAGCCGCTGCTGCAGCCGCCGACGCGCGCAGGGCGACGAGGTAACCCGGCGTATCGTCGGGATCACCGTCCTCCCGAAGAACCACCTGCTCCGGCGGCAGTTCCACCTCCGGAGGGGCGGGGGGATCGGCGGGCGCCGCCGCGGGTGGTGGAGGAGCCCGACGGCCGCGCGCTGCTGGACGGGGGCGCGGGACAAGAAGGCGGCGACGGTCGCCGACGAGGTTAGGCGTGACGCTGGACTCCGCTAGCCTGTACGTGCCGATGACGGCGGCGTAGTCTTTGCCGTCCCAGAACGCGTGACGGCCGGCGATGTTGTTGCGGCCGCCGGTCCGCTTCTCCTCCGCGGTGGCGCCGGGCCCGCGCGTCGGGTAGCCATCCTTGTCGAGCTTCCAGTCGTGCGGAAGACGGCAACCCGGCGGCACGAGGAGCCCGAACCGGTGCAGCTCCTCCGTCTCCGGCGTGCTCAGGCTCGACGGCCACGCACTGGGTCCGTCGTCGCCGCCGGTGCCGGAGCTGCTGCCGCGGTGGAACGACATGCCGCCGGCGGGATTTTGGGAGGTGGAGACGGGAGGTGGAGACGGGAGTGGTGTTTGCGGCGACGGGCGGACGGGGTGAGTTTTTATAGCGAGACAGCGGGGAAGCGGGCGGCCGGGTCGTTGGGCTTTCAATGCGACGGCAGTCGAGGGCGGCGGCGCGGCAGACGAGGGGACGGGGCGGCGGGGCGGCAGGCGAGGAGACGGGACGGGGCGGCGGGCCGCAGTTCACGCGCCACGACGCGCTTTCAGCGGGCGACGCGCGGTTTGACCACCGACGCGCTTGACCACCGACGGGAAAAAAAACGTACGTCGCCACAGTAAAAAAAAGCGTAGACGTACGTACGTCGACGGCCGCGCGGGTACGTCGCGGGGGCGGGACCGAGGGAGAGGCATGGGCAAAGACCATACTACCCTTTTTTTTAAGTTTTGAGGCGAAGGGGTATAGGACGATCTGGACCGTTGATGTTTTTAGGGGGGTTGTACCGAAGAAGAAGTAGTGAAAGAAAACCATGGGTAAGACTAAGAGGTCTACATTCCAAGTCAAGCACGTTGACTTGTTTTTAAGGCCAATACGTGTGGGATTCATAACCTCAAGGCGTCCTAATCATACTGGAAAATAATTGGATTCCCTGGCACCTATGCCAAGGGCAATTTCCTGTCCTTCTGCTTGCAGATGCTGACGTTGGCCAAACTTGCTCGCTGGACCATGAGTTGGTTCCATACTCCGAAGTGGTCAGACAAGGCAAGCTGGCTGTTTTGGAACCAAACATTTGCTTGGAAAAATAGCCAAGTGACAACAACGGCATCGGTAGCAACTGTGGCCGGATGACTGGGAATTGGAAAGGCACTTAATAATCTCCAAAACGCATAGTTTGGAACAAAAATCTCCGGAACCTTTAGGTCAAAAACAATCTTCAAGGTTTCTATATCATGCAGCATATAGAGTAATGGAGGCCGGTGTTGGCGGGCATCCATTAACAGAGGAAGGCAGTGCTTGGTTGCCTTCAGATATATTTTGTGGGATTCGTGCGAGACGAGGGGGGATCACTCACCTTCCGCCTTCTCAGCCAGACGTTGTATTTACGGTGAGCCATTTAATCAAACACCTTCAGGCCGCGCAGCCTGGCTGCTGCACCCGCCACCACCGACCTCCCCGACGCCGGCGATTCACCAGATAGATCACCAGACCCGTCGCTACACCGTAGCGTTCATCTGAACATGAGGTCATGCTCCCGTATTCCCGTCCCGATTCCTGACTGGAAGTAAACAAAAGGTTATTTTGAAGAAACTGATAGCGGTAGATGATAGATCCTACGGATTGGGTAGGCTGGAGATTGACGGTAGTTCATCCATATTTATGGCCTGTCTATGCATCTGGGTGAGAGAAACAGAGAGAGAATGGCAGGGAGTGGTCGAGGTGGCGGCGGTGGTGTCACATCCAATATGTGACCCTATCCAAAAAGAACTCGAAGATCCCACCAAGAATAGACCCGCATATTGAAACGCTTTTGCAAGGTGGATATCATTACATCAACATTACATAATGGATGGGAATACATACATAAGGCATACAATGCCACACGAATACAACATCATCTTATATAAGAGCACCATCCGACTACGGATGAAACACAAACAGAAACTCAAACGACATCCACCCTGCTAGCCCAGGTTGCCGACCTGGAACATATCCCCTGATCGAAGAAGAAGCAGAAGAATAACTCCAAAACAAGCAAACATCGCTCTCACGTCATGATCATCGCATAACCTGTACCTGCAACTGTTGTTGTAGTAATCTGTGAGCCACGAGGACTCAGCAATCCCATTGCCATGGGTATCAAGACTAGCAAAACTTAATGGGAAAGGAAGGGATAAAGTGGTGAGGTTGCAGCAGCGACTAAGCATGATATGGTGGCTAACATACGCAAATGAGAGCGAGAAGATAAACAAAGGAACGGTCGTGAAGCTAGCAATGATCAAGAAGTGATCCTGAACTCCTACTTACATCAAACATAACCCAAAAACCGTGTTCACTTCCCGGACTCCGCCGAGAAGAGACCATCACGGCTACACACGCGGTTGATGGGTTTTAATTCGGATCTGGTGTCAAGTTATCTACAACCGGACATTAACAAATTCCCATCTGCCACATAACCGCGGGCACGGCTCTCGAAAGTTTATACCCCGCAGGGGTGTCCCAACTTAGCCCATGATAAGCTCTCGCGATCAACGAAGGATATTCCTTCTTCCAGGAAGACCCGATCAGTCTCGGAATCCTGATTACAAGACATTTCGACAATGGTAAAACAAGACCAGCAAGACCGCCCGCTGTGCCGACAAATCCCGATAGGAGCTGCACATATCTCGTTCTCAGGGCACACCGGATGAGCCAGACGTCGGGTTGGCATAGACCCTGGTTGCCCAGGGGGCACCGGACATCGCTAGGTTTGGACCAACATTTAGACAAGCATTGGCCCGGGGGGGCTAAAATAAAGATGACCCTCGAGAGAGCGATTCCCAAGGGAAAAGTAGGTGGTGGTGAAGCAAATGGTAAAACCAAGGTTGGGCCTTGCTGGAGGAGTTTTATTCAAAGCGAACTGTCAAGGGGGTCCCATAAATCACCCGACCGCGTAAGGAACGCAAAATCCGGAAACATAACACCGGTATGACGGAAACTAGGGCGGCAAGAGTGGAACAAAACACCAGGCATAAGGCCGAGCCTTTCACCCTTTACCAAGTATATAGATGCATTAATTAAATAAGAGATATTGTGATATCCCAACATAATCCTGTGCACCATGGAGCAAACTTCAACTTCACCTGCAACTAACAACGCTATAAGAGGGGCTGAGCAATGCGGTAACATAGCCAAACAACGGTTTGCTAGGAAGGGTGTCAAAGGTTAGAGGTTCATGGCAATTTGGGAGGCTTGAAGAGCAAATGATAGGTAGCATAGCAAAGCGATAGAACGAAGCAACTAGCATAGCAATGATAGTAGTGAGATCCAGGGTAGCGGTCATCTTGCCTGAAATCCCGCAAGGAAGAAGAACGAGTCCATGAAGAAGATGAAGCCACGAAGACGAACCAAGCGTAGACAAACGAATCCTCACGATCGCAACGAAACGGGAACTATCGAGAAGAAACACACAACATAGTAAACACACCACACATGAACAAGACATGATGCACAACAAGCATGATGCATGGCAAAGCTACATGGAGCTACTCATGGCAAGAGATGATGCAAACAAGAACAACACATTAAGGCAAGTTTAAATGAGGTCAGAAACAACATATAACAATTCCGGTAAGTCCCCATATGCAAATTTTGAAGTTGGTCCAGAACTGAATAAACCTTATGTTCAAGTTTTTAAACAGCAAGTTAAGATGCACCGCGATGAACTACACGAAATTCTAGTCAAGTTACATATAAAGTTCATTTAGTTCGGAGCTACGGCCTAGAAGATATGAGCAAAACAAGTTACACATGGCATAGATGCAAAATACATACAACCCTCAAGAAAACACCTCAAAACAAGGATCCAACATGATAATATGAAGCTACATGCAAAATCAAGCAAGTATCATATAGAGCACACTCAACACGGAGCAACGGTTCAACACATATTCTATACAAGACATAGCAACAACCTGTCCAAAACAGCAACTAGGCATCTTGCAAGCATCAAAACAACATGCTACAGCACCCCAACATAAGAACAAAAGGCATGGGCATGAAGTACAGGTAAAGCATGATAAAACATGAACACTGAGCTATCTTCAGAAAACAATAGAACATGCTCAAAAGGACATGGCAAGATTGCAAATTATAACAGTTTCAGGCTTAGCAGAAAATAACATCAGGTTGCAATGTTTAGAGCTATCAAACAACATGCTATAGGAACTTATCATGGCAAGCAAAGGCATGGCATGAATCTACTAATTGCATAGAACAAAAGTCCCTTACTGACCATGAGCCAAAAAGGATCAGAAGATATGATGGCACCCATGTAAACATGGCAAGTTATATGACAGATATATACATGGCAGGAACAACAATAAGTAGGCATGTTGGTGAGCTTGAATCACTCACCACAGAGCAATACATGGCATGGAAAGGCAATCAACAGAAAGAATACATGTTTGAGAATCTAAGCATGGCAAGAACAAGTTCATAGGGTGCATGGATCAACTACAACAACCTTGGCAAAATTGAATAACATGTAAACAATCTGCCAGGAAACATTTTATAGCAAAAGTAGAGCAAGAAAATGACATGCTAGACTACTCCATAATTGCCAACAGGGGCATGGATGGATAGAGCATGACATTTATAACAAACCATCCTTAGTGAACATCTCGAGATTATGCATAGTATGACTTGTAGCAGCAGGTTTACATAACAACAAAATATAACAGAATCAGCCTAGCAAAACAGCAACAACAAGTACCCCACTTAACAAGCTTGATGCACTCAGTACAAGACTCACAAAAATACATGGATTGCACCTATGGAAATATTGCATATCATAGATCAAAACACATGTAGACATCAACCTCATAGGATGCACACATCAAACATGGCAAAAATGACAAATCATCAAGTTATAATAGTTTCAGTAGATTAACATCACATAGCACTCTTGCAACAATTATTCAGGCATCAAGATGGAATCAAATGAACATGATGCAATGGAATGAAATGAAGTACTTGTCGAGGCGAACAATTTGACATATTACACGCACGAAACGGAGCAGTATGCAGTAAGTTATGATGCATTGAACTTGGCATGATAATGCAGAATATTTGGGGACTTAGAAGAATTTTCGGGGTCAACCTTGTCTTCCAGATCTGTATCCGGGCACATGGATCGAGGCTGGCCGGAGTTGTGCCCCGGAGTAGGTGCGGTAGGAGGCCGGAGAGGAGCTCGGGGGAGGTCACCGGGGTCGGGGCCGGCCGGATCCGTGGGCGGCGCGGCCGGAGGACGAGCGGAGGCGCGCTCGGGCGCGGGGAAACGGGCGGCGCGGCGCCGGAGTTGGCGGGGCCGGAGGACTCCGGAGGCGCGGGGCGTCGGCGGGACAGGTGGCGGCACGTGAGGGGCTGGGGCGGCGGCGCGGGTGACATGTCGCGTGGGGATTGGCTGCAGCGACGTGGCCGGCGGACATGTCCGGCGCGAATGGACATGTCCGGCAGCGCGAGGAGGAAGATGCATAGGGTTTCATCTGCGAAAATCCGAGGGGGGCACATATTTATAGGTAGAGGGAGCTAGGAGTGTCCAAATGAGGTGCGGTTTTCGCCAACACGATCGTGATCGAACGACCGAGAGCATGGAGGGGAGTTTGCTTGGTTTTGGGCCACTGTAAAGGGGGTGTTGGGCTGCAAACAAAAGAGGCTTTGCGGTTACCCGGTTAACCGTTGGAGTACCAAACGACCTCCAAATGGCACGAAACTTGATAGGCGGTCTACCGGTGCTATACCAAGGCCGCTTGGCAAACCTTGGGCTATTCCGAGAAAGTTTAACACCCGCTCACAACAGGAGACAAAAAAGGGAACGCCGGAGGGCATAGGAGTGTCGGATTGCAAAACGGACAACGGGGAAAATGCTCGGATGCATGAGATGAACATGTATACAAAATGAAATGCACATGATGACATGATATGAAATGCATATGATGACATGGCAAAGACGGCGAATAACTGGCAGACACCTGGCGCAACAAATCCGGGGCGTTACAACACTCCTCCACTAACAAGAGATCTCGTCCCGAGATCTTAGGACCGAGACGGAGGGGAAAAAGGGATGAGGTGAAACAAGATCTCAAGAGAAGAAGCAAATAATCGAGAGCACTCGAGAATAAGAGAGGAACGATGAGAATGACGAGAATCGAAAGCTCACGGAATCAAATAGACTATGAAACCATTCTGGTTAGAACGAGATACGAAACGAATAAGACTGAAAGAATTTAGGCAGCACTCCGGCTGAAACATGGAGGAATAGAACATGAACTTCACCCAATGAGATGGCACTTGACGAGATGAACCAAGCAATGCCTCCGGAAGAATTGAAATATTGGAATGAAAAGGAACGAAGAAGAAGAAGGCAACTTCTACCATGAATGACTTAGAAAATAATATCCTTACGAAGAAAAGATTGAACGAAGTTGTTGAGAAAATCTACAATGAAAAGAATAAGCTTGTTGTGGTATTATAGGTAACATCTCAAGATCGTAAGGTGATAACCGGCCACAAACGGAAATGATTGGATAGCTTAGAAGAACGAAGAAATGCAAAACTCCACTTCAAAAGAGTACGGAGATTTAATTGCCCTTCGATACGAGAGAAGAAAAGGATACTTGAACTCCACCAACAAGAACCTTGATGAACACTTGAAGAATGAATTAAATCATGAAGAACCACCATGAAGAACTCCGGTAACCAAAAGGATAATGAGATATAATTGAAGGATGAAAAGAATAAGATGAGCCTTGCGGTGATTCAGATGGATGTACCGACGAGATGGCCGAGGAAAATTTGAACTTCGGAAAAGAAAAGAAGAAAACACTTGGAAGTAGAATTTATTCATCAAGAACAAACTCCGAAGAAAGGGATTAATCATTTTGATGATATAAGAATAAGATTTATTGTATGTTTATCCTTTATCAAATTAAATTGATGACACAATGGATTTTGCATATTACTTATTCTTCTTGAAAAGGATTAAGGGGGGTATAGCGCAAACTTGAGAAAGTCTTCATGAACCACCGGTAGGATTAAAAAGAACGAAAAGGATTAAAATGATAATCAAGGAAAAAGAATCTGAAAGAACCACCATTAGAATTCGGAAATGACTGACGAAAACGAATGAATCACCGGGAAGAATCAGAAGAACCAATATGCTCGAGGGGATTTAGATGCAAAAGAACAAAGAGATCATGAGCTGATTAAATAACACTTGAACGAAGCATCGGGATAAATAGAAAACGATAACTGGAATGATGGTCTCCGGCGAAAAGAAATGGGAAAACAACTTCTGACACACTCCGGATGGGTGAAAAGAATAACTGACAAATGGAGTAATTGAGAGGATAATAAGAAGCTAGAACCATGAATCTTCGGAAGAATGGACAGGATTTAGAGGAAAAACTCTTCCTCGATCTTCAAAGTTGAGAATGACGACGAGAAACACCACCGAAATTACCGAGATACTCCGGAAGAATGAAAAGCGAAGAGGTTGAGCCAACAATGAAATGATTTGAAATTGATCTTGGAAAAGGCATGTGACTGATGGAATCCATTCTTACGTCACACTTTGAAAAGTATTGAGAATAGCTCCGGGGGAATTAGAAGAGTCAGGTAAGATCCTGGGAAAAGTCTTGTGGGTTAGGGCCCACTAAAGAGATAACCCCATTGGAAAGGATTGTTGAAGAGATAGATGTTGCACCGGAACAATTGAAATATTTGAATGAGGTGACAACCTCGAATTAATTGGAACACAAACGAATCTTCTGAGATGTCTTCCGAACTCCGGAATGATTAAATGGCGAGAGACGAATGATCAAAGGGAAATATTTGAGCTGAGGGAAAGAATATGATCAACACCGAATACTCGAATTAAGTCCACCGGAAAAGAAAAGAGATGAAAAATGCCAAACAAAAGAGAATTCACCGGTTGAAATGGTTGAGGGAAAACTAAAAGGCTCCGTACAAATGAAATAGCTTCTCAAATAGATGCACAGACTCCGGGAAGAAAAAGGGTGGGAGGGCGGGAAAAAACATGCAGCTTGAACGGGGAATCGACGAGTAACTTGAAGAGAAGAACACCGGTTAAAATCATTGAGGAAAGTAGGCAAAGACTTCACACGAGTAGGATGGATACTCGATTACGGACTCCGGCTCCGAGAAGGAAAAGGGTGGGTGGGTGGGAAAAGAAGACAACTGAGGTTTGAACTTGACAACGATGAAGAGGCTCGAGTCAACTTGACGAGAAATGCACCGGATAAAAAGAGCTGAGAACCAACGAACGAAAAACTAACCACGTGATCCTAAAGAAAAATTTGAAGGGGAAGAGGAGTAGTTCAAAACACCTACGTCAAGATTCCTCACCAGAGTGACGAAGGGGCTGAGGAGTAAAAAGAATCCTACTCTCCGATATAACTAGACTCCGAACCCAGTTTTCTTCTAGACTCAACAACGGCCAAACTACACGATCAATCAAGGAGGGCTCCTAAGGTCGGTCGAGGCTCTGATACTAACTTGTCAACGCCCAATATGCGACCCTATCCAAAAGGAACTCGAAGGTCCCACCAAGGATAGACCCGCATATTGAAACGCTTTTGCAAGGTGGATATCATTACATCAACATTACATAATAGATGGGGATACGTACATAAGGAATACAATGACACACGAAGACAACATCATCTTACATAAGAGCACCATCCGACTACGGATGAAACACAAACAGAAACTCAAATGACATCCACCCTGCTAGCCCAGGCTGCCGACCTGGAACCTACCCCCTGATCAAAGAGGAAGCAGAAGAAGAACTCCAAAACAAGCAAACATCGCTCTCACGTCATGATCATCGCATAACCTGTACCTGGAACTATTGTTGTAGTAATCTGTGAGCCACGAGGACTCAGCAATCCCATTACCATGGGTATCAAGACTAGCAAAGCTTAATGGGAAAGGAAGGGGTAAAGTGGTGAGGTTGCAGCAGCGACTAAGCATGATATGGTGGCTAACATACGCAAATGAAAGCGAGAAGAGAAACAAAGGAACGGTCGTGAAGCTAGCAATGATCAAGAAGTGATCCTGAACTCCTACTTACGTCAAACATAACCCAAAGACCGTGTTCACTTTCCGGACTCCCCCGAGAAGAGACCATCACGGCTACACACGCGGTTGATGGGTTTTAATTCGGATCTGGTGTCAAGTTATCTACAACCGGACATTAACAAATTCCCATCTGCCACATAACCGCGGGCACGGCTCTCGAAAGTTTATACCCCGCAGGGGTGTCCCAACTTAGCCCATGATAAGCTCTCGCGATCAACGAAGGATATTCCTTCTCCCAGGAAGACCCGATCAGTCTCGGAATCCCGGTTTACAAGACATTTCGACAATGGTAAAACAAGACCAGCAAGACCACCCGCTGTGCCGACAAATCCCGATAGGAGCTGCACATATCTCGTTCTCAGGGCACACCGGATGAGCCAGACGTCGGGTTGGCATAGACCCTGGTTGCCCAGGGGGCGCCGGACATCGCTCGGTTTGGACCAACACTTAGACAAGCATTGGCCCAGGGGGCTAAAATAAAGATGACCCTCGAGAGAGCGACTCCCAAGGGAAAAGTAGGTGGTGGTGAAGCAAATGGTAAAATCAAGGTTGGGCCTTGCTGGAGGAGTTTTATTCAAAGCGAACTGTCAAGGGGGTCCCATAAATCACCCGACCGCGTAAGGAACGCAAAATCCGGGAACATAACACCGGTATGACGGAAACTAGGGCGGCAAGAGTGGAACAAAACACCAGGCATAAGGCCGAGCCTTCCACCCTTTACCAAGTATATAGATGCATTAATTAAATAAGAGATATTGTGATATCCCAACATAATCCTGTCCACCATGGAGCAAACTTCAACTTCACCTGCAACTAACAACGCTATAAGAGGGGCTGAGCAATGCGGTAACATAGCCAAACAACGGTTTGCTAGGAAGGGTGTCAAAGGTTAGAGGTTCATGGCAATTTGGGAGGCTTGAAGAGCAAATGGTAGGTAGCATGGCAAAGCGATAGAACGAAGCAACTAGCATAGCAATGATAGTAGTGAGATCCAGGGTAGCGGTCATCTTGCCTGAAATCCCGCAAGGAAGAAGAACGAGTCCATGAAGAAGATGAAGCCACGAAGACAAATCAAGCGTAGACGAACGAATCCTCACGATCGCAACAAAACGGGAACTATCGAGAAGAAGCACACAACATAGTAAACACACCACACATGAACAAGACATGATGCACAAAAATCATGATGCATGGCAAAGCTACATGGAGCTACTCATGGCAAGAGATGATGCAAACAAGAACAACACATTAAGGCAAGTTTAAATGAGGCCGGAAACAACATATAACAATTCCGGTAAGTCCCCATATGCAAATTTCGAAGTTGTTTCAGAACTGAATAAACATTATGTTCAAGTTGTTAAACAGCAAGTTAAGATGCACCACGATGAACTACACGAAATTCTAGTCAAGTTACATATAAAGTTCATTTAGTTCGGAGCTACGGCCTAGAAGATATGAGCAAAACAAGTTACACATGGCATAGATGCAAAATACATACAACCCTCAAGAAAACACCTCAAAACAAGGATCCAACATGATAATATGAAGCTACATGCAAAATCAAGCAAGTATCATATAGAGCACACTCAACAAGGAGCAACGGTTCAACACATACACTCTATACAAGACATAGCAACAATCTGTCCAAAACAGCAACTAGGCATCTTGCAAGCATCAAAACAACATGCTACAGCACCCCAACATAAGAACAAAAGGCATGGGCATGAAGTACAGGTAAAGCATGATAAAACATGAACACTGAGCTATCTTCAGAAAACAATAGAACATGCTCAAAAGGACATGGCAAGATTGCAAATTATAACAGTTTCAGGCTTAGCAGAAAATAACATCAGGTTGCAATGTTTAGAGCTATCAAACAACAAGCTACAGGAACTTATCATGGCAAACAAAGGCATGGCATTAATCTACTAATTGCATAGAACAAAAGTCCCTTACTGACCATGAGCCAAAAAGGATCAGAAGATACGATGGCACCCATGTAAACATGGCAAATTATATGACAGATACATACATGGCAGGAACAACAATAAGTAGGCATGTTGGTGAGCTTGAATCACTCACCACAGAGCAATACATGGCATGAAAAGGCAACCAACAGAAAGAATACATGTTTGAGAATCTAAGCATGGCAAGAACAAGTTCATAGGGTGCATGGATCAACTACAACAACCTTGGCAAAATTGAATAACATGTAAACAATCTGCCAGGAAACATTTTATAGCAAAAGTAGAGCAAGAAAATGACAAGCTAGACTACTCCATAATTGCCAATAGGGGCATGGATGGATAGAGCATGACATGTATAACAAACCATCCTTAGTGAACATCTCCAGATTATGCATAGTATGACTTGTAGCAGCAGGTTTACATAGCAACAAAATATAACAGAATCAGCCTAGCAAAACAGCAACAGCAAGTACCCACTTAACAAGCTTGATGCACTCAGTACAAGACTCACAAAAATACATGGATTGCACCTCTCGAAATATGGCATATCATAGATCAAAACACATGTAGACATCAACCTCATAGGATGCACACATCAAACATGGCAAAAATGACAAATCATCAAGTTATAACAGTTTCAGCAGATTAACATCACATAGCACTCTTGCAAAAATGATTCAGGCATCAAGATGGACTCGAATGAACATGATGCAATAGAATGAAATGAAGTACTTGTCGAGGCGAACAATTTGACATATTACACGCACGAAACAGAGCAATATGCAGCAAGTTATGATGCGTTGAACATGGCATGATAATGCAAAATATTCGGGGACTTAGAAGAATTTTCGGGGTCAACCTTGTCTTCCAGATCTTGATCCGGGCACGTGGATCGAGGCTGGCCGGAGTTGCGCGCCGGAGTAGGTGCGGGAGGAGGCCGGAGAGGAGCTCGGGGGAGGTCACCGGGGTCGGGGCCGGCCGGATCCGTGGGCGGCGCGGCCGGAGGACGAGGGAGGCGCGCTCGGGCGCGGGGAAACGGGCGGCGCGGCGCCGGAGTTGGCGGGGCCGGAGGACTCCGGTGGCGCGGGGCGGTGGCGCGTAGAACGCCGAGGTCGCCGGCGGCGGCGGGACAGGTGGCGGCGCGTGAGGGGCTGGGGCGGCGGTGCGGGTGACGTCTCGCGTGGGGATTGGCTGCAGCGACGTGGCCGGCGTACATGTCCGGCGCGAATGGACATGTCCGGCGGCGCGAGGAGGAAGATGCATAGGGTTTCATTCGCGAAAATCCGAGGGGGGCACATATTTATAGGTAGAGGGAGCTAGGAGTGTCCAAATGAGGTGCGGTTTTCGCCCACACGATCATGATCGAACGATCGAGAGCATGGAGGGGAGTTTGCTGGGTTTTGGGCCACTTTCAAGGGGGTGTTGGGCTGCAAATAAAAGAGGCTTTGCGGTTACCCGGTTAACCGTTGGAGTACCAAACGACCTCCAAATGACACGAAACTTGACAGGCGGTCTACCGGTGCTATACCAAGGCCTCTTGGCAAACCTCGGGCCATTCCGAGAAAGTTTAACACCCGCTCACAACAGGAGACAAAAAAGGGAACGCCGGAGGGCATAGGAGTGTCGGATTGCAAAACAGACAACGGGGAAAATGCTCGGATGCATGAGATGAACATGTATACAAAATGAAATGCACATGATGACATGATATGAAATGCATATGATGACATGGAAAAGAGGTGAATAACTGGCAGACACCTGGCGCAACGAATCCGGGGCGTTACACGTGGAGCTTCCCTTCACTACTACGCAGACCTAGATCGATAGGGTGTGTCGGTGGGGTGTACGGCTCGTGACATACCTCGTGTGGCCCAGGCCCCCACACCTCTATATGGCGTAGGTGACAGGGGCCCGTCAACCATAGTGGGTTGGGCGCCCCCGACCAGGGCGCGGATCTAAGGGCCCGATGGGACATTGGGCCCACATAGGAGGAGATCAACCTAACATTCTCCCCCTTGATCTCAACTTTTATTTTTAACCATATACCTTTTACTTTACTCGTTTCATCACAGATCAATACATAGAACATGTTTCATCGTCACAGCTCAATTGCCGATAGAATCAGACATCTACAATATACCTCTCTGTTTTGAAACAAATTCTGTTCCTTTTGGGCCTCTCATGATCCAGGAATCATAGGCTTTCCCTGAAACCCATGCCGACTGAGTGTTCCTTGAACACATTGGGTGGTAAGCCTTTCGTAAGCGGATCCGCAAGCATATCCTTTGTCCTTACATGCTCGAGACTTATAGTGTGATCCTGGATTTTATCTTTCACAACATAATACTTTATCTCTATTGTTTTGGCAGCATTACTCGACTTGTTGTTGTGAGCCTAGAATACTATGGGCTGGTTGTCACAGTGCATCTTTAGTGGTTTGTCAATATAATCTACCAGTTTCAAGTCGGGTATAAATTTCTTTAACCATATCGCCTACCCCGTGGCCTCATAACATGCTACAAATTATGCATACGTCGTGGATGATGCAACTATTGACTGTTTGGAGCTCCTCCACGAAATAGCCCCTCCAGCGAGAGTGAACACGTATCCTGACATGGATTTTCTATCATCTCTGTCTCCCACAAAATCTTCATCTGAATACCCTCTTATCTCTAGGGAATCAGATCTCCTGTTTGTTAGCATGTGGTTCTTCATGCCTTGCGCATAACGCAATGCTTTCTTTACCATCTTCCAGTGCTCTGTGCCTGGATTCTCTTGATATGTACCGAGTACCCCGGTGATAAAAGCTAAGTCAGGGCGAGTGCACACTTGTGCATACTGTAAACTTCCAATAGCCGAAGCATATGGTACTGCTTTCATTTGATCGATCTCATACTGGTTCTTGGGACAATGGAATATCCCAAAACTGTCGCCCTTGACTATAGGATCAGGTGTGGCTTTACTCGCATGCATATTATACTTTTTAAGAACCTTTTCTAAATATGCCTTCTGTGATAGTCCTAAAACTCCATTTTTCCTATCTTGGTGAATTTCTATGCCCAACACATATGATGCTTCACCAAGATCTGTTATATCAAAATTTGAGGACAAGAACTTCTTTGTTTCTTGTAGCTGACTAACATACTGCTAGCAAGCAAGATATCATCCACATACAAGATTAGGAAAATATATTTCCCATTTTTAAACTTTGCATAAACGTAGTTAACATTCTCTTTAAATCCAAATCTTTTAATTGTCTCATTAAACTTTAGATACCACAGTCTAGAGGCTTGCCTTAATCCATAAATAGATTTCTTCAGGCGGCATCCCATATCTTCCTTGCCTTCCATGATAAAACCCTTGCGTTGTTTCATATAAACATTTTCTTTTAAATCCCCGTTCAGAAATGTCGTCTTTACATCCATTTGATGTAACTCTAAATCAAAATGTGCAACTAATGCCATTATGATTCTGAAGGAATCCTTACATGAGACTGGGAAAAATGTCTGCTTGTAATCTATCCCTTCTCTTTGTGCAAATCCTTTTGCCACAAGTCGTGCTTTATACTTTTCTATATTCCCTTTAGTGTCATACTTAGTTTTGTAGACCCATTTGCATCCTACTGTTTTGGCTCCTTTAGGAATATTCTCTAAGTCCCAAACATCTTTTGAACTCATCAATTTTATCTCGTCTTCCATTGCCTCTGGCCACTTCGATGAGTGAGGGCTTCTCATGGCTTCTTCATATGAAGTGGGATCACCTTCCATATGAACTATTTCTGTGTTATAAACTTTATAATCAGTGGAAATAGCTGATCTTTTAGTTCTTTTAGACCTTCTAAGGGCCTCATTCCCTGTTACATTCCGTGCCTCAACTTCTGGCACATCTTCTAAAAATGGTTGTTGCGCCTCCCCTTCATGCTCAACAACGGGTTCAGTTGGCTCCTGATAGACAAGTTCCGAATCTTCTCCCATAGTTGTCATGGGTGGAGTTACAACAGGTGCTTGCACCGCAACCTCAGGTACAAGAGGTAGTGAGAAAAATGGCTCCTGAATTATCGGATTAGGTGCATGCGCCCTCTTCTCCTCAAGATCAATTTTCCAATCTACCATGCTCGCCCCCCCCCCCATCATTTTGTCTCTAAGAAGACTGCATGTCTTGTTTCTACAAACTTTGTGTATCTCTCTGGACAGTAGAAACAAAAACCTTTTGATCTATCAGGATAGCCAATGAAGTAGCAACTGACTGTTTTGGGATCTAACTTTGCAATATTTGGATTAAACACTTCGGCCTTAGCTGGGCACCCCCACACCCTTAAGTGTTGTAAGGAGGGCACTCTTCCTGTCCACAACTCGTACGGTGTTTTGGGTACCGACTTGCTTGGTATTCTATTGAGAATGTGAATGGCAGTTTTAAGCGCCTCCATCCATAATCCCGATGGCAAGGGGGAGTAACTCATCATGCTGCACACCATATCCATAAGTGTACGGTTACGCCTTTCAACTACTCCATTTTGCTGAGGCCCGCCCGACATCGAATACTGGGCCACTATGCCCGTCTCCTGTAAGAACTTTGCAAAAGGTCCAGGGACTTGGCCATATGGAATGTGCCGACCGTAGTACTCCCCCTCTCCACGGTCAGATCTTACTATCTTTATTCTTTTATCATGTTGATTTTCAACTTCAACTTTGAATATCTTAAATTTATCCAACGCTTCATATCTTTCTTTGATTGGATAAATATAACCATATCGGGAGTAATCGTCTGTGAATGTTATGAACGAGCCATAGTCATCCACACATTTCACAGGAAATGGTCCACAAATGTCAGTGTGAATGATTTCTAATGTTCCCGTGCTACGGTTTGCACCCTTTTTGATTTGTTTTATGTTTTACATATTTTCCTTTAATGCAATCTATGCATTGTTCTAAGTCTGAGAACTCTAATGGAGGAAGAATTTCATTTTTAACTAGTCTTTCTATTCTCCCCTTCGAAATATGGCCCAAGCGACAGTGCCATAATTTTGATGAGTCATGAGTTCTCTTTCTTTTCTTTTGTTCCTTATCCTACGCAGAAACATGCTCATTCACGTTACACACAGAAAACACTTTTTCACATAGTGATAATAAATAAAGCTCATTGTCAAGGAAAGCAACACCCACATGAGTATTGTTAAACTATATGGCACACTTGCCATGTCCAAAATGACATTCATAATGGTCTTTATCCAAACATGAAACACTAATCAAGTTTCTGTGTAATGAAGGAACATATAAACATCTGTAAGCAGAAGCCTGAATCCATCAGCTAACTCCAGGGAGATGTCACCGACAGCTTCAACTTCTGCTTGAACTCCGTTGCAACTTCAATGCATCTTTCGCTTCTTTGCGTAGTCCACGTCGAATGGAATCCCTGTAACAAATTTGCAACATGAACAGTTGCTCCTGAGTCAATCCACCAAGTAGATTTCAAAAATTGTGTATACAAGGATTCATTTACAAAGGAAACAATGTTGTTACCTCTCTTTGCCATTATTGACTTTAGCCAAATAGGGCAATCTTTCTTGTAGTGCCCAGTCTGCTTACAATGGTGACATGGATCTTTTGTCCACTGCAAAAGACTTGATGCTGATATTGCGTGGGAGCTTTTCCATGTGGCTTTGAGGGGACCTTTGCTACTTGGATCGTAATTCTTTTTCTTATTATTCTTCACATAGTTCAGAGAACCACCATATGAGGTTCAAAGTCTTTCGTCTTCTTGCACACACATGGCTATACTCTTTTCAGTGTCCCATTTTCCAATGTCACAAGAAGAGGAAAGACTTAGAACCTCATATGGTGGTTCTCTGAACTATGTGAAGGATAATAAGAAAAAGAATTACAATCCAAGTAGCAAAGGTTCCCCTTCAAAGGCACATCGAAAAGCTCCCACGCAATATCATCATCAGCAAAAGTCTTTTCCAGTGGACGAAGATACATGTCTCCATTGTAAGCAGACTGGGCACTACAAGAAAGATTGCCCTGTTTGACTAAAGTCAATAATGGCAAAGAGAGGTAACAACATTGTTTCCTTTGTAAATGAATCCTGGTATACACAGTTTTCGAAATCTACTTGGTGGATTGACTCAGGAGCAACTGTTCATGTTGCAAATGTGTTACAAGGATTCCATTCGACGCGGACTACGAAAAGAAGCGAAAGATGCATTGAAGTTGCAAACGGAGTTCAAGCAGAGGTTGAAGCTTTCGGTGACATCTCCCTGGAGTTAGCTGATGGATTCAAGCTTCTGCTTACAGATGTTTTATATGTTCCTTCATTACATAGAAACTTGATTAGTGTTTCATGTTTGGATAAAGACCATTATGAATGTCATTTTGGACATGGCAAGTGTGCCATATAGTTTAATAATACTCATGTGGGTGTTGCTTTCCTTGACAATGAGCTTTATTTATTATCACTACGTGAAAAAATGTTTTCTGTGTGTAACGTGAATGAGCATGTTTCCGCGTCGGATAAGGAACAAAAGAAAAGAAAGAGAACTCATGACTCATCGAAATTATGGCACTGTCGCTTGGGCCATATTTCGAAGGGGAGAATAGAAAGACTAGTTAAAAATGAAATTCTTCCTCCATTAGAGTTCTCAGACTTAGAACAATGCATAGATTACATTAAAGGAAAGGATGTAAAACAAATCAAAAAGGGTGCAAACCGTAGCAAAGAAACACTAGAAATCATTCACACTGATAGTAGAGTCTACGAGTACCGCCGCGGCAGCTTTTTTCTTTTTTGAGACAAACCGCCGCGGCTGCTGTGTCCCTCCCTCAAAACTTTGTAGCGTGTAGATTTTTTTACATTACAACCTCCTCTTACTCACTAATAATGATTATGGAACGAAAAGGGTAGTACATGCTTTACAAATAAAGGAGTAATAGAAAAGCAGGCAGACAGATGCAAAAGCTAGCAGACACACCGCTCTTCTCGTCTCTGGCACAACCTGCATGGTTGCATGGACGCTCACCTCACATCAAGAGTTAAGACATCAATCAATAGCACTGCTACATCGGTGGCCGAGCTGTATAGCTTAATTCGTCCAACATCCTATGAGCTAGCTAGCCAGAAACCTCAACTACTCTTAACTGAATGCGCCTACCGCCAAGGACATTGGCGGTATAAAGGCCTACCGCCAAGGAGGTCAAACAAGGCAAACTGCACTTCTAACAGAAGTCACGGCGCAGGCAAGTGCTACCGTCATTGCCTTGGCGGTAGGCTGTCTTATCCTACCGCCAAGGACGATGGTGGTAGGAAAAGAGTCAGGTCGCGAAATTTTTACAAAGTGGAGTCAGATCGTGATGAAGTTAGGAAAAAGGGTCAAAACAGTCGATTCTGCCTCATGAGGCTACTATTGGAATGAAATGGCCTCTGCTGGGAAAACCCATTTTTGCTTCTCCACAAAAGAACCAGACCAATAACGAGGAGGGTCAATGCAACTATCACCTTTACAACTATAATCTCAATTTTGGTATATGGTTTTTCTTCCTTAGGTATATACTTATGACTATCAGTAGCAGACCACAACATAAGCCACAATCCCTATTTTAGATGCACTAACAGAACCATTGTGATCTAATTGCATCACTTCCGTCCGTATTGGGTTGGACCGCCTGGTCCACGTACGCCGTACGTTCGGCTCCATACCCGCTGGTACTTGATTGAAAAAAAACGCCGCGCGCCCTTGCCCCCGACCCGATCCGAAACCCTAATGATCTGCCGCCGCCGCGTGACTCCGGTAGGCAGCCATTTCTAGTCGTCGGCGTTAGGCTCACCATCGTTGTCGCACGGCGCCTTCCAAGCGGTGATGATGTTGTACAGTGTTCAGATTGATCTAGAACTTTATTTAAAGGTGTATCGATGGAGCAAGAACCCGGATATGCCGGCGATGATTCTGGTAACGAGAATGGATCTCCGTAATTGAATGTCAACCTACCTCCTGAGGACAACTATATCTGTGAGGATGAATCGTACAGTGGTAATGTAAATGACGTGAACGTTAACAAAACGAATTATGACAAAAAACAACATTGGCACTTACATGTGTTTCTTTGAATTTGCACAGGTACATGTCGATGATGACAATGAGCACGACGATGTAGATGAAATTTATGTTGAAAGCGTGAGCCAGGTACGTTCAAAAATATGTAGGGCAAGGAATGATATAACAAGAGCATTATACCACTTACATGTCTTTAATCCTGCATAGGTAGATGTCGATAATGACAATGAGCAGAACGACATTGATGAATCTTATGTTGAGAGCGCAAGCCAAGTACGTTGAAAAATATGTTGAGAGCGCAACCCACCCTAACCAATCAGCCTTCATTAAGGGTCGGTACATCCTGGATGGTGTCCTGGTGCTCCATGAGGTTCTCCATGAGGTCCGGGTCAAACGCCTGAAGGCGGTCTTTCTGAAGATCGATTTTCACAAAGCCTATGATACGGTTAGCTGGTCCTTCCTTAGGGAAGTCCTTCTTCGGAAGGGCTTTGACGACCGGTGAATCACAAGAGTCATGCAAATGGTCTCTTGCGGTCGCACGGCGGTCAACATCAATGGCGAGATCGGTCCCTTCTTCCCTACCCTATGTGGGGTGCGCCAAGGCGAGCCCTTCTCCCCGTTCCTCTTCAATATGGTCGTGGACGCTTTGGCTTCCATTCTAGATAAGGCTAAAGCCGCGGGCCACATCCGAGGTATTACCCCCCACCTCTCTAGGGGCTCTGGAATCTCCATTCTCCAGTATGCCGATGACACGATCATCATGGTCGAAGGCTCGGAGATGGACATCACCAACCTCAAGTTCCTCCTTCTTTGCTTCCAACAGATGTCGGGCCTCAAGATCAACTTCGATAAGAGCGATGTTATGGTGATGGGATATTCCCCCGCAGAGTCTGTGGCCATTGCCAATAGACTTAATTGCCGCCTGGGCTCATTCCCCACTACCTACCTTGGGACGCCCATTAGTGACTCGCGCCTCTCTGTCGCGGACCTTCGCCCCTCCGTGACCAAGCTTCAGACCAGGTGCGAGCCCTGGCAGGGGAGGTGGCTTTCCAAGGCTGCCCGGACTATCCTTATCAACTCCTCCCTCTCCAGCCTTCTATTGTTTCTTATGAGTTTCTACATCCTCCATGAATCTCTCCATAAGGAGATCGCCAAAATCCAGTCCAGATTCTATTGGGCGGGCGAGCATGGCAAGCAGAAGTATCATATGGTCAGCTGGCCTGACATCTGCAAGCCCAGGGAGCAGGGTGGATTGGGCATCATGTGCTCTAAACAGATGAACATTGCCCTTCTATCCCGGTGGCCGTGGCGTATCACGCAGGGTCATGGTGGCCTCTGGCTGGACATTATCCGGAATAAGTACCTGCGTGGTCAACCTCTTGCCTTCTGCCAGAAATCGGGAGGTTCTCAGTTCTGGCAGTCCCTCGTCCAGCTTCTTCCTGTGCTCCGCATTGGTACCTCTATCTCAGTGGGGTCCGGCCTCTCGACGCTCTTCTGGTTTGATCGCTGGGCCGGCGACTCTCCCTTTGCGGCCTGCTTCCCCACCCTCTTCTCTATCTCCGTCGATCCTATGATATCTGTTGATAGGGCCCTTCTTGACTTAGGGCGCCTAGCTTTCCGTCGGCCATTTGGGCCGGCGGAATCCGCCGCCTAGCGTGAGTTGCTTGACTGCGTTGCTCTGCATGAGCCGTTGGTGGATGGGGATCAGGATCTTGTGCGCTGGCACCTGGAGCCGTCGGGCCAGTTCTCTACCAAATCGCTATACTTGGCCATTGCCCCTTCCTCCGCTCCCCTCCCCCTTTCGATGGTGTGGTCCGTCCGTGTCCCCCTGAAGATTCGCATCTTCATGTGGCAGTGGATCCGTGGACGGATCCCGTCCGGTGTGGAGGTCCGCAAGCGTAATGGCCCGGGCACTGGTATCTGCCCCCTATGTGCTATTCCCGAGGACTCCAACCACATCTTCTTCGCCTGTGTTTCCGCCCGGTTCCTCTGGAGCTGCTTTCACGAGATTGTCGGTGGGAATTGGTGCCACACCAATTTCCCAGACCTATTTGCTGAACTCCAATCGTCCCCTTCGTCCTCTCGCCACATTAGGTGGCTGGAGGTTGGGGCCCTCGCATGGACGCTTTGGACCATTCGCAATAAGCTAGTGATCCAGCGTACTCCTCTTCGTCGCGCTGCTGATGCTCTCTACAAACTCTCGGGTTTCTTGCAGCTTTGGTGGCCGCTTAGCCGCCCCCTGGATCGGGACACCATCTCTGCCTTCATCGCTGATCTCCGCTCGATGGCCGTCCGCCTGTCGCCCCCGCCGCTGCCGCCTCCGCCGGAGCCTGACTAGATCGCCTGCTTTGGACAGGCTTTGTTTTTTCTCTTTCTTCTGGGCTTGTTGAGCTGTGCCCTCAGCAGAACCTTACTACTTTGTTGTGGTACTTGGGTGGTGTGTGTGTGTGGACCTGTTGTGGTTGTATGTCTTGTGGCGGTTTGCTTTATCTATAAAGCGGGGCGAAAGCCTTTTTTGGTATAACAACTTAGTGACTTACACGGTTCTTTGCCTAATTTTGCAGGGGGGATGTCGGTGGTCCTAACATGCACAATGACCATGACGATGACGTTGAGTTCGAATTGGATACTAGCTATGATGAATATCAGCAAGAGTCTCGAGATAAGCATTGGAAGGTAATGGCAAAGACGCTCAAATCATAAGGGGAGGCGTACGTGTTCTACAACAAGTACGCAAATGAACGTGGGTTTAGTATTAGGAGGGATTTGCTGAAACAAGGAAAAGGTCCTACGGGAAGTATCTGCTTGAGGAGGTATCTTTGTTCCGGAGCTGTAAAACGGCAGGGCAAGTTTTGTATCATGGAAGGCCAGACCCGTAGGATTAGACCATAGGCTCTTACTACGAAGCTCATTTGATAGTGAAGTTTGATAAAAAAATCATGCAGTTTGTTATGTTGGCAGTTTTGTGATGATCACAGCCATGTTCTTGCTAGAACGGACAAAGTCTCATTTCTTCGATCTCATAAACAGAATAAGGAATTTTAGAGAGCAGAGATCTTAGCCATGGCAGGAGCTGGGATCAGACAAAACATAATTATGGACAACTTTATCAGCGGGTATGGCCCGTACGTTAAGGCGGGGTTTGAGAGGAACGACCTGTATAATCTGTGCTATAGGGAGAAGATGAAACTGCTTGCAAAGGGCGATGTTGACATTGCCGTTGGAATCATGATAAGAAGGAAGGACAAGAATCAAGATTTTTTTTCTTTGAGTACATTGTTGATGCTGAAGGGAGGCTCAAAAACATGTTCTGGTGTGATTTGTAATCACGTTGGGACTATCAGGACCATAGTGACGTAACCATCTTTGACATTATGTACAAGATGAATAGGTACGAAATGTCATTCATCCCTTTCGTCGGTCCAAATAACCATCGTTGCACTACGGTATTCGGCTGCGCAATCGTGTCAAACAAGACGGAAGACACTTATGTTTGGCTACTTGAGGCATTCACGAGAGCTATGTGTGAGCAGAAGCCGGAGTCCATAATTACCGATGGAGATGCAAAGGAAGATAAGTGCTATCCAAAAGGTCCTTCCTGACGTGTGGCACCGTCTTTGTGCATGGTATATTGAAAAGAATATGCATAGACACCTTTACCACAAGTTCTTGAAGGAGTTCAGGTCACTTCTGTACTACGCCACTACACCTGGGAGAGATGGGGCGCGTTTGTGAGAAAATGGCCCCAACAATGGTTGAAAGGGATGTATAGGAATAAGAGGCTTTGGTTCTCCTCATATCTATCTGGTAGTTTTTTTCTTGGTATGCGGAGCAACCAGAGGAGCGAGAGTCTGAACTCATGCCTTCACCTTCATCTTGACTTCGGTATTGATCATGGTTGCGCACAATGAGAACTGCATCCTCATCTCCGTGAAAATGAGGCGCACGACGACTGCACGACCTCACAGTCTGGACGAGTGGCAGTTACTGATTTAAGGAGATTGAGTTGGCCGCTGCCCGTGCATTTACTCTAGCGAATTTTGTACTTTGCGGCAAGATCTGAAGAAGGTTGGAGAGCTTGAGGTCCTTGAAAAATTGATAGGAACAGGCTCTCGGAGATTTATAGTGGCATGGAAGAATAACAAGGAACACTGATTTACTATGGACTATATGCCAGGTAACTCAAGCTCTCCGACCTTCTTCAGGTCTTGCTGCAAAATATAAAAGTTCACCAAAGTGAATGCGCGGGCATCGGCCAACTCAGTCTTCTTACAATCAGCAACTGCCACTAGTACAGACTATGAGGTCGTGCAGTCGTCCTGCGCCTCATTTTCATGGAGGCGGACAATGCAGTTATGGTAGTGCACAACCATGTCAACAATGGTCATACCAAAGTCGAGATGAAGGTGAAGGAGTGAGTTCAGACTCTCGCTCCTTTGGTTGCTCCGCATACCAGGAAAAAACCCACCAGACAGACATGAGGCGGACCAAGGCCTCTTCTTCCTATACATCCCGCTCAGCCATTGTTGCATTTTCTCCATCTGCCATTTTCTCACAAACGCGCTCATCTCTCCTCAAAGACAGGTGTAATGGTGTAGTACAGAATAAACCTTAACTCCTTCAAGAACTTATGGTAAAGGTGTCTCTGCATATTCTTTTCAATATGCCATGCACAAAGATGGTGGCATTCTTTTCAATATGCCATGCACAAAGATGGTGCCACATGTCAGGAAGGACCTTCTGAATAGCCCTTACATCGCTGCATCTCCATCGATAATTACGGACTTCAACTTCTGCTAACAGATAGCTCTCATTAACGCTTCAAGCAGCCAAACATAAGTGTCTTTCGTCTTGTCTGACACTATAGCAGAGCCAAATACTGTAGTGCAATGAAGGTTATTCAGACTAACGAAATGGATAAATGGCACTCCGTACCTATTCATCCCATACATATTGTCACAAACTATCATGTCACCGTCCAGATAGTCCGGACGTAACCGAGAATCACACCAGAACATGTTTTTGAGCTTCCCTTCAGCATCAACAGTGTACGCAAAGAAAAAATATGGACTTTTGTCCTTCCTGCTTATCATGAATCCAACAACAGTGTCAGCATCGCCCTTTTTGCGAACAGTTTCAAGATTATATAGGCCCTTCCTCCCAAACCCTACCTTAACGTACGAGCCATACCTGCTGATGAAGATGTCCATAATTATGTATTTTCTGATCCCAGCTCCTGCCATAGCTAAGATCTCTGCTCTCTATAATTCCTTGATCTTTCTATGAGACCGAAGAAACGAGATTTCGTCCGGTCTAACAAGAACATGGCTATGATCATCGACAAAACTGCCAACATAACAAACTGCACGACTTTTATTAGACTTCACTGTCAAATGAGCTTCGCAGTAGCACCAAGTCTCCAGTCTAAGCGTACGGGTCCAGCCTTCCATGATACAAAACGTGCGTTGCCGTTTTCTAACTCCGGAACAAAGATACCTCCTCAAGCGGATATTTCCCATAGTGCCTTTTCCTCGTTTCAGCAAGTCCCTCGTAATGTTGAACCCACGTTTCTTTGCGTACTTGTTGTAGAAAACGTACGCCTCCCCTTCTGAGCTGAACGTCTTTGCCATTACCTCCAATGCCTATCCAGGGAGAATTGCAACTATAGAGAAACAAGAAGATATACTCTCCGTAAGAAATGCTGACCAAAACATATCCAACATCACTTTTAGTTCTAGGCCACCTTGTGAGAGTCTAAATGACCAGGACGAAGGATCAAACACGAAGAAATCAGTAGCGGGCGCCCAAACTAAAAGAGGACTACAAGATGATGAATTCATGTACCATTTGCCAAATTTAGAATCCAAGTAACATGGAGGAAAGCGGCAATGGAAACCCAGCTTGAAGGCACCATATTTTGAGAATAAGGTCTGGTTACCACTCAGAGATTGGCCTAGAAGAAGCGTGTCTGTTGCATGCGCAAATTTACGCCCAGAAAACAATGTCTTGATCAAGTGGAGAAGTACTACTAGGAAGGAAGACAATGAAGGCATGTGCTTTCTTGCCTTCTCCATTCAGTAAGAGCCCCTTCCTAACAATCTGAACATTCTAGCCGTCGTAATGTCCCAACTCCCAATTAAATAGGTGAAGAACCCATGGCTAAGACTAAGATGTCTAGCATTCAAAGTCAAAGATGTTGACTTGGGTTTAAGTCAAAAGCCAAAACAGAATTCATAACCTGATGGTATCCTAGTCATGACTGTAAAATTATCGGATACCCTCATGGCCTCACCCTGTGACAAGGGCAAATTCCTAGTCTTCTGCTTGCAGATGTTGGCGTCGGCCAAACTTGCCTGATGGACCCTGAGTTATACCTAATAAGTTGAAAAAACACGGCAAGCGACAACGACTACCTTGAAACAACAAGTGACATGAACCACCTCTATACCAGCCCGCGCTCTGGGCTTCCTCGACATTGGCACAAAAGGCTATCACCTCGCCCAAGCACCTCGTCGCAGTGGCGGAGCCACGATTGGAGGAAGACTGTGGCCAAAAATGGAAAAATTCACCGCAAGGGGAAAACTTAGCTCCTATGAGTCTATAACTAACACAAAAAATACTGCATACGAAAGCATACAAAATATTACTCAACTGCATAATAAATATAGAACTTAAACACAATGTTTAACTATCCAACGAAATAGATAAAACATGCAAGTATATTTTGCAAATGTAGTTGAAGAAGATGCGTCTGAATTCTTTCTGAATAGTTTATATGTTTTTTAAGCATGAATCATTGTCATACTTTTGAGTTTTCGCTCAATGCACATGTGCATTTTGTTTTTGAATGATTAATTATTGTGATACTTATCATTTCTTGTTAAATCAGTCAATCGCACATGTGCATTTTATTTCTGAATCATGAACCTTTGTGATGCTTCTGAATTCTAGCTCAATCAGTCAAATGCACACGTGCATTTGTTTATGAATTAGTCGAGCAATCGTAAACCTAACACAGTTCGTTTCAACAATATGAAGCATGATTGAAATTGGCTATTGTGTCACCACCGTGAAATCATTAGTACACGTGAAAGATAATAATCCTAATTCCATCCGAAAACTGTTCTCAAAAAAAAAATTTCCATCCGAAAACTCGCACATACAGAGAGAATCGAAGGGAAATCAAGACTGAGACAGAGACGTACTGGCAATTGCAGAGGCGAGTGGCGGATCGGCGAGGTTGGGCTCACGCGGGGCAGGTAGCAGGCTGCGCCGCGCAGGCTGGGAGAGCGGCGGACTGCAGCATTCGCACGGAGGTGAGAGGCGGCGGAGGGTCGACCATCGGAGCCAGGAGCGGGGACCCCTATTTATTTATCGCCTTCCGCGAGCACCTGGGGACGCCTCGCGTCGCGGGAGCCCAGATGGCCCAGCCCAGCCGCGCGGGAGGCAAAGGGCTGTTTTTTTTTCAGTTTTCTGTTCTCAGCTTTTGCTTTATTTTTGTACTTTTATTTATATTTTAAAAAATCTACATACATATACAAAAAACGCTCTTCAATTACAAATTTATAAAAATGTTGAACAAGTATTGAAAATGTTGAATAAGTATTAAAAATGTTTAACAAGTATTTGAAAAATATTGAACAAGTATTAAAACATGGTGAACAAGTATTTAAAAAAATATTGAACAAGTATTTTAAAATATTGAATAAGTATTAAAAATGTTGAAAAAGTATTGGAAAAAAGTTGAATAACTATGAAAAAATGTTGAAAGAATATATGAAAACTGTTGAACGAGTATTTAAAAAAATATTGAATAAGTATTAAATTGTTGAACAAGTATTTGAAAAAAATATTGAATAAGTATTAAAAAATGGTGAACTAGTATTTCAAAGGTGTTAAAAGAGTACTTAAAAATGTTGAATAAGTATTAAAATGTTAAACAAGTATTTAAAAAATGTTGAATAAGCAATCAAACAATATTGAATGTGTATATAAAAAATTGTTGATCACTTATTAAAAAATGTTTTTGACATATACAAAAATGTAGAGTGAAAAACAAAAACAAACATAAGAAAAAACTAAAACCAAAGAATAGAGAAGAGAAAGAAAAACAAACAAAAAACAAAGGAAAACAAAGAAAACCTATCAGAAAACCAAAAAAAAGAAGAAAAAAACAAAACCAATGAAACTCGGGCTAACTTTGCCTCAACTACGTCCCGCACTATTATGTGATCAGAATCTCGATCGTAGCGTGGTGGCTAGCACTGGTGTAAATTATCTTAGCAGCCACTTGTCACAACCTTAGAGTTCTTCATTTTTTCGTATATCCATTTATTCATAAAAAAGTATCTTAAATCGTGCGTCCGAATTTTGAACCGTTTTCACCATTGAATTTCTCGTGTAGAGATCTTTAAAACTAGATCCCATGTTGATAGGTTTTGACGAACTTTTTTTCACGAATAAAACCGGTCGAAAAAACAGAACCTGGAGCACGGTTTTTTTCTTTCCGACATAGAAACGGGCGTGCCTCTCACGCGAGCAAACCCGTGCCTTTCGCGGAAAAAAATAGAAAACAGTTTTTTTTCCGGTTCCGAGAGCGTGCCTCTCACGAAAGCACAACTGTGCCTCTCGCGAAAGCAAAGCCATGTCTCTCGCGGAACTAAAAAAACAAAAAACGTGTTTTTTTTTTGTTTCCGAGAGGCACGACCGTGCCTCTCGCAGAAGCAAAACCGTGTCTCTCGCGGAAAGGAAAACAACTGAAATGCTTTTTTTTTGTTTACGAGAGGCACGGCCGTGGCTCTCGCAAAAGCAAAACCGTGCCTCTCGCGAAAGAAAAAAAATCATGTTTTTTTGCGCTATTTTTTTCGATTGCTTTTTGTCCGAAAGCTAAGAAACAGAATTTGGAGTGAGCGTCCAGAGCGCGACACGTGGCGGCGGTTGAGAGCGCGCCAACGCCACTCAGGGCACCCGCAAAGTGATCGTTTTGAGGCTCCCAAAGGAGCGCTCGTCAACTAGTTGCTTTCATGTGCATGGGGATGTGCTGCGAGCTCTACTTCAGGCCTTTGTGTGCCTGGATCATTCTGGGCTGAACCCCAGGCCAAAATGAAATCTATACACGAAATGGTTAAAAAAAAATAGGCAGACCTGTATATCTCGCATTCAGCCGGCCCTGGCGTGTGGGAATAACAACCACATTTTTTTCTTTTCTTTTAGTTTTTTTGTAATTTTCTTTGTGCTTTCAAGTATTATAAATAAATATATTACAAAAGTCACTCTAAATAAAATATTTGCAAAATGTTGACCAAGCATTTGGAAATGTTAATTTAATACAGAGAAAATGTTTATCCTGTATAAAAAAAATGTATACAAAAAAATGTGTATGAAAAAATTGATCATGTGTTTAGAAAATGTTAATCAAACACTTGAAAAAATGTTGAACAAGTGGTTGAAAAAGTTAATCAAGCATTTGCAAAATGTTAAATGTGTATAGAAAAAATGTTGACCATGTATTAAATGGGTATAGAAAAAATGTTGGTCATGAATTAGAGAAATGGAAAATTTGATCATGATATGAAAATTTTTATCAAGTATTTGAAAACATATAGAACAAGTGTTTAAAAAAACATTAATAAATAAATGTGTTTATAAAAAATGTTGACTATGTGTTCAAAAGAAGTTAATATTGCATTACGAAAATGTTAATCAAGCATTTGAAAATATTAAATTTGCACAGAAATAAATTTTGACCATGTATTAGAAAATGTTAATCAAACATTTGAAAAGGTTTAAAAGTGTGTATATGAAAATTGTTCAGCATGTATTAAAAAATATTAATCTTATATTTAAAAAAGTTAATCAACCATTTGAAAAATGTTTAAAATGTGTATAGACAAAAATTTGACCGTGTATTAATAAAATATTAAATATGTGTTGGATAAATGTTAAATTTGCAATAGAAAAAATGTTGCTGACATATACAAAAAAAATGTGGAATGAAGACCAAAAAGGAAACAACATAAACCAAGGAAAAAATAAAATAAAAAGTAAAACAAAAGAAACAAATGCAAAAAGAATGGAAAACTGTGACAATGGATAAAGAAACAAAGAATTAAAAAATGTTGAAAACCAAACAAAGATGAAAGGGAAATTTGAGAAAACATTGAAAGAAGCAAAAGAAAAACAGATATAAAAACAAAAACCGGAGAGGAAATATGAAAGACAAACAAAAAACAAAAGGAAATGGAAAAGGAACCCGTAGAAAACCGAACGAAAATGAAGCAAAAAGAAAGAAAAAAGTAAAAGAAAAATGGAACCAGGAAAACCTAGTGGAAACTTAGTTCATTTTGCGTCAAGTAGGACGTACCCTATTTCTTCATCAGGATCCTGACACGAGTCTTGTGGCTAGCACTGTTGCAATCGTTCAACAGACCAAGGTTCCAATCCCGCGCACACTCTTTTTTCTTCACTATTGTATTTTAAGGGTGCGAGAGTGTCCTGGTATTTGTCTTTTTAGAAATTTCAAATGGACTACCACATACGCATGTATACAGACATATTTTAGATTGTGGATTCACTCATTTTGCTTCCTATGTAGCCACTAATTGAAATCTCTAGAAAGACAAATATTTAAGAACGGAGGGAGTACTTTATTCAAATCTGTGTTTTTTAAAATTCACGATATGACAAGCAGCTATGACAAAAAAAAGAAAGAAGAATAGGAAAAAATCACAGATTTTAAAAATAGCCAGGAATTTGAAAAATTCGTGGATTTGAATTTTTTTTCAAAAAGTTACAGAATCATGTTTTTCTAAAAGACGAATTTGTAAAATGTAAGAAAAAGGTAAAAACCAAAAACAAAAAATCGGACATTACCTTGACCTAAAAGAAGCAAATAAACAAGTAGCCGGTAGATAAAAAATAGTAAATAATTGCAAAAATGAAATAACCGGATGGGTGAACAGGAAAACCCTATGCGCCGCTTGCTGCGTCAAAATATCTACGCAACGCACAGAGAAGCCCCGCATCGCTAGCAATGGGCCGGCCCATTATACAAAATCTAGCCAGACGGTTTTGGGAACCTGCTAGAAGGTTCCCTGAACCGTTTTTTTTTCTTTTTTGACCGGTTTTTCCTTTTTCTGCCTGGTTTTTTTTCTTGTTTTTTCATTTTCAGCTTTTCTATTTCTTTTTCTTCTTTCTTAATTTTGTTCTTTTGCTTTGACGTTTATTTTACTTTTCAAGTTTATTTTTTTAAAGATCATCTTTCGAAAATTGTTCAAATTTTTCAAAAATGTTCCTTTTTAAAAAAAGATTGAAATTTGAAAAATGATCGTGTTTTAAAAATTGTTCATAAATTCAAAAAATGTTTCTGTTTAGAAAATTGTTCATATTTTTCATAAATTTTGATAATTGTTCGCATTTTAAACAAATGTTCTGAAATTTCAATAAATGTCCGAGTTTTTACAAAAAAATGTTTGAAAGTTTTCTTTTCAAATTTTTGTCAATTTTCAGAAAAAGTTCCTACTTTTAAAAAATGTTTAAATTTTTTTAAAATTGTTCATGTTTTTATTTTTTTCAGGAGTATCAAAAATGTTCACAAGTTTCTTAAAAATAATGTTTTCAAATTTTTTTCGGGTAGTTGCAAATATGTTCGTGTTTCGCAATTTTTTTTGGAATTTGAAAAATGTTCCTATTTCAAAAAATTGTTCGTGATTTTTCAAAAAATGTTCCTGTTTTCAAAAATGTTATAGTTTTCCAAAATATTTTGCACAATCTTGAAAAGTGTTTGCGTTTCACGGAACATTCCAGTTTTTGAAAAAATGCTTTCAATTATCCTGAACTAATTCGGATTTTGGGCAGCGTGTTTTGTTCTTTTAGTTTGATGCTCCATTATGGTCAGATACAGCTCGTAGCTCAGTTGGTAGGTATGTGAGCTTTATAGCGGTCGATCTTTTGTTCGAATCCTCCGCGGCGCAATTTTTCTTTTTGAGCTACAATGCGCGTCGCTATCTTCATGGGCCGGCCCAGTCGAAGACACGCCTGTGCGAAGCCTCAGCAAATTGACACAGAGAGCGTCACACAGGAGGTCCCGGGTGAACACTCTAGAGACGTTCCCAAAACCAGAACAACCGACCATTTTTGCCCCGTTATATGGGCCGCTCGATAGCGACCTAAGCGTGTGTGAAAAGGGCAAATCCTAAACGGCACCCTTTGCACCCGTATCTTCAGTTTGCGCAAACGGGACCCCTGCGCCGCGCTGGGCTGGCCTGTTTCTTTTTCTTTTTTTCTATTGAAATTACAACAAAAATTAACATGCGCAAGGCGAGGGAGTTAGTAAATTTTTAAGAAATTCTCTCTTGCTTCACTTAGAATATTTTGAGAGAAAGAAAATTATGCTCATGATCTTCACTTATATTTGTTTGAGCTTATCAAAAGCAACATATGAAAGATAGTCCCAAAGTGATAGATATCCAAGGAGGATATAATAAAAAACTTTCATGAAGATCATTGGATAAAATAAACTTGATTCTTAGTAATGGTTTTGAGATATGACGATATGATATGTGAGTCATGTTGATGAGTATTGTGCTTTAGTAAGAGTATTGATGTCAAGGTTTGTGATTCCCCATGCAAGCACGAAAGGCAATAGTTATGCAATGAAATTTATATCCTACTTATGGTGTATTATTCAGTGTTACTTATGCTTAATGCTTGGGTACGAGATTTTTTGCTTTTTGGTTGGTCGCTTCTCAATCTTTTTTGCTAGCCTTCACTTTGCACTAAGTATGATCACTACTTGTGCGTCCAAAACCCTTTAAACCAGTTTTGCCATATTAGTCCACTATACCTAGCTATATGCGGTACTTCCATGCCATTCTAAGCAAATTTGCATGCGCCATCTCTAATGTTCAAAATAAATTTCTCTTTTGTGTGCTCTACTACTCGTGAGGCGGTAAAAGGTAGCCAATATTTTCCATGCTAGATGTGTTATTCTCAAGATGAGTGTTTATTCACTTGTCATTGCACGAGAGTATGGAAAAGGTACTAGGGATTTACTTTATGTTTTCAAATAATAAATTCCTTGGAAAGTGTTGGTATGGAGGGCACCCGTGGAAACAACTAGCCATGGAAGGTGAGAGTTATGGTGGAAAAAGGAATAAACTTTATTTTCTGTTCGAGAACCGCCTATGATGTATCTAGCATGGAAAGTGTTGGGATGCTCCAAGTCGTTTTCGTTGGTAGGAAAAGTATGACTCTCAAAAATAATTTTACCTCTCAATTTCAGCTTCGAGCCCTGGCACCTCTACAAAATCCCTACTTCCCTCTGCGAAGGGCCTTTCTTTTACTTATGCAATTTTTATTTTGAATTTAAGTCTCCATCTTCTCTTATAAAGCACCAACTAAGGGGCACTATGATCGTATTTGAGCATTGGGTGTAGCTAATATTTGAGTGTGTTTCATGAATGGATCAATGGTTGAGCATGATGGGCTAGGGATAACTTGCTTTAGTGTTGATATTTTGAAAGACATGGTTGCTTGTTGGTATGCTTGAGTATTAAAGTCTTCATGTCAAAACCAGACTATTGCTTTGAATCATATAAAAGTCCATATGTCCATTCTATAAAGAAAAGAATGTGATGAACATGTTAGGAAGCATTCCACATCAAAAATTCTGTTTTTATCATTTACCTACTCGAGGACGAGTAGGAATTAAGCTTGGGGATGCTGATACGTCTCCAACGTATTTATAATTTTTGATTGTTCCATGCTATTATATTATCATTCTTGGATGTTTTACAATCATTTTATAGTCATTTTATATCATTTTATGGTACTGACCTATTGACATAGTGCCCAGTGCCAGTTGCTGTTTTCTGCATGTTTTTTACATCGCGGGAAATCAATATCAAACGGAGTCCAAACGCAAAGCAACTCCTGGAGGATTTTTTTGGGGCCAGAAGAAAGCCAATGGGCCAAGGAAGCACCTGAGGGGCTGCTCGAGGTGAGCAGCACCCGCCAGGGCGTGCCAGGAGGCCCAGGCGCCCCCTGGGGGTTGTGCCCACCTCGGGTGCCCCCCGAACCACCTCTTTGCTCTATAAATACCCAAATATTCCAGAAACCCTAGAGGAGTCTACAAAATATTGATCCAGGCTCCCGCAGAGTCCAGAACCACCAGATCCAATCTAGACACCGTCATGGAGGGGTTCACCACTTCCATTGGTGCCTCTCCTATGATGCATGAGTAGTTCTTTGTAGACCTATGGGTCCGTAGTTAGTAGCTAGATGGCTTCCTCTCTCTCTCTCTCTCTCTCCCTCTCCCTCTCTCTCTCTCCCTCTCCCTCTCTCTCTCTTGTTTATCAATACAATGGTCTCCTGGAGATCCATATGATGTAAGTCGGCGGTGTGTTTGTTGGGATCCAATGAACTTTGAATTTATGATCAGATCTATATTTTTATCCATGAAAGTTATTTGAGTCTTCCTTGATCACTTATATGCATGATTAATTATAGCCTCATATTTATTCTCTGATATTTGGGTTTTGTTTGGCCAACTTGATCTATTTATCTTGCAAAGGGAAGAGGTGCTTTGTAGTGGGTTCGATCTTACGGTGCTTGATCCCAGTGACAGAAAGGGAACCAACACGTATGTATCATTGCTAATAAGGATAACAAGATGAGATCTATATCTGCCGCAATAGATAAACGGATCTCATCTACATCATGTCATCGTTCTTATTGCATTACTCCAATTTCTCATGAACTTAATACACTAGATGCATGTTGGATAGCGGTCGATGTGTGGAGTAATAGTAGTAGATGCAGGTAGGAGTCGGTTTACTAATCTTGGACGTGATGCCTATATAATGATCATTGCCTGGATATCGTCATGATTATTTGAAGTTCTATCAATTGCCCAACAGTAATTGTTTTCCCAATGTCGGGGGTTGGGTGCGACATATGCCAAAGGATGGCTTATCATGGTGGGAGCGAGTAGAATGTCACCGGTGCTTGGAAGCGGGATGAGGCGTAGACATGAACGCCGGCACACTTTACCCAGGTTCGGAACTCTCCTAGGAGATAACACCCCTAGTCCTGCTCCGCGGGGTCTCCGCATGATCACTAAGGCACTAGTGAGTACAATGGTGCTTCTCGAGCTGTATGCTAGAGGTGGAAGGAGGCAGGGCTAGCTCTCTTCTTCCTCTAGGTGTGAGTCTAGTTCTAACAGGTTGGGAACCCTTTGCATGGGTGCCCTGGGGGGTTTATATAGGCCTAACCCCCAGGGGTACAATGGTAACTTGGCCGGGTGTAGGACCCGGCCGTCAGCGTCTCTGGTCGCCGGCTTCTCCGCCTGCAGCTGGGGCCCGCCGCCTGGTGGGCCCTCCGACTGGTCTGGTACGGAGCCGACAGGCCGCTTCCACCGCTGGCGGGTCTGGTTGGTGACTGATCACTGTAGCCGTGATGCTAATGACGCAGGCTTGGTTGGGCAAGGCATGGCTACAGTCCCGCCGCCTGGTGGGAGATCACTGTAGCCTCGCCATGTCTAGTCTGGTAATGGCGCTCGGGTCTCTAGGAAGGATCTGACTGCCCGCCAGGAGCCGGATCCCCTTGGATCCAACTGGCCAGGCTCGGCCACCCTCCAGGCCCTTGCTGCCTGGTAGGGCCCGCCGCCTGCAAGCCGTACCGACAGGCCATCGTGGGAGTAGGCCCCGCCTGATAGGGGTGACGTCAAGGGTGGAGAGGCAACAGTGCCGCATGGTGCAGAGATCTCCACCTGTACGGGACACTGTGGCCATGCCAAACCCGGGATTCGAGGCTGAGGGACTACACTGTAGCCTCACCCCGTCTTGTCCTCTTGATGAGGGCCGCAGACTCTGAGAGCGCCGGGTGGCCGCCTGCTAGAAGCCGGCCTCTGCGGAGGCCGTCTGCTAGGAGTCGGCCCGTCTTGGTGCCATCTGCTGGTGTTCGGTCGTCTTCGGGCAGCCGGCCATTGAGCCAGCCGGTCACCGGAAGGCGGCGCTTCATTCTGGAGTCTCATGGGGCGAAGCCGGCCTAAAGTCTTGAAAGGCTCAGGGACTCGGGTTAGGCTACCCGTGGCCCATTACTCCGACAGTAGTCCCCGAAGCTGGTGAGGCGTCGCAGCTGACAGGCCGTGAAGTCTCAGCAGTTTCCTTCCTCATCATGCTCTGTTCGAACGCACGGTCCGCCTTGTGACGCGCCAGTTGCTAGAGCCGATTTGACAAGGCGGGCTCGTCCGCTGATTTTGAATGCCAAGGCGGGAAGCAGATGGCGTGCCTGCTAAGCATCCCTAGGCCTACCGCCCGCCACGAGCACGCCACACATCGCTTGCCAGCCCGGCCAGCCTGCCATCCCACGCTCTTGATGAGACGTGACAACAGGCCGGGCCCGCCACCACCAGGCCTTGGTACGCGGGCGGATCCGCTACGGCCGAGGCGGGCGGTTGCGATTCCCGCGGGAGTTACTGCGCAGTAACTCTGCGTAGTAATCGGGGGGTCGTGGGCGTAGTTAATCCCACGATCCCACGTCCCGCCCCCTCGGCTTCGCAGCCCGAGGACTATAAGTAGGGGGAGGCTGAAGGAAATATGCCCTAGAGGCAATAATAAAGTTATTATTTATTTCCTTATATCATGATAAATGTTTATTATTCATGCTAGAATTGTATTAACCGGAAACATAATACATGTGTGAATATATAGACAAACAGAGTGTCACTAGTATGCCTCTACTTGACTAGCTTGTTAATCAAAGATGGTTATGTTTCCTAACCTTGGACAAAGAGTTATTATTTGATTAACGGGATCACATCATTAGTTGAATGATCTGATTAACATGACCCATTCCGTTAGCTTATCACCCGATCGTTTAGTATGTTGCTATTGCTTTCTTCATGACTTATACATGTTCCTATGACTATGAGATTATGCAACTCCCGTTTACCGGAGGAACACTTTGTGTGCTACCAAACGTCACAACGTAACTGGGTGATTATAAAGGTGCTCTACAGGTGTCTCCGAAGGTACTTGTTGGGTTGGCGTATTTCGAGATTAGGATTTGTCACTCCGAATGTCAGAGAGGTATCTCTGGGCCCTCTCGGTAATGCACATCACTTAAGCCTTGCAAGCATTGCAACTAATGAGTTAGTTGCGAGATGATGTATTATGGAACGAGTAAAGAGACTTGCCGGTAACGAGATTGAACTAGGTATTGGATACCGACGATCGAATCTCGGGCAAGTAACATACCGATGACAAAGGGAACAACGTATGTTGTTATGCGGTCTGACCGATAAAGATCTTCGTAGAATATGTAGGAACCAATATGGGCATCCAGGTCCCGCTATTGGTTATTGACCGGAGACGTGTCTCGGTCATGTCTACATTGTTCTCGAACCGTAGGGTCTGCACGCTTAAAGTTACGATGACAGTTACTTTATGAGTTTATGTATTTTGATGTACCGAAGGTTGTTCGGAGTCTCGGATGTGATCAAGGACATGACGAGGAGTCTCGAAATGGTCGAGACATAAATATTGATATATTGGATGACTATATTCGGACACCGGAAGTGTTCTGGGTGTTTTCGGAGAAAAACCGGAGTACCGGAGGGTTACCGGAACCCCCCCGGGAAGTAACGGGCCTCGATGGGCCCTATTGGAGAGAGAGAGGGGCCGGCCAGGGCAAGTGGCGTGCCCCATCCCCTTGAGTCCAAATAGGACAAGGAAGGGGGGGCGGCGCTCCCCTTGCCTTCCCCCTCTCCCACTCCTTCCTTGCCCCTCCTTCTTGGAATAGGAAAGGGAGGGGGGAAACCTACTTGGAGTAGGTTTCCCCCTCCTAGGGCGCGCCTCCCCTTAGGCCGGCCCCCTCCTCCTCTCCCCCTTTATATATGGGGGCGGGGGGCACCCCATAGACACACAAGTTGATCTTCGTGATCGTTCCTTAGCCGTGTGCGGTGCCCCCCTCCACGATATTACACCTCGGTCATATTGTAGCGGTGCTTAGGCGAAGCCCTGCGACAGTTGAACATCAAGATCGTCACCATGCCGTCATGCTGACGGAACTCCTCCCTGAAGCTCTGCTGGATCGGAGCCCGGGGTGCGTCATCGAGCAGTACGTGTGTCAAGAACTCGGAGGTGCTGGAGTAACGGTGCTTGGATCGGTTGAACCGGGAAGACATACGACTACTTCCTCTATGTTGTGTCAACGCTTTCGCTTCGGTCTACGAGGGTACGTAGACAATACTCTCCTCTCTCGTTGCGATGCATCACCATGATCTTGCGTGTGCGTAGGATTTTTTTTGAAATTACTACGTTCCCCAATAGTGGCATCCGAGCCTAGGTTTTAGGGTTTGATGTTATATGCACGAGTAGAACACAAGTGAGTTGTGGGCGATATAAGTCATACTGCTTACCAGCATGTCACACTTTGGTTTGGCGGTATTGTTGGATGAAGCGGCCCGGACCGACATTACGCGTACGCTTACGCGAGACTGGTTTTACCGCCGTGCTTTGCACACATGTGACTAGCGGGTGTCAGTTTCTCCAACTTTAGTTGAACCGAGTGTGGCTACGCCCGGTCCTTGTGAAGGTTAAAACAGCATCAACTTGACAAACTATTGTTGTGGTTTTGATGCGTAAGTGAGATTGGTTCTTGCTTAAGCCCGTAGCAGCCACGTAAAACTTGCAACAACAAAGTAGAGGACGTCTAACTTGTTTTTGCAGGGCATGTTGTGATGTGATATGGCCAAGACGTGATACTATATTTTATTGTATGAGATGATCATGTTTTGTAACCGAAGTTATCGGCAACTGGCAGGAGCCATATGGTTGTCGCTTTATTGTATGAAATGCAAACGCCCTGTAATTGCTTTACTTTATCACTAAGCGGTAGCGATAGTCGTAGAAGCAATAGATGGCGTAAACGACAACGATGCTACAATGGAGATCAAGGTGTCGCGCCGGTGACGATGGTGATCATGATGGTGCTTCGGAGATGGAGATCACAAGCACAAGATGATGATGGCCATATCATATCACTTATATTGATTGCATGTGATGTTTATCCTTTATGCATCTTATCTTGCTTTGATTGACGGTAGCATTTTAAGATGATCTCTCACTAAAATTATCAAGAAGTGTTCTCCCTGAGTATGCACCGTTGCCAAAGTTCGTCGTGCCCAGACACCACGTGATGATCGGGTGTGATAAGCTCTACGTCCATCTACAACGGGTGCAAGCCAGTTTTGCACACGCAGAATACTCAGGTTAAACTTGACGAGCCTAGCATATGCAGATATGGCCTCGGAACACGGAGACCGAAAGGTCGAGCGTGAATCATATAGTAGATATGATCAACATAAGATGTTCACCATTGAAAACTACTCCATCTCACGTGATGATCGGTTATGGTTTAGTTGATTTGGATCACGTGATCACTTAGATGACTAGAGAGATGTCTGTCTAAGTGGGAGTTCTTAAGTAATATGATTAATTGAACTTAAATTTATCATGAACTTAGTACCTGATAGTATCTTGCTTGTCTATGTTGATTGTAGATAGATGGTCCGTGCTGTTGTTCCGTTGAATTTTAATGCGTTCCTTGAGAAAGCAAAGTTGAAAGATGATGGTAGCAACTACGCGGACTGGGTCCGTAACTTGAGGATTATCCTCATTGCTGCACAGAAAAATTACATCCTGGAAGCACCGCTGGGTGCCAGGCCTGCTGCTGATGCAACTGACGATGCTAAGAACGTCTGGCAGAGCAAAGCTGACGACTACTCGATAGTTCAATGTGCCATGCTTTACGGCTTAGAACTGGGACTTCAACGATGTTTTGAACGTCATGGAGCATATGAGATGTTCCAGGAGTTGAAGTTAATATTCCAGAAGAATGCCCGGATTGAGAGATATGAAGTCTCCAATAAGTTCTATAGCTGCAAGATGGAGGAGAATAGTTCTGTCAGTGAGCACATACTCAAGATGTCTGGGTATTGTAATCACTTGATTCAACTGGGAGTTACTCTTCCGGATGATAGCGTCATTGACAGAATTCTCCAATCACTTCCACCAAGCTACAAGAGCTTCGTGATGAACTATAATATGCAAGGGATGGATAAGACAATTCCCGAGCTCTTCGCAATGCTAAAGGCTACGGAGGTAGAAATCAAGAAGGAGCATCAAGTGTTGATGGTCAACAAGACCACTAGTTTCAAGAAAAAGGGCAAAGGAAAGAAGAAGGGGAACTTCAAGAAGAACAGCAAACAAGTTGCTGCTCAAGAGAAGAAACCCAAGTCTGGACCTAAGCCTGAAACTGAGTGCTTCTACTGCAAGCAGACTAGACACTGGAAGCGGAACTGCCCCAAGTATTTGGCGGATAAGAAGGATGGCAAGGTGAACAAAGGTATATGTGATATACATGTTATTGATGTGTACCTTACTAGAGCTCGCAGTAGCACCTGGGTATTTGATACTGGTTCTGTTGCTAATATTTGCAACTCGAAACAGGGACTACGGATTAAGCAAACACTAGCAAAGGACGAGGTGACGATGCGGTTGGGAAATGGTTCCAAAGTTGATGTGATCGCGGTCGGCACGCTACCTCTACATCTACCTTCGGGATTAGTATTAGACCTAAGTAATTGTTATTTGGTGCCAGCGTTAAGCATGAACATTATATCTGGATCTTGTTTGATGCGAGATGGTTATTCATTTAAATCAGAGAATAATGGTTGTTCTATTTATATGAGTAATATCTTTTATGGTCATGCACCCTTGAAAAGTGGTCTATTTTTGATGAATGTCGATATTAGTGATACACATATTCATAGTGTTGAAGCCAAAAGATGCAGAGTTGATAATGATAGTGCAACTTATTTGTGGCACTACCGTTTAGGTCATATCGGTGTAAAGCGCATGAAGAAACTCCATACTGATGGACTTTTGGAACCACTTGATTATGAATCACTTGGTACTTGCGAACCGTGCCTCATGGGCAAGATGACCAAAACACCGTCGTAATCGTACTTTACTTGATATGGTGCGATCTATGATGTCTCTTACTGATTTACCGCTATCATTTTGGGGTTATGCTTTAGAGACGGCCACATTCACATTAAATAGGGCACCATCAAAATCCGTTGAGACGACACCTTATGAACTATGGTTTGGCAAGAAACCAAAGTTGTCGTTTCTTAAAGTTTGGGGCTGCGATGCTTATGTGAAAAAGGTTCAACCTGATAAGCTCGAACCCAAATCGGAGAAATGTGTCTTCATAGGATACCAAAGGAGACAGTTGGGTACACCTTCTATCACAGATCCGAAGGCAAGACATTCGTTGCTAAGAATGGATCCTTTCTAGAGAAGGAGTTTCTCTCAAAAGAAGTGAGTGGGAGGAAAGTAGAACTTGATGAGGTAATTGTACCTACTCCCTTGTTGGAAAATAATACATCATAGGAACCGGTTTCTGTGACGTCAAAACCAACTAGTGATGAAGTTGATGATGATGATCATAGAACTTCAGATCAAGTTAATACAGAACCTCATAGGTCAAACAGAGTAAGATCCGCACTAGAGTGGTACGGTAATCCTATTTTGGAAGTCATGCTACTAGATCATGATGAACCTACAAACTATGAAGAAGCGATGGTGAGCCCAGATTCCGCAAAATGGCTTGAAGCCATGAAATGTGAGATGGGATTCATGTATGAGAACAAAGTATGGACTTTGGTTGACTTGCCCGATGATCGGCAAGCAATTGAGAATAAATGGATCTTCAAGAAGAAGAGTGACGCTGACGGTAATGTTACTGTCTACAAAGCTGGACTTGTTGCAAAAGGTTTTCGACAAGTTCAAGGGATTGACTACGATGAGACCTTCTCACCCGTAGCGATGCTTAAGTCTGTCCGAATCATGTTAACAATTGCCACATTTTATGATTATGAAATTTGGCAAATGGATGTAAAAACTGCATTCCTGAATGGATTTCTGGAGGAAGAGTTGTATATGATGCAACTAGAAGGTTTTATCGATCCAAAGGGAGCTAACAAAGTGTGCAAGCTCCAGCGATCCATTTATGGACTGGTGCAAGCCTCTCGGAGTTGGAATAAACGCTTTGATAGTGTGATCAAAGCATTTGGGTTTATACAGACTTTTGGAGAAGCCTGTATTTACAAGAAAGTGAGTGGGAGCTCTGTAGCATTTCTAATATTATATGTGGATGACATATTATTGATTGGAAATGATATAGAATTTCTGGATAGCATAAAGGGATACTTGAATAGAAGTTTTTCAATGAAAGACCTCGGTGAAGCTGCTTACATATTGGGCATTAAGATCTATAGAGATAGATCAAAACGCTTAATTGGACTTTCACAAAGCACATACCTTGACAAAGTTTTGAAGAAGTTCAAAATGGATCAAGCAAAGAAAGGGTTCTTGCCTGTATTGCAAGGTGTGAAGTTGAGTAAGACTCAAAGCCCGACCACTGCAGAAGATAGAGAGAAAATGAAAGATGTTCTCTATGCTTCAGCCATAGGCTCTATCATGTATGCAATGCTGTGTACCAGACCTGATGTGTGCCTTGCTATAAGTTTAGCAGGGAGGTACCAAAGTAATCCAAGAGTGGATCACTGGACAGTGGTCAAGAACATCCTGAAGTACCTGAAAAGGACTAAGGATATGTTTCTCGTATATGGAGGTGACAAAGATCTCATCGTAAATGGTTACGTTGATGCAAGCTTTGACACTGATCCGGACGATTCTAAATCGCAAACCGGATACATGTTTACATTAAACGGTGGAGCTGTCAGTTGGTGCAGTTCAAAGCAAAGCGTTGTGGCGGGATCTACGTGTGAAGCGGAATACATAGCTGCTTCGGAAGCAGCCAATGAAGGAGTCTGGATGAAGGAGTTCATATCCGAGCTAGGTGTCATACCTAGTGCATCGGGTCCAATGAAAATCTTTTGTGACAATACTGGAGCGATTGCCTTAGTGAAGGAATCCAGATTTCACAAGAGAACCAAGCACATCAAGAGACGCTTCAATTCCATCCGGGATCTAGTCCAGGTGGGAGACATAGAGATTTGCAAGATACATACGGATCTGAATGTTGCAGACCCGTTGACTAAGCCTCTTCCAGGAGCAAAACATGATCAACACCAAGACTCCATGGGTGTTAGAATCATTACTATGCAATCTAGATTATTGACTCTAGTGCAAGTGGGAGACTGAAGGAAATATGCCCTAGAGGCAATAATAAAGTTATTATTTATTTCCTTATATCATGATAAATGTTTATTATTCATGCTAGAATTGTATTAACCGGAAACATAATACATGTGTGAATATATAGACAAACAGAGTGTCACTAGTATGCCTACTTGACTAGCTTGTTAATCAAAGATGGTTATGTTTCCTAACCATGGATAAAGAGTTGTTATTTGATTAACGGGATCACATCATTAGTTGAATGATCTGATTGACATGACCCATTCCGTTAGCTTAGCACCTGATCGTTTAGTATGTTGCTATTGCTTTCTTCATGACTTATACATGTTCCTATGACTATGAGATTATGCAACTCCCGTTTACCGGAGGAACACTTTGTGTGCTACCAAACGTCACAACGTAACTGGGTGATTATAAAGGTGCTCTACAGGTGTCTCCGAAGGTACTTGTTGGGTTGGCGTATTTTGAGATTAGGATTTGTCACTCCGAATGTCGGAGAGGTATCTCTGGGCCCTCTCGGTAATGCACATCACTTAAACCTTGCAAGCATTGCAACTAATGATTTAGTTGCGAGATGATGCATTACGGAACGAGTAAAGAGACTTGCCAGTAACGAGATTGAACTAGGTATTGGATACCGACAATCGAATCTCGGGCAAGTAACATACCGATGACAAAGGGAACAACGTATGTTGTTATGCGGTCTGACCGATAAAGATCTTCGTAGAATATGTAGGAACCAATATGGGCATCCAGGTCCCGCTATTGGTTATTGACCGGAGAGGTGTCTCGGTCATGTCTACATTGTTCTCGAACCGTAGGGTCCGCACGCTTAAAGTTACGATGACAGTTACTTTATGAGTTTATGTATTTTGATGTACCGAAGGTTATTCGGAGTCCCGGATGTGATCACGGACATGACGAGGAGTCTCGAAATGGTCAAGACATAAATATTGATATATTGGATGACTATATTCGGACACCGGAAGTGTTCCGGGTGTTTTCGGAGAAAAACCGGAGTACCGGAGGGTTACCGGAACCCCCCGGGAAGTAATGGGCCTTGATGGGCCCTATTGGAGAGAGAGAGGGGCCGGCCAGGGCAAGTGGCGCGCCCCCTCCCCTTGAGTCCGAATAGGACAAGGAAGGGGGGGGGGGGCGGCGCCCCCTTGCCTTCCCCCTCTCCCACTCCTTCCTTCCCCCTCCTTGGAATAGGAAAGGGAGGGGGGAAACCTACTTGGAGTAGGTTTCCCCCTCCTAGGGCGCGCCTCCCCTTAGGGCGGCCCCATCCTCCTCTCCCCCTTTATATACGGGGGCAGGGGGCACCCCATAGACACACAAGTTGATCTTCGTGATCGTTCCTTAGCCGTGTGCGGTGCCCCCCTCCACGATATTACACCCCGGTCATATTGTAGCGGTGCTTAGGCGAAGCCCTGCGACAGTTGAACATCAAGATCGTCACCACGCCATCGTGCCGACGGAACTCCTCCCTGAAGCTCTGCTGGATCAGAGCCCGGGGTGCGTCATCGAGCTGTACGTGTGTCAAGAACTCGGAGGTGCTGGAGTAACGGTGCTTGGATCGGTTGAACCGGGAAGACGTATGACTACTTCCTCTATGTTGTGTCAACGCTTCCGCTTCGGTCTACGAGGGTACATAGACAATACTCTCCCCTCTCGTTGCTATGCATCACCATGATCTTGCGTGTGCGTAGGAAATTTTTTGAAATTACTATGTTCCCCAACAGAGGCAGGGGAGCGGCGGAGCACGCGCGCCCTCCTCCCCGCTCTTTCTTCCTCCTCCCTCTGCTGCTGCTGCTCCGTGCCCGCCATAGCGCCGCCGCAGCTCGCCATCCTCAAGCTTCTTCTCCCCACGCAGCCCTGCTCGGACGCCATGGCGCGCGAGAAGGGAGGAGACTGGGATGGCTTGGTGGTGATCGAGGGTCACCTCACCTTTCTCCGGGCCACGCGCCGGATGCCCAATGCAGCCTTCGTCAAGGTGCGGGTGCTGCTGCAGGAGGAGATCGCACCGTTGCCGCAGGGGGACAAGTAGGTCGTCTTCCGCTCGCATTTCCTCCGTGGCTTCGGCCTCCTGGTGAGCGGGTTCCTCCACTCATTCATGGAGTTTTGCCATCTCCAGGCGCACCACTTGACGCCCAACACCGTGACGCTGCTGTCTGCCTTCGTCACGGCGTGCGAGGGCTACCTCGGTATCCTCCCCACCATCGAGCTGTGGGGAGCTTTCTTCTACGCCAAACTGGGCACCACCACCAAGGAGACGGCGACCCAGTGTGGTGCCTTTGTTCCCATGCGCCGGCCGTCGAAGAAGAACGCCTTCCTGGTCATCAAGCTATCACAGTCGGTGAAACTGTGGCAGCAATCGTACTTTTATGTGGAGAACGTCGACCCAGCGGCCGACTTCATCAACCTGCTGCCTTACGAGGCTGGCCCCCCTGTTGGGCCTCGGGCCAACTGGAGCTACAAGCCGAAGCCCGTATCGGCCTACACGGCCGCCGCCATCAACCGGCTCCGGGTGCTGACAGAGGCGGAGTGTCTCGTGGCGTTCGACTTGCTGATCGCCTTTATCGAGCGCCGGGTTCTCCCACTCCAAGGCCGTCCTCATCTGATCTGTCGGATGAGCGTACACCATGACCCGAGCCGGATGTGCACAAAGGACATGCCGAATGCCTAGGTGGCCTGAATGGTGAACGAGATCACCGACCTCAAGGTGTCGGAGGGGTCCCAGCGGTTCGGCAAGCAGCCATACTCCCGCGACAACCCGCCGCCTGCCGTAAGTCTCTTAGCTTCCCTTTTTTAGTTCTTGCCTTGGTCTTGGTCTTGGTATGAAGTGGTCCTTCTTTGGAGCACAGATCTACATGTCTTCTGCGACGGCCGCCATTGTGGGGCCGGGTGGTAATTACCAGCTGGACCGGGAGGTGAGCGACATGGACGACCCTGACTTGGGGGTGGCCGCCTTGGAGGACGACGCCGTAAGCGGCAGCGTCGAAGCAGGTGGCTCCAAAGAGGGGGGCGGCATGGAGACCTGGCCTGATGACGACGACGAGGAGGACGAGCCGCGCCCTGCGTGGGGCGCCTTTAATACAGGCGCAGGCCCCTCCGCCGGACCGTCTGCTCGAGGCGGCAAGCGCAAGCGGAAACATGGTGTCGCCCTGTTCGGCAGCGTGCCGAAGAAGCCCAAGAACCCGGCCGCCGCGACCAGGTGGAAAGAGGCCGTGGCGAAGGTGGCCAAGTTCCAGAAGCTACCGAAGGTGCCGCCCATGGTGTCAGCGTAAGTACCTCCCTTGCGCTTTCCCTTGGGCTCTTCCTTGCTGATCCGGCCTGAAATTTCTTGCTTTACTTTCTTGTCTCAAGGCCCTGCTCTCCCTCAACAAGTCGACCGTTGTTTCTGTCATCAGGTCGGCAGAGACCTCCACCACTCCCCGGAGAATCGACCCGGACGCCGACCTCCGGGAGGTGCAGGAGCAAAACGCGTGGGAGGTGCATGAGGAGCAGGAAGCCGCCCGCCTGGAGAAGGTGGAGGCTGACAAGGCAGAGGCGTCCGCGCTGAAGAAGCTGGCGGAGGCAGAAGCTGATGCTGCAGCGAAGGAGCGGCTCGCGGAGGCCGCATGCCATCAGGAGCCACTGCTCGTTGCTCCCCTGAACTCCATGCCACCTCTACCATAGTTCATGGCGTCGACCGGGGGAGCCGGTGATGAGCAGCCGGCCATGGAGAGGGAGGTCGGCGATGTCGCCATGCCGTATGTTGTCGTGCCTCCGCCATCGCCGACTGGCGGAGCGCAAGACAGGCAACCGGCCGCCCCGCTGGCGCCACTAGTCGGGAACGTGGTGGTGACGGGCCCAACTCCTGAGGCCCGCACACCCGTGCACCGTCGTCTCATGAAGGCGGTCTCGGCACCGCGACTGTTGGAGGTCGGCGCTGCGAGCTCGTCAGTCCCGGACACCGAGGCGACCAGCACCCCGCCCTCTGGCTGGGTGCGCGGAGGCGGGACGGGAGCCTTGAACCAGGCGGCCCTTGACGTCCAGGCCAAGCTCCGGGCTGAAGCCGACGCCCTCAAGCGGTGCAACGAGGCGTTCCTGGACTCGCGAGCGGCCATCCGGGTGTGATTCTCACTCCTTTATTTTTGATCCTTTTATTTTTTGGTGGGGGCGCGCCAGCGCACCCACTGGGTGTAGTCCCCAAGTTTCAGGTCGGCTGCTAAGCAGGCGGTCCGGAACTTTAACTTGCGAGCATCAAGTGCTAACTCCGTCTGGCATCCCTATTACAGGATTACCACAACCTTCGGTGCGGCCACCATCAACTCCGGACTCCAGGAGCTGGAGAGGCAGACCGCCAACTTGTCAGAGAGTCGGAGTAAGTCTTAGCTTTCTTTCTCCGCGAGGGCATGCTGGCACACCCGCGGGCTGTAGTCCCCGAGATTCGGGCCGACTGCTGAGCAGTCGGGCCGGATCTCTCCAGTAATTGTATTTCTCTTGTTGATTATTGATAACTTCTTTCTCTGCGGGGGCGCGATAGCACACCCACGGGCTATAGTCCCCGAGATTCGGGCCGACTGCTGAGCAGTCGGGCCGGATCTCCCCGGCAACTGCATCCCTTCCTTGTTGAACGTTGACGTCCTTTCCTTCTTTTCTCTTTGCAGAGGCGAACGCCGCCTTGCAGCAGCAGCTGGGCGAGGCCAACACCTTGCTGCGCGCCAAGGAGGCAGAGTGCAGCAAACTGGTCAAGGAGCGTGATCGACTGGTCACGCAGCTGGTGGATCAAGCGGAGAGTCTCCACACGGCTCAGAAGGAGGTGGAGGCGAAAGAGACCGACCTCCTTGTTGAGTTTGAGACCGAGCGCTCCACCTGGGCCGACAAGGAGGCGCAGCTGACTGCCGGCTTCGGCAACATTGAGGACATGGTCGACGGTAAGCTTCTTCTTTTTTCTTTCTTTGAGTCGCCGGCCTGTATTCAGGCCGACTGCTGGCTTCTAACCTCTGTCTTCCTTGCCCTTCTCCCAAAACAGACTTCTTCCCAGGTCACTCCATTGCTGCGATCCAGGCCATTGAGGCTTATCGCCAGGCGTGGAGGGCAAAAGGCGTGCAGATTGCCGCCGACGCCCCCGGACCCTTAGCGAGCAGCTTCTCAGCATCCAGGCCCGCCTTCGACCGGCCCATCGGATGCTGCGCCGTCTTCAACGCGTCAGAGCCCAGGCGATCTCCGCCCTCTGGCCAGGCAAGCCGGCTCCGCGCACTCCCAGCCGGACTGCCGACTAGCTGGAGGTGGTGGCCGGTCGCCTGGAGGCCTGAAAGGGCTCCTCGGCCCGGGCTGGAGCATGCCGGGTTTTGGAATTTGTCAAGGCATGGTACCCTAGGCTGGATCTAGCCCAACTGACCACGTTTCGGCTGGAGGCGCAAGAGGAGCTGGTGGCGGTGGAGGATGACCTTGTCAAGCGGGCGGCGGCGATCGCCGACTATACCGACATCAGCGTCTTCATCCCAGAGCTGGTTGATGACGGCGCCGAGGCGCCACCAGAGTGGTTCGGGCTGAACCCGGAGGACAGCGAAGACTCGACCGAGGAGATTGACTCCAGCGACGAAGGAGAGGACGCGGAGGATGAAGAAAGCAAAGAGGACACACCGAAGGTCGGAGCGGATAGCCAGCCTCAGCCTCACCGTGCCTCGAGCAACGATCCGCGCTCAAGCGCGCCGACTGCTGCTGGAGGTGACCCGGCAAAGACCAACCAGCCGTCCGCTCCACCAATCGGCACTGCCGACTCTGCCATCCAGTCGTCCGCCGCTCCAACCGCGCTGCCGACTCCGCTATCCACCCGGCGCCGCCGACTCCACCGTCCAACCGGAACCCTCTGCTGCTCCTTAGGCTGTTGCCTTTGTTTTCCCTACTTATCGGTCTCGACAAACTTTGGTTAAATTTGCACAATTCCACCCGCGGGGTATATTTCAAACTCTGTTGAATGCTAGCCGATGGGCCTTTTGCTATGTAAATATTTTCTGTCGCAAATTGTGCTTTATTTGCCGAGTTTAGACTTTTCTTGCTTTCTGCTCCTTGCTTTTTTCCCTTGCCGCCCTCCCTTGGCTACCCTCTTGCCAGCCAAATAGTCGCTCTGCGGACTGCGGCTGGGTTGAGTACTTAGCTATTTATGGGAGGGCAAGCACTTAGCCGTTTGGAGTGTTGGCAAGGTAAGCGGAAGCCGGCCGGGCGGCTGCTCGGCAGCCGGTCGAAGAGGCGGGATGTCGGCCCCGGCTATGTGCGCATTTTTCCTTAGCCATTTTTCGTGTGGGCACCACTTTGCAACCCATGTCCACCATACAGTCGCTCTGCGAGCTGTGGCTTCTGACAGAAGAAGTTTTTTGGTGCCGACACGCTACTTGTCCGACTGCAGGAAACGACACATAGTAGAAGGCGGCGAGCCTCCGGGCCGACTAGTCGAACCCGGTGCCAGGTGGAATAATAGAACAACACATTTATAGGCATAATACTTATCATATAGATAAAAGAGGGTAGTCCCTAAGCTCTTCTCGGGGGACCCGGAGTCTTCGTGCATAATACAAAAGGTAGCGTGATACATACTGCTTTTAACTGTAAAATCTTCAGAGGAAGTTTGCATTCCATGGCCTCTCCGTCTCCTTGCCTGAGTCGTCTCTTTTGCGTGCTTTGGGCTTTTGAGCATCGATCAGGTAGTAGGAACCGTTGCCCAGCACTGTGCTGACGATGAAAGGGCCTTCCAAGGGTGCCGAGAGCTTGTGCTGGCCGGCTGTTTGCTGTATCAGCCAGAACACAAGGTCTCCTCTTGGAAGGATCTTGGCTTGACCTTACGATTGTAGTATCGGCGCAGACTCTGCTGGTAGATGGCGGACCGGCTGAGTGCCAACAGTCGGCTTTCTTCTAGTAGGTCGACGCCGTCTTCTCGTGCTTCTTTGGCCTCCTCCTCGGTGTACATGGTGACTCAAGGGGAGTCAAATTCTATTTCCTTTGGGATGATGGCTTCGGCGCCGTAGACAAGGAAGAAGGGCGTGAAGCCGGTTGATTTGTTCGGAGTTGTGCGCAGGCTCTAGAGGACGGCTGGTAGCTCATCAAGCCAGCAGCCGACCGAAGCTCTAGAGGCTCGACCAGTCGGGGCTTGATGCCAGACAAAATGAGGCCGTTTGCTCGCTCCACTTGGCCATTTGACTGTGGATGGGCAACGTACGCTAAATCCAGTCGGATGCCCTGCGTCACGCAGAAATGAGCCAAGGCTCCTTTGGCGAAGTTTGTGCCATTGTTGGTGATGATGCTGTGTGGTATGCTGTACCGAGTGGTGATGTCGACGGTGAAAGTCACAGCAGTCGGCCCATTCAGCTTCTTCATTGGCTTTGCTTCTATCCACTAGGTGAACTTGTCCACAACGACAAGCAAATGAGTCATGCCGCCGCGTGCCGTCTTGAATGGCCCTACCATGTCCAGCCCCCAGACGGCAAAGGGCAGGCAATGGGAATGGTCTTGAGTGCAGAAGCCGGCAGATGTGGCTTGGAGCAGAACTTCTGGCACCCTTTACACTTCTGGACCAAGTCTTTGGCATCTTCTAGAACGGTCGGCCAGAAGAAACCATGGCAGAAAGCTTTGGCAACAAGTGATCTTGAAGCCGCGTGGTGACCACATTCGCCTTGGTGGATATCCTTGAGGATTGCTTGGCCCTGGTCCGGCTCCACACAGCGCTAGTACACACCAGTGACATTGCGCCGCACTAGTTCTCTGTCGACGATGGTGTATGCTGCTGCCCGTCGTTGCACTTGTAAGGCTAGGATCTCATCAGTCGGCAGTTCTTTGTTCACCAGAAAGTTGAGGATGGGTTGAGCCCATTAAGGTGCTGCTATTTCTTCGACTGCCACGACTGCAACTTGTACAAGGGCGGTTGGGCCGGGAGGCGGCGGGTTGGAGTTGGCTGCCGCCTGTTGGGTTGGAGAAGTCCCCGGACCGATTGCTACAGTCCCCAGGCCAGGTGCAACTGCTGCAGTCCCCGGGCCGCCTGCCGAAGTCCCCGCACCGGCTTCTGGGGCCCTCAAGTCGGATCCGACTGCTTCAGGAGGCGCCGGCATGAAGATGGAGTCTGATTCTGGCGACGGCTTGACAGACGGCTTGAGGAGGTGTTGTAGGGTGACGCCGGCTAGCATTGCTTGCCGGGTGGAGCCGATCCGTGCCAGGGCATCTGCTTGCTCGTTGTCATTTCTTGGCACATGGAGGAACTCTCACCCCTCAAAGTATCCACTGAGTTGCTGTACGAGGAAGCGGTAGCTTGACATATTTGCATCCTTGGCGTCCCAGTCGCCTGACGAATGCTGGACCACCAAGTCGGAGTCACCATAGCACAGGATCCGGCGAATGCCGAGTTCCTTGGCCAGCCGGAGCCCGTGTATGAGTGCTTTGTATTCAGCTACGTTGTTGGAGGCGGCAAAGTGGATCTGCAACACATATCCGAGCTTGTTGCCTTTTGGAGAGGTGAGGATGATGTCGGCTCCCAGACTGGTGCGCATCTTTGAACCATCAAAGTGCATCCACCAATGGGTGGAGTCTGGCGCTCGTGGCAGGTACTGGGTCTTGGCACAGTCGACGAGGAAGTCAGCCAACGCTTGTGACTTGATGGTGGTGCGAGGCTGGTAGTAGATGGTGTAGGGGGCCAGATCTATGGCCCATTTGGCCACTCAGCCTGAAGCATCTCGGCTTCCAATGATCTTAGCAAGCGGAGCAGTGCAGACAACAGTAATTAGGTGCTCTTGAAAGTAAGGCTTCAGCTTCTTGGCGGCAAAGTGCACACCATAGCACATCTTCTGATAGTGGGGGTAGTTCTGCTTGGAGGCGGACAAAACTTCACTCAGGTAATACACCGGCCTCTGGACTGGCAGTGCTCTGCCCTCCTCCTTGCGCTCCACCACTATGACTATGCTGACCACCCGACTGGTAGCGGCGATGTAGAGGAGCATGGGCTCCTTATCAGTCGGGGCCGCCAGGATAGGCGGGGTGGTCAACATCTTCTTGAGCTGGAGGAAAACTTCGTCCGCCTTGTCATTCCACTCGAAAAAGCGGTTCTTTTCATGAGCTGGTACAGGGGGAGAGCCTTCTCGCCCAACCGGCTGATGAAATGGCTGATAGATGCCAGGCAGTCGGTGAACTTCTGCACGTCCAGCAGTCGGGTGGGCACCTCCATCCTCTCGATGGCCTTGATGTTCACAGGGTTGCACTCTATGCCGCGCTCCGAGACCAGGAAACCCGAGAAGTTGGCCGGCTGGTACTCCGAAGACGCATTTCTCCGGGTTGAGCTTGATCTGAAACCGGCGCAAGTTTTCAAATGACTCATTGAGGTCTTCCAGTAGCATGCCATGCTTCTCCGTCTTCACCACCACATCGTCCACGTAAACGTGGGTGTTTCTGTCGAGTTGCTTGAGGAGAGACTTCTGCATGCAACGCTGAAATGTGGCACCGGCATTTCTCAAGCTGAATATCATGGTCAGTTAGCAAAAGGCTCCGAATGGTGTGATGAAGGCGGTCTTCAGCCTATCGGCCGGGTTCAGCTTGATCTGATGGTACCCAGAGTGCGCATCCAGAAAACTCAATAGCTCGCATCCGGCTGTGGAGTCTATCACTTGGTAAATTCTTGGCAGAGCAAAGGGATCTTTGGGGCAAGCTTTGTTGAGGCTGGTATAATCAATACACATGCGCCACTGCTTATTCTTCTTCAGCACAAGAACTGGGTTGGCCAACCATTCTAGGAAGAATACTTCCATGATAAAGCCGGCTGCTAGAAGCTGGGCTATCTCTTCCCCAACAACTCTTCTCTTTTCTTCTGACAGGCGGCGCAAGGGCTACCTGATCGGCTTGGCGTCAGGTCGGACATGTAAGTTGTGCTCGGCGAAATCCGTCGGAACACTCGTCATGTCTTTGGGAGACCATGCAAAGATGTCCCGATTCTGACGGAGGAAATCGACAAGCTCGCTTTCCTATTTGCTGTCAAGGTTTGCACCTATGACAGTATGCCTCTCCGGGTGCTCCGGGTCCAAGGGTATCTTCTTTGTTTCCTTTGCTGGCTTGAACGAGCCCTCAACTTTCGACTCCTTGGGGGTGGGTGACGTTTCCGGCTACTTGCCTGCCATCACCACAACCCGGTCAAGGAGCCGCTTTTCAGCTGCGATCACAAGGGACTTGGCCAGCCGGCTGCTGTCTGCAGCGCAGGCGGACGACTTCTTGTAGTCTCCGACTATGGTTAGGATTCCCTTGGTAGTTGGCATCTTCATCTTGAGGTAAGCATAGTGGGGGACCGCCATGAACTTGGCCAGAGCAGGCCGGCCAAGTAGCACATGGTAGGGGCTCTCAAGGTCCACCACCTCAAACCAGACTTGCTCTCGGCGGAAGTGATCTTTGTTCCAGAAGAGAACATCGATCTGGGTCTTGCCGATTGGTGAGCAGGAAAGGCCATGAACTATGCCGTGGAATACAGTCCGACTAGGGTGAAGCTACTTCTCCTTGATTCCCAACTTCTCCATCGTGTCACAGTACAGGATGTTGATGCTGCCGCCGCCATCTATCAGGACTCGGGAGAAACGAGCTGCCCGCCTCTCTGTTACGAAGGTGGCATCTAAGAATAGGGCATAAGAACCAGGGGAGGGCATCACCACCGGGTGGTCAGCCCTGCTCCAACTGATGGGCTTCTCAGGCCAGTGCATGAACTCTGGGGTATCTGACGCCACTGCATGTACTTCTTACTGTTGCAGCCGTCTGCTGCGCCTGTCGTCGGCCACACTGGTGAACACGACGTAGGCTCCGTGCTTCTCTGGATACTCGCTTGTATGGAGCCGACTGGCCGAACCACCGGCTGCTGGGGCGGAGGAGGCGGCGGGCCGGCAGGCAGCGGAGATAGGAGTCCATCTCCCTTGGCGATTCGGGTGAGCTAATGGCACTTCCGAGTGGTGTGGTTGGATGGCTTTGAACCACTATGGAACTTGCAGGGTGCATCAAGGGTTTGTTCATACGAAAAGGCGGGCAACCAATTGGGCTTGCCGCCCTTCTGACGCTTGGGCGGTGGCTGCCCATCCGGCTGCTGGTCCTCGACTGTCGCCACCTGCCGGCTGGTGGAAGCCGGCTGTGTGGCCTTGTGCTTGTTGTCGCTTGGTTGCTGTCGCCGACTGGCGTCCCTAGCCGGAGTCCGAGGAGCCTGAGGAGTTACCTTGCCGGATGCATTGACTTGGATCTTCGCCTTCATGGAGGAGTCGGCCGTGGCGTATTTGCCAGCGATGATCAGCAGTTCGTCGAGAGTCGCCGGCTTGTCGCAGAGAAGCCGGTGCTTGAGGAGGGTGCCCTGTCGGCACCCGGCGGTGAAGTATTCAATGGCCTGCACCTCGTGCACGCCTTCGCAGGAGTTGCGCAGCTCGGCCCAGCGCGTGAGATAGTCACGAGTTGATTCGCTGGGCCCTTGGACACACAGGGAGAGCTGGCGGGGCTTGGGAGGCCGCTTGTACGTGCTGGTAAAGTTGCGGATGAAGGCTTTGGTGAAATCAGCCCAGCTATTGATGCTGCAGGGCTTCAGGCTGTTAAGCCACGTCCGGGCTATAACCTAGAGGATGAGCGGGACGTACTTCACAGCAACGCGCTTGTTGCCATTCGCTATGCTGACGGCCGTGGAGTAGTCGACCAGCCAATCCTCCGGCTTCATGGATCCGGTGTACTTGGGCGTATATCTTGGGAGCGTGAACCCTCGAGGGAAAGGCTCATCTCGGATTTGAGGGCCGAAACAGGGCGGACCCAACGCGTCTTCTTCTTCTAGCGCCAAGGAACGATTGAGGCGGTCGATCCGATGGCGGGTGTCGTTCTCCCCGACTCCTTCCCGGCGGCCAAGGCGGTCGCTGAGTGTCGGGTGCGTGACAGGCGACGGAGTGGGGTGCCTTTCTCCACGAGGCTGAGGAGGAGGCGGGTCGCCTCGCCGCTCCACGGCTCGGGGGCGGCCTTCTGTGTCACGCTCGATGGAGAGGTGAGTCCGACTGCGGCTGCTAGCCGGCTCATTGCCTCTTCTACTGCGGACGCCACCAGTCAGCGTCCGAGGTGTCGCGCCGTGATCCTGGCGAAGGGGCGGTTCATCGTTCTGCCGGATGGGCGCTTCGGTGCGGCAGCCGGCTTCTTGGTGCTCGGTGGCCATGTCAAGGAGCTGCTGGACGCTCTCCGTCATGTGGCGACGCTCGTCGCCCTCGTACTTGTCCAGCTCGTCTGCCACCGCCTGGGCAGCTCGTATGTTTTCCGCTGGCGTGGCGTAGACGGGACGATCCATCCCGAACATGCTGGCGATGGTCGCACCATGCTGCTGGATCGAGCCGATGTGGCTAGGCCCCTCAGGAACCGGTGTGTCACCGACGGCTTGGTCCATCTTGCACCGGTAGGCTTCTGAGAGGCGTCGCATGCTGGCCAGTCAGTTGGCGCTTTCGATGAGCTGGACGCGGCGTGTTTCCAGCGTCTCAGCGTCTGCGTCTTCTGGGATGGGCGCTGACAAGTATCGCGGTGCCGCATCGAGTGGGTCTCGAACGCCTCCGTCCGAGTGCTCACCACTGTTGATGACAAGCACCTCCGTGAAGGTGCTCCCGCCGCTGTGCTCGCGAGGAGGCGGCTCGTCGTAGACTACCACGTTGGTGGGGAACGCGTCAAGCGACGCCGTGTCAGAGTCGACGATCATCGGGTCGGTGGAGCCAACAGACTCCAAGTCCACAACAGGCTTGCTGGTGACGTGGAGCTGGTCGAGGAGGCTGACGAGGCGGCTCTTAGGGCATTCAGTGCCCGCGTAGGACGTGGGCTCGTCGGAGAGGCGGATCTCGCCAACAAGGTCGGCGAAGCAGCTTGCTGCACAGGCGATCGCTGCGCCGTGCAACGCGTCGAGGCTGATGCCGTCGGGCGTGCTGGGCTGGCTGCACTCGCTAGGAAGGAACAAGGTTCCCGTCCAGAACAGGTTTCCAGATGACGGTGCACCTCGCCCCACGGTGGGCGCCAAATGTCGGGGGTTGGGTGCGACATATGCCAAAGGATGGCTTATCATGGTGGGAGCGAGTAGAACGTCACCGGTGCCTGGAAGCGGGATGAGGCGTAGACACGAACGCCGACGCTCTTTACCCAGGTTCGGGGCTCTCCTAGGAGATAACACCCCTAGTCCTGCTCTACGGGGTCTCCGCATGATCACTAAGGCACTAGTGAGTACAATGGTGCTCCTCGAGCTGTATGCTAGAGGTGGAAGGAGGCGGGGCTAGCTCTCTTCTTCCTCTAGGTGTGAGTCTAGTTCTAACAGGTTGGGAACCCTTTGCATGGGTGCCCTGGGGGGTTTATATAGGCCTACCCCCAGGGGTACAATGGTAACTTGGCCGGGTGTAGGACCCGGCCGTCAGCGTCTCTGGTCGCCGGCTTCTCCGCTGGCAGCTAGGGCCCGCCGCCTGGTGGGCCCCTTCGGACTGGTCTGGTACGGAGCCAACAGGCCGCTTCCGCCGCTGGCGTGTCCGGTTGGTGATAGATCACTATAGCTGTGATGCTAATGACGTAGGCTTGGTTGGGCAAGGCATGGCTACAGTCCCACCGCCTGGTGGGAGATCACTGTAGCCTCGTTGTGTCTAGTCTGGTAAATGGCGCTCGGGTCTCGAGGAAGGATCCGCCTGCCCGCCAGGAGCCGGATCCCCTTGGATCCGACTGGCCAGGCTCGGCCGCCCTCCGGGCCCTCGCTGCCTGGTAGGTCCCACCGCCTGCGAGCCGTACCAATAGGCCGTCGTGGGATCGGGCCCTGCCTGACAGGGGTGACGTCAAGGGTGGAGAGGCAACAGTGCCGCGTCGTGCAGAGATCTCCGCCTGTACGGGATACTGTGGCCATGCCAAACCTGGGTTTCGGGGGTGAGGGACTACACTGTAGCCTCACCCCGTCTTGTCCTCTTGATGAGGGGCGCAGACTCTGAGGGTGGCTGTTGTCTACTACACAACCTTCTTCTTGTAGACGTTGTTGGGCCTACAGGTGCACAGGTTTGTAGGACAGTAGCAAATTTCCCTCAAGTGGATGACCTAAGGTTTATCAATCCGTAGGAGGCGTAGCATGAAGATGTTCTCTCTCAAACAACCCTGCAACCAAATAACAAAAAGTCTCTTGTGTCCCCAACACACCCAATACAATGGTAAATTGTATAGGTGCACTAGTTCGGCGAAGAGATGGTGATACAAGTGCAAAATGGATGGTAGATATAGGTTTTTGTAATCTGAAATAATAAAAACAGCAAGGTAACTAATGATAAAAGTGAGCGTAAACGGTATTGCAATGATAGGAAACAAGGCCTAGGGTTCATATTTTCACTAGTGCAAGTTCTCTCAACAATAATAACATAGATAGATCATATAACAAGCCCTCAACATGCAACAAAGAGTCACTCCAAAGCCACTAATAGCAGAGAACAAACATAGAGATTATGGTAGGGTACGAAACCACCTCAAAGTTATTCTTTCGGATCAATCTATAAAAGAGTTCGTACTATAATAACACCTTAAGACACAAATCAACCAAAACCCTAATGTCACCTAGATACTCCATTGTCACCTGAAGTATCCGTGGGCATGATTATACGATATGCATCACACAATCTTAGATTCATCCAACCAACACAAAGTACTTCAAAGAGTTCCCCAAAGTTTCTACCGGAGAGTCAAGAACGTGTGCCAACCCCTATGCATAGGTTCCCAATGTCACGAAACCCGCAAGTTGATCACCAAAACATACATCAAGTGGCACATGATATCCCATTGTCACCACAGATAATCACGGCAAGACATACATCAAGTGTTCTCATAAAGACTCAATCTGATAAGATAACTTCAAAGGGGAAACTCAATTCATCACAAGAGAGTAGAGGGGGAGAAACATCATCAGATCCAACTACAATAGCAAAGCTCGGGATACATCAAGATCGTGCCATAGAGGAACACGAGAGAGAACATGAGAGAGAGAGATCAAACACATAGCTACTGGTACATACCCTTAGCCCCGAGGGTGAACTACTCCCTCCTCGTCATGGATAGCACCGGGATGATGAAGATGGCCACCGGTGATGGGTTCCCCCTCCGGCAGGGCGTAGGAACGGGCTCCCGAGAGGTTTTTGGTGGCTACAGAGGCTTGCGGCGGCGGAACTCCCGATCTATCTTCTGTTCTGGAAGTTTTAGGGTACGTAGGTATATATGGGTGCAGGGGGTACGTCGGTGGACCTCCGGGGTGCTCACGAGGTAGGGGGCGCGCCCAGGGGGGCGCCCTCCACCCTCGTGGGCAGCCCGGGACTCCCCTGACATGCACTCCAAGCCGATCAGGTTGGTTTCCTTCCAAAATTAACTTCTCGAGTTGATTTCGTTCCGTTTTGACTCCATCTGATATTCCTTTTCCTCGAAACACTGAAATAGACATAAAACAACAAATATGGGCTAGGCCTTCGGTTAATAGGTTAGTCCCAAAAATAATATAAAAGTGGATAATAAAGCCCAATATTGCCCAAAACAGTAGATAAAGTAGCATGGAGCAATCAAAAATTATAGATACGTTGGAGACGTATTAAGCATCCCCATGCTTAATTCCTCCTCGTCCTCGAGTAGGTAAATGATAAAAAGGAATTTTTGATGCGGAGTGATACTTTGGCATAATTTCAATGTAAATCTTCTTAATTGTGATATGAATATTCAGATCCGAAAGATTCAAGACAAAAGTTCATATTGATGCAAATATAATAATACTTCAAGCATACTAATCAAAGCAATCATGTCTTCTCAAAATAACATGGCAAAAGAAAGTTCATCCCTACAAAATCATATAGTTAGGCTATGCTTCATTTTCGTCACACAAAGATGTTCCCAACTTCTATACCCCCGATGACAAGCCAAGCAATTGTTTCGTACTTAAATAATCTCAAACTTTTTCAACCTTCACGCAATACATGAGCGTGAGCCATGGATATAGCACTATGGGAGGAATAGAATATGATGATGGGGATTGTGTGGAGAAGACAAAAAAGGAGAAAGTCTCACATTGACGAGGATAATCAATGGGCTATGGAGATTCCCATCAATTGATGTCAACATGAGGAGTAGGGATTGCCATGCAACGGATGCACTAGAGCTATGAATGCTCAACAAAAGAAAACTAGTGGGTGTGCATCCAACTCGCTTGCTCATGAAGACCTAGGGCATTTGAGAAAGCCCATCGTAGGAATATACAAGCCAAGTTCTATAATGAAAAATTCCCACTAGTATAAAAAGACAACTTATGAGACTCACTACATGAAGAACAAGGTGCTACTTTGAAGCACGATATATGAGACTCACTACATGAAAAACTGAAGGAAATATGGCCTAGAGGCAATAATAAAGTTATTATTTATTTCCTTATTTCATGATAATTTTTTATTATTCATGCTAGAATTGTATTAATCGGAAACATGATACATGTGTGAATACATAGACAAACAGAGTGTCACTAGTATGCCTCTACTTGACTAGCTCGTTAATAAAAGATGGTTATGTTTCCTAGCCATAGACATGAGTTCTCATTTGATTAACGAGATCACATCATTAGGAGAATGATGTGATTGACATGACCCATTCAGTTAGCTTAGCACCCGATCGTTTAGTATGTTGCTATTGCTTTCTTCATGACTTATACATGTTCCTATGACTATGAGATTATGCAACTCCCGTTTACCGGAGGAACACTTTGTGTGCTACCAAACATCACAACGTAACTGGGTGATTATAAAGGTGCTCTACAGGTGTCTCCGAAGGTACTTGTTGGGTTGGCGTATTTCGAGATTAGGATTTGTCACTCCGAATGTCGGAGAGGTATCTCTGGGCCCTCTCGGTAATGCACATAACATAAGCCTTGCAAGCAATGCAACTAATGAGTTAGTTGCGATATGATGTATTACGGAACGAGTAAAGAGACTTGCCGGTAACAAGATTGAACTAGGTATTGGATACCGACGATCGAATCTCGGGCAAGTAACATACCGATGACAAAGGGAAGAACGTATGTCGTTATGCGGTCTGACCGATAAAGATCTTCGTAGAATATGTAGGAACCAATATGGGCATCCAGGTCCCGCTATTGGTTATTGACCGGAGACGTGTCTCGGTCATGTCTACATTGTTCTCGAACCGTAGGGTCCGCACGCTTAAGGTTTCGATGACAGTTTTATTATGAGTTTATAAGTTTTGATGTACCGAAGGAGTTCGGAGTCCCGGATGAGATCGGGGACATGACGAGGAGTCTCGAAATGGTCGAGACGTAAAGATCGATATATTGGACGACTATATTCGGAGTTCGTAAAGGTTCCGAGTGATTCGGGTATTTATCGGAGTACCGGAGAGTTACGGGAATTCGCCGGGGAGAAGTATTGGGCCTTATTGGGCCATACGGGAAAGGGAGAGGGGCTGCCTAGGGCAGGCGGCGCGCCCCCCATGGCCTAGTCCGAATTGTACTAGGGGGAGGGGCCGCACCCCCTCCTTCCTTCCCTTCTCTCTTCCCCTTCCTTGTCTCCTACTCCTACTACTTGGAAGGTCTCCTAGTTGGACTAGGAAAGGGGGAATCCTACTCCCGGTGGGAGTAGGACTCCCCTAGGGCGCACCATAGAGAGGGCCGGCCCTCCTCTCCTCCACTCCTTTATATACGTGGGCAGGGGGCACCCCATAGACACGCAAGTTGATCTTCATGATCGTTCCTTAGCCGTGTGTGGTGCCCCCCTCCACGATATTACACCTCGGTCATATTGTAGCGGTGCTTAGGCGAAGCCCTGCGACAGTTGAACATCAAGATCGTCACCACGCCGTCGTGCTGACGGAACTCCTCCCCGAACCTCTGCTGGATCGGAGCCCGGGGTGTGTCATCAAGCTGTACGTATGTCAAGAACTCGGAGGTGCCGGAGTAACGGTGCTTGGATCGGTTGGACCGGGAAGACGTACGACTACTTCCTCTACGTTGCGTCAACGCTTCCGCTTCGGTCTACGAGGGTACGTAGACAACACTCTCCCCTCTCGTTGCTATGCATCACCATGATCTTGCGTGTGCGTAGGAATTTTTTTAAAATTACTACGTTCCCCAACAGTGGTATCAGAGCCTAGGTTTTATGTGTTGATGTTATATGCACGAGTAGAACAAAAGTGAGTTGTGGGCGATATAAGTCATACTGCTTACCAGCATGTCATACTTTGGTTCGGCGGTATTGTTGGATGAAGTGGCCCGGACCGACATTACGTGTACGCTTACGCGAGACTGGTTTTACCGCCGTGCTATTCACACAGGTGACTAGCGGGTGTCAGTTTCTCCAACTTTAGTTGAACCGAGTGTGGCTACGCCCGGTCCTTGCGAAGGTTAAAACATCACCAACTTGACAAACTATCATTGTTGTTTTGATGCGTAGGTAAGAACGGTTCTTGCTCAGCCCGTAGCAGCCACGTAAAATTTGCAACAACAAAGTAGAGGATGTCTAACTTGTTTTTGCAGGGCATGTTGTGATGTGATATGGTCAAGACGTGATGAGATATAAGTTGTTGTATGAGATTATCATGTTTTGTCGAAGTTATCGGAAACTGGCAGAAGCCCTATGGTTGTCTCTTTGTTGCATAAAGATGCAAGTGCCAAATATTTGCTTTACATTATCGCTATGCGATAGCAATAGTTGCAAGAGCAATAGTTGGCGAGACGACCATGTGACGACACATTGATATAGATCAAGATGATGAAGATCATGGTGTCGTGCCGGTGACGATAGAGATCATGACAGTACTTTGGAGATGGAGATTAAAGGCGCAAGATGATCATGGCCATATCATGTCACATATTTTGATTGCATATGATGTTTATCTGTTATACATCTTATTCTGTTTTGTTTGACGGTAGAATTTTAAGATGATCTCTCACTAATTATCAAGAAGTGTTCTCCCTGAGTATGCACCGTTGCCAAAGTTCGTCGTGCCCAGACACCACGTGATGATCGGGTGTGATAAGCTCAACATCCATCTACAACGGGTGCAAGCCAGTTTTGCACACACGGAATACTCAGGTTAAACTTGACGAGCCTAGCATATGCAGATATGGCCTCGGAACACGGAGACCGAAAGGTCGAGCGTGAATCATATAGTAGATATGATCAACATAGTGATGTTCACCATTGAAAACTACTCCATCTCACGTGATGATCGGTTATGGTTTAGTTGATTTGGATCATGTGATCACTTAGATGACTAGAGAGATGTCTGTCTAAGTGGGAGTTCTTAAGTAATATGATTAACTGAACTTAAATTTATCATGAACTTAGTCCTGGTAGTATTTTGCAAATTATGTTGTAGATCAATAGCCCGCGTTGTTGCTTTCATATGTTTATTTTGATGTGTTCCTAGAGAAAATTGTGTTGAAAGATGTTAGTAGCAATGATGCGGATTGGATCCGTGATCTGAGCTTTATCCTCAATGCTGCACAGAAGAATTATGTCCTGTATGCACCGCTAGGTGACAGACCTATTGCAGGAGCAGATGCAGATGTTATGAACGTTTGGCTAGCTCAATATGATGACTACTTGATAGTTTAAGTGCACCATGCTTAACGGCTTATAATCGGGACTTCAAAGACGTTTTGAACGTCATGGACCATATGAGATGTTCCAGGAGTTGAAGTTAATATTTCAAGCAAATACCCGAGTTGAGAGATATGAAGTCTCCAACAAGTTCTATAGCTAAAAGATGGAGGAGAATCGCTCAACTAGTGAGCATGTGCTCAGATTGTCTGGGTACTACAATCGCTTGAATCAAGTGGGAGTTAATCTTCCAGATAAGATAGTGATTGACAGAATTCTCTAGTCACCATCACCAAGTTAGTAGAACTTCGTGATGAACTATAGTATGCAAGGGATGATGAAAATGATTCCCGAGTTTTTCATGACGATGAAATCGATGAAGGTAGAAATCAAGAAAGAACATCAAGTGTTGATGGTTAACAAGACCACTAGTTTCAAGAAAAGAGCAAAGGGATAGAAGGGAACTTCAAGAAGAACGGCAAGCAAGTTGCTGCTCAAGTGAAGGAGCCCAAGTCTGGACCTAAGCCTGAGACTAAGTGCTTCTACTGCAAAGGGACTGGTCACTGAAAGCAGAACTACCCCAAGTATTTGGCGGATAAGAAGGATGGCAAAGTGAACAAAGGTATATTTGATATACATGTTATTGATGTGTACTTTACTAGTGTTTATAGCAACCCCTCGATATTTGGTAATGGTTCAGTTGCTAAGAGTAGTAACTCGAAACAGGAGTTGCAGAATAAACAGAAACTAGTTAAGGGTGAAGTGATGATGTGTTTTGAAAGTAGTTTCAAGATTGATATGATCATCATCGCACACTCCCTATACTTTCGAGATTAGTGTTGAACCTAAATAAATGTTATTTGGTGTTTGCGTTGAGCATGAATATGATTTGATCGTGTTTATTGCAATACGGTTATTCATTTAAGTAAGAGAATAAACTGTTGTTCTATTTACATGAATAAAACCTTATATGGTTACACACCCAATGAAAATGGTTCATTGGATCTCGATCGTAGTGATACACATATTCATAATATTGAAACCAAAAGATGCAAAGTTAATAATGATAGTGCAACTTATTTGTGGCACTGTCGTTTAGGTCATATTGGTGTAAAGCGCATGAAGAAACTCCATGCTGATGGGATTTTGGAATCACTTGATTATGAATCACTTGATGCATGCGAACCATGCCTCATGGGCAAGATGACTAATACTCCGTTCTCCGGAACAGTGGAGCGAGCAACTAACTTATTGGAAATAATACATACTGATGTATGCGATCCGATGAGTGTTAAGGCTCGCGGCGGGTATCGTTATTTTCTGATCTACATAGATGATTTGAGCAGATATAGGTATATCTACTTGATGAAACATAAGTCTGAAACATTTGAAAAGTTCAAAGAATTTCAGAGTGAAGTGGAAAATCATCGTGACAAGAAAATAGGTTTCTACGATCTGATTGCGGAGACAAATATTTGAGTTACGAGTTTGGTCTTCAATTAAAACAATGTGGAATAGTTTCACAAATTCATGCCACATGGAACACCACATCATAATGGTGTGTCCGAACATCATAACCGTACTTTATTGGATATAGTACAATCTATGATGTTTCTTACCGATTTACCAATATCGTTTTGGGATCATGCATTAGAGACAGCTGCATTCACGTTAAATAGGGCACCATCTAAATCTGTTGAGACGACACTATATGAACTGTGGTTTAGCAAGAAACCAAAGTTGTCGTTTCTTAAAGTTTGGGGTTGTGATGCTTATGTGAAAAAGTTTCATCCTGATAAGCTCAAACCCAAATCGAAGAAATGCGTCCTCATAGGATACCCAAAATGAGACTGTTGGGTACACCTTCTATCACAGATCCGAAGACAAGACATTCGTTGCTGAGAATGGATCCTTTCCAGAGAAGGAGTTTCTCTCGAAAGAAGTGAGTGGGAGGAAAGTAGAACTTGATAAGGTAATTGTACCTTCTCCCTTATTGGAAAGTAGTTCATCACAGAAATCTGTTCCTGTGACTACTACACCAATTAGTGAGGAAGCTAATGATGATGATCATGTAACTTCAGATCAAGTTACTAGCGAACCTCATAGGTCAACCAGAGTGAGATCCGCACCAGAGTGGTACGGTAATCCCATTCTGGAGGTCATGTTACTTGACCATGACGAACCTACGAACTATGAGGAAGCGATGATGAGCCCAGATTCCATAAAATGGTTTGAGGCCATGAAATCTGAGATATGATCCATGTATGAGAACAAAATATGGACTTTGATGGATTTGCCCGATGATCGGCAAACCATAGAAAATAAATGGATCTTCAAGAGGAAGACGGACGTTGATAGTAGTGTTACTATCTACAAAGCTAGACTTGTCGAAAAAGGTTTTTGACAAAGTTCAAGGTGTTGACTACGATGAAATTTTCTCACTCGTAGCGATGCTTAAGTCTGTCCAAATCATGTTAGCAATTGCGGCTTTTTTATGAAATCTGGCAAATGGATAAACAAAACTACATTCCTTAATGGATTTAAAGAAGAGTTGTATATGATGCAACCAGAAGGTTTTGTCAATCCTAAAGGTGCTGACAAAATACGCAAACTCCAGCGATCCATCTATGGACTGGTGCAAGCATCTCAGATTAGGAATATATGCTTTGATAAGTTGATCAAAGCATATAGTTTTATACAGACTTGTGGTGAAGCCTGTATTTACTAGAAAGTGAGTGGGAGCACTACAGCATTTCTGATAAGTATATGTGAATGACATATTGTAGATCGGAAATAATGTAGAATTATTCTGCAAAGCATAAAGGAGTGTTTGAAAGGAGTTTTTCAAAGAAAGACCTCGGTGAAGCTGCTTACATATTGAGCATCAAGATAGATCAAGACGCTTGATAAGTTTTTTCAATGAGTACATACCTTGACAAGATTTTGAAGTAGTTCAAAATGGAACAGTCAAAGAAAGAGTTCTTGCCTGTGTTACAAGGTGAGAAATTGAGTAAGACTCAAAACCCGACCACGACAGAAGATAGAAAGAGAATGAAAGTCATTCCCTATGCCTTGGCCATAGGTTCTATAAAGTATGCCATGCTGTGTACCAGATCTATTGTATACCCTACACTGAGTTTGGCAAGGGAGTACAATAGTGATCTAGGAGTAGATCACTGGACAGTGGTCAAAATTATCCTTAGTGGAATAAGGATATGTTTCTCGATTATGGAAGTGACAAAAGGTTCGTCATAAAGGGTTACGTCGATGCAAGTTTTGACACCGATCTGGATGACTCTAAGTCTCGATCTAGATACATATTGAAAGTGGGAGCAATTAGCTAGAGTAGCTCCGTGCAGAGCATTGTAGACATAGAAAATTGCAAAATACATAACGGATCTGAATGTGAAAGACCCGTTGACTAAGATTCTCTCACAAGCAAAACATGATCACACCTTAGTACTCTTTGGGTGTTAATCACATAGTGATGTGAACTAGATTACTGAATCTAGTAAACCCATTGGGTGTTGATCACATGGCGATGTGAACTATGGGTGTTAATCACATGATGATGTGAACTATCGATGTTAATCACATGGTGATGTGATCTAGATTATTGACTCTAGTGCAAGTGGGAGACTGAACGAAATATGCCCTAGAGGCAATAATAAAGTTATTATTTATTTCCTTATTTCATGATAATTTTTTATTATTCATGCTAGAATTGTATTAATCGGAAACATGATACATGTGTGAATACATAGACAAACAGACTGTCACTGGTATGCCTCTACTTGACTAGCTCGTTAATCAAAGATGGTTATGTTTCCTAGCCATAGACATGAGTTGTCATTTGATTAACGGGATCACATCATTAGGAGAATGATGTGACTGACATGACCCATTCAGTTAGCTTAGCACCCGATCGTTTAGTATGTTGCTATTGCTTTCTTCATGACTTATACATGTCCCTATGACTATGAGATTATGCAACTCCCGTTTATCGGAGGAACACTTTGTGTGCTACCAAACGTCACAATGTAACTTGGTGATTATAAAGGTGCTCTACAGGTGTCTCCGAAGGTACTTGTTGGGTTGGCGTATTTCGAGATTTGGATTTGTCACTCCGAATGTTGGAGAGGTATCTCTGGGCCCTCTCGGTAATGCACATAACATAAGCCTTGCAAGCAATGCAACTAATGAGTTAGTTGCGATATGATGTATTACGGAACGAGTAAAGAGACTTTCCGGTAACGAGATTGAACTAGGTATTGGATACCGACGATCGAATCTCGGGCAAGTAACATACCGATGACAAAGGGAACAACGTATGTTGTTATGCGGTCTGACTGATAAAGATCTTCTTAGAATATGTAGGAACCAATATGGGCATCTAGGTCCCGCTATTGGTTATTGACCGGAGACGTGTCTCGGTCATGTCTACATTGTTCTCGAACCATAGGGTCCGCACGCTTAAGGTTTCGATGACAGTTTTATTATGAGTTTATGAGTTTTGATGTACCGAAGGAGTTCGGAGTCCCGGATGAGATCGGGGACATGACGAGGAGTCTCAAAATGGTCGAGACGTAAAGATCGATATATTGGACGACTATATTCGGAGTTTGGAAAGGTTCCGAGTGATTCGGGTATTTATCGGAGTACCGGAGAGTTACGGGAATTCGCCGGGGAGAAGTATTGGGCCTTATTGGGCCATATGGGAAAGAGAGAGGGGCTGCCTAGGGCAGGCCGCGCGCCCCCCCATGGCCTAGTCCGAATTGGACTAGGGGGAGGGGCCGCACCGCCTCCTTCCTTCCCTTCTCTCTTCCCCTTCCTTGTCTCCTACTCCTACTACTTGGAAGGTCTCCTAGTTGGACTAGGAAAGGGGAATCCTACTCCCGGTGGGAGTAGGACTCCCCTAGGGCGTGCCATAGAGAGGGCCGGCCCTCCCCTCCTCCACTCCTTTATATACGGGGGCAGGGGGCACCCCGTAGACACGCAAGTTGATCTTCGTGATCGTTCCTTAGCCGTGTGCGGTGCCACCCTCCACGATATTACACCTCGGTCATATTGTAGCGGTGCTTAGGCGAAGCCCTGCGACAGTTGAACATCAAGATTGTCACCACGCCGTCGTGCTGACGGAACTCCTCCCCGAACCTCTGCTGGATCGGAGCCCGGGGTGTGTCATCAAGCTGTACGTGTGTCAAGAACTCGGAGGTGCCGGAGTAACGGTGCTTGGATCGGTTGGACCGGGAAGACGTACGACTACTTCCTCTACGTTGCGTCAACGCTTCCGCTTTGGTCTACGAGGGTACGTAGACAACACTCTCCCCTCTCGTTGTTATGCATCACCATGATGTTGCGTGTGCGTAGGAATATTTTTGAAATTATTACATTCCCCAACAAAAACATGGTGCTACTTTGAAGCACAAGTGTGGAAAAAGAGATAGTAGCATTGCCTTTTTTATTTATTTTCTTTTTTTGGGGCCTTTCTTTTTTTCTTTTTGGCCTTTCTCTTTTTTTGGGCCTTTCCTTTTTTTGTCCTTTCTCTCTTTTTTTTTGTTTGGGCAATGCTCTAATAATGATGATCATCACACTTCTATTGATTACAACATAAGGATTACAACTCGAAACTTAGAACAAGATATGACTCTATATGAATGCCTCCGGCGGTGTACCGGGATGGTGCAATGAATCAAGAGTGACATGTATGAAATATAATGCATGGTGGCTTTGCCAGAAATACGATGTCAACTACATGATCATGCAATGGCAATATGAGAAAAGTAATGTATGTCATGATGAAGATGATGGAAGTTGCATGGCAATATATCTCGGAATGGCTATGGAAATGCCATAATAGGTAGGTATGGTGGCTGTTTTGAGGAAGATATAAGGAGGTTTATGTGTGATAGAGCGTATCGTATCACGGGGTTTGGATGCACCGGCGAAGTTTGCACCAACTCTCAAGGTGAGAAAGGGCAATGCACGGTACCGAAGAGGCTAGCAAAGGCGGAAAGGTGAGAGTGCGTATAATCCATGGACTCAACATTAGTCAAAAGAACTCATATACTTATTGCAAAAATTTAGAAGTCATCAAAAATCAAGTACTATGCGCATGCTCCTAGGGGGATAGATTGGTAGGAAAACACCATCGCTCGTCCCCGACCGCCACTCATAAGGATGCACAAGCCAGGTACACTTCATGTTTCAAATTTGTTACACAACTTTAACCATACGTGCATGCTACGAGACTTGCAAACTTCAACACAAGTATTTCTCAAATTCACAATTACCCAACTAGCATGACTTTGATATTATCACCTACATATCTCAAAACAATTATCAAGCATCAAACTTATCTTAGTATCCAACACACTCATAAGAAAATTTCACATATCTTGAATACCAAGTATATTAATGTTAAGCAAATTACCATGCTATGCAAGAATCTCAAAATAATCTAAGGGAAGCATGAGAGATCAATAGTTTCTATAAAACAATTCCACCAACGTGCTCTAAAAGATATAAGTGAAGTACTAGAGCAATAACAAAAACTACTTCGAAAGATATAAGTGAAGATCACTGAGTAGTCGAATAATTATGCAACTATGTGAAGACTCTCTCTCATTTAATAATTTCAGATCTTGATACTTTATTCAAACAGCAAGCAAATCTAAAGAAAACTACATTGCAAGGATAGCACAACTCATGTGAAGAAGCAAAAACTTAGGCTCAACCGATACTAACTGATAGTTGTTGAAGAAGAAAGGTGGGATGCCTACCGGGTCATCCCCAAGCTTAGATGCTTGAGACTTCTTGAAATATTATCTTGGGGTGCCTTGGGCATCCCCAAGCTTAAACTTTTGTGTCTCCTTAATTCCTCTCATATCATGGTTTCTCTTTTTATCAAAAGCTTCATTCACAACAAACTCAACAAGAACTCGTGAGATAGGTTAGTATAAACCAATGCAAAACCTTATCATTTTCTACTGTAACAAATCACTAAAATTACTATTCAACATTGCATACTAAATGCCTCTGGATATTTAATACTCCTATCCTCAAATAGAATCATTAAACAAGCAAATATATGCAAAGAATGCAAACATAACAGCAATCTGCCAAAACAGTACAGTCTGTAAAGAATGCAAGAGTATCAATACTTCCCTAACTCCAAAAATTATGAAATAAAATTCCCACTGTAATAAATTTATCAGAGCAATATGCAAAAAGATTCAACATTATACTACTCTCTGACTTTTCTAGGGAATTTTTGCAACAGCGGTAAACTTTCTGTTTTCAAACAGCAACATGCATACTAGCAAAATAAGCATGACAAAGGCTATCCTTGACTTTTTTATTGAAACTAGAGATGCAAAACACTAATCTAAACAAAAGCAAGAAAATACTAACAAGAGGAAATGACGCTCCAAGCAAAACACATATCATGTGGTGAATAAAAATATAGCTCCAAGTAAAGTTACCGATGAATGAAGACGAAAGAGGGGATGCCTTCCGGGGCACCCCCAAGCTTAGGCCCTTGGTTGCACTTTTAATATTACCATGGGGTGCCTTGGGCATCCCCAAGCTTAGGCTCTTGCCACTCCTTATTCCATAGTCCATCGAATCCTTACCCAAAACTTGAAAACTCCACAACACAAAACTCAACAGAAAACTCGTAAGCTCCATTAGTATAAGAAAATAAAACTACCACTTAGGTACTGTAATGAACTCACTATAAATTCATATTGGTGTAATATCTACTTTACTTCAACTTATCTATGGTTCATACCCTCCGATACTACTCATAGATGCATCAAAATAACTAAACAACACATAGAAACAGAATCTGTCAAAAACAGAACAGTCTGTAGTAATCTGTATCAAACGTACACTTTTAGAACCCAAAAAATCCTACCAAATTAGAAAGTCCTAAGAAATTCGTGTACCAATCCAGATAAAAAAAGAATCAGATCAGAATCACATTTCTTTGTATTAACAAAACTAATTTACTAGGTGCAAAAGTTTCTTATTTTCAGCAGGATCAACACAACTATCACCGTAAGCCATCCTAAAGGTCTTACTTGGCACTTTATTGAAACAAAAGCTATAAAACATGATTACTACAGTAGAATAATCATGTGAACACACAAAAACAGTAAGGATAAGTATTGGGTTGTCTCCCAACAAGCGCTTTTCTTTAATGCCTTTCTAGCTAGGCATGATGATGACAATGATGCTCACATAAAAGATAAGAATTGAAACATAACGGGAGCATAATGAAGCATATGACTAGCACATTTAAGTCTAACCCACTTCCTATGCGTAGGGATTTTGTGAGCAAACAACTTATGGGAACAATAATCAACTTGCATAGGAAGGTAAAACAAGCATAACTTCAAGATTTTAAGCACATAGAGAGGAAACTTGATATTATTGCAATTCCTACAAGCATATATTCCTCCCTCATAATAATTTTCAGTAGCATCATGAATGAATTCAACAATATAACCAGCACCTAAAGCATTCTTTTCATGATCTACTAGCATAGAAAATTTACTACTCTCCACATAAGCAAAATTCTTCTCATGAATAGTAGTGGGAGCAAAGTCAACAAAATAATTATCATGTGAGACATAATCCAATTGAGAGCTAAAATCATGATGACAAGTTTCATGGTTATCATTATTCTTTAAAGAATACGTGTCATCACAATAATCATCATAGATAGGAGGCATGCTTTCATCATAGTAAATTTGCTCATCAAACTTGGGGGACAAAAAATATCATCTTCATCAAACATAGCTTCCCCAAGCTTGTGGCTTTGCATATCATTATCATCATGGATATTCAAGGAATTCATACTAACAACATTGCAATCATGCTCATCATTCACATATTTTATGCCAAGCATTCTATGTAATTCTTCTTCTAGCATTTTGGCACAATTTTCCTTTCCATCATACTCACGAAAGATATTAAAAAGGTGAAGCGTATGAGACAAACTCAATTCCATTTTTTTTGTAATTTTCTTTTATAGACTAACTAGTGCTAAAACAAGAAACAAAAAGATTCGATTGCAAGATCTAAAGATATACCTTCAAGCACTCACCTCCCCGGCAACGACGCCAGAAAAGAGCTTAGTTGACGAGGTGTGAGTGAGTGCCCTTTACCTAGACTCCCCGGCAACGGCACCAGAAAAGAGCTTGATGTCTACAACACAACCTTCTTCTTGTAGACGTTGTTAGGCCTGCAAGTGCACAGGTTTGTAGGACAGTAGCAAATTTCCCTCAAGTGGATGACCTAAGGTTTATCAATCCGTAGGAGGCGTAGGATGAAGATGGTCTCTCTCAAACAACCCTGCAACCAAATAACAAAAAGTCTCTTGTGTCCCCAACACACCCAATACAATGGTAAATTGTATAGGTGCACTAGTTCGGCGAAGATATGGTGATACAAGTGCAAAATGGATGGTAGATATAGGTTTTTGTAATCTGAAATAATAAAAACAACAAGGTAACTAATGATAAAAGTGAGCGTAAACGGTATTGCAATGATAGGAAACAAGGCCTAGGGTTCATACTTTCACTAGTGCAAGTTCTCTCAACAATAATAACATAGATAGATCATATAACAAGCCCTCAACATGCAACAAAGAGTCACTCCAAAGCCACTAATAGCGGAGAACAAACATAGAGATTATGGTAGGGTACGAAACCACCTCAAAGTTATTCTTTTGGATCAATCTATAAAAGAGTTCGTACTAGAATAACACCTTAAGACACAAATCAACCAAAACCCTAATGTCACCTAGATACTCCATTGTCACCTCAAGTATCCGTGGACATGATTATACGATATGCATCACACAATCTCAGATTCATCCAACCAACACAAAGTACTTCAAAGAGTGCCCCAAAGTTTCTACCGGAGAGTCAAGAACGTGTGCCAACCCCTATGCATAGGTTCCCAATGTCACGAAACCCGCAAGTTGATCACCAAAACATACATCAAGTGGCACATGATATCCCATTGTCACCACAGATAATCACGGCAAGACATACATCAAGTGTTCTCATAAAGAGTCAATCCGATAAGATAACTTCAAAGGGGAAACTCAATTCATCACAAGAGAGTAGAGGGGGAGAAACATCATAAGATCCAACTACAATAGCAAAGCTCGGGATACATCAAGATCGTGCCATAGAGAAACACGAGAGAGAACACGAGAGAGAGAGAGATCAAACACATAGCTACTGGTACGTACCCTCAGCCCCGAGGGTGAACTACTCCCTCCTCGTCATGGATAGCGCCGGGATGATGAAGATGGCCACCGGTGATGGGTTCCCCCTCCGATAGGGCGCCGGAATGGGCTCCCGAGAGGTTTTTGGTGGCTACAGAGGCTTGCGGCGGCGAAACTCCCGATCTATCTTATGTTCTGGATGTTTTAGGGTACGTAGGTATATATGGGTGCAGGGGGTACGTCGGTGGACCTCCTGGGAGGTAGGGGGCGCGCCCAGGGGGCGCCCCCCACCCTCGTGGGCAGCCCGGGACTCCCCTGACGTGCACTCCAAGCCCATCAGGTTGGTTTCCTTCCAAAATTAACTTCTCCAGTTGATTTCGTTCCGTTTTGACTCCGTCTGATATTCCTTTTCCTTGAAACACTGAAATAGGCATAAAACAGCAAATCTGGGCTGGGCCTCCGGTTAATAGGTTAGTCCCAAAAATAATATAATACTGGATAATAAAGCCCAGTATTGCCCAAAACAGTAGATAAAGTAGCATGGAGCAATCAAAAATTATAGACACGTTGGAGACGTATCAATGGCCGCCTGCTAGAAGCCGGCCTCTGCGGAGGCCGTCTGCTAGGAGTCGGCCCGTCTTGGTGTCGTCTGCTGGTGTTCGGCCGTCTTCGGGCAGCCGGCCATTGAGCCAGCCGGCCACCGGAAGGCGGCACTTCATTCTGGAGTCCCGTGGGGCGAAGCTGGCCCAAAGTCTTGAAAGGCTCAGGGACTTGGGTTAGGCTACCCATGGCCCATTACTTCTACACCCACCGTTTGCTATTTTTCTCAAGAGAAGCCACTAGTGAAACCTACGGCCCCCGGGTCTCTTTTCATCATATTTTCCTTTGCGATCTATTTTCTCTTGCATTTATTTTTAGATATATTAAACCAAAAATACAGAAATACCTTGCTGCAATTTATTTGTTCTGTGATCTATTTATCATATCTACCACTTTTTACCTCACGTTTTTGCCTATCTTGAGGTGCCGTACCTAGAAGGGATTGACAACCCCTTTAACATGTCAGGTTGCGAGTATTTGTTATTTGTGTGCAGGTGCTGTTTACGTGGTGTGAGGAGGCTCTCCTACGGGTTCGATAACCTTGGTCTCATCACCAAGGGAAATACCTACCATCGCTATTCTACATCATCCCTTCCTCTTTGGGGAAATACCAACATAGTTCTAGCAAACATCAATCCCTTTACATCATGTCATCTTGCTAGATAGCGGTCGATGTGTGGAGTAATGGTAGTAGATGAAGGCAGGAGTCGGTCTACTTGACACGGACATGATTCTTATATTCATAATCATTGTCTTGGATATCGTCATAACTTTGTGCTTTTTTATCAATTGCTCGACAATAATTTGTTCACCCAACGTGTTATTTTCTTTCAAGAGAGAAGCCTCTAGTGAAACCTATGGCCCCGGGTCTATCTTCCGTCATATATTATCAGATGTGTAAACCAAAAACCCAAAAATACCTTGCTGCAATATATTTGTTTTTACTTTATTTTATGTTTTAGAAATCTTTTATATCTATCTCTATTAGATCTCATCCTTGCAATTGACCGTGAAGGGATTGACAACCCCTTTATCACGTTGGGTGCAAGTGTTTGATTGTTTGTGCATGTGCATAGATGAAGGAAATATTCCCTAGAGGCAATAATAAAGTTATTATTTCTTTACTTATATCATGATAAATGTTTATTATTCATGCTAGAATTGTATTAACCGGAAACTTAGTACATGTGTGAATACATAGACAAAACAGAGTGTCCCTAGTATGCGTCTACTTGACTAGCTCGTTAATCAAAGATGGTTATGTTTCCTGACCATAGACATGTGTTGTCATTTGATAAACGGGATCACATCATTAGGAGAATGATGTGATGGACAAGACCCATCCGTTAGCTTAGCATTATGATCGTTACAGTTTCATTGCTACTTCTTTCTTCATGACTTATACATGTTCCTCAGACTATGAGATTATGAAACTCCCGAATACCAGAGGAATACCTTGTGTGCTATCAAACGTCACAACGTAAATGGGTGATTATAAAGATGCTCTACAAGTGTCTCCGAAGGTGTTTGTTGGGTTGGCATAGATCGAGATTAGGATTTGTCACTCTGTGTTTCGGAGAGGTATCTCTGGGCCCTCTCGGTAATGATCATCACTATAAGCCTTGCAAGCAATGTGACTAATGAGTTATTTGCGGTATGAAGCATTACGGAACGAGTAAAAAAACTTGCCGGTAACGAGATTGAACTAGGTATGATGATACCGACGATCAAATCTTGGGCAAGTAACATACCGATGACAAAGGGAACAGCGTATGTTGTTATGCGGGTTGACCGATAAAGATCTTCGTAGAATAGTTAGGAGACAATATGAGCATCCAGGTTCCGCTATTGGTTATTCATCGGAGATGTGTCTCGATCATGTCTACATAGTTCTCGAACCTGTAGGGTCCGCACGCTTAACGTTCAATGATGACTGGTATTATGAGTTTATGTGATTTGATGTACCAAAGGTTGTTTGGAGTCCCGGATGAGATTACGGACATGACGAGGAGTCTCGAAATGGTCGAGACATAAAGATTGATATATTGGATGTCTATATTCGGACATCGGAAGTGTTCCGGAGAAATTTCGGATAGAACCGGAGTACCGGGGGGTTACCGGACCCCCCGGGGGGTTATTGGGCCTCATGGGGCAAGTGGTAGAAGAGAGTAGGCTGGCCAAGGTGTGGCGCGCGCCCCCTATCCCAAACCGAATTGGACTAGTGGGCCTGGCTCCCCTTTCCTTCTCTCCTTCCCCTCCTTCCTTCTCCTCCTAGTTGGACTGGGAAAGGGGGGAACCTACTCCTACTTGGAGTAGGAGTCCCCCCCTTGGGCGCGCCCCTTATGGCCAGCCGCCCCCTCCTCTCCTCCTTTATATACGGGGATGGGGGCACCCCATAGACACACAAGTTGATCTTTAGCCGTGTGCGGTGCCCCCCTTCACAGTTTTCCACCTCGGTCATATCGTTGTAGTGTTTAGGCGAAGCACCGCACTGGTAACTTCATCATCACCGTCACCACGCCGTCGTGCTGACGGAACTCTCCCTCGGCCTCAGCTGGATCTAGAGTTCGAGGGACGTCACCGAGCTGAATGTGTGCGGATCATGGAGGTGCCATGCGTTCGGTACTTGATCGGTTGGATCGCGAAGATGTTCGACTACATAAACCGCGTTACTTAATGCTTCTGCTTTCGGTCTACGAGGGTACGTGGACACACTCTCCCCTCTTGTTGCTATGCATCACCTAGATAGATCTTGCGTGATCGTAGGATTTTTTTTGAAATTACTGCATTCCCCAACAGTGGCATCCGAGCCAGGTCTATGCGTAGATGTTTTATTCATGAGTTGAACACAAAGAGTTGTGGGCAATAATAGTCATACTGCTTACCACCAACGTCTTTCTTTGATTCAGCGGTATTGTTGGATGAAGCAGCCCGGACCGACATTACATGACCGCGTTCGTGAGACTGGTCCTACCGACGTGCTTTTGCAAACATGTGGCTGGCGGGTGTTAGTTTCTCCAACTTTAGTTGAATCGAGTTTGATTGCGGCCGGTCCTTGTTGAAGGTTAAAACAGCACACTTGACGAAAAAGCGTTGTGGTTTTAATGCGTAAGTAAGAACGATTCTTGCTAGAAGCCCGTAGCAGCCACGTAAAACTTGCAACAACAAAGTAGTGGACGTCTAACTTGTTTTTGCAGGGCATGTTGTGATGTGATATGGTCAAGACATGATGTGATATAATTTGTTGTATGAGATGATCATGTTTTGTTAAAGTTATCGGCAACTGGCAGGAGCCTTATGGTTGTCTCTTTATTGCATAAGATGCAAGCACCATGTAATTGCTTTACTTTATCGCTATGCAATAGCAATAGTTGCAAAAGAAATAGTTGGCGAGACGACCATGTGACGACACGTTGATAGAGATCAAGATGATGGAGATCATGGTGTCATGCCGGTAATGATGGAGATCATGATGGTACTTTGGATATGGAGATCAAAGGCACAAGATAATGATGGCCATATCATGTCACATATTTTGATTGCATATGATGTTTATCTATTATGCATCTTATTTTGCTTAGTATGATGGTAGCACTATAAGATGACTGAGGGAGTCCTGGATTAGGGGGTCCTCGGACAGCCGGAGTATATACTTTGGCCGGACTGTTGGACTATGAAGATACAAGATTGAAGACTTCGTCCCGTGTTCGGATGGGACTCTCCTTTGCGTGGAAGGAAAGCTTGGCGATTCGGATATGTAGATCTCCTTATCTGTAACCGACTCTGTGTAACCCTAGCCCCCTCCGGTGTCTATATAAACCAGAGGGTTTAGTCTGTAGGACAATATACAATCATAATCATAGGCTAGCTTCTAGGGTTTAGCCTCTACGATCTCGTGGTAGATCAACTCTTGTAATACTCATATCATCAAGATCAATCAAGCAAGAAGTAGGGTATTACCTCCATCGAGAGGGCCCGAACCTGGGTAAACATCATGTCCCCTGCCTCCTGTTACCATTAGCCTTAGACGCACAGTTTGGGACCCCCTACCCGAGATCCGCCGGTTTTGATACCGACATTGGTTCTTTCGTTGAGAGTTCCACTGTGTCGTCACGATAAGGCTTGATGACCCCTTCAATCATCTTCAACAACGCGGTCTAGGGTGAGGTTTTCCTCCCCGGACAGATCTTCGTATTCGGCGGCTTCGTACTGCGGGCCAACTCGCTTGGCCATCTGGAGCAGATCGATAGCTACGCCCCTGGCCATCAGGTCATGTTTGGAAGCTTAAACTACATTGCCAACATCCGCGGAGACTTGATCTTCGACGGATTCGAGCCCATGTCAGGTGCGCCGAACAGTCATGACGAGCATGACTTAGATCTGCCATCGGACAGTGTTCGGAAGATCGCACCTGCGACTGCCCCGGCCATCAATCCGGAGCAGATCGTGCCATCCGAAGACGGGTGGATGGACCCCGTCATAGAGGCCGCACATGCATCGGCGCTTGAGCCGAACACAGACTCTGCCTCCAAAGAGATCTGTGTCATCGGACCCTCGGACTCGTCTTTGGCCATAGGTTCCGAACCGCGTGCGTCCGTGCCTATCGAATTTGATTGGGCACCGATCATGGAGTTTACCTCCGCGGATATCTTTCAGCACTCGCCCTTGGGCGACGTGCTAAATTCATTAAAGTCTCTCTCCTTGTTAGGAGACTCTTGGCCGAACTTTGTCCGGCTGGAGTGGGAAGCGGACGACGAAGAAATTCGTTCCCCACCCACCACCCATTTAATAGCCACTGTCAACGACTTAACGGACGTGCTTGACTTCAACTCCAAAGACATCGACGGTATGGACGATGACGATGCAGGAGAAGAACAAGAACCACCGCCCACAAGGCGATGGCGATGAGGCAATGGAGGATATTCCCCCTGAGAAGCAATCTAAGCACCGGCGTCATAGGCGCCGCTCTAAGACCCGCCATTGCAAAAATAGCAACACCGGCACAAGGGATGACAGCAATCCGTATGGTGCTGAAGACGAAAACAATCCTGCCCAGCCAGGCTTCGATCAGGCCGAGCGGGAGGATGGGCAAGCTAGTGCTAAGGAACAGGCAATAGACAGAGAATCAGAGGATGACAATTACATGCCCCTCTCCAAAGACGAAGTGAGCCTTGGCGATGAAGAATTCATCGTGTCTGAGGATCCTGTCGAGCAGGAGCGCTTCAAGCGCCGGCTTATAGCCACTGCAAAAAGCCTGAAGAAGAAGCAGCAACAGCTTCAAGTTGATCAAGATCTGCTAACTAATAGATGGACCGAGGTCCTGGCAGCCGAGGAATACAGACTCGAGCGCCCAACCAAAAGTTACCCAAAGCGCATGTTGCTACCTCAACTCGAGGAGGAGGCTTTAAATCCCACACTACCAGCGCACGATGCGGCTGACCGGCCACCTCGTGGCCGAGACAAAGCAGCGTATCAGCCCGAATAATAGCCCACACCCCGCCGCGAATCAAACATGAACACTAAGGCCCGGGGCTACACACAGGACCTGTGAGACGCATTGGAAAACAAAGCAGGACAGTCAAGATCGATCTAAGGATCACGGGGGCGCGCCACAATGCGTGATGATGACCGTCACGCTGGATACACTAAAAACAAGTCCGGCCGGGCTGAATACAACAGACCAGACTCGTTTGAACTGCGTCATGATGTAGCCCGACATAGAGGCGCCCCACACCCCCTATGCTTCACTGATGAAGTAATGGATCATGAATTCCCAGAAGGGTTTAAACCTGTGAACGTTGAATCATATGATGGTACAACAAACCCTGCGGTATGGATCGAAGATTTTCTTCTCCACATTCACATGGCCCGCGGCGATGATCTACATGCCATCAAGTACCTCCCACTTAAGCTCAAAGGACCGGATCGACATTGGCTGAATAGCCTGCCGGCAAAGTCCATTGGCAGTTGGGAGAACCTGGAAGACACATTCCTTGACAACTTCCAGGGCACTTATGTGCAACCATCGGATGCTGATGACTTAAGTCACATAATCCAATAGCCCGGAGAGTCAGCCAGGAAATTCTGGACTCGGTTCCTAACTAAAAAGAACCAAATCATCGACTGTCCGGATGCCGAAGCCCTAGCGGCCTTCAAGCACAACATCTGCGATGAATGGCTCGCCCGACACCTCGGCCAAGAGAAGCCAAAGTCCATGGCAGCCCTCACGACACTCATGACCCGCTTCTGTGCGGGCGAGGACAGCTGGCTGGCTCGCAGCAATAGCACATCAAGAAATCCTGTCACTTCCGACGCCAGAGATAGCAACGGCAATTCACGACGCAATAGACACAAGCGTCGCAACAATGGCGACAACGCCGAAGACACAACAGTCAATGCCGAATTCAGTGGCTATAAGTCCGGCCAGCGGAAAAAGCCATTCAAAAGAAACAATCCGGGCCCGTCCAGTTTGGACCGCATACTCGATCGCTCGTGTCGAATTCATGGCACCCCCGATAAACCAGCCAACCACACCAACAGAGAATGTTGGTTGTTCAAACAGGCTGGCAAGTTGAATGCCGAAAACAAGGAAAAGGGGCTACATAGCAACGACGACGAAGAGCCCCGATCGCCAAACAGAGGAGGACAGAAGAAATTTCCTCCCCAAGTGAAAATAGTGAACATGATATACGCAACCCATATCCCCAAGAGGGAACGGAAGCTCGCACTAAGGGACGTCTATGCGATGGAGCCTGTCGCCCCAAAGTTCAACCCATGGTCTTCTTGTCCGATCACTTTCGATCGCAGGGACCATCCCACCAGTATCCGTCATGGCGGTTCTGCCGCATTGGTCCTTGACCCCATCATTGACGGATTCCACATCACAAGAGTCCTTATGGACGGTGGCAGCAGCCTGAACCTGCTCTATCAGGATACAGTGCACAAAATGGGCATCGACCCCTCAAGGATCAAACCCACAAAAACCACCTTTAAAGGTGTCATACCATGTGTAGAGGCATGTTGCATGGGCTCAATCACACTAGAAGTGGTCTTCGGATCTTCGGATAATTTCCGAAGCGAGGAGTTAATCTTCGATATCGTCCCCTTCCGCAGTGGCTATCACGCACTGCTCGGACGATGTAGCGACCAGACCTCAAATAGTCTGATCTCTGTGCTTCAGTGTCATCCCTAGATCAGTAATGCTGACACGCACAATACTTGAAGGATTTATATTAGAGTAGCAATCACACACTTATTACATCGAATGTCTCCAAAGAGAACTTATTACAATAAATATGGCTTAAGGCCATCTAACAATGATAACAGCGGAAGGCTTGGAAGATAAGCGAGTCCATCAACTCCAACGGCATCACTGAGTATAGAACCACGATCCTAAGGCATCTTACTCGTCGTCTGAAAAGTCTGCAACATGAACGTTGCAGGCCGAAAATGGGTCAGCACATGGAAAATGCTGGCAAAGTAACACATAGAGAGTAATGAAAGAGTAAAGCTATACTACATGCATATATGGCTGGTGGAAAAGCTCTATGGTTACAGTTTTGCGTAAAGCCAATTTTTCCCTACTGCAAAGGAATAAATTTATTTAACTATCATGGTGGTTGTTAAACATTGAGAATGGTCGACATCATTCTCAATCCCAATTATATATTATCATCATTAAACCCAACAAAAATTAATTAAAATAACATGATGAGAGTCACTTGATAATCCAAGTACTTGATACTCAAAACATCCATAACCGGGGACACGGCTAATCATGATTAGTTTATACACTCTGCAGAGGCTGTGCACTTTTCCCCACATGACTCGATCTCCTCCGCTGGTTTTCTCGCACTACATGGTGTTTGAGAAACGGATGACCGAGACATAGTCTTTCAGAAGCGCTAGCACCTTACGATGGGTAGACCGTACCAACCTACATCCCCTACATCTGCTAGTCTACCACCGTAAGAGTTTGCATGACTTAGTCAACTATGCTAGAGCCCATAATAGCATGTGGCTGCACACGGAAGTTTCTAGCATGAATAATCTTATGATCCCTTTGAGCCTAGGTGGCGATCCATGAAAAAAGACAGGCAATCCTGGTCTACCCAGGTGCCTAGACAGGCAATCCTGGAATAACCAGGTACCTCAATCCACCCAGATGTGTATTAATGTTGCCACCTTAAACAAACCATTAATTAACAATCTCACATCTTTCATGGAAATTCACTCAAACCCAATCCACGTCTACGAGCATAGCATAGCATAATAAGCAAACGTAGAAGTAACTCCCAAGGGTTTGATAATGAAACAGGTAATAGGTACTACCTCAATCTACTTCCCAAAACCCACAATTTAATTCAGATCCTAATCATGCAATTGTTTGGAGGATTGAACTAATGCAATAAAACCGGGTAATAAGGAGGTATGATCAAAGTGTTACTTGCCTTGCTGATGATCCGCGTAACCTAGGGATTCGAAGTAGCAAGCGGCACAATCCTAGTACTCTATCGCAAGCAAACAAACAAACAAGCATACAATAAGTACTCATCTAATGCACGGGTAAAACTCAAATAAGTGATCTAACCAGAAAGTTCAACTTAAGAACTCCGGTTTGCAAAAAGAATCAAATCGAACAAAGAAACAAAATTCAAACGGCGAAAGAAACAAGCTTCGTTTACTAATCTGGACCTAAGTCAAATTTTACAGAAGCAAAAACTGGTTTGAGTAGGTTATTTGGAAAGAGGGTTTTGAGACAAAACTCTAGGCGCTTGAATCGCCTGATTCCGATAAACGAGCAAAAAGATAAACTAAAACAAAAATCGGATCAGAAATCGCGATCAGAAAAATCGTGGAATAAATCTGAGAAAAAGAAAAACGGCGAACAAATTAATGAACGAACGTTCGTTATCTGGATCTAAACGACAGATACGTCCATTAAAACGAACGAACGAGCGAACGCTCGTTAAATAAATAAACCGATAAAACCGATCTAAAAAACTAGGGTTTTCTTTTAAAAAAACCGAAGTGGTTTCTAAAAAACCGGTCCGGCGGCGGCGGCCCTGGCAGTACCTCGACGAGGCACTCCGGCGGGGCGGGGCGGCGGTAGTGAGGGGCGGCGGCGACTCGGCGGCGGGGCTCGGCGGCTCAGGCGGCGTCTCCGACGGCGGCGGCAGCGCGAGGCGGCGGGGCTGGCGGCAGCAGCGGCGGGGTTCGGCGGTGGCGGCTTGGGTCCAAGGGGGCGGCGGCGGCGCTTTATAGAGGAGGGGGGCTGGCGGTGGCTTGGGCAAGGGGGCGCCCGGGGAGGAGTCCGGCTCGGACTCTCCTCGGCGTCCGTGCCGCGCACGGCGGCGCGCGCGAGGGGAGGCGGCGGCGCTGGGTTGGGCCGGCCTGGCTCGGCTGGGCTTCGACCCAGTCGGGTGCGGGCGCGTTTTTTTAAATAATTTCGCCGAACTGAAAAAAAATCTAGAAAAATAAATAAAAATACCAAAATAAATTTTCTTCGTCCAAATAAAATATTTATAACAAGATGAACATTTTTTTGGTCCTAAATGCATTTTTAAAAATCATGCAATTTTTCCTAAATTCAAATAAAATAGCAAAAACACGAAAATAAATTTTATTTGATTTTTTATTAAATATTCAATATTTCTTTATTTTGGGAAAGTCATTTTATTCCCTCTCTCATATTTTTGATCGAAATAATTGAAGATAGAATAAATAAAATCAAATGATCCTACTTCCAAAATTTGAGAAAACCAAAATATGAAAATATCGAAATTCCCAACTCTCTCTGTGGGTCCTTGAGTTGCGTAGAATTTCTAGGATCGAGGCAAAAATGCAAATAAAATATGATATGCAAGGATGATCTATGTATAACATTCCAAATTGAAAATTTGGGATGTTACAAACCTACCCCCCTTAAGATGAATCTCGCCCTCGAGATTCGGGTTGGCTAGCAAATAGGTGAGGGTGGTCCTTCAGCAAATCTTCCTCTCGCTCCTAGGTGGCTTCATCCTCGGTGTGGTGGCTCCACTGAACCTTACAGAACTTGATAACCTTGCTGCGGGTGACTCGGCTGGCATACTCAAGAATCTTAACTGGTTTCTCCTCATAGGTCAAATCACTGTCCAACTGAATCGCCTCTAATGGCACTGTATCTCTCAGTGGTATATCAGCCATCTCTGCGTGGCACTTCTTCAACTGGGAAACGTGAAACACGTCGTGAACTCCTAACAATCCCTCAGGCAATTCCAACTTGTAGGCAACCTCTCCCATACGCTCCAAAACTTTGTATGGTCCCATAAAACGTGGCGCTAACTTTCCTTTAACACCAAAATGCTTAACTCCTCGAAGTGGAGATGCCCGAAGATAAACTCTATCCCCAACTTCGTAAACTGTCTCCTTGCGTTTTGCGTCAGCATAGCTTTTCTGCCTGGATTGGGCTACCTTGAGCCTGTCGCGAATCAACTTCACTTTCCGTTCAGACTCCTTAATCAAATCTGGTCCAAACAACTGACGGTCTCCAACTTCGTCCCAAGACAACGGGGTTCTCCACCTCCTTTCGTATAATGCTTCGAAAGGGGCCATCTTCAAACTGGATTGATAACTGTTGTTGTAAGAGAACTCCGCATACGGCAAATTGTCGTCCCAACTAGATCCATAATCTAGCGCACAAGCTCTCAGCATGTCCTCTAAAATATGATTGACTCTTTCGGTCTGTCCATCTGTCTGCGGATGAAAAGCGGTACTGAACTCTAACCTGGTACCCAAGGTTTCGTGCAACTGATTCCAGAACTTTGAGGTGAATTGGGTTCCTCTATCCGATACAATGCTCCTTGGAACTCCATGCAGACATACGATCCTGGTCATGTATATCTTGGCCAATTTGGCACTAGTGTAAGTAGTCTTCACTGGAATGAAATGAGCTACCTTCGTCAAACGATCGACTACAACCCAAATCGAGTCATAGCCTGAACGAGTCCTGGGCAATCCTGTGATAAAATCCATGCCTAGCTTATCCCACTTCCATTCGGGTATCGGCAATGGTTGCAGCAATCCTGCTGGCTTCTGATGCTCTGCCATTACTCTCTGACATACATCACAAACTGCTACATACTCCGCAATATCCTTCTTCATTCCGGTCCACCAAAAGGTCTCTTTCAAATCCAAGTACATCTTGGTATTCCCTGGATGAATTGAATATGGCGAATCATGGGACTCTTGCAAAATCAACTTCCTGATCTCGGGGTCATTGGGCACATAAACACGGTCTTCAAACCATAAGGTATCGTGTTCATCCTCACGAAATCCCTTGGCTTTTCCTTTGCTCATCTTCTCCTTTATCACAGAAATTTCCTTGTCGTGCTTCTGAGCTTGTCTGATCTTATCCATCAAAGTCGACTGAATTTCCAATGTTGCTACATAGCCTCTCAGAACTATCTCCAAACATAGCTCGCAGAAGTCCTCGGCTAACTCCTTTGGCAGTCCTGCGGTCATGAGTGTATTAACATGGCTCTTATGGCTCAACGCGTCGGCTACTATGTTAGCCTTTCCGGGGTGATACTGCAATCTCATATCATAATCCTTGATGAGTTCCAACCATCTCCTTTGCCTGAGATTCAGCTCCTTTTGCGTGAAAATGTACTTCAAACTCTTGTGATCTGTGTACACCTCACAATGATTTCCGATAAGAAAATGTCTTCATGTCTTCAATGCATGCACTACGGCTCCTAACTCCAAATCATGTGTAGCATAATTCAACTCATGAGGTTTAAGCTGTCGTGACGCATACGAAACAACTCTTCCGTCCTGCATAAGCACGGCTCCAAGTCCTCGACGTGAAGCATCATAATACACGTCATAATCCTTGGTCTGGTCTGGCAGAATTAACACTGGTGAGGTAACTAGACGTTTCTTCAATTCCTGGAAACTGGCCTCACATTCCTCAGTCCAATTGAACTTGGTATCCTTCTTCAACAACTCTGTCATGGGCTTTGCAACATCTGATCTCTCCAACTATCATTGGTGCTTCCCAATTAGTCACGGTGACAACCTTGGTGGGGTCTACTGCTATACCCTCTCCGGATATAACATGTCCGAGGAATCCAACTTCCTTCAACCAAAACTCACATTTGCTAAACTTGGCATATAACTGGTGTTCTCTGAGCTTCTCCAATAGCAAACGCAAATGCTCCTTATGCTCCTCTTCGTTCTTCGAGTAGACCAAAATATCATCAATGAACACCACGACGAACTTATCCAGGAACTCCATAAATACTTTGTTCATCATGTTCATGAAATAGGCAGGTGCGTTAGTCAGACCAAATGACATAACGGTATACTCGTACAGCCCATACCTAGTGGTGAAAGCCGTCTTGGGTATATCCTTCTCTCGAATCTTCAGTTGATGGTATCCTGATCGCAAATCGATCTTGGAAAATACCTTTGCTCCTTGCAGTCGGTCAAACAGATCATTGATCATCGGCAGTGGGTACTTGTTCTTGATGGTTACTGCATTCAATCCTCGATAATCAACAGCCATCCTTAATGATCCGTCCTTCTTCTCCACTAGAAGTACTGGTGATCCCCAAGGTGAAGAACTTGGGCAAATGTAACCTTTATCTAGTAACTCCTTAATCTGACTTTTAATCTCCTCCAAATCCATTGCTGGCATCCTGTATGGTCTCTTGGATATTGGCCCTGTGCCTGGCAAAAGCTCTATGAAAAACTCAATGTCTCTGTCTGGTGGCATGCCTGGCAACTCTTCTGGAAATACACCAGGAAAATCCTTTACCACTGGTACTTCCTCCTGCACAACTCCTGATAAGGAATTTATGTGCATCCCCTTCGGCTTGTGCCTGGAAACATACTTGATCCTCTTCCCTTCTGGGGTTGTAAGGAGAATTGTCTTACTGGCACATTCAATGTTCCCCCCATACTTTGATAATCAATCCATGCCTAATATCACATCCAATCCTTGTGATTCCAAAACTATTAGGTCTGAGGGGAACACGTAGTTACCAATCCTTAATGGTAACCGATCACACCATAGCCTGGCCATATACTCTGCTCCTAGCGAGGTTACTAACATGGGTGTCTTGAGGGCTTGGGTTGGCAATTTATATTTATCCACAAATCCCCTTGATATGTATGAATGCGATGCACCAGTATCAAAAAGAACGAGTGCAGTAAATGACTTAACCAAAAACTTACCTATTATTGCATCTGGCTGAGCTTCAACCTCCTCCATGCTAACGTGGTTCACTTGTCCTCTGTTGAAAGGGTTCGGCTTCTTCCCAGAGCTTCCATTGCCATTCCCAGTCTGGCCTTCAGGACATTCATTGGCGTAATGACCGGTCTTCAGGCACTTAAAACAAGTGACTTGACTCAGATCTTTCTTGGCTGGTGTTGAGGGGTTGGTACGGTTCTGGCTACTACTTCCTCCATTCCCGGTACCATTCTTGGGACCATTGTGATTGTGCGAGCTACCTCCTCCATGGGTATGCTGAAACTGTCCTCCTGACTTCTGAGTAAAACGGGGCTTCTGCTGAGCTCCGGAATTGTACTTCCCTTGTCCATACTTCCTCTTGCGGTTTTCAATCTGCTGCTGCTTCCCTTCAATCATGAGAGCATGATCTACCAACTCCTGGTAGTTGTTGAAACTTGCTACCATCAACTGCATGCTCAACTCATCATTCAGCCCCTCCAGAAACTTCTCTTGCTTAGCTGCATCCGTAGCAACGTCATCTGGGGCATAACGTGCTAGCTTACTGAAATCATCCACATACTGGCCAACGGTCTTCCTCCCTGGCGCAAGTTGCGAAACTCACGCTTCTTCATGGCCATAGCTCCTGCTGAAACATGGGCAGTACGAAAAGCCTGCTGAAACTGATCCCATGTGACAGTGTCTGCTGGATAAGTGGCTATGACATTCTCCCACCATGATGCTGCGGATCCCTCAAGCTGATGTGCGGCAAATCGCACCTTCTCCGCATCCGTGCATCCTGCAGTGGTCAACTCCCTGGCTATCTTGCGAAGCCAATCATCTGCAACAATCGGCTCGGTGCTACTGGAGAACACCAGCGGATTCAGCCTAAGAAAACGGGTTAAGTGATCAACAGGTGGTGGTGGATTGTTGTTGTTCCCCTGATTCTGATTCTGGACTAGTATCTGCATCAATGCATTCTGCTGCTGGATCAACTGAGTGAGCTCCGGTGGGAAACCAAATCCGTTGTCATGTCTCGGAGGCATCTGAGGGTTTTAGAAAGGACGAGAATACAGAATAGAATGAGGTCTAAGGGGAAAACACTACCCATATGCACATGAGACAAATAGCAATCAAAACACTTCATTCAAACAAGCAAGGGCATACAACAGTCTATCTATCGTTACAAAGTGCTCGGACTATCATAATTACATGGAGGGAAATTCTACTACTTTATGGTGGTCTACTAGAAAAACTGCTCCGATGAAGACTCCATGATATCTGCTCCAGCTTCATCAACATAATCGTCATCACTATCATCCGGGTCCGAGTCGATATCATCGATGATGATGTAGTTCTCGGGACAAGTGCAATCTTCGTCTTCTCCAGTTGCCGAAAATCCCATGAACACTCTTAGCTTCTTCTCCAGATCATCATTCTTCTCGAGTAGAGTCAACATTTCCTCCTCATATCCATCGCATGTAGACTTGAGTTCTTCCTCCAGTTCCGTGATCTTGGTCATGGCCTTCTTTAGATCCATCATGCCTGCACACATCTGGTTCTCCTGGCGTCGAATGTGCTGGTTTAACTCCTGGATGAAAGCTGCAATTGATCTATCTTTCCTGGTGCTGATCATCTCCCATTGCTCATCTCGGCGCCCACAAATCTGGTAGGTAGTATCCTTAAGCTCCTTGTGATAAACTTCTCCAATGCGCCCCATGGTGATGTGAGCTGCCATGCTCTTCCCTAAACTCCAGGTTGGTGCATCAAAGGAAAACTCTATAGGCTCAGTGACTGGCATGAATGTCCGTACTGGAACTTGAACTTGAATCATCCAGCGCTCTTCTTCAGGTAGAGTGGCGTTGTAGGTTCTGGTGAAGCTTGGTACTCCGATCTTCAGGTACTTGGTAACTTCCTTTAGATGTCGTCCAAAGGGTGTATCTTCATCCGGTTGCATGAACTTGTTCCTTGCATCCGCCATCCTAGAAGAGTAGAAAAGATGAGGAGTTAGAAATGAGAAGAGAAGAGTAGTGATCTATGGCTTTAGCTTAGTGGTCGTGTCCTACAGTCAGCGTGTGCTCTGATACCATCTTGTAGCGACCAGACCTCAAATAGTCTGATCTCTGTGCTTCAGTGTCATCCCTAGATTAGTAATGCTGACCCGCACAGTACTTGAAGGATTTATAACAGAGTAGCAATCAGACACTTATTACATCGAATGTCTCCAAAGAGAACTTACTACAATAAATATGGCTTAAGGCCATCTAACAGTGATAACAGCGGAAGGCTTGGAAGATAAGCGAGTCCATCAACTCCAACGGCATCACTGAGTATAGAACCATGATCCTAAGGCATCTTACTCGTCGTCTGAAAAGTCTGCAACATGAATGTTGCAGCCCGAAAACGGGTGCACATGGAATATGCTGGCAAAGTAACACATAGAGAGTAATGAAAGAGTAAAGCTATACTACATGCATATATGGCTGGTGGAAAAGCTCTATGGTTACAGTTTTGCGTAAAGCCAATTTTTCCCTACTGCAAAGGAATAAATTTATTTAACTATCATGGTGGTTCTTAAACATTGAGAATGGTTGACAGCATTCTCAATCCCAATTAAATATTATCATCATTAAACCCAACAAAAATTAATTAAAATAACATGATGAGATTCACTTGATAATCCAAGTACTAGATACTCAAAACGTCCATAACCGGGGACACGGCTAATCATGATTAGTTTATACACTCTGCAGAGGTTGTGCACTTTTCCCCACATGACTCGATCTTCTCCGCTGGTTTTCTTGCACTACATGGTGTTTGAGAAACGGATGACCGAGACATAGTCTTTCAGAAGCGCTAGCACCTTACGATGGGTAGACCGTACCAACCTACATCCCCTACATCTGCTAATCTACCACCGTAAGAGTTTGCACGACTTAGTCAACTATGCTAGAGCCCATAATAGCATGTGGCTGCACACGGAAGTTTCTAGCATGAATAATCTTATGATCCCTTTGAGCCTAGGTGGCGATCCATGAAAAAAGACAGGCAATCCTAGTCTACCCAGGTGCCTAGACAGGCAATCCTGGAATAACCAGGTACCTCAATCCACCCAGATGTGTATTAATGTTGCCACCTTAAATAAACCATTAATTAACAATCTCACATCTGTCATGGAAATTCACTCAAACCCAATCCACGTCTACGAGCATAGCATGGCATAATAAGCAAACGTAGAAGTAACTCCCAAGGGTTTGATAATGAAACAGGTAATAGGTACTACCTCAATCTACTTCCCAAAACCCACAATTGTTTGGAGGATAATGCAATAAAACTGGGTAATAAGGACGTATGATCAAAGTGTTACTTTCCTTGTTGATGATCCGCGTAACCTAGGGATTCGAAGTAGCAAGCGGCGCAATCCGGGTACTCTATCGCAAGCAAACAAACAAACAAGCATACAATAAGTACTCATCTAATGCACGGGTAAAACTCAAATAAGTGATCTAACCAGAAAGTTCAACTTAAGAACTCCGGTTTGCAAAAAGAATCAAATCGAACGAAGAAACAAAATTCAAACGGCGAAAGAAACAAGCTTCATTTACTAATCTGGACCTAAGTCAAATTTTACAGAAGCAAAAACTGGTTTGAGTAGGTTATTCGTAAAGAGGGTTTCGAGACGAAACTCTAGGCGCTTGAATCGCCTGATTCCGATAAACGAGCGAAAAGATAAAGTAAAACGAAAATCGGATCAAAAATCGTGATCAGAAAAATCGCGGAATAAATCCGAGAAAAAGAAAAACACTGAACAGATTAACGAACGAACGCTCGTTATCTGGATCTAAACGACGGATACGTCCGTTAAAACAAACGAACGAGCGAACGCTCGTTAAATAAATAAACCGATAAAACCGATCTAAAAAAACTAGGGTTTTTTTAAAAAACCGAAGTGGTTTTCTAAAAAAACCGGTCCGGCGGCGGCGGTTCTGGCAGTACCTCGACAAGGCACTCCGGCAGGGCGGGGCGGCGGTAGTGAGGGGCGGCGGCGACTCGGCGGCGGGGCTCGGCGGCTCGGGCGGCGTCTTCGGCGGCGGCGGCAAGCGGCGGCGGCGGCAGCGCGAGGCGGCGGGGCTGGCGGCTGCGGCGGCGGGGTTCGGCGGTGGCGGCTTGGGTCCAAGGGGGTGGAGGCGGCGCTTTATATAGGGGGGGCTGGCGATGGCTTGGGCGAGGGGGTGCCCGGGGAGGAGTCCGGCTCGGACTCTCCTCGGTGTCCGTGCCGTGCACGGCGGCGCGCGCGAGGGGAGGCGGCGGCGCTGGGTTGGGCCGGCCTGGCTCGGCTGGGCTTCGGCCCAGTCGGGTGTGGGCGCGTTTTTTTAAATAATTTCGCCGAACTGAAAAAAATCTAGAAAAATTAATCAAAAATCTAAAAATACCAAAATAAATTTTCATCGTTCAAATAAAATATTTAGAACAAGATGAACATTTTTTGGTCCTAAATGCATTTTAAAAAATCGTGCAGTTTTTCCTAAATTCAAATAAAATAGCCAAAACACCAAAATAAATCATATTTGATTTTTTATTAAATCTTCTATATTTCTTTATTTTGGGAAAGTCATTTTATTCCCTCTCTCATATTTTTGATCGAAACAATTGAAGATAAAATAAATAAATTCAAATGATCCTACTTCCAAAATTTGAGAAAACTCAAATATGAAAATATCGAAATTCCCAACTCTCTCCGTGGGTCCTTGAGTTGCGTAGAATTTCTAGGATCGAGGCAAAAATGCAAATAAAATATGATATGCAAGGATGATCTATGTATAACATTCCAAATTGAAAATTTGGGATGTTACAAACGAACCGCATTTGCTAGATTCAATGCGGTACTGCATTATGCATGCTGAAAGCTCAAAATGCCAGGACCTTGCGGGGTTATAGTAGTTAATGGAAACACAGAGCGCTCGCTCCGTACGGAGGAGCACACTACGGCCCTCGCAGCAGAAGTTCAAAGCAGCCTTCTTAGGCAGACCACCAATTCGGCGACAAAATCACCGGACACCGTCAAGCGAGTCTGGAGTACCCTGCAACAGGATCGTCTGGCACATCCAGAGCTCGCCTAGCAATTCGACCTCCGCCCTAGTCCCAGTCAAGCGGCGAAATTTGTGTTGCGTGTACATAAATACGCACTCAAAATACCACGGGCATAGGCGGAGGCACGGCTATGACACGGTCCGCAATGCGGCCCAACCGCCTCAGGATCCGTATATCTTCACACCTTTTTCTTTTTAGGAGGCCCTCCCGATAGTCCGACCATCGGACATATAACGGGATGGAAACACCAAGGAGACAAGAAGCTTTGGTGTACAAGGGAATCCCCAGGTGGTCTCTGATAATGATCATTATACCTGTTTTACATACCCACATGCAGCTTACCCTTGGCCAGGACATGTCAAATAGTCCTATTTTGCTTATCGCATTACTTGTATACATACGCTTTGACGTATTATTTAAATAACAATGGAAAATAATGTACAGCGTCAGCTTACTATTACATTTCTTTATCCTTTCCTTCACTGCTTATTTATTACAAATTGCACCCGCACATTTTGGTACGCCCGGCTCGCCAGGGGCTTCAGTATACCCCATAACAAGGCAAGAAAATTCCGAACACTTTCGACAATGCGGCACCCCGAACTTATAGCACTATATGCATCAGCTCCGAATCATGTCTTGGGTTTATAGTTGGGTTTGCCCGGCTCCCATGTTTTGGTACCTTACGTTTCGCTATATCGGCTAAGGTAGCACAGGGAGAACTACTACGATTGTGTCCCGGTTCTTCCGGACGAGCACCTCAGTAGAGAAAGCCGAAAACTGACTGTCATGATGAGGCGAGAGCTGGTCGCTGTTCGAGAGGTCTCAAATTCTTAAAGATTTTTTCCGCTTCGGGCGAGGAATCGGCCTTGTCCTATTTAGGCGTGCATAGCGCCCCAAGTTTGGTCTTCCGAATACTAGGGGCTTCGCCAAAATTTAAAATTGTAGACTTCTATGGCTAAGTGAGAGTGATAAAGCTGTATAGTCCGATTGCCTTGTTCGCTGCGCTAACACCTCCTTAAAGGACCAAAAAATTTGGATAAAGAGTGTTTAGATTTATCTCGAACACCCGAGTACTAGTTACATGGGGGCAAAAGCCGACGACTAGCCAACTCTCAGACTTTATAAACGGTCGCACAAAAGGTAATATTGTCAGGACCCCGACTCAATGTCACATTGATCTAGCCTGTAACACCTCATATCAATTTGCGGCCTCACGCACGGTATTCCCACGGGTGTCGCCTTACCTTTGCCCGGACCGTTTGCGCCTTTCGGCACACGTATATGATAGTGTCGCTAGCATCCATATGATAAGGAGCCCGGGCTGACATGGCTAGTCGTAAACCCAAAGTGGCACAGACTTACAGGGACAGGCATCCATGACCCAGCATCGAACGTGTCGGTCATCAGCGAGTGAATCCAGGCTGTAGCACTGGGCTAGCAGGACTCCGGTGAACCGGGCTGTAGCGGGCTAACAGGACTCCGGTATTCATCGCGTGACATTTCCCCGAAGGGACAGACACAGGAACGAAGAAGGACACATGCCGGCCAGCCTAAGTGTTCCGGAGCAGTAGCAAGCTACCATGGCTCGGTGGAAACACTAGGAGACATTTCCCGGTAAGAGAGGCTACTAAAGATAAACAACTAGATAGTCAGATCCCACACATACCAAGCATTTCAATAACATACACACAATATGCTCGATATGTGCAAATACAACATGGCATCACATCATGACTCTACGACTCAAGTATTTATTCATTAGGCTCCGAGGAGCGAGATATTACAAACATGGGTCACATGACCCAACATTCAGAGCATACGAGTCAAAGCACAAACGGAAGCTTAACATGTCTGAGTACAGACATCTACAAATGAAAAAGGCTTGAAAGCCTGACTATCTACCAGATCCTGCCGAGGGCACAAGATCGTAGCTGAGGTAACAAGCTAAACGTCGATGTCCACGTGGAACTACTAGCGAGACTGAAGTCTCTCTGCAAAAACATAAAATAGGCAAACGTGAGTACAAATGTACCCAGCAAGACTTACATCAGAACTAACTACATATGCATCATTATCAACAAGGGGATGGTGGGGTTTAACTGCAGCAAGCCAGCTTTGACTCGGTGGCTATCCTGAACTACGACTGCAAGTAACTCTTTTGAGGTGGCGCACACGAGTCCACATATTCACCATATCAATACACCACTATGGATCCGCTCCCGTCCCCCTACGAGAACGCCATCCATAGCACTCACACTTATCTTGCGTATTTTAGAGTATCCACTTTCACTTGTCTATGAACTATTATAGGCAACCCAGAAGTCCTTTTCCGCGGACATGGCTATTCGAATAGATGATGTTAACCCTGCAGGGGTGTACTTCTTCACACACGCTCTCACCACTTACCGCCGTTTACACGACATGTACTCGGCAACCTTCAAGCGGAAGCCCAACGAGGGTGTCGGCCACGGCCTACCTAAACACTCAAGTCCCTAGTCCAGGTTTATCGCCTATTCGGGTTCCATCCGTGAGGAGATCCGGCCGAAGTTTCGCTCACAGCCCCAAACGATGTGAACAGGGTTCCGTGACACCAAACGGGCGCCCGATTTACCCGGCCACGTGCCTACTGCATCACAGCCCACCCCTACGGTCAGCGCTGCGCACGGCCTCCAGCATACTACAAACACCAGAAACTACTTGCAACTCCTGGACAGAGGACAAGGGTGATCAAGAAGCCGAGAGGGTCCATTGGTTTCGGGCCCAATGCGTGGTAGTAACTGTATCATGGATCACAAACATAGAACTCAGTTCCTGAGGACGGCTGGAATGAGACAACCCGCCATGTACTCCTACATGGCCTCTCACCACTACCTTTACCAAATCGTGTTCACACACTTAGCTCACACACAGTAGGACATGTTCACGCACCTCTGATTCATCCTCGATGAATCAGACCCGACTCAACTCTAAGCAGTAGCAGGCATGACAAACAAGCATGAATGAGTAGGCACAACAGGGCTCAAACAACTCCTACTCATGCTAGTGGGTTTCATCTATTTACTGTGGAATGACAGGTCATGCAAAGGATAAAGGGGTTCAGCTACCGCAGCAAGTAACAGATGAATCGTTGTTGTCCTAATGCAGTAAAATAGAGCAGGAGCGAGAGAGTGGGATTGTATCGGAATGAACAAGGGGGTTTTGCTTGCCTGGCACTTCCGAAGATAATATAGCTCTTCATCAGTGTCATCGATCTCATCGTCGGTATCACGTCTATCGAGAGGGGACAAATACCGGCAACAGAGAAGAAATATAATCAATGCAATGCACAATATGATGCATGATCATGACATGGCAATATGCTGTGATTTGAGCTAATGCATCTAGCTATGATTTAAATGAAGTTGGTTTGAATACATGATCCAAATTCAAACTCCATATATGATTATTTAAATGCCCTTTATTTGTTTTGTCCAAAACAGAGGACAAACATTGTTCAAACATGCATGAAAATGGTACAGATGGATTCCTTGAATTTTTCTGATAATTTTTCATATATGATTTATTTCATTTGAAGTTACGGTTGAATTTCTATGAATTTTAGAAGTTTTGAACATTTTCTGGAATTTCCTGATTAATTTAAATCCAGAAAATGAATAAATGCGTCAGCATTACAGAGGCATGACGTCAGCGAGTCAACCGTGGCTGACCGGGTCAAACCTGACGTGTGGGGCCACACGTCAGTGCTCGGGTTAAACAGGGGGGGTTTAGTTTAGTTTAATTAAAGACTAGGGGGCACTAGGGCCCACATGTCAGCGTCAGGGGTTAGGTTAGTTGGTGATTAGCTTAAGCTAATCACCTGACGGCGGGGTCCACCTGTCAGGCCGGCGAGGTCGTCGCCGGCGACCACGGGACACGGCGGTGTCCGCGATACAGGCCACGGGGACGGCGTCGGAGAGCACCGGGGCGTAGCCCGGGCTCTCGCGCATCTGGTGGAGCAGGTAGGGGGAGCTGGGGTGGCCGGAGCTCGCCGGAGCAGAGCTCGCGGCGGCGGCCGGAGCTCGGGCTCGAGCGGGCACGCGGCTACGGTGTACGGGGAGGCAGGAGAGGAGGGGGAACCGACGCGGGAGAGCTCACAGGGGACCAGAAGAGACGACGGCGAGCTCGGGGAAGGCGCTGACGGCAGCGAGCGGCGACGGAGATCCACGGCGGCCGGAGGTGATGAAGGCAACGGCGACGGCTCCACGGGGCGTCCGGAGGTGCGTGGCTCGACGAGGAGGTAAAGGGGGTCGTGGCGGAGCTCGTGGACTCTACGGAGGGGCGAGGGAATGGCGGGGAGCGCGTCGGCGGTGAGCTGCGGCGGCGGCAGCGCGTCGTGCGCGGGGAGAGGGAGAGGTCCAGGGGAGGAGGGAGAGCGAGAGAGAGTGGGAGAGGACCGGGGCGGCGCGTGGCGACGTTCGGGGCATCCAGACGAGGAGGGAAGGGGGCAGGCAGGCAGGGAGGGAGGAGGTGGCCGGGCGCGTGGCAACGGCCGGCTATGGCGCGGGCACGCAGCTGCTTTGGGCGAGGGGGAGGAAGACGACAGAGGAGGCCAGGTGGGCTGGACCAGTTGGCTGGGCTGCCAAGTGGGCTGCACAGCAGTAGGTCCAGGTAAGTTACAGGTAAGCTCTCTTTTCCTTTTATTTCAGTTTTCTATTTTTCTGCAACTTTGTTAAATTATTAAAAATACTTAGGTAACTCCTAAAATCACCAAACTTCTCCTGGTCCATAGTTGGATTATTTCCAACATGAAACATTTTAGTTTGGAGATATTTGAGCATTTGAAATATTTAATATAATTTTAAATGCCCAAATTCAAATATTTATGATTTAATTCAAAGACCCTAAGATGACCTAGGAAATTGTGCATCACTTTTGGCAGAGGTTCTGAACCAAGACAAAAATGATGGACATTTTAGAAGGGCATTTCAGGTTTATTGAAAAAGTTTTTAGTAAACCCTAGTTGGTTTCAGAGGGGGCTGGGGGTTCTGTCATCCCCATTTCAAGTTTCTGATGAAAAAAATAGACATGATGCAACACTCTAATGCATAACTAGCTAGGGTGTGACAACTCACCCCCACTAAACAAGAATCTCGCCCCGAGATTCAAGACGTGAGGTAAGAGGAAAAGGGGGTCACAAAACTATCACAATCTCCATGATCCATTTGCCCTTCTTGAAGATGTTGGCTCATTGCTTCAAATCGATCTTGACGTCTTTGCTTTCGAGATCTTCATTCAACATGACGACAATAAGAAAGAGAAAACTCTAGAAGGAACGATCTCCTCGGAGATCAAGCAACTCAGGATCACTCACGGGATGAGACATAGAAACATCTCTTGAGCTGAGAGGCAAAGCACACATCAGGAAGGGCGGAAGAACAATTTGACGAGGGTTTCAAAGTAGCGAGGAAAATAGCTGCCATGATACCTTAGAGGGGGTGACTTGTAGAGATATCCCCTTAAGTGGCAAAAAGAATTACCTTTGATTCAGAGATCATTGAAACTCTTTATACCAGCCTAAGGCAATTCTCAAGCGATCATTTGGAGGGGGTCGGTAGAATGGCATACTCGGACTTGGACGATGTGGATTACCTTGTTGAAGATAATGTAATGGATGATTTTGCTTACCACCGGAAGTGGAAGAGATCCATGGTAGAATGGCACATTCGGTGCAAGCTGGGAACAAAATGCAAATGCTGGAAATGATTCTGGTAACTGGGGAAGAACCCAACAATAGGGAGTGAATCCACTGTTTGAAAGGGCCATAGAATTTCCGAGGAAACTGAGAGCACTATGCAATTAATGCCGACGATCAAACCTAGAACTTGCGCGTGCTCTCAAGAACTTGAGCATTTCCACAATCATCAAGGTTTTATCAACATCCGTGTCAAGGGTGCTGACACCACAACATACTACCATGATGAATAGCGAGGGACAATGCAGATGCAAAGGAGGATAACACTTTCTCAGATTTCACCTTAGCGAGACCAAGGGGACAAAATCTGGATGATCGACCGAGAGACATTTAGCACTCCGCTTCTAATGTTCTCCTTGATGTGCTAGTGTATCCCATTCATAGATATGGTTTGATAACTAGATCATCAAGTAAAAGGTCGGACTTCGGGAGCACAAAAATCCATAAGGGACAACTAGGGAGTAAATCCTACGAAGCCCTTATGGGGAGGTGGCCAACTTCCTTAACCAAGATACTACAGTAATAGGTCTTCCGGCTGGACGTGTTGACCACGACATCCTCCTTACCGGTTACAGAGGGACCAATATTATAGTTCTTGGAGAAATGCTCCAACCCTCATATCTGCCAGAGATTCAGATCTGGTTGGTGTCAGAACAGTCCAGACCCATCGAGTCTAGGAAGAAAAATGAAAGTTTGCAACACAAATCGATGAGATGACGTTGCGAGAACCTCAGAGAATGAACTACGATAGCAAGCTCCAAAACATGAGCTGGTTCTGCTACAAACATGTGAACACGTTGTCAAGACAAGCATGTCCACGTGGTAGTCTTATAATAAAACACTACCGAGTTCAGGTGGGGAACCATCATCGAGGATATCGGAGTCCTTACATAAGTCTAGCTCTTAAGAAGGAACTTCTTCTCCTTGAACAAATCAATCAGTGGCTTGGTGTGCTCGGGACACATATGGAATGAAGGTTGCAAGTCTCCAGACCACAGAATACTTCGCACGTGTGCATGACTGACTTGGGATGATTCCGGAGGAGGTAAAATAAGACTTCTCAAACTCATGGCGGCAACTTGCATCAAATGCACATGAATTAGAGGGACTCACTTCTTTCGTCCAAACATAGGCTTCATGAACGGAACACGAAGGCATTGCTTACAAAGTTTCCAACACTAGCTTAATGTTCGACAAAATTATGGACAAGATAAGAATGTTGCTGATGGACTCAACAACAATTCATCCAGGTTTCCATATAAGTGGAATTCCACAATTATGTGGACAAGGTGATAGCATTGGTCAGACCTAAAAGATATAATGGTGTATGCTCGAGGAAAATCCACGAGTAAGACAACATTACGAACATTGTTGGTTCTGATTTGATTTGAGAATAGCCCACACTCAAATCAAAGTTTTCGCAAGACGATAGCTCCAACAACTGGTTTCGAGGATCAATTGATGAAGATATCATCTTTCTTCATCACACGCACACAAAAAGATATCCCTTAACATGAGCTAAGTCGGACAAGCTTTTATCTTCCAACTCTCCAAGTTGTTGTTTAGCTTAACCAACTAGCTCAGGGGTATACAACACAGATTCTTGGAGAAGGGGTGATTTATAAGAAAACCAACTTGATCACAAACTCAACATAGCGGCCAGGTGACAACCTGGTAATACTTCCGAGAAGATATTCGGAACATCACGAACCACCGATATGTTACTAAGCTCGAGAACAATCTTGCTTCCAGAGCAAGACGATATGATCAAATAAGCAAGGGACTGAATAATCCTAACTCATTGATCGAGGAGTGCACCAGAATAAGGACTAGGTAGCACGATCAATCCTAGGATGATGATTCAATAATCAACACGCTAATAATGAAGTTGTTGTCCGTTTAACTACCAAGCAACGGAGTTGCCAGCAGTATTGATTTCACACACCACGATTCACTTGTCGGCATTCCGGTTACAATAACACGGAAACCGAGGAATGAACAATGATGGCGAGGAGTATTACTACATCAAGAGTTCATAGGATGGTGTGCAATTCCCATGATATTCCTGATATAAAAATGGAAATACCTCAAGGTAAAACAAACTAGAAGCTGGATTGGCATTTTGATCTGCGGAATACAACTGCTTTGACCCAATCCTAGATACGGATGAGGTACTGGAGTTTGTTTCTCTAAGTCATTCCGAATAGAATGGCTTGACGGACCACAAGAATAATAGGCACCGATGAACGAATGCACACATACTCTTGACTATCAATTGACAGACGAGGGTCAGGACACAACTAAAGAGAACAACTCAAAGGAACATATAACTTTTTGAGTTGTGGATGCATAGATTAGTATGTCGAGCAAAGCTCAACATTTCTTCCGGATAACCCATGCGGAAAGGGTAGAACTGGCAGGTTCACTATATAACATGGAGAACTCTTCGAGAGCACTCTTGTTGTGATCTTTTGGTTCAACAACTTCTGCCATAAGTGGTTCATAGTATTTGGAGGAAGGAAATACCACGGACCTCGAGGACTAATGCAAAGGTTACTAATTTCCTAAAGGAACTAGCAAACACTATCAACATGAGGTAAGTGGGGTGAATCTCGGGTTCAAAACCCAGAAGTAGATTACCTACTAACTAAATGGCATCACGGGATGCTTTCGAGAATGATGGCCAGAATCATCACACTGGGATACAAATCATGGCTAGATTACTAGATGATCCCCTAAGACACCTAGGGTCATAATAATAATTCCTACATATATGTTAAGGCAACAGAGTACCTCAACTCACCGATTAGTGTGGTTAATCTGGCCCAAAGGGACATCGGAATGGGAGGAAGGGATTTTACAAATGCTTCAGACTATTTAGAAACCTGGGATGACTCGGACAGCATAACGGCTGTAAATGCTCAAAATGATTTGAGACATCCTTCAAAATAGTGGCATGACCACTCAACATCGTAATAACATGGTTCTGAGATCAACTAACAACACATGGAAATAGTAGGAACTGAACTGGGGCTTGAAACCAACAATCCTATAAGTCTATGGATTAGTAACACGTCATCCTGATAGATAGATGAGAAGGCCTAGTTCTTAATCCCCGTAGAAGAGAAAAGGATGACTCAGATCAGAAGGCCATGAGGTATAAGGAGTAAAAAGAGCCTTACATTCCATCCCACAATCAATTCCCCTACATATAACTAAAGCATTTCTAGACTCAACTTCGACCAGTTTGGCTTGGTAATCCTACAGGCAGTCAAGCTCTGATACCAAAGCTGTCAGGACCCCGACTCAATGTCACATTGATCTAGCCTGTAACACCTCATATCACTTTGCGGCCTCACGCACGGTATTCCCACGGGTGTCGCCTTACCTTTGCCCGGGACCGTTTGCGCCTTTCGGCACACGTATATGATAGTGTCGCTAGCATCCATATGATAAGGAGCCCGGGCTGACATGGCTAGTCGTAAACCCAAAGTGGCACAGACTTACAGGGACAGGCATCCATGACCCAGCATCGAACGTGTCGGTCATCAGCGAGTGAATCCAGGCTGTAGCACTGGGCTAGCAGGACTCCGGTGAACCGGGCTGTAGCGGGCTAACAGGACTCCGGTATTCATCGCGTGACATTTCCCCGAAGGGACAGACACAGGAACGAAGAAGGACACATGCCGGCCAGCCTAAGTGTTCCGGAGCAGTAGCAAGCTACCATGGCTCGGTGGAAACACTAGGAGACATTTCCCGGTAAGAGAGGCTACTAAAGATAAACAACTAGATAGTCAGATCCCACACATACCAAGCATTTCAATAACATACACACAATATGCTCGATATGTGCAAATACAACATGGCATCACATCATGACTCTACGACTCAAGTATTTATTCATTAGGCTCCGAGGAGCGAGATATTACAACCATGGGTCACATGACCCAACATTCAGAGCATACAAGTCAAAGCACAAACGGAAGCTTAACATGTCTGAGTACAGACATCTACAAATGAAAAAGGCTTGAAAGCCTGACTATCTACCAGATCCTGCCAAGGGCACAAGATCGTAGCTGAGGTAACAAGCTAAACGTCGAAGTCCACGTGGAACTACTAGCGAGACTGAAGTCTCTCTGCAAAAACATAAAATAGGCAAACGTGAGTACAAATGTACCTAGTAAGACTTACATCCGAACTAACTACATATGCATCATTATCAACAAGGGGATGGTGGGGTTTAACTGCAGCAAGCCAGCTTTGACTTGATGGCTATCCTGAACTACGACTGCAAGTAACTTTTTTGAGGTGGCGCACACGAGTCCACATATTCACCATATCAATACACCACTATGGATCCGCTCCCGTCCCCCTACGAGAACGCCATCCATAGCACTCACACTTATCTTGCGTATTTTAGAGTATCCACTTTCACTTGTCTATGAACTGTTATAGGCAACCCAGAAGTCCTTTTCCGCGGACACGGCTATTCGAATAGATGATGTTAACCCTGCAGGGGTGTACTTCTTCACACACGCTCTCACCACTTACCGCCGTTTACATGACATGTACTCGGCAACCTTCAAGTGGAAGCCCAACGAGGGTGTCGGCCACGGCCTACCTAAACACTCAAGTCCCTAGTCCAGGTTTATCGCCTATTCGGGTTCCATCCGTGAGGAGATCCAGCCGAAGTTTCGCTCACAGCCCCAAACGATGTGAACAGGGTTCCGTGACACCAAACGGGCGCCCGGTTTACCCGGCCACGTGCCTACCGCATCATAACCCACCCCTACGATCAGCGCTGCGCACGGCCTCCAGCATACTACAAACACCAGAAACTACTTGCAACTCCTGGACAGAGGACAAGGGTGATCAAGAAGCCGAGAGGGTCCACTGGTTTCGGGCCCAATGCGTGGTAGTAACTGTATCATGGATCACAAACACAGAACTCAGTTCCTGAGGACGGCTGCAATGAGACAACCCGCCATGTACTCCTACATGGCCTCTCACCGCTACCTTTACCAAATCGTGTTCACACACTTAGCTCACACACAGTAGGACATGTTCACGCACCTCTGATTCATCCTCGATGAATCAGACCCGACTCAACTCTAAGCAGTAGCAGGCATGACAAACAAGCATGAATGAGTAGGCACAACAGGGCTCAAACAACTCCTACTCATGCTAGTGGGTTTCATCTATTTACTGTGGAATGACAGGTCATGCAAAGGATAAAGGGGTTCAGCTACCGCAGCAAGTAACAGATGAATCGTTGTTGTCCTAATGCAGTAAAATAGAGCAGGAGCGAGAGAGTGGGATTGTATCGGAATGAACAAGGGGGTTTTGCTTGCCTGGCACTTCCGAAGATAATATAGCTCTTCATCAGTGTCATCGATCTCATCGTCGGTATCACGTCTATCGAGAGGGGACAAATACCGGCAACAGAGAAGAAATATAATCAATGCAATGCACAATATGATGCATGATCATGACATGGCAATATGCTGTGATTTGAGCTAATGCATCTAGCTATGATTTAAATGAAGTTGGTTTGAATACATGATCCAAATTCAAACTCCATATATGATTATTTAAATGCCCTTTATTTGTTTTGTCCAAAACAGAGGACAAACATTGTTCAAACATGCATGAAAATGGTACAGATGGATTCCTTGAATTTTTCTGATAATTTTTCATATATGATTTATTTCATTTGGAGTTACGGTTGAATTTCTATGAATTTTAGAAGTTTTGAACATTTTCTGGAATTTCCTGATTAATTTAAATCCAGAAAATGAATAAATGCGTCAGCATTACAGAGGCATGACGTCAGCGAGTCAACCGTGGCTGACCGGGTCAAACCTGACGTGTGGGGCCACACGTCAGTGACACGGGTTAAACAGGGGGGGTTTAGTTTAGTTTAATTAAAGACTAGGGGGCACTAGGGCCCACATGTCAGCGTCAGGGGTTAGGTTAGTTGGTGATTAGCTTAAGCTAATCACCTGACGGCGGGGTCCACCTGTCAGACCAGCGAGATCGTCGCCGGCGACCACGGGACACGGCGGCGTCCGCGATACAGGCCACGGGGACGGCGTCGGAGAGCACCGGGGCGTAGCTCGGGCTCTCGCGCATCTGGTGGAGCAGGTAGGGGGAGCTGGGGTGGTCGGAGCTCGCCGGAGCAGAGCTCGCGGCGGCGGCCGGAGCTCGGGCTCGAGCGGGCACGCGGCTACGGTGTACGGGGAGGCAGGAGAGGAGGGGGAACCGACGCGGGAGAGCTCACAGGGGACCGGAAGAGACGACGGCGAGCTCGGGGAAGGCGCTGACGGCGGCGAGCGGCGACGGAGATCCACGGCGGCCGGAGGTGATGAAGGCAACGGCGACGGCTCCACGGGGCGTCCGGAGGTGCGTGGCTCGACGAGGAGGTAAAGGGGGTCGTGGCGGAGCTCGTGGACTCTACGGAGGGGCGAGGGAATGGCGGGGAGCGCGTCGGCGGTGAGCTGCGGCGGCGGCAGCGCGTTGGGCGCGGGGAGGGGGAGAGGTCCAGGGGAGGAGGGAGAGCGAGAGAGAGTGGGAGAGGACCGGGGCGGCGCGTGGCGATGTTCGGGGCATCCAGACGAGGAGGGAAGGGGGCAGGCAGGCAGGGAGGGAGGAGGTGGTCGGGCGCGTGGCCGCGGCCGGCTATGGCGCGGGCACACAGCTGCTTTGGGCGAGGGGGAGGAAGACGACAGAGGAGGCCAGGTGGGCTGGGCCAGTTGGCTGGGCTGCCAAGTGGGCTGCACAGCAGTAGGTGCAGGTAAGTTACAGGTAAGCTCTCTTTTCCTTTTATTTCAGTTTTCTATTTTTCTGCAACTTTGTTGAATTATTAAAAATACTTAGGTAACTCCTAAAATCACCAAACTGCTCCTGGTCCATAGTTGGATTATTTCCAACATGAAACATTTTAGTTTGGAGATATTTGAGCATTTGAAATATTTTATATAATTTTAAATGCCCAAATTCAAATATTTATGATTTAATTCAAAGACCCTAAGATGACCTAGGAAATTGTGCATCACTTTTGGCAGAGGTTCTGAACCAAGACAAAAATGATGGACATTTTAGAAGGGCATTTCAGGTTTATTGAAAAAGTTTTTAGTAAACCCTAGTTGGTTTCAGAGGGGGCTGGGGGTTCTGTCATCCCCATTTCAAGTTTCTGATGAAAAAAATAGACATGATGCAACACTCTAATGCATAACTAGCTAGGGTGTGACAAATATTTTAAATCACAAGCGGTATATAGCGCACATGAACTCATTTTCATATTACAGGATGACATAAGTATATTCATTCAAATATTACATCCTTAGCACATTCCTCCGCCACAAGGCGGGCACCCTTCAGGACATTATCATAATACTGTTCGGGGTGGCGATGCTCCTTGCCCTTCGGCGGCCCCTCTGTCACCAGCTTCTCGGTGTCCATCTTCGCCCAGTGCACTTTCGCATGGGCCAAGGCCCTGCGCGCACCATCAATGCAGACGGGCCGCTTAATGACTTCAAGCCGCGGACAGGCATTTACCATCCGCTTTACAAGGCCGAAGTAGCTGCTGGGCAGGGGCTCGCCAGGCCACAGCCGGACTATGAAGTCCTTCATGGCCAGTTCGGCCGCCTTGTGCAGTTCAACTAGTTGCTTCAGCTGGTCGCTCAAGGGCATCGGATGTTCGGTCCAATATACTGGGACCAGAACAACTTCTCCGTCGAGTTCCCTTCTTCGGCATGGTAGAACTCTGTGGCATCCGATATGCTGCGCGGCAGATCTGCGAACGCTCCTGGAGAGCTTCGGATTCGGGTAAGTAAAAGGAAAGTCTCCTTCACATGCTTGCTTTGCATAATGAATGCCTTACCCGCCGCTATCTTCTTGGCCGCCTGAATCTCCTGGAGGGCCTTTTGGGCTTCGGCTTGGCATCTTGCACGCTCTGGAGGGCCTTCGCAAGCTCGGACTCTTGCGTCTTGGAGTCACGCTCCAAGGACTCGAATTTTTTGACGAAGTCCTGGAGCTCTTGCTGGACCTCATCAACCCGAGCCTCCTGCTTCTCGCGCTCGGTGCGCTCCTTGGCCGCTTTGTCTTCGGCCTCGGATAGTGCCTTCTTAAGGGCCACCACTTCGGTCCTGGCCCCTATTAAAATTCATGATACTTCTATTAGCATCAACAATCTTTCCTTTATATGACACTGGGACGGGGTATCGATTACCCTTGCTCTCCTCGAGCTGCCTCTTCACGAGGCCGAGCTCTTCCTCGGCCCGCCCCAGGTCCCGCTTCAGTCCGGAGACCTCCGCAGTGCGGGCGGCAGCGGCTAACAGTGACGCCCGCTTATTCACATAGACATAATATGATTAGACTCCTGGGGATGACTAATTGATCCTCTGTTCGGCCTTTCTTTCCGAACACCAATCAGAGCATCAGGGTCTGCTGTCTATACTGTCATATTTTCTCATAATTTAATTACTTACCTCAAAGCCTGTTAGGAGGCTGGCGCAGGCTTCGGTCAATCTGCTTTTGGTGGACCAAACCTTTGCAATCACCATACTCATAAGAGTATGGTGTTCTTCATCAAGGGAAGCGCCCTGAAGCGCTTCCAGCAAGTTGTCTGATGCCTCCGGAAGGACAGAAGTCATCGGCACAGGTGGCTCGCCCCCCTTAGCGAGGGGCTACCTGCCTAAATCCGGAACCACTGGAGGTTCCGGCGCAGTATCTGGCTGGGGGCCAAACTTGTTGCGGCCCCCCTCATCAGAATCCATGGGGGTCTTCCCCCTCATGTGCCCGGCGTCAGGGATTTCTCTTGGGGTGCCTCCAGAACTATCTCCCCCTAGCCTGGTATCCTCTAAGACAACACCTCGGTGTCGTCCGCGGGCCGGGGATGGTGGTCATCGGGAGCGAATCACTGTTCATCGCCGACGCGCTCAAAGACCCATCCAAGGAGGATAAGTCGATGTAACACCCCAAAAATTTAACCATGATTTGTTTATTAAAATTTTGCCAGGAAATTAAATTATTATTTTCTGGATTTATCTTTTGATTTCAAAACCTCTCTTTTCTTTGATATTGTGGAGTTTTTACCCCAAGTAAAAACTTTCCAAAAATATTATTGGACTTGTATACCCTCTCAAGAAACATTTCTTTTATCAGTGGAATTATTTATATGATTATTTTCCCTGAGCTTTATTTCTTTTAAAAATGATTTTTCATAAGCTTTAGAGCCTCTTTTGCACTACAACCCTTTCAAATACTCCTTTAAAATCCCCACCAAAATTTGGGGATGACATATGATGTCCCTAAATCACTTTTATGCAAAAACCTCTCTTAAGAATTTGTACATTTTGAGCTTCACTCCAAGTTTTCAAATCTGGTCCAGTTTGCACTTTTGCACTACAACCTATTTAAATATTCCTTTAAAACTTCCACCAAAATTAGGGGATGTCAGTGGGAGTATATAATTCATCTTTGTGCAAAAATCCACTGGTGTTCTTTGAAAAATTTGAGCAAACCATCCTCTTTTGCTCTCTGGTCAAGTTTGGTATTTTCTACTGCAACCCCATTTTATTTCGCTCTGTTGCCCATGATTCTTTTTCCTGCTTATAGTCCACCCTACAAAACCCTTAAGTCCAGGAGATTGGACCCATTGGAATATTTTTGGTCCATGCAATAATAGCCTTTAGTTTCTGCCCAGATTTGGTTTTCTCAAAAACTTGCACTAACAAGTTTCTGGTTTTGCCCAACTAACATTGCCACCCTCTCTATCATCTAAAGAGACTAGGATCTGGAGTTTTTGGCCACCCCAAGAGTTGCCTAGATGACCATAGCATTCTGTCGAACACCTTGAGGGCATGAACAGAATTGGCATGAACCCTAGCTTGCATATTGAACCTGCTTGATTTGCCAAACTAGCATGTCTAATAGCTCTCTTGCAATCATTAGCCTAGTCCTGTTTAGTAGCGGAGGCATCAGAGAGGCCTAGGGCGCATTCTCATTACGTTGATCACCTGACGTGCGTGCGCTGGGCACGCCTAGAGCGCACGTTTTGCACGCGCGCACCGAGTCGCCGCGTCCCACTGCCGCCTCCCCAAGCCCGTTCTGGCCCCTTGATAACCCACAAGTATAGGGGATCACAATAGTTTTCGATGGTAGAGTATTCAACCCAAATTTATTGATTCGACACAAGGGGAGCCAAAGAATATTCTTGAGTATTAGCAGTTGAGTTGTCAATTCAACCACACCTGGATAACTTAGTATCTGTAGCAAAGTGTTTAGTAGCAAAAGTGGTATGATAATAAAGGTAACGGTAGCAAAAGTAAAGATAAATGTTTTTGGGTTTTTGTAGTAGTTGTAACAGTAGCAACAGAAAAGTAAACAAGCAAAGAACAATATGTGAAAAGCTCGTAGGCAATGGATCAGTGATGGATAATTATGCAGAATGTGATTCCTCATGCAATAGTTATAACATAGGGTGATATAGAACTAGCTCCAATTCATCAATGTAATGTAGGCATGTATTCCGTAAATAGTCATACGTGCTTATGGAAAAGAACTTGTATGACATCTTTTGTCCTACCCTCCCGTGTTCAGTGGGGTCCTAGCGGAAACTAAGGGATATTAAGGCCTCATTTCAATAGAGAACCGGAACAAAGCATTAGCACATAGTGAATACATGAACTCCTCAAACTACGGTCATCACCGAGAAGTATGCCGATTATTGTCACTTCGGGGTTGTCGGATCATAACACATAATAGGTGACTATAGACTTGCAAGATAGGATCAAGAACACACATATATTCATGAAAACATAATAGGTTCAGATCTGAAATCATGGCACTCGGGCCCTAGTGACAAGCATTAAGCATAGCAAAGTCATAGCAACATCAATCGCAGAACATAGTGGATATTAGGGATCAAACCCTAACAAAACTAACTTGATTACATGGTAAATCTCATCCAACCCTTCACCGTCCAGCAAGCCTACGATGGAATTACTCATGCACGGCGGTGAGCATCATGAAATTGGTGATGGAGGATGGTTGGTGATGATGACAGCGACGAATCCCCCTCTCCGGAGCCCCGAACGGACTCCAGACCAGCCCTCCCGAGAGAGATTAGGGCTTGGCGGCGGCTCCATGTCGTAAAACGCAATGAAACTTTCTCCCTGATTTTTTTCTCCCCGAGACGGTATATATGGAGTTGGAGTTGAGGTCGGAGGAGGTCCAGGGGGCCCACGAGATAGGAGGGCGCGCCCTAGGGGGGGCCCTGTCTCATGGACAGACCGTGGGACCCCTGGCCTTGATTCTTTCGCCAAAAAATCTTATTTATTCTGAAAAGTGCCTCCGTGGATTTCCAGGACATTCCGATAACTTTTCTTTTCTACACATAAAACAACATCATGGCAGTTCTGCTAAAAACATCGTCAGCCCGGGTTAGTTTCATTCAAATCATGCAAGTTAGAGTCCAAAATAAGGGCAAAAGTGTTCGGAAAAGTAGATACGTTGGAGACGTATCAACTCCCCCAAGCTTAAACCTTTGCTTGTCCTCAAGCAATTCAGTTGATAAACTGAAAGTGATAAAGAAAAACTTTTACAAACTCTGTTGCTCTTGTTGTTGTAAACATGAAAAGCCAGCATTCAAGTTTCAGCAAATATTATGAACTAACCATACTCACAATAACACATAGGTCTCACAATTACTCATATCAATAACATAATCAGCTAGCGAGTCATAATAATAAAACTCGGATGACAACACTTTCTCAAAATAATCATAACATGATATAACAAAATGGTATCTCGCTAGCCCTTTCTGAGACCGCAAAACATAAATGTAGAGCACCTTTAAAGATCAAGGACTGACTAAACATTGTAATTCATGGTAAAATAGATCCAGTCAAGTGATACCCAATATAAACCAATAATAATGAATGCAAATGACAGTGTGCTCTCCAGCGGGTGCTTTTGAATAAGAAGGGTGATGACTCAACATAAAAGTAAATAGATAAGCCCTTTGCAGAGGGAAGCAGGGGTTTGTAGAGGTGCCAGAGCTCGATTTTGAAATAGAGATTGAATAACATTTTGAGCGGCATACTTTTGCTGTCAATGCAACAACTATGAGATGGCTGTATCTTCCATACTACATGCATTATAGGCAGTTCCCAAATAGAATGGTAAAGGTTTATACTCCCCCAACCACCAACAAGCATCAATCCATGGCTTGCTTGAAACAACGAGTGCCTCCAACATAAACAGCCCTGGGGGAGTTTTGTTTAATTATTTTGATTTGCTTTGATCTTTTTGGATCATGGGACTGGGCATCCCGGTTACCGGCCCTTTCTCGTGAATGAGGAGCGGAGTCCACTCCTCTTGAGAATAACCCACCTATCATGGAAGATATAGGCAGCCCTAGTTGAAACATGAGCTGCTCGAGCATACAAAACAGAATTTCATTTGAAGGTTTGGAGTTTGGCACATACAAATTTACTTGGAACGGCAGGTAAATACCGCATATAGGTAGGTATAGTGGACTCATATGGAACAACTTTGGGGTTTAAGGAGTTTGGATGCACAAGCAGTATTCCCGCTTAGTACAGGTGAAGGCTAGCAAAAGACTGGGAAGCGACCAACTGAGAGAGCGACAACAGTCGTAAACATGCATTGAAATTAATTCACATCAAGTACAAGCATGACTAGGATATAATCTACCATGAACAAGCACGTGCATTGGACTAAGCTGGAATCTGCAAGCATTCAACTCAAGAGAGAAGACAAGTAATGTGGGCTCTAAATTAAATAAACAATCATGCATATAAGAGCCACTAAGAAATTTCAATATGGTCTTCTTGACCCCCCAAAAGAAAGAAAAGAAAAGAAAACTATTTACACGGGAAAGCTCCCAACAAGTAAAAGAAGAACGAGAAATCTTTTTGGGTTTTCATTTTAATTTCTACTACAAACAAGGAAATTAAACTAACTATTTTTTTTGTTTTTCTAAAGGTTTATCAAACACACAAGAAGAAAACTAGAAAAAGAAATTTAAACTAGCATGGATAATACAATGAAAGAGTGTGAGCACCGACGACTAGTGTGTGAACATGAATGTAAAGTCGGTGAGAAATACGTACTCCCCCAAGCTTAGGCTTTTGGCCTAAGTTGGTTTAATACCAAGGACCGCCGCTACTCTCCCCGGTGTAGTGGGAGGTGTAATCATGACACCACTGGCTGGTCATCTCCGGATCCCACTGGACAGATGATGCACGATAAGGGTCCAGCTCAGGTTCCGGCTCAGGTTCAGGTTCTGGAGTAAAAGCTTGGGCTAGATGGTTGTTCACCGCTTCTGGCGTAACAAGGCGATTTTCTGCAAGCAAGTCAAATAATAGAGGTGCAGGCAAAATAATAAACTCAAAGTGTTTCTTGTTGAATCTAAGTCTATACAAGAGCATCTTCTCTTCGTTGTCAACGATAAACTTGTATGCTACCATGCTCTTGTAATCTAAAATGTGAGAAGGTAATTTTGTCTCCTCCTCCTCAAGGTGCCTAATGGGTATCTGAAAATGTTCAGCAAGACGTGCAGCATAGATACCTCCAAATATGGGGCCTTTTGTACGATTCAGGGCTAGCCATTTAGCAACAACGGCACCCATACTAAAATTATTGTCTCCCAGCAAAGCATGTTGAAGAATAATAATATCTGGAACGCTCAGATTTCCACTATTTCCACGACCAATCAAGCATCTACTAGCAAATATAGCAAAGTAGCGTAAAACAGGAAAGTGTATGCTAGAGACTTTTGCCTCAGAGCCCTTCTTTGGCTCTTCTACAACAATAGTTTTAATGAAGCCATCCACATCTTCATGATGGGGTTCCTCTAATTCTCTCTCATTAGGTATCCTACATACCACGCAAAAATCACGTAAAGACATTTCTCTGAATTCATCATATAAATGAAATGATACTGCAGGCGGTGACTTCTTAGGATAATAATAAAAGTTTTGCACGAAAGTATTGATAAGTAAGATATACTGATCGATTCGGTCGTTCATGAAACCGGTGAGGCTTGCAGCCCCGATTAAAGCATAAAAGTCTTCATGAATTCCGGCTTCTTTCAAGAAATCCTCACACGGCCATTCGCATGACCGTACTTCCGCTAAGCGAGGAAGATTATACTTAGGTTTTTCCTTCTCTTTGTCTTGTTTTTCCTTAGAGCTTTGGCTACAAGAGCCTTTAAAGAGCCTCCTTAACATTTTCTGAAATTTTAGTAACTTCAAAATAAAAGTGAATAAAACAAACAAGATTGATAGCAACCACTCCTACAAGTGCCTAGGGCCTATATCATGCATTGGAATTGCTTGTGACCTCAAAAATTTAACATGCAAGCTCAAGAACATGGTCACCTATGCAGAAAAATTTTGCAATGAATAAAGCACTAGAAAAAAACTAATTGGACAAATGGAGGAGTCACATACCAAGCAACAATCTCCCAATGCAGTTTTGCGAATGGAGGTTTGAGCTAAGAGATCGAAAATCGCAGCAAAACGAGCTAGAACTCGGGCTTGAGCTGGATGGGGATTTTTTTGGGTAGAAGATGAAGTGTGTGGGTGCTGGCATAAGTGGAGGGGACCCACCAGGGGCCCACGAGACAGGGGGCGCCCTCCTCTCTCGTGGCCTAGTGCTTGCCCCTCTTGCAGTGTTTTCAGTGCCTAAAATCCTCAAATATTCCAGAAAAAATCATACTAAATTTGCAGGGCATTTGGAGCATTTTTATTTTCGAACTATTTTTTAATGCACAGATAATTCAGAAAATAGACAGATAATACTATTTTTGCTTTATTTATTCTAAATAACAGAAAGTAAAAAGAGGGTACAGAAGGTTGTGCCTTCTAGTTTCATCCATCTCGTGATCATCAAAATGAACCCACTAACAAGGTTGATCAAGTCTTGTTAACAAACTCATTCCGAATAACATGGAACCAGAGAAATATCGAATAACACTAAGTTACCTCAACGGGGATATGAAAATCCCCAACAATAAGAATATCATACTTTTTCTTAATAGTAGGGAGAGGAAATTCAAAACCTCCGAAAATGATAGTTGGAACTTTTTCAATAGAATTGATGCTATGAACTTGAGATTGTTTCCTTGGAAAGTGTACCGTATGCTCATTACCATTAACATGAAAAATAACATTGCCTTTGTTGCAATCAATAACAGCCCCTGCAGTCTTAAGAAAAGGTCTACCAAGGATAATAGACATACTATCGTCCTCGGGAATATCAAGAATAACAAAGTCCGTTAAGATAGTGACATTTTCAACCACAACAGGCACATCCTCACAAATACCGACATGTATAGTAGTTGATTTATCAGCCATTTCCAAAGATATTTCAGTAGGTGTCAACTTATTCAATTCAAGTCTATGATATAAAGAGAGAGGCATAACACTAACACCGGCTCCAAGATCACATAAAGCAGTTCTAACATAGTTTCTTTTAATAGAGCAAGGTATAGTTTGTACACCCGGATCTCCAAGTTTCTTTGGTATTCCACCCTTAAAAGTGTAATTATCAAGCATGGTGAAAATTTCAGCTTCCGGTATCTTTCTTTTATTTGTGATGATATCCTTCATATACTTAGCGTAAGGATTTACTTTAATCATATCAGTTAAGCGCATACGCGAGAAAATATGTCTAATCATTTCAGCAAAGCGCTCAAAATCCTCATCATCCTTTGACTTGGATGGTTTAGGAGGAAAGGGCATGGGTTTCTGAACCCATGGTTCTGTTTCTTTACCGTGCTTCCTAGCAACAAAATCTCTCTTATCATAACGTTGATTCTTTGATTGTGGGTTATCAAGATCAACATCAGGTTCAATCTCTACATCATTGTCTTTGCTAGGTTGAGCATCAACATGAACATTATCATTAACATTATCACTAGGTTCATGTTCATCACCTGATTGTGTTTCAGCATCAGAAATAGAAATATCATTGGGATTCTCAGATGTGTCTACAGTAGGTTCACTATAAGCATGCAAAGTCCTATCGTTTTTCTTCTTCTTCTTTTTAGAAGAACTAGGTGCCTCTAATTTATTTCTCTGAGGATCTTGCTCGATTCTCTTAGGGTGGCCTTTAGGATACAAAGGTTCCTGAGTCATTCTACCAGTTCTAGTAGCCACTCGAACAGCAAAGTCATTTTTATTATTTAATTCCTCAAGCAAATCATTTTGAGCTTTAAGTACTTGCTCAGCTTGAGTAGCAACCATAGAAGCATATCTGCTAACGCGGTGAAGTTCATCTTTAACTCTAGCCAGATTATCACCTACGCGTCCTATCTTGAAAGCATTATTCTTTAACTCTCTACCAACATAAGCATTAAAACTTTCTTGTCTAGCCATAAAGTCATCAAATTCATCTAAGCATGGGCTATGAAATTTAGTAGAGGGTATTTCAACTTTATCATATCTATAGAGAGAATTTACCTTTACTACCTGTGTCGGGTTATCAAGACAATGTGGTTCTTCAGGCGGTAAATTAAGACCATGTATTTCTTCAATAGAAGGTAAATTCTTAACATCTTTAGCTTTAATACCTTTTTCTTTCATTGATTTCTTTGCCTCTTGCATATCTTCAGGACTGAGAAATAAAACACCTCTCTTCTTTGGAGTGGGTTTAGGAATAGGCTCAGGAGTTGGCTCAATTGGTTCAGGAATTACTTCAGGAATTGGCTCGGGAAGAGTCCAATTATTTTCATTAGTAAACATATTATTCAATAATATTTCAGCTTCGTCGACTGTTCTTTCCCTGAAAACACAACCAGCACAACTATCCAAGTAGTCCTTGGAAGCATCGGTTAGTCCATTATAAAATATATCGAGTATTTCATTTTTCTTAAGAGGATGATCAAGCAAAGCATTAAGTAACCGGAGAAGCCTCCCCCAAGCTTGTGGGAGACTCTCTTCTTTGATTTGCACAAAATTATATATTTCCCGCAAGGCAGCTTGTTTCTTATGAGCAGGGAAATATTTAGCAGAGAAGTAATAAATCATATCCTGGGGACTACGCACACAACCAGGAGCAAGAGAATTATACCAAGTCTTAGCATCACCCTTTAATGAGAACGGAAATATCTTAAGGATATATAAATAGCGAAACTTCTCATCATTAGTAAACAGGGTGGCTATATCATTCAACTTGGTAAGATGCGCCACAACAATTTCAGATTCAAGGCCATAAAAAGGATCAGATTCAACTAAAGTAATAATATCAGGATCAATAGAGAATTCATAATCCTTATCAGTAACACATATAGGTGAAGTAGCAAAAGCAGGATCGGGTTTCATTCTAGCATTAAGAGACTGATGCTTCCATTTAGCTAATAATTTCTTAAGATCATTTCTATCATTGCAAGCAAGAATTTCCATAGCAGCTTTTTCATTCATAACATAACCCTTAGGAACAACAGGTAATACATAATCATTGGGGGGACCTTCGTCATCACTATCATCGGTAATAGGATCTTCAGTAATTTCATTCCCCCTAAATCTAGCAAGTTGTTCATCTAGAAATTCACCTAATGGCAAAGTAGTATCACGCACAGAAGTAGTTTCATCATGCATAGCAGAAGTGGCATCATCAATAACATGCGAAATATCAGAATTCATAGCAGTAGCAGGTTTAGGTGTCGCAAGCCTACTAATAACGGAAGGAGAATCTAGTGCAGAGCTAGATGGCAGTTCCTTCCCTCCCCTCGTAGTTGAGGGCAAAATAGTAGTTCGATCATCTTTCAAGTTCTTCATAGTAACCAACAGATATAAATTCCAAGTGACTCAGAGAATAGAGCTATGCTCCCCGGCAACGTCACCAGAAATTAGTCTTGATAACCCACAAGTATAGGGGATCGCAACAGCTTTCGAGGGTAGAGTATTCAACCCAAATTTATTGTTTCGACACAAGGGGAGCCAAAGAATATTCTTGAGTATTAGCAGTTGAGTTGTCAATTCAACCACACCTGGATAACTTAGTATCTGCAGCAAAGTGTTTAGTAGCAAAAGTGGTATGATAATAAAGGTAAGGGTAGCAAAAGTAAAGATAAATGTTTTTGGGTTTTTGTAGTAGTTGTAACAGTAGCAACAGAAAAGTAAACAAGCGAAGAACAATATGTGAAAAGCTCGTAGGCAATGGATCAGTGACGAATAATTATGCCGGATGTGATTCCTCATGCAATAGTTATAACACAGGGTGATGTAGAACTAGCTCCAATTCATCAATGTAATGTAGGCATGTATTCCGTAAATAGTCATACGTGCTTATGGAAAAGAACTTGTATGACATCTTTTGTCCTACCCTCCCGTGTTCAGCAGGGTCCTAGCGGAAACTAAGGGATATTAAGGCCTCCTTTCAATAGAGAACCGGAACAAAGCATTAGCACATAGTGAATAGCTGAAATGCTCAAACTACGGTCATCACCAAGAAGTATCCCGATTATTGTCACTTCGGGGTTGTCGGATCATAACACATAATAGGTGACTATAGACTTGCAAGATAGGATCAAGAACACACATGTATTCATGAAAACATAATAGGTTCAGATCTGAAATCATGGCACTCGGGCCCTAGTGATAAGCATTAAGCATAGCAAAGTCATAGCAACATCAATCTCAGAACATAGTGGATACTAGGGATCAAACCCTAACAAAACTAACTTGATTACATGGTAAATCTCATCCAACCCATCACCGTCCAGCAAGCCTACGATGGAATTACTCACGCATGGCGGTGAGCATCATGAAATTGGTGATGGAGGATGGTTGATGATGACGACGGCGACGAATCCCCCTCTTCGGAGCCCCGAACGGACTCCAGATCAGCCCTCCCGAGAGAGATTAGGGCTTGGCGGCGGCTCCGTGTCGTAAAATGCGATGAAACTTTCTCCCTGATTTTTTTCTCCCCGAGACGGTATATATGGAGTTGGAGTTGAGTTCGGAGGAGGTCCAGGGGGCCCACGAGATAGGAGGGCTCGCCCTAGGAGGGGGCGCCCCCCTGTCTCGTGGACAGCCCGTAGGCCCCCTGGCCTTGATTCTTTTGCCAAAAAGTCTTATTAATTCTGAAAAGTGCCTCCGTGGATTTCCAGGACATTCCGAGAACTTTTCTTTTCTACACATAAAACAACATCATGGCTGTTTTGCTGAAAACAACGTCAGTCTGGGTTAGTTTCATTCAAATCATGCAAGTTAGAGTCCAAAACAAGGGCAAAAGTGTTTGGAAAAGTAGATACGTTGGAGACGTATCACCTCTCCCCACTCACAGCCATCGCGCCCCGACTCCTCCCTCACCGCAGAGCTGCCCTGGCCCCCTCCTGGCGCCCCATAGCGCCTCCACCACAAGTCGCCGACGGCCACAGCAGGTCTCTACCATGGACGGCGCTGCCCGAGCCATAGTCGCGCGCCAGCTGCCCCTGGAATAGCTCGAGCTCATCCTTTCACCTTGCCAAACCCCGCCAGCCATCGCCACGCGCCCCCTAGCTATAGAACGGCGGTTCACCGGCGTTCTTATCCACGTCCGCAGAACTGACCTAGTTGCGCTATAAATGGAGGCCTCCGAGCTCATCCAAACCACCAGGCAGCCTTAGGGCATCCCTTTAGAGCCCCCACAGCCAGCAATCGATGGAGGAAGGCTTTCTTCCTCTTCTACGATCAGTTCGGCCGCCGCCACGCTCCGGTGCCTTGCATCGCAGGCAGAGCCTCCCCCATCCATCCAGTGCTTCCATCCTCCTCCCCTTGACCGTGCGAAGCCGCCCAGCCTCTCAGCTTCGATTAGGAGCCACCGTAGCCCAAGTCCCCAATTCTCCCGAGGCCGCCGTCCGCCGCAGAGCTTGCCGCCGGCGACTCCCTCTGTCCCCACCACCCTCTCGACCACTGGGAGGACCGCCCTAGACTGGTGGATCCATCCCTACCCTCGGAATCCCGTGGGGAGCCGCCGTTCACCGGCGTTGATCGCCGGAGCTCCGCCTTCGCTCGGACAGAGGAGGAAGGAGGCGGGAGACTGGTCAAACCTGACCAGTGGGCCCAAAGGACCCACTGTCAGTGACCCCGAGCCGGTCCACACTGGCATAAGTGAAGGCGTAAACCCAGAAGTACGCCTCTGACGTAATTCTATTCGAAACATTTTTTCTTTTTCAGTTTTATTTTAAAAACAGGATTTTGACTAAACTTTGACTGGCTATAACTTTTTAAATATAAGTCCAAATGATTTGATTCTTTTTCTGTTGTTTCTCAAATTTTGTCTAGTTTATTTTCATATTTATTTGAAAAAAATTCAGACAACTTTTTGTACTGTTTTGAAACTATGTGTTAATTTGAATTTTCTCAAAATAGGATTGTTGGACAGAGAAGAAAACTTTCAAAAGTTTTGGAATGCATCCTGCCTCTCCACAACTTGAAGGCAAGCATTCTGGACCCTGGCATAATATTATTGTGTGTTGTTTGATGCAGTTAGAACACCACCTTAACACGAAGTGTTTGTTATTTTATGTGATGATATGATCCTACTCATGAGTGCATAATGAATGTTCCTTGTTGTTGGAATTTGATAGTAATCACCCTCGTATGCCTTTCATGCCTATTGGAAGGAAGCTGGGAAAGTCTCTATCTTGGGTAGACACGAGCTTGTCTCCAGCCTTCGTCGAGACGGTTGTGTCCGGTATGGCATAGTGAGGTATGATGGGTGGTGATTCTGTCTGTTGGTTGAAACATATTTGTTGTGCTAATCATGCAGGGAATACTTAAACCTCCTGAGTCGACCGTAGATCGAGTCTTGTTCCAGTAACACCCATACTTGTTTCGTACTACCACTTGTCCCTGCCATAGGTAGGGTATGGTTCAGTAAGTTGTCAACCCCTTCCTAGCACACACACCGTACAGAGAGGCCATGGTGGAAGATATCGGTTGCATCCGGTAGGCATGCCACCTGGTCTGGGGGCATGGGTGTTTCCGATTGTAGCCGAGGAGGTAGCTCCACTAGTTTGCGTGCGTTATAAATTTTGTGATCCCATGCTAGTCGAGGTTGTAGCCTCCCCACTTAGAGTTTTGCTTAACGAGTGTCGTGGGTGATTCCAGACACCGGTAAGTCAGGCTGGTGTGTGCAGTCAGGTGTGTTTTCAATTAAAAGACCGTAGACGGAATTAGTCCCGATGGACTAACGGAAATCCGTTACTCGTGGGTAAAGAGTACACCCTCTGCAGAGATTATATCTATTCGAATAGCCGTGTTCATGGTTAAGGACTACAGTCTGAGATGGGTCAAGTGTCGGTCTTAGTGGGTCGGTCTTCGGAGGAGAAACTGCTAAACCAGAACATGGATCACGACTTGTGACTTATGATGATCATGATTATTATCATTATGGACTAACCCTTTATATTATTTGAATTATCGAGTATCCCTGGGACGGTTCTACCTCCCAGATATTCACTGTGATTATTTATTTATAAGCCCTTTATGTGGTGTCGCTCAGACGCCCGACTGTGGCATGCTTGTTATTCAAATTATTTATAAGCCCTTTATGTGGTGTCGCTCAGACGCCCGGCTGTGGCATGCTTGTTATTAAAATTATTTATAAGCCCTTTATGTGGTGTCGCTCAGACGCCCGACTATGGCATGCTTGTTATTTAAATTACTTATAAGCCCTTTATGTGGTGTCGCTCAGATGCCCGACTGTGGCATGCTTGTTCTTTCTTTTATTTATAAGCCCTTTATGTGGTGTCACTCAGACGCCCGACTGTGGGATGCTTGTTATTTAAACTACTTATAAGCCCTCTACGTGGTGTCGCCCAGACGCCCGACTGTGGCATGTATATGAATAACTTGCTTACGTGCATCATGGATTTTATTTTGTGACTGACGTTGTGATCATAGAATATTTCAGAGCATGATTATCGTTTGTTATATTATACCTGTGTTCATAATGTTTGCGAGTACATTCAAAAGTACTCACTGGCTTGTCCCTAGCTATTGTTTTGGCCAGATTTCTTGCATGGAGAGGAGCGTTGCGATGACAGCCCCGGAACCCACGCAATGGTGACAGCAGCCTCGCAAAAATAGGAGTTACACTGGTCAGCTGTTCCTGTGGGAAATGGAGTCCCATAGACACAGATGAACCACAAACTGCTTCCGCCATCAACCACTAGAAACCAATTGTTGTACTTATAGGCCAGAATGGTCTTGTACTACACATTTTGTTTTTTTGCTTGGAATTTCTGTATCAAGTTGGTGCCTCATCAGCTAATAGTAATCCTGGTGCTGGTGAGCACAAGGGCCATTTTTGGGAAATTGATATCCCGAAAATCCGGTCGTGACAACCTTGGTATCAGAGCCAGGTTGACCATTGGCTAATCCTATCGTAGCCAGGTTGATAAACCTAGGTTAACCAACCCACCAGACCTTAACCTAACCCCTAGCCAAGCTTCTCGTGTAAGATAGCCATACAGTAACCCCGACACCTTTTGGCAGTCTGTGCCCAACCTATCAGCCTAGCCTGTCGATCGCGCGCTAGTGACCGACACCTAAATTGTCTCATCCGCAAGCTAGCCTCAACACAGCCCAACACAACCTCTTCCCCAAACCGAGCTATAATGCCTGGCCCTATTGTGCACAATGAGACCACAGCAACCAACCTTGGAGGTTTTGTGACCGTGCTAGCAAACCTCACCTGCCGTGCCTTTGCATTAGAAGAGCCCCCAGAATATGTTGTGTACCAAGGACCCATGAGCGGTGAGAGCCGTCAATTCTGGGCCACTAAGCACATCTATGGTAGGGGTCTATCGCCAAAACGCCCCTACAGGTTCACCGGAAGGACAACTTCCTTTGAGCCACAAGCCATCCAACTAGCTACCGCCCAGGCTATAGTTCAACTTCGGCACTTGTCGCCCAGAGTAAACTATCGCTCGTTCTACTACTACCCCAGCCGTGACGGGTATGGTAGGCCACCCCAGGTTGCCAACGGAGATCACGAGACGGACCTTGCATTGTTGCATCTGGTGCGCTATGTAAGTGCACTAGAGGAACTGTTCGATCAAATCGCCCTCGATCTGATTGCAACTTGTGAAGAACTGGTTCGCCGAGCCTCGGCAAGAGGAGAAGATGAGCCCGACGCCGACAACCTAGTCGTGCTGTTTGGACAACCGATCGAGTCCTTGAGGTCAGCCCCAGCCATTGACCAAAATGCATTGGTGTCCCCAGAAGTGCTTCATCACCTTTTTGGAACACGCTCCAACGGGATTGTGGCCAACAATCCCCGGGATGGTCATCATCGCTACCCCGACCCTGCAGCCCCTCAACCCCCTCCAGCCAATCCCGATGGTGAAACCCGTGGAGAAGCCTCGACGTCCACAAGGCACGCCGGCTTAGATATAAACGAGGTAGACTAAGTCACTCGAGTAGTACTGAGTCTCAGTATGCCCACGCCCTAAGATTGTGTAATCTTGCATCACCATAAATAATCGCAACCTGCTTGTGTGCCTCTGTTTTGAAAAGTAGCCATGCATAATTATGTTAGCATGCGGTTGCATTTTTTTATTTCGGGCACAGCTACCAAAAACCACCCCGACGACACCCACAGTAATACATCACTTTTGTGAGGTATGTGTATCTGTAGCATTGACCCCGACCCCATAAGAGCAGAACCGACAAACTATTTACCCTTCACCACGGTAAATAACCCAGCCCCAATGCTATATAAAAGGCCACCTCGTGACCTTGCCAAGTATCCCTCACCTTGTGCACAACTCTCACAGCCATTTCTTTGCCATGTCGAGCCCTAGTATTTATCCGAGAACTCCAGATGCAACCCCAGGTAGTTTTGTTAAAATTTTGTGGGACTTTACCTACAGTGCAATGAGTGTTATCCACCCACCCCAGTACGAGTTGTTCAAATCGAGGATCACCCCATCCACCTCGAAATATTGGGCAGTGGTGCACATCCCTCCCACAAACCCAAACGAAGACCCAACGGAAGTCTCCTTTGTGGGGAAATCTATGCCGACTTCGCATATGGCCATAGAAGCTGCTGCGTACAAGGCACTTGCCAGCCTTCGATTCGCGGTACCCTATGCCAGCGAACGAGGGTATTACTACTTCCGAGTCATGCAGCACCCGGAGAAGTAGCATCTTTTCCTGGTGGATGAATTGAGAGAGACCCAGTACTGGCCAACCTTGCCCAGTATGTCATCGCTCAAGAGCGTTTGAGCCAACGAGTGATGGGTTATCTCCAGAGCCTCGCTGATTTAAACCCTTAGATCGCCATCGGCAGACCACTAAGGCCCGACCAGGAGAGACGCGTTCATCGACTCGTCAATCCGCTTCCCCCGATAGAAGAGGAATGTGCCCGAATCCCAGAGACGTTTCCTCAGGACCCTGTCCATTTACCGTTGTCATTGTAGACATCACTGCTATGTTTATTGTCTCAGCATTTATTTATGTGTTGCAACTTAGGCTTGGTATCCTAAATTTGTATGGTGAATTAAATTTTTAGTTTCAATTAGTGAGTGGTTTTTACTGCTATTAATTTTTATTAACTATTTTCACTCTCGGTGAATTCTAAAGTGAGATTTTTTTTCCTGAGTTGTTACAGCATATATCTCTTCATGACATAGACTTTTATTCATGCAGCACCACGATAGCAGACGCACAACCACAACCACTCGACCACATACACTAATTGCAAATACACGTGCACCTGTTGCACCTAAGTGATTACCTCCCTAGCACACCATAGTTTCTGAAGGAGAGATTGTGGGTAATTGTTCAGATGCAAGATTGCCTGCAGCACACCGAGAACAGTTAGGACCCGACACCGCACTTAATCCTCATGATCACCGCCACCGCGGAGAACTAACACTCGAGCGGCAGCATCGCGACGATCATCGAGGATCATCACGCACAAGAGCATGGAGAACCCCAGCAATGCTGCCAATCCTCCGCACATCAGGATCACGTACCAGTACGGCATCACCTCCGCCATTACAGCCTCGTTTCGAGCTCCTGCAAACAGAAATGGAGGAGAAGGAAGGAGAAGGAGAAGCAAGGCCAGGTGTGAGGAAGAAGAAAGGAGCACCTCGGTCGTTTTATAGCTCGAGATCGGTGTACGGTGGGCGAAGTTCACCAGCGCCGCTCGTCGCTCGATCACCGGTGTTCGGAGGCAAATCCGTGAGCAGTGCCGACAGCGCACTGGCCCGCGAGGTGAGTGCACGCTGCGCCGGCAGCTAGCACGCCGCGCACTACCGCAGTACGACCTAGATGCTCTACGCGCTAGACGCCGCCGGTGGAGAAAGCACGGGAAAGCACGCGGGAGAGAGGAAGAAGAGAGAGCCAGAGGTAGAGGAAGAGACTGATAGTGGGCCCCGGGTCCACCTGTCAGCCAGAGAGAGCACTGTGCTCTCGGGTGCGACCAGTGTATTTTAGTAATTTAGAAATATTATTCTAAATTTACTGTAACCAAAAGTAGAAATTTTCCCGTAGATTTTTTCACGCAACGCCAGTATGCCACACTGTAGTTTTACACCACTTATTGCCCGCTCACTGTAGCCACATTTTACCGCATGAATAGGATGGTTATTTTTGAGATATTACTTTGATGGTAGGAGTAATATTTTCAAAACAGCTCTTAGCAAATCTCGACGACGAGATTTTTCTTAAGGGGGGTAATGTTGTAACACCCCAAAAATTTAACCATGATTTGTTTATTAAAATTTTGCTAGGAAATTAAATTTTTATTTTCTAGATTTATCTTTTGATTTCAGGACCTCTCTTTTCTTTGATATTGTGGAGTTTTTACCCCAAGTAAAAACTTTCCAAAAATATTATTGGACTTGTATACCCTCTCAAGAAACATTTATTTTATCAGTGGAATTATTTATATGATTATTTTCCCTGAGCTTTATTTCTTTTAAAAATGATTTTTCATAAGCTTTAGAGCCTCTTTTGCACTACAACCCTTTCAAATACTCCTTTAAAATCCATCGAACACAGAGAAAGATCGGGGCTTAGTGTTTTGCCTCCCAACTCACTTATCATATAGATAATTGTCAACAATAATAATTCATGATCAAATATATTTGCATGGCCATATATGCTTAGATCTTTCCCCAACACACGGTGCTTGCCAACTAAAGAGTAGGTACGAATGAGAAGGAATACTACTGACTCTTGCATAAAAGTAAAAGATAGGCCCTTCGTAGAGGGAAGCAGGGATTTGCAGAGGTGTTAGAGATCAATTTTGAAATAGAGATAAATAATTTTGAGAGGTATGATCTCATTTTCAACGTAACAACCAGGAGTTCCCAATATCTTCCATACTACACACATTATAGGCGGTTCCCAAACAGAATGGTAAAGTTTTTACTCCCCCTCCACCAATAATCACACTCCACGGCTTGTCGGAAACAACGGGTGTCGTCCAACTAACATCAATCCAGGGGGAGTTTTGTTTGCAATTATTTTTGATTTGATTTTGATCTTTTGATCATGGGACTAAGCATCCCAGGTACCAGCCATTTTTCCCGTGAATGATGAGTGGAGTCCACTCAACGTGAGAATAACCCACCTAGTATGGAAGATACTGACCGCCCCTAGTCGCTACATGAGCGATTTGGGCATACAAAACAGATTATTATTTGAAGGTTTAGAGTTTGGCACATGCAAATTTACTTGGAATGGAAGGTAAATACCGCATATAGGTAGGTATGGTGGACACTCATGGAAGAAACTTGGTTCAAGGAATTTGGATGCACAAGCAGTATTCCCGCTTAGTACAGATATTTTGGCTAGCAAAGGATTCTAAAAAGCAAGCACCACATGTTGGAGGATCTACAACAATATAACTTCTATACAAATACATCCAAGCATAACTCATTACGTTGTCTTCGTCCAACTTCAACTAATTTGCTTAGGCTTGAAAATAATTAATGGGGCTCACAATCATAGAAGATGTCTAAGATAGTATATTTACATGTGAAATTTCTCTCCTTTCAATATTCTTTCATGAATTGTTCAAGTGACCAATACAATGCTTGCTAACCTTCAATAAATTTACTACCTCTACTTCTTAGATGTGAAATCATTACTCCCAATGGGGTAAGCATATTAAACATACATAATTTCAGATTTATGTCATTCAACTCATTCAACCATTTACTCATAGGATATAAGTGAAGCACACGAGTAAATGACAAACTACTCCAAAAAGATATAAGTGAAGATCAATGAGTAGTTAAATAATTATGTAACTATGTGAAGACTCTCTCTCATTTAAGAATTTCAGATCTTGGTATTTTATTCAAACATCAATCAAAACAAAAGAAAATAAAATGACGCTCCAAGCAAACCACATATCATGTGGTGAATAAAAATATAGCTCCAAGTAAAGTTACCGATGAACGAAGACGAAAGAGGGGATGCCATCCGGGGCATCCCCAAGCTTAGGCTCTTGGTTGTCCTTGAATATTACCTTGGTGTGCCTTGGGCATCCCCAGGCTTAGGCTCTTACCACCTTATTCCATAGTCCATCGAATCTTTACCCAAAACTTGAAAACTTCACAACACAAAACTCAACAGAAAACTCGTAAGCTCCGTTAGTATAAGAAAATAAATCACCACTTAGGTACTGTTGTGAACTCATTATAAATTCATATTGGTGTAATATCTACTATATTCCAACTTCTCTATGGTTCATACCCTCCGATACTACTCATAGATTCATCAAAATAAGCAAACAACACATAGAAAACATAATCTGTCAAAAACAGTCTGTAGTAATCTGTATGAAACGTATACTTCCGGAACTCCAAAAATCCTACAAACTTAGCGGAACCTGAGAAATTTGTGTGCCAATCCAGAGCAACAAGAATCAGATCAAAAGCACGTTTCTGTGAATTATCAAAACTAATTTACTGGGTGCAAAAGTTTCTGATTCTCAGCAGGATCAACACAACTATCACCGTAAGCTATCCTAAAGGTCTTACTTGGCACTTTATTGAAACAAAAGCTATAAAACATGATTACTACAGTAGCATAATCATGTGGACACACAAAAACAGTAAGGTTAAATATTGGGTTGTCTCCCAACAAGCACTTTTCTTTAATGCCTTTCTAGCTAGGCATGATGATGACAATGATGCTCACATAAAAGATAAGAATTTAAACATAAAGGGAGCATCGCGAAGCATATGACTAGCACATTTAAGTCTAACCCACTTCCTATGCATAGGGATTTTGTGAGCAAACAACTTATGGGAACAATAATCAACTAGCATAGGAAGGCAAAACAAGCGTAACTTCAAAATTTTAAGCACATAGAGAGGAAACTTGACATTATTGCAATTCCTACAAGCATATGTTCCTCCCTCATAATAATTTTCAGTAGCATCATGAATGAATTCAACAATATAACCAGCACCGAAAGCATTCTTTTCATGATCTACAAGCATAGAATTATTATTACTCTCCACATAAGCAAAATTCTTCTCATTCAGAATGGTGGGAGTATCATAAGAGACTTGAATACTATAAATTGTTTCCACACTAAAAGAGTAATGTTCAGAAAAAGGGTAATCATAATCATGACAAGTTTTATAAATATAATCATCACTACTTTTTATAGCATAATTTTCATCACAATAATCATCATAAGTAGCAACTTTGTTCTCATCATCGATTGAAACCTCTTCCAAGATAGTGGAATCATCACTAAATAAAGTTGATACGCTTCCAAATCCACTTTCATATTCATCACAATAAGATTCAACATCCTCCAAAATAGTGGGATCACTACTTACTACAGTTGACACTCTTCCAAACCCACTTTCATCAATATAATCATCATAGGTAAGAGGCATTCTATCATCATAAGAACTTTGCATATCAAAACTTGGGAGACTAAAAATATCATCTTCATTAAACATAGCTTCCCCAAGCTTGGGACAAACATTAATTTCAGCAAATATATTCTCAAATATGTTATCCTCATCAACCATAGCTTCCCCAAGCTTGGGCCTTTTCATATCATAAGCATAATCACTCTCATCATTAATAGTATGGATAGCACCAATAGTATAGCAATTATCATCATCACAATGAGTAGTAGGAGCAACATATTTGGGAGGGATACCTTTTTACCTTTGCTTCTCCGTTTTTTCTTTTTCTTCTTCACATTATGTGTGGGTTCAACCTTCTTCTTTGAGATCCTTATTAATGAGATTGGTTGAATAGAAAGCTCCTCCTCGTTACCTGATTCATCATAAGAAATAATAGGAGGATATTGGGAAGTCTCTTCCCTTTCATTAGTATTCTCTTCATCTTCTATTTGCTTTCTTTTCTTTAGGTAATTGGCAATATAAGGATTTTCAATGCAATTCACCGCACAATACAAATAAATTTCCTCTAGATTAATATCAAGAAAATTCTTAAGGTTAAATTATGGAATATGCTTAGTTGCACATTTCAATTCTTCATAACCCAAAAGCAAACTAAATTCATTATGATGTGCAAGGGAAATCAAGTCATCACAATTTTTGTACATGATTCGATCATGAAACAATTTGCTTCCGAGATTTAAATGACCATGTTCATTGCAAAGTTCACAAGTACGGTAAAGATATCTTAAATTTTCAGCACTCTTATCTAGCCTTTCTTGCAACCCTTTAGTTTCTAAATCCTTATGCCTCTTGCAATAACTCTCTTCCCTATTTGGTGCGTACTTGCAAACCCAATACACTCCACAAAAATAGATATGCTTATAAGAGATATTTTCATCATGACTAGTGCAATCATCATTAGTACTATGGATATTCAAGGAGTTCATACTAACAACATTGTAATCATGCTCATCATTCAAAGATTTAGTACCAAACATTTTATAGACTTCTTCTTCTAGCACTTGAGCACAATTTTCCTTTTCATCATACTTAAAAAGATATTAAAAAGATGAAGCGTATGAGACAAACTCAATTCCATATTTTTTGTAGTTTTCTTTTTGTCGTGGGAAATGAACACCTATGGGGCAGGGCCCCTTTCGGTCCGACAAGGGAGCGGAGATCACACGAAGAGCGGATCGAGGCGAGGCACGCGGGCGGTTTTTACCCAGCTTCAGAGCTCTCCGGAGAGATAATACTCCTACTGCTGCTTTGTGATTGTATTATGTTCTTGCTTGAGAGCGTGGGAGTGTTCTAGTTTCGAATGAGTCGAACCCCTTCTACATTGTGCATGGGCCTCCTTTTATAGGCTAAAGGGGTCACCGACAGGTGGCAACGCATGCAGGGGTAAAAGTGTAAAAAGAGCTGCGGTTGGTACAGCTACCTCTACAGTGCCTTCTACCTAACTCTGACGGCAGGGGACAAGAGCATTTAATGCCCGTCCGCGTCGCCTAAACAGTGCAGAAATGCAACCGTTAGGGGCGCCACCGCTTGCCACGATGGCCATCTCTTTATCTCCGCTCGCCACCTCGCATCGCTTGGCAGCACAGCTTCTCGCCACGTGCGCCTGGAACGATCTCAGGGCGACACGTCGACGGACGCGCTGGAGCGTAGATACAGAGAGGTGGCTTGCCGCAGCAAGCGCCTTGCCGCGGCTGTTGTCTTGTCGCGCCCGGAAGCTTGTCGCTCACCGGGTCTTGCCGGGACGCACGGCGCGTCGTGGCAAGCTCCTTGAAATGCTTTGGTTGGTCTTCCCGGCAAGCTCCTCTTACCGGGGCCTTGATCTTCCCGGCAAGCTTCTCTTGCCGGGGCCTTGTCTTATCAGTTAAAACACTTTGTTCTTGAATGGCTCCAATAGGAACTACGGAGCGTCTTGGCGGTCACCCGGCAAGCCTTGCCGTGGGGTGCTGCGACTGCCCGTGCACAAGTTCGGGATACTAAGGTACCCCCTACTTTAGTACACCGACAGGAGCCCCCGGGCCTGGGCCACACACGGTGCCGAGCGCTATTGGGCCAGGCCCAAAACAGGGCACGGGCACGCGCGGCCTGGGTCCATACCGTATCTGACTCCGTATCCACCGCGCCCTCCCGTAACGGCACGCGTCAAATGCGGCGTCGTGGGAGAGGTCGTGGGTGATTCTTTATTCGGGAAAAGCGTAACGTTCGCTTCCTCCTCTTTATAAGCAGGGGAAACAGGGGCAGTTCCCCCACCTTCGCCATTTGCGGTTCCAATCTCAGAAATCTCCGCCGCCCCCCTTCGCTTCCAAAGCCGAAAGGGAGCAGCGCTCCGCCCCCCATCGCCGTCGTCGCCGCCAACGCCCTCGACCTCCCCCACCGCCTCCACCATGGCTCCGAATACCGGGAAGGGAGCGAACTCGGCCGAGGCGCTGCGGAGGGAGCGGGCAACTTTTCCCCCCGAGCTCTCCGCGAAGGAGCTGAGGGAGTGGTTCTATCTCTTCTGGTCGACGGAGACGCGAGCGCATCCGCGCACCAAGGTACTCTCCGCTGAAGCTTCCACTTCGAAACGGGCTCCAAACGGATACCCCGTCTTCACACTGTTCTTCTATTGCGGGCTCTGCCCGCCTTTCTCCGAGTTCTTTTGTGACATCATGAACACCTACGGGTTCCATCTCCTTGACTTCACCCCCAATGCTGTCCTGACCATGGCGGTTTTCGCACATCTCTGCGAGAACTGATGTAGGGTGGAACCCTAATTCATCGATCTTTCACGTTTGGAGGGGATCCTATGGAGGAAACACGAAGAACACGCGGAATCACAAAGGGAAACACGGGGAAAACGAGAGAGAATCACTCAACCAACAAGGAATCGATCACACAAGTGCTAGATCAACATACACACATGAGATTCACAAGATACATAGTCAACTAGGGTAAGGATACAAAGGAACCGTTCATCTCCAAGAGGAGGCCTTGAATCCACGAGGGGATCTTCCCGTAAAGGGGTCTTGTATCCGAGAGGATCTTCTCCGAAGAGGCCGCGGTCTCTCATGAGGAGGAGATCCGATAGATGAGCGTAGCTCTATCTCTAACATGAGCTAAACCAACGCTAAGTCTCAAAGTGAGGAGAGGGGGTCCTATATATAGAGTCTGGGGCGAAGGGGTACATGGGCTCAGCCCAACACGCGCGCACAGGCGCTGGCCGGATGATCCGGACGAGGGTCCGGATGATCCGGGCTGGTCCGAATGATCCGGGTGGGGGTCCGGATGGTCCGGGTGCTCTACTGGTGACGGCGCAGGGCCGGACGTCCGGCTATTGGTCCGGATGTCTGGGCGGGATCCGGATGATCCGGGCCGGGGTTCGGATGATCCGGCTTCAGCGTGGAGGTTCTGTGGTCTTCGGTCGATTTAGCCGGATCGTCCGGACCGGGGTCCGGATCATCCGGGCTCTGTCCGGATCATCCGGGCCTCCGTCCGGATCGTCCGGCCTCTCTGGTCCTGGTTGCTTTCTCCTCTCCGTCTTTGCGTATGTCTTCCGCTTCCGATTCCCCTTGCTTCCTAGCATCTTCATGGTCGACTCCTTGGTGCCTGAGTATGCATAGAGTTTCCGTTTGAGGTAGTAACCATGTCTCATGTGAATCGAAGGAGAGTTGTGAGAGGAGTGATGTCACCTCGGTTTCAAGAGCTCTTGCACGTGCTCGAGTCATCGGTCCTTGTGGTGTTGTAGGTGTTGATGTAGAGTCCATGGGGATGATGGAAGGATGCTCCGCATCATATCCCCTCCCTTCGAAAGGATCCGACCTTGGATCTAGATCTTCATCACCATGGAAAGGCGAGAGGTCTTTGACGTTGAATCGCTCACGTTGTACTTGTTGCTTGGTAGGTCGAGCTTGTAGGCGTTGTTGTTGTAGCGTGCTAACACCTTGAAGGGTCCATCGGCTCGAGGTAGAAGTTTGGACTTGCGTTCGTTGGGGAAGCGTTCCTTGTGAAGGTGTATCCACACAAGATCGCCTATGTTGAAGATCATGGGTTGCTTGTTGATGTTGAGCTTGGTCGCTAGTCGTTGTACTTGGCGCTCGATGGTGTTTCTTGTATCTTCATGCATCTTCTTGATGTAGCTTGCACGGGTACTTGCGTCGAGGTTGGTGCGCTCTTGTAGAGGTAGAGGTAGGATGTCCAATGGGGACAATGGGTTGAAGCCGTAGACGACCTCGAAGGGGGACTTGCCGGTCGTCAAATGTCTTGCGCGGTTGTAGGCGTACTCGGCGATGGGTAGACACGCCTCCCACTCCTTGATGTTCTTCTTGATCAACACGCGAAGTAGAGTGGATAGCGTCCGGTTCGTCACCTCCGTTTGGCCGTCGGTTTGAGGATGGTATGCGGAGGAGAACAAGAGTTTGATTCCGAGCTTGGCGCAAAGGGTTTTCCAAAAGTAACTCAAGAACTTGACGTCGCGGTCGGAGACGATTGACTTTGGTACTCCATGGAGGCGCAAGATTTCCCTACAAAAGAGATTTGCAATATGTGAAGCATCGTCTACCTTGTTGCAAGGAATGAAATGTGCCATTTTAGAAAATCTGTCCACAACAACAAATACGGAGTCCTTTCCATTTTGAGTTCTAGGCAAACCAAGTACAAAGTCCATGCTAATGTCTTCCCAAGGTTGATAAGGAATAGGAAGAGACATGTAAAGACCATGAGATTGAGCTTTTGACTTAGCTTTGCGGCATGTTGAGCATCTTGTGGTGAAGCGTGAGACGTCTCGAAACATCTTTGGCCAAAAGTAGTTCTTGGATAGCGTGGCGAAAGTCTTGTCGCGTCCAAAGTGTCCCATGAGTCCACCTCCATGAGCCTCTTGCAAAAGTAGCAAACGAAGAGAAGACTCGGGTATGCAAAGTTTGTTAGCTCTCATAAGATAACCATCCTTAAGGTAATATTGTTCCCAAGATGTATGCATCAAACATTTAGCATAATGAGGTGCAAAAGATGGATCACTAGCATACAAATCTTTGATGTGCTCAAAGCCAATAACATTCAACTCAAGTTGGGTGACAAGCGTGCATATGCGTGAAAGAGCATCGGCAACTACATTTTCCTTGCCCTTAATGTACTTGATCACATATGGAAAGGATTCAATAAATTCACTCCATTTGGCATGACGCTTGTTCAATTTAGTTTGACCTTTTAAGTACTTAAGCGTTTCATGATCGGTATGGATGACAAACTCATGAGGTCTAAGATAATGTTCCCAAACATGTAGCACACGCACTAAAGCATACAATTCCTTGTCATACACGGGATAATTAAGTTGAGCACCGGAGAGTTTTTCACTAAAATAAGCAATGACTCATTTTTCTTGCATTAAAACTCCGCCAATTCCGGTACCACTTGCATCACAATGGACCTCAAAAGTTTTGTCAAAGTTGGGCAAAGCAAGAATTGGAGCATGAGTAAGCAAAGACTCGAGCTCATCGAAAGCGTTTGATTGCAAAGGTCCCCAAACAAAAGGAGTATTCTTCTTACTCAAAGCATGCAAAGGAGCTGCAATAGTGCTAAAATTTTTCACAAAGCGGCGATAAAAACCTGCAAGACCAAGGAAACTTCGCACTTGTTGCAAATTGGTGGGTTGGGGCCAAGTTTTAATTGCTTTGATCTTAGTTTCATCAACATGGACACCCTTGGAAGAGACAACGAAACCCAAGAAAACCACTTTGTCAACGCCAAAAGTGCATTTTTTCAAGTTGGCATAAAGACTTTCCTTTCGAAGTGTTTGCAAAACAAGCTTAACATGATCAAGATGCTCTTTCATGGTTTTGCTAAACACAAGAATATCATCGAAGTAAACCACAACAAAGATTCCAATGTATGGGCGAAGTACATGATGCATAAGACGGACAAAAGTTCCGGGAGCTTCCGACAAGCCCATAGGCATAACCAACCACTCATATAGGCCAAATTTTGTTTTGAAAGCGGTTTTCCATTCATCACCCTCATGAATGCGGATTTGATAACAGCCACTTTTAAGATCAATTTTTGAGAAAAAGTTGGCTCCACTGAGTTCATCAAGCATATCATCTAAGCGAGGAATGGGATGCCTATAGCGCACGGTGATAGCATTTATAGGTCTACAATCGGAACACAAGCGGAAACTTCCATCGGGTTTAGGCACAAGTATAACGGGTACGGCACAAGGGCTTAAGCTTTCACGTACATGACCGTTGTCGATTAGTTGTTGTACTTGCCGTTGAATCTCTTTGGTTTCTTCGGGATTGACATGGTAGGGAGCTTTGTTTGGAAGTGGCGCTCCGGGGATGAGGTCGATTCGATGCTCAATGCCTCGAAGAGGAGGTAAACCCGGAGGTAGCTCATCGGGGAAAACATCTTGAAATTCCTGCAAAAGAGATTGAAACACCAAAGGTATCTCATGAGTGGTGTTAGTTTTTGGTTCTCCATCCTTGCACACAAGGACAAAGTGCATCACACTCGATGGGTTCTCACACACTTCTCTCATCTCATGTTTGGTGGCGAATAGTATGAGGTTTTTCTCTCTAGGCGAAGAGGCGCTCAAATTTGGCTTGTGGCTCTCACTCACTTTTTGGTGGCTCACTTTCTCACTCTTCTCTCTTTGGTTGGTTTCTTGTTTGTCGGCAATCACTTGACTAGGAGACATGGGTCGTAGGACATATTCTTTGCCTTTCATCTTGAAGCTATAGTGGTTTGTACGCCCATTGTGGTAGACACCACGGTCGAATTGCCATGGCCGACCGAGGAGGAGGTGGCAAACGGTCATTGGGACCACATCACACTCCAAAGTGTCCTCATATGCACCTATTTTGAATGATACTTGGACCGTATGCTCAACTCGTATAGTGCCGGAGTCACTTAGCCATTGAACCTTGTAGGGTTGCGGGTGCTTCTTCTTGACCAATTGGAGCTTGGAGCATAGTTCTTCGCTTGCCAAATTGTGGCAACTACCTCCATCGATGATGACCTTGACGGATCTCCCATTGATGCCGGCCTTTGTGTGGAAGATGTGGCATCGTTGGTCTTCTTCTTGTTGATGTTGAAGTGTCAAGACTTTGGAGACGACAAGAGCGGGACTTGTATCTTCATCACAAAAGACTTGATCATCTTCATCCTCGTTGATGCGCCGGTGCATGGCCACTTGCTCAATAGCGTCCATTTCATCTTCACTCATTGAGTCGTAGGTGCCATCGTCGTTGAGTATCATGGTGCGCTTGTTGGTGCATTCATATGACTTGTGGCCTCGGCCGCCGCAAGTAAAACACTTGAAGGAGCTTGTCTTGACGGTCTCATCGGTTGGAGTAGATGAGGAAGCACGCGGCTTGGAGTTGCTTGTAGTAGGTGGAGGACGACTTGAACTTGTAGAAGTTTTCTTGTAACTTGACTTGTCGTCGTTGCTTGGGAAAGGCTTGGTTGATGTCGAAGTTGGAATAGTTGTTGAAGCTTGGTTGTTGGAGAGGCCGTATGTCTTGGATGAGTACTTGGCGTACTTGAAGTCATCTTGCACTTGTCGTTCCGCCTTTGTAGCTTGATGCACGAGCTCAATGAGGTTGGAGTAGGATTGGAAGTCGGCAATCTTCTTGATGGGATGGTTGAGTCCGTTCAAGAATCGTGCCATTGTTTGCTCATCATCTTCCTTGACATTGGCTCGAATCATGGAAATCTCCATTTCTTTGTAGTATTCTTCAACACTCTTTGTTCCTTGCTTGAGGAGTTGTAGCTTCTTGAAGAGATCATGGTTGTAGTAGGTGGGCACAAAGCGTGCTCGCATGACATCCTTCATTTGAGCCCAAGTGGTGATTGGAGGTTCACCTCTTGCTTGTCGGCGCTCAAGGAGTTGTTCCCACCATATGAGCACATAGTCTTGGAACTCAAGTGATGCCATAATGATCTTCTTCTCTTCCTCATAGTTATGCAAACGAAAGATTTTGTCGACCTTCAATGCCCATGAGAGGTATTCTTCGGGATCATTGGTTCCATTGAACTTGGGCATTGTGAACTTGAGCTTGCCATAGCGTTGTTCATCATTGTGTTAAGGTCAATGTTGATGATGATGTTCTTGACGTGGAGGGTAATCATCCTCATGTTGCTCTTGGCGAGGAGGAAGTCCATGATCAACTTGCTCTTGTTGACCTTGAGGTTGAGGATGAGCTTGAGGAGCTTGTGGAGGAGCTTGTTGGGCTTGACGTTGCGCACGTGGATGGTAGTTCCTCTCTTGTATTTCGTCTCGAAGGGCTTCCTCTTGATTGCGCCTTTCGCGATTGCAGTTGGCGAGAGCTCGACTTGATGCTTGAAGGGCGCGTTCCGCCTCAAGAGCTTGTGCTTCGCGTTGTTGTTGTTGAAGACGTTTAGTCTCGGCGTCTTGTTGCTCTTGGTGTAGGCGCGCTCGTTCTTGTTCTTGTTGGTGACGAAGAAGTTGTCGTTCTTGAGCTTGAGCAAACGCCATTTGGCTCGATTGAGGACGAGGAACTTCTTCATCAACTTGCTCTTGGAGATTCTTGTCGTGTAACGGGTTGCGAGATGCATGACGATCTTGACGCGCGGCTCGTCGAAGAATGTTCGATGATGGTGTACTTGTGTCGGAGAAGGAGTCGTCAGAGTGGTGACTTGAGTGGCTCCGTCTTGAGTGTGAAGAGGTAGAAGTACGCCGGTTCACCAACAAGGCGCGGATCTCATCCATTCTTGCATCATTCTCTTTCTTGTGCGCGTCGAGTTTATTGTCGAAGTAATCTCGTGTACGCTTCTCGGAGAGTCACAAGTCGGTGGAGAGGTTGTCGATGCGTTCGCTCATTGCTTGTTGCTCTTGATGGAGAGCTCGTTGTGCGCCAAAGAGGTGGCTCTTGGTGACGTAGGATGACATTTCGTCGTCTTGCTCGATGAAGAGTGGATTTGTAGAAGAACTTGGCCTATCCATCATTTCAATCAAAATTGTGAGTGGTAGAAGGAGAAGAACTAATACCAATGTACCTTTGACCGAAGTTGAAAATGAATCAAGTTCACTCAAATGCGGACAATGAAATAGCACTATTGGTACCGATCCTTGTCGATTCTCACACCTACACAAATAAAAGCCTTTGGTGGAGCTTGGTTAGGATGGTGGCACAAAATTGATTGCAATCGTTAGCTTGACTCAAAAATGTTGATAAAGATTCGCAAATTCGCATATGCAACAAGTAGACCAAGCAAGTAGTGGTACACGGAAACACACACGCAAATAGATAAATGGGATTGTGCAAACCAAAAGTGAGCCAAAATGTGGAATCCACGAAAATGCTCTTGTTGCACAATACTAGAGAGACGCTAGCACGATTCCACAATAGGCGGATACGGAGCTTGTGCACAACCTACTAGGCAAAAATGCAACGATCTCTATCCCACGTATGCTATATGTATGGTGTATCGGTGCAATGATCCAAGATGATCTTATATGACAATCTTAATGTTGTATGATGCTATGCTTGTTGCGTATAAGCTCTTTGCTTATCTTTCCTCTTTGCTTAAAAGCTTGAGTGGCTCTTTCTCTTTTGAGCTCTTTTCTTATGCAAACTTGACGAACTAAGATAGCAATTGTGTATGCTATGACAACTTTGTGACACACAAGTTGATTCCGAGATATGCACCTCGATTGTATGTATGATATGGTGTATGCAACTAATGTGCACAAGTCACGTTGCCGGCAATACTCAATGGCTAGTCTCGGTGGGTAAGCAACGCAAAAGATGGTATATGATGGTTATCAATGCAATTGCAAGGTATGATAAAGATGTCGTCGATGTTACCGTCCGTAGCGAAGCTGAGTAGTCGACCAAAATGAGCGTTTGTTGTTGATGTCACATCGCGCCTAGATAGCCGAAACACAAAAGGACACGGAAAACTCACTCAAATTGTCGAACTCAAATTCGAATGGTAGTACGGAGGTTGTGTCGTGGGGTTTGGCGAGAGGAAGTGGTGGTAGATGGGGTGGGGAGGGTGTATGTATGTGTGGATGGTGGTGGTGGTGGATGAGGGCTGCAGAATTGCAGTTTCGGCAGAGGAAGCCGGATGATCCGGGCCAGGAGCCGGATGATCCGGGCGAGTCCGGATGATCCGGGACTTGGTCCGAATGATCCGGGCAGGTCAACCACGCACGGGAACTACTCGGGAAGAACTCGAAAACGGGGAGAAATTTGACGATTTCGGGGATTTTGGGTGGATTTCGAGGGGGAGAAGGTGGGGAAACACAAGATCCACGAGTTACACACCGAATCCACAGATCAAAAACAACAAAACATCATCAAAACCAACAAATCACAAAAAAATTTGAGGGTATTTTTGTGGGGATTTTCGGGTTTTTAGGACGAAAACAACAAAATCAAGTTAGAAATCACGAGGTAGGGGCTCCAAAAACGTGATCAACGTGGCTCATGATACCATATGATGTAGGATGGAACCCTAATTCGTCGATCTTTCACGTTTGGAGGGGATCCTACGGAGGAAACACGAAGAACACGCGGAAGCACAAAGGGAAACACGGGGAAAACGAGAGAGAATCACTCAACCAACAAGGAATCGATCACACAAGTGCTAGATCAACATACACACATGAGATTCACAAGATACATAGCCAACTAGGGTATGGATACAAAGGAACCATTCATCTCCAAGAGGAGGCCTTGAATCCACGAGGGGATCTTCCCGTAAAGGGGTCTTGTATCCGAGAGGATCTTCTCCGAAGAGGCCGCGGTCTCTCACGAGGAGGAGAACCGATAGATGAGCGTAACTCTATCTCTAACATGAGCTAAACCAATGCTAAGTCTCAAAGTGAGGAGAGGGGGTCCTATATATAGAGTCTGGGGCGAAGGGGTACATGGACTCAGCCCAACACGCGCGCGCAGGCGCTGGCCGGACGATCCGGACGAGGGTCCGGACGATCCGGGCTGGTCCGGATGATCCGGGTGGGGGTCCGGATGGTCCGGGTGCTCTGCTGGTGACGGCGCATGGCCGGACGTCCGGCTGTTGGTCCGGATGTCTGGGCGGGATCCGGATGATCCGGGCCGGGGTCCGGATGATCCGGCTTCAGCGTGGAGGTTCTGTGGTCTTCGGTCGATTTAGCCGGATCGTCCGGACCGGGGTCCGGATCATCCGGGCTCTGTCCGGATCGTCCGGGCCTCCATCTGGATCGTCCGGCCTCTCTGGTCCTGGTTGCTTTCTCCTCTCCGTCTTCGCGTATGTCTTCCGCTTCCGATTCCCCTTGCTTCCTAGCCTCTTCATGGTCGACTCCTTGGTGCCTGAGTATGCATAGAGTTTCCGTTTGAGGTAGTAACCATGTCTCATGTGAATCGAAGGAGAGTTGTGAGAGGAGTGATGTCACCTCGGTTTCAAGAGCTCTTGCACGTGCTCGAGTCATGAGTCCTTGTGGTGTTGTAGGTGTTGATGTAGAGTCCATGGGGATGATGGAAGGATGCTCCGCATCAAGAACTTTGTCGGAATCCACCCAAACGTAGTCCTCTTCCGCCACTACTTCATGCCCCGGGTCGAGAGAGGAGAGCCCTTAGCTGGCGGGATCGCCTGGATCTCGAGAGCTGGCAAGAAAGAGACGTATCTGGAGGAGGAGCTCCGCAGCAAATGGGACGAGTGGAGAGCAGAATGGTGTTGGATTGTTGAGGAGCACCCGCAGCCGTTCACTGCCCTGCGCCAAACTCCAGTAGTGCGCGACAACGATTGGAGCGCCCTGGCGGCGGACGATGCTAGACTGAAGATCGCCACCACCCGGATCTTGCGGCTCAGGCTTGCCGGGCTCACTGTGGGCGCTGTTCGCGCGGACTTTCTTCGCCGCCGCATCGCCCCTCTGCAGGAGAGAGGGAGACCCGCCTGGCTGTTCGGGGGTCCGGCGGACATCATGAGGATGCGCCCTGGCCTCAACTTCAATTTCACTGTCTTGGAGTTGGATGGGATTCTCAAGGAGCTATTCAAGCACGACCCTAACCATCCCGAGTGGTTCAGGCTGCCGCAGGGCGTCGTCCCGTTGTGCAATAATTCTTCGCTCGATCGCATCCGCGCAATGATGCCGGAGTGCGACTCGCATGGAATTATTCCAACTTGGTAGGAGCCCGCCGACGATGTCGTGCAGCAGTTCTTCGACGGCTTGGCGGAGGTGGCGGTCCGCGCCGACGAACAGAGGCTCCTCACCCGCGACACCACCGATGATGAGATGCGGCGCATCGCCACCAGAGCAGAAGAGGCGGCGGCAGCCGCTGCCGTGGGCGAGTTCGGTTTTACTGTGGAGGAGGCAGAGGCAGCCGAGGCGGCAAGCCTCGCCGATCGAGACGAGCTTGTCGGGGAGATCGCCGGCGAGGGAGAGACCGAAGCTGGATCGGGCGAGCCCGCTGAAGGTGCTAGTGGCCAGCCGTCTTCAAGCAACTTGCCGCAAGCGGAGCTCCCAGTGCAGCCCCCAGCTCCACCAAGAAGGCACCTCCGCAGGACCGGAGATATAGCAGTGCGGCAGATGGGTCAACAGCCACCGTGCCGCGGGACACGCTCCACCGCGGCAAGCACTGTTACCGCGGGAGCGTCTCACGCTGCTGCAGCGACTGGAGCGGGGTCCTCTCGGGCCGCCGCTTCTGATCCTGCCGCAGCTCCCGCCAAGCGGCCAAGGGAGCCTACTCCTCCGCCTCGTCACGCCGAAGGAGGACCGGACTTCGACCTCTCCGCGCTCAGCTCCGACGAGGAGGAAGAAGAGGAGTAAGCTTCTTCTGTTGTGTTTGTATTTCTTCAATTTCTTGCTGTTTCTTGTCTTGCATCTGATCTGCTTTCTTCTGAATCTTGTTTCTTTTCAGGACTCTGGCCCAGAGGGCGGCGAAGAGAGCCAAGGTCCCCGTGGTCATCATCGAGCATGATCCCGCTGTTGCAACAGAGGGCGCGTCCGAGACTACATTGTCGGACCCGGCAACCACTCCTCGAAGCAGCCCCCAGCGCAGCCCCCAGCGTAAGTACACAGTCTTACTTCCCGCTATTGGGTGCGCATAGGTGTTCCTCTTTTTGCTGATATCTTGTCTGTTGGTTCGTTTGTGTAGGAGCAGAACAGGCTCACCAGGAGCAACCGGAAGCCGCTCCTGAGGTGCTATCTGCTTCAACTACGCCGCCAAGGGAGGATTCCCCGGCAAGGGAGCGTTCTCCGGCAAGGGAGAAGTCCCCGGCAAGGGAGGAGTCTCCGGCAAGGGGCGGCACCAGCGACCCCCCGGTGGCGGAGCCCATGACCGTGGACCCCAGTACTGGTAATTTTCCTTGCTTGAAATTTCCCTTGGGTTCTTCTTCTGATTTTCTTTTTGGATATTTGCTTGATTATTCTCCCTCTTCCGTCTGCCAGATCCACCTTCCTCGGAGCCGATGGAGACCGAGGCCACCGGCGAGGAGAACGTGCACGGCAACACTGACGGTGCCGCTGCCACCGAAGAAGAGGCCGGCGCTGATGATCCCGCCGACGAAGAGGCCGCCGAGGCTGCTGGCGCAGGAGCTGGCGAGGGATCCGGCGATCGCACTGACGACCCTGGGGCCGTAGGAGCGCAAGGCGCTACACCGACCGCCGACCCCTCCGCCGCTGACGCAGCGCCAGACTCTAAAGAGCCCCAGCCCGGCGCCTACTTGAAGGCCGGTGACGGTATCTTCATCAAGCTCCCCTGGGCTTCGAGTTCCAGGGCGCAGGTCAAAGGAGAAGTTTTTGACGGAGAGGTGATTGCCTCCGCTGGGTTGACACTTGTTGACGCGCCAAGCAGCAGCGGTGGCGAGCCTGAGGAGGAACAGCTGCTGCGGAAGCTGCTGTCACTATACCGCGCCCGACAAGCCAAACTAGAGTCTCAGGAAGCTCTTGTCGCGTGGGCAGGAGTAGATATTGAGAAGCATGCGGAGGAGCTCCAGAGTTGCAACCAAGAGGCCCTCCGGTCCATTGCAGAGGAGAGGGCGCAGCTTGTCGAGGCGCGGAAGGCCTTCCTTCTCGAGAAGGCAGAAGCCGAAGAGCAACAGTGGCTCGCCGCCGAGGAGCAGTCCGTGCGGGAAGGTGAGCTAACGCAGAGGAAGGTCAATCTGGACAGCTATGAGGAGGAACTTGCCACGCGCGAGGAGACACTTGGCGGGGCCCTCAAGGAAGCGAAGGATGCTGTTGCAGCTGCTGAGGCCGCCAAGAAGGAGCTGGAGGTGAAAGTGGTGCAGCTAGAGGCCGATCTGAAGGCAAGGAATGAAGAACTTGCCGCGCTCCAACGCGAGCGCGAGAAGGACGCCCTCACCCACGGCGAGCTGCAAGGCCGCCTCCTCGAGAGGGGCAAAGAGCTGAGCACCGCCAAGGACTCCAATGCCGATCTCGAGTTGAAGCTGGCTACGCTGACTGAGACGCTGGACGACGCCAAGAAGCGGGAGGAGGACTTGAAAGGGGAGATCAAGGCCAACAAGGCGCTGCTGACGAGAGCCGCCGAAACCCAGAACACCTTCAGGGCTACTGTGGAGCTCTGTACGGAGGGCCTCGTCAACATCGCCACAGTCATCGACAAGGAACTGGCGCAGATGGAGATGGAGGGTTTCGGGTACTCCTCCGATGAGAACCTCCAGCCCAGCGCCAAGCTCACTCTGTTCTTCAAGGGTGTGGCGACGGCCCTCTAGCAACTCCGGGAAAGGATCCCAAAGTAGCTGGCCGACGAGTCGCGCACGATCTGCGCCAGAGTTCTGGAGAAGGTGTTGGTGAAGGTGGCCTTCCGCAACCCAGGCCTCAGCCTCACCAACGTCCTCAAGAAGCTGCCGGCGGGTGCTGATCTTGAAGAGCTCAAGGCCCTTGTCGCACCCATTGTGGACAAGGTGAATGAAGTCAGGAGGATTGACGGCGAACGCGTGGATTAGGCCGCCCGTTTTCTTCTTTTCTTGCCACTGCTAGACATGTTACAGGAACAATCTATTAGAAGGCGGCAAGTTATCTTTGTACTATAACCTTATCTTGGGCAGTATTTGCTATGTTATCCCCTTTACTTGATTCCTTCCTTTGTATGTTTTCCCCCTACGCTTTTAGGGAACTTGCCGGCGTAGGCACCCTTGCCGCGAGCGCTGAGTGCGGAACATTAGCAGCCTGCTGGCGGTGTCTCCTCCGGCAAGAAACCTTGTCGCAACTAGTCGCAGCACACTTAAGTTGTTGAGCGGACTCGAAACAAAGTAAGGGCGACACTAGCTATGAGTTGGTTCCTGCGCGCACAGGTTTTCCATACAAAGCACGGTCGTTCAAGGAAGATAATTTAAAAAAATTAAAACTGATTGTGCTCAAACTTTGGCCACTTAGTTTTTCTGTGCACGCGTCCCGGTAAGGCGATTCTTTCTTGAACGACGCCTGGTCCACATCATCATCTCCTCCTTCCCCCCCGGCAAACTTGTGGGCGAGGGAACCTTCCTTTTGAGAAAAAGAAAGAAGAGAAAATAAAGATAAGAGCCTTAAGGCTCGTTATTGCTTACCGGGGGTAGGTACTGCACAAATTGTTAGATAACACATGCAAAAAATAGAAAGCATGAATTTTGACAAGATGTGCGGAGCATATGATCTTTATTTATGCACGGGATCTGCGCCTGGCTTTGTACAAAGGGTTACATGCGACAGCGGCAAGGCTTGTACAAAAGGTTGTTGCCGGAACAGGTTCCGGCAACCGCGCCTTATGGGTAAAACTTACGAAGATGCTCAATGTTCCAGGAGTTGCTCACCGGAAAGCCATCTTCGGTCTCAAGGCGGACAGCGCCAGGCCTAGTGACTCGCTTCACCCGATAAGGGCCTTCCCACTTCGGCGTCAACTTGTTAGAATTCTTGGCAGATTGAATGCGCTGAAGAACAAGGTCACCTTCCTCGAGACTTCTGGCATTAACTTTGCGGCTATGGTAGCGGCGCAAAGCTTGCTGGTATCGAGCAGCTCGTACAGCAGCCTGAAGACGATCTTCCTCAAGGAGCAGCGCGTCATCTTGTCGCAGCTGCTCTTGCTCAAGCTCATCATAGGCGAGCACTCGAGGCAATCCGTATACGAGTTCCGTGGGGAGAACTGCCTCTGCTCCGTAGACTAGAGCGAAAGGTGTCTAGCCAGTGGCTCGATTTGGCGTCGTCCTGATCGACCAAAGAACCACCGGCAGCTCCTCAATCCAGTTCTTTCCGCACTTGTGCAGCCTGTCGAAAGTCCTGGTCTTGAGCCCGCGCAACACTTCAGCGTTTGCCCTCTCCGCTTGACCGTTGCTTCTCGGGTGAGCAACAGAAGCAAAGCAGACCTTGGCGCCAAGATCTTGGACGTACTGCATGAAGGTGCGGCTCGTGAATTGCGTGCCATTGTCGGTGATGATCCTATTAGGGACTCCGAAACGGCAAACAATCAACCTGAAGAACTTGACTGCTGACTGGGTTGTCACCTTCCTCACTGCTTCCACTTCCGGCCACTTTGTGAACTTGTCGATTGCAACGTACAAGTACTCAAAGCCCCCGACAGCTCGGGGAAAGGGGCCGAGGATGTTGAGCCCCCAGACCGCAAATGGCCAGGATAAAGGGATCGTCTGGAGAGCTTGAGCTGGCTGGTGTATCTGCTTGGAATGGAACTGGCACGCTTCACACTTTGTTACTTGTGCAGTTGCATCCTGGAGGGCAGTCGGCCAAAAGAAACCTTGCCGGAAAGCTTTGCCGGCAAGTGCTCTTGCGCCAATGTGGTGACCACATATGTCTCCATGTATCTCCGCCAACAGCTTTTGTCCATCTTCCTGGGGAATGCATTTCAATTTCACTCCGTTGAATCTCCTTCTGTACAGAATGTCGTCGACAAACTGGTACATACTTGATTGCCGGGCTACTCTCTTCGCTTCTTCTTGCTCTTCGGGAAGTTCTCCTGTCTGAAGGAAATGGACAATCTGATGTGCCCATGCTGGAGCTTGCGGCTCGACAACAGGAACTAAAGGCGCATATGCTGCTGCGGGAACATCTGCTTCTACGACAAGAACCTGTGGCTCAGCCGGAGCTTGATGTTCCCCGACAAGCTTGCCGGAGCAAAACTTTTCGGGAGCGTCTGCTTCAACGGAACAAACCCTAGGGCTTGTCGGAGCAGACTGCCCCTCAGCACTCTTTGTGTTGTTCTTAGGGACCTTCTTGGCGGCGGCTTCGGGGAGCTCTGCCGGAAAGTAGTCGCCGGAAATCAACTTCCACTTCTTGCTCTGTCCAGTTGATGGTGTTACGGATGGTTGAGTCAGCTTGAGCACAAAGATCCCTGGTTCCATAGGTAATTTGAGTGCGACGCACTTCGACAAGCCATCTGCAATGTCGTTCTGAGCTCTTGGAACATGTTCCGTCTGTAGGCCGTCAAAGTGCTCTTCCAACTTTCTCACTTCATCAATGTAAGCTTCCATCAATGGACTCTGGTAGTCTTTTGTTCACTTGGCGGACGACAAGCTGCGAGTCACCCCTAACAATAAGCTTCTTGATCCCAAGGTCTGCTGCAATCCTGAGTCCGGCAAGCAAACCTTCATACTCTGCAGTATTGTTGTTTGCTTGCTCCTTGGGAAAGTGCATCTGGACCACGTACTTGAGGTGTTCTCCGGTGCGTGCGACAAGTAACACACCCGCACCGGTGCCTTGCAGCGAGAAGGCACCATCAAAGTACATGACCCATTCTTTGCTTGCTTCCTTGACGGGGATGCTCGTTTCTGGAATTTCTTCATCAGGTGTTGGCGTCCATTCTGCTATGAATTCTGCCAATGCTCGGCTCTGGATGGTTGAGGTACTCTCAAACTTGAGGCCAAAGCTCGACAGTTCCAGTGCCCACTCGACGATCCTGCCTGTTGCTTCTGGATTCTGCAGTATCCTCTTCAGCAGAAAGCGAGTGACAACCGTGATCTCATGTGCTTGGAAGTAATGGCGCAGCTTTCTCGAGGCCATGAGAAGGTCGAAAAGCAATTTCTGCACACCAGAGTACCTTGACCTAGCCCCCTGTAGAAGGGAACTGACAAAGTAAACTGGGCGCTGCAACATTTTCTTCTGCACCTCCTCCTGCGTAGATCCATTCTTGTCGGGACCAGAGCTTGTCGAGGAAGCCCCCTGCATGTCGCTGGATGCGCTTGCCACGGCCGCTGGCTCATCATCTACCTCCCTCTCCGCTACCAACGCAGCACTAACCACTTGATTGGTTGCCGCTAGATATAGCAGCAACTTCTCTTGAGGCTTAGGTGCGACAAGTACTGGAGTGGAGGACAGGTATCTCTTCAAGTCCTGCAGCGCAGCCTCCGCTTCTGGAGTCCATTTCATTGGACCTGCCTTTTTCAATATTTTGAAAAACGGAAGGGCGCGCTCAGCAGACTTAGAGATAAACCTGCTTAGAGCAGCCACGCAGCCGGCAAGCCTTCTTACATCCTTGGTGCGCTTCGGTGCTTCAATCTGCTCAACGGCCTTGATCTTGTCGGGGTTGGCTTCAATTCCCCTCTGAGACACGAAGAACCCGAGAAGCTTGCTGGATGGGACTCCGAACACACACTTCTCGGGGTTAAGCTTGAGGTTGATCTTGCGCAGATTTGTAAAGGTCTCGTCCAAATCCTGAATCAGAGTTGCCCTGTCCTTGCTCTTGACCACTATGTCATCCATGTAGGATTCCACATTCCTGTGTAACTGTGGCTCAAAAGCATGACTGACTACTCTTGCAAACATTGATCCTGCATCCTTCAATCCAAAAGGCATCCGTACAAAACAGTACATGTGCACGGAGTGATGAATGCGGTCTTCTCTTCATCCTCTTCTGCCATGAAGATCTGATGATATCCTGAGTATGCATCAAGAAATGAAAGCAAATCACATTCGGCGGTGGAGTCAACAATCTGGTCAATGCACGGCAAGGGGAATGGATCTTTGGGACAAGCTTTATTAACATCTGTGAAGTCAATACAAAGCCTCCATTTCCCGTTTGCCTTACGCACGACTACAGGATTGGCCAACCACGTAGGATGGAGCACTCCTCTGACAAGGCCTGCTGCTTCCAACTTCTTGATCTCTTCAGCAATAAATTCTTGGCGCTCCACTGCTTGCTTCCTAACTTTCTACTTGACGGGCCGCGTGTGAGGACAGACGGCAAGGTGGTGCTCAATCACTTTCCTGGGAACACCAGGGATGTCAGACGGTTGCCAGGCAAACACGTCGACGTTCGCCCGCAGGAAAGCAACGAGCACGCTTTCCTATTTAGGGTCAAGCGTGGCACTGATGGTGAAGGTACCACCAGTGCCGTCCTCCTTGGCGGACACCTTCTTGGTTTCTGGCGGAGCTGCCTTTGCCTTCTTACACTTGCCGGTGGAGCTCGATGGTGCGTCCTCGATGGTAGCGCAGCACTCTGAAGAGGTGCGCTTGCCGGAGTGGGCATCAGAACTCTTGCCGGACTTCGTCTTCTTCCCCCCGGGAGATTCAGCGGCAAGTGTCTTGTGATCTGCTGCGGCTGCTGCTTCCCGGTAAATCTTGTCAGTACAGATAAGAGCATCTTTCTTGTCGCCAGGGACAGAGATGACGCTTATCGGACCTGGCATATTGAGCACATTGTAGGCATAGTGAGACGCTGCCATGAACTTGGCGAGTGCTGGACGGCCGAGTATCCCATTGTAAGGCAATGGAAAATCAGCAACGTCAAAAGTGACCCTCTCAGTCCTGAAGTTCAATTCGCTGCCAAATGTTACCGGCAACGTGATCTTTCCCTTCGGCTTGCTCCTTCCCGGGTGGATTCCTTGGAATGTACCAGTCTCTTCGAGCTCGCTATCAGGGATCTGAAGCTTCTGGAGTACCGCGGAGGATATCAGATTCAAGCCGGCCCCGCCGTCGACTAGCATCTTAGTGACCTTGAGGTTGCGGATGGTTGGTGAGACCAACATCGGCAAGCACCCGACCGCAGTTATGCGATCAGGGTGGTCCTCAATGTCAAAGACGATAGGCGTGCTGGACCACTTCAGGGGCTTGCGTGACTCAACTGATGGTTCTGCTGCATTAACTTCTCGGACCCACTGTTTGAGCTGGCGGTGTGAAGTATGCAGAGAAGCACCACCGTCAACGCACAGAACCTCTGTGGCTTTCTGAAACTCCTGCTCGCCTCGTCATCATCCATATCTTCATCTTCGTCTTCATCTTCGTCCTTGTCGCGGCCGCGGGGAGGTCTGTCTCCTTGCCGCTGCTTTGCCTTGCCGCGGCGTCCTCCCCGGCCGGGGCGCTTCTTGCCGGATCCTCCAGTACCTTCCTGGGCCTTCTCCTTGTCGCGTCGCTCATACTCAGCTTTCTGTTGTTCGACAAGCTGTTCAACCTTCTTGCAACTCTGGAGATCATGGCCCTTGGTGCGGTGGATCTTGCAATACTGCTTGTCGGAGCCGCCCTGCTTGTCGGCGGCCGCCACAGGTTCGGCTTCCTTGGCGCCACCTCCGTTGTCGGACTGCTCGACAACTACCACATCTTTGCCTTTCCTTCTCTTGTTGTTCCGCCGCCGGTTTTTCTTTGCTGGGGCGGCATCCTCACTGTCAGATCCTCCTGCTCCTGCATTCTCTCCGGGGAGTTTCCTCCCCTCCTCAGCACGTGCACACTTGTCGGCCAGGGCGTATAGCTCGCTGACGTCTCTAATCTTGCACATCGCCATCTCGTCCCGCATCCTGCGGTTACGCACGTTCTGATGGAACACGCTGATGACCGCGGCAGGGTGGACATCTGGGATGTTGCGCTGCACTTGGCTGAACCTTTGAATGTACTTGCGCAGGGGTTCTCCTTCCTTCTGGGCGAGCAGATGAAGATTGCTCTCCTGGCCATGGGGCTTGTGACCGCCTGTGAAGGCGCCGACAAACTGATGGCACAGGTCCGCCCATGAGGAGATGGAGTTGTCCGGCAAGTGCATGAGCCAAGATCTGACATTGGGCTTGAGCACCAGTGGGAAGTAGTTGGCGAGGATCTTCTCGTCGCGCCCCCGGGCAGCTTGCACCGTGATGGTGTAGATGTTGAGGAACTCTGACGGATGCAACCTGCCATCATACTTCTCTGGTATATCTGGCTTGAAGTTCTTTGTACTGGGCCACTGGACTTGCCGCAGCTCACGAGTGAACGCAGGGCAACCTACCGCGTACGGCAAGTCGCCTGGTTCCCCTGGCGCATGCATGTCAACAGTGGGCCCAGCGCGCTGGTCTGACTGACGCCGCGCTTCTCTTCGACGCTCGATGCGAGTACGAGCGTCTTCTTGTTGTCGTTCTTGAAGAACTTGGCGCTGATCGCGACGAGCTCGTGGGTCTGATGACGCTGTGGAGTCGGTGTCGAGGTTGACCCGGCGAGTCGGCGATCTTGGCCTTCGGGGCGGGGAGTGCACGGTGGTTGCACCCCCACCAGTCTTGTCGCCATCGGCTTGCGTCCGGCAATCTTGCCGCGGCTGCAACGCATTCGGCTGCCGTGGAGTGTCGCCGTTGGCGAAGCCGATGAGGCTCTGGATGGTGGCCCTCCAACCGTCGATCTTGTCCGCCGTTGGAGGGTAATCCAGGAGCAGTTGGGCTCGAGCCAACGCTTCTTCTGGAGTCTTCGATGGCGGTGGCGAACGGTGCGAGGAGCGGGATATGCTCGGACTTCTAACTATGTTAGAAGGAGCAGGATCCCGTCCAGGCGACCGTGTCTTGCTCGCGCCAGCAGGCTGGCGTGCGTGCTGGTCTTGAGCATCTCGAGATCCGTCAGCTCGATTTTGGTCCAATGAGCGTATGGTACTGCAAGTACCATGACGCTGTTGGCCCCGCACCTCCTGAGACGGGCGCGGTGCGTGTACGGACACCGAGGTTTGCGCGGCCTTGTCCTTGGACCTGGCAGCAGCGTGAGTTCCTTCGTCGGCGCCCGCTCCTCCGCCGGCGTCGACCCCACCACCCGTTTGCTCCGGTGGCGGTGGGATCGACGTGGATGGAGCAGCCACCCCCGAAGCCTTCTTCTTCGGTGGCATGTTGATGATGATGATGAAGAAAATGGAGATCTGGCCCGCGCGAACGCCGGATTGGGTTCACACAACCTCGACGCTCCCCTACCTGGCGTGCCAAAGATGTCGTGGGAAACGAACACCTATGGGGAAGGGCCCCTTTCGGTCCGGCAAGGGAGCGGAGATCGCACGAAGAGCAGATCGAGGCGAGGCACACCGGCGATTTTTACCCAGCTTCGGAGCTCTCCGGAGAGATAATACTCCTACTGCTGCTTTGTGATTGTATTATGTTCTTGCTTGAGAGCGTTGGAGTGTTCTAGTTTCGAATGAGTCGAACCCCTTCTACGTTGCGCATGGGCCTCCTTTTATAGGCTAAAGGGGTCACCGACAGGTGGCAACGCATGCAGGGGTAAAAGTGTAAAAAGAGCTGCGGTTGGTACAGCTACCTCTAAAGTGCCTTCTACCTAACTCTGACGGCAGGGCACAAGAGCATTTAATGCCCGTCCGCGTCGCCTAAACAATGCAGAAAAGCGACCGTTAGGGGCCACCGCTTGCCACGATGGCCATCTCGTTATCTCCGCTCGCCACCTCGCACCTCTTGGCAGCACAGCTTCTCGCAACGTGCGCCTGGAACAATCTCAGGGCGACACGTCGACGGACGCGCTGGAGCGTAGATACAGAGAGGTGGCTTGCTGAGGCAAGCGCCTTGCCGCGGCTGTTGTCTTGTCGCGCCCGGAAGCTTGTCGCTCACCGAGTCTTGCCGGGACGCGCGGCGCGTCGCGGCAAGCTCCTTGAAATGCTTTGGTTGGTCTTCCCGGCAAGCTCCTCTTAGCGGAGCCTTGATCTTCCTGGCAAGATTCTCTTGCCGGGGCCTTGTCTTCTCAGTTAATACACTTTGTTCTTGAATGGCTCCAATAGGAACTATGGAGCGTCTTGGCGGTCACCCGGCAAGCCTTGCCGCGGGGTGCTGCGACTGCCTGTGCACAAGTTCGGGATACTAAGGTACCCCCTACTTTAGTACACCGACACTTTTATAAACTAAACTAGTGATAAAACAAGAAACAAAAAGATTCGATTGCAAGATCTAAAGATATACCTTCAAGCACTCACCTCCCCGGCAACGGCGCCAGAAAAGAGCTTGATGTCTACTACACAACCTTCTTCTTGTAGACGTTGTTGGGCCTCCAAGTGCAGAGGTTTGTAGGACAGTACCAAATTTCCCTCAAGTGGATGACCTAAGGTTTATCAATCCGTGGGAGGTGTAGATGGTCTCTCTCAAACAACCCTGCAACCAAATAACAAAGAGTCTCTTGTGTCCCCAACACACCCAATACAATGGTAAATTGTATAGGTGCACTAGTTCGGCGAAGAGATGGTGATACAAGTGCAATATGGATGATAAATATGAATATTTGTAATATGAAAATATAAAAACAGCAAGGTAACAAGTGGTAAAACTGAGCACAAACGGTATTGCAATGCTAGGAAACAAGGCCTAGGGTTCATACTTTCACTAGTGCAAGTTCTCTCAACAATAATAACATAATTGGATCATATAACTATCCCTCAACATGCAACAAAGAGTCACTCCAAAGCCACTAATAGCGGAGAACAAACGAAGAGATTATGGTAGGGTACGAAACCACCTCAAAGTTATCCTTTCTGTTCTATCTATTCAAGAGTCTGTAGTAAAATAACACGAAGCTATTCTTTCCGTTCAATCTATCATAGAGTTCGTAGTAGAATAACACCTTAAGACACAAAACAACTAAAACCCTAATGTCACCTAGATACTCCATTGTCACCTCAAGTATCCGTGGGCATGATTATACGATATGCATCACACAATCTCAGATTCATCTATTCAACCAACACAAAGTACTTCAAAGAGTGCCCCAAAGTTTCTACCGGAGAGTCAAGACAAAAACGTGTGCCAATCCCTATGCATTGGTTCATTGAACCTGCAAGTAGATCACCAAAATATACATCAAGTAGATCACGTGAATATCCCATTGTCACCATAGATAAGCACGAAAAGACATACATCAAGTGTTCTCAAATCCTTAAAGACTCAATCCGATAAGATAACTTCAAAGGGAAAACTCAATCCATTACAAGAGAGTAGAGGGGGAGAAACATCATAAGATCCAACTATAATAGTAAAGCTCGCGATACATCAAGATCGTATCACCTCAATAACACGAGAGAGAGAGAGAGAGAGAGATCAAACACATAGCTACTGGTACATACCCTCAGCCCCGAGGGTGAACTACTCCCTCCTTGTCATGGAGAGTGTCGGGATGATGAAGATGTCCATCGGTGAGGGATGCCCCCTCCGGCAGGGTGCCGGAACAGGGTCCCGATTGGTTTTTGGTGGCTACAGAGGCTTGCGGCGACGGAACTCCCAATCTATTGTGCTCTCCGAAGGTTTTAGGGTATATGGACTTATATAGGCGAAAGAAGTTGGTCGGGGGATCCTTGAGGGGCCCACGAGGGTGGAGGGCGCGCCCTGGGGGTGGGCGCGCCCCCCTGCCTCGTGGCCTCCTCAAAGCTTCCCTAACTTCAGCTCCACGTCTCCTGGATCACGTTCGTTCCAAAAATCACGCTCTCGAAGGTTTCATTCCGTTTGGACTCTGTTTGATATTCCTTTTCTTCGAAACACTAAAATAGGCAAGAAAACAGCAATATGGGCTGGGCCTCCGGTTAATAGGTTAGTCCCAAAAATAATATAAAAATGCTTAGTAAAGCCCATAAACATCCAAAATAGATAAGATAATAGCATGAATGCTTCATAAATTATAGATACGTTGGAGACGTATCAGGGTGTTAATCACATACAGATGTGAACTATTGGTGTTAAATCACATGACGATGTGAACTAGATTATTGACTCTAGTGCAAGTGGGATACTGAATCAAATATGCCCTAGAGGCAATAATAAAGTTATTATTTATTTCCTTATATCATGATAAAAGTTTATAATTCATGCTAGAATTGTATTAACCGGAAACTTAGTACATGTGTGAATACATAGACTAAACAGAGCGTCCCTAGTATGCCTCTACTTGACTAGCTCGTTAATCAAAGATGGTTATGTTTCCTGACCATAGACATGTGTTGTCATTTGATAAACGTGATCACATCATTAGGAGAATGATATGATGGACAAGACCCATCCGTTAGCTTAGCATTATGATCGTTACAGTTTCATTGCTACTGCTTTCTTCATGACTTATACATGTTCCTCAGACTATGAGATTATGCAACTCCCGAATACCGGAGGAACACCTTGTGTGCTATCAAACGTCACAACGTAAATGGGTGATTATAAAGATGCTCTACAAGTGTCTCCGAAGGTATTTGTTGGGTTGGCATAGATCGAGATTAGGATTTGTCACTCAGTGTTTCAGAGAGGTATCTCTAGGCCCTCTCGGTAATGCTCACCACTATAAGCCTTGCAAGCAATGTGACTAATGAGTTAGTTGCAGGATGAAGCATTATTGAACAAGTAAAAAGACTTGCCCGTAACGAGATTGAACTAGGTATGATGATACCGACGATCGAATCTCGGGCAAGTAACATACCGATGACAAAGGGAACAACTTATGTTGTTATGTCATTTGACCGATAAAGATCTTAGTAGAATATGTAGGAGCCAATATGAGCATCAGGTTCCGCTATTGGTTATTGATCAGAGATGTGTGTCGATCATGTCTACATAGTTCTCGAACCCGTAGGGTCCGCATGCTTAACTTTCGATGACAATTGGTTTTATGAGTTTATGTGATTTGATGTACCGAAGGTTGTTAGGAGTCCCGGATGAGATCACGGACATGACGAAGAGTCTCGGAATGGTAGATACATAAATATTGATATATTGGACGACTATATTCGGACACCGGAAGTGTTCCGGAGAAATTTTGGATAAAACCGGAGTACCGGGGGGTTACCGGAACCCCTAGGGGGTTATTGGGCCTCAAGGGCCAAGTGGTGGAAGAGAGGAGGCAGGCCAAGGTGTGCCCCCCCCCAGCCCAAACCGAATTGGACTAGGGGGGCGGCCCCCATTTCCTTCTCTCCTTCCCCTCCTTGCTTCTCCTCCTAGTTGGACTAGGAAAGGGGGGAACCTACTCATACTTGGAGTAGGAGTCCCCCCTTGGGCATGCCCCTTGTGGCTGGCCCCCCTTCCTCTCCTCCTTTATGTACGGGGGAGGGGGACACCCCATAGACACACAAGTTGATCTTTAGCCATGTGCGGTGCCGCTCTCCATAGTTTTCCACCTCGGTCATATCGTCGTAGTGCTTAGGCAAAGCCCTGCGCCGGTAACTTCATCATCACCATCACCACGCCATCGTGCTGACGGAACTCTCCCTCGGCCTCAGCTGGATGTAGAGTTCAAGGGACGTCGCCGAGCTGAATGTGTGCAGATCACGGAGGTGCCATGCATTCAGTACTTGATCGGTTGGATCACGAAGACGTTTGATTACATAAACTGCGTTACTTAACGCTCCCGCTTTCGGTCTATGAGGGCACGTGGACACACTCTCCCTTCTCGTTGCTATGCATCACCTAGATAGATCTTGCGTGATCGTAGGATTTTTTTTAAAATTATTGCGTTCCCCAACAATAGATTGGATACTTGCTTGTACCTCCTACTAGATTGATACCTTGGTTCTCAAACTAAGGGAAATACTTATCTATACTTTGCTCCATCACTCTTTCCTCTTCAAGGGAAAAACCAACGCAAGCTCAAAAAGTAGCAGCTACCAGAAAATTGTTCTTTCATAACTAGATTAACAAAGCGACATTAATTTCATAAGATTCCGCACTAGTGAAGGGAGCATTGGAGTACTAATAAAATCATTATTATTAGTGTTGAAAAAGTCACACAACTTGGTATTTTCTCGAGACATCTTGACCAAGCAAGCAATCTAGCACACAAGCAAATCAAAAGCAAATAAAAACTTGAACGGAAAGACGGGGAATAAAAAGGCAAATATTTTTGTGTTTTCCTGAAAATGTTTTAGAAGTGGAGGAGATGAAAACGAGATGCAAATGGCAAATAATGTAAGTGCAAGAGATGAGAGTTTATGATAGGTACTTGGTAGGCTTGATGTAGAACCTCCTCGGCAACGACGCCAGAAATTCTTCCTCCTACTTCTTGAGCTTGCATTGTTTTCTCCCTTAAAGAGGAAAGGGTGATACAACAAAGTAGAGATAAGTATTTCCCTCAGTTAAGAACCAATATATCAATCTAGTAGGAGGCACAAGCAAGTCCCTAATAGATGCACCTACACAAACTAACAAACACTTGCACACAACACGAAAAAGGGGTTGTCAATCCCTTCACGGTCACTAGCAAAAGTGAGATCTGATAGAGATAGATATAAAAGATAAGTAAAAGTGAAAAATAAAGTAAAAATAAACAAAGTACAACAAGGTATTTTTGTATTTTTGGTTTTATAGATCTGAAAATATATGATGGTAAATAGAACTGGGGGCCATAGTTTTCACTAGAGGCTTCTCTCTTGAAAGGACGCATAGGCGGTGAACAAATTACTGTTGAGCAATTGATAGAAAAGCGCATATTTATGATGACATGTAAGGCAATGATCATGAGCATAGGCATCACGTCCGTGACAAGTAGACCGAAACGATTCTGCATCTACTACTATTACTCCACACATCGACCGCTATTCAGCGTGCATATAGTGTATTAAGTTAGCAAGAACGGAGTAACTCCTTAAGCAAGATGACATGATGTAGATGGATAAACTCAAGCAATATGATATAAACCCAATCTTTTTATCCTTAAGGGAAACAATACAAATACGTGCCTCGCTACCCCTTTTGTCACTTGGTGAGGACACTGCAAGATTGAACCCATCACAAAGCACCTCTCCCATTGCAAGATAGATCAATCTAGTTGGCCAAACCAAATCAATAAATAAGAGAGAAATACAAAGCTATCTTAATCATGCATAAAAGAGTTCAAAGAAGACTCGAGTAATATTAATAGATAATCTGAGCATAAATTCACAATTCATCAGATCTCAACAAACGCACCACAAAAGAATATTACATTGAATAGAACTCCAAGAACATCAAGGAGAACATTGTATCAAAGATCAAAGAGAGAGAAGAAGCCATATAGCTACAAGCTACGAACCTGTATGTCTGTGGTAAACTACTCACACATCATCGGAAGGGTAACAAGGTTGATGTAGAAGCCCTCCTTGATCTGTTGGAGATATGCCCTAGAGGCAATCATGTATGATGATATTTCCTATGTGTTTATGAATAAAGATAGTCCTTGGACATTATCAATCATGTGTATCATCAAGTATGTGACTTGTTTGTGGGACTATTCATTGTATGATGACTGTCCTAAAAGGTCCCTAGTCGAAAGGGTTGTGTGGACGCACAGCCGACTAGACTAGCATATGACATGGTCGATGGCTCGGTCTCACTATCCATGGAGCTTTGGATGCTAACCGAATAATATGGACTTGGAAAGGTTTGGTTGAATTCGACGTAGTCGGATCTGAGTCGAGATAAGATCCAAGTCGGACAAACCCAACTATGAGACGCAGCGATATGTCATCTGTGAGTCTCTAGTACAACATATGTTCTATATCCTAAGACCTGAGCTGATGCATGTACTCGGGATGGTGACAGACTTGCTTTGGGCCGACCAAACGCTACTCCGTGACTGGGTAGTTACAAAGGTAGGTTTCGGGTTTGTCCAGTCCCATGCTGCGAGACATGATTGAGCAAGATGGGATTTGCCCCTCCGACCAGGAGAGATATACTCTGGGCCCCTCGTATGATCCGACCAGGATAAGCATGGCCATGCGACAGGGATTATGAGATAATCTGGTTTGTGGTCGGTATCACTGGAATGAGAAAGAGGTCGGGCTAGCACAAGGATGACAATCTCGCCTTGAGCCTGACAACATATATCATGCGGCAAAGGGAACAGAAGTGTAACACATTGTACAGGTTCGCCTAACCAGCTTCATAGTCTGCTTGGTGGTTGGTACGCCTTGCTAGAGGCCGCTACCAACCGTGCAGGTCGGAGGTGATCCGAACTGTGACCAAGCCGACTTGAACCTAAGGGGTCGCGTGCTTAAGGGAAGGAACCTACGAAGTCAGATCCGAGGACATTGGTCGGATGTGGTCCGAGCTGTATTCGGATTCTGGCCGAGTAGATTTGTGGGCTTTAGGGTCCGTGCGAGGCCCAAGTGTTGAGCCTACGAGGGACGCCTATATAAAGTGGAGGTGCGGAACACTCATGCGGTTGATCGCTTTGGCGCTGCGACTAGGGTTTGCATGTGTCGCGAATAGCCACCTCCACTCGCCGCCGACTGTGTGATCGGACCTAGCAGTCCGCCGCACGGTGTTCCTCCTGCACGCGCGGATACCGTTAGAGGCGATGAACTTGCGCCACTCTGGCGAACTTGTATGTGGTATCGGACGACCGGCTATTCGAGGGAGATCGGACAAGGAGGAGACGATCCACGCTGATGCGCTGCCTCAACTCTACTTCCGCTGCATGGCACTGCGCGTCTAGTGGTAACGATTTGTGATCCATCTCCCGTAGCATGTTCTTGGCTGTTCTGCGCGTAGGAAATTTTAATTTGCAGTCGACGCACCCTACCGTAGATCCCAACAGTGGTATCAGAGCCTCTGCTATAGGATTTGGATTCATATCATATGCATATTAGATATGTGGAGGCGGCAGATGAGATCTGTTGCCGTTGATGAGATCGGCTATGTGCACAGTTGATGAGATCAATTGCACATGGGGATTGAAGAAGTTATGTTTTTTGATGATCGGAGTCGATGAGGTCGTGACACAACCTACCCCTACCGGTCGGTATCTGCCATCGGGGTTAACGGTGAAACGTTAAACCGAATCGGACTCGCGATGATCGATAAGATCGGTCAGATCAGAAAATTCGGCGTGATCGGAGTTCAGATGTGATCTGTGTGTGTAGCGCCGTGTATTTCGTACCCAACACACAAACCGGTAGAATGCGATTTTATGCATAACTTTGTTTTGCAGGTTTGATGTGAATAGTATGGCTCATGTGTATGTGATGCATGTGTGTAATTTATACGTGGCCTGCGTGTCATGTTTGTCAGACGCCAGGAGCCAAAGTGTTGTCATTATATTGTATAACGAGCTGTGTGTCGACTTGTGACTCTATGTAAAATTCATTACTAGTTGTAGTAGTTGGATAATAGAGATCAAGTTGGTGTCTTGGCGTCCCGGCGTGACAAACAAGATGGAGTTCCTAGATGGTCATCGGAGTCGGAGCCGACCTGGAAGAATATCCATGAAGGAGCCATACTACTTCACAATATGTGTTTATTTGTGATTGTTATGCTTCTTTGTTTCTATGCATGTTAGAATGGTAGAAAGATCCCTCACGAATATCAAGTAAATTGCCATTCCCGATGTTGCACCTTCGCACGTCAAGTACGTCTAGTAGTGGGCTCATAAATTTGGGGTGCTGCTAGGTGTCCTTGAACTGAAGGGTTTGTGTCGGACACGGACATGCACTGCATCAGGTTAACTTGACAAGGCTATCAAAACGGTTTTGGGCCTTGTGGCAAAGAAGGTTGGGAGCCGGGGTATGAGATACCTTCCCAACCGACAGGAGTCGTATAGAGATATGATTAGCAAGGAGTTGCTTACCGAATAGGTATGTTGGCTAGTAGTGATGCTAAAGCTCACTAGTCACATGCGCTAGTCGGATCTTGAATCACTGAGAGTTTGCGGAGGGATGCTGACTTCAGTGGGAGTATTTCTGTTTAGGCTAGAATTACTCTACATAAACACATTGCTTAGTGATTGCATATTTTATGTTGTAGATCAATGGCACCACCTGCTCCACCCAACTTTGCATTGAAATCAATTCTGGAAAAGGATAAACTGAATGGAACAAACTTTACCACCTGGTATAGAAATCTAAGAATTGTTCTCAAGCATGATAAAAAGGAACATGTTCTAGAGGATCCACTTCCAGAGGAACCTCTCGATAATGCTAATGCCACAACTAAGAATGCCTACCAGAAACTCGTTGATGAATCAATGGAGATTAGCTGTCTGATGCTGGCTTGTATGGAGCCCGATTTGCAACAGCACTTCGAAAATGTTGAGTCTTATGATATGATCGAGAGTCTCAAGAGCATGTTTCAGACACAGGCTAGGATCGAAAGGTTCAATGTCTGGCGATCCTTGATGGATTGCAAGCTAAAGGAAGGTGATCCACTGAGCCCACATGTGATCAAGATGATCGGATATGTGCAAGCTTTGGATCGTTTGGGCTTCCCGCTCTTGGATGAGCTGGCTACTGATGCTGTTCTGGGTTCTCTTCTGCCCAGCTATGGGACATTCATCTCGAACTATCATATGCATGACATGGATAAGAAGCTCACTGAATTGCATGGGATGCTCAAGGTGGCACAACAGGATATTAAGAAAGGCACACATCAAGTGTTGATGGTGCAGAAATCGGCTAAGTTCAAGAAGAGTTGGTCCAAGAAAAAGGCTAAGGCAAAGGGCACGGAGACGGTAACCTCTACCGCTGCGCCGAAGTCTGGACCGGACTCGAAGACCGTTTTCTATCACTGCAAGGAGACAGCAAACTAGAAGAGGAACTGTAGCAAGTGGCTTGCAGAGCATGGCAAGAAGGCCGGAAATGCTTCTTCAGGCAAAGGTACACTTGTTGCATATGTTATAGACATTTACCTTGCTGACATACCTAGTAGCTCTTGGGTATTTGATACCGGATCGGTTGTTCATATTTGCAACTCGATGCAGGGGCTGGTAAGAACTAGGCGTGTGGCACAAGGGGAGATTGACATCAGGGTCGGCAACAAAGCAAGAGTTGCTGCATTGGAGGTCGACCCGATGCAGCTCCAGCTTCCTTTCCGATTCATTATGGGATTGAATAATTGTTATTACATTCCTGCACTTAGTCGGAACATTATTTCTGCCTCATGTTTGATGAGTCAAGGTTATGAATTCAATTTAAAGGACAATGGTTGTTCGATATTTTTGAATGATATGTTCCACGGCTATGCATCCATTATTGATAGGCTATTTATATTGAATCTAGAACAGGAAACGGTCTATAACGTGAATGTCAAGAGGCATAAGCCTAATGAGATAAATCCAACATACTCCTGGCATTGCCGGCTTGGACACATTAGTCTGAAACGCATGAAGAAGCTCCATGATGATGGGCTCCTAACTTCGTCCGACTTCGGGTCGTTCGAGACATGTGAATCATGCTTGCTCGACAAGATGACTAAGTCTCCTTTCGCAAAGATTTGCGAGAGGGTGTCCGAGCTATTGGAACTTATACATAGTGATGTGTGTGGTCCAATGAGCACAACTGCCAGAGGTGGCTATCAGTACTTCGTGACTTTTACCGATGACTTGAGTAGATATGGATATATTTATTTGATGAGGCACAAGTCGGAGACTTTTGATCAAAGAGTTTCAAAACGAGGTATAGTACATGAGCCAGGAGTTTGATGATCATCTAAAAAGTTGAGGTATAGTACCTCAGCTCACACCTCCGGGTACGCCACAGAGAAACGGCATGTCAGAACGGAGGAATAGGACCTTGTTGGACATGGTCCGGTCAATGATGAGCAAATCAGATTTACCCTTGTCATTCTGGGAATATGCTCTAGAAACTGCAGCTTTCACACTTAATAGGGTACCATCAAAATCCGTAGACAAGACACCACATGAGGTGTGGACCGAGAAGAGTCCCAGTTTGTCTTTTCTAAAGATTTGGGGTTGTGAAGCATTTGTCGAGCGACTTATGTCAGACAAGCTTACACCCAAGTTGGATAAATGCATATTCGTGGGATATCCGAGGGAAACTTTGGGATATAGCTTCTACAACCGTGAAGAGAACAAAGTGTTTCTTGCTCGGAACGGGGTTTTCCTTGAGAAAGAGTTTCTCAGTCAGGAGGCCAGTGGGAGGACGGTCAGACTCGAAGAAAATAGAGGACCACTCGGGGACGGCTCGGCTGGTGATGAGATCATATTGGAGTTAGTCAGGGAACCCGTAGTGGAAGCGGCACCGGAACCACGGAGGTCGAAGAGATTGCGCAGAGTGCGCGATGTATTGTTGCTAGAAAGCAACGAGCCGGCCACATATGCGGAAGTGATGGTGAGCCCAGATTCCGAGGCATGGCTGGAGGCCATGAGATCCGAGTTAAAGTCCATGGATGAGAATCAAGTCTGGGACTTGGTTGATCCGCCATCTGGCGTAACTGCCATTGGTTACAAATGGGTCTTTAAGAAGAAAACCGATGTGGATGGAAATGTTCAGATCCACAAAGCTCGGCTTGTCGCCAAAGGTTATGGACAAGTTCAAGGAATTGACTACGACGAGACTTACTCCTTGACCGAGTTTAGAATCATACTACCTATAGCTGCATATTTCGATTACGAGATATCGTAGATGGATGTCAAAACGGCTGTCCTTCACGGAAATTTAACCGAGGACGTGTATATGATACAGCCCGAGGTTTTTGTCGATCCGATTAGCACTAGTAAGGTATGCAAGCTCAAGAGATCCATTTATGGGTTGAAGCAAGCATCTCGGAGTTGGAACATTCGTTTTGATGAGGTCGTCACTGGTCTCGGTTTCATCAAAAGCGAAGAGGACTCTTGTTCATACAAGAAGTTAAGTGGGAGCTCGGTAGTGTTTTTGATCTAGTATGTGGATGACATACTACTGATCGGAAATGATGTTTCGATGCTAAACTCGGTCAAGGAGTCATTGAATGGCAAGTTTTCGATGAAAGACCTTGGTGAAGCAGTGTATATTTTAGGCATTAAGATCTATAGGGATAGATCGAGGAGGCTGCTCGGCTTAAGCCAGAACACATACATAGATAAAGTGTTGAAGCGGTTCAACATGAGTGAGGCGAAGAAACGGTTCTTTCCACTCTCACATGGTATAAGGCTAAGCGAGACTCAGAGTCCTTTGACATCTGATGAGCGAAGCAGGATGAGTAGGATTCTGTATGCCTCGGCAATCGGATCCATGATGTATGCCATGATATGTACAAAGCCTGATGTTGCTTTTGCAATAAGCCTAACAAGCAGATACTAGGCCAACCCAGGTGAGAGTCACTGGGCAGCGGTAAAGACTATTTTGAAGGACCTGAAAAGGACTAAGGAGATGTTCCTAGTTTATGGAGGTGAGGAAGAGCTCGTCGTAAGGGGTTACGCCGATGCTAGTTTCCAAACCGACAGAGATGATTGGCGATCACATTCGGGATTTGTGTATGTCCTGAACAGAGGGGCAGTGCACTGAATGAGTTCCAAGCAGGATACGGTGGCCGATTCTACCACAGAAGCCGAATACATTGCGTCTTGTGAAGCTGCAAAGGAAGGTGTTTGGATCCGGCATTTTCTAGATGATCTTGGTATTTTCCTAGCCTCGGTGAAACCGTTGGACCTTTATTGTGATAATTCTGGTGCCATCGCACAAGCCAAGGAGCCGAGGAATCACCACAAGGTCAGACATAGATCAGAAATATCACCTGATATGAACGATCGTAAAGAATGGTGATGTAGAGTTATGCAAGATTCACATGGATGCAAATGTTGCAGATCCGTTGACTAAGCCACTTCCACAACCCAAGCATGAGGGGCACGTTAGAGCTATGGGCATTCGATGTCTATTTGATTGACTCTAGTGCAAGTGGGAGACTGTTGGAGATATGCCCTAGAGGCAATCATGTATGATGATATTTCCTATGTGTTTATGAATAAAGATAGTCCTTGGACATTATCAATCATGTGTATCATCAAGTATGTGACTTGTTTGTGGGACTATGCATTGTAGATGACTGTCCTAAAAGGTCCCTAGTCGAAAGGGCTGTGTGGATGCACAACCGACTGGACTAGCATATGACACGGTCGATGGCTCGGTCTCACTAGCCATGGAGCATTGGATGCTAACCGGATAATATGGACATGGAAAGGTCTGGTCGAATTCGACGTAGTCAGATCCAAGTCGAGATAAGATCCAAGTCGGATAGACCCAACTATGAGACGCAGCGATATGTCATCTGTGAGTCTCTAGTACAACATACGTTCTATGTCCTAAGACCTGAGCTGACGCATGTACTCGGGATGGTGACAGACTTGCTTTGGGCCGACCAAACGCTACTCCATGACTGGGTAGTTACAAAGGTAGGTTTCATGTTTGTCCAGTCCCGTGCTGCGAGACATGGTCGAGCAAGATGGGATTTGCCCCTTCGATCAGGAGAGATATACTCTGGGCCCCTCGTGTGATCCGACCAGGATAAGCATGGCCATGCGACAAGGATTATGAGATAATCCGGTTTGTGGTCGGTATCACTAGAACGAGAAAGAGGTCGGGCTAGCACAAGGATGACAATCTCGCCTTGATCCCAACAACATATATCGTGCGGCAAAGGGAACAAAAGTGTAACATGTTGTACAGGTTCGCCTAACCAGCTTCATAGTCTTCTTGGTGGTCGGTACGCCTTGCTAGAGGCCGCTACCAACCGTGCAGGTCGGATGTGATCCAAACTGTGACAAAGCCGACTTGAACCTAAGGGGTCGCGCGCTTAAGGGAAGGAACCTACGAGGTCAGATCCAAGGACACTGGTTGGATGTGGTCCGAGCTGTATTCGGATTGTGGCCGAGTAGACTTGTGGGCTTTAGGGTCCATGCGAGGCCCAAGTGTTGAGCCCGCGACGGACGCATATATAAAGTGGAGGTGCGGCACACTCATGCAGTTGATCGCTTCGGCACTGCGACCAGGGTTTGCATGTGTCACGAATAGCCACCTCCACTCACCGCCGACTGTGTGATCGGACCTAGAAGTCCGTTGCACGGTGTTCCTCCTGCACGCTCGGATACCGTTAGAGGCGGTGCACTTGCTCCACTCCGGCAAACTTTTACGTGGGATCGGACGACCAGCTATTTGAGGGAGATCGGATGAGGAGGAGACGATCCCCACTGACGCGCTGCCTCAACTCTACTTCCGCCGCACGACACTGCGCGTCCAGTGGTAACGATTTGTGATCCATCTCCCATAGCATGTTCTTGGTTGTTCTATGCGTAGGAAATTTTAATTTGCAGTTGACGCACCCTACCGTAGATCCCAACATGATCGAATCCCCCTCCAGCGGAATGCCGAAAAGGGCCCCAAGATGGGATCTCACGAGAACAGAAGCTTGCGGCAGCAGAAAAGTATTTTTGGTGTGCCTCTGGTGTAGAGGGAATATTTGGGTATTTATGGAGCAAAGATTAGGGTTAGGGGAGTCCCGAGGGGCCCACAAGCCTGGCAGCGCCCCCCACATAGGGTGCATCCTCAGGGCTTGTGGCCCTCTCGTGGCTCCTCTGGCCTCCTCTCGAAGCTTTGTGGTCGTCTTATGGTCCAAGAAAAATCATCGTAAAGTTTTATTACGTTTGGACTCCGTTTGGTATTGATTTTCTGTAAAATACTAAAATAAAAAAACAGCAATAGGCACTGGCCACTAGGTTAATAGATTAGTCCCAAAAAATGATATAAAATAGCATATTAATGCATATAAAACATCCAAGATTGATAATATAATAGCATGGAACAATAAAAAGTTATAGATATGTTGGAGACGTATCAGAAATCAATATATTCAAGCAAGGATGGTGTGGCGGCAGCGGAATCCTCGTGGTGGACCTGTGTCATCAGGCTCTGCAGTTGCGACGACATTTGCTCCAACATTGGCGGGGAGCTTGGGTGGTAGTTCAGGAGCGGATTAAGATTGTGGTCTGCATCGACGATATCTGGAAGACGAAACGTGTGCTGGGTTAGTGGTTGATAGATGGCAGGTGTGGTTTCCTCCTTCGGCATCTTAGTCATGGTGGGGTGCTAGATCTGGAGTTTGATGGTGTGTCTAGTGTGTTGCCCCGGTTTGATTCGTTCAACGGCAATGGCTTCACTTTTGATTAGCCACCTTGGAGGTCCGCAAAGCTGCATATCAACAATGGATCCGCGTCGAGCTCGGGTGAGGAGGTGATCCATTTTTTTCCTTCGGTGGCTGCTATGGTGGTGCCGGAGGTAGGTGACGGGCGTTGGTGTAAATCTCAGAGATGTTCTGCTGTCTTTTTCAGTTTTGTCATGTCGGTCTTTACGTGAGTTGTACTTTGATTTTTATGATATGAATGAGACACGTATTACCATGCCAAAAAATACACACGTTGCACCAGTGGACGCGCGGCTGTTTGGATGGCAGCCCCGGGATACCCTGACAAATTATTGGCGTTTGACCCATCGTTTGGGCGTGCATTTGTTTTGTTCCTGACGTTTCGGACCTCAACCAAAATTTTGGTCTCCAGTCTTATTTTCCGCCCACGGCTGACGATTCCCGTGGCGGTAGAATCCCTCGCCAATAAATTGAAACGCCCATGATTAGGCAGGGCCGATGCAGGCTCAATCCAAACAGGCCCTAGGTATCCCAAAAAAATTGATCAGATATCAACACTAGGATCGCTCGTCCGCTATCTGGTTGTCCCTGGAGTTAATTGCGAGATAGTCCACAATTAAGTCTAGGTCAAGAAATTGGGACCAACTTTATTTTTTTAGGCCATTACCTGTTTCGGTCAAGCTAAATAAATCGAACTAATTCTCGTTTGAACTGTTTTCTGACAGCCAAACTGACAGATGGGACCTACTCTCAGGAATGACATGGAGGGAAGGCATGCGGCACATGGTAACTACGCTATGTCGGGATCAGTTGGTTAGTACGGCCCAGTCGGACTAAAGGAAATATGCCCTAGAGGCAATAACAAAGTTGTTATTTTATTCCTTATTCATGATAAATGTTTATTATGCATGCTAGAATTGTATTAACCGGAAACTTGATACATGTGTGAATACATAGACAAAACACCGTGTCCCTAGTATGCCTCTACTTCACTAGCTCGTTGATCAAAGATGGTTTAGTTTCCTAGTCATGGACATGTGTTGTCATTTAATGAACGGGATCACATCATTAGGAGAATGATGTGATGGACAAGACCCATTCGTAAGCTTAGCGTAATGATCATTCAGTTTTATTGCTACTTCTTTCTTCATGTCAAATACATATTCCTCCGACTATGATATTATGCAACTCCCGGACACCGGAGGAATGCCTTGTGTGCTATCAAACATCACAACATAACTGGGTGATTATAAAGATGTTCTACAGTTATCTGCAAAGGTGTTTGTTGGGTTGGCATAGATCGAGACTAGGATTTGTCATCCGAGTATCGGAGAGGTATCTCTAGGCCCTCTCGGTAATGCACATCATATGAAGCCTGGTAAGCAATGTGACTAATGAGTTAGTTGCGGGATGATGCATTATGGAACAAGTAAAGAGACTTGCCGGTAATGATATTGAACTAGGTATGAAGATACCGACGATCGAGTCTCGGGCAAGTAACACACCGATGACAAAGGGAATAACGTATGTTGACATTGCGGTTCGACCGATAAAGATCTTCATAGAATATGTGGGAACCAATATGAGCATCCAGGTTCCGCTATGGGTTATTGACCGGAGAGGTGTCTCGGTCATGTCTACATAGTTCTCGAACCCGTAGGGTCCGCACGCTTAACGTTCGATGACAATATGTATTATATGAGTTATGTGTTTTGGTGACCGAAGGTTGTTCGGAGTCCTGAATGAGATCACGGACATGACGAGGAGTCTCGAAATCATCAAGAGGTAAAGATTGATATATTGGAAGGTAGTATTCGGAGAACGGAAGGGTTCCAGAATGTATCGGGTACATACCGGAGTACCGGAACCCCCCGGGGAAAGACATGGGCCATAGGAGGGAGGCTAACCAGCCCACAAGGGGCTGGCGTGCCCCCCACCAAGGGGAGTCCGAATTAGACAAGGTATGGGGGTGCCGGCCCCCTTTCCTTCTCCCTGTCCCTCTCCTTCCCCCTTTTCCCCTTCGATAAAAGGAAGGGGGGCCGAATCCTACTAGGAGCCCAAGTGGGACTCCTCCCACTTGGGGCGCGCGTAGGGCCGGCCTCCTCTCCCTCCCTCCTTTATATACAGGGGTGCCCCTAGAACACACACCAATTGCTCCAAGCCATGTGCGGCGCCCCCCTCCACAGTTTACGCCTCTGGTCATATTCTCGCGGTGCTTAGGCGAAGCCCTGCGTGGATCACATCACCATCACCGTCACCACACTGTCGCGCTGACGGAACTCATCTACTCCTTTGACCCTCTGCTGTACCAAGAGCTCGAGGGACGTCATCACGCTGAATGTGTGCAGAACTCAGAGGTGTCGTACGTTCGGTACTCGATCGGTCGGAACCTGAAGACGTTCGACTACATCAACCGCGTTAAGCAAACGCTTACGCTTTCGATCTATGAGGGTACATGGACACACTCTCCCCCTCTCGTTGCTATGCATCTCCTAGATAGATCTTGCGTGAGTGTAGGAAAACTTTTGAAACTACATGCTACGTTTCCTAACACGGACAACACCAGGTGAGCTTTCTCTCTCTTCTGGTCTGAGGTGAACTCCCTCTCCCGCGACCACATGGTATGTCTCCAACTTATCTACTTTTCCAAACTCTTTTGCCCTTGTTTTGGACTCTAACTTGCATCATTTGAATGGAACTAACTCGGACTGACGCTGTTTTCAGCAGAATTGCCATGGTGTTATTTTTGTGCATAAATAAAAGTTCTTGGAATGACCTGAAACTTCACGGAGACTTGTTTCATAATTAATAAAAAATAATGGCGAAAGAATCAGCAAAAGAGGGCCCACACCCTCTCCACGAGGGTGGGGGTGCTCCCTACTGCCCTAGGCGCGCCCCTGCCTTGTGGGCCCCCTGGAGCTCCACCGACCTCAACTCCAACTCCATATATTCACGTTCGGGGAGGAAAAATCAGAGAGAAGGATTCATCGCGTTTTACAATATGGAGCCGCCGCCAAGCCCTGTTCTTCCTCGGGAGGGCTGATCTGGAGTCCGTTCGGGGATCCGGAGAGGGGAATCCATCGCCATCGTCATCATCAACCATCCTCCATCACCAATTTCATGATGCTCACCGCCGTGCGTGAGTAATCCCATCGTAGGCTTGCTGGACGGTGATGGGTTGGATGAGATTTCCATGTAATTGAGTTAGTTTTGTTAGGGTTTGATCCCTAGTATCCATTATGTTCTAAAACTGATGTTGCTATGACTTTTCCATGCTTAATGCTTGTCACTAGGGCCTGAGTGCCATGATTTCAGATCTGAACCTATTATGTTTTGATGAATATATGAGTGTTCTTGATCCTATCTTGCAAGTTATAGTCACCTACTATGTGTTATGATCCGGCAACCCCGAAGTGACAATAATCGGGACCACTCCCTATGATGACCGTAGTTTGAGGAGTTCATGTATTCACTAAGGGCTAATGCTTTGGTCTGGTACTCTATTGAAAGGAGGCCTTAGTATCCCTTAGTTTCCAATAGGACCCCGCTGCCACGGGAGCGTAGGACAAAATATGTCATGCAAGTTCTTTTCCATAAGCACGTATGACTATATTCGGAATACATGCCTACATTATATTGATGAACTGGAGCTAGTTCTGTGTCACACTATGTTATAACTGTTGCATGATGAATGCCATCCGACATAATTATCCATCACTAATCCATTGCCTACGAGCTTTTCACATATTGACCTTTGCTTAGTTACTTCTCCGTTGCCACTGTTACGATTGCTACAAAACGGTTAGTGTTACTTTTGCCATCGCTACCATTACTTCCATACTACTTTGCTACTAAATACTTTGCTGTAGATATTAAGTCTTTCAGGTGTGGTTGAATCAATAAATTTGGGTTGAATACTCTATCCTCGAAAACTGTTGCGATCCCCTATACTTGTGGGTTATCAAGACCTTTTTCTAGCGCTGTTGCCGGGGAGCATAGCTCTATTCTCTGAGTCACTTGGGATTTATATCTGTTGATCACTATGAGGAATCTGAAAGACAACAAAACCAAGATCTATCCCTCAACTACGAGGGGAGGTAAGGAACTGCCATCTAGCTCTACACTTGATTCACCTTCTGTTTTGAGTAAACTTGCGACACCTACACCGGCTATTGATTCTGATATGTCGCATGTTATTGATGATGCCACTTCTTCTATGCACGACGCTTATGATGATACCACTTCTCTGCTTGATAATAATGTGCCACTAGGTGAATTTCTTGATGAACAACTTGCTAGGGTGAGAGAGAATGAAATTACTGAAACTGATGATATTAATGAAAGTGATGATGAAGATTCTCCCCCTAGATATGAATTGCCTGTTGTACCTGAGGGTTATGTTATGGATGAAGAAACTGCTAGAGACTTTTTTGCTTGCAATGATAGATATGATCTTAAGAAACTATTAGCTAAACTGAAAGAAAAGTCATTGAATGCTAGAATGAAATATGATCCCGCTTTTGCTACTTCACCTATCTGTGTTACTGATAATGATTATGAATTCTCTATCGATCCTGAGTTAATTACTTTGATTGAATCTGATCCTTTCTATGGTTATGAATCTGAAACTATTGTGGAACATCTTACTAAGGGCGTGTCCGGTAACCCTCCATGGCCCCAAACTCCATGACTCCACGGCCAGCCGCCAGCCGCCAGCTTCTCGTAGGAAATCCCGGAGTCATCGGAGCGTTCGGCAGAGCAACTTCTTCCTTCGACTGATTTCTACCTAGGCCGAAAGGCCATTTAGATGTTTTTGGCCCACCTAGCATATTTACAAGATGGGCTATTGGTTGGGCTTTGACACAATTCTGTAGAGGGAGCTCGTTGTCGGGGAGAAAAAGCTCGTGGAGGAGATTAGTTGCAGTGAACCGGTACGCGAATTCACTTCGCGGTGGCATGCAAGTGTAATATCAGCCAACTCCCGCTTCTCCATTTTCTGAGAGCTTGGGTTTCCCAACTCCACCACTCCTCCAATTTTGCACTAGGGCAATAGCCAGCTTCTCTCTCGTATAACCATGTTTTGGACCATTTGGGTTTGCTCCCGACCTGGAGTGGAGGAGTTGAGAAGCCGGGGAGTTAACGAACACGCCCTAAATTGAATGATATAGCCACACTATTTACTCATGAGGAAAAAAAATTACTATTACTATATTCTTAAATTGTTTCCTTTCTCATTAAAGGGTGATGCTAAGATATGGTTTAATTCTCTTCCTCCTGGTTGTGTGCGTAGTTCCCATGATATGATTTACTACTTCTCTGCAAAATATTTCCCTCCTCATAAGAAACAACCTGTCTTGCGGGAAATATTTAACTTTGTGCAAATTGAAGAAGAGAGTCTCCCACAAGCTTGGGGGAGGCTTCTCCAATTACTTAATGCTTTGCCTGATCATCCTCTCAAGAAAAATGAAATACTTGATATCTTTTATAATGGACTAACCGATGCTTCCAGAGACCACCTGGATAGTTGGGGCGTCTCTCGCCGATTCCTTCGGTGGGAATGCTAGGGAAGGAGAGGTGGAGCTAAAGGGTAACGTGGCTCGCTTCAAGCTGGTCGCTGGCCATGAGAATGAAAAAGGTCACTGATGGCATCATGAACCGGGTGCCGGTTGCATAGAGGGGGAGATGAAATAAGGGGGCGGATTCATGTATGGCATGTCTACACGGATCCAATGCTATGGATAGGAACTCATAAAGTCGACTGCGTCATTGGAGTTTTAACAACACAACAAACGGAGGATGGCTTTTGAGGACGATGGCCTCGTCTTCATGGCGCAAATCACCTCGTCGGTGACATTAATGGAATTAAAGTCTTGGCAAACATATTGGTAGAGAATAAGGACGAGGATCATCAAGAACGCTGGCGAAGGGACGCACGGCGTCGCTGCGCTACTCTAACACGCCATAAATGATGGGCCGAGCCCGACTAATCCTAGTCAACACGGGGCGTATGCCTCTCTCGCAAGGCAAGCCCTGTGAGCAGGCCCCACTAGTTAGTTGGGCTGTCAAAAACGGTTCAAATGAGAATTAGTTTTATTTGTCATTACCATTTTGTTGGCCTAGCCTCCGTTATGATACTTTCATGCAATTAGCGTGAGTCCCTGTTTTGTTTCTCTCTTGCGGCTCAACAAAATTAGCATGAGTCATAGCAAAATTCATTTTCTGCTCACGAGCTCTCGCGATGAACAGTAAAATCAGAAGAAATGGAAAAACATTCAAAAAATTCTGATTTTTTTGGTGCAAACATGGATAAAAGTTTTACATGTCCACAAAATTTCATCTTGAAAAGACATTAGTGGAAGTCCTGCCAAAATAAAAATCAGCACTTCCAAAATGCTTACCAAAATAACACTTTTGGAGCATCAAATTTTTTGTCATGGCTTCCAAGAATGTGACTTCAAGATGAAATTTTGTGAGCACGTAAAACTATGTTTTCACCCCAAAATATTTGAGATGTTTTTATAATTTTTGGATTTTTACCGTTCACCGAGCTCATTTGAGCTCGAGCTCAAAACTCCACTTTCGAGTCCTGTATATTCCTAACTACACCTCTTTAGTCCACCTGAACCGGTCCCATGCATGCATGCAACCGTGCATGACGAGTAGTTAGTTGGGCCATGAAACCATTGTCGTCTCGAAAAAGTCTAAAACAAACCTTGAACTTGTAGACGAAAGATAAATCAAACCCTGAACTTTGAATCCTGGTAATTGGCACTCTGAACTTGTCAATCCCGATCAATTTCAAACCCTTGACCTGCGTGCCACACTGGGAATAGTCAATTCTGGCCGTGATAACATGCTACTCTCACTAATGAGAATTTGGGCCAGCCCACTATACCACAAGGAGGGTAGCGGGCTTTTGAAATGTTTGTGTCTTTTTAAAAAAAATCAAAAAATGTTCATGTTTACTTTTTTTCCATAAATTCCGAAAATTTTCTGGAATCAAAAATATATGTTCATGTGTTTTTTTGGGATTTCGAAAATATTTCGAAATTTCAAAAAATGTTAGTATTTTTAAAAAACTGTACAAATTTCCAAAAAAAAATCTTCTTAAAATTTTCATGCTTTTCAAAAAAAAATCTGGACCTTTAAAATTCTGATTGCATTTAAAATAGTCTTGATTTTCAACAAATTTTCAAAAATGTTCATGTTTTAAAGAATTTTTTCATAAATTCAAAAATGTTCCGTGTTTCCGAAAAAAATATTTGGGCGTTAAAAATTCTGTTTGCATTTCAAAGATAGTTTTCAGTATAAAAAATGTTTAAATTATGAAAAAAATGGAAAACCAAAAGTTTTTCATAGGTTTCAAAAAATGTTGTTGAAATTATAAATGGTGTCAAATTCTCCAAAAAAAAAATCAAATTTTGTAAATTATTTGTGTTTTAAAAACATATTTGGCATTTCAAAACAACTCACATTTCCTCTTCAAGAAAAGTTTCAGTTTTTTTCAAAAATGTTTTCATATATGAATGCTACTGTGTTTTCTTATATATATATATGAATGCTACTGTGTCTTCAAGTGTGAGGTCCCAAGTTCGAGTCCTGGCAGGCTCACTAGTTTCGTTATAGAAGACTAGTGGCTTCATGGATTTCAAAAAAATATGACCGTGTATTAAGAAAAGTGTTGAAAATGTACATTATGTATTTTAAAAATATCCAAAGTATATTAAAAGAATCATGTGTGCTAAAAATATACATTGTGTACTAAGAAAAAAAGACATGTGTAAAAAAAACAGAGCGATTAAAACCGGCAAAGAAACAAAAAGAAAAGCAAAAGAACCAAACAATACAAAGAAAACCAAGAAAGAAACAAAAGAAATCCAAAAATACAACAAAGTGAAAAACACAAAGAAAACCAGTGAAAACAGAAAGTGTGACGAAGGAAAAAAAAGGAAACCAATGAAAAAACAAAGACAAACCAAAAAGCCAAAAAAACAAAGAAAAACCAGATAAGAGCAAGCGAACCTACATCTAAGCACTAGCGGCGCGACCAACTGTGCTAATAGGCCGGCCCGATTCATCCTAATGTCCAGCGAATACCAACTAAACGCTTTGAAGGTTTGAAATAGACTGAGATTGACAAGTTCATAATGCCAATTTCTGGGATTCAAAGTTCAGAGTTCGATTTATCTTTCGTCTACAAGTTCAAGGTTTGTTTTGGACTTTTTCCTTGCCATCTCGGTGCTCACCGCACTATCGCATGATCATCACCGCCGCTCCACCAAATCGATCACGTACCATTATTTTACGTTGCCGCGCCTACGCGCGTATGCTGGCCGATCTAGCCTTTCTGCAAGAAAACCTCAACAAACAAGAAACCTGGATGAAGCACCCGTGCTAATCTACTTGGTGACAGAAACCAAACACATCCTAAGATGGGCGAGAGACGCGAGGAGAGGTCAGGCATCACGTGAAACACCACACTTGTAAACCCTCGCAACGCCCGTCAGATCGTCTGATTCAAGCCAGAGTCCTGCCTGGCCGGCTTAATTAAACGAGCAAACCAAACCCCAGCCGCCAGTCCAAAACACGGGCCTGCTATGCTGTGCCGGCTCCCCATTTTGCCACCTTTTCCCGCGCGCCGCGTGCAGTCGACGCGCAGCACAGACAGGGCTTGGCAAGTTGCCAAGTTCGGAACGGACGGCGCAGGGCGTGGTTGACCACTTGACCTGCATGTGCATGCACGGCACGCGGGCGTCAACTGCCAAGGCACGGGCGTGGGACGTCCGCCGTCCACGCACGCCGCGCCTGCCAACTGCCCCTTCCAACCGGGCCAAGCCAGCCATTGCCCGCTCGCGGCTCGCACATGTACACGGCCTGCACACACCACGCCGGCCGGACACACGGGCCACAAAGTTATAGCTGGCTCAGCTGCATTCCTCGTGATTAACTAACCAAAGCCCTCTGGCGTGATATTTCCTATGCCGCGCCCGGCCGGAGCTGCCTATAAAAGGCGATCGCCTGTGTGGTGTGACTCTGTGGTGCAGCACAGTCACACCACACACCACCACCACGCACAAAGCGTCCTAGCTTGATCTCAAGGGCGGCCATGGAGACGATGGCGGCGAACGGCGGTGGGAAGGGCCGGGCGGCGGCGAGGTACGGGGACAGGGAGCAGCAGGGCGCGGGGTGCGGAGGGCGCGCCGCTTCCAGATGCCGCTGCACTACCCGAGGTATACCAGGGACAACTACGAGGCCATGCCCGAGTGGCAGCTCGACCGCCTCCTCTCCGACTACGGCCTCCCCGTCCGCGGCAACGTCAATCAGAAGCGCAGCTTTGCCATGGGCGCCTTCCTCTGGGGCGCCGGAAACTGATCTGCCGACCGGCCATACATCTAATCTTCTCTCTCCACCGTGGAGCAGACGAGCAGTGCTCACGAGTCATGAATCATTCTCATGACACCTACGATGGATCAGAGAGATAGTATTATCCGTATACGCAGAGGTCGAATAGCTAGCTAGCTACCAAGTGCTTGCTATGACATGGCATATACGAGTATATGTGTTTGTATGCTAATTTGGACTCGTTGATCTTTTGAATTTCTAGCTAGCTACGGTGGTGTGTGGTGACTGATGTGTGGAACTGAGAATTGAGTATGTCTTAATAAACTTCTTGATGTATAGCTAATTTATGCTCCACACATGTAGTATAATATTGCTCTGTGTATAGCTAGTCGTGTTTGGAAGTGCAGCATAACATGCATGTGTGTGACCTATCTGTACTAGCATTCATGCTCATCTCGTGCTACCTGAATTAAATTTTTAAGCGCTCCTCGCCGGCCGGTCCGGAGTGTTTAGCGAGCAAAACGATTGGAAATTTCCAGAGGCCCTGGACGAAATGAAAGATAGGGCCCCAAAATTTAGAAAAGAAAAAATATATTGCTAAAGCATACACTCTTGTATAGCTATAAAACATATTGCTAAAGCATACTCAACAGATAGCATAGCATTTGCAGCCATATGATAATAATTGCAGCCATTTGCTGGGGGATTTGATGCCTCCGTAACAAAGTTACTTTTGAAAAATATGATGCTCGTACCCCCTTGAAGGTTGTTTTCACCGCTTGTTCGTTTATGTTATATGTCAAGACCCCGATCCTAAGTCACACCGATCTAGCATGTAACACCTCATATCAGTTTGCGGCCTCACACACGGTATTTCCATGGGTGTCGCCTTACCAGGCCTGGGACCGTTTGCGCCTTTTGACTCATGTATATGATAGTGTCGCTAGCATCCATATGACAGAGAATCCGGGCTGACATGGCTAGTCGTGAACCCAAATTGGCGTTAACTTACAGGGACAGACATACATGACCCAGCAACGAACGTGTCGATCAACAGCGAATGAACCCAAGTCGTAGCAAACTACAAGGACTCAAAGGAACACCGCGTGACATTTCCTCAAAAGGACAGACACAGGATCGAAGAAGGACACATGCCGGCCAACCTAAGTGTTCCGGAGCAGTAGCAAGCTACCATGACTCAATGGAAACACTAAGAGACATTTTCCGGTAAGAGAGGCTACCAAGGATAAACAACTAGGTAGTCAGATCCCACACATACCAAGCATTTCAAACATACACACAATATGCTCGATATGTGCAAATACAACATGGCATCACAACAAAACTCTACAACTCAAGTACTTTATTTAAAAGGCTCCAGAGAGCCATACATAACAATCATACAGATAGGGGTCACACGACCCGACATTCAAGTCATACACGCATAAAGTCACAAGCGGAAGCAACAAATCTGGGTACAGACATCTAGAAAGTAAAAAGGCTTGAGGAAGCCTATCTATCCTACAAGGGTCCACCACGTGCTCAGGATCACCACCTGGGCATCAGGCTACTCATGCACGTCGAGGTCTATGTAAAATCCGTCAGAAGGGGTGGCACTCTCTTCTGCAATTGTAATTAAGCAAACATGAGTACAAAGGTACTCAGCAAGACTTACATCAGATCCTACATACATGCACATTATCAACAAAGGGATAGTGTGGTTTATTGCAGCAAGCCAGTTTTGACTCTTGGCTAAACTATCTTACGAGACATCAACTTGTATTGTTTTGCGCACTCGAGTCCACTACTCACCACAGCAATACACTACCGAGGATCCACTCCCGTCATCCTCCGAAAGAGCCATCCACGGCACTCACACTTGTCTTGAGGCTTTTACTAGTTTCCATTTACTTGTCTATGAACTATATAGGCAACCAAGTAGTCCTTTACCGCGGACGCGGCTATTCGAATAGATGATGTTAACCCTGTAGGGGTATACTTCTTCACACACGCTTCCACCACTTATCACCGTTTACACAACATGTACTCGGCAACCTTCAAGCGGAAGCCCAACGAGGGTGTCGGCCACGGCCTGCCTAAACACTCAAGTCTCTAGTCCAGGTTTATTGCCTATTCAGGTTCCATCCGCAGGGAGTCCGGCCGAGGTTTCGACATACGGCCCTGAACGATGTGTGCAGGGTTCCCGAGACACCAAATGGGCGTTCGGTACATCGTGCCACGTACCTACCGCATCACAGCCCACCCTGAGGGTCAGCGTTGCGCACGGCCTCCAGTATACTACAAACATCAGAAACTACTTGCAACTCCTGGACAGAGGACAAGGGTGGTTAAGAAGCCGAGAGGGTCAATTAAGGATCCTAATGCATGGTAGTACCTGATTTTTAAATCACACATACAGATCTCAGTGCTTAAGGACGGTTCCAATGAAACAACCCACCATGTACTCCAACATGTCCTCTCATTGATACCTTTACCAAATCGTGTTCAACACATCACTCTCATTACTGACATGATCATTTCACTCTAGCCCATCTCTTAGATGAAACAGACCTGACACAACTCTAAGCATAGCAGGCATAGCAATAAGGTAGGAAACACAAACATGGCTCAATCAACTCCTACACATGCTAGTGGTTTCATCTAGTTATTGTGGCAATGATAGGTCATGCAGAGGAAATGGCTTCAACTACCGCAGTAAATGTGAGCTGGCGCGAGAACATGGGATTTTATTGATATGATCAAATGGGTGGTTGCTTGCCTGGCAGGTCGTCAGACTGGTACTGTCCTTCGATCAGGTACTCACGGTAATCCTCCGGGGCAGAACCTACCGCAAAGAGCACCGGTAACACAATCAATACACGACAATATGAAACAATATGATGCATGCATGTGACATGGAAAAATGAGTGTGTTGAGCTAATGCAACTATAATCAGATGGGTTTGAGCTATTTTGAACCAAAGATTCAAACCCAAACTCATTTTGTGATCTTAAATAGTGCCTTATCATGTTTTGCACTAAACAGCAAGGTTAACTTGTTTAAACATGCATTAAACCAGTACAGATGGATAGATTGGATTTTTCTGATCATTTTTCATATATAACACTTTGCATTTGGAGTTACACATTAATTTCTATGAATTTTTGAAGTTAGCACTATTTTCTGGAATTTCCTGAATAAGAATATATCCAGAAAATGCTTTACTGCGTCAGCATTGCGCCAGCAAGTCAACTGGGGCGGTCCAGGTCAAACCTGATCAGTGGGAGCCACTGGTCTGTGTCACTATTAGTTAATTAACTAATTAGGATTAGTTTAACTACTAATCTAGGTTTGACAAACGGGCAGGGCCCACATGCCAGTGACCTAGGTGGGTCCAATCCCTGGTGAAACTGGGTTGACTTGCCGGTGTTTAGCTGCCGCCAGTGTCCAGACGCGGCGGAGGGTGCGGGTTTTGTACTCCGGTGACCAAATGGACGGCGGAGACCACCTACGAGTAGCTGGGAGAAAGTCGCGTCAAGGGGTGGTGGTGGTTGAGCTCGGGGTTGCTGGAAATGATGCCGGCGACGAGCTTTGCGGCTGCCGGGGTTTGGGCGAGGCCGAACTCGTCGTTGTAGTGGTCCTAGAGGCATGGGGTCAGCTCCTACGTGGTCTACGCGAGGCAGTGAGGTTAGTGGACAGGGTGGCATGGCCATTGGGTGGCCGGAGCTACGTAGGCGACGAGCTCAGGCGGCGGCATGTGCGGTTGTTCTCGTTGCAGTCGCTGCAGTGGACGGCGGCAAGAACGGAGAGGAGGGGGAGATGCAGGGGCTCACAGCGAATTCAGCGAGCTAGGCGGCGGGGTCAGGGACGAGCTGGAGCGAGCGTGACGGCAAAGGGGATCTCCGGTGACGGCGAGGCGGAGCGAGGTCGTTGTGGTGACTCCAGGGCGAACGAGCGCTCGGGGCTCGGTCTGCTCGACGAAGCAGAGGGCGGCGGAGCTCCTGGACACGGCGAGGCAACGTAGAGACAGCGGTAGCCGCCACTACGATGGCGGTGCGGCTGCGGCTGCGTTGGCCATGGGTGGAGAGGGCGAGAGAGAGGCGCTGGGGGCGAATGGAGGTGTCGGCGAGGTCGGGGCGGCGTCCAGGGGGTCAACCATGCGGCGAAACAGCGCGCGGGGTGAAGCAGGCGAGCTGGGAGGTGCGTGGCGAGCTCGGGCACGCCGGCGCTCACCTCCCTGCCTGCCTGGCGGGAGGAAGCAGCTGGCTGGCACAGGCCAGCACAGTGCCGAGCCGCCAGGTGGGCCTGCTAGGTAAGTTGGCCTGGTAAGCTCTTCTCATTTTATTTCTGCTTTTCTTTTTTTCTGTAACTTTGTGGCTTTTCTAAAAATTCTTAGGCACTTTCAAAAATCATGAAACTGCTCATGCCCAATGTTTAGAATATATCCAACAGTAAACATTTTAGTTTATGATTATTTGGACATTTAAAATATTTTATAGCATTTAAATGTCCAAATTCAAAAAACAAATTAATCCAGTGACCTTAGGTTGTCCTAGAAAATTGTGCACCATTTTTGTCAGAGGTTCTAGACCAACGCAAAGATGATGAACATTTTAGAAGGGCATTTTAGGTTCAATGAAAAATATTTTAGTAAACCCTAGTTGGATTAAGGGGGTGCTGGGGGTTCTGTCATCCCCATTTCCAAGTTTCTGAGCAAAGTAAACATGATGCAGTCATTCTAATGCATGAACTAACTAGGGTTGTGACAACTCACCCCCACTCAGAAAAATCTCGTCCCGAGATTTAGGATCCTTCGGAAAGAAGGTGGGATACTCAAGTCGAAGACGATCCTCCCTTTCCCAAGTGGCTTCTTTCTAGGAATGTTGTGACCATTGAACCTTGAGAAACTTCATGTTATGGCGTCGAGTGGTATGCTCGGCTCGACCAAGGATACGAACGGGATATTCCTGATATGTGAGGTTATCTTGGAGATCAAGCATTTTGTGGTCCACTCCACGGATAGGATCCGAGAAGCAACGCCTGAGTTGAGAAACGTGGAAGACATTATGGACTTTGGAGAGGTGCGGAGGTAGTTCCAACTGGTAGGCAACTTCTCGTTTGGCAAGAATGCAAAAAGGACCAATGTAGCGAGGAGCCAATTTTCCTTTGATACCGAAGCGATGGGTTCCCTTCAGAGGAGTAACGCGAAGGTAAGCCTTCTCGTCAACTTCAAAAGTCATGGCCTTATGTTTACGATCATATTGGCTCTTTTGACGAGATTGGGCTGTTTTCAACTTTTCACGAACAATGCGAACTTGCTCTTCTGCTTCCTGGATCATATCCGGGCCAAAGAATTGTCTTTCCCCAGTTTCTGACCAGTTAAGAGGTGTTCGACACCTTCGTCCATAGAGAACATCAAAAGGAGCTTTGCCTGATAGCTATTGTTATAAGCAAATTCGGCAAATGGAAGGCATTTCTCCCAATCCATTCTGAATGAGATAACAGAAGCTCGGAGTATATCTTCCAGAATTTGATTGACGTGTTCTACTTGACCACCTGATTGAGGGTGGAAGGCGGTGCTAAAAGAGAGACGAGTTCCCATAGCATTTTGGAAACTTTCCCAAAATTGAGAGGTGAAGAGACTTCCACAATCCGAGTTAATTTCCAATGGAACACCATGGAGAGACACTATTCGGGAGATATACAAATCTACTAGCTGACTAGCGGTTATACTCCCTCGAACAGGTAGGAAATGGGCTACTTTGGAAAGATGATCGATGACAATGAAGATAGCGTTATTCCCTCTCTTGGTCCTGGGAAAACCAGTGATGAAATCCATACCAATTTTATCCCATTTCCATTCGAGAATAGCTAAAGGTTGAAGGGTGCCAGCAGGCCGTTGATGCTCTACTTTAACATGACGACACACGTCGCAATTATCAATATACTAAGCAATTTCTCTCTTCATCCTAGTCCACCAGAACCTCTGGCGTAGATCTTGATACATTTTAGTACTACCGGGATGAATGGTGAGAAGAGATTCATGAGCTTCCTTAAGGATCAATTGCCATAGTTGTCGCTTCTTGGGATCCACTAAACGGCTTCCGAAGTACACGACACCTTGATCATTCATAGAGAAACATTTAGCAGCTCCGCTAGCAATGCTCTCCTTGATCCGAGATATCCCCTTGTCATACCGCTGAGCTTTTATGATATGGTCCGTAAGGGTAGGTGTCGGTGTCAAAACCGGCAGATCTCGGGTAGGGGGTCCCGAACTGTGCGTCTAGATGGATGGTAACAGGAGACAAGGGACACGATGTTTTTACCCAGGTTCGGGCCCTCTCGATGGAAGTAAAACCCTACTCCTGCTTGATTGATATTGATGATATGGGTAGTACAAGAGTGGATCTACCACGAGATCAAGGAGGCTAAACCCTAGAAGCTAGCCTATGGTATGATTGTTGTAATGGTTGTGTGTCCTACGGACTAAAACCCTCCGGTTTATATAGACATCGGAGAGGGCTAGGGTTACACAGAGTCGGTTACAAGGGTAGGAGATCTACATATCCGTATCACCAAGCTTGCCTTCCACGCCAAGGAAAGTCCCATCCGGACACGGGACAAAGTCTTCAATCTTGTATCTTCATAGTCTTGGAGTCCGGCCGATGATGATAGTTCGGCAATCCGGACACCCCCTAGTCCAGGACTCCCTCAGTAGCCCCCGAACCAGGCTTCAATGACGATGAGTCTGGCGCGCATATTGTTCGGCATTGCAAGGCGGGTTCCTCCTCCGAATAATTCATAGAAGATTGTGAACACCAGGATAGTGTCCGGCTCTGCAAAATAAATTCCACATTCCATCGTAGAGAGAATAATATGTACACAAGTTCAATCTGCTAACGTATTTTGTGGCATGACGTCACGCCACTACCAAGCCTTCACTTGAATCTTTTTTATTATACCACCTCAGCGCGTTTAGCGAAGCAGTTTCCTTGGCACGTCTTGTCGAAGCAGAGATCATGTTCCCCTTATTCCAGGATTCCCATCAATACGGACGTGGGTAACCCAACCGCGCCATTGATTGTGGCGCTTGGGAGATAAGCGAGTTTTACCAGGCCGGTGGGGACGCATAGTCTTCATCCGCCCATATATAAGGGGATAAGGATCCACCTTTTTTACCTACGCCTTCTTCCTCCTTTGCTTATCCATCTCCGCGCACTCGAGCTCCAGCGCCCAAGTTCGCACATCTCGTCTCAACCTTCTCCAGCCATGTCCCGGAGTGGGAGGCAAGTGGATGGCCTCCTCCATCATGGAGGGGCGCATCGAAAAACTGCGCGGCGCCGGATACCTATCCAGCGACATCACGCACCGGCTGCCCGACAAGGGGCAGCTCGTCCCCACCCCCAGGCCCCATGAGAGGGTCGTGTTCCTTCCCCACTTCCTCCGCGGACTGGGCTTCCCACTTCATCCCTTCGTCCGGGGGCTCATGTACTACTACGGCCTGGACTTCCACGATCTGGCGCCAATCTTCATCCTCAACATCTCGGCGTTTATCGTCGTGTGCGAGGCCTTCCTCTGCATCTGGCCCCACTTCGGCTTGTGGCTAAAGACCTTCAATGTCAAGCCGAAGGTAGTGAAGGGCGTCCAAGCGGAGTGCGGAGGCGCCATGGTGGGCAAAATGCCCAACGTCCTCTGCTCGAGGGCGCCTTTGTGGAAACCATCAAAGGGTGGCAATCGGGGTGGTTCTATATCACCGAGCCGCGTGACCCTAAATGGGCAGCGGCCCCCGAGTTCAGATCTGGTACTCCCATGCAGCTCACCTCCTGGAAAAAGAAGGGCTTGCTATGGGGCAGTTCGGAGGAGCTGACCGGACTCCAGTCCTGTCTCCGGACCTTGGTGAACAACAAGCTCAAGCTTGTCAACGTGATCCAGGTCATGCTCGTCCGGGGCGATTCTCCCCTGCCAACAGCGGGCCTTCAATCTGTGGGAGTTCGATCTAGCACAGCACCGGACCCTGAGCGGGCTCTTCGACATGATGTACGAAGCCGCCTGGAGGGTGCTATTCAAGGGCGGAGAAGCCCCCGCGTCCGCGACTGAAGATCGCGGATTCAGCACCAAGCGCCCGGCCGGTGTGGTAAGATATGTTATCCTTTATGGGACATTTATTTCTTTCATAGTTTGACTCTATTGTGGGATCTAAAACTCCCGGTGCCTTTAACAGGACTGGCAGAGGATGTCCGGACAGGTTAACTGTCCGGCTCCCCTCCCCGAAGACCCAGCGGATGCCCGTTTAACGGGGCTGCTAGTCCCGGCACTTTATGTGGTGCCGGAGAAGAAGGCCAAGAAGAAGGCCACGGGAACCCGAAGGAGTTCCCGGCGCCAGGTGGTATCAGACTCATCGTCCGATGGCTCCGAGGCGGACTCCTCCCCCGAAGATGAGGAGGAGAAAGAGGACTCTCCCCAGGAGGGGGAGAGAGGAAGAGGAAGGCTTCCCTAACAGGGGAGGCCGAAGGGTCCAAGAGGGGAAGGACCCTTCCTCCGGACAGCTCCGCTAACACCAACGTTGGCGACGAAGGGTGGCCCTCAAGGGCCAAGCCTCCGGCAAGATCGTAAGTATCCGGATTCCTGAATGATTTATAATTTCTCTTTCGTGCCACATGTTGTCCTTCTAATGCCGCACACTACCTGTAGTCCGGCCGAGGATGATCTTCCCGTTTCATCGAGCGGGTCCTTGGCTCCGTCGGATGTGGATTCCATTCCGACCGCCTCCACCCCTCGTGATGCTGACGACGCCGAGGTTGGATCCCAGGAGGGGACCCATCAGGAGGAGGCTCCAAAGGTGCCGCAAGGCAGCCTCCCGGACTTTGCGCCGGACTCCGTGCCGGAACCCGCAGTGGTTCCGGAGTCCGGCGGGCGGCCCCTTCGTAAGAAGGGCAAGACCGTGACGCCGGCAGCCTCCGTCCAACCGGAAGCGCCGGACAACTTGTTGGAGGCGCTCAATGGCGCTTCCATCGAGGAAGAACACCGCACAATCATGGGTGCGGTGATTCAGAAGGTTCGGCTTGCCAAGAGCGGGCTGACCGAAGCCTGCATCAGCCTTCTAACAGGCTTTGAGGTAAGAAGTTTAAAATATGTAATGTAATACCACATAGACAGTAGCCCCGGATGCTCAGTTCGGTGTTCGGAAAGAAAAGCCGGACTGAGGATCTAAAAAGATATACGCAGGAGTTCTAAAAATTATGTCAATATGGGATTGCAGGCTGCGCTGCTGAACTCTGCCGCATTGACTGCGGAGGTCGGTGCTTTGAAGCAAGACCTCGAGCGGGCCGAGAACGAGCTCGGCCTTGCCAAGAAGCAGCTCGAGGACAAAGAAGGTGAGTAACACCGTAATAAATTTGTACCTTACAGAAAAGGATTTTGGTTGCAATAGAAATAACAAGGATAACTTGGGTACTGCAGGGGCCACGAACAAGGTGGCGACCCTAAGGGAGGCCGTGTCCGCGGGCGAACGTAATGCGGCCGTGGAACGAGCGGAGCGAGAGAAGCAGGAGGCGCGGGTGGTGGAGGTGCGGCAAGAGCTCTAGGCTCTCATGGAAAAGCATGAGAGTTTGGAGCGCGACTCGAAGACTCGAGAGTCCGAGCTTGCCTCGGCTCTTGAGAGTGCCAAAGCCGCTAAGGCTGAGGCCCATAAGGCCCTTCATGAGATGGAGGCGGTGAAGAAAATAGCGGTGTGTAAGGCATTTTTCATGCAAAGCAAGCATGTGAATGTGAATTACCTGTTACTTACCCGAATTCGGAGCTCTCCAGGAGCGTTTGCAGATCTGCCTTGTAGCGTGTCCGATGCCGCCGCATTCTACCGGGCCGAGGAGGGGAGCTCAACGGAGAAGGTCTTCTGGTCTAAGTATGCTGAGGCCGGACATCCGGTGCCCCTTAGCGACCAGCTGAAGCAGCTGGTCGAGCTCCACAAGGTAGCCGAGCAGGCCATGAAGGGCCTCATAGTCCGGCTGTGGCCTGAAGAGGCCATGCCTGGGAGCTACTTTGGCATGGTGCGGTGGCTGGTGGATGCGTGTCCATGGGTGGAAGTCATCAAGCGCTCCGCCTGCATTGAAGGTGCCCGTCGGGCCCTTGCCCGCGCAAAGGTGCACTGGGCAGGCTGGATGCTGAGAAGCTTATAACGGACGCGCCGCCAGTGGGCAAGGAGTATCGTACGCCCGAGATGTACTATAAGAGTGTCTTGAAGGGTGCCCGCAAGATTACGGATGAGTGCCCCAAAGATGTAATTTTTGATTAAACTCGCAATGTGTTATCCTGTGCGCTGAAAACTTTGTTCATATGCGCTAAGCAACGCTTATTGATTTAAAATATTACCTTCTGTGCGGCCGTTTATTAAATCTGAGAGATGGCAAGTCGTCGGCTTCAGCCCCAATGCCACGAGTGCTGGGGTGTTCGGGATAAACTTGAGCACTCTTGTTTCCATTTTTGGGTCCATCTAGGGAGGCGCTCAACACAACGAACAAGGCAACCGGACTTATAATGCTTGAACACTCTCACTTAGCCATATAATTATATAATTTTAAATTTCGGTGAAGCCCCTAGTATTCGGAAGACCGAGTTCGGGGAGCTATCCACGCCTGGGCTGGACGAAGCCGGTTCCTCGCTCTAAACGGCATAAGTCTTTAAGGACTCTAAAAGACCTCTCGAACAGCGACCAGCTCTCGCCTTATCATGACAGTCAGTTTTAGCTTTCTCCACTGAGGCGCTCGCCCAGCTCAACCGAGGCGCAGTCGCAGTGGTTCTACCAGTGCTACCTTAGCCGACGGAACGGAACGTAAGGTACCAAAACATGGGAGCCGGGCAAACCCAACTACTGACCCAAGACATGATTCGGAGCTGATGCATATAGTGCTATAAGTTCGGGGTGCCGCACTTGTGAAAGTGTTCGGACTTATCACACCATAATGCGGGGAACATAAGCCCCTGGTGTATTCGGCCGTACCAGAGTGTACGGATGCAAGATGTCATAAATGAACATATATAAGAAAAGGAATGCAATTATGAGCGAAAAGTGATGCATTGTTTATTCATGGAATTCTGCCATGAGTGCAGAACGATACAAATAGTGCGGTAAGCAAGGGATTGGACTATTTAAACATGTCCCCCTCCAGGGGTAGGCTGCGGACTGGTGTATTTAACAATTTTAATGCTCATAATGGAGACCACCTGAATGTTCGTAGTAGCCTTTGTCCTTCCCTGGCTGTTGCATCGTGAGTTCGGCAGGTTCGCCGCCGGACAGGGTCTCTGGTAAACGGAGTCCTGTGGATAAAAAGAAGAAAAAAGGAAAATAAAAAGAGCGACACACTTAGGAGCCCCTGGTGTGGTTGAGCCGCACTCCGGGCCTGTCGTGGTCGTGCCCCTCCCCCTATGCCCATGGTATCTCCAGAGCGTAATGATGTACGCGAAGAGCTGGTCTTGCAATCATGCAAGGGCTAGGGTTGGGGCCGCATTGCTATGCATGCTCGGAACGTGCCAGGTGGTCTTGATTGATGTTACTCCGGGCACGTTTGGCCATGTCCGGTCGTTTAACGGCCGGACTCGAAAATTGCCTTAAAAGGCTGCTCTGTACTTCTGCCGCGAGAGCCGCTGTGTGTTCCTCCGTTCGGAGGGAGCGTTCAGTATTTCTGTTGACCGTGATGACTCCACGAGGGCCCGGCATCTTGAGCTTAAGGTATGCATAATGCGGCACCGCATTGAACTTTGTGAACGCGGTTCGTCCGAGCAGAGCGTGATAGCCACTGCGGAACGGGACTATGTCGAAGATTAACTCTTCGCTTCGGAAATTATCCGGGGATCCGAAGACCACTTCTAGTGTGACTGAGCCTGTACAATTGGCCTCAACACCTGGTATGACGCCTTTGAAGGTCGTATTTGTATGTTTAATCCTTGAGGGGTCTATGCCCATCTTGTGCACTGTATCCTGATAAAGCAGGTTCAGGCTGCTGCCGCCGTCCATCAGGACTCTAGTGAGGTGAAATCCATCAACGATTGGGTCTAAAACTAATGCGGCGAGTCCACCATGGCGGATACTGGTAGGGTGGTCCTTCCGATCGAAAGTGATCGGGCAAGAGGACCATGGATTGAACTTCGGGGCGACTGGCTCCATCACATATACATCCCTTAGTGCACGCTTCCGCTCCCTCTTGGGTATATGGGCTGCGTATATCATGTTTACCATCCGCACTTGTGGGGGGAAACCCTTCTGTCCTCTATTGTTCAGCGGCCGAGTCTCCTCCTTGTCATCGCTGTGCAGCCCCTTGTCATTGTTTTCGGCAATTAACTTGCCTGCCTGCTTGAATACCCAACAATCCCTGTTGGTGTGGTTGGCTGGCTTTTCAGGGGTGCCATGTATCTGGCAAGAGCGGTCGAGTATTTGGTCCAAATTGGATGGACCCGGAGTGGTTCTTTTGAATGGCTTCTTCCGCTGACCGAGTTTAGAGCCTCTGAATCCGGCGTTGACTGCCGTATCCTCATTGTTATCGCCGTTAACGCGGCGTTTGTTTTTGTTTCGACGCGACCTGCCATTGCGGTCCTTAGTATCCGGACTGCCAGCATTTTTGCTGAGGTTGTTGCTGCGGGCTAGCCAGCTGTCCTCCCCCGCACAGAAGCGGGTCATGAGTGATGTGAGGGCTGCCATGGATTTCGGCTTTTCCTGTCCCAGGTGCCGGGCCAGCCACTCGTCGCGGATGTTGTGTTTGAAGGCTGCAAGGGCCTCCGCATCCGGACAGTCGACGATTTGATTTTTCTTTGTTAAGAACCGTGTCTAGAACTGTCTGGCCAATTCGTCTGGCTGCTGAATTATGTGGCTTAGGTCATCGGCGTCTGGTGGTCGCACATACGTGCCTTGGAAGTTGTCGAGGAATGCAGCTTCCAGGTCCTCCCAACACCCAATTGACTCTACGGGCAAGCTGTTAAGCCAATGTCAAGTTGGTCCTTTAAGCTTGAGTGGGAGATACTTGATGGCGTGAAGATCATCACCACGGGCCATATGGATGTGAAGGAGATAGTCTTCGATCCAAACCGCGGGGTTTGTTGTGCCGTTGTATGATTCAATGTTCACGGGTTTGAACCCTTCGGGGATTTGATGATCCATTACTTCATCTGTGAAGCATAGTGGGTGTGCGGCGCCTCTATACTGGGCAATATCGCGACACAGCTCAAGAGAGCTTTGTCTACTGTGTTCGGCCCGGCCGGAGTTGCTGTATCCGGCACGACGGAAGTCGTCTCGCATCGTGGGGTGCCTGTGTGATCCATAGATCGATCTTGATTGTCTTGCCTTGTCCTCCAATATGTCTTGCAAGTCCGGCGCATTCCCCCGTGGCTTCGTACTTTTCGAGCGGTGCCGGGGTACGGTCCTAGTGGAGGGCCTAGATGCCTCTCTGTCGCGGCCACGAGGTGGTCGGTCTGCCGTATTGTGCGCTGGTGATGAAGGTTTGTATGCTTCCTCCTCTAGTCGGGGGAGCAACTTGCGTTTTGGGTAGCTTTTGGAGGGGCGTTCGAGTTCATACTCTTCGGCCGCGAGGACCTCGGTCCATCTGTCGGCCAGCAGGTCTTGATCAGCTTGAAGCTGTTGCTGCTTTTTCTTTAGGCTATTCGCCGTGGCGATAAGCCTGTGTTTAAAACGCTCTTGTTCGACGGGATCCTCGGGCACGACGAATTCGTCGTCGTTGAGGCTTGCCTCGTCTCCGGAGGGAGGCATGTAATTATCATCCTCGACCTCTTCGTCTGCCGCTCTCTCGTGAGGGCTGGCTTATGCATCCTCCTGTGCTGAATCTTGCTGGAGGGGGTTGTCCTCGGCACTCTCTGGGGTGTTATTATCTCCGGTGCCGGAATCTCCATTCTTGATGTGGCGGGATTTAGAGCGGCGCCGCTGGCGTCGGCGCTTGGGCTGTTTCTTAGGGGAATCTGCCTCCGCTGCTTCTTCGCCGTTCCTGTCCTTCGGGATGTCCACCATGTATATGACGTATCACGAGGTGGTCTTCCAGTGCCCCGTAGGCGCTGGTTCTTGATCGTCTCCGACATCGTCGTCCATACCGTCGATGTCTTCGGAGTCGTAGTCTAGCATGTCGGTTAGATCGTCGACAGTGGCTACAAAGTGGGTGGTGGGTGGGCCTTGAATTTTTTCATCGTCCGCATCCCAACCATCTTGACCGCAGTCCGGCCAGGGCTCTCCTGATAACGAGAGATGTTTTAGCGAATTCAGAACGTCGCCAAAGGGTGAGTGCTGAAAGATGTCCGCGGTGGTGAACTCCATGATCGGCGCCCAATCGGATTCGATTGGTAAGGGCGCAGGAGGTTCGGAGTCCGGCGAGGAGTCCGGCACCTCAGAGTCACGAGCCTTACAAGGGACAAGGCCAGTACCCGTCCTCAATCTGCACAGTCGGCTCCGAACTAAGGGTCGGAGCGGACTCATGTGCGGCCTCCAGGGCACTGTCCGACGGCAGAGCTAAATCATGCCCGTCGTGACAGTGCGGCGCGCTCGGTTGTGGCTTGAATCCATCGAAGATCAAGTCTCCGCGGATGTCAGCCGTGAAGTTTAGGCTTCCAAATCTGACCTGACGGCCAGGGGCATAGCTTTCGATCTGCTCCAGATGGCCAAGCGAATTGGCCCATAGTGCAAAGTCGCCGAACACGAAGATCTGTCTGGGGAGAAAAGTCTCACCCTGGACTGCGTGGTTGTTGATGATTGAAGGAGCCATCAAGCCTATCGGTGACGACACAGAGGAACTCTCAATGAAAGCACCAATGTCAGTGTCAAAACCGGCGGATCTCGGGTAGGGGGTCCCAAACTGTGCGTCTAGGCGGATGGTAACAGGAGACAAGGGACACGATGTTTTTACCCAGGTTCGGGCCCTCTCGATGGAGGTAAAACCCTACTCCTGCTTGATTGATATTGATGATATGGGTAGTACAAGAGTGGATCTACCACGAGATCAAGGAGGCTAAACCCTAGAAGCTAGCCTATGGTATGATTGTTGTAATGGTTGTCCGTCCTACGGACTAAAACCCTCCGGTTTATATAGACACCGGAGAGGGCTAGGGTTACACAGAGTCGGTTACAATGGTAGGAGATCTACATATCCGTATTGCCAAGCTTGCCTTCCACGCCAAGGAAAGTCCCATCCGGACACGAGACGAAGTCTTCAATCCTGTATCTTCATAGCCTTGGAGTCCGTCCGATGATGATAGTCCGGCTATCCGGACACCCCCTAGTCCAGGACTCCCTCAGGCACCCACACCTGGCGCTTCTGAGAGCCAGAACCGGATGAGGAACCAGTGTCACGGGCGTGCTTCCGTGTAGCTTCGATGTCGGTCTGACCTGTCTCAGCACTGATAGCCTTGTTCACTAGCTTCTGGAGGGAAGTGCATTCGTGCAGTCGAAGATCACAGCGAAGCTCAGGGCTGAGTCCCTTGTGGAACCTCGCCCGCTTCTTGGCATCGGTGGATACTTCTTCAAGTGCATAGCGTGCTAGATTCCCAAACTCTCTGTTGTATGCATCCACAGTGATTCTACCCTGGGTGAAGTTACTTCGCTCCTCCCGCTTACGACCCATAAGACCTTCCGGGATGTGATGCTCATGGAAGGCCTCGCTGAACTCTGCCCAAGTTGTAACCTGGCCAACTGGGCGCATGGCGTCATAGTTCTCCCACCAAAGGCTGGCGGGGCCCTGATACGTCTCCAACGTATCTATAATTTTTGATTGTTCCATGCTATTATATTACCCCTTTTGGATGTTTATGGGCTTTATTTTACACATTTATATCATTTTTGGGACTAACCTACTAACCGGAGGCCCAGCCCAGGCCATATTGCTGTTTTTTTTTGCCTATTTAAGTATGTCGAAGAAAAGGAATATCAAACGGAGTCAAAACGGAATGAAACCTTCGGGAGCGTTATTTTTGGAACAAATCTGATCCGGAGAGCCTGGAGTGCAAGTCAAGAAAGCTCCAAGGGCCCCACGAGATAGGAGGGCGCGCCCCCCCCTCTGTAGGGTGCGCCCCCTGTCTCGTGGGCCCCTCGGGCGTACACCGACGTACTTCTTCCTCCTATATATACCTACGTACCCCAAAAACATCCAGGAGCACCACAAAACACAATTTCCACCGCCGTAACCTTATGTATCCGCAAGATCCCATCTTGGAGCCCTTGTCGGTACACTGCCGGAGGGGGAAGCAACCACGGAGAGCCTCTACATCAACATCCTTGCCCCTCCGATGAGTTGTGAGTAGTTTACCACAGACCTACGGGTCCATAGTTATTAGCTAGATGGCTTCTTCTCTCTTTTTGGATCTCAATACAATGTTCTCCCCCTCTCTCGTGGAGATCTATTCGATGTAATCTCTTTTGGCAGTGTGTTTGTCAAGATCCGATGAATTGTGGGTTTATGATCAAGTTTATCTATGAATAATATTTGAATCTTCTCTGAATTCTTTTATGTATGATTGAGTTATCTTTGCAAGTCTCTTCGAATTATCAGTTTGGTTTGGCCTACTAGATTGATCTTTCTTGCCATGGAAGAAGTGCTTAGCTTTGGGTTCAATCTTGCGTTGTTCTTACCCAGTGTCAGAAAGGGTTGCAAGACACATATTGTATTGTTGCCATCGAGGATAACAAGATGGGGTTTATATCATATTGCTTGTGTTTATCCCTCTACATCATGTCATCTTGCTTAATGCGTTGCTCTGTTCTTATGAACTTAATACTCTAGATGCATGCTGGATAGTGGTTGATGTGTGGAGTAATAGTAGTAGATGCAGGCAGGAGTCGGTCTACTTGTTTTGGACGTGATGCCTATATACATGACCATGCCTAGATAATCTCATAACTATGCGCTTTTCTATCAATTGCTCGACAGTAATTTGTTCACCCACCGTAATACTTATGCTATCTTGAGAGAAGCCTCTAGTGAAACCTATGCCCCCCGGATCTATCTCTTATCATATTTGCTTTCCATCTAATTTGTTTGCATCTTTACTTTTTGCATCCATATTGCAAAATACCAAAAATATATTTATCTTATCATACTATCTTTATTAGATCTCACTTTCGCAAGTGGCCGTGAAGGGATTGACAACCCTTTATTGTGTTGGTTGCGAGTTCTCAGTTTGTTTGTGTAGGTGCGTGGGACTTTTGAGGAGCCTCCTACTGGATTGATACCTTGGTTCTCAAAACTGAGGGAAATACTTATGCTACACTTTGCTGCATCACCCTCTCCTCTTCGAGGAAAACCAACGCAAACTCAAGACGTAGCAAGAAGGATTTCTGGCGCCGTTGTCGGGGAGGTCTTCGCTCAAGTCAAGACATAACAAGTACCCATCACAAACCCATCTCCCTCGCATTTACATTATTTGCCATTTGCCCCTCGTTTTTCTCTCCCCCACTTCACCCTTGCCGTTTTATTCTCCCTCTCTTTCCCAATCTCCTCCTCTCTTTTTCGCTTGTCATTTTTCTGTTTGCTTGTGTGTTAGTTCGCTTACCTTGTCGTTATGGCTAGTCCTCCTATCTTTGTTCTCACTCCCGAACAAGAAATTCACAATTTTAAGCAAAGGGAGAGAGAAAGTTTAAAAGATGCTTGGCATAGAATTTGCATTGCCCAATATAAAGCTACTAGGAAGCTTTCTACTTCCGTTCTTCTCTGCAATTTATATGTAGGCATTACCCCTTGGAATAGATGTGTTCTTGATATTGCTACCGGAGGTGATTTTATGAGTAGCCATACTTTTGATGCCTATAATGCTATGTTAGATTTGTTTGGCCCACCACCTCTTTTGGTTAATGGAACGGTTTTAACTCTAGAACATGTGATGGAACGGCTTTATACTATTGAAAATAAAATTGCCACTGTTGAGTTGATTGAAAATTTGGATAAAAAGATTCATAATCACATTACCCAATTTGGATCTACGGTTGGAGTTACTTCGAAAAATCTTAAGGAAAAAGAACCTATAGTCAATGAAAAAATAGATCTCGACTCTTCTAGAATCAGTAAACTTGAGGATATCATTACAAACTTGGATTCCGCATTTTCCCCCATGAGAAACACTCCAAAACCCCCTACTAAAATTGCCAAGTTTATTTATGTTCCTAAAAATAAGGGTGAATCTTCTAGTAAGGGAGATGTGGATCTCAAATCCATAAGTGTTCTTCCCAATTGCCTCTCTATCGTTAAGGAACCTTTTGCTACCAATGAATTTCTTGAATTTTTTCCTAAAGGTTTATACATTGTTAAAAGGTAAGAAACCCCTAGAGATCACAAGCGCTCTATTGATGAATTTAGTGCCAAAGATGGCACTCGTTAGATCTATCTTTGCTTTTTGTGCCTAGCTAGGGGCGTTAAACGATAGCGCTAGTTGGGAGGCAACCCAATTTTTTCTTTATGTTTTTAGTTTTTGCTCATGTTTAGTAATAAATCTTGCATCTACCTTCTGGATAGATGTGTTTTTATCTTTTAATTAGTGTTTGCGCCAAGTAGAACCTATAGGATAACCTACGATGATAGTTGATTTGATTCTGCTGAAAAACAGAAACTTTGCACGCACGAATATAATTTTTTTAAATCACAGGAATGTGCTTTTGCATTGATTCTTTTTGCTTCTGTTCAATAGACAAATTGTCCGGGACTTCCTATTTTTGTAGGATTTTTAGAGTTCCAGAAGTTTGCGTTAGTTACAGATTGCTACAGACTGTTGTGTTTTTGACAGATTCTGTTTTTCGTGTGTTGTTTGCTTATTCCAATGCATCTATGGCTAGTAAATTAGTTTATAAACCATAAAGAAGTTGGACTACAGTAGGTTTAACACCAATATAAATAAAGAATGAGTTCATTACAGTACCTTATGTGGTGGTTTTGTTTTCTTTCACTAACGGAGCCTATAAGATTTCCTGTTGAGTTTTGTGTTGTGAAGTTTTCAAGTTTTGGGTAAAGCTTTTATGGACTATGGAATAAGGAGTGGCAAGAGCCTAAGCTTGCGGATGCTTATGGCACCCCAAGATATTCAAGGATAGCCAAAAGCCTAAGCTTGGGGATGCCCCGGGAAGGCATCCCCTCTTTCGTCTTCGTTCATTGGTAACTTTACTTGGAGCTATATATTTATTCGCCACATGATATGTGTTTTGCTTGGAGCGTGGTGTATTATATTAGTCTTTGCTTTTTAGTTTACCACAATCATCCTTGCTGTGCACACCTTTTGGGAGAAGCCTATTTGATTAGAATTTGCTAGAATACTCTATGTGTTTCACTTATATCTTTTGAGCTTAAAAGTTTTTGCTCTAGTGCTTCACTTATATCTTTTAGAGCATGGTGGTGTCTTAATTTTGAAGAAATTTCTAGTCTCTCATGCTTCACTTATATTATTTTGAGAGTCTTTTAGAACAGCATGGTATTTGCTATGATCATAAAGTTGGTCCTAGAATGATGAGCATCCAAGTTGGGTATAATAAAAACTATCATAGAAAGTGAATTGGATGCTATGATCAATTTGATGCTTGATAATTGTTTTGAGATATGGAGGTGGTGATATTAAAGTCATGCTAGTTGTATGATTATGAATTTAAAGAATTCTTGTGTTGAAGTTTGTGATTCCCGTAGCATGCACGTATGGTGAACCGCTTTGTGATGAAGTTGTAGCACAATTTTATTTATTTATTGTCTTCCTTATGAGTGGCAGTCGGGGACGAGCGATGGTCTTTTCCTACCAATCTATCCCCCTAGGAGCATGCGCGTAGTACTTTGGTTTTTGATGACTTCTAAATTTTTGCAACACGTATATGAGTTCCTTTGATTAATGTTGAGTCCATGGATTATACGCACTCTTTCACCCTTCCACCATTGCTAGCCTCTCTTGTACCCACAACTTTCGCCGGTACCATACACCCGCCATTCACCTTCCTCAAAACAGCCACCATACCTACCTATTATGGCATTTCCATAGCCATTCTGAGATATATTGCCATGCAACTTTCCACCGTTCCGTTCATATGACACACATTACTTTTGTCATATTGCTTTTTGCATGATCATGTAGTTGACATTGTATTTGTGGCAAGGCCACCTCCATAATTTTCATAGATGTCGCTCTTGATTCATTGCATATCCCGGTACACCGCCGGAGGCATTCATATAGAGTCATATCTTGTTCTAGCTTTGAGTTGTAAATCCATAAAAGTGTGATGATCTTCATTATTAGAGCATTGTCCTAGTGAGGAAAGGATGATGAGGACTATGATTCCCCCACAAGTCAGGATGAGACTTCGGACTTTACAAAAAGAAAAAAAAATAAAAAAAGGAGAAAGGCCAAAAAAAAGAAGGCCAAAGAAAAAAAAAGAAAAAAAAGAAAAAAAAAGAAAGAAGAATAAAATGAGAGAAAAAGAGAGAAGGGACAATGCTACTATCTCTTTTTCCACACTTGTGCTTCAAAATAGCACCATGATCTTCATATTAGAGAGTCTCATATGTTGTTACTTTCATATACTAGTGGGAATTTTTCATTATAGAACTTGGCTTGTATATTCCAATGATGGGCTTCCTCAAAATTGCCCTAGGTCTTCGTGAGCAAGCAAGTTGGATGCACCCCACTTAGTTTCTTTTATTGAGCTTTCATATATTTATAGCTCTAGTGCATCTATTGCATGGCAATCCCTACTCACTCACATTGATATCTATTAATGTGCATCTCCATAGCCCGTTTATACGCCTAGTTGATGTGAGACTATCTTCTCCTTTTTGTCTTCTCCACAACCACCATTCTATTCCACATAGTGCTATGTCCATGGCTCACGCTCATGTATTGCGTGAAAGTTGAAAAAGTTTGAGATTATTAAAGTATGAAATAATTGCTTGGCTTGTCATCGGGGTTGTGCATGATTAAATACTTTGTGTGATGAAGATAGAGCATAGCCAGACTATATGATTTTGTAGGGATAACTTTCTTTAGCCATGTTATTTTGAGAAGACATGATTACTTTGATTAGTATGCTTGAAGTATTACTATTTCTTATGTCAATACGAACTTCTATTTTGTATTCATTTGGGTCTATACATTCATGCCACAATAAAGAAAATTACATTGAGAAATATGCTAGGTAGCATTCCACATCAAAAATTTCCTTTTTATCATTTACCTACTCGAGGACGAGCAGGAATTAAGCTTGGGGCTGCTTGATATGTCTCCAACGTATCTATAATTTTTTATTGTTCCATGCTATTATATTACCCCTTTTGGATGTTTATGGGCTTTATTTTACACATTTATATCATTTTTGGGACTAACCTACTAACCGGAGGCCCAGCCCATATTGCTGTTTTTTTTTTGCCTATTTCAGTATTTCGAAGAAAAGGAATATCAAACGGAGTCCAAACAGAATGAAACCTTCGGTAGGGTTATTTTTGGAACAAATCTGATCCGGAGAGCCTGGAGTGCAAGTCAAGAAAGCTCCGAGGGCCCCACGAGATAGGAGGGCCCCCCTGTAGGGCGCGCCCCTGTCTCGTGGGCCCCTCGGGCGTCCACCGACGTACTTCTTCCTCCTATATATACATACGCACCCCGAAAACATCCATGAGCACGACAAAACACAATTTCCACCGCCGTAACCTTCTGTATCCGCGAGATCCCATCTTGGAGCCATTGCCGGCACTCTGCCGGAGGGGAAAGCAACCACGGAGAGCCTCTACATCAACATCCTTGCCCCTCCGATGAGTTGTGAGTAGTTTACCACAGACCTACGGGTCCATAGTTATTAGCTAGATGGCTTCTTCTCTCTTTTTGGATCTCAATAAAATGTTCTCCCCCTCTCTCGTGGAGATCTATTCGATGTAATCTCTTTTTGCGGTGTGTTTGTCGAGATCCGATGAATTGTGGGTTTATGATCAAGTTTATCTATGAATAATATTTGAATATTCTCTGAATTCTTTTATGTATGATTGAGTTATCTTTGCAAGTCTCTTCGAATTATCAGTTTGGTTTGGCCTACTAGATTGATCTTTCTTGCCATGGGAGAAGTGCTTAGCTTCGGGTTCAATCTTGCATTGTTATTACCTAGTGACAGAAAGGGTTGCAAGACACGTATTGTATTGTTGCCATCAAGGATAACAAGATGGGGTTTATATCATATTGCTTGTGTTTATCCCTCTACATCAAGTCATCTTGCTTAATGCATTGCTCTGTTCTTATGAACTTAATACTCTAGATGCATGCTGGATAGCGGTCGATGTGTGGAGTAATAGTAGTAGATGCAGGCAGGAGTCGGTCTACTTGTTTTGGACGTGATGCCTATATACATGATCATGCCTAGATAATCTCATAACTATGCGCTTTTCTATCAATTGCTCGACAGTAATTTGTTCACCCACCGTAATACTTATGCTATCTTGAGAGAAGCCTCTAGTGAAACCTATGCCCCCCGGATCTATCTCTTATCATATTTGCTTTCCATCTAATTTATTTGCATCTTTACTTTTTGCATCCATATTACAAAATACCAAAAATATATTTATCTTATCATACTATCTTTATTAGATCTCACTTTCGCAAGTGGTCGTGAAGGGATTGACAACCCCTTTATTGCGTTGGTTGCGAGTTCTCAGTTTGTTTGTGTAGGTGCGTGGGACTTTTGAGGAGCCTCCTATTGGATTGGTACCTTGGTTCTCAAAACTGAGGGAAATACTTACGCTACACTTTGCTGCATCACCCTCTCCTCTTCAAGGAAAACCAACGCAAGCTCAAGACGTAGTAGGCCCTCAAGATGATAAGCAGCGAAAATGACCTTGTCAGCTTCGGCTACGTGTGCAGAGCGTAGCTTGTGGGTGATGCGGCTGAGCCAATCATCCGCGTCGAGGGGCTCGACGAAATGATGTAAGGTGGGGGGTACAGCTTGATGAAGTCATTGAGAGACACCAAGTCGTTGCTCTGGTGGTGTGCTCTGTTCTGCTCAATGCGTTCCAGCAAACGGTTGGTCTCATGTTTGTTCCTTTCGGCCTCCAACATGACCTCAGCCAAGGAAGGAGGATGAGGCAGATTCACATTTCTAGCCCCACTGCCTTCAGCCTACTCCGGGGCAGCAGGGTTGTTTTGGGTGTTGACCATCCTAGGAAAACAAAACAACGGTTTAGACGAGGATGACAAAACTCTAACATAGGAGTGCAGAATGTAATGGATGACACGGAATGCAGAGATGTTCATATGTATGACATGGTAATACAAAAATTGCCATATATATACCAACGGTCATACACACCATACATTGTTTAGTACAAGCCCAAACTGAAGTACAACTGCGGTGAAAGAAGGATTACATCTCATCGGAGGCATTCCAAGCTCCTATACATTATTTTTCTACACCTCCAAAATTTAGTGCACGCTAAGTCATATTCCACAAGGCGCGTAGGACTGTGGAGATGCAACTACTACATACTACTAGTGCGATGATCCAGCTTAGTCGTCTCCGTCTCTGTAGTAGTCCTTGAAACATCTCCAACGTATCTATAATTTTTGATTGTTCCATGCTATTATATTACCCGTTTTCGATGTTTATGGGCTTTACTTTACACATTTATATCATTTTTGGGACTAACCTACTAACCGGAGGCCCAGCTCGTATTGCTGTTTTTTTTGCCTATTTCAGTGTTTCGAAGAAAAGGAATATCAAACGGGGACCAAACAGAATGAAACCTTCGGGAGCGTGATTTTTGGAACGAACGTGATCCAGAGGACTTGGAGTGGAAGTCAAGCAACAACCGAGGCGGGAACGAGGGTGGAGGGCACCCCCCCTACTGGGCGCGTCCCCTGTCTCGTGGGCCCCTCGGGCGTCCACCGACCTACTTCTTCCTCCTATATATACCCATGTACCCCTAAAACATCAGAGGCGACCACGAAAAACTATTTCCACCAACGTAACCTTCTGTATCCGCGAGATCCCATCTTCGAGCCTTCGTCGGCACTCTGCCGGAGGGGGAATCGACCATGGAGGGCTTCTACATCAACACCATAGCCTCTCCGATGAGTTGTGAGTAGTTTACCACAGACCTTCGGGTCCATAGTTATTAGCTAGATGGCTTCTTCTCTCTCTTTGAATCTCAATACCATGTTCTCCTCGATCTTCTTGGAGATCTATTTGATGTAACTCTTTTTGCGGTGTGTTTGTCGAGATCCGATGAATTGTGAGTTTATGATCAAGTTTATCTATGAGAAATATATGAATCTCCTCTGAATTCATTTATGTGTGATTAAGTTATCTTTGCAAGTCTCTTCGAATTACGGTTTGGTTTGACCTACTAGATTGATCTTTCTTGCAATGGGAGAAGTGCTTAGCTTTGGGTTCAATCTTGCGGTGTCCTTTCCCAGTGACAGCAGGGGCAGCAAGGCACGTATTGTATTGTTACCATCGAGGATAAAATGATGGGGTTTATATCATATTGCACGAGTTTATCCCTCTACATCATGTCATATTTCTTAATGCGTTACTCTGTTCTATGAACTTAATACTCTAGATGCATGATGGATAGTGGTCGATGTGTGGAACAATAGTAGTAGATGCAGGCAGGAGTCGGTCTACTTGTCACGGACGTGATGCCTATATACATGATCATGCCTAGATAATCTCATAATCATTCGCTTTTCTATCAATTGCTCGATAGTAATTTGTTCACCCACCGTAATACTTATGCTATCTTGAGAGAAGCCACTAGTGAAACATATGGCCCCTGGGTCTATATTTTATCATATAAGCTTTCAATCTACTTTTATTTGCATCTTTACTTTTCCAATATATATTATAAAATGCCAAAAATATATTATATTATCATATTATCTCTATCAGATCTCACTTTCGCAAGTGGTCGTGAAGGGATTGACAACCCCTTTATTGCGTTGGTCGTGAGTTCTTGTTTGTTTGTGTAGGTGCGTGGGAATTTTGAGGAGCCTCCTACTAGATTGATACCTTGGTTCTCAAAAACTGAGAGAAATACTTATGCTACTATTGCTACATCACCCTTTCCTCTTCAAGGAAAACCAACGCAAGCTCAAGATGTAGCAAGAAGGATTTCTGGCACCATTGCTGGGGAGGTCTTCGCTCAAGTCAAGACATACCAAGTACCCATCACAAACTCATCTCCCTCGCACTTACATTATTGGCCATTTGCCTGTCGTTTTCCTCTCCCCCACTTCACCCTTGCCATTTTATTCGCCCTCTCTTTCCCAATCTCCTCTCTCTTTTGCTTGCCTTTTTGTTTGCTTGTGTGTTGGATTACTTGTCGCGATGGTGCAAGATAATACCAAATTGTGTGATTTTTCCAATACCAATAATAATGATTTCCTTAGTACTCCGATTGATCCTCTTAATGATGTTGAGCCTTGTGAAATCAATGCTGCTTTGCTGAATCTTGTTATGAAAGATCAATTTTCCGGCCTTCCTAGTGAAGATGCCGCTACCCATCTAAACAACTTTGTTCATTTGTGTGAGATGCAAAAGAAGAAAGATACGGATAATGATATTGTTAAATTGAAGTTATTTCCATTTTCACTTACAGATCATGCTAAAGTTTGGTTTTCATCTTTGCCTAAGAATAGTATTGATTCGTGGAATAAGTGCAAAGATGCTTTTATCTCTAAGTATGTTCCTCCCGCTAAGATCATCACTCTTAGAAATGATATTATGAATTTTAAACAACTTGATCATGAGCATGTTGCCCAATCTTGGGAAAGAATGAAATTGATGATTCACAATTGCCCTTCTCATGGTTTGAATTTATGGATGATCATACAAAAATTTTATGCCGGATTGAATTTTGCTTCTATAAATCTTTTAGATTCGGCCGCAGGAGGCACGTTTATGGAAATCACCTTAGGAGAAGCTACAAAACTCCTTGATAATATTATGGCTAATTATTCTCAATGGCACACCGAAAGATCTACTAGTAAGAAAGTGCATGCTATAGAAGAAATTAATGTTTTGAGTGGAATGGATGAACTTATGAAATTGTTTGCTACTAAGAGTGCTTCTATTGATCCCAATGACATGCCTTTGTATACTTTGATTGAGAATAATAATGAATCTATCGATGTGAATTTTGTTGGTAGGAATAATTTTGGTAACAATGCTTATAGAGGAAACTTTAATCCTAGACCGTTCCCTAGTAATTCCTCTAATAATTATGGAAACTCCTACAATAATTCTTATGGTAATATTAATAAGATGCCCTCTGATTATGAGAATAGTGTGAAATAATTTATGATCTCTCAAAAGAATTTTAATGCCATGCTTGAAGAAAAATTGCTTAAAGTTGATGATTTGGCTAGGAACGTTGATAGACTTTCGCTTGATGTTGATTCTTTGAAACTTAGATCTACTCCTCCTAAGCATGATATCAATGAGTCTCTCAAAGTAATGAGAATTTTCATTGATGAGTGCAAAGAAAGACCCGCTAGATTGCGTGCTAAGAAAGATTGCTTTGTAAAGGCGTATTCTTCTAGTTTCCGTGAAAATAATGATGAAGATCTTAAAGTTATTGATGTGTCCCCTATTAGATATTTGTTTTGCAATATGAATCTTAATAATGATGGGACTGGAGATGAGTTAACTTTAGTTAAAAGGCGTCCGAATGATTCAGAGTTTTTAGATCTTGATGCTAAATTTGGTAAAAGTGGGATTGGAGAGGTCAAGACTTTAAATAGCATTGAACCCACTTGTCGGTGGGAAACGACACCTATGGGATCACTGGAATCCCTTCTGAGGTTGCGGGGTGCGGAATCGTGAGAAGAGCGGGACTAGGGGATGGCACACAGAGGATTTACCCACGTTTGGGCCGCAAAGATGCGTAAAACCCTACGATCCTGCTTTGGTGGTTGTATTAGTGTTCTTGAGATCTCAAACTAGCTCTGGGTGCTGTGAGGTTCAAAAGAGCCGAATCCCTTCTCAGTATGCCATGGGCCTCCTTTTATAGGCGAAAGGGGCTGCCACAGTGGCACACAGGAGGTGGAAAGTGCTACAGCGTTGCGAGGTTATCGCTAGTATTACAGGATAAGACGCATTAAATGCGGGGCTTAGGTGTCCGTCACTTTATTGGGGGACGAGGGTGAGGCCCGTCCCGTCCATCGCCGCCCCTCCTGGCTTCGACACACGCCCCGGCCAGCAACGCATGCAGCGCCACGTACGCAGGCAGGCAGCTGAGGTGGCGTGGTGGTGGAGCCTCCACGAAGGTCTGCATGCTGCCACGCAGGTGCCTGCCCAACTGGTTGGGTTAGCGGCTACGCACGAACGGCAGTAGGAACCTGGCTGGTGCGGGCCTGGCGGTGGCCTTGCCGGGATGCTTGGAGACGGTCTTGCCGGGTGGCCCGGCAAGGGTCTTGCCACGGCGCGCCGGCTTCCCCGGCAAGGATCTTGCTAGGGGATCCTGTGGGTTTCTTCGGTGGGGACGGCCGCCTTCCTATCCCCTTTTGATCTTGATTGTTCTATGTTTTCACAAAGATCTGCATGCCACCACGGAGGTGCCTCCTGAACCCTGTCCCAACGCGACTGCTCAGCGTTGGTGGGCTCGAAGGTGGCTCGCTCAGTGGGTGTGGACGAGCTGCCCTGACAAGGATCTTGTTGGGGCTGCCCTCGGCAAGGGTCCTTGCCGGGGCAACCTGTATTGCCCGTGCAACCTTTGTGGTCTTGGTCCTTTGTTGTTTTTCTTTGCTTGCCCCTGTGGCCCTAGCTTTTCTCCGGCTTCGCTCCCTTGCCTTGACCGTGTGCGGCCGTGGCAGGCGGCTCTGACTGCCCGTGCACAAGTAAAGGGGTCAAAAGCTAGGCCCCTACTTTTGTGCATCGACAGGAGCCCCCGGGCCTGGGTCACACATACTCGCACCACGTTGTTGGGCCAAGCCCAGAACGGTGCGCATGCAGTTGAGGCGGATTTTACCGCGGCCACTGTTCCGCCTGCTGTGCTTCCCCACGACTTGCGTTGAACGCGCGACCTGGGGGTCATGCGCGCGCATGACGTGGGCATGCTGGCGTCACTTTTTGGTGGACAGTAAAGGGGCGGCTTGTGTGTCTCTTCGAGACTGCAGGGCCGCCTCCCATTTACTGCCCTTGCTCAGGAACCGTCGTTCCACACGCCCCATCGCGCCCGCTCCTTGCGCCACATTTGCTGCATGCAGAGCGAGTGACAGGCGCAGGGGTCGTGGGTAGTCGCGCGCGTGTGGGTCGATTCCCACGCGCCTTTAATGGAGCGGGGAGGGCAGTCGACGGCCCCGCACGCTGTCATCTCAAGAGGCCGGATTGGCCGAGAGGGGGCGGCCAAGCCTCCTCCCCGCCCCTTTATAAAGAGGGGCATGGGAGGAATGGAGCCCTAGAACCTTTCGCCGTCTGCCTCTTCCCATCTCTGCTTCCTTTCTTCTTCTGCTATGGCGAGGGGGCGTGGCGATGCTTCATCAGTGGCAGCGAGGGTTTTGGCCAGACAGCGCATCACCCCTCCCCAAGAACTCGTAGCGGCGGAGCTGACCGCTAGAGGGAGGGGAAGGGGCGAGGCCGAGGCCGCCGTGGAGCCTGGGGGAGAGGAGGACGGGGCAGCACATCCGCCTTGCCCCCTGCAGCAGCCCTTCCCCCAATGGAGGGCCATGCTGGGGATAATCCCTGCGAATTCTTCGTCAGGCTGCGCCATCCGCCACGCCGTCGCCTTCACCTTCCGACCCCGTTTGTGCGGGAGATTGGGTTGGATCCGCCGTAGGTGCTGCGGCTACACATGAGGGGTTGCGGGAATAGCGGCACGTGGGTCGATGTTGAGTTTCCCGTCCCTCATGTCATGTATCTTCACCGAGGGTGGAAGACCTTCGCTCGTCTTCACAGCTTGACGGACGGGCTCGCTCTCCATTTCAAACTAATGGAGGGCGACCTCCTCTCTGTTAAGATATTCAGGCACTTCGGGACCCACCTGAGGTGCTGCGTAGAGAGCTCCTCTGACGATGAAGAGTTCTCCTCGAGCGAGAGTGGCGAGGAAGACAACGGCAGCGACAACGAGGGCAGCGGGCGGTAGGATGACGGGTCCAACTAGGTGTCGGGCACCGCGCCGAGTGGCACCCACGACCCCATCATCCGTGTTGCCGTCTCCTTGAACTTCTTGGGGTCGCCTCCTTGGGCGGCTGGCATAGGGAGGCTGCGGAAGAGGAAGAGGACGAGCGACAAGGCCGTCAAGTCGGAGTACGCGGACACCGACGCCTTCGTCGCGCGTTGGCGTCCTGCCGCCTCGTCTTCGAGCTCTGCCTCCGGCGCCGCCATCACCATCCAGCCCTTAGACGGCCACCGAGATGTTCTCTCGGTGTCTTCTGCCACTCATAGCTTGCTTAGGCGCCCCTTTTGCCTTTCTGCTTTCTCGTTCCATTTCCTGAGGAGAGGGACGAGAAAGGGAGTACGGGCACCTTATATCTTTTTAGTCTTCTAAGCCTTCGGGCATTTGCTAGCTTTAGAACTTGTAATCCCCCTTTTCATGTTTTTCATTTCGTTTGGATTGTTCCTGTACGGGATGTTTTTTAATGAAAAAGGGATGTTTGCCAGGGATTTCTGTTCATGGGAGGAACCCACGACAAGGGGTGAGTCCTGGTCATCCTTAAGACAAACGTTTTTTTCCCGCAACAGGCCTTGCCATCTTCCCACCTCGCTTGACCTTTCCCACGCTCTTGGCGGAGGCAAGGATGAGGTGGGCTTAGGCCCCTCGTTCTCCTCGTCTGCTGTCACGGCTACGACCAGATCCAGACCCAGGAAATAATCCTTGAGTGCCGAAAAGGGGAAGCACGGTAGCTTAGAGATAGAACGGGGTTTCACGCATCCCAGTCCATAACAGAATGCATGATAGGGGATAAAAGACTTATCTGGATTTGCAGCCCCCGGCGATTTTGGCTTGCCGCAGAAGGAACCTAGTTCTCGCAGCCCCTCGGCAACTCTGGCTTGCCGGGGCCCGGGCGCCGGTCTGTTCCTTTTCTTTCAGGATAGCTTGGCAAGAATACTTACGTGCCCTACAAACCAAAGAAAGACAGAAAAGAACAGAGAGACGCGCACTCGACCTCTAAGCTAGGGGTTAGCCACCGCTAAGCACTATCAACCCTAACCGAGGAAGAGACTCGACCTAGCATGAATGCTATAACTTAGGGCGCCATCGCTTCATTTATTTATGCTCAGGGTCTGCGCCTGGATTTGTACAAAGGGTTACATGCCTCACCGGCAAGGCCTGTACAAAAGGGTGGCTTGCCGGGAGGCCCGGCAGCCGCGCCTTATGGGTAAAACTTGCGAAGATGCTCAATATTCCATGAGTTGCTCACTGGAATGGCATCTTCGATCTCTAGTCGGATTGCGCCGGGCCTGGTGACTCGTGTTACCCGATAAGGGCCTTCCCACTTTGGCGTCAACTTGTTGGACTTCTTGGCCGACTGAACATGCCGAAGAACAAGGTCGCCTTCCTCAAGGCTTCGGGCATGAACCTTGCGGCTATGATAGCAGCGCAAAGCTTGCTGGTGGCGAGCTGCTCTCACAGCCGCCCAGAGACGATCTTCCTCAAGGAGCGTTGTGTCATCTTGCCGCAATTGCTCTTGCTCAAGCTCATCATAAGCGAGCACTCGAGGTGACCCGTATATGAGTTCCATGGGGAGAACTGCCTCTGCCCCGTAGACCAGGGCAAAGGGTGTCTGACCGGTGGCTCGATTTGGCGTCATTCTGATCGACCAAAGAACCGCTGGCAACTCATCAATCCAGTGCCTTCCACTCTTGCACAGCCTGTCGAAAGTCTTCGTCCATAAGCCTCGCAGGACTTCTGCATTCGCCCTCTCCGCTTGGCCATTGCTCCGTGGATGTGCCACGGAAGCAAAACAGACTCTACTGCCGAGATCTTCAACATATTGCATGAAGGCGTGGCTCGTGAACTGTGTGCCGTTGTCGGTGATGATCCTGTTGGGTACCCCAAAACGGCACATTAGTCCCTTGAAGAATTTGATGGCTGACTGCGCTGTCACCTTCCTCACTGCCTCCACTTCCGGCCACTTTGTGAACTTGTTGATTGCGACGTACAAGTACTCAAAGCCGCCGACTGCACGGGGGAAAGGGCCCAAGATGTCAAGCCACCAGACCGAGAAGGGCCAGGAGAGAGGGATAGTTTGAAGGGCTTGAGCTGGTTGATGAAGCTTCTTCGAATGGAACTGGCACGCTTCACACTTGGTTACTAGTGTCGTCGCATCCTGGAGGGCAGTGGGCTAGAAGAAACCTTGCCAAAAAGCCTTGCCGGCAAGGGCCCTCGACCCTATGTGGGAGCCACATATGCCTCCATGTATCTCTGCCAACAGCTTTAGTCCTTCCTCCCGGGAGATGCATATCAATTTCACTCCATTCGACGTTCTCCTGTACAATACGCTATCAACAAATTGGTACAGAGCAGACCGGCGGGCTACTCTTTTTGTCTCTTCCTGCTCCTCAGGAAGCTCCCCTTTTTGAAGGAATCAGACGATGTGCTGTGCCCATGCCGGAGCCTGTGGCTCGACGGCAAGGACCCAAGGCATTTCTTCTGCCGCGGGAGCGGCCGGCTCCACCGCCATGACCCGAGGTCCTGCCGGAGTCGGTTGCCCTGCGGCAGGGTCGGCATCCACGGCAACATCCTCACCAGCGGCTCCAGGGAGCTCGGTGGGGAAGTACTTGCCGGGGCCTAGCTTCCTCCGCTTGCTCTGCCCGGTCAACGGCTCAACGGATGGTTGGGTTAACTGAAGCACAAAAGTACCTGGTTCCACAGGTAGCTTGAGGGCGCCGCGCTTTGATAGGTAGTCGGCAATGTCGTTCTCCGCTCGAGGGACATGTTCCGCTTGTATACCGTCAAAGCGCTCCTCCAGTTTCCTCACCTCATCTACGTAAGCTTCCATCAACGGGCTATGATAATCTTTGTTGACCTGCCTGACGACGAGCTGTGAATCCCCCTGACGATGAGCTTCTTAACTCCAAGGTCTGCCGTAATCCTGAGACCGGAAAGCAAACCCTCGTACTCGGCGGTGTTGTTGGTTGACATCTCCCGGGGGAAATGCATCTGGACGACATACTTGAGGTGCTCTCCGGTGGGTGCGACAAGCAGCACACCAGCACCGGCGCCTTGTAGCGAGAAGGCACCATCGAAGTACATGATCCAGTTGCAACTCGCTTCCTTGCTGGGGAGAGTGGTCTCATGTACCTCTTCGTCGGGTGTCGAGGTCCATTCCGCAAAAAACTCCGCCAAGACTCTGCTCTGAATCATTGAGGTGCTTTCAAACTTCAAACCGAAACTCAATAGCTCCAGGGGCCATTCCATGATCCTCCCCATTGCATCTGGGTTGTGTAGTATCCGTTGCAATGGGAGGCGGGTGACTACCGTGATCTCATGCGCTTGGAAGTAGTGGCACAACTTCCTCGAGGCCATAAGGAGTCCGAAGAGCAGCTTTTGCACACCTGATACCTCGACCTAGCCCCTGCAAGAGGGAGCTGACGAAGTACACTGGGTGCTGCACCATTTTCTTTTTCTACGCCTCTTCACCCGGTCGTGTGGGTCCTGTCGTGCTGGCGCTGGCCCCTGCCGGGGACTCGATCTTGCCGGGATCGAGCCCCGCCAGAGAGGGTTTTAGTTTGCCTTCTGTTGGCTCTGCCGCTGTCGCTGCCTTCTCGTCGACCTCCCTCTGCGCCACCAGTGCGGCGCTAACCACTTGATTCGTTGCCGCTAGGTAAAGCAGCAATGGTTCTTGTGGTTTGGGCGCAACCAGCACTGGGGTAGAAGAGAGGTATTTCTTCAAATCTTGCAGCGCTGCCTCGGCCTCTGGGGTCCACTCCACTGGCCCTGCCTTCTTCAAGATCTTGAAGAAAGGTAGGGCATGCTCCGCAGACTTGGAGATGAACCGGCTCATGGCAGCAACGCAGCCTGTGAGCCGACGCACGTCCTTAATCCGCTTGGGTGCCTCAATCTGCTCGATGGCCTTGATCTTATCCGGGTTTGCTTCAATCCCACGCTAGGACACAAAGAACCCGAGAAGCTTGCCGAACGAGACGCCAAAGACACACTTCTCAGGGTTCAATTTGAGGTTGATCCTGCGCAGGTTCCCGAATGTTTCCTCCAGATCTTGCACAAGCATTGCTTTGTCATCCATATAAGCTTCCATATTTCTATGTAGCTGGGGTTCAAAACCAATTTGGACTGCTCTTGCAAAGGTCGAGCCAGCACTCTTCAACCTGAAGGGCATTCATAAAAAGCAGTACGTACCACATGGGGTGATAAATGCCGTCTTTTCCTCGTCTTCTTTCGGCATGAAGATCTGGTGGTATCCTGAGTAGGCGTCAAGGAATGATAACAGGTCACATCCAGCCGTGGAGTCAGCAATCTGATCGATGCGTGGTAACGGGAAGGGATCCTTCGGATAGGCCTTATTGATGTCTGTGTAATCAATACATAGCCTCCACTTCCCATTTGCCTTGCGCACCACTACCGGATTGGCCAACCACATCGGATGGAGTACTCCCCTCACCAAGCCTACCGCTTCTAGCTTTCTGGTTTCCTCCGTGATGAACTCTTGTCTTTCCAGAGCTTGCTTCCTGACCTTCTGTTTGACGGGTCGCGCGTGAGGACAGATAGCAAGGTGGTGCTCAATCACCTCCCTGGGAACTCCGGGGATGTCGGAGGCTTGCCATGCAAACACATCAACATTCGCCCGCAGGAAGGTGACGAGCTCACTTTCCTATTTGCCGTCAAGGGTGGAGCTTATGGTGAATGCTCCCCCTGTGCCATCCTCCTTGACAGGCACCTTCTTAGTCTCTGGTGGTGCAGCCATGGACTTCTTGCTCTTGCCGGCGGAACTCTCTGGCACGTTCTGAACGGAAGCGCAACACCCCGAAGAGGTGCGCTTGCCGGAGTGGGTGCAAGGGATCTTGCCGGTCCTCTTCTCCTCTGGGGCCCCGTCGGCAGGAGCGGGTGCCTTAGCGGCAGCCGCTGCAACTACTTCCCGGTAGAGTTGGTCGGCACAGATCAGCGCATCTTTCTTGTCGGAGGGGACGGTGATGATGTTCATCGGCCCGGGAATCTTCAACATGTTATAGGCCTAATGTGAAGCCGCCATGAACTTGGCTAGCGCCGGGCGGCCGAGGATCCCGTTGTAAGGCAAGGGGATCTCGGCCACATCAAAGACAATCCTCTCCGTCCTGTGGTTCAGCTCGCCTCCGAACATCACGGGCAGCATGATCTTCCCCTTTGGCTGGCTCCTTCCCGGGTTGACCCCTTGGAACGTACCCGTCTCCTCGAGGTCTTCATCAGGGATCTATAGCCTTCTGACCACAACGGGCGAGATTAAGTTCAGGCCGGCCCCGCCGTCGACCAACATCTTCGTCACCTTGAGGTTGCGGATTGTCGGTGAAACCAACAATGGCAAGCACCTGACCACGATGGTGCGGTCAGGGTGGTCCTCGGTGTCGAAGATGATGGGAGTGCTGGACCATTTCAGCGGCTTTCGTGCGTCGAATGATGGTTCCACCGCCGCGACCTCACGTGCCCACTGCTTGAGTTGGCGGTGAGACGTATGTAGCGAGGCGCCACCGTCGACGCACATGGCCTTTGTGGCTTTCTGAAACTCGTGGTTGCCGGACTCGTCGTCCTCATCATGATCATCGTCTTCCTGCTTCTTGTCGCAGCCTCGAGCGGGCCTCTCTTGCTGATTATCCTTGCTGCGGCGGCCTCCCTGGCCGCCACCTTTCTTGCCGGATCCCTCAGCACCGTCTGGGCCTTTCTCCTTGTCCTGCTGCTGATACTCGGCTTTCTGCTTCTCGGCGAGCAGCTCTACCTGCCGAC